>CM057348.1:124578624-125826547 GCA_030015575.1 Agapanthus africanus
CTTAGTACAGAGGGGTATGGAGTTATCCACTAAGGATGGACCAAGCAGGGGAGCTGGTCGGTGGCCTCTTGACGAGGGCTTTGATCTTTGGCGTCGGTGGGTAGTAAGTTACCCACTAAGGATGGACCGGGCAGGGAAGCTGCCCGGTGGCTGATGAGAGCTTTAATCCTTAGCGTAGATGGGTAAGAAGTTACCCACTAAGGATGGACCGTGCAGGGAAACTGCTCGGTGGCCTCTTGATGAGGGCTTCGATCCTTGGCGTCGGTAGGTAGTAAACTATCAGCCATGGATGGACCTAGCAGTGAAGCTGCTCGGTGGCCTCTTGACGAATGCTTTGATCCGTAGTGTCGGTGGGTAGTAAGTTACCCACTAAGGACGGACCAAGTAGGGAAGCTGCTCGGTGGTCTCTTGACGAGCAGAGAAGATGGGTAAGAAGTTACCCACTAAGGATGTTATCTTCCCTAAAAGGGCTTTGGTGATGGCACTGAAAGTTTCTACTGGCAATGTTACCCACTAAGGATGGACCGAGCAGAGAAGATGCTCAAAAGTTATGCCGCATTGAACATACGCATGGATCTTAATTATTGAGTGTTTTTTAACAATGATGGGATCCACACCGTCTTCATCGCTAAGGCCTCGCGTTCTCGTTTGTCCGGGAGAGCTGTGGATGCTTAGCTTGGCGTGAGCTCGGAGACGAACCGAAGGGACGAGGAAGCTCAGTTTTGTAATAGCTCGGAGACGAGCATAGGTGGATAGCGCCAGTTTGGCGGCTGAGTCGCTCTTTGGTAAGAGGCGGAATGTAAGCTTGGAAACGAACCGGGGAAGGGACTGATTTTTCCTCGGCAGCCTCCCAGGAGTCTAGTGAGCTGTCACGGATGACACGTCATTCGCCACGTGTCGTGATCTGAGGAATTCCCACTTATGAGCATCATTAATATTTGAAAGGGGAAGAAAGTCATGTTGCTTCTTTTGTAATTCATCTTCTTATCTAAACTGTGATGGATAGGGGATTAAAATTGAGTACAGGATTATAGCAAAAGCACAAAGTCGGGCAAGCCGAAAACAAGAAGAGCAAACAAAACATACAAATTTACCAAAATTCATGCATATCGACCTACATCATCATCGAACGAATACGAAGCAGATTCACTATAAAATTGTGAGGAATAAAATGACGTTGGAGTATCTCTCAAAACCCGAAAGTGTGTGTGTATGCCCGCGCACCCTCTATAATCCATGGGAGCTTGCCCTCCATAAACCCTAACCAAGCCCTCAAGCCATGGCTGATAGCAGCTTGGCTCGTCCTACCAGTTTGAATAACCCTATGAGCTCGACTATAGCGCTCAGCACGTAATAAGGAAATGATCGACAAAGTAATGCAGATCCTTGTCACTATATTCAAGGCATACGTAACAAGGTGGTTCTGCCAAATACTAAAAGAAAGATAGGTTACGTTAGGCACATAGTGTAACGTAGAATTTTGTCAAAATTTTCTTAAAGATTTGTTTCATAACCAACACTGTATTCTGGAAGACCATACATGCTAGTTCACAGGTGATTCAGAACAAGCGATTGCAAGGTCTTAGTATCGGAATTGAGGATGCATGACTTAAACATCCAATTTTTTTTTAAAAGAAATAAATCAGGAACATATGGCTTGATTCTCTTGTAAAAGAAATTCGACCCGAAGATATTAACTTTGCTTTGTCATACAACTATGACTGACTGTGGGTAGGATCTGAATCGAGTCCTGAATTCAAAAAAAGTCAATTCTAACCCCAAACATGAATATGTCTTTCCTTTCTCAATTCTCTTTGTGCACAGTTTGTCATGGCGACACTTGTTCTTATCGACTTGCAAACCTCAACAGCTGATTCAGAGAAGCATACATCCAATTCCGAGTACTGACTACTGAGGCTTCCCCTCTTCACATATCCGTTGCATCGAAACATATCTGCAGGCTTGACACACCGAGTCCTTTACCTGAAAACCCTAGAAACAGCCTGTAACATGATTGAAACCTGACAATGTAGGGCACGTATCAAAGCTATCAAAAAGATAAAATCGTTAGAGATAAGATCAGAAGAGATCGGGAAACTAATGGGCCCCAAATGCATAATTCCTTAGGGGACACCGGCTCCTGACATGTATAGCCTATTATTCCGTTCTGTGGGACATGACAGGTTCCTGCATATTCGTCGTACGATATATTCAACCCCAATTCAGGAGCAGTCAGAACATTTGCCTAGAAATAGTGCTCCTAACAAAATATCGTGTCACTTTACATAATTTTATATCAAATTTCTCGAGTTTTGCCTAGCCCTCAAAATGTGTAGCCGAGTTCATGTTTACTGGATTATGGGATGTAGATCCGGGCTTGGATTGAATAAGTGTTGCCCAAATTCGTATCCACGACTATGTGAATACAAGTAATCAAATTCCGAATCTGATCCGACACTTTAACACAAGCTCACACATCATGCATGGATGCAAGAAAAAATGCCATAATAACTAAGACTGCTTCCATGCTCTTTGTCATTTCCTGGTTTCGGTTAGAAGCAACAAATTTCTTTTAATTTTCAGGTAGAGGTCATAACTAAGAATGCACATAATCAAAACCATGGAGGCCAAAGGGCTATGCCAACTCATGGCAAGCTCTCTCTGCGCCTTCCTTTTCATGATCACTTACTCCACAGGCATCATCACCTTCCCCCGTCAAACAACAATCAGAAACCCTTAAAAAATAATTTCCATACACACGCAACATAATTCTAATTCTTGCCTCAGGATCCCACGGCTAGCCTATTCGATCGCGGGGACAAAGGGCAACCTCGAGAATATATGGAGGAGATTGTATGCTCTCTATCACCCTTCGAACATTTATGTGCTCCATTTGGACTTGGAGTCCCCTGTCACCGAGAGACGGGAGCTTGCTTCTCACATGAAGAATGATAAATTGTTTGCGGAAGTTGGGAACGTGCATGTCATCGAGAAGGCGGACATGGTGACTTATTGAAGTCCTACAATGATTGCAAATACTCTCCATGTGCCATTCTTCTCAAGATGAGCAAGAATTGGAACTGGTTCATAAACTTAAGCACATCGGATTACCCTCTCGTTACTCAAGATGGTGAGTCCTTCAAACCCTTAATTTACATATCATATGCCTTATGAATCTTATTAATTGTATGGTGGTGTGTAGATATCCTTCATATATTCTCTTTGTTGCCAAGGGATCTGAACTTTGTGCAACACACGAGTCGATTGGGATGGAAAGAGTAAGTAGGTACTTATGAGGTTTGAGGTTCAAATTGTTGTTTAGTCACATGTTTTGTCCGTGCAGGATGCACAGGGGTAGGCCATTAATAATTGATCCGGGGCTTTATGATTCTAATAAATCTAAGATCTTTTTGGTATCAGAAAGGAGAGAATTGCCAACAGCCTTCAAGTTTTTCACAGGTTCGGCATGGACGGCTTTAACCCGGGAGTTTGTTGAGTATTGCGTGTTGGGATATGACAACCTACCGAGGACCTTCCTAATGTACTACACCAACTTCGTCAGCTCCTCTGAAGGTTACTTCCAGAAGGTCATCTGCAACTTGCTGAGGTTTGCAAGCATGGTTGTCAACCACGACTGCACTACATCGATTGGGGTTGGACCCCAAACCAGCACCCACGAACCCTCACTTTAGCTGATGAGCCCAAAATGGTTACAAGCAGTGCTCCTTTTGCACGTAAGTTTAAGCACGGGGATCCGTTGCTTGATAAGATCGATGTTGAGCTACTTGGATGGAGGAGGAACGAGACCTCTGTTGTCCCAGGGGAATGGTGTGCTGGGAGTTCAAAATGCTCGTGAGTCAGAGATTTTGTGAGGTTGAAGCCCAGACCGGGGGCGGGTCGGCTGGTTAGGCTCATGTATAGGATAGTTCGATCGAGAAACTCCCGTGAAGATCAATGTACTTAACAAGATATAACATTTAGCTAGATTAATATCTAAAACTTAGGAACAGTTAATAGATAAATATGAACATTTCCTAAATCTTTTGGTGGGATCCAAAAGATCGTCTTTCCTAGAACCCGATGTCACTAAAGAAAAGATAATGGTAACACTCAGCAATATTAAACTTACCGCACCGCAGGCGCACGCGCAGTAGCGTTCGTGGTGGTGCTTCAGCCCCGTCCCGTGTGGAGAATGCCCCCCTGGAGGCACGGCTTAGTCAGTAATTATTGCAGTTCAGAGTTTAACAACAACCTGTTCTGATCGATGTGCTTCAATGATAAGAACCAGTCAAATTAATACTATATACATATGATCAAGTGTCACCCTTTTCTTCTATAACTAGTTTTAAAAAGCTAATAAACCAATTGTATATAACACGAAGTGCGAACATTACAAAAGATGCCGCTGAAATGTCTAATGCACACCAAGACATTGGTCCTGGTAGCACAAAACTTCAAATGTATATTAAAATGAAATCTATGATATCTGACAATGATATAAGACAATGAAGAATTTAAACAAATGAATGATAAGTTTGACATAACAGTCAATAAGCAAGTTAGGAATCATTGATCCACGACTGCCAAAAAAATATAAATGCAGGATATTGTTTAGCATTCATTTTATTACTAGCTTTCACAGCATAATATCAAAATGTTCAAATTTATGGAGAAAATGAATATAAAACTAGTGAATTATTCCCTAGGAAACAGTATATATGCACAACATGCACAGCAACATAGAGATTCCAGGATAAATGATTTATAAATCAGTAATATTATTAATATAAAAGAAAATTCAATGAGAATAATTACAGACTAAGGGAGCTACCAAAATTATTGGGAAAACAAAATGGAAAGTAGAAAGAAGTTACAATAGTTTGGGATTTGTGGGCACCGTGCCATCTGCATGCGAGGGTTTAAGCTTTTGGATCCAATGTGCAAGCCGATTTTTATGATCTTGGGAGGTCAAATTGGGGAGCTGGTCGAGTGTTCCATCTCGAGCAAGAGCAGATTCGAACTGTTCCAAGACCTTCACGATCTGCCAGAATTCGGGCCTCTTTTCTGGATGTGATACCCAGCATTGTTCTATCAAGGCTCGTAGAGATGGAGGACAATCCGTGGGGATTACCGGCCTCGTGTTCTGTAGTATTTGTAAAAGTACACCATCATGCAAAGAGCGATACATGATAACATCTGTTTATGATAACAACTTTATCCAAAGTATTTTCGTCCGCAAGGCTTCCTTCATATATTAAAATAAAAATCTAGGATATGATTTAGTTAGTTGGAGTCAAATAAAGAGGGAAGTAAACATACCTTATTGACCGCTGCAAAGGCTGCCTGTATTGGAGTCATATCCTCATACGGGATCGTTCCTGTAACCATCTCCCATAGCATCAACCCGAAACTATAAACATCAACTTTCCGTCCATGAGGCTTGTGCTTGATCATCTCAGGGGCCATCCATCGATATGTCCCCAGGTCCTCGGCTATCACATCACAATACGATTCCTCGCTTGCTATTCCAAAATCAGCAATTCTAACGCACAAGTCTTGATCAAATAAAATGTTCTCAGGTTTCAAGTCACGGTGAACAACGCCTTGTGCATGAATGTACTCCATCCCTCTAGCAATTTGTAGAGAAATTGTAATAAGCTTTTTTAAATGTAGGGATTTGTGCTCAAGTTTGTGCATAAATGCTCTGAATGAACCGCCGGAAAGATATTCGGTGATGATGCAGAAAACCGGTGGATTCTTGCATGCCCCTACCAACTACAGATATCATACACAGAGATTATTATGAGCATAAATATATAAAACATGATATTAATTTATGATTTATGTTACTATACCTTGATCACATTGGGGTGACAAAGATGAGCCAAAAAGGTGACTTCTCTCAAGAATTGATTCTCGAGCCGACCAGCCATCGCTTCGCTCTCAACATCCTCAGGCTGCCGAATAATTTTCACAGCGACGGGCTGATCCTTATACATCCCATGGTATAATCTACTGTGAGCTCCAGACGCAAACCTAAGCCCAAGGTACAATTTCGAAAGATCAACCATCCATTCATCAATCGCATCCACAGCCATAACCTTGCCGCCTCCATGACCATTGGCCCATGAAGAGTCCTTCTTCTTCGATTTCTCAGCTGCTTTCAATGAAGACAAATGCTTCATAGGGCTAAGCTCTCGGCTATTACTCCCTTTTCTACTAGGAGGGGTGGAAAATCTCTTCCCTATTGATTTCGCATCTTTGAAAATGTCGGAAAGTATAGTACTGGGAAGAGGAGACACAGATCTCTTCTTCGGCTTGGAGTTTATTTCACATACACTAGTAAAATAGGGGGTTGCCCCTACGGATATTGGAATCCGTAGGGGCATATTTAACATGGCCCTACGGATTAATCCGTAGGGCTAAAAGGTTACCCCTACGGGCACAGACGTCCAAGAATAAAAATATTAATTCTTAATTTGGTGTTTGCCCCTACGGAACCGCAAACAAAGGACCTACGGGTATATCCGTAGGGGCAAGTAAATATCGATTTAACTAAAACGCAGATCGATCGCCTACGCTCGATCAGTTTCTCTCTCTCTCGATCTCGCGACAAAAAATTCCCAAATTCGCCTCGCCGTCGTCGCCAACGTCGTTCTCCTCGTCGCCACCGCCGGTGTCGTCGCCACCTCAGCTCTCGTCGCCACCGCGGTTCAGGTCATCGCCCCAGCCCCAGCGCAGACGCGGTTCAGGTGAGTAAATCTTTGGATTACTTCGGGCTTAGGGTTCAGGTGAGGTACATTAAAGAATTTTGGGACTATTTTGGGCTTAGGGTTCAAGGCGAGCGAGTTGGGGTTGGGCAGGGGTCGCGGTCACAGTCGGGGTCGGGGTCGGGGTAGGGTTAGGGTTGGGGTTCGGCTGCTGTGGGGTGGGGCTGGGGTTAGGGTTTGCCTTAGGGTTGGTGTTGGGGTTTAGCTGGCCGCACTAGGTTTAGGGTTAGATTGGGGCTGGGCTGGGGTTGGGGCTGAGGGCGGGGGCTGGGGCTGGGTTGGGGTTAAGTGGTGGAGAGTTGGAAAAAAACAAGAAAATGAAAGAGGGTTGCATGCATATACACATTCTCACACATTGGCCATTTATAACATACCTTGACTGCAGTGAACTGTGAGGATCATGCCTCCGAAGAATTTTTTTTTCTCAAAATTTAAATTTTTAGTTTGGACGAGTATTGTTGCTGAAGGCTAGTGATTTGGTACTAAATGCTGTTGAATTGCTTGAATTATTAAGCAACTTGGGGTTAGGGTTAGGTGGATTGATGACAACAAAATACCATAATTTATAACTATATTACTCATATAATGTGTATGTCATGTGAAAGCTAGATGAAGGTCGAGGCAAGCACAACAAATTTGTTGGATGGGACAATGTCAATAGGAGCTCAATGCTATTTGGAAAAATAATAATTCAAAAACATAGTGGAGTTTCCGATTGGTAGCATGGACTACTTTGATGTATGTAGTTGGTTTGATTTATGAAAAAATAAGGAGACAACATGCATGTATGCATATAGGTAACATCTGCCAATATGCCATATCCAGACCGCAATCTATTTTTGCCTATTGGCTAATATGAAAATATCGGCCCGCGTATATGACATAATCAAAGTTGTTAAATCTTGATACGGTTTGTGTTTCGTTTTTTTATTTATCAGTTCTATCAATATTGCGTATAACGCTTTATGATATCAGTATCCTACATTTGTAGTTTTAATTGTTGATTGTTATAGATGAATACCATTGCAATAATAGTTTTTGGTTGATGAATGCTATTGCAATGTAGGATGATCAGTTCTATCAATCTTGATCTCAATGGTTTAAAATCATGTTACACATACAACACGAATGCATAACAAACGCATAATTAGAGAGCGGCTCGAGATATTCAGATTAAAACCAATATATGATACTCGATGATAATATGAAACCTTCATATTCCCATCGATACTCATATATGAAACTAAAAGCGCCACTTAGTCCCCGTCTATCGGTTAACATACGTGCGATGCTCGTCGTGACCTAGAACTATACGAAAGTTGTTAAATATCGGACAGTATAGCTCGATACTAACAACTGTCGTATAGTCTACGCGACGAGAAAATTCAATCGTATGGTAACCCGTAGATTTGTCCCGTGTGGACAAGTTAAGAATGTATAAAGCAAACGCCTTCATTCACTTGTGTTTTCATCCGTTTCGAGATATTTCGTCGGTACCTTTCCGCTGGTTCTCCGTGTACAAAGATAGATTAGATGTTCATTTCAACGTTGTTTCACAGCTTTGAAATGATTATCTATTCTATTACAGTGTACTCGGAGATCAGCGGGGAGGTGCTGCCGAAATTTACTCGAAACGGTTGAAAGCACAAGTGATGGGCGTTCGCTCTATACATTCTTAATGGGATAGAAGCCTACCCCCGACAGCCGGAACATACATATACAACAAGAATACACAACAAACGCATAATTAGAGAGCGACTCGAGATGTTCGGGTTAAAACCAATATATGATACTCGATGATGATATGAAACCTTCATATTCCCATCGATACTCGTATATGAAACTAAAAGCGCCACTTAGTCTCCGTCTATCGGTTAACATACGTGCGATGCTCGTCGTGACCTAGAACTATACGAAAGTTGTTAAATATCGGACAGTATAGCTCGATACTAACAACCGTCGTATAGTCTACGCGACGAGAAAATTCAATCGTATGGTAACCCATAGATTTGTCCCGTGTGGACAAGTTAAGAATGTATAAAGCAAACGCCTTCATTCACTTGTGTTTTCATCCGTTTCGAGATATTTCGTCGGTACCTTTCCGCTGGTTCTCTGTGTACAAAGATAGATTAGATGTTCATTTCAACGTTGTTTCACAGCTTTGAAATGATTATCTATTCTATTACAGTGTACTCGGAGAACAGCGGGGAGGTGCTGCCGAAATTTACTCGAAACGGTTGAAAGCACAAGTATGGGCGTTCGCTCTATACATTCTTAATGGGATAGAAGCCTACCCCCGACAGCCGGAACATACACATACAACAAGAATACACAACAAACGCATAATTAGAGAGCGACTCGAGATGTTCGGGTTAAAACCAATATATGATACTCGATGATGATATGAAACCTTCATATTCCCATCGATACTCGTATATGAAACTAAAAGCGCCACTTAGTCCCCGTCTATCGATTAACATACGTGCGATACTCGTCGTGGCCTAGAACTATACGAAGGTTGTTAAATATCGGACAGTATAGCTCGATACTAACAACCGTCGTATAGTCTACGCGACGAGAAAATTCAATCGTATGGTAACCCATAGATTTGTCCCGTGTGGACAAGTTAAGAATGTATAAAGCAAACGCCTTCATTCACTTGTGTTTTCATCCGTTTCGAGATATTTCGTCGGTACCTTTCCGCTGGTTCTCCGTGTACAAAGATAGATTAGATGTTCATTTCAACGTTGTTTCACAGCTTTGAAATGATTATCTATTCTATTACAGTGTACTCGGAGAACAGCGGGGAGGTGCTGCCGAAATTTACTCGAAACGGTTGAAAGCACAAGTGATGGGCGTTCGCTCTATACATTCTTAATGGGATAGAAGCCTACCCCCGACAGCCGGAACACACACATACAAACGCATAATTAGAGAGCGATTCGAGATGTTCGGGTTAAAACCAATATATGATAATATGAAACCTTCATATTCCCATCGATACGCAGATATGAAACTAAAAGCGCCACTTAGTCCCCGTCTATCGGTTAACATAACGTGCGATAATTTATTCTTTTCAACGACAAACGCACACACAAAGCATATACACGGATTTTCTCCTTTGTCAGTAACTATCCCGTTCTTATATTTCTCAATATAGTCAGCATAACCTACAATTTATATGTTATTCAGTCTAACATGGCCCATGAGTACGTCAGAGTTAAGGACTGGATGTATGTGGATTGGAAACAACGTATGCAACCTAAGTTTGTCGCAGGAGTTGCTGCTTTCCTTGAATTTGCACGAGCACATAATAAGATCATAATAGAGAAGATTCTCTGTCCGTGCGATAGATGTGGCAATAAGTACTGGCAGAAGGTAGAATTGGCAGAGCTTCATATTGTAAAACATGGATTTACTAGACCTTATTCAACTTGGAAATATCACGGGGAAGGAGAAGAATGCGGTACTGCGGTAGAAGAAGAAGGAGAACACGATAATGCGGCAGGAGAATAAGAAGAATTCAGTAATACGGCAGGAGATGGAAATTTATTTCCATCAGAAGAAATGGAGGATATGGTAGAGGCTGCCCTAGGTGAATCTATTCGTACCGAAGATGACATTCCTTCCGGTCAAGGACCGCGTGCGGATAAATATGAAAATTTCATGAATGATGCTAGGAAACCAATTTATGAGAATGCGAAGTATTCCACCCTCTCATGGTTCGTCCAACTTTTCCAAATTAAGTGCCTAAATGGATGGAGCAACAAGTCATTCACAATGCTTCTTTCATTCTTGAAAGATTCTATGCCTCCGGGAAATAATGTGCCCGAAAGCTGGTACGAAGCCCAGAAAATGATGTCTGATTTGGGTCTAAAGTGCGAGAAGATTCAAGCATGTCCTAAAAATTGCGTGTTGTACCGAAAAGAGAATTCAGATTTGAAAGAGTGTCCAACATACGGAGAGGCCAGGTATAAGCCGAAAGATTCTGATAAGAAGCCTAATATACCTGTGAAGATAGCACGATATTTTCCCATAACACAGAAGCTACAGAGGCTATTCAGGTGCAAGAAAACAGCCGAGGCAATGATTTGGCATCATCGTGCTCCTCCAAGCGAAAATGGAAAAATGAGACATCCAAGAGATTCACCGGCATGGAAGGATTTCGATAGGAGGCACGCAATATTCAGTAGCGATCCTCGTAATGTCCGGCTCGGACTGGCTGCCGATGGCTTCTGCCCATTCAACTATATGGCTGGAAGTCACAGTACATGGCCCGTTGTAATGATAATTTATAATCTGTCGCCTTGATTGGCTATGGACCAATCATACTTTATGATACCTCTTCTTATCGACGGACCAAACTCACCGGGGAACAGTATCGACGTCTATCTCCGATCTCTGATCGAGGAGCTAAAAACTTTGTTCATTGATGGTGTAGAGACATATGATTCAAACACAAATACAACCTTCATACTGCGTACGGCTTTAATGTGGATAATTAATGACTTTCCTGCGTATGGAATGCTATCAGGTTGGTCCGTACATGGTCACAAAGCATGTCCTCATTGCCATGAACACACAACTTCAAAATTTTTGAATTTTAGCAGGAAGGTTTGTTATTGCGGCCATCGACGTTTTCTGCCTCCAGACCATCCCTATAGGTTAGACACGGTTCACTTTGATGGTCATCAGGAGCTTCTTGGGCCTCCATCCCCATTGTTCGGAGAGGACGTGACTGCTAAATGGGATGGTTACAATAACGTGACCTTCGGGATGGATCCGACGAAACAGGTCAAACCACAATATTGGAACAAGTTAAGCATTTTCTTCGAGCTTCCGTACTGGTCTATAAATTCAGTGCGTCATTGTCTGGACGTCATGCATATAGAGAAGGGAGTATCAGAGCACATACTTAACTTGCTTCTGTGTAAAGACGGGAAATCGAAAGACAACATGAATGCCCGGATGGATCTACAAGATTGGGGAATAAGAAGTGAACTGCACCCTAAACCGGTAGCGGGTAAACCGGGCAAGTTTGTACTTCCCAATGCCGCTTATCATATGTCACAACCGGAGAAGAAAAGATTCATGCAGGTGTTGCATGATTTGAAAGTCCCCACAGGTTTCTCAGGATCATTCAGCAAGAAAATAAAAATTGTGAAGGGCAAGATCGATGGGCTGAAAAGTCATGATCACCATGTTATCGTGGAGCACCTTCTTCCATTAGCCCTCAGGACTTCTCTCCCCGACTCGGTTGGTCTAGTAATCAACGATCTATGTTGTTTTTTCAGGGAGTTG
Organism: Agapanthus africanus; assembly: GCA_030015575.1. Lineage (NCBI taxonomy): Eukaryota > Viridiplantae > Streptophyta > Magnoliopsida > Asparagales > Amaryllidaceae > Agapanthus > Agapanthus africanus. The sequence continues at coordinate 124,590,696 of CM057348.1, forward strand.
TGTGCTAAAACACTGGAGGTTGCGACGCTGGATAAACTAGAAAATTCTATTGCGTTGATACTTTGCAAGTTTGAGCGTATTTTCCCACCGTCATTCTTCGATATCATAATACACTTGACGGTTCATCTTGCAACTGAGGCGAAGTTAGCCGGACCGGTACAATATCGATGGATGTATCCCGTCGAGAGGTACGTGTAATTTTTCGTTTCGCGCAATTTATAAATTTATTGTTGTCCTGTATGCCCGTGTTTATTTATTAAACATATTCTCATTAGGTACCTTTACACTCTTAAGAAGTATATACGCAATAAAAATCGACCAGAGGGTTCTATCATGCAAGCCTATCTTCTTGATGAAGCAACCACATTTTGTTCCCGCTATCTGGACGAGAACATTGAGACAAAGCTTAACCGACCACGAAGAATTCAGGACGGGCCATATGGTAAAGCCGAGTATAAGAGGGTAGACACTATGTTTATCAACAAGATATACCGGTTTATCTTGCTAAATTGCGCATGTCTTGACCAAATTAGAGAGTAAGTTCTTTTAGATTAATTGTTATATCTGTGTTTGTGTGTGTATGAAATGACATAATATTAATGTCACAATTATTTGTCGAAAACAGAACTCATTTTAACGAGGTACGTAAGGGGCATCCTGATTGGAACGAAGAACGTTTGGAAAAATACCATCAGGATAATTTTTGTGATTGGATCACAGAGCATGTAAGTTATTTGAATTACATTTTATTGCTATCAGTTTTAATCTAAACTTGTATCGTTATGTATTTATCGTAAAATTTGTTTTGTTAGATCCACGATCCGAACTTGTCTGCATCATTTGAGAGTGATTCAAGATGTTTAGCTCAATTTCCTAGTATGGAGGTTGCATATTACAAAGGATTTGGTGTCCTTGGATACAAATTCGAAGTTAAGGACATAGAAACATCTAGAACCACTCAGAATAGTGGGATTGCGACAGTAGGATCGGACGGTGTGATTTACTATGGGTACTTAAATTGTATACTCGGCATCCACTATCCCGGACGATCAGAACCCTTTTATATATTCCAGTGTACTTGGTACGATCCGCGAACCGATACGGACAGGTGGAGAAGCAGTCTTGGGACTTGGAAAGATGAATATGGATTGACCAGTGTGAACACACTTCGATTTTACGGTCAGGACGATTCGTTTATCTTTCCGAACCAAGCGTTCCAAGTATACTACTCACAGTGTTTGAAGCATCCGGGATGGAGTGTTGTATGCCGATGGAAACCTAGAGATGTCTACGATGTCCCAGAATACGAGGACAGCGATGAGGACGAAGAAGAGAGAAGGCTTAAAGTGCTCCGACCGTCTGTTTCGAAGGACGGGTTATCTTCGACCGATCATGAAGTTACGTGGGTTAGAAATGACATCGACGATGAAATCCAAGTAGATATGTATGATGCGCCCACGAAACGAAAAAGGTTATCAGTAATGTTATATTATTACTTCACATTTTACGCTCTAGATCATATATAGTCAATACTTTTAATGATTGTCTAATGCGTCCACGAACCGTTTATCTAGATTTGATGACGATGTCGGGAGCAGCGAGGGGCGGCAGGAGCTCCAGCCGCGGCAGAGGCAGAGGCAGAGCGGTTCTGCCGCCCGGAGAGCTCCGTAGGGAGCTTCAGAGGGCCGGTCTTGCACCCAGATCGGAGACCCCTTCGGATGCCTCCTTCCGTGTTGATTTGGCCACACCTCCAGGTATACTGCACGCATATCCATTTTGAATGTAATATTACAGATATTCATGCATGTTTATGTCAAAATTACTTATATTGTCAATGTTTGATTGTCTAGTTGTTGGCGATGCGTCCACATCTGGGACAGAGGCCACCCCCGCTCCTCCAGGTATGTTTATATATCATATAGTGTATGTATATTGATTTAGAATGCTATATCATAAATACACACATTCCTTTTGCTCTTACTTAGCAATTTTTATTATTGTCTAGCTGTAGGTGGTGACACCACCGCACCTGCGGGTATGTTTATATATCCTGTAGTGCATGCATATTGATTTAGAACGTTATATTATTGATCTACACATTCTTTTTGCAATTACTTATGTAATCTATTTTTAATTGTCTAATTATAGGTGGTGTGTCCACACCTTCCACAGGGGCCACTCCTGCCGCTTCCATACCCTCCGCATCGTCTGCAGGTTAGTATGAATAAATTTAAAATATTTATTCATTTTACATATGCTCTATAGAATAAATATGAACTTCATGGAAATTTAGCGTCGATGTTTATTTTATAGTTGGAGGGGATGCGTCCGGGTCCGGGACCCCGGTTGTTCCTCACCGGAGGAACTATCGTCCCGCCCGTGCTGCTGCTCGGGCCCAGGCTCGTGCGCTAGTCACCGGAGGTATATATCACACTTGAATTTTTGTTTAACCTTGATTTCCTAATACAACTTTGTCTTATTATTGATTGTCTTGATATTTCGTGCAGACGCAGGGCCTCTCCATCCCCAGAGGGGGACTCGAGGCCCGAACCAGTCCCATAGGCTGAGGCCTGATAGAGCTAGGGGGGAGGCAGCATTCCCCATATTTTTTACCCTTGACTATCGCTATACCGGTCCTCATGCCGAGAGGTTCGGCCGGTATTTGGGGGACGAGAGCCGGATCGTGAAGAACTATCCACTTCACGTTGAGTGGGGCGAGCAGCACCAGCGCTCATTCGCCCTCTTCTTTGATCAGGCTCGGGTATGTATTAATATATATTTTCATTTGATCTATCCAATATATTTATTATTAACACTTGCAATCTAATAACAATGTTTTTTTTTGTATTTTCAGTTGGATTACGATTTTCAGCTTGTAGCCGACCCTGATTACCCGGGGAGGGTGCTCGACCTTCATGCTCTGTACAATGGCCTGATAAAGAACATGCAGGCCAAGGTCCGATACAACAGGAATGAGCTGAAGGACGACTGCTACTCCCTGTGGATGGCGACCCCCGAGGCAGAGAGAGCGGCCCTCCTATCTACTCCGGCGTTTGCGAGAGTCGACGTAGAGACATGGCCTCTATTGTGTGCTTATTTCGACTCCCAATGCAAACAGGTACGTATTTTAAATTTAAATCATTATTTATGATATAATTTATTTCTTTGCGTTTCTTAATTAGAAAACTAAATGTTAATGCGTTGTGCAGAAACAGGCCGCTCAGAATACGGAGAACAGGAAGTTGGCGAAGAGGGGTCGCCCGACTTACACAGGTGGCTCGAGGAACATTACTCGAGCCATGGAGTTATCGGTAAATTAAGAGTTATTCTCTAATATTCTGCAATATTAAGAGTTATTCTCTAATATTTCTAATATTAAGAGTTACTTTCTAATATTGCAGACATCTCGGACTGTGGCGTCAGGTGGTACACCGAGCGTGCTGTCCGCATATCTTGCCGTCCACGGCACCTCGACAGATCTCGCCACGGGCGAGCTTCGATATCCCGACATCGCTACCCAGGAGTACTGCGTAAGTGTTAATATTTTTCCTACCCAAATTTGAAATTTTAGTTTTGGAAGGTTCAAGTTTAAATTTTATACTTATACTTTACTGCTTAATGTGGGTGTAGGAGCGGGTGGTTGAGCAGGCCCAGGCCTCGGGGATCGATTTTACCGGACAGAACGATCCGAGGCTGCTGACCCCAGTTCTGGACGCCGCACACGGAGGGCATCACGGAGGTTGGGAGAGAGGCCGGGGATTGGGCCCTAGCAGGGCCCATATGAGGTTGGACTCCATCCCGGCGGTTACTTCCTCCGTCTGCAGTGACCGGCATGTCCATCAGGAACTGGATAGCTTGAGGGCCAGCGTTCAGGAGTTGAAGGAGATGCTGGTATGTATACTACTTTATAGTAAAATATCATTTCATATTATATACATATCAACATATCTATAATTAGTACGTAGCTTGAGCAATTTGATTTTAGAGTTGGGTTTGATTAATCATACATACATATGTAATTAAAATATACAACGCTTTACCAAACTAGATATCCAAACAGGCTTTCGAAATAACTTAATAATGATACGAATTCGAATAATACACAGTTCTTACACGCTTCTTACACACGTTATGTCCAGACGCGACAGGGTAGATCGGCCGAGCCTCCAAATGCATCTCCTTCAGCTGCGGCTCCGCAAGCCACTACATCGGCTGCGGTTCCGCAGACAGCTCCTGTAGCTCCACCGCCCACTCAGACTCCCGCAGCCGCGGCTCCGCAAGCGACTACCTCGACGGCGGCTGCGCAGACCACAGGTCCAGCTCCACATGCCGCTCAGACTCCCGTTCGCGACGAATTGCACAGTTTATTGACCGAGGAGCAGGCGCGCGTTATTATATCGTTATTCAGAGCTGGACCTCGCTAGGGTAGATTTTTTGTTCTTATTTTTTGAAACACGTATTTATTTATATCATACACATTGTACTACATTTTGAAACGATATTGATATTGGTTTGTATTTATATTATATTCAGTTTTTGGGTTTCTTTTGTATATTATATATATGCGTGAGATCTGATTTTGAATACTGCAATATATGATTTGATTGATGTATATATTATTGTGCACAGGACGGAAAAAAATCAAGCAGCCCATTTTTTTAAAAAAAATACAGACAATATGTACCTACGGATTAATCCGTAGGCACACATGTTGCCCCTACGGATATATCCGTAGGGGCAAAATATCAGCAGAAACTGATATTTCCCCCCTGATCTCAGTGCCGGGGGGTTGGGAAAGCCCCTACGGACATAACCGTAGGGGCCACTGCCAATTACCTACGGAGTTATCCGTAGGGGCACAATATCAGGAATCCTGATATTGTGCCCCTACGGAGAAGTACCTACACACATATCCATAGGGGCTAGTATATGCCCCTACGGATATATCCGTAGGTACAAGTAATATATTAAAATAAACCTTAAATAATATAAAATCTTATACCCTACGGACTAATCCGTAGGGGCAACAGGACCTACCCATAAATCCGTAGGGGCAAAAATTTGCCCGTAGGGGCACGTTCAGGGCCTCAACTTGCACCTGCGGCCTTTGCACCTACGAGGTATTTTTTCGCCCCTGCGTATATATCCGTAGGGGCAGTGGGTTGCCACTACGTACAAATCCGTAGGGGCAACCCTTCTTTGTAGTAGTATCACTAGGCATGGTTACCAACTTACGGAAATCTTGATCCGGTTTAGCCCTCAAGGAAGGGGTAGGGACCGAGCTAGAGTCCGACCATTTCGAACCGCCATTGGCATGAAACGAGAAGCTGCCACCCAAACACGGGGTTGGCATCGAATCCGACCATTTCGAACTCGATTTCGAACCTCCGTCCGGATGGAAACAGAAGGTGGTGGTATCTAAATTCGAGGGTTTATTCTTGGATTTAATTACAGAATCACAATTGGCATTCGAAGAGAAGTGTGATACATCGGCTTTCGATGACTGGATGGATTGTTTGGGCAATGGAGGAATCCGCAAACCGTCTAAATTCAAGATCCTAGGCTTGTTTTCTAGGCTTAAGCTTTTCAATTTCAGCTCAGAATCACGATTAGTTTGAATGGAGAAGGGGTTCAATGTCTCTCTCGTAGAATTCGATCTTTGAATAACTGTGTTTGAAAATTTTGCTCTTCTCACCCAAGAACTATTTTCTTCCTCCATTTTTAAGCTTTAAAAAAAACTGAAAAAATTTCCAATCAACCCACAAAAATGATTTCTCAATTAAAGCATGAGCTCTCTATATATCTCTTGTTGGTACCATTCAAGAACTAGTCCCTTTCTAGAATAATCTATCGAAAAAGTGAAAATGAAATTAAATTCAATGTATTTGGAGAGATACCCATCAAGATATTTATCCTTAATTATTGGCACAAAAATCGCATCAACGTTGATCCTTTGATGGCAGAAAAGAGAGAAGTATAAATGACAAATAGCAAACTAAAAAAGGAAAGAGGAATGAACAATGAGAGAAAGAGAGAGTACCTGAAATGGAGAATGATGAAAGATAAATAAATGAGAATGAAAATGAGAGGAGGAAGAGGAGAGTTTTCCCTTTTGCTGGCTTAAGATTTACGTGTTTCCCATTCTTTTGAAGGGGGGCGTATAAGAAAGAGATTGCCCATCAATATGTTATTCTTTTATGCTATGTTGTTGATAATGTCACACATAATTACTTGCATATACGCTTCAAGACACATATAGCCAATAGTTTAGTTTAGTTGGTATGGTAATTCTCAACTTCCTTTACTTGGCAGTTTCCAAAACCCAGAAATGGAAGTGGCCATAAAATTAACGCTTTTGAGGCAAATCTGTGGGATGTGAGTGTTATATGTATGGATGCGGAGTGAGCTTGAATGAGGTTTACGGGCCAGTTCCTACACACACACACACACACACACAGAGGATAATGGGGGAAAGAGGTCGTAGGAGGGAATTTCCTCCGATAGCATCGAAAAAATTCATCCTCACTTATTTTTTCCGACGATCGGCACCCACCGTCTTCATCTAAGACGTGGGTACACCAAATTTCATGTGATTCTACAACTTTTTCACCGTTGATTTAGTGGGTTCAAAATTGACGGTTTACCGACAATAGAACTTTTTACATTGCTAAATCAACGATGAAAAGGTTGTAGAATCACATAAAATTTGGTGTATCCACATCTTAGATGATAACGATAAAAATGGTGGGTACCGATCGGCGGAAAAAATGAGTGAGAGTGTATTTTTTCGACGCCATAGGAGTAAATTCCCTCCTATGTCGTCTTTTGTAATACCCAGCCCCTATTATACCAAAATCTGTATTTTGTTACTTTATAATTTTATTTTATAATTTTATTTATCACATTTATAATTTTATTTATCTTAGTTATAATTTTATTTCTTTTAGTTATAATTTTACTTATCTTATTTATAATTTTACTAATCCTAAAACCTAATTAACTTTCTCCGAGCCCATTTATTATCCCACTCTATTTTTCAGACCAGCTCACTCCTTTCTCATCCAATTTTTCTTTAATAAATTCCACAACCCAAAACTAAATCCTTTTTCCATTTGATTTTACTTCCCTAAGCCCACTACTCTTTCTTTCTTCCTCTAATATTCTTCTGGCCCGAGCCGAGCCCCATTTCCCTCAGCCCAAGAACGAAGAATTTAATTTAAAACCACAATTTTTTCTGTAGGCCCAGCCCAGCAGCCCGCGCCCAAACCCCTAATCCGACCCAACCCGCTTCGTAACCCCTTCTTCTCCCTTCGTCCAAACCTTTTCCCGCTCGATTCTCGTTTCCTCCTTCACACCCGCGATGCCCACGTTCCCCCACGTTCCCCTCGCGCCCTCGTCGCCCGCCCGTTCTCCCCACGACCGCGCGCGCATCCTCCTCCTCCTGTTCTCACTCCCCTTCTCTCTCGAACTCACTCACTCTCTCTCATTCTTTCCACTCGTGCTCGCCCTTCCTTCTCCAACCTCACCATCTAACACCCCTCGCCAACGAGCTCTACCGCCACCGCCTCGCCGCGCACCCCCTCGCTTCCTTCTCCTCTGAACTCGAACCCCACCGAGTTCATCCTCCCTCGCCCTCTTCTCTCCATCGACAGCCCTCCTGCATGCCCAACTCCCTTGACCCCCATCACAGCACCTCGCTCCCATCAACAACGACGACGGCTACACCCCTCGCCTAACTCCCCACTGCACCATTCTCTGCGCCAACCCACCGCCGAGCTCCTCTGCATCACCTCGGCCACCACCTGCGCGCATCTAGTCAACGAGCTCCCCTTGCTGCCTCCATCGACCCCCACGCTGGCACTCGGTAACTTCTCTCTCTGCCTCTCTCTCAATCCCTCTCTCTCTAAGTCTCTCCCTCCCTCCCTCTCTTAATACCTCTCTCTATGTCTCTCTCTCCCTCTCTGTCTCTCTCTCTCTCAATCTCTCTCAGTTCTCTCTTTCTCACTCTCTCTCTCTCTCTAAGTCTCTCCCTCCCTCTCTCTCTTAATCTCTCTCTCTATCTCTGTCTCTCTCTCTAAACCTCTCTCTCTCTCTCTCTGTCACACACTCTCTCTCTCTCTAAATATTTCTCTCTCTGTTTCTCTAAACACCTCTTTCTCTGTTTCAGCACCATTATCCCCTCACACCGAAGCAAGGAATAACTCGGCGCAGTGCGGAGAATGAGTGTGCGGAGATTGACTGGATTGAGTACAACTACCTGATTCCGAGGCCGAACCTATGCTGCGTTCATGACATGATCGTGCCATTGCCGCCGCCGTGCATCACTAGAACGTCTCCAGGTAAGTTCTCTACTTGCTTCATGCTATTCTATTTACGTTACAAATCCAAATCATATAAATTGCTATGTTACTCTTCCTGAAAACGTACACTATTTACCTGTTGGACGTGTGTTCCTAATGAGAATCCTTTCCTAATTTGACGGAACTAAATGGTATTGTTTGGCCCGTATGGCTGTGAACATAGTGCGTGAATTTCGTTGGTTAATATGACTGTTAACGACTAAAATAACTACCCCCAAGTTTACTAGTAAAACTGGAATTTTATTGTACCTGAAAACCGTTAAAATCACCATAAATTATATACACACTGGAATGATGCGTTTGAGGGCTCAAATCGAAGCCAACTCGACGAACTTTAACCCTAGACTAGTTTCCAGATATTCCTGTACTTAAACAGTGACGATATTTGGATCGGAGTGCGACTCTGGACTGCAGTCCAGAGCGACTCCAATTGTTGCTTGCTGTTCCGTAATGGGTACCACAGGATTTTTTTAACTCGTAGGTTGCGGAACTCTACTGTTTATTATAGGTGAATATGTTAGCTAAACAACACAAGTGGTTTCATCCTGTTTCGTTATCGTTTGATATTTAATCTACAATTTAATAGATGTGGACGTATAACAGTCCAGAACAGATTCTGAGATGACATATTAATGTTAGAAGGTGTATAACTCCTGACGGGCAGATGCGATTGAAGATCCGTCTGTTGCGTTGAAAACCTTACTGAAAAATCTAGAATTCATCCAACTGTATCATTGCTAAAATCTGATCCCAACTGGGATTGAAATGCGTTGCGAAATGGATTTCTGATTCTGAAACCGGATTTCCAGCCGTGAACGCTTAAAATGAAATGGCTATAATTAGTGATCCTGGAACCCGATTGGCATGAAACTAAATTCGATGGTTAGATAACCGAACGTACTAATTATTACCTGTTCATCGTTTCGCTAAATTGTAACCGTATGATTTATGATAAATTATGCAAGTGGTAGATTATTGATTCAGGACATCCTAAACATGCTTTATATATTGTTTATGCATCATATCATACACATGTCATTGTATTGATAACCTAGTGATAACGTGCATTACCCAGTGTTAAGTATTAGTGATGATTGTGGCAAGTACGTCAGTGTTCGTGTATCAGTAAATAAGTGAAAGTGATACGTGCTTGTACATAATCAGTGACCCTTATTATTATATTGCATTGTCGACGTCTGTGGGACACGTGTACGTGCGACTATAAGTGGAATGGGATATTTATGGAAGCTCTTGCACGGGTGTCGTAGATAGGGCACCAGACACTGCCATTTATCTTAGGTATTAGTCGGGATGTGCTTGATGGGGGTCCTGCCTCCAGTTCTCGCGCAGACTTGTCACAGACCGATTGGTATTTAGGGTTATGGTTAGCGTTTGATATAGACCACGGGGTGTGGGGTAGTTTAAGTGTGAGTTCAACAGAATCTCGGGAGTCCCATGCCGGCTTATATATTTAGGGAGTTATATGGAGATTTACAGGGTATGTGATTATCACCGTGATATACATGTTGGGCCCGTGGTCCCTTGCCCTTAGGTTCTACCCTTGGGTGGAGGACACTCGCGAGAGTTTGACTCTCACACTTGGACTGACGATAGGCTTAGTGACCCGTACAGTGAGACTTAGAGACTGATAGGGATACTGGCATTTGTATACCTTATCTACTGTGTTGACATACGTGGCATATCGTTCTACTGCTTTTACTGTTCCGCTGCATTGATTACTGCATGCTCATAACCATACTGCCATTGATCTACTGTTATATATATCTAATATCACTGTTAGAATTGTCACATGATTTTATATATATTATATTGCTATTGTGTCGCTCTGACGACCTGAGTATGCATGCTCAGTGTGAGGAGAAGATTTAGCTTGGACCAGGACTAGACGTACATCACAGACATCTTGATTAGCTATCCAGAGTTATATTCGTTTGTTTCCCCTCAGGTCAGTTCTTTACATTGTTTCATTTAGTTACTGCATTTCTCATTACCTGCGCGTCATTTACTGTTACCATGAAAAACTAGAAGCCGAAGTGTGACTACGGCAGGACTTTTGCTTGACCGTAGGAGCATGGCTGGCCTTGTCTACCCCTCGTATTCCGTATTTTGGGAAGCGGGGCGTGACATGGTTTAGTTGGTATGAAAGCCAGGTTTTTGTTAGTGTATATGCCCTAGAGGCCATTACTGTATCATACTGGTTTGTATATTACTTAATGGAAGCTTGGGATATTCCCCTTGTATATACAATCTTGCTCAAAATAGTAGTATGCTACTTGGTTTGTTTCTACTTTAATGTGTACATGTGTTTATTTTAGTATATCACCTATACACATTAGTGGAGCCCTTAGGATCTTTGCTTGATTACCAGTATTGTGATGGCAGTCACACTAGTGGGGGCTGGGTAATCTATAAGCACATCCTTATGCAGGTCCCTAGTCGCAGGACTATCGAGACAAGGCATCGATACTCCGGAGTAGACTAGCGCATGCGCTTCTCATCCCGATGTGGGAGACGGTCTGGCCCACATCCGTCAGTACGTCGTACTTGAGATAGTATGCGGGTGCTCGTTAGGTTACGAGTACACTGGACAGGACTCGTCGAGAACTGACTAGTTGGTATTATACCTATCGTCAGTTATCAGTTCCCAGGTGACATGAGTACAGCTTAGTCCGCTAACTTGACACCGGCACTTCGTCTCGAGTGTGTTCCCACTGCACTTTGATTACTACCCTACCACGGCCTACCACGGCTCAAAGGAGTCGTGCAAACAGGTAGTAGTTGGGTGCAGTCCCGAAACACTTGGAGGCAGTGACGGTTAGACAGGATTCGTCTCTCCCAGTATTGGGAGTTGACATCGCGCTGTGTCTAGGAGAGCCATTACACGAGTAGTCCCTGGCCAGGGCAAGCGAGATATACTGGTAGGCATCCAGTGTTATCTCAGGGTGTTTTGGGCTTCACTCCGACACGACTTGTACCGCTATTAGGGGACTGACGTTTACCGCCCCTAGGCCCGCCATGCGATATATCAGACGAACAGACCGGACTGTACGGAGACTGTCACATTCAGACTTAGTAGGAGTTCAGATGGGGTTCACCTCGTCAGTCTTCTTATCGGCATCAACCTGGGGACCGTTACGCACAGCTAGTGCCGCTTGCGGTCTGTGGTTAAACCCACTGCCGGCGTAGTGTCGAGTCTTTAGAGTCCCACACAGAGGGCTATTCGCCTTTGGAAAAAACAGAGTAGAGGTCGCATGGTTTTGCGACAGGGTTCGTTCTCATCCACGCACTTGTGCACGTTTGAAGTCCGGACGGATATTACTAGCGGGCTCTGGTTTGAGCCAGATACTAGTATATGTTTTGGGGTTAGTTTTATCTCATAGTATTCATGTTCCTCGGAACAAGAATGCGGATGTGTATGCACAGTTGATTAAGGCGGAGGAAGAGATTTTTCATTAGGGTTTCGGAACGGGTGTGTATGCACAGTTGACAGTCGTCTTTTTCCAAACCCTAATGAATTTGTGATATATCAATTAATAATATTAATTAAATGAAATTGTGTCATGGTTGGGTTTGTTGACTTGTTGACCAAGGTTGACTTGTTGACCATGGTTGAAACTTTGACTATCATCATTACACATCAAAGATGCTCTTTGATTCTAGCAAAACCATTTAATGTTTGTAATGATAATAGTCTTATCAAACCTTCCATCAACTTTTTCATTTAGATTAATTTTATTAATTTGATAATTTATTTCATATTGTTATGGTTGTAAAAAGTTATTCATTCTATCATAACAATTCTCTCTCCTCTCTTCTTCTTCCTCCTCCTCTAGTTCAAGGAGATTCACTCTCATGTGTTGAGAAATCTCTCCTTGAGATAAAAATACCCTAAACCACTCTCTACTCACTCTAGGGTTAGAGGTCTAGCAAGCCAAAGACCTTAGTTCTCTCAAAGTTCGAGAAAGGAGCCCAAAGGTTGAACCCTCAGGTGGATCTATCTTTGACGGAAGAAGGCGACGAGGAAAGCACCATCCAACCTTTACAAAGGTTTCAAGAAGAAGGAGTTCAAGTTAGGTATAACATCTTTTCCGAGTAGCTAACTCTCTTTAGCTTGGTAGCTAGTTTAGTTTAGAAAAGATCCCGACTTTTGTTAGTCCATGTTGCCTAGTGCGCTAAAAATTTGATTTTTATACCGTTTCCGCCTCCCCGCAAGAACCGGGGTTGGCAACGTGGACTTACAGTTGCTTCGATTGGGAGTGCAGTTTTCCGTGTATAGCTTGACAGTCTAAGACATCCCTCAGTTAGATTGTAAACTTGATATCCTTGATCCATATTCACTTTGAGTGTTCTGCTATCCTTTCGCTAGGGTTTCGGGTGACTTGGCCAGGTTATGTGGTTTGAAATTGCACTACCGTACTCTGTTTAAGTGACTTAAAGTCATTCTCCACTTGTAATAAATTCATCACCCCTGATATTCTTGAATTCTTGTCCTATCCATATTATATTTTGATCCGTATGGTTTGTGGCTTATATCACCCTCGAAATTGTTGTTTCAGGATCATGTCTTCCAACGACTCTTCATCTATATCCGCTCCCCAGAATCAGACCATTGAGATTCTGAGTGTGCTGCAAGGCCTAAAGGAAACCTAGGAGCGAACAAACGACTTGTTGGCTGAAGGACTGAGAAGACAGGTGGATCAGGCACCAGCGGCTGTCTCCAATCCTAAAGGGATCCCCGTTAGACGAGGAAAAAAGAAGAAAATGAAGCGCCAATTTGTTTCCCCGCGACAGAAGCAGCAGAAGACCCCATGTTGTGGGTACTGTAAAAGGGCAGGACATCTTCAGAGGGATTGTCGCCGCGCCCAAGGAAAATGTCTGATATGCGGGTCCAACAAACATCTCATCAACGGTTGCCCAGAAAGGAAAGAACTACAGGGAGGAGACTCGTCCACACTCCCTACTTCTGCCAAGTGAGGATTACTGCGTAGTTCGAATTTCGAGGATAAGACGGACCCAACACGGGTTTCAACTCGCGTGACGAGAATGCAGCGGCCCAGAAATCAAAGAAGAATTTTCATGTTTTCTACTTCCAGTAATAATGTTGTCATTCTCTTATGAATATTCCATTCTGTTTGAAATCTTGTATCCGTTGAACTTTCAATTGAATGCAATAAAACTTGAATCGTAATCTATGTATCATTCTCTTGCTTTCTCCTTATTTATACTATTCGTTATCATAGCATTTTAATCCTGATCTTTCAGTTCCTGCCACCGCATATTTTTCCTATACTCCGTACCCTGAGCTATTTTCTTGACGTATTCCACTGCCTAATCATGACTCTTACTTTTCTGGCCATGCCCCATCCTGGAGCAGCGCCGCATCTAGATGAAGATGCACAGTCATGCGTTTCCTTAGACCGCACGCTGACGAGTTCTGATGACGAGATCAATAATCCCCAGGCCATGTTCGGGAACATCGATTCCGAAGACGAAAGAGCAGTCGCCCTAGAGTTTAATATGATAGCTGATTCCGACGAAGAAGAAAGAGACCCTGAAGAGAACCCGATAGAGGAAGATCCCGAGGAAGACCCGATAGAAGAAAATCCAACGGAGGAAAATCTCGTGGAAGAAAATCCAGAAGAAGAAAATCACATGGAATCAGATCTCGACGAAGAAGCTCCAGCCGAGGAAGAAGGACCAGAAGATCAAGACCCTGCGGTGGAAGAACTCCCAATGGCGATACCTGCAAGGCGCTATGGAAATGGACGCCCCTACCTGAGTACGCGAGCCTACCGCAACCTGCTGAATCTCCACAACCGCGACTGACGGGATTTCTTTTAGATGTTGTCTTCCTTGGCCAAATAAAATCTGTGTGTAGTTTAGGGCCACATTTCGTTGTTGATGATGCTTCGTTTAAAATTTTCTAGAATGGATTGAATTGCTGAGTTCGCAAATCCTTCGATCTTCTTAGTTCCCTTGATGTTTGATTATTTCTCCTATACAATCATTTTCCTACTGAAGTCTGTCCACCCCTACTCCTTACATTGCTTTAACCCTCACTCGGATTAACTAGTACCACACCCGATCTTTTAGAGGTCCACCCTTCATCCTTCGTCGGTGCCCCGTTTGAGATCCTTCTGGGAGGAGAACAAATCTAGTGAAACTTCCGAATTCGTTAACCCTTCAAATTTTTGATTCATAGGATGTACCGACCGTGTCCTCCCCATACTTTCCCTGGTAGTCTTTTGTCGCTCACCCTTACTCCCTGTGCCGACCCTATCCCAATCTCTTTGATCTTCAGCCTAAAGCCGCCACACTCCGACCTTCTGACTGAGCCACACTTCCTTGTAATCATTACCTTAGCTAGCCATATAACTCTTTGTGTTCTTCCTTTTACCCTAAATATATATATATGGACCTTATTATTCGAAATTTGGTTTTCAGTATTTTGTATTTATCGAACAGTGCGTGTTATTGACTAATTAGTTTATGTATTGTAAGCACACCACTATTATCTTCAGTTTTCAATAGCGCAACCTTACACAGCGCATATTTTTGGTCCATATTTCTTAATTTCACTATACAAGTTTTCTAAAATATTTTAAACCTATTTTGTTGATACATTATCCTAAAATGTTTTCAACCTATCGATAAATCTTTCACTATTTTATTATCGTTACTTTATTTTCTGGTAGTGTGCCTACGTTTACTATTATAAATAATTGTGCCCTATACTTATTATGTTTGCCGTGCTACCTTTGATATACTTATACGTGCACATATTTGAGTTTCGATGTTATCGAGTACGCCTCGAATATCATTGTTCATTATTGTTGTTATTGCTACTCTCATAGGTTGCCTTTGTAGCTGTTCTTGTCATATACTTATTTAAACCTATATTTTTGTATGTGTTCTTACATGTATAAACCTTCAAATTTCTTCATCAGCCTATTTCAAGTAAATCTTTATGCGTTAGTTGCAATATAATAGTTTTCGCCTATATTTGTATTATGTATCGTTTATTTTAAATTTCGAGAACGAAATTTTGTAAGGGTGGTATGATGTAATACCCAGTCCCTATTATACCAAAATCTGTATTTTGTTACTTTATAATTTTATTTTATAATTTTATTTATCACATTTATAATTTTATTTATCTTAGTTATAATTTTATTTCTTTTAGTTATAATTTTACTTATCTTATTTATAATTTTACTAATCCTAAAACCTAATTAACTTTCCCCGAGCCCATTTATTATCCCACTCTATTTTCCAGACCAGCCCACTCCTTTCTCATCTAATTTTTCTTTAATAAATCCCACAACCCAAAACTAAATCCTTTTTCCATTTGATTTTGCTTCACTAAGCCCACTACTCTTTCTTTCTTCCTCTAATATTCTTCTGGCTCGAGCCCAGCCCCACTTCCCTCAGCCCAAGAACGGAGAATTTAATTTAAAACCAAAATTTTTTCTGCAGGCCCAGCCCAGCAGCCCGTGCCCAAACCCCTAATCCGACCCGACCCGCTTCGTAACCCCTTCTTCTCCCTTCGTCCAAACCTTTTCCCGCTCGATTCTCGTTTCCTCCTTCACACCCGCGACGCCCACGTTCCCCCACATTCCCCTAGCGCCTTCGTCGCCCGCCCGTTCTCCCCACGACCGTGCGCGCATCCTCCTCCTCCTGTTCTCACTCCCCTTCTCTCTCGAACTCACTCACTCTCTCTCATTCTTTCCCACTCGTGCTCGCCCTTCCTTCTCCAACCTCACCATCTAACACCCCTCGCCAACGAGCTCTACCGCCACCGCCTCGCCGTGCACCCCCTCGCTTCATTCTCCTCTGAACTCGAACCCCACCGAGTTCATCCTCCCTCGCCCTCTTCTCTCCATCGACAGCCCTCCTGCACGCCCAACTCCCTTGACCCCCATCACAGCACCTCGCTCCCATCGACGACGACGACGGCTACACCCCTCGCCTAACTCCCCACTGCACCATTCTCTGCGCCAACCCACCGCCGAGCTCCTCTGCATCACCTCGGCCACCACCTGCGCGCATCTCGTCGACGAGCTCCCCTCGCTGCCTCCGTCGACCCCCACGCTGGCACTCGGTAACTTCTCTCTCTGCCTCTCTCTCAATCCCTCTCTCTCTAAGTCTCTCCCTCCCTCTCTTTCTTAATCCCTCTCTCTCTGTCTCTCTCTCTCTCTCTTAATCTCTCTCTGTTCTCTCTTTCTCACTCTCTCTCTCTCTAAGTCTCTCCCTCCCTCTCTCTCTTAATCTCTCTCTCTATCTCTAAACCTCTCTCTCTCTCTGTCACACACTCTCTTTCTCTCTAAATCTTTCTCTCTCTGTTTCTCTAAACACCTCTTTCTCTGTTTCAGCACCATTATCCCCTCACACCGAAGCAAAGAATAACTCGGCGCGGTGCGGAGATTGACTGGATTGAGTACAACTACCTGATTTCGAGGCCGAACCTGTGCTGCGTTCATGACGCGATCGTGCCATTTCCGCCGCCGTGCATCACTAGAACGTCTCCAGGCAAGTTCTCTACTTGCTTCATGCTATTCTATTTACGTTACAAATCCAAATCATATAAATTGCTATGTTACTATTCCTGAAAACGTACACTATTTACCTGTTCGACGTGTGTTCCTAATGAGAATCCTTTCCTAATTTGACGGAACTAAATGGTATTGTTTGACCCGTATGGCTGTGAACCTAGTGCTTGAATTTCGTTGGTTAATATGACTGTTAACGACTAAATAACTACCCCCAAGTTTACTAGTAAAACTGGAATTTTATTGTACCTGAAAACCGTTAAAATCACATAAATTATATACACACTGGAATGATGCGTTTGAGGGCTCAAATCGAAGCCAACTCGACGAACTTTAACCCTAGACTAGTTTCCAGATATTCCTATACTTAAACAGTGACGATATTTGGATCGGAGTGCGACTCTTGACTGCAGTCCAGAGCGACTCCAATTGTTGCTTGCTGTTCGTAATGGGTACCACAGGATTTCCTTAACTCGTAGGATGCGGAACTCCACTGTTTATTATAGGTGAATATGTTAGCTAAACAACACAAGTTAGTTTCATCCTATTTCGTTATCGTTTGATATTTAATCTACAATTTAATAGATGTGGACGTATAACAGTCCAGAACAGATTCTGAGATGACATATTAATGTTAGACGGTGTATAACTCCTGACGGGCAGATACGATTGAAGATCCGTCTGTTGCGTTGAAACCTTACTAAAAACTCTAGAATTCATCCAACTGTAGCGTTGCTAAAATCTGATCCCAACTGGATTGAAATGCGTTGCGAAATGGATTTCTGATTCTGAAACCGGATTTCCAGCCGTGAACGCTTTAAATGAAATGGCTATAATTAGTGATCCTGGAACCCGATTGGCATGAAACTAAATTCGATGGTTAGATAACTGAACGTACTAATTATTAGCTGTTCATCATTTCGCTAAATTGTAACCGTATGATTTATGATAAATTATGCAAGTGGTGGATTATTGATTCAGGACATCCTAAACATGCTTTATATATTGTTTATGCATCATATCATACACATGTCATTGCATTGATAACCTAGTGATAACATGCATTACCCAGTATTAAGTATTAGTGATGATTGTGGCAAGTACGTCAGTGTTAGTGTATCAATGAATAAGTGAAAGTGATACGTGCTTGTATATAATCAGTGACCCTTATTATTATATTGCATTGTCGACGTCTGTGGGACACGTGTATGTGCGACTATAAGTGGAATGGGACATTTATGGAAGCTATTGCACGGTGTCGCAGATAGGGCACCAGACACTGCCTTTTATCTTAGGTATTAGTCGGGATGTGCTTGATGGGGGTCCTGCCTCCAGTTCTCGCGCAGACTTGTCATAGACCGATTGGTATTTAGGGTTATGGTTAGCGTTTGATATAGACCACGGGGTGTGGGGTAGTTTAAGTGTGAGTTCAACAGAATCTCGGGAGTCCCATGCCGGCTTATATATTTAGGGAGTTATATGGAGATTTACAGGGTATGTGATTATCACCGTGATATACATGTTGGGCCCGTGGTCCCTTACCCTTGGGTTCTACCCTTGGGTGGAGGACACTCGCGAGAGGTTGACTCTCACACTTGGACCGACGATAGGCTTAGTGACCCGTACAGTGAGACTTAGAGACTGATAGAGATACTGGCATTTGTATACCTTATCTACTGTGTTGACATACGTGACATATCGTTCTACTGCTTTTACTATTCCGCTGCATTGATTACTGCATGCTCATAACCATACTGCCATTGATCTACTGTTATATATATCTAATATCACTGTTAGAATTGTCACATGATTTTATATATATTATATTGCTATTGTGTCGCTCTGACGACCTGAGTATGCATGCTCAGTGTGAGGAGAAGATTTAGCTTGGACCAGGACTAGACGTACATCACAGACATCTTGATTAGCTATCCAGAGTTATATTCGTTTGTTTCCCCTCAGGTCAGTTCTTTACATTGTTTCATTCAGTTACTGCATTTCTCATTACCTGCGCGTCATTTACTGTTACCATGAAAAACTAGAAGCCGAAGTGTGACTACGGCAGAACTTTTGCTTGACCGTAGGAGCATGGCTGGCCTTGTCTACCCCTCGTATTCCGTATTTTGGGAAGCGGGGCGTGACATCTTTCCTCCATTATTCTCATATATAAAATTCCCTCCTATATCCTCTTTCCTCATTTATTCTCATATGTAAAATTCCCTTCTATGCCATCTTTCCTCCATTATTCTCATATATATATATATATATATATATATATATATATATGGGTGATCCATTGCAAATCGGTCCGTATTTCTAAAAAAATGGGAAATCTCGGTCTACGATATATTTTAACGATCCAATATGTTCAAATTGATCAATCTACCCTCAAATATATGTGTATAAAAAATCAAAACATTTGAAGACCTCTAGTTCATGCATCAGATGAAATTTATGTTGCATTATAAAAAGACGTTCATTTTTGCACCCGTCGATGGATAGGATGGAGCTCTTCAAATCCTTTGATTTTTCATACACATATATTTGAGGATAGGGTGATCAACTTGAACGTATCGGATTGTTAAAATATGTCGTAGATCATGAGTTCCTGTATTTAAAAAACGCGGACCATTTTGCAATAAAGCGCTTATATATATATATATATATATATATATATATATATATATATATATATATAGAGAGAGAGAGAGAGAGAGAGAGAGAGAGATGATCCTATGAGACCGGTTCTCATTTCTTATTTTGAGGCCAAATTTTAAAACACACAACCCGTCGTGTTTTTCACCGATCTGTACCAGTCATTTTGATCTACTTGTATTAGATGGATTATTTATAAAGTTTCATTAGATTTGGAGAGCTCTAACACATCCATCAAGCAATCTTGTTATTCATGTATCATAAAGCCGTTCATTTTTTAGTCTATTTGATGGATTAGTTAGAGATTTACAAATCTCGTGAAATTTGATATATAACTTATCTAACATATGTAGATCACGATGATGGGTGCAAATCGGTGAAAACACGACGGATTGTGTGTTTTAAAAGTGAATCTCAAAATAACAAATGAGGCCAGACCTCATCGGATCAGTTTCCTATATATATATATATAGAGAGAGAGAGGAAAAATGCCATAGGAGGGAATTTCCTCCTATGGCGTTGAAAATTATGCCCTCTGTTGTATTTTCCGACGATCGAAATCCATTATCTTCATCGTTATCATCTAAGATATGGATACACAAAATTTCATATGATTTTACAACTTTTTCACTGTTGAATTAGTGGATTCAAAATTAACGGTTTACCGACAATAGAACTTTTTACATTGCTAAATCAACGGTGAAAAAGTTGTAGAATCACTTGAAATTTAGCGTACCCACATCTTAGTTGATAATGATGAAGATGATGGATTCCGATCGTCGGAAAATAAGACAGAGGACGTACTTTTTCGACGCTATAGGAGGAAATTCCCTCCTATGGCCTCTTTCATTCATTATTCTCATATATATTATATATATATATATATTATATATATATATATAATGGAGGAAAGGCGCCATGGGAACGAATTCTCTCCTATGACGTCAAGAATATACACCCTCCATTATTATTTTTGATGATCAGCACTCATCAACATCATCTTTATCCTGTAAGATGTGGATACACCAAATTTCATGTGATTCATCACATTTTACCGTTGATTTAGTGGGAGTAAATTAACGATTTACGGACAATAGAACTTTTACATTATCAATTCAACGGTGAAAAAATGGCGGCATCATGTGAAATTTGGTGTATCCACATCTTAAATGATAAAGATGGAGATAATAGGTACCGATCGTCGTAAAATGTTGTGGAGGATATAGAATTTTAACGCCATCTAACAAAAAAATCTCCTAGGGTCTTTTTTCTTCGTTATTCTCTCTCCCTCTCTCTCTCTCTAAGAGGAAAGGGGGAATTGGCCGACAGCCCTTAAAAATGAGCCATCACCCCAAAACTTACATATCTCGTGTATTTCACCTATCCAAACTGGCCATCTTGATCTACGTATCATGAAAGCTTTATGTACAAAAAATTTCGGGATTTAAAGAATTCTAACACGTCCATGAAGCAGATAGAAAAATTAACGGTTTATCAGTATAAGAAAATTGCGATCTCTTAATGAACGCGTTAGAGGTCATTAAATCCCGAGATTTTTTGTATATAAAGTTTTCATAATATGTAGATTAAGATGCCCGGTTTGGATCAGTAAAATACACAAGGTATGTGTGATTTTGGGATAATAGCCCATTTTTAAAAAATGGTCGCACGGCTCATCCCCTATATTATAAAAAAGGGATGATAGCTCATACCATATATATATATATATAGGGAAGGGGCCCAAGAGGTTTTTCCGTCAGGTGGCGTCAAAGAAGTACACCCTTCATCATTTTACTTGATGATTTGACACCTTTCTTAATCTTCATTATCTAATATGTCGATACACCAAATTTCATATGATCATAACATATTTTCACCGTTAATTTAACAATGTTAAAAGCTTTATTGTCGGTAAATCGTTAATTTTGCATCTACTAAATCAACGGTGAAAAAGTGCTAGATCACATGAAATTTGGTATATCGACATATTAGACGATGAAAATCAAGATGGACGGTCCCAATCGTCGAATAAAATGGTGGAGAATATACTTTTCAATGCAGCCTGACAAAAAAATCCTACTAGGACCTCTTTCCTCCATTATATATATATATATATATATATATATATATATATATATAGAGAGAGAGAGAGAGAGAGTTATGAGCCGGCAGTCTTTTTTTTTTAAATGGGCCCTCATTCAAAAATACATATACCCTCATGCATTTCTCAGATCCTCGGGCGACGTCCTTTTGGAGTAGCCTTGACGCGAGTTTTTTGCGTGGTCCCAGTGAGGGAGAGGGCATCGGTCGCGCCTGGAAGCGGGCGAGCTGACCGACACCTTCTCGGGTGGCGCGGGAATGCAATGGGCGTCACGGCGATGGTCTTTTTCCCGGGATAGTGGCATAGAGCTGTGCAGCACCCAGCGGGTCATTGAATCGATCGCTGCGTGGGAGACGCGGTTGTCGGAGTCGGCACACCCGTGTTCGGGGGCTTTGAGGGGAGTAATGTTATCCGCTCTTCTGCCGACGCCGTGATCCTTGGAAGGGGGAGTGGCGATTTAGGGGGCTGGGCAGCCGCTTGAACGTGAATGAGCGCGTCCACCATTGACGTGAGTCTGTTGATCCGGGCGGATAAGGAGACAATGGCATTGGGAAGAGGAGATGAGCCGCTCCCGCCTCCGTTGTGGAGGAGGCGACGACTCGTACAGGGATCGCCACGGCTCTCGCTCGCCATTAGGTTGAAGAAAGAGGATCAACTTTGACGGGGGAAAAAACATGTTCGGTTCCCACAGACGGCACCCACTGATGGAGGTCTGATCTCTTTCAGATGCTGTCCTCCGCCGATCTGTGGCGTGTGCTGTTGAATGGCAGAGATTTGATTTGAAGGTTGTCTTGAGCGTGTGGATCTCAATGGGTTGATTTTGAGGTGAAACCGAGCTACCTGTAAAGAAGTCCCGGGGTGGGTGACTACCGTAGAACCCTCAGATGATCAAGTTAGCCGAGAAAAATAAGCAGAGCAGCGGCTTGTTAGATTAAAATTGCCTTATCTGAGTCGTCTGAGAGAGGGGTTTTATAGGGGTCGCATGGAGCGAGTGGGTGCGAGATCTTCGCCTTCGGTTACGCCCCTGACGTTACGCCTGCGTGAGTGACGGGATCCACCATTAATGACGGAATACGCTCGTTAATGGGGGATGCGCCAGCGTGGGACGCGGGACGTAGGGCGGCGGATATCTCGCTCTGGCGAGATACGCGGAGCCGTTGCAGAAGCGCTAAGGCCTCGAGTTCTCGTTTGTCCTGGAGAGCTGGGGAGGCTTAGCTTGGCGTGAGCTCGGAGACGAGCCGAGGGGACGAGGAAGCTCAGCTTTGTAATAGCTCGGAGACGAGCATAGGTGGATAGCGCCAGTTTGGCGGCTGAGTCGCTCTTTGGTAAGAGGCGGAGTGTAAGCTTGGAGACGAACCGGGGAAGGGACTGATTTTTCCTCGGCAGCCTCCCAGGAGTCTACTGAGCTGTCACGGATGACACATCATTCGCCATGTGTCGTGATCTGAGGAATTCCCACTTATGAGCATCATCAATATTTGAAAGGGGAAGAAAGTCATGTTGCTTCTTTTGTAATTCATCTTTTTATCTAAACTGTGATGGATAGTGGATTAAAATTGAGTACAGGATTATAGCAAAAGCACAAAGTCGGGCAAGCCGAAAACAAGAAGAGCAAACAAAACATACAAATTTACCGAAATTCATGCATATCGACCTACATTATCATCGAACGAATACGAAGCAGATTCACTATAAAATTGTGAGGAATAAAATGACGTTGGAGTATCTCTCAAAACCCGAAAGTGTGTGTGTATGCCCGCACACCCTCTATAATCCATGGGAGCTAGCCCTCCATAAACCCTAACCAAGGCCTCAAGCCAGGCTGGTAGCAGCTTGGCTCGTCCTACCAGTTTGAATAACCCTATGAGCTCGACTATAGCGCTCGGCACGTAATAAGGAAATGATCGACAAAGTAATGCAGATCCGGGTCACTAAATTCAAGGCATACGTAACAAGGTGGTTCTGCCAAATACTAAAAGAAAGATAGGTTACGTTAGGCACATAGTGTAATGTAGAATTTTGTCAAAATTTTCTTAAAGATTTGTTTCATAACCAACACTCTATTCTGGAAGACCATACATGCTAGTTCACAGGTGATTCAGAACAAGCGATTGCAAGGTCTTAGTATCGGAATTGAGGATGCATGACTTTAACATCCAATTTTTTTTTAAAAGAAATAAATCAGGAACATATGGCTTGATTCTCTTGTAAAAGAAATTCGACCCGAAGATATTAACTTTGCTTTGTCATACAACTATGACCGACTGTGGGTAGGATCTGAATCGAGTCCTGAATTCAAAAAAAATCAATTCTAACCCCAAACATGAATATGTCTTTCCTTTCTCAATTCTCTTTGTGCACAGTTTGTCATGGCGACACTTGTTCTTATCGACTTGCAAACCTCAACAGCTGATTCAGAGAAGCATACATCCAATTCCAAGTACCGACTACTGAGGCTTCCCCTCTTCACATATCCGTTGCATCGAAACATATCTGCAGGCTTGACACACCGAGTCCTTTACCTCAAAACCCTAGAAACAGCCTGTAACATGATTGAAACCTGACAATGTAGGGCACGTATCAAAGCTATCAAAAAGATGAAATCATTAAAGATAAGATCAGAAGAGATCGGGAAACTAATGGAGCCCAAATGCATAATTCCTTAGGGGACACCGGCTCCTGACAGGTATAGCCTATTATTCCGTTCTGTGGGACATGACAGGTTCCTGCATATTCGTCGTACGATATATTCAACCCCAATTCAGGAGCAGTCAGAACATTTGCCTAGAAATAGTGCTCCTAACAAAATATCGTGTCACTTTACATAAATTTATATCAAATTTCTCGAGTTTTGCCTAGCCCTCAAATTGTGTAGCCGAGTTCATGTTTACTGGATTATTGGTTGTAGATCTGGGCTTGGATTGAATAAGCGTTGCCCAAATTCGTATCCACGACTATGTGAATACAAGTAATCAAATTCCGAATCTGATCCGACACTTTAACACAAGCTCACACATCATGCATGGATGCAAGAAAAAATGCCATAATAACTAAGACTACTTCCATGCTCTTTGTCATTTCCTGGTTTCGGTTAGAAGCAACAAATTTCTTTTAATTTTCACGTAGAGGTCATAACTAAGAATGCACAAAATCAAAACCATGGAGGCCAAAGGGCTATGCCAACTCATGGCAAGCTCTCTCTGGTTTCGGTTAGAAGCAACAAATTTCTTTTAATTTTCATGATCACTTACTCCAGCACGGGCATCATCACCTTCCCCCGTCAAACAACAATCAGAAACCCTTAAAAAATAGTTTCCATACACGCGCAACATAATTCTAATTCTTGCCTCAGGATCCCATGGCTAGCCTATTCGATCGCGGGGACAAAGGGCAACCTCGAGAATATATGGAGGAGATTGTATGCTCTCTATCACCCTTCGAACATTTATGTACTCCATTTGGACTTGGAGTCCCCTGTCACCGAGAGACGGGAGCTTGCTTCTCACATGAAGAATGATAAATTGTTTGCGGAAGTCGGGAACGTGCATGTCATCGAGAAGGCGGACATGGTGACTTATTGAGGTCCTACAATGATTGCAAATCCTCTCCATGTGCCATTCTTCTCAAGATGAGCAAGAATTGGAACTGGTTCATAAACTTAAGCACATCGGATTACCCTCTCGTTACTCAAGATGGTGAGTCCTTCAAACCCTTAATTTACATATCATATGCCTTTTGAATCCTATTAATTGTATGGTGGTGTGTAGATATCCTTCATATATTCTCTTTGTTGCCGAGGGATCTGAACTTTGTGCAACACATGAGTCAATTGGGATGGAAAGAGTAAGTTGGTACTTATGAGGTTTGAGGTTCAAATTGTTGTTTAGTCACATGTTTTGTCCGTGCAGGATGCACAGGGATAGGCCATTAATAATTGATCCGGCGCTTTATGATTCTAATAAATCCAAGATCTTTTTGGTATCAGAAAGGAGAGAATTGCCAACAGCCTTCAAGCTTTTCACAGGTTCGGCATGGACGGCTTTAACCCGGGAGTTTGTTGAGTATTGTGTGTTGGGATATGACAACCTACCAAGGACCCTCCTAATGTACTACACCAACTTCGTCAGCTCCTCTGAAGGCTACTTCCAGAAGGTCATCTGCAACTTGCTGAGGTTTGCAAGCACGGTCGTCAACCATGACTGCACTACATCGATTAGGGTTGGACCCCAAACCAGCACCCACGAACCCTCACTTTAGCTGATGAGCCCAAAATGGTTACAAGCAGTGCTCCTTTTGCAAGTAAGTTTAAGCACGGGGATCCGTTGCTTGATAAGATCGATGTTGAGCTACTTGGATGGAGGAGGAACGAGACCTCTGTTGTCCCAGGGGGATGGTGTGCTGGGAGTTCAAAATGCTCGTGAGTCAGAGATTTTGTGAGGTTGAAGCCCAGACCAGGGGCGGGTCGGCTGGTTAGGCTCATGTATAGGATAGTTCGATCGAGAAACTCCCGTGAAGATCAATGTACTTAACAAGATATAACATTTAGCTAGATTAATATCTAAAACTTAGGAACAGTTAATAGATAAATATGAACATTTCCTAAATCTTTTGGTGGGATCCAAAAGACCGTCTTTCCTAGAACCCGATGTCACTAAAGAAAAGATAATGGTAACACTCAGCAATATTAAACAACAACCTGTTCTGATCGATGTGCTTCAATGATAAGAACCTGTCAAATAAATACTATATACATATGATCAAGTGTCACCCTTTTCTTCTATAATTAGTTTTAAAAAGCTAATAAACCAATTGTATATAACACGAAGTGCGAACGTTACAAAAGACGCCGCTGAAATGTCTAATGCACACCAAGACATTGGTCCTGGTAGCACAAAACTTCAAATGTATATTAAAAAGAAATCTATGATATCTGACAATGATATAAGACAATGAAGAATTCAAACAAATGAATGATAAGTTTGACATGACAGTCAATAAGCAAGTTAGGAATCATTGATCGACGACTGCCAATAAAATATAAATGCAGGATATTGTTTAGCATTCATTTTATTACTAGCTTTCACAGCATAATATCAAAATGTTCAAATTTATGGAGAAAATGAATATAAAACTAGTGAATTATTCCCTAGGAAACAGTACATATGCACAACATGCACAGCAACTTAGAGATTCCAGGATAAATGATTTATAAATCAGTAATATTATTAATATAAAAGAAAATTCAATGAGAATAATTACAGACTAAGGGAGCTACCAAAATTATTGGGAAAACAAAATGGAAAGTAGAAAGAAGTTACAATAGTTTGGGATTTGTGGGCACCGCGCCATCTGCATGCGAAGGTTTAAGCTTTTGGATCCAATGTGCAAGCCGATTTTTATGATCTTGGGAGGTCAAATTGGGGAGCTGGTCGAGTGTTCCATCTCGAGCAAGAGCAGATTCGAACTGTTCCAAGACCTTCACGATCTGCCAGAATTCAGGCCTCTTTTCTGGATGTGATGCCCAGCATTGTTCTATCAAGGCTCGTAGAGATGGAGGACAATCCGTGGGGATTACCGGCCTCGTGTTCTGTAGTATTTGTAAAAGTACACCATCATGCAAAGAGCGATACATGATAACATCTGTTTATGATAACAACTTTATCCAAAGTATTTTCGTCCGCAAGGCTTCCTTCATATATTAAAATAAAAATCTAGGATTTGATTTAGTTAGTTGGAGTTAAATAAAGAGGGAAGTAAACATACCTTATTGACCGCTGCAAAGGCTGCCTGTATTGGAGTCATATCCTCATACGGGATCGTTCCTGTAACCATCTCCCATAGCATCAACCCGAAACTATAAACATCAACTTTCCGTCCATGAGGCTTGTGCTTGATCATCTCAGGGGCCATCCATCGATATGTCCCCAGGTCCTCGGCTATCACATCACAATACGATTCCTCGCTTGCTATTCCAAAATCAGCAATTCTAACGCACAAGTCTTGATCAAATAAAATGTTCTCAGGTTTCAAGTCACGGTGAACAACGCCTTGTGCATGAATGTACTCCATCCCTCTAGCAATTTGTAGAGAAATTGTAATAAGCTTTTTTAAAGGTAGGGATTTGTGCTCAAGTTTGTGCATAAATGCTCTTAATGAACCGCCGGAAAGATATTCGGTGATGATGCAGAAAACCGGTGGATTCTTGCATGCCCCTACCAGCTACAGATATCATACACAGAGATTATTATGATCATAAATATATAAAACATGATATTAATTTATGATTTATGTTACTATACCTTGATCACATTGGGGTGACAAAGATGAGCCAAAAAGGTGACTTCTCTCAAGAATTGATTCTCGAGCCGACCAGCCATCGTTTCGCTCTCAACATCCTCAGGCTGCCGAATAATTTTCACAGCGACGGGCTGATCCTTATACATCCCATGGTATAATCTACTATGAGCTCCAGACGCAAACCTAAGCCCAAGGTACAATTTCGAAAGATCAACCATCCATTCATCGATCGCATCCACAGCCGTAACCTTGCCGCCTCCATGACCATTGGCCCATGAAGAGTCCTTCTTCTTCGATTTCTCAGCTGCTTTCAATGAAGACAAATGCTTCATAGGGCTAAGCTCTCGGCTATTACTCCCTTTTCTACTAGGAGGAGGGGTGGAAAATCTCTTCCCTATTGATTTCGCTTCTTTGAAAATGTCGGAAAGTATAGTACTGGGAAGAGGAGACACAGATCTCTTCTTCGGCTTGGAGTTTATTTCATATCTATCACTAGGCATGGTTACCAACTTACGGAAATCTTGATCCGGTTTAGCCCTCAAGGAAGGGGTAGGGACTGAGCTAGAGTCCGACCATTTCGAACCGCCATCGGCATGAAACGAGAAGCTGCCACCCAAACACGGGGTTGGCATCGAATCCGACCATTTCGAACTCGATTTCGAACCTCCGTCCGGATGGAAACAGAAGGTGGTGGTATCTAAATTCGAGGGTTTATTCTTGGATTTAATTACAGAATCACAATTGGCATTCGAAGAGAAGTGTGATACATCGGCTTTCGATGGCTGGATGGATTGTTTGGGCAATGGAGGAATCCGCAAACCGTCTAAATTCAAGATCCTAGGCTTGTTTTCTAGGCTCAAGCTTTTCAATTTCAGCTCAGAATCACGATTAGTTTGAATGGAGAAGGGGTTCAATGTCTCTCTCGTAGAATTCGATCTTTGAATAACTGTGTTTGAAAATTTTGCTCTTCTCACCCAAGAACTATTCTCTTCCTCCATTTTTAAGCTTTAAAAAAAACTGAAAAAATTTCCAATCAACCCACAAAAATGATTTCTCAATTAAAGCATGAGCTCTCAATATATCCCTTGTTGGTACCATTCAAGAACTAGTCCCTTTCTAGAATAATCTATCGAAAAAGTGAAAATGAAATTAAATTCAATGTATTTGGAGAGATACCCATTAAGATATTTATCCTTATTGGCACAAAAATCGCATCAAAGTTGATCCTTTGATGGCAGAAAAGAGAGAAGTATAAATGACAAATAACAAACTAAAAAAGGAAAGAGGAATGAACAATGAGAGAAAGAGAGAGTACCTGAAATGGAGAATGATGAGAGATAAATAAATGAGAATGAAAATGAGAGGAGGAGGAAGAGGAGAGTTTTCCCTTTTGCTGGCTTAAGATTTACGTGTTTCCCATTCTTTTGAAGGGGGGCGTATAAGAAAGAGATTGCCCATCAATATGTTACTCTTTTATGCTATGTTGTTGATAATGTCACACATACATACTTGCATATACGCTTCAAGACACCAATAGCCAATAGTTTAGTTTAGTTGGTACGGTACTTCTCAACTTCCTTTACTTGGCAGTCGGGCGTCGAAAAAATACATCCTCACTTATTTTTTCCGACGATCGGCACCCACCGTCTTCATCTAAGACGTGGGTACACCAAATTTCATTTGATTCTACAATTTTTTCACCGTTGATTTAGTGGGTTCAAAATTGACGGTTTACCGACAATAGAACTTTTTACATTGCTAAATCAACGATGAAAAGGTTGTAGAATCACATGAAATTTGGTGTACCCACATCTTAGATGATAACGATGAAGATAGTGGGTGCCGATCGGCGGAAAAAATGAGTGAGAGTGTATTTTTTCGACGCCATAGGAGTAAATTCCCTCCTATATCGTCTTTCCTCCATTATTCTCATATATAAAATTCCCTCCTATGTCATCTTTCCTCCATTATTCTCATATATATAATTCCCTCCTATGTCATCTTTCCTCCATTGTTCTCGTGTGTGTGTGTATATAAGTGATACATTGCAAAACGGTCCGTATTTTTTAAAAAAATGGAAAATCTCAGTCTTCGATATATTTTAACGATCCGATATGTTCAAATTGATCAATCTACCCTCAAATATATGTGTATGAAAAATCAAAAGATTTGAAGACCTCTGGTTCATGCATCAGATAAAATTTATGTTGCATTATAAAAAGACGTTCATTTTTGCACCCGTCGATGGATAGGATGGAGCTCTTCAAATCCTTTGATTTTTCATACACATATATTTGAAGGTAGGGTGATGAACTTGAACGTATCGGATTGTTAAAATATGTCGTAGATCATGAGTTCCTGTAATTAAAAAACGCGGACCGTTTTGCAATAGAGCACTTATATATATATATATATATATATATATATATATATATATATATAGAGAGAGAGAGAGAGAGAGAGAGAGAGAGAGAGAGAGAGAGAGAGAGAGATGATCCTATGCGACCGGTTCTCATTTCTTATTTTGAGGCCAAATTTTAAAACACACAACCCGTCGTGTTTTTCACCGATCCGTACCGGTCATTTTGATCTACTTGTATTAGATAGATTATGTATAAAGTTTCATTAGATTTGGAGAGTCCTAACACATCCATCAAGCAATCTTGTTATTCATGTATCGTAAAGCCGTTCATTTTTTAGTCTATTTGATGGATTAGTTAGAGATTTACAAATCTCGTAAAATTTGATATATAACCTATCTAACATGTGTAGATCACGATGTTGAGTGCAAATCGGTGAAAACACGACGGATTGTGTGTTTAAAAAGTGAATCTCAA
Source organism: Agapanthus africanus (assembly GCA_030015575.1). Taxonomy (NCBI): domain Eukaryota; kingdom Viridiplantae; phylum Streptophyta; class Magnoliopsida; order Asparagales; family Amaryllidaceae; genus Agapanthus; species Agapanthus africanus. The sequence continues at coordinate 124,621,516 of CM057348.1, forward strand.
AATAACAAATGAGGCCAGACCTCATCGGATCAGTTCCATATATATATATATATATATATATATATATATATATAGAGAGAGAGAGAGAGAGAGAGAGAGAGAGAGAGGGGGGGGAGGAAGATGCCGTAGGAGGGAATTTTCTCGTATGGCGTCGAAAAATTTGCCCTCCGTCGTATTTTCCGACGATCGAAATTCATTATCTTCATCGTTATCATCTAAGATATGGATACACCAAATTTCATGTGATTCTATAACTTTTTCACTGTTGAATTAGTGGATTCAAAATTAACGGTTTACCGACAATAGAACTTTTTACATTGCTAAATCAACGGTGAAAAAGTTGTAGAATCACATGAAATTTGGCGTACCCACATCTTAGTTGATAATGATGAAGTTGATGGATTCCAATCGTCGGAAAATACGACATAGTACGTATTTTTTCGACGCCATAGGAGGAAATTCCCTCCTGTGGCCTCTTTCATTCATTATTCTCATATATATATATATATATATATATATATATATATATAATGGAGGAAATGCGCCATAGGAGAGAATTCCCTCCTATGACGTCAAGAATATACACCCTCCATTATAATTTTTTGATGATCAGCACTCATCAACATCATTTTTATCCTGTAAGATGTGGATACACCAAATTTCATGTGATTCATCAATTTTTTACCGTTGATTTAGTGGGTCTAAAATGAACGGCTTACGGACAATAGAACTTTTTACATTGTCAATTCAACGGTGAAAAAATGGCGGAATCATATGAAATTTGGTGTATCCGCATCTTAAATGATAAAGATGGAGATAATGGGTACCGATCGTCACAAAATATTGTGGAGGATATAGAATTTTAACACCATTTAACAAAAAAAATCTCCTAAGGTCTCTTTTGGTCATTATTCTCTCTCTCTCCCTCTCTCTCTCTGAGAGGAAAAGGGGAATTGGCCGACAGCCCTTTAAAATGAGCCATCACCCCAAAACTCACATACCCCGTGTATTTCACCTATCCAAACTGGCCATCTTGATCTACGTATCATGAAACTTCTATGTACAAAAAATTTCGGGATTTAAAGAATTCTAACACGTCCATAAAGCAGATAGAAAAATTAACGGTTTATCAATATAAGAAAATTGCGATCTCTTGATGAACGCGTTAGAGGTCATTAAATCCCGAGATTTTTTGTATATAAAGTTCTCATAATATGTAGATTAAGATGCCCGGTTTGGATAAGTGAAATACACGGGGTATGCGTGTTTTTGGGACGATAGCTCATTTTTAAAAAATGGTCGCCGGCTCATCCCCTGTATTATAAAAAAGGGACGATAGCTCATACCCCCCCCCCTCTCTCTATATATATATATATATATGGGAGGGGCCCAAGAGATTTTTCCGTGAGGTGGCGTCAAAGAAGTACACCCTTCATCATTTTACTCGACGATTGACACCTTCCTTCTTAATCTTCATCGTCTAATATGTCGATACACCAAATTTCATATGATCATAACATATTTTCACCGTTAATTTAGCAATGTTAAAAGCTCTATTGTCGGTAAATCGTTAATTTTGTATCCACTAAATCAACCGTGAAAAAGTGCTAGAGTTACATGAAATTTGGTATATCGACATATTAGGCGATGAAAATCAAGATGAACGGTCCCAATCGTCGAATAAAATGATGGAGAATATACTTTTCAACCCAGCCTGACAAAAAAAGCCTACCAGTGCCTCTTTCCTCCATTATATATATATATATATATATATCGGGAGGGAGGGAGGGAGGGGAGGGTTATGAGCCGGGCGGTCTTTTTTTTTTAAATGAGCCCTCATTCAAAAATACATATGCCCTCATGCATTTCACAGATCCAAACCGGCCATCTTGGTCTATATATCATGAAACACCTATGTACAAAAAAAATCTCGGGATTTAAACATCTCTAACGCGTTCATCAAGCGACCATAATTTTTCTATACCGATAAACCGTTAATTTTTCTATCTGCTTGATGAACGTGTTAGAAATCTTTACATCATGAGAATTTTTGTACATAGGAGTTGTAGATCAAGATGACCGGTTTGGATCGATGAAATACACAGAGGTATGTATGTTTTGAGGCGAACACTCATTTTTTTAAAATGGGCTGCCGACTCATACCCCTTTTCCTATATTAGGGGCATGAGCCGGCGGCCCATTTTTTAAAAAAATGGGCTCTCATTCCAAAACACACATACCCCCGTGTATTTCACCGATCCAAACCGGTCATTTTGATCTACGTATCATGAAACCCCTATGTAAAAAAAATCTTGTGATTTAAATAGCTCTAACATGTTCATTAGAAAAATCAAGGTATAGGAAAGTTGCGGTCCCTTGATGAATGCATTTGAGATTTTTAAATCCCGAGATTTTTTGTACATAAGAGTTTCATCATACGTATATTGACTGGTTTGGATCGATAAAATATATGAGGATATGTTGTTTTGAGCCGATGGCTCAATTTTTAAAAAGTCCCACCGGCTCATAACCCTGTGTGTGTGGGGAGGGGGTGGCGTTTAGGAAAGTATATATATTACTATAGTCCACAAATAATTGCTCAATAATTTTAGTAACAAAAGGACTTCAAGTTGGAATATAGAAACGTGGGATAAAGGTGATTTCTGGGAAAGTAAAAGATTTGTGGTTACAGGCACATAGATGGTGTCTTTAGAGCTTAAAAGAAAAGAGTTAATTGATACCGTGCTCGAGTACAAAACCGGTTGGCAGGATAAAATGAGAATAGATTAAGTTGGGGTGGATCTCACTCCGAGGGGCTGGTCACGCGAGCGCAATCATGATCCTGCCCTCGAGCCCAGCCCATTTTTTCAAAATAAAAATTTAGAAAGGAGCCATGAGTTTGGGCTTTTATTTTAGGATTAGAGTTTGATAGTGTTCGATATTGACGATCTCCAAGATCAGGACACGTGGCAGATGACGTGTCTCAAGACTCGGAAGAAAGGGCCTACAGCAGCCGACCAGGCCACCCTGCACCCGACCTGCAAGCATAAACTGGCACACCTGGGGGGGCCTGCGAATTAGCCTCCTCGGCCCCTCAGCTCACCTCGAGCTGCCACAAGACCAAGACTTCTCGGCCTCCTCGCTCGTCCCCGAGCCCCCGGCCGAGGCCGCCTTTCTCGGCCCTCCGACCAACTCCACCACTCACAGGCGTAACCGCCGCCCCGCGAATCTCGCCACGCGCAGATTCTACGTCAACATCCCACGTTCCACACTATCACGATCCCTATTAATGGGCGATCCGCTCTCTGCGCGAGCGTGACGTCGGGAGCGTAACTGCCGGCGAGATTCTCGCGTCTGCTGCTGCGTGCCACCACCGCTATATAAACCTCCATCACAGAGGGGTCAAGTAAGCCATTTTTTTACACTTACGCCGTTACTCTGCTCGGATCTCATCGCTAACTTGAGCGTCGGAGGGTCCTCGGTGGTACCAAACCACCCCGGGACTTCTTTGCAGGTACTCGGCGACAGCCTCCTCACCCCACCTTCTCCTTTCAAAACCCATTGAGACCTACACGCACCGAAGGATAATCGGTCAAGTTCACCTCGAGATCAACAGAAGACAACATCTGACGGAGGCCCGAGAAGGAGCTCCATCAGTTGGCGCCATCTGTGGGAACTCTAACTCCACAAAATACAAAGTTGGCTTTCCGATCTCCGCCCGCATGGCAACCAACTCCCCTAAGGATCCATACGCCCGCTACCGCCTCCCTCGCCACGGGGACGCGGGCGGACCCTTGCCCAAGGTTGACGGTCTCCCCGCAGGCCGCCGCCTCACAGGCTCCGACGACCGCCCGATCAAAAGGGCCGGGAGCCGGGAGCCCATCACCTTTGGCGACGAGGATCTCCACGGCATGTCTGTGCCCCATAGCGACCCGCTGGTGATCGTAGCACGGATTCACCAATACGAGGTCCACCGAATACTCATCGATTCAGGCAGCTCGGCGGACATCCTCTTCCACGACTGCTTTCTGCGAATGGGGCTGGCCCCAGCAGACTTGAGGCCGACCTCCTACGTCCTCTCAGGATTCGCCAACCACTCCGTCCCGGCGCAAGGGGTGGTCACCCTGCAGTTCACGATCGGGGAGCGTGGCCGCGCGCGCACGCTGCCAGTGGACTTCATTGTGGCTAGGGTCCCCTCGGCCTACAACGTCCTTCTCGGCCGGCCGACGCTGAACTCCCTCCAGGCCCGGATCTCGACATACCACCTGGCGATAAAATTCTCCCTCGACCAGGGTGGGGTGGGCAGGGCCTACGGAAGCCAACGGGTCGCGGAGGTAGGTCTGACAGAGGCATCTTCCCTCGAGCAGCACGCTGATAGCGCCGATGCGTGCGGTGGCATGGAGGGGTCCTTGGACACCCGGGACGAGCGAAAGGAGGTCCGTGGGGCACCGGTCGAGCCGCTGACCGAGGTGCCCTTAGCGGAAGGAGACCCAGGGAAGACCGTCCAGGTCGGGTCACTCCTGACGGGAACCCAGCGGGATGACCTGACCGAGTTCCTCCGGAGCAATGCCGACGTCTTCGCCTGGGCCCTAGCCGACATGCCCGGGATCGACCCCAAAATCATCTCCCACAAGCTCGGGGTTGATCCTACTGCCCGACCCGTCAGGCAGAAGAAAAGAAGCTTCGCCCCGGTCAAGCAAAAGGCCATCGAAGAAGAAGTTGACCGACTCCTCGCCGCCAACTTCATCAGGAACGTACCCTACTCGGAGTGGCTGGCCAACGTGGTCCTGGTCAAGAAGTCGAATGGGAAGTGGCGTATGTGCGTCGACTTCACCGACCTCAACAAGGCCTGCCCCAAGGACAACTTCCCGCTCCCCCGCATAGACCAGCTCGTCGACAGCTCGGCCGGGCACGAGCTCCTGAGCTTCATGGACGCTTTCTCCGGCTACAACCAAATCCGCATGAACCCTGACGACGAAGACATGACCGCATTCACGAGGGACTGGAGGTGTACTGCTACAGAGTGATGCCCTTAGGCCTCAAGAATGCCGGGGCCACATACCAGAGGCTGGTCAACCGCATGTTCAAGCCGCAGATCGGCAGAAACATGGAGGTCTACGTCGACGACATGCTCGTCAAGTCCGTCTCATCGGCCGACCATGTCAAGGACCTGGGCGAGGCGTTTAAGGTGCTCCTCAAGTTCAACATGAAGCTGAACCCCGCCAAGTGTGCGTTCGGAGTTACCGGAGGGAAATTCCTCGGGTTCATGGTCACTCACCGCGGGATTGAAGCTAACCCGGAGAAGATCGACGCCATCCTGAACATGACCGCACCCAGGACCAACGTCGAAATCATGCGGCTCACAGGGCGGATCGCCGCTCTGAGCCGTTTCATGTCCAGGTCGGGGGAGAAGTGCCTCCCGTTCTTCAAGGCACTGAGAAAAATTCCTAGGTTCGAGTGGTCGGAAGATTGCCAAGCCGCCTTCGACCAACTGAAAAGGCACCTCGCAACACCGCCCCTGCTCACCCGGCCCGTGGAAGGGGACGAGCTGTCGACATACCTGGCAGTATCCGACCAGGCAGCGGGGTCGGTGCTCGTCCGAAAAGCCGAGGGGGTGCAGAGGCCAGTGTACTATGTGAGCCATGTATTTAAAGACGCGGAGACGAGATACCCCGCATAAAGAAGATCGTCCTGGCCCTCGTAGTAACCTCGTGGAAGCTGCAGCACTACTTCCAAGCACACACCATCATCGTCCTCACTGAGCACCCCTTGGGGGCTATCCTGGCATCGCCAGAATCCTCTGACCGTCTAGAGAAATGGAGATGGGAGCTGTCTCAATTCGACATAAGGTATCGCCCGAGGCAAGCCATCAAGGCGCAGGCCCTGGCCGATTTCGTCGTTGAATGCACCATTCCTAGCAGGAAGCAGGATCCCGCGCCGCCCCTCGCAGCCCGGTATCCCGACCAGGAAGGCCCTGGCTCGGCCCCGGAGTGGGTCATCTACGTCGACGGGTCTTCCACCGAGGAAGGCTGCGGTGCCGGCCTCATTATCCAGGGCCCGAACGAAGCGAGATGGAGTATTCCTTGAGGCTCGGTTTCAAAGCATCGAACAATGCGGCGGAGTACGAAGTCCTCCTAGCTGGACTGCACATAGTCGTCGGGCTAGGACTGAAGGACATCCAGGTCCGCAGCGACTCGGCCCTAGTCGTCGGTCATGTAACCATCCGCTTCGAGACTCGGGAGCCCCTAATGATGAAATACCTAGACGAGGTGAGGAAGCTCCGAAAAAACTTCGACAAAGTCTAGGTGGAACAAATACCCAGACAAATGAATGCTCAAGCAGACGCTCTGAGCAAGTTGGCTTCATCATACTCGGCCAGCAACAGGCGGTCGATACTCTTCGAAACTTTAGCCCGACCCAGCGTTGGAGACGAGGCGGCGACACTCCAAGTGTACACGACACAGGAGAATGACCCAGATTAGAGGAAGCCTCTCGTGGAATTCCTGAAATACGGCACGCTCCCGGAAGACAGAGTAGCCGCTCGCCGCCTCCGGGCTAGAGCCACCAACTTCGTCTGGAGCAACAGGAACCTCTACAAGAAGGCCTTCACTCAACCCCTGCTCCGGTGCGTTGACCCCCACGATGCCGACTACGTCCTGCGGGAAATCCATGAAACGGTGGGCGGCACGCACCAGGGGGCTCGAGCTTTGATCCAAAAGGCACTACTTTAGGGGTACTATTGGCCCACCATGCACGAAGACGCCCTGAAGTTGGTCAGGAGGTGTAAGAGCTGCCAACTCCACGGCAGTATCCCCCACCTCCCGGCTACCGAGCTAACGGCCCTGACGTCCCCGTGGCCATTCGCCCAATGGGGATTGGATATGATCGGCCAGTTCCCCACAGGAACTGGCGGACACAAATACGTCCTCGTCGCGGTGGACTATTTCACCAAATGGATCGAGGCCGTTCCTATCAGGAAACCGGACGCCGCCACAACCATCAAGTTCCTCCAAAACAACCTGATTCACCGGTTCGGGATCCCAAGGTGCATCATCACCGACCACGAGACGAGCTTCGAGAACAAGAAAGTAAGGGACTTCTGCAAAGAATACCACATCCTCATGAAGTTTGCCGCGGTTGCGCACCCCCAATGTAACGGGCAGGCCGAGGTTGCTAACCGGGACGTCTTCAGGGGCCTTCGAACCCGCCTGGAAGGGAGGCAAGGCGGTTGGGTCGAGGAACTACCCCGGGTCTTATGGGCCCTACGCACGTCAAAAAAGACCCCAACCGGGGAGACCCCTTTCAGCCTTTGCTACGGGACCGAAGCAATGATCCCAGTGGAGATCGGGCTACCCAGCCACCAAGTCGAGCACTTTGACGATGAAGCAAACACCATGGCACTACGAACCAACCTCGACGTATTGTTGGAGAAAAGGGATCGGGCCCAGATCAGAGCCGCCGCCTACCAACAGCAGACGGCCCGGTACTACAACACTCGGGTAAAACACCGATCCTTCAAGGCAGGGGATCTGGTCCTGCGGCGGAACGAGTTCGTCGATCAAGGCAGGCTTCACAAGTTCTCCCCAAAGTGGGAAGGTCCCTTCCTCGTCTTCGAAGCGCTCCCCGGCGGAGCCTACCGCCTGCAAGACGCGGACAGACAGAAGCTCCCTCGGCCTTACAACGCGGAGAAGCTCAAGCCATACCTATGAAGTCAAAACTAGCAAAGCACCGCACCCCGGCTACCGCTCGGGATCTCCCTTTGAAATGATGGTGTATAGCGTTGTCTAGGATTCCTATCCATACGAATAAAGAAACTTTCGAACATTCTTTCCCGGTAGGGTTCCCCCTGTACAACGAGAAGGGTCTCCCAGAGACGGTCGGGCCAGAGGTTCCCTCGCTCGGGTGTCCCTAGCTTGCAGCTTCCCTGCCACAGCGCCATGAATCAAAAGCCCTCTCAGAGGCAGTCGAGCCTGAGGTTCCCTCGCTCGGCTATCCCCGGCGGGCAGCTTCCCTGCTACAACGCCGGGGATCAAAAAGTCCTCTCAGAGGCGGTCGAGCCCGAGGTTCCCTTGCTCGGCTATCCCCAGCGGGCAGCTTCCCTGCCATAACGCCAGGGACCAAAGCCCTCTCAAAGGCAGTCGAGCCCCAGGTTCCCTCGCTCGGCTATCCCCGGCGGGCAGCTTCCCTGCCACAACGCCAGGGATCAAAAGCCCTCTTAGAGGCAGTCGAGCCCGAGGTTCCCTCGCTCGGCTATCTTTTAGGACAAAAGCCCTCGCCAAGAGGCACCGGGCAGTGACCCTGCCCGGTTAAGGGACCTTGGTGGGCTTCTTACAGCCTTATAGCTTTTCCTGCGCCAAGGACCAAAGTCCTCCCAGAGGCAGTCGGGTCCTCGCTCGGCTATCCCCGGCTGGTAGCTTCCTACCACAACCGACTGGGATCAAAATCCTTGCCAAGAGGCACTGGGCAGTAACCCTGCTCGGTCCCCGTCCTGAAGGATCAAAAGCCCTCGCGAGAGGCAACCGAGCAGCGACCCTGCTCGTTAAAATCTCCGGCTGGTAGTTGCCTACCCACGACGCCAGAGATCAGATCCCTCACCAAGAGGCAACCATGCGTCCTCATGACCCGGTCATTCTTAGTGGCCCTCAGCAGCCCAAAGCCCTCACAGCGGCAACCAAACGGCCACCCTGCCCGGCCAAGCCCGGCCGGTTGCCCTGTGGCCGTGCTTAAGGATCCGAGACACCCGGAAGGACGGCCGGTTCATCCAAATCTGGATGATCTCCTATCGACCTAAGGGGTACGTGAGGATACCTCCAAGGTATACACGAGGATACCTCCGAGGTATACATGAGGATACCTCCGCGACAGCGCTTGGCACCCTCGCCGACTGGCAAGCTCGACAGGAGATCACCGGACATATGGCCAACCTTACACGGAAACACAACAATACAAGCGAGGACATCCTACGAACGTCCTTCACACAAAAAAAACAAAAACAAAAGAGACAAAATACAAACCGACGAATCAAGGGTTCCTTTTTCTTTTATTGCCAAAATCAAGATCTTTACAAAGGGTACTCTGGGCCCCCCAGCCCTACAAACTGCCATGAGGCTTACCTCGACCACTTCATCATCGGCGTCACGGCCCAAGGCCCTACCACCAAAGACTTCGCCACCAAGGACGTGCCCAGCTTCCCTCGTCACCCCTCTCCGGAGACCTCGTCGCCGGAAGCGGAACCCGAGCGCGGAGTTCACCATCGTCGAACTCGGGAAGCTGTTCCTTCACGGCATCCAAAGCCTTATTCCACGCAACGGTAGAGTACTCCCCGAGCTCGGCGTAAAACTGCTCTGATGCCTTATACTCGGCCACAGCTTTCTTAGCCCGATCCTCGGCAACCTAGGCCTTCAGCAGCGCCGCCTCAGCGTCCCCCCTGCTTGCGTCCCTCTCCTTTTCCAGTGCCGCAAAGTGTTCGGCCATGTCCGCCAGCTTCCTATCGGCAACCCGGAGAGACGCGTTCAGACGGCGAAGGGCACCCCGAGCCGCCGAGTTGGCAAGCTCCGCAGCCTTCGCCCGGCCCGCCACGACGTCGGCCTTATCCCTCTCCCGGCGCAGGTCACGTTGCAAGATCTCAACCTCCGAAGGAAACACCTCCACTGGCCTCGGGGCGTGGAACGCCCCCTCGGCCTCCATGCGAATGGCAAGGGCACAGTGTTGAAGAACCTGACAGAAAGCCGATGAGAAACCAGGAAGCATCCGAACCAAGGAAAGGCATACCAAGGAAAATGCGCGTAGGGGGATTCATACCTGGACCGCCCCTTGGGCCATGGCCTCCAATCGATCCCTCAAGGAGCCACACGGGAGCTTTCCCCCGGTCTATTCCTCCATCCCGGCGAGCAGACCAGTGGCAATGGAAAGCCCAGACGGAACAGTGAAGACGGAGCCCCCTTCCCGCACGGGAATCCCTTCGGGGGCCTTCGACGACGAGAGACCGTCCTTTTCCTCTTAGGAAGGGGCCGGCCCTCCCCCTTCCTCCCGTCACCAGTCTGAGACTCGGGTAACGGCTGACGACTCCGGCCACCGTCAGAGAAATTCCTATATGCCGCCGATGAAATGGACGGCCCCGCCGTCGGCGGAGAATCCGGCGGAGGGAGCAAGTTGGCCGGGGGCTTGGCTACGCCACTAGCTTCCCCCCGGCGCGAGCTGCCCGAAAAGTGGGAGCGAACCATATATCACGAAGGATAAAGAACGCCGAGCGACAGCGACTCGAGGAAGAAGGGAGATGAAAGGTTAGGGGCCTTGGGGCGGGCCCTGCCCCCATTTTATCACCGCATCCAACGGCGCCGGTCAATTCCCGCCGAAACGACTCCTCACGCCCAGCGGCTCCGATCGCTCCACGTGTCGGTCCTGCACTGGACTGCATCCAATCGGGCGATGTAGGGCCGCGTACGTCGCACCGGCCAGTCGTCCTTTGACACGTGGACCATTGCTTCAGTCACATAGTGCACGAACCGGCACACCCTCTTTAAGGTACGGAGACCTTGCCTTGGTTCGCTAGCAGAAAAGACAACCAATGGACCGAGGGCTCTCCCCGACGAAACCATAGAAGAGATCTCACCTCAGGAGGCCCGGCAGTCCACTCCTGACCCGACCACTAGCTGGCGGGGCAAGAGTGAGGGGCTAATGATAGTTCTCGATATTGGCGACCTCCAAGATCAGGACACGTGGCAGATGACGTGTCCCAAGACTCAGAAGAAAGGGCCCACAGCGGCCGACCAGGCCACCCTACGCCCGACCTGCAAGCATAAACTGGCACACCTCGGGCCCCCCTGCGAATTAGCCTCCTCGGCCCCTCAGCTCGCCCCAACCTGCCACGAGACCAAGACTCCTCGGCTTCCTCGCTCGTCCTCGAGCCCCCGGCCGAGGCCGCCTTCCTCGGCCCTCCGACCAACTCCACCACTCACAGCCGTAACCGCCGCTTCGCGAATCTCGCCACGCGCAGATTCTACGCCAACAACATCCCATGTTCCACGCTATCACGATCCCCATTAATGGGCGATCCGCTCTCTGCGCGAGCGTGACGTTGGGAGCGTAACTACCGGCGAGATTCTCGCGCCTGCTGCTGCGTGCCACCACCTCTATATAAACCTCCATCACATAGGGGTCAAGTAAGCCATTTTTTTTACACTTACGTTGTTACTCTGCTCGGATCTCATCACTAACTTGAGCGTCGGAGGGTCCTCGGTGGTACCAAACCACCCCGGGACTTCTCACCCCACCTTCTCCTTTCAAAACCCATTGAGACCCACACGCACCGAAGGATAATCGGTCAAGTTCACCTCGAGATCAACGGAAGACAACATCTGACAGAGGCCCGAGAAGGAGCTCCATCAGAGTTCATCCGAATTTTGTCTATTTGCCTCTCACTTCTCTTTATTCTATAACTTCTCTTTATTCTATAACTAGTATTTTACATGTGCGATGCACGTTACATTTTAAGTGTAATTAAAAGGAAATTTATGGAATTAGTTATTGGAAGAGATGATGGGGTTAGTTGCGGTTACAAATTGACATTTGATGCCTTACAATTTTTTTAATGAATTTGTCTTGCAAATGAGATAGCCAAATCTCCAAATCAATTTCAAAATTGAAGATCCCTTTCTTTTACACCATAGTAGAGATATAAAATAACACTTTTTCCTATGTTCTTATTATTTTTAGAAATCTGTATTATCTCTATTATTATAGTGCAAAAAGAAAGAAGTCTCTAATTTTAAAATTGATTTGGAGATTTGGTAATCTAATTTGCAAGAAAAATTCATTATATATAAATATATATATAATCATAATCAAATCTCAATTTTTAACTGCAACTTGTACATGTCTTCCAATAACTAACTCTACAAATCTCTCTTGATAACTAAGTTCATACAAATCTTTTTTTAATGAAACTTAAGATGTAAGGTACATCACACGTGCAAAGATACTAGTGTTTTCGCCAAAAATTTCTGCGCAAAAGAGTCCAAGGTATCAAATGGCAGCGATACGCTTAAGGAAATGCGAACCAGTATCTTCCGGCCTATATTTTGATAAAATCCCGAATGAGAAACTGTTAAATTCTGATGATATTGTAAGCATCTCGAAAAACCCTTCGATTTGATATATTATGGGCTTCATAATTCATCCGGGATCAAAAGTTATGAGCAAATATGCTATGCACTGTTCCCTGATTAAAAATCAGGAATTACCTCAATGAGGTATCACGTGCTCACACGTGACCAATGGTCACGTGTTGACACGTGATAGTTCAAACAGAAATAAAAATAACGGCTGAAGAAGGACCCAATTGGGGGTCGCGTGTCAACACGTGACCAATGGTCACGTGTTGACACGTGACAATCGAAACAGAAATAAAATAACAAACGTCTGAAAGAAATACCTCAACGAGGTATCACGTGCTCACACGTGACCAATGGTCACGTGTTGACACGTGATGGTTAAAACGGCAACATAAACAAGCGGCTGTTAAAGGGCTCAATTGGGGGTCACGTGCGCACACACGTGACTGGCTTCGAAAGCCTTACGGTGTAATAGAATTAAATTCTAAAAGCTTCTAAATCTTTCCAAATGGAAAAGGTCTATAAGGGACCGTTGGATTAAAAATCCGAGGGTGATAAAAATCACCAATTTATGGGAAAATCTTAGACAAGGAAAGATTTCCCTAAATCTCACCAAGAACAACAAACATAATATCTTTTGGATTTAAAATCCAACGGTGAATAAAATTCACTGAATGATCTAAAGGCTCATATTAAATATGAAAACAAATCAAATCTTTCAATGAAAGATCTGCAAAACAAATTGATTCTTTTCTTTCTCCTATAAATAGGAGCCAAGAAAAGAAGAGAGGGGATCTACCTTTTTGGAGAGAAACAGAAAGAGGAGAGTTTAATTCTCAAGAGAAAAAAGAAAAGAAAAGAGAGGAGAATTTAATTCTCAACAAAGAAAACCTTAGGTGAGAAAAGAAAGGGAATCAAAACTTCAAACAGAGAATTTAATTCTCAAAATCTAAGAGTTTAACTCTTCTGCAAAAAAACTTAGTTCTTTCTCTGGTTGAGGATCTGCAATGTGCACATCTCCCCATGAATTGAGAATTTAATTCTCATTGGGTTGAGATCCTACCATGCAGATCTAAAACATAGAGGAGGAATTGAGTTTTGAGAATTTAATTCTCACAGAATTACAGGAATTTAATTCCTTTGAGATAAAATTAGGGTTTAACCCTATATTATAGGAATTTAATTCCTTCAAAATGGAAAGAACTAGGGTTTAACCCTAATTGAGAACTTAATTATCTCAAACTCACAGGAATTTAATTCCCTTAAAAAAGAAATTGGGGTATAACCCTACTTAAGAATTTAATTCTTTCATAACAGGAATTTAATTCCTCCAAAATCATGATTAGGGTTTAACCCTACAGAGAATTTAACTCTTAAATAAAGAGACTTGAAAGATCTCCATGCACATAAAGAACATTGGTCACGTGATGACACGTGACCCCAATCCGCAGTGATCAGAAAAGAAGGAATAAAACTAGGTCACGTGTCCCCACGTGACCCCTAAAAAGATCCCCAAAAATGAGAAGGAAAAGGCTCTGAGGCAATGCCTCACGTGCTTCCACGTGACCCCCGAAACACAGAAAGAAAAAGTAAAGGAAATGAAGACTTTGGGCGCTCTCACGTGCATCCACATGACCTCTTGGCGGACGCTTTAATGATCAGTGCATGAATCCTCCTCACGTGCCAACACGTGATTCTTTAAAATAAAAATAAAAAGTGTTTAACACTTAATTGCAGAACGAAGAAAAGGGATCTGGTCCCACCTTTGGGCGCTCTCACGTGTCCACACGTGACCCCTCTTTTTTTAGTGTTTAACACTAATTTGGGGATTATATTTTCAGTGTTTAACACTGATTGTTTCTAGTGTTTAACACTAAATTGAAGATTACATTTCCAGTGTTTAACACTGATTGTCTTTTAGTGTTTAACACTAATTTGAGAGTTCTATCTCCAGTGTTTAACACTGTTGTTCTTTAATGTTTAACACTACTTTTAGCCAAATTGGCTAATTTTCCAGAGGTAAAAGTCCCTCCTCCAAATGAATCTCAAAATTGAGGAAATCAAAGACAAAATGTTGTCAGAACCCCCAAACCTCTGTTTAGCACTACTGAATGATGAAGGGCTGAACCCAGACAAATGTCTAATGGTCCAAAGGGCCAATATTTCAAACATAATTGGATTTAGCCCAAACTGGCCATAAGTCCTCAATTCAACTTGAACTGAGCACATCTTCTCTTTCAACCAACTCATTGGTTCAAGGGTACCTCTCTGAACTCCTCTGATATTTGTCGTTGTAATCCTTCAACGTCTTCAGAGAGGTGATGGGTCCCGACAACCATACATTTTATGGACCACTATGTCCTTAAACTGGTATTGGACCACTACGTCCCTAAACTGGCAATGGACCACTATGTCCCTAAACTAGAACAATAGAGTCCAAATGCTCTTTTGTCGGATCTAAACGATCCCGTTAAGTTGATCTTAGTCTCAAATTAGACTAACGTATCCTTAACAAACGTTTAAGTTGATCTTAGCCTCGAATATGGCTAACGTATCCTTAAACCAAAACCTTCAAACAGACTTTAGTCCTAAATTGGACTGTAGATCTCCCAACCAACTTTGGTTCAAGGGCACATCTCTGAACTCCTCTGATATCTATCGTTGTAATCCTTCAACGACGTCAGAGAGGTGACGGGTCCCGACGGCCATACGATCAATGGACTACCATGTCCCTAAACTGGCAATGGACCACTAAACTAGAACAATAGAGCCCAAATGCTCTTTTGTCGGATCTAAACGATCCTGTTAAGCTGATCTTAGTCTCAAATTAGACTAACGTATCCTTAACAAACGTTTAAGTTGATCTTAGTCTCAAATGAGACTAACGTATCCTTAAACCCAACCCCAAACCAAAATCTAAGAAAATACGGATTTGGACTAATCCACGTCCTACGGGCGACGACATAAATTAGTCTCCGTATACAATCCACGGGCAACCACAAACAAAATAAACACCCACGACACGAAGTGACCATCTGGAGAAGGAGAAAGTTGTTACCGCGATGCGTTAGCGTAATTAACTGCAAGGGCTTGCGTCTGCCGGGAAGAGCGTCCCCACAATCAAAAACCCCTCAAACGAGAGGGAATCTGACGAAGTCTGCTACATCGGCCGCATCCGTTTAAACCTTCGATACATGGTGCCATAAATCAACTTGGTATCTTCGGAGAGGTGGACGGATAGCACGAATTAGCATCTGCCCCGAATCTCAGGCAAGACAGTCCGTCTTGCGCGTCTTTCGGCGGGGAACAGATTCTGGCACGCCCGGTGGGACCTTTTCCTCTTTCCACTCCACACTTCGTGTGTCGTGTTCGCGAACCAATCGCGGTTTGTTAATGGTTGCTCTTGGGTTTCAAGTTACTAAGATTTCGTCTCTTGCATGGCGCAGAAATCAAATAGCAATGGCGTTCAACGGCTCAAACTGCTCCAACTGCAAGTGCAACCGACGCTCCGCCGCATCTGGAGGTGTAGCCTATGGACCGCAGGTTGTTTCCCTGTTCACTATGCCTATGGAACAAGTAACTCAGGCTACCACCGGTCTGTTCTTTGGGACCATGCTCCCGCCGATGAACATTAACATCCCAATGCCCGTACCGGAAGCTTCAAAGAAGTCGGTCTTCGACCGACTTGCTACTCCCACGGCCCTTCTCAACGGGTCGTCCAATCCCAACTCCTCGGTCTTCACCAGACCGAGCCTGAACTCTGATGGGCCCGCCAAGAAGCCCATAATACCTGAAGTGGCCATCCAAAAAAAGATAGCTGCTCCTGAAGTCGTCAAGGCGGCTTCTCCTCCCAGAGTGTCGGTCTTCGCGAAACTGACTGCTCCCGTTCCCGCTCCCGCTCAGAAATCTGTCTTTGACCGGTTGGACATAGCTTCTCAACGAACGTCAGTCTTCAGGAGGCTGACTCTGGCAGCAGCCCCTCACCTGAACAGAGGGCAAGACGAAGCCGTCGCTGAACCAATCCCAACAACCCGTCACACCCAACGTCGCCACTAGCGCCGGATAAGGAAGACCGGGGGCAACTCCCCCTCTGGGCTAACCCCACCAGCTCCAACGGTGGAAGTTAATGCTGCTGTTCCAACTGGGATTAGTTTTGAGCTGCTGAAAAGAATACGCAGGAATTCGCCCACTGCCGTACTGAAAAGATCTCTGCCACCGGTGGAGACTGTCACGGAAATAAATCCGAAGCAGTCCCCTCAACGGCTGTCTTCCAAAGTTTATAAAATCTGGCGACAAGTCCGAGAGTCGGTGATCGATCCAAATTTCTCCCGCCAGCACAAGAAACTGAAGGTCCAAAAGAAAGTCAGCCATCCTGCTAAGCCACGAAAAGCTGTCTGGGTGCCCACCTTGACGGCTCCCTCAACTTCGACCGCTCTTGAGAAAAGAAGGCCGGAGAAGATCCCTGTGGCGGCGACAAAAGTCAAAGGCACTGAACCCAAACGCCCTAAGTCTGGGGGCATGGTGGTACATACCGTCTATATGGCGTCCGGGAAAGAGGATAGCCGTATATCCACAGGTCATAGACCGCTTACACGATCGGTGACTAAAGCTCAAGAGCAGTAGCAGAAGCTCCAAGAAATGATGACTGCGATGGCCGCACTCACCGGGCCAAAAGAAATCCCAGAAGCATCCTCGGATCAACGCCAGGAGCAAGAAACCGATGTCGAATGCCTTCGGAGAATACTGAAAAAGAAGGACAAAGAGGCTGTGGAACAAGCAGCCAATATAAAACGAATATCCCTTCTGTTCTAGGACATGGTGGGTATGATGATCCGGCAGGATCCCCCAGCCGAAGATCCTCCGATTATCCTTGAAGATAACAGAGGAGAAACGTCAAATCCACCGCCGGCCCTTTCAGCAGCCAAGAAGGAAACCATTTCCAAAGCTGCACCAGACGACTATATTGCTCAACAAATACGAGTTCACTAGGCAACTGAGGCAGCCGGTCAAGTTGTCAAAACAGGGCGACCCTATCCGGACTGGTATGACCAAATCAGTTACCCGCCGGGATATACGATCCCTAAATTCCATGTGTACAAGGGGACAGGGAATCCACATCAGCATGTCGCTCAATTCAGAGCCTTATGCGGCAACACTGGAAGCAACGACAAACTGTTGCTTCGCCAATTCGTCGGCAGCTTAGAGAAACGGCCTTTGAATGGTACTCGGAGCTTCCCAACTACTCTGTCAAAACATTTGCAGAGATGGAGCTGCTGTTTACATAGAGATTTGCAAGCGCTAATGAGCGCACCCCGATCACCGCATTGATTAACGCCAGGGTAAAGCCAGGAGAAACGTGGGTAAAATACGTGATACGGTGGCGAAATTTATGGTCAAAATGCGAGCAGCGCATCGAAGAGGCTCCCGCGGTAGGCATGTTCGTAGGTACTCTTGACCCTCAGTCAACTATCTCCCAATTCATGATGTTCTTCAAACCGACCACCTTCCAGGCCTTGATTGACAAGCTGGCCCAAATGGACCAGATAGGTCATAGGCCTTCCTCTTCAAAGACAGAGCCTTGGAATGAAAAGGGAAAAGGGAAAGCAACTTTCGTTGCCAATACTCAACAACGGCCGAGCAACTTAAAGCCGGTTGTTCGCCAAAACAACGTGCGTCCACGCCCATCCCTCGAGGAGAGACTGGGACGTCCTTACTCGTTTCCCCAGGATAAAACGAGGAGACTGTTCGAGCTGGCAGTGCACAACAGACTCATTAATCTGCAGGATCCAAAACGTCCGTTGTAGTCAAGCGATGTCAACAATCCTAATTACTGCCCTTACCACCAAGCAGTAAGCCATCCAATCGAAAATTGCTTCATCTTCAAAGGCTGGATTGAGGACCAATACCAACAAGGCAAGTTCGCATTATCCGAAAACTGGAAGGTGAACCCGCCACAACCTCACGCCCCTAAAAAGGTGGACGTGCCGGGGGCATCGTGCTCATTCATAAAAGAACCCCCGTGGGAGGTCGCTCTTTCAGCCAAAACTAAAAGAATGCTGAAGGATCTCCAAACGTGCCCGGCAATCATGTGGAAAAATCCAATGGAACCCGAGATCATCGAGGGAATGCTGAAACCGCACCCAACTCCAAAAACTGGTCGTGATAGTCAGAGCGCTCATACCCAGCCGTCAAAGTCTTCGAAGAAGAAGAAGAAGACCAAAAAAGCCGTGCAGCTTGGTGACAAGCGCACGGACCTGCAAAAACAGATTGACGCGTTGGAAGAATATAATCAGAAGGTGCGGACCCCGGTCAAACTCCAAGAATTTCTCAGCCACGTCCTTGAGGACGGAGATGATGACAATGGAGAAGACTCGTCGGATGAATCTGAAGATTATGTGGCAAGCTGCCATGCGATCTCTCATTCGTCTATAAATGACGAAGAAGCTCCTTATACAGAGAAGCTGGGGGAAGATCCTGAGCCAGAACTTCTAGGACCATCAAACGAAATGATTGATGCATTCCTGAACGAAACCCGTCTTAAAAGCAAAGCTGATCGAGAGTGCGAAATGGCCATATTCGAGAAAGCCAAACGCCGACGACTAGATGAAAGGGTCGAAACACTCCCACCGTATCAAAGTACATCCGACGCAAATGAAAGCAGGATCAAGACAAGGAAACGATTCGCCAAAGCCATATCGATGGGGATGAAGCTGCCCTCTTTCAGAAAAAATTCTCCCGGCGGGATACATCTTGATGAAACGGACGTACATCCTAACTTCTGCTTATATCATCAGAGGATCGCACATCCTACTGAAGACTGCAACTCCTTTAAGTGTTGGTGGCAAGGATATGTCTTTCACAGGCAACACTTCAACAAGACAAAGCGTGAATCTCGTAAACAACGGAAAAATGCGACAGATGAGCGTAAAAGAATTGCCGGCAATTGTCATAGGGTTGATCACGGGGGATCGCGAGTTCTCACCTTCGGGAACGACTCCGACGAAAAAGTAGCCATCGGTCCTCTCTTCAAGGAATCCATCTCTGAAACGAAAGAATTGAGGAGCTGTGAGAACATTCAGCTGTGTAATTGCACGCTGCCCGGAAAGAATCTCGGACCCGCGAACAAGGGATTGAACAAAAGGGATAAGGGGAATGGAAAAGCGACCTTCGTCGCCAACGCTCAACAACAGTCGAGTAACCCGAGACTGTTTTGTCGTCAAAACAACAAGCCGCGATACCTCAATGAGAAGTTGAAATGTCCTTACTCGTTTTCCAAAGATAAAACAAAGAGATTGTTCGAGCTAGCAGTGCGCAACGGTCTCATCACTCTGCCAGATCCAAAACGTCCGTTGCAGCCAGGTGACGTTAACAATCCTAACTATTGTCCCTACTATAGAGTAATGGGTCACCCACTCGAAAATTGCTACGTCTTCAAAAACTGGGTTGAAGACCAATACCAACAGGGTAAGTTCGCGCTGCACGAAAAATGAAAGGTGAACCTACCACAACCACATGCTCCAAAAAAGACGGACATGCCGGGGGCATCATGCTCTTCCATAGAGAAAGCCCCATGGACCAAAAAGTCCGTAGACTAGAAACTCGCCTCAAATATGGCAACGATAGACCGAAACGTCGTTAAACTAACGATGGACCACAATGTCCTAAAACTGGCTATAGACCGAAACGTCGTTAAACTAACAATGGACCACTATGTCATAAAACTGGCTGTACACCGAAACGTCGTTAAACTAACGATGGACCACTATGTCCTAAAACTGGCTGTAGACCGAAATGTCGGTAAACTAACGATGGACCACTATGTCCTAAAACTGGCTGTAGACCGAAACGTCGTTAAACTAACGATGGACCACTATGTCCTAAAACTGGATATAGACCGAAACGTCGTTAAACTACTACTAACCCGCGACATCTTCAGGCTGACGTGGTAGTAAAAAAAAAACGGTACGCCCATAAGCAAAATGGGCACGGAAGAAAACCCGAAAGGGCGCCGTGAGTAAAAACAGCAGGACTGCCGGCGATATTTGTGAAAACCCGAAAGGGCGCAGACTCGTTAAAAAAAACGGTATGTCCATAAGCAAAATGGGCACGGATGAAAACCCGAAAGGGCTCTGTAAGTAAAAACAGCAGGGTTACCGGCGAGTGTTTGTGAAAACCTGAAAGGGCGCAACCTCGTTAGAAAAATAAAAAGAATAAAAAAAAGGAAAGACGGTATGTCCATAAGCAAAATGGGCATGGATGAAAACCCGAAAGGGCTCCGTGAGTAAAAACAGCAGGGCTACCGGCGAGTGTTTGTGAAAACCCGAAAGGGCGCAACCTCGTTAAAAGACGCTTACAGGATCCTCCCGACCTTGTAAGGAGAAACCACCCGCGTGAGATCCTTACGACTCACAAAGGAGCAACACGCTTAGGAATCCTCTCGATTCCTAAGGAGAAATTACACTTGCGAGATCCTCACGATTCGTAAGGAGAACTCTCTTATGAGACCCTCACGGCTCATAAGATTTGAAAGTCTTAAGTTACAGAGACCTGAACCTGTTCTTAAGCAACCCCCACACAACCTTCGATATTGCCCTACAACCGGCTCATACTGACCCTTGTATACAATCCACGGGTACGAATAAATATTTCTCCAGCAAAGTCCCACCCGTGACTAAGGATATGTCCATATGGTGAACAACCCTTATAAGTCCTCTCGACTTATAAGGAGAAAACCCTTTTTTAAGATCCTTACGACTTACGGGGGAACATACACTTAGGAATCCTTACGATCCCTAAGGAGAAAACACACCTACGAGATCCTCACGACTTGTAGGGAGAAATACCTTTGCGAGACCCTTACGGCTCACGAAGTCAAAAGCCTTAGTCGACAGAATCCTAACCCTGTTTACTAAGCCACCTTTGTTCGACATCGACAGAATCCTAGTCCCGGTGGTAGCGATGCTGATGCCTAAATCGGTATCAAATTTCAAGCCCTTTCATAGCAAATGATGATTCGCTCCTGGCAATATTCTAGTCGCAGCGATGCTGATACTAAGATTGGCACCAGATCCCAAGTTCCATACTCGTGGAGAAAATTCGACGAGCCAAAAATGCATATGAAATAGCCGAAATGATAGGGCAACTTGCAACAAAATCAGCAAGTAAAAATATATGCATGCAAAATAGCCGAATGATTGGGCAACTCGCAATAAAAAGCAGCGAGTAAAAAGAAAAATAGCCGAAATGATCGAGCACCGCGAAAAATAGCCGAAATGATTGGGCAATCGCGATTTTCACGATATAAAAAGCTGAAATGATAGAGCATCGCGGAAAGAATAAAAAAATGATGAAAGAATGAAACTTTTTGCCATACAG
Source organism: Agapanthus africanus (assembly GCA_030015575.1). NCBI lineage: Eukaryota > Viridiplantae > Streptophyta > Magnoliopsida > Asparagales > Amaryllidaceae > Agapanthus > Agapanthus africanus. The sequence goes on from CM057348.1 coordinate 124,643,004, forward strand.
ATGAGATCATATCGATCCCTGTATATAATCCAGGGGCACAAACAAAGAGAGAACCATACCTTCCCAACAAGCTTCATCAGAAAGCGAAGCTAAATCTCGACGGTTCATAGACAACCTAGAGATAATCTCAACATTTTGTCGCAATATTGCAGACACAATGTCAATAAATGAAGCAAAGGAAGATCCCTAGCTCCAGGGTCTTGACGTCAACATCGACAACTTAGAGATCACCAACGACGTTTTTCCTCACTCCAACCAGATGCAGACGTGACGTCAACAACCGACCTCAGAGTCGCAACGAAACGGAGCAATGGCAAAGTCCCTAGATTCAAATCTCAATGGCCACATCTACAGCCTGGAGACCAACAACGGTGTGCCTCCTCATTCCAGCAGGACGCAGATGTTACACCATCAAACGGAGCCACGACATAGTCCTTAGTTCCAGATCTCGACGGTCCATAGACAAACTATAGACCATCTCAGCATTCGTCTCGTTACAGCAGAAGAGATGTCAACGACGGCGTTCCTCCGCAGTCCAGCAGGATGCAGATGCAACGTCAACAAAAGACCTCACGATTGAAATAAAGCGGAGCGACGGCAAAATCCCAGCTACACCTCAGCATTCGTCTCGATACAGCAGACGAGATGTCAACGACGGCGTTCTTCCGCAGTCCAGTAGGATGCAGATGCAACGTCAACAAAAGACCTCACGGTCGAAACAAAGCGGAGCGACGGCAAAATCCCAGCTCCACCTCAGCATTCATCTTGATACAGCAGACGAGATGTCAACGACAGCGTTTTTTCCCTCAGTAAGATGCAGATGCGACGTCAACAAAAGACCTCACGGTCCAAACAAAGCGGAGTGACGGCAAAATCCCAGCTCCATCTCGATGTTCGTCTCGATACAGCAGACGAGATGTCATTACGGCGTCCTTCCTCCAACAGAATTCGGACACGCCAAAGCAAATGAAGCGAAGGCCAAATTTCTAGTTTCAGGGTCTTGATGGTAACTCATATCAAACCTGAAAGACTATCGGAGATCATCCCACATCAGCGCGGAAAAGTCACCACCTCGACGTTCGTCTCGATACAGCAGACTAGATATCACTACAGCGCTCTTCCTCCAGCAGGATTTGGACGCGCCAAAGCAAACGAAGCAAAGGCCAAATTCCTAGCTTCAGGGTCTTGACGGTAACTCATATAAAACCTGAAAGACTATCGGAGATCATCCCATACTAGCGCGGAGCGGTCACCACCTCGACGTTCGTCTCGATACAGCAGACGAGATGTCACCCCAGTGTTCTTCCTCCAGCAGGGTTCAGACGCGACAATCAAACAACGGAGCCACGGCAAAATTCCCAGTTCCAAGCCTCGACGGTTCACCAACACCCTAGAGACAACCGCGACATTTGTCTCGATACAGCAGACGCAGTGCCAGCAAACGAAGCAAAGGCCAAATTCCTAGCTTCAGGGTCTTGACGGCAACTCATATAAAACCTGAAAGACTGTCGGAGATCATCCCACACCAGCGCGGAGTGGTTATGACTCATCGGGGCTCTCCAAAATGAGCCTAACCTCAAGTAAAAAGCGACATGGCAAAATTCCTAACGCTTGCTCTTCCGACGGTCAAACCGCCTAGGAAGATTGCTTGAAGACGTCTTGTCCAGCCCCTGAAGGGATCAGAGACATGACAGTCGTAAGGCTACTCGAACAGCAAGATTGCCTATCGAGGAACACTTCAGCCAACACGACGGTACGACAGTCAAAACCCTAGTACCACATACCCTAATGGACCTCTGTCATAAAGAGCAGAGGTTAACTGTGACGTTAGGACACTCTTGCGAGAACTTCTCGATTCATCTCGACTCGTAAGGCAAAACCTTAGGCAATGGGGATTAAAAAACCTGTTTCCTAAACACTGGGGCCCTGCAAGTCAGTCCAATATGGACTCTTGCATACTATTCACGGGTCACACTCTCCAAAGTCGAATCTCGACAAGGAGGGAAACAACCACTTACGAGTCCTCTCGACTTATAAGCGGGAAAATTTTCTTGTGAGATCCTTACGACTCTCAAGAGAAAACACACTTAGGAATCCCTACGACTCCTAAGGAGAAAAGACACCTACGAGATCTTCACGTCTCGTAGGGAGAAAATTCTTTATGAGACCCTCACGGCTCATAAAGTTGAAAAGTCTTAGGTGGCAGATCCTAACCCTGTCTCCTAAGCCATCACTGCCCTACAAAGAGGTTAAGATGGACCATCTATGAGTCACACTTGCCAAAACTACATGCCGCTGAAATGGAGAACTTACTCATGAGCGTATAAACTACTTCATGCCAGAGTAAGACATAAAGAAATAGAAGAGTGCGGCTCATGGAGTTGAGAGTTTGGAACTATATCTCTTAAGATTCGAGATTTGAGTCAAAGATAAATGACGACGCTTGTGTCCGCTCGTTATCTTCTCAGATCAAGATTCTGAAAGTTATATACCAACCCGAAACCGGTCATACGCTATGCATTACTCTGCACTATTTCATCCACGTATATACTTACGTGGGCAAAGTAGTGAGGGGCATTTGTTCCCACAAAAAATTTCTACGCAAAAGAGTCCAAGGTATCAAATGGCAGCGATACGCTTAAGGAAATGCGAACCAGTATCTTCCGGCCTGTATTTTGATAAACTCCCGAAGGAGGAACTGTTAAATTCTGATAATATTGGAAGCATCTTGAAAACCCCTTCGATTTGATATATTATGGGCTTCATAATTCATCCGGGATCAAAAGTTATGAGCAAATATGCTATGCACTGTTACCTGATTAAAAATCAGGAATTACCTCAATGAGGTATCACGTGCTCACACGTGACCAATGGTCACGTGTTGACACGTGATAGTTAAAACAGAAATAAAAATAACGGCTGAAGAAGAACCAATTGGGGGTCGCGTGCTCACACGTGACCAATGGTCATGTGTTGACACGTGACAATCGAAACAGAAATAAAATAACAAACGTCTGAAGAAAATAACTCAACGAGGTATCACGTGCTCACACGTGACCAATGGTCACGCGTTGACACGTGATGGTTAAAACGACAACATAAACAAGCGGATGTTAAAGGGCTCAATTGGGTGTCACGTGCGCACACGTGACCAAGGGTCACGTGTCAGCACGTGACTGGCTTCGAAAGCCTTACAGTTTAATAGAATTAAATTCTAAAAGCTTCTAAATCATTCCAAATGGAAAAGGTCTACGGGGGACCGTTGGATTAAAAATCCAAGGGTGATAAAAATCACCAATTTATGGGAAAATCTTAGACAAGGAAAGATTTCCCTAAATCTCACCAAGAATAACAAATAGAATATCTTTTGGATTTAAAATCCAACGGTGAATAAAATTTATTGAATGATCTAAAGGCTCATATTAAATATGAAAACAAATCAAATCTTTCAATGAAAGATTTGCAAAACAAATTGATTCTTTTCTTTCTCCTATAAATAGGAGCCAAGAAAAAAAGAGAGGGGATCTACCTTTTTGGAGAGAAACAGAGAGAGGAGAATTTAATTATCAACAAAGAAAACCTTAGGTAAGAAAAGAAAGGGAATCAAAACTTCAAACAGAGAATTTAATTCTCTTAATCTAAGAGTTTAACTCTTCTGAAAAAGAACTTAGTTCTTTCTCTGGTTGAGGATCTGCAAAATGCACATCTCCCCATGAATTGAGAATTTAATTCTCATTGGGTTGAGATCCTGCCATACAGATCTAAAACATAGAGGACGAATTGAGTTTTGAGAATTTAATTCTCACAGAATTACAGAAATTTAATTCCTTTGAGATAAAATTAGGGTTTAACCCTATATTATAGGAATTTAATTCTTTCAAAATGGACAGAACTAAGGTTTAACCCTAATTGAGAACTTAATTATCTCAAACTCACAGGAATTTAATTCCCTTAAAAAAGAAATTAGGGTTTAACCCTACTTAAGAATTTAATTCTTTCATAACAGGAATTTAATTGCTCCAAAATCATGATTAGGGTTTAACCCTACAGAGAATTTAACTCTTAAAATAAAGAGACTTGAAGATCTCCATGCACATAAAGAACATTGGTCACGTGATGACACGTGACCCCAATCCGCAGTGATCAGAAATGTAGGGTTACTAGGCACACTAACAAGGCTCTACAAGGCATCGACCATGCCAAAATTAAATTTTTATGTGCCGAATAACACTAAGCAAGATCGTATACTAGAGTTTAGGCGAAACTATTAGCAAGTAAACATCTTTACTCTAAAGGGAATACGAAATACAACCTTTGTAGATCGGTCCTTCGGTTCTAAAGCTCCTTGATGAAGTCCCTTCGCTGCGATCAAGGTTCTCCCGGGCTCTTGCATGGCTTCACGACGCGTAGGATGCGACTTTGCTTGAAGTCTCCGAGGCCGAAGATGATCTACGTCGAGGGAATTCCGACTCAAGCTCCTTCTTCACTAACTTGAGAATTAGTGAAGCAAACACCCTATACTAAAGGGCTAGTCTAGTAGAGGATGGAGAAATAGGAAGTGGGTTCACTTTAGAATTTTGTTTCTCACAAGGATTCTCACTTTGGATCAAACCCTAGCTTGCTTTTTCTTTTTGTTCAATGAAGAAGATGATGAACAAAAGAAAGTGAAGAGGATAATGATCAAGTGTTATGGCTAACCATGGTGAGTGAGTATCATATACTAACCCTTGTAGAGCCATAACAATAGCTAATTGTGTGATGGTTAGGTTAAAGTCCAAAGTAAAAACAAATCTAGTGGACTTTAGTCAATGCATCCACAAGCTTCCACAAGCTTCATGCATTTTCCAATTTCCCACTAATTTTGTAATTACTTTTAAACATTAAACCCAATCATAAAAATTAGGATGGTGTATGTCTCATACACACAAGTCATGTGTATCATCAACCATGATACATAAAGATGACACATTTTAAACATATATCATATATATGTTAAAGTAGTGTACAAGTGAGAAAAACCCTAAAGTGAACAAGTGTTAGTAAATGTAAACTAGTATATCTAATATACAATTATACACTTAATTATTAAATCAACACTTGACTTAATAATCCGGTCATATCTCATATAACCGGCTAACATCCATTGTATCGACTTATAGAATCAACACTTGATTCGATAACCCGGTCATATCATATATGACCGACCGATACATAAAGTCGCGAGAATAGAATACGGTATCACATACACGCATTTATTCTCGGTCTCGCACATATCACATATGCGCTCCTATTTCGTTTCGCCTGAGCCAGTAAAACCTCTGTGTAGGACTCTAAAGACTCGTCAATACGCCAGCAGTAGGTGATGATCACATCACGCACCCACAAGCCGTCAGCGGTACTAGCTGGACGTAACGGCTACCCGGGTATTGAGCGATCAGAAGATCAGCAAGCAAGCCCGCTCCAACTCCTGTGAAAGCCTGCCGGCAACACTTCCCGTACAGTCCGGTCCCCTCGTCTGATATGTCGCATATCAAGTCTAGGGGTGGTAAACGTCAGACCCCAATAACCGATAAGTCGTGCCGATGTGAGGCTCATAACGGGTCGAGAAACTACTGGTAACACTTACCAGCAAATCTCTAAATCAGCCATGGCCAGGGACTTCCCTGTTACGGCCGATCGAGCACAGCGCAACATCAACCCCCAATACCGGGAGAGACGAAACCCCTCCTATCGCTCATTGCCTCCATGTGACTCGGGACTGTACCCAAAAACCACCGTTTTGCACGCCCTCATGGATGTGGTAAGGTGGAAATCAAAGCACAGTGGGAATCACACAAGACTCTATGACGATCTCGGGTCTACAGACTAACCTGCACAAGTGTCACCAGAGAACTGCCATCTGACGTGAGGTATAATACCATCTGGGAGTTCTCGGCGAGTCCGTCCAGTGTACCCAGTCTCTACTGAGCACCCGTATACCATCTCTAATGTCAAACACCAATGGATATGGGATCATCCATCGCCCATCTCATAGGTCGAGAAGCATATACGCTAGTCTACACTGGTATATCGATGCCCCGTCTCGATACATCTACGACTAGGGACCTTGAAGGATGTACTTATGGACTACCATGTCCCCACTAGTATGATCCACATCATAGTCCGGTAGTCAAGTACACATCCTAAGGGCTTTACCAACATGTAACGATAAGACAACATAAAGAGATAAGTATACATGTTAAAGTAAAGAGCAACCAGATAGCATACTATCATATCGAGCAAGAAAGTCCTCTCTATATATGTCGAAGCATCCAATATAATATACAACATCTGTACAATACTGGCCTCTAGGGTATACATACAACTGACAATCTCCCACTTGCACTAGGGCCAGCTGCTGTAGTATCGCATACCAAGCATCCCGAAGAGTCTTTCAAACTGTATCTGGGGAATGGCCTTTGTGAGTGGATCCGCTGTGTTGTTCTTCGTGTCAACCCTCTTGACCTCGATCTCCCGGCGATCAACTATCTTCCGGATCAGGTGATACCGTCTCAGAATATGCCTGGATCGCTGATGGGACCTGGGTTCCTTGGCCAAAGCCACTGCTCCATTGTTATCACAATACAAAGGTATTGGATGCTCAATGGATAGAACCACTCCAAGTTCAGTAATGAACTTCTTGATCCAGACAGCCTCTTTGGCAGCATCGTTGGCAGCGATGTATTCAGCCTCCATCGTCGAGTCTGCCACGGTTTCCTGCTTGGAACTCTTCCAGCTAACCGCCCCTCCGTAAAGGGTAAAGACAAATCCCGACTGCGACTTAGAGTCATCCTTATCACTCTGGAAGCTCGAATCGGTAAAGGACTCCACTTGGAGTTCTCCGTTACCATACACCAAGAGCATCTCTTTAGTCCTTCGTAAGTACTTGAGAATGCTCTTCACAGCTGTCCAGTGACTCTCTCTAGGATCAGTTTGATACCTACTCACTACACTTAGTGAGTATGCTACATCGGGTCTGGTACATAGCATCGCGTACATGATAGAGCCTACTGCCAAAGCATAGGGTATCCCTTGCATGCGAGCTCTCTCCAAATCAGTCATGGGAGATATCTCTTTGGAGAGAGTGAGCCCTGAGATCGTGGGTAAAAACCCACGTTTGGACTCTTCCATACTAAGCCTCTTTAGAATGGTGTCAATGTACATGGATTGGGACAATCCCAATATCCTTTTAGATCTATCTCTATAGATCATAATTCCCAATATGCAAGAGGCATCACCAAGATCTTTCATTGAGAATCTTTGTGATAAGAAGAGCTTCACCGATTGCAGCATAGGAATGTCATTTCCTATCAAGAGTATGTCGTCCACGTACAATACGAGGAAGACAACCTTACTCTCTGCCGCCTTTTTGTAGATACAAGGTTCATCTACGTTTTTGACGAAATCAAACTCTTTGATAACGACGTCAAAGCAGATGTTCCAACTCCGCGATGCTTGCTTTAATCCATAAATGGATTTAAGCAGCTTGCACACCTTCCCGCTGCTCCCACTATCTACGAAGCCCTCTGGCTGAGTCATGTACACGCACTCTTCTAAATCACCATTTAGAAAGGCGGTCTTAACATCCATTTGCCAGATTTCGTAGTCATGATATACAGCGATGGCAAGCATGATCCGGATGGATTTAAGCATACCCACTGGAGAAAAGGTTTAGTCATAGTCCACACCTGGTCTTTGACGAAAACCCTTTGCAACAAGTCTAGCTTTGAAAGTCTCCACTTTCCCATCTACACCAAGTTTTTTCTTGAAGATCCACTTGCTCCCTGTAACACCTTAGATTGTGTTTTATTGCTAATTATATTTTTAAAGTATAGTTTTTAATAAAAAGTTTACCAAATTAAGTTTTAAATATTTTATCCTATTTAATGAGTATTTTATTAGAATTTTGTTAGGCTTGCACACACTTATGCATGATAACTAGGGTTGTTTTTGGGGTTAAACATGATTAGCAACCATGCTTAACTAACCATTTCTTCCTAATCTAGTTTTAATATTGTTTAAGTGTCATGGTTGTAATTAGTCATGATAGTTTTAAAAAGTGAAAATGAATTTAAAATGGAATTTTTGAATTTGGTTGACTTTGGGAGGGAGAGAGAGTGAGCATGGGCATCATGGCATGAGCCATGCCTCATTTAATGAGGAGAGAGAGAATGAGAAGGGTCTTTGTTGTTGTTCTCATTTCTCCATCTCATTTCTTTCTCTCATTCTCTCACACTCCCTCACACACACACACAAGAGAGCTCCAGCAGCAGCTTCATCACCATCAGCAGCAGCAGCTTCATCACCATCAGCAGCAACAGCTTCATCATCATCATCATCAGCAGCAGCAGATAGCAGCAGCAGCAGCAGCAGCAGGGGCTCTAGCAACTTGCAGCGGCTCCTTTCACCTCTTCACCTGCTTCTTGGGGGTCTTTAGGGTATAACTCTTGAACCCAATTCCCCTTATTGCTTAGTTGTGTGTTAGTTTAACTTCGGTTAGTGTTAATTAGCTAGTTTGGTGCTAGTTTTGGTGATTTGTGAGATGTGTTGGTAAATTGCTGATTGTGTTAGCTACCTTAGTTTATTTAAGTGTTAATAGGGCCACTTGAACTGAGAATTAGCCAGATTACACTAAAATACCATAGGGTTTGTGTTTTGTGCAAAATTATCGTTTTTAAGCGATATTTGTGAGTTCTGTGATCTGCTTGTGACCCGATGCCTTCAGGTTAAAATTGAGAAAACTGGGACATGATACCTAGGTTTAGATCACACCACCAGAGCACGAAGCCCCAACTTCCAACTCTGGCCGCCAATTTATTCAGATTGGCCGCAAATTTCGGCCAAGTGGGGGACTTGGGTGCTGGGGTTTTGTGTAGGGTTCCCTACTGTGTTGTCTAGGTCTTTGGCATGTCTAGTTTTGTGATATCTTACCTGTAGGAAAATCTGGGGTCATATGTCGTTTTTGGTGTCCGTTGTGTTTGCGCGATACGCGCGATACGTGAGTGGGTTCTGTGATCCAGCGTATCGCGGCGTGTCGCGATGGTTTTAGACGCGTGCACACACGTTTCAGCGTATCGTGCACACGCGCGTTTAGTTCGCGACGCGAGTTTCTCGTTTTGGTTCGATATCGCGTTTCGCGGAATATTTGGCTTATATGTGATTTCCATGCCTTATTTGCAGGTTTGCAGGCAGGGACTCCGGACACGGCTACAGGGGGAGCGGATGGTAGGATTCATCTAGCGTGGGGCGTAGGTGAGTAGATTTAACATCTACATGGAAATCGCCCGCATGGCGTTATGCGTCTGGGCTAGGATTCAAATACCTGTCGCGCATTCTACGTCATTATTAGAATTGCGCCTTTATTTTATTTCCTTGATATAGTTGTACTGTGACTAGCAGCCGTAGGACACAGCACATATTATTGACGGTTCATGTTGCACGAGCACGGATTGTATGCTACACACACACCGTCGATAATTGCCATGTCACACACAACCCCTTATAGATACTATATTGCCTATCATACTTGACATCTATCTTATCGTATACCTGTAGTGTATCTTACCATTAGTGATAGGTACATATACACCTTGCGATACAGCTACAGGTATACCATGCACATATTTTAGTTATACCGGGGGGGATTTCCTACATATGTTACATATACCCAGGGGGGTATACGACATCAGTTCTTATAGGTAGATACCTATACTTGGCTGTACCTTATTGATTTTGCATACATCTGGTTCATCTATATACTTTTGTTTACCTGCTTGCATTCAGATATATCGCATATATTTATTCCTGGATTTGCGCATTCTTTATTTGGATTTTATATGATGTTTTCGGGATTTGGGAACCGCGGGAGTTCATGAAATTATGCATACATTGAACAACCCGGTTTCCTTGATATGATATTTGCGCGTCCACCATGAGTTTTATCGGTGCTGATTATATGCTCCATACGAGGTGTGGTTGCCGTATGAGAGTACATGGTGGGGCCCGGTATGGTTCCCCTCGGCAAGAAGATCGTTGGGTTTGCCGATTGAGCCTGGAGGCGGGCGAGTACCTACCGGTGATTGGTTGGACCTGGCAGTTGTCCGGAGGATACTGGCCAGAGTCGAGAGATGGATGCGGGATGATCTGTACTGCCGGGGCCGAGGGCCGACACCGCAGACGGACCCCGTGGGCCGATCCGGACTGACGGAGCCCGATATACGAGGATTTCTGTGTCGATGCTTGGCACACTGTTTTCATGATATTTCTTTTAACACCTTTTGTATATATAACAGGGGATTTAGCCGTTGTTATATATATGTTTACACCAATATTAGTGGAATGGGACGCTAATATATGTGTATTGCCCCCATCATATTTATTTCTGTACATATATATGTTTAGGATGTTAGAGATTAGTTGAGATTGGACATGGGTTATTAGGTGATTCATTGAGATTGGATATTGGATATGAAAGATATGGTCGATTTGTACATTCGAGACATAGGAGAGCTATTCGATTTTGTACTTGAGGTGATGTGAGATCTATGTGATGTGAGAGCCCAGTGTGGGGGCCGATTTGAGGATTTGGGATGTGAGTGTCTTGATGGATGGTGATCCTACCACGATGTCAGGTTTCCGTGGAAATGACATACTCCACCCTATACCTCACCCTTATCTACCTTATGCACGGATTCATATAGTGGTAGTACCCGTTAGTGTACCCTTATGATAGTTGCATATCTACATTTTCATATCCTTATTGCATAGTTGCTGCATATTACTGTCATGTTACTATAGCTTCACATATTGATTGTACCGGCTACTGTACTTTCCTTATTTCAGCATTTGCATGACATGTTGTTACTGTAATCGCATATCTTAGATTCATGCTGTACGTGCATTCCTGCGATTACCTGCATATGTTATCTACTATTCACGAGTTGGCAACTCACCCCCGTTGTGCCACAGGTGTTTCAGGTTGTTCCCCAGAGTAGTCGAGGCAGGCTATTCTTCTATTCAGCCACCCAGCTATCATCTTTTGCTACAGATACCGCATCAGCTCACAGTACCATTTTGCTTAGGTGGGTTAGATGATTATCTGTATTTCACATTGTACATTCGTTGTATTTTGTACTCTCCATCTACTATTGTATTGTTGACTTAGCGACTTGGTGAGGACGATATGTGTATTATTGTGGATTTGATGTCTTTTATATACAACTTTTTCTCTATTGTCTTTATTTCTTCGCTACGGCGTCGTATATTCTGTTGTATTCATCTTGACTAATCTTTACAAAAGGGGGTGTTGCTAAAATTTTAAAGAAAGAAAGTAGACATTTTTAAAGAATTTGGGTTGCGATTTCAAATGTTTCAAAAACTTATATTATCTTTTTTCCGTATTCTCATGGTTTAGATTTCTGGGTTTGGCTTTCTTTTACTACGTTGCGTCTTTAGGCGTTGCGTAGTATTAGGGCCGTCACGGGCCAATTTTGGGTCGTGACAAAGTTGGTATCAGAGTTGGTCCCTCAATAGTAGGTCTGTGGTTCGAGGACGAACCATTGTTCAAAGTGGGGAGAATGTCGGGACCCGGTTCTTGCTCACGGAGCAAAGTGCCACACGGAACAAAGTGCCACGCCAAGTGTCGTGTTAAGTGGGCGGGGGCCACCTCTTGAATCCGTGGGGGCCGCCTCTTGAGTCCGTGGGACCCACTGTAGAACAATGTGGACTCTTCTGAATACATTCCGAAAGGGGGCAGATCTGTACTATAAATGGAATGATACCACTCTTCAATACAGAGGCGCCTTTTAAGTGAACCGGCACTACAGGAGCTTTAGAACTCCGTAGTTAAGCATGCTCGAGCCAGGGAAGTTCTGGGATGGGTGACCTCCTGGGAAGTGGCCCTTGGTCGGGTCCGGTTCGTCCCGAAGGACAAAACCGTGCGGCTTCGGCCAGAGCGGACAATACTCTCTGTATTGGGGGTGGGGCGTGACACTCCCAATGGGTTTTACCCCTTCAGGAGCAACTTCCAAAGTCCATCTTTGTTGGTGTACATGGATTCCATCTCGGACCGCATTGCATCCAGCCATTTCAGTGAGTCCCTACTCGTGATGGCGTGCTCGAAGCTAGTTGGGTCATCATCAACCATGATGCAATCCTCGCTCCCACCATCCATGAGAAAACCGTAGTATCTCTCAGGTGGGTGAGGAACCCTACTAGATCGGCGGAGAGGCTGAGATTCGTTGGGAACTACCGAATCCTCTGGTTCCACTAAATCTTCAGTTGCAGTTTGTGTATCTGGAACCTCTTCCAGCTCTACCACTTTCCCACTAATTTCTTTTACAAGAAATTCCTTTTCTAAAAAGGTGGCATGTTGAGCAATAAACACTTTTTGTTTCTCACTGTGGTAGAAAAAATACCCATATGAGTTCTTTGGATATCCCACAAACTTGCAAAGAACTGACCGTGCCTCGAGTTTGTCCGGATTTTGTCTTTTGACATAGGCCGGACAACCCCATATCTTAACTCGTTTAAGATATGGTCTCTTCCCACTCCATATCTCATATGGTGTGGTAGGTACAGATTTAGATGGAACTTGATTCAATAGGTATGCTGCTGTCTCCAGCGCATACCCCCAGAAGGAAATAGGTAACTCAGCTGTGCTCATCATAGAGCGCACCATATCTAATAGGGTGCGGTTCCTTCGTTCAGATACACCGTTGTGCTGTGGTGTATATGGAGGAGTCAGCTGAGAGAGAATCCCATTCTCTTTTAGGAAGTCCAGGAATTCATTGCTCAAGTATTCACTTCCTCGATCAGATCGTAGGATTTTAATACTTTTTCCGGTTTGGTTCTCGACTTCTTGTTTATATTCTCTAAATTTCTCAAAAGCTTCTGATTTGTGTTTCATCAGGAACACATATCCGAATCTAGAGAGATCGTCAGTGAATGTAATGAAGTATGAAGAACCATCCCTGGCATGTGTAGACATGGGACCGCATACATCACTATGTATCAGTCCCAAGAGTTTGGTAACTCTTTCTCCGTGTCCTGTAAACGGAGTTTTGGTCATCTTGCCTTTGAGACATGACTGGCAAGTGTCATAAGATGAAAATTCAAACGGATTCAAATATCCATCCTTATGCAACTTAGCGAGTCGTGTCGCATTGATGTGACCCAGTCTACAATGCCACAAGAAGGATTCGTTCAGTTCTGAACTCTTCCTCTTGTGTGTGTTTGTTATGCTCCGAACTGTTGATTGATTTAGAACATAAATGCCATTGCACATCGTGCCTGATCCGACCAACTTTTGGTTTAGGAAAATGTTCATAACATTATCCTGTAATACAAAATTATATCTCTCTTTACTCAACAAAGAAACCGATATAATGTTGCATATCAGGTTCGGCATGTAATAGCATTCGTTCAGAATCAATGTATTACCAGTTGGCAATACAAGGTGATATTCCCCGACGGTTTTAGCTGCAACAATTGCACCATTTCCAACCCTTATGTCTTTATCACCTTCTCCAAGTTCTCTACCTTTCCTAAGACCATGTAACTGATTATATATGTGGGATCCTGACCCGGTATCTAATACCCAGGACGTAGAGGAAATGGAGAAACAGTTCTCTGTAACGAACACACCCGAAGAAAATGCATCAACATATACTTTCTTCATTCGGGTGGCATGAGAATCCTGGTATTCCCTTATATCTTGTTCAGTCTTATAACTCTTATAAGAAAGAACGGAACCAACGTTCCCCAGCACAGTATAACATGCGGGTTCGGTCAATACATCCATATTATTATCTTTATTAAGGCATGATATGGTCGCTACCTGGAGAGAGAAAGAAGAAAACACTTTAGCGTATGCTCTTGCAAGATCAGATTGGTTATTATCTTATCTAATCAGGATGGCTCCCACTGTTTTTTATCAAATCTTCCTTCAAACCCTAAAAGGAAAGACTAGCCGGGATTAATTACACCCTACAACTTCGCCAATCTTTCAGCCAGGCCAGTGTCGGTACTTTGAGGGAGGTTCCCCGTGCTTTCGCACGGACCTAATTAAAGTAAACCTCGTTTTCCCAGAGACGTAACCCCGTTGACACCTTTCTAGACACCTATTTGATCGGCTAATTGTCCTGTGTAAAACTCTCCCAGGAGTAACAATTACTCGCAGTGGATATCGGGATCCAACTATCTCATAGAAGGCATGCAATCTCATTGCAAATCTCAACACTTGAAATTCCCGATAATATTTTGCCCCAAACGATCTATGACCTTGACAAGGTCAACAAATCATAGACCGTAAGTCAAGTTCAACCCGTCATTTCTTGATTGAATTAAACCCACCCGCACGACCCTTGACAAGGTCAACAAGGCCGTACGACTACCCTAAAACAATCTGCATCATATGCATAAACAGATAAATACTGGTCAGCTACCAGACACTACGTCTTGACAAGGTCAACAAACGCAGCACGAATACTAAGCAGGACTTATCTGAAATGACGGAGGGCTACGACCGGTTTTTCTGAAAACCTATTGCGTAATGAACTTGATATCGTCGTAGAATCGCATGAATTTTGAAATGGAGTGATTTTGAGGCTTTTATTAGTTTTGCTAAAGAGGTCACTTCCGGTGAAGGGATCCCGGCTCTTTCCTTATGAAATAAGGTGCAGGATATATCATATACATCACTATGCAAAGCAAAACTCCAAAAGCAGTCAAAAGTCAAACCGAGTGTTGTAACATCTGCCAGTTTTGCTAAATTGGTCACTCCCGGTGAAGGGATCTCGGCTCTTTCCCCATCGAATAAGGTGCAGGGTATATCATATATACCGCTATGCAAAGCAAAACTGTAGCTACCCTTTTTATTTGAAAATTTGATTCTACAACATCTTTTAGGTTTCTTTTCTTTCATTAATCACATTAATGAAGTCCCATCATTTAAGTCACCTAAACATCACAGATAAATACGACGTACACTTATGCCATCCGTATTCGCCTCGATGTCCCCTCGTGCACCGTTAGGTTAGGTAACTAACGGCAGAGCAGGGCAGGGCTAGCGCGGGTGTAAAACATAAGTAACGCCTATATAATATATCATATATACTATATACAATATTTATCACAGAACATCAAATGATCACATCACAGATATCGCAGCAGAAGAAACATATGAAACATTGGATATGCTAGGACGTCCGTGTTTTATTTTGAGCCTCTATAAAACACGGATTCCACGGTCGCGATGAATAGCCAAACCCACACCCCTAGACCCCTACGAGAGCGGCAAGCAACCCTACCAATTCTAGAGTTAGGAGACCCGGACTCGACTCCTCGAGTTGGTCTCCCACTGGACCCTAGAACCCGGTTACTTGTGCTCCCCTCCTTGAGTCTATCCTAGTACGGAAAAGTAAATAATATACAAAAGGTGACATCAACCTCGACCCGGAATTGCCCCAATAAAAGAATATTACATACATTTAAATTTTACATGAATGAAAATAAAAACTCTCATCTCACATAAAACCCCCGGCTATTCAGAACGCGACGATCCAATATAACATATCCAACAACACAGAACATCACATGTCATCAACGTAAGTAAATATGCGCATCCCAATTGTCGTTGACATATAGCAAAGAAACCGGCGATATCACATATTACACTTACGGTCACAGAAAAGAAAGTGTAAAACTACAACATTTGGAATCCACAATCTCTTTAGACATCGTAAATCCGAAATATCACATATTTCGCATTTCATGCCTAACATGTATGAATTCCACATATTGTATCACATTCCAGATAAATAGACAGTATTAAACTTTTCGATCGAATAATCAAATACTCAAGATTTCCATAATAGCTCAACACTTGAGCGGAGTTTAAAGATTCCAGAATACGTCGCGGTAGCAACGGTCCAGCCGTAGAAGGGTTAAGCCAACGCCTCACATGTGGCATGCCGTACTGCCCCAAACCGTAAGGTTGAAATGGCAGTTCAAGACGGTCACATAATCGAGTTAAGGTTTGTTGTCTTCTAGAGGGTCCGTCACATATCTTGCACATTTTTCCGAAAGATTTAAACCCGAGAAAAATTCAACACTTGAATATTTTTTCGTGCCGGGAAAAATTGAGTTAATGATATCCGTTCGAACATTTTAGTACTTTCTAAATTATCCGGAAAAACATAACAAAATTAAATATTCCGATCGAATCGACGATTTCAAAATAGACCCCTGAATACTCAACCCTTGAGTCATTATAAAAATACCCATAAAAAACAAATAACAGAACTAGGAATTACTGTGCAAAAATGAGTACCAATATCCTCTGTACGGCCGCGGATCCGAGGCCCAAGCGCGGTACGGCCGCGGTTCCGCGGCGGTTTAGATGTATTGTGTTCTCGTTTTTCACAACAATTCGTATATTCACCTGCTGAATTTTTTAGGTATTTTTAATTCTGAAAAAACCCAGTTTTTAAAAAATGTACAGAGAGGGGTTTAAATTGACGTCTTCGGGTTCGATCGGGGTTTTAACTTCGTTAACACATCGTCTAATGCTCTAGCTAGGCTCTGATACCACTGTAGGGTTACTAGGCACACCAACAAGGCTCTACAAGGCATCGACCACGCCAAAATTAAATTTTTATGTGCCGAATAACACTAAGCAAGATCGTATACTAGAGTTTAGGCGAAACTATTAGCAAGTAAACATCTTTACTCTAAAGAGAATACGAAATACAACCTTTGTAGATCGGTCCTTCGCTTCGAAAGCTCCTTGATGAAGTCCCTTCGCTGCGATCAAGGTTCTCCCGGGCTCTTGCATGGCTTCACGACGCGTGGGATGCGACTTTGCTTGAAGTCCCCGAGGCCGAAGATGATCTACGTCGAGGGAATTCCGACTCAAGCTCCTACTTCACTAACTTGAGAATTAGTAAAGTAAACACCCTATACTAAAGGGCTAGTCTAGTAGAGGATGGAGAAATAGGAAGTGGGTTCACTTTAGAATTTTTTTTCTCACAAGGATTCTCACTTTGGATCAAACCCTAGCTTGCTTTTTCTTTTTGTTCAATGAAGAAGATGATGAACAAAAGAAAGTGAAGAGGATAATGATCAAGTGTCATGGCTAACCATGGTGAGTGAGTATCATATACTAACCCTTGTAGAGCCATAACCATAGCTAATTGTGTGATGGTTAGGTTAAAGTCCAAAGTAAAAACAAATCTAGTGGACTTTAGTCAATGCATCCACAAGCTTCCACAAGCTTCATGCATTTTCCAATTTCCCACTAATTTTGTAATTACTTTTAAACATTAAACCCAATCATAAAAATTAGGATGGTGTATGTCTCATACACACAAGTCATGTGTATCATCAACCATGATACATAAAGATGACTCATTTTAAACATATATCATATATATGTTAAAGTAGTGTACAAGTGAGAAAAACCCTAAAGTGAACAAGTGTTAGTAAATGTAAACTAGTATATCTAATATACAATTATAAACTTAATTATTAAATCAACACTTGACTTAATAATCCGGTCACATCTCATATAACCGGCTAACATCCATTGTATCGACTTATCGAATCAACACTTGATTCGATAACCCTGTCATATCATATATGACCGACCGATACATAAAATCGCGAGAATAGAATACGGTAACACATACATGCATTTATTCTCGGTCTCGCACATATCACATATACGCTCCTATTTCGTTTCGCCTGAGCCAGTAAAACCTCTGTGTAGGACTCTAAAGACTCGTCAATACGCCAGCAGTAGGTGATGATCACATCACGCACCCACAAGCCGTCAGCGGTACTAGCTGGACGTAACGGCTACCCGGGTATTGAGCGATCAGAAGATCAGCAAGCAAGCCCGCTCCAACTCCTGTGAAAGCCTGCCGGCAACACTTCCCGTACAGTCCGGTCCCCTCGTCTGATATGTCGCATATCAAGTCTAGGGGTGGTAAACGTCAGACCACAATAACCGATAAGTCGTGCCGATGTGAGGCTCATAACGGGTCGAGAAACTACTGGTAACACTTACCAGCAAATCTCTAAATCAGCCCTGGCAAGGGACATCCCTGTTATGGCCAATCGAGCACAGCGCAACATCAACCCCCAATACCGGGAGAGACGAAACCCCTCCTATCGCTCATTGCCTCCATGTGACTCGAGACTGTACCCAAAAACCACCGTTTTGCACGCCCTCATGGATGTGGTAAGGTGAAAATCAAAGCACAGTGGGAATCACACAAGACTCTATGACGATCTCGGGTCTACAGACTAACCTGCACAAGTGTCACCAGAGAACTGCCATCTGACGTGAGGTATAATACCATCTGGGAGTTCTCGGCGAGTCCGTCCAGTGTACCCAGTCTCTACTGAGCACCCGTATACCATCTCTGATGTCAAACACCAATGGATATGGGATCATCCATCGCCCATCTCATGGGTCGAGAAGCATATACGCTAGTCTACACTGGTATATCGATGCCCCGTCTCGATACACCTACGACTAGGGACCTTGAAGGATGTACTTATGGACTACCATGTCCCCACTAGTATGATCCATATCATAGTCCAGGTAGTCAAGTGCACATCCTAAGGGCTTTACCAACATGTAACGATAAGACAGTATAAAGAGACAAGTATACATGTTAAAGTAAAGAGCAACCAGATAGCATACTATCATATCGAGCAAGAAAGTCCTCTCTATATATGTCCAAGCATCCAATATAATATACAGCATCTGTACAATACTGGCCTCTAGGGCATACATACAACTAACAAGAAAAGAAGGAATAAAACTAGGTCATGTGACCCCTAAAATGATCCCCAAAAATGAGAAGGAAAAGGCTCTGAGGCAATGCCTCGCGTGCTCCCACGTGACCCCCGAAACACAGAAAGAAAAAGTAAAGGAAATGAAGGCTTTGGACGCTCTCACGTGCTTCTACGTGACCCCTTGGCGGACGCTTTAATGATTAGTGCATGAATCCTCCTCACGTGCCAACACGTGATGCTCTAAAATAAAAATAAAAAGTGTTTAACACTTAATTGCAGAACGAAGAAAAGGGATCTGGTCCCACCTTTGGGCGCTTTCACGTGTCCACACGTAACCCCTCTTTCTTTAGTGTTTAACACTAATTTGGGGATTATATTTCCAGTGTTTAACACTGATTGTTTCTAGTGTTTAACACTAAATTGAAGATTACATTTCCAGTGTTTAACACTGATTGTTTCTAGTGTTTAACACTAAATTGAAGATTACATTTCCAGTGTTTAACACTGATTGTCTTTTAGTGTTTAACACTAATTTGAGAGTTCTATCTCCAGTGTTTAACACTGTTGTTCTTTAGTGTTTAACACTACTTTTAGAAAATTGGCTAATTTTCCAGAGGTAAAAGTCCCTCCTCCAAATGAATCTCAAAATTGAGGAAATCAAAGACAAAATATTGTCAGAACCCCTAAACCTCTGTTTAGCACTACTGAATGATGAAGGGCTGAACCCAGACAAATGTCTAATGGTCCAAAGGGCCAATATTTCAAACATAATTGGACTTAGCCCAAACTGGCCATAAGTCCTCAAATCATCTTGAACTGAGCACATCTGCTCATTCAACCAACTCATTGGTTCAAGGGTACATCTCTGAACTCCTCTGATATTTGTCGTTGTAATCCTTCAACGTCTTTAGAGAGGTGATGTGTCCCGACAACCATACATTTTATGGACCACTATGTCCTTAAACTGGTATTGGACCACTACGTCCTTAAACTGGTATTGGACCACCATGTCCCTAAACTGGCAATGGACCACTATGTCCCTAAACTAGAACAATAGAGTCCAAATGCTCTTTTGTCGGATCTAAACGATCCCGTTAAGTTGATCTTAGTCTCAAATTAGACTAACGTATCCTTAACAAACGTTTAAGTTGATCTTAGCCTCGAATATGGCTAACATATCCTTAAACCAAAACCTTCAGACAGACTTTAGTCCCAAATTGGACTGTAGATCTCCCAACCAACTTTAGTTCAAGGGTACATCTCTGAACTCCTCTGATATCTGTCGTTGTAATCCTTCAACGACGTCAGAGAGGTGACGGGTCTCGACGGCCATACGATCAATGGACCACCATGTCCCTAAACTGGCAATGGACCACTAACTAGAACAATAGAGCCCAAATGCTCTTTTGTCGGATCTAAACGATCCTGTTAAGCTGATCTTAGTCTCAAATTAGACTAACGTATCCTTAACAAACGTTTAAGTTGATCTTAGTCTCAAATGAGACTAACGTATCCTTAAACCCAACCCCAAACCCAAATCTAAGAAAATACGGATTTGGACTAATCCACGTCCTACGGGCGACGACATAAATTAGTCTCCGTATACAATCCACGGGCAACCACAAACAAAATAAACACCCACGACACGAAGTGACCATCTGGAGAAGGAGAAAGTTGTTACCGCGATGCGGTAGCGTAATTAACTGCAGGGGCTTGCGCCTGCAGGGAAGAGTGTCCCCACAATAAAAAAACCCTCAAACAAGGGGGAATCTGACGAAGTCTGCTACATTGGCCGCATCCGTTTAAACCTTCGATACATGGTGCCATAAATCAACTTGGCATCTTCGGAGAGGTGGACGGATAGCACGATTAGCATCTGCCCCGAATCTCAGGCAAGACAGTCCGTCTTGCGCGTCTTTCGGCGGGGAACAGATTCTGGCACGCCCGGTGGGACCTTTTCCTCTTTCCACTCCACACTTTGTGTGTCGTGTTCGCGAACCAATCGCGGTTTGTTAATGGTTGCCCTTGGGTTTCAAGTTACTAAGATTTGGTCTCTTGCATGGCGCAGAAATCAAATAGCAATGGCGTTCAACGGCTCAAACTGCTCCAACTGCAAGTGCAACCGACGCTCCGCCACATCTGGAGGTGTAGCCTATGGACCGCAGGCTGTTTCCCTGTTCACTATGCCTATGGAACAAGTAACTCAGGCTACCACCGGTATATTCTTTGGGACCATGCTCCCGCCGATGAACATTAACATCCCAATGCTCGTACTGGAAGCTTCAAAGAAGTCGGTCTTCGACCGACTTGCTATTCCCACGGCCCTTCTCAACGAGTCGTCCAATCCCAACTCCTCGGTCTTCACCAGACTGAGCCTGAACTCTGATGGGTCCGCCAAGAACCCCATAATACCTGAAGTGGCCATCCAAAAAAAGATAGCTGCTCCTGAAGTCGTCAAGGTGGCTTCTCCTCCCAGAGGGTCGATCTGTTAGTGTTTATGCCCTAGAAGGCCATTACTGTATCATACTAGCTTGTATATTACTTAATGGAAGCTTGGGATATTCACATGTATATAACAGTCTTGCTAAACATGGTAGTATGCTACTTGGTTTTTCTATCTTAATATGTGAGTGTACGTATTGATAGAGCTCTTAGGATCTTGCTTGGCTACCAGCGTTGTGATGGCAGTCACACTAGTGGGGGCTGGGTAGTCTACAAGCACATCCTTATTCAGGTCCCTGGTCGTTGGATTATCGAGACAGAGCATCGATACTCCGGAGTAGACTAGTGTGTACGCTTCTCATCCCAGTTGGGGAGATGGTCTGTCCCACAGCCATCAGTACGTCGTACTGGAGATAGTATACAGGTGCTCGTTAGGTTACGGGTACACCGGACAGGACTCACAGGGAACTGTTGGTTGGTTTGATACCAGTCGTTAGTGAACAGTTCCCAGGTGACATGAGTACAGCGTAGTCCGCAGACTTGACACTGCTACTTCGCCTCGAGTGTGTCCCACTGTTCTTAGATTGCTACCCTACCACGGCTCTATGGAGTCGTGCAAACAGGTAGCAGTTGGGTGCAGTCCCGAGCACTTGGAGGCAGTGGCGGTTAGACAGGATTCGTCCCTCCCGGTATTGGGAGTAGATATCGTGCTGTGTCAGAGAGCCATTACGCAAAGTCCCTGGCCAGGGCAAGCGAGATTTGCTGGTAGGTTCCAGCAGTTTCTCAGGGTGTAATGGGCTTCACTCCGACACGACTTATACCGCTATTAGGGGACTGACGCTTTCCGCCCCCCTAGGCCCGATATGCGATAGTCATGGACGAACGGACCGGACTGTATGGAGATTGTCACATCAGACTCAGTAGGAGTTCGGATGGGTTTACTCATCGGCCTTCTTATCGACAACTACCTGGGGACCGTTACGTACAGCTAGTGCCGCTTGCGGTCTGTGGTTAAACCCACTGCCAGCGTAGTAGTCGAGTCTCTAGAGTCCCACACAGAGAGTTTCCTACTCCAGGCGAAACGATATAGAGGTTGCATGGTTTTGCGACAAAGGGTTCGGACGCATACGTGCGTTTACGCGCGTACGACTTTCGGACAGATTTTACCAGTCGGCTTTGGTTTAAGCCAGTTACTGGTATCCGGTTATTGGATTTTTACAGTCTAAAGTTTTTCCGTATTTTTACGGATCGGAGGGGCGTTCTCGTAATTACTCGAGAAGCTTCTAGAAGATGTGACTAAGGAGGTTTGTTTTGGAAAGAGAGTGAGTCATAGTGGTGATTCATTCACTTCATTAATGCACATTTATTGCTTAATGACTCATGTTAATGAATCATCACAAGATATTTTGTGAAGCATGCTTATTCATTTCCTTTATTGATTTATTGAAAAGAAGAATGCTTCATAATATTATGATACACTCTCTCTCTTCTCTCATTATCATATCACACATTCTCTCTCCTCAAGCTCTCATCTTCAAGATACTAACCTTAATCCTCATGTGTTGAGATCAAAGGTTTAGTTAGACTAAACAATCCATAACCCTCACTCTATATCATCCTATCATCTTTGATTAGCAATCAAAGTTGATTAGTTACCTCAAGTTAGAGGTTTAGCTTGGAGTTTCGCTCTCGGGTGGATCGTCTACTACCTATAGAAGGCCGAGGAGAACCAAGGAGGACATAAAGAAGAAGGACCGGTTCATTAGGTATAATCCCTAATCACTTATGTAAAGAAACTCATAGAATACGGTTTTTAGGGTTTAGCTTCGATTCAAGCGGTTAGTCGATGTTCGTTGTTTAAACTTGATAGTTTTTTGTAAATTCCGCCTCCCCACAAGTACTGGGGTGTACTACATCGACTTACAGTGGTATCAGAGCCTCGCTAAACACTAAATAACTTAATCGCAAATTTGTACGGATTTCGAACGAAAAAACGAACCCGGAAAACCCTAGTTCTGTTAAGTTTCTGTCGAAGTGAAAATGAAGTCCTAAAATTTTTCTGGTGTGTTCAGAGAGCTTGACATGAGTACAGGAGAACACCCAAGAAAATCGAGCCAATGATTCGACTAAAGCGCCGCGGAAGCGCGGCGGATAGCACCGATCCGCCGCGCTTCCGCGGCCGAGTTGCCGAGTCATGGGCTCAATTTTTTTGGGTGGGTCCCCTGTGTAATTTGGGGTTTTCTGGAATATTTAATTATTGCTCAGGTTACTGTTTAACAGAGCAGATTTTGGAGCAATTTTGAAGTTGTTTATTCGATCGAAAAATACAGTATTTGCGTATTGGATTATATCTGTGATTGTTTGATGTGTTCGTAAACCTCCCCCAACTGCTAGTATGTCGGTTGGCAGGGGGTTGCACATTTCTGAAATGGTTATATCTGTTTGTGCATATAAACTGTATTGGACTGTTGTGGTGTATAGCCGGGGTTAACAATGGTTTATTGATTTATTCATTTGTTGTAAATGTAATTTGTTGTAATATTATTTTCGCGGGGCACTTCCAGGTTGCGGTTGTAGCCACCGTTGTATTATTTCATTTTACTGTTTTTGCTCCTAGGACTGACCCAAGGTGGGGTATACAGACTGCCGGGTGGGTAGTTTGCCGTACCCGTAGGGGTCGAGGGTGGGGTAAACGGCTATTCACCACAACTGTGTAATCTGTCTTTTCTTGCAGGCTCAAAAGAAATACAGATTGCTTGCAAATCCAATATTGTTTATCTGTGTTCTGGAATGAATATCATTGCGTCAGACGAATGTAAAATATCTATATTTTTTATAGCTATTTAGACGTCACTTATGTTTTACACCCGCGCTAGCCCAGCCCCCGCTCTGTCGTTAGTTAAGTAACCTAACGGGTGATGACGGGACCCCGTGGCGAATGCGGATGGCATAAGAGGACGTTATATTTTCGTTGTTTTCTGCAATGATAGGTTAATGATGGGACGCATTATCTATAATGCAAAGTAAAACAAACCAAAGTTTAAATCGTTGGAACAATTTAAAAGAAACCACTCGGTTATTTTTAAAACAGATATTTTTAAATGCGGAGATTTAACCACTCCTTTTAAAAGCTATCAGGTTCCTTCGGTTATATCAAGTTCACTACGTTCACGGTTTCGCCAAAACCAGTCGTAGCCCTCCGTCATTTCTTATGGATGGTCAGTAGTATTCAAGCTATGCTTGTTGGCATACGTCAAGGCATAGTGTTTGGTAGCTGCTGGGGTATTCATTTGTTGCATAGATAGATGTGTTGGTTTGGGACAGTCGCATTACCTTGTTGGCATACGTCAAGGGTATATACGGGTGGGTTCAAATTAACAAGATAATGATGGGCAGAACTTGACATGTGACTTATGATTTGTTGGCATACGTCAAGGTCATAAGAGCATGGGGCAAAAACTTATATCGGGAATTTCTAAAGAAACTGAAATTTGCAAAGAAATGCATACCATTTGGAGTTTGATGAATGTTGGTAGGATTCCTTCAACATTATCATACGATGATATTTGGATCCCGATCCTACTGTGAGTATATGCTACTTATCAGGATATTCGTCACTTAACGATCAATGCTATAAACCTAGTAGGTGTCCAGAAAAGTGTCAGCGGGGTTACGCCCCCAGAGAAAAGAGGTTATTTAATTAAGGAACTTCGCGAAAGCGTTGGAAAACCTCCCTCGAAGTATCGACACCGGCCTGGCTGAACGGTTAAGCAAGTATTGTACGGTGAGAATAGTCTTGGCTAATTCTTCTTTTATGGTTTGAGGAAGGATTCGAGAAACAGTGGGAGCCATCCAGTTTAGATAAACTAAAAACCACTCTAAACTTGCAAGAGCATCATGCTAAAGAGTTTTCTTCTCTCTCTCCTAATTGCAGCGACCCTGAAAATGACTGGACTTAAGTTACTTTTAGAGAAAAATATACTGACGGGGCCAAACTATAAAGATTGGCTGCGGAATGTCAAGATGGCTTTGACCTATGACAAACTGGGGTACGTCCTCACCGCTACAGCACCTGCTGCCCTTGGTCCCAAATCCAGCAATGCGGATAAGGAAATCCGTAAAACCTGGGATTTAGATTGCGCGAGAGCCAAGTGCATCGTGCTTGCCTCGATGAATAATGAACATCAGAGGAGGCACGAGGATATGTCCTTAGATGGCATATTTCTCCATACAAAGGAACTTTATGGAGAGCAATCTCGTATAGCAAGATACGAGACCTCAAAGAAATTGTTTCGAGCGAGGTTGGCTGTCGGGTCATCGGTAGGTGAACATGTCCTACAGATGATTGGCTATATAGAAGAGCTCGCAGACCTTGGGACGACTTTGGATAATGAGCTCTATACAGACCTTGTTCTCCAGTCCCTTCCTCCCACCTACGCCCAGTTTATCCTCAACTTCAATCTTCAAGGAAAAGAAGTTGAACTTGCGGAACTCCTGAACATGTTAAGGAGTGCAGAGGGCACCTTGCAGAAGGCAAGGGAAACACCCGCTATGTTTGTTGGCGGTTCATCTTCTTCCGGGTCCAAGGCTAGGGCCAAAGGAAGGAAGAAGAAGGCCGCACCCAGACCTAGAGGAGGTGTTAGTAAGGTGGGAAAGAAGGGAAAGAAAAAGTTTACAGCACCGGTAGTTGGCCTGGATGAGTGCTTCCATTGTCACAGGAAAGGGCACTGGAAGAAGGATTGCAAGGCGTGGAACGCCAAGAACCAGGAACCGAAGCAAGCTGTGGCTTCGACTTCAGGTGTGTTTGTAATTGAGAATTGTCTGTCGATCAACTCTACTTCCTGGGTATTGGATACCGGGTCAGGATCTCATATTTGCAATTCATTGCAGGCACTGAGAAACCGTAGAGTGCTGAAGGAAGGTGATATGATCCTCAGGGTTGCTAACGGAGCTAGCGTGGGAGCTGCGTCCGTCGGGGATTATCACCTAGGATTGACGAGTGGACACATTTTGGTTTTACATAACTGTTATTTTGTACCCAGCTTAACGTGTAATATCATATCAGTTTCCTTGTTATCAAATAAAGGTTATGATTTCACGTTTGTAAGAGATGTTGTCAACATCCACCTTAATCATGGTTTGATTGGGTCCGGTACTTTAAATAACGGCATATATGTGTTAAACCAACTCCAAATTTTCAATGTCCAGAACACACTAAAAAGAAAGTCTCCAGATTTAAATAAAGCTTTCTTATGGCATTGTAGACTGGGTCACATCAATGAGAGAAGGTTGACTAAGTTGCATAGAGAAGGATATTTGGACACGTTCGAATATCAAACTTATGACACTTGTCAATCTTGTCTCAAAGGAAAGATGACAAAGACTCCATTCACTGGACAAGGAGTAAGAGCGAGCGAGCTCTTAGGACTCATACACAGCGATGTATGCGGTCCAATGTCTACACATGCGAGAGGTGGTTATTCCTATTTCATTACTTTCACGGATGATTTCTCTAGGTTTGGACATGTCTTCTTAATGAAGCATAAATCCGAAGCCTTTGAGAAATTCCTGGAATACAAGAGTGAAGCGGAAAACCAAACAGGCAAAAGTATTAAGACACTGAGATCTGATCGAGGTGGAGAATACTTAAGTGCCGAGTTCCAAGGTTACCTAAAAGAGAAAGGAATTCTCTCTCAGCTTACTCCTCCATACACTCCACAGCACAACGGTGTATCGGAGAGACGGAATCGAACCCTATTGGATATGGTACGATCCATGATGAGTAATGCTGAGTTACCGCGATCTTTCTGGGGGTATGCGCTAGAATCAGCGATACATCTTTTGAACAGAGTTCCAACCAAAACTGTGCCTACCACACCATATCAGATGTGGAGTGGGAAGAAACCCTATCTTCAGTACCTGAAGACGTGGGGATGTCCAGCTTTTGTAAAAAAGCAGCATCCGGACAAGCTCGAGGCACGCTCAGTAGAGTGTAAGTTTGTGGGATATCCAAAGAACTCTACAGGATATTGCTTCTATTACGCAGAGGAACAAAAGGTTTTTGTTTCTCGTCATGCCCGCTTCTTAGAAACTGAATTTTTGGAAAATCAGAAGAGTGGGAGCGAAATAGAACTGGAAGAAATTCCAGAACCACAAGCAACTACTGAAATTTTGGTAGAACCAGAGGTTCAAGAAGAACAGAACATTCCCGCACCCCTCCGCAGGAGTAGTAGGCCGTCTCGTCCGCCTGAGAGATACTACGGTTTTCTCATAGATGGGGATAGAGAGGATTGCATCATAGATGATGATGAACCTACTGACTTCAGGCAGGCCATCCAGAGCGGCGACTCGGTACGATGGCTAGATGCAATGCGGACCGAAATGGAGTCCATGTACACCAACAAAGTATGGACTTTGGACTTTGCTCCAGATGGGGTAAAACCCATAGGATGCAAATGGATCTTCAAGAAAAAGATTGGTGTAGATGGACAGGTGGAAACCTATAAGGCTAGACTTGTTGCAAAGGGTTTTCGTCAAAGACCTGGTTTGGACTATGACGAAACTTTTTCTCCAGTGGCTATGCTCAAATCCATTCGGGTCCTTCTTGCTATTGCTGCCTTCCATGATTATGAAATCTGGCAGATGGACGTAAAGACGGCTTTTCTGAATGGAAATTTAGAAGAGAGCGTCTATATGGATCAGCCAGAGGGTTTCAATCAGAGTGGGAGCAGCGGGAAAGTATGCAAGCTGCTTAAGTCCATTTACGGACTAAAGCAGGCATCGCGGAGTTGGAACATCTGTTTTGATGAGACAGTCAAAGAATATGACTTTATCAAAAATCCAGATGAACCGTGCATATATAGTAAAGTTGTGGCCAGAAGTGTCGTATTCCTCGTCTTGTACGTGGATGACATTCTATTGATAGGAAATGACATTCCTATGCTACAATCTGTCAAAGGATTCTTGTCACACAGGTTCTCCATGAAAGACCTGGGTGATGCCTCTTACATTCTGGGGATCCGGATCTATCGTGATAGATCCAAGAGGATGTTGGGACTTTCGCAGTCCAGGTATATCGACACTGTACTGAAAAGATTCAGTATGGAAGATTCTAAGCGCGGTAATCTACCGGCTTGTCACGGAATCACCCTCTCCAAAGAGATGTCTCCCAAGACTGATTTGGAAAGGGAACGCATGTCTATTATACCCTACGCTTCTGCGGTAGGCTCTATAATGTATGCGATGTTGTGTACCAGACCAGATGTAGCTTATGCACTAAGCGTGGTAAGCCGGTATCAGTCAGACCCAGGGGAGAAACACTGGATAGCAGTAAAGAACATTCTCAAGTACCTGAGGAGGACTAAGGAGATGTTCTTGGTTTACGGCGGAAAAGACCTCAGGTTAGAGGCCTTTGCTGATTCCGGCTTCCAGAGTGATAAGGACGATTCCAAGTCCATGTCGGGTTATGTCTTTACCCTCAATGGAGGGGCGGTGTGCTGGAAGAGCTCCAAGCAGGACACCGTTGCTGACTCGACGATGGAAGCGGAGTATATAGCTGCTTGCGATGCCGCAAAAGAAGCAGTCTGGATGAAGAAGTTCCTAACAGAACTTCAGGTGGTTCCTACCATAGTTGATCCAATACCTCTGTATTGCGACAACAACGGAGCTATAGCTTTAGCGAAGGAACCAAGGTCCCATCAGAAGTCCAGACACATCTTGAGGCGGTATCACCTGATCAGGGAGATCATTGATCGTCAGGAGATCGAGGTTCGGAGAGTTGCTTCAGAAGAGAACATTGCTGATCCATTCACGAAGGCCCTTCCTCAGATTCAGTTCGAGAGGCTACTCGAGATCATTGGTCTGCGATATGCCAGTACATGGCCCTAGTGCAAGTGGGAGATTGTTAGTGTTTATGCCCTAGAAGGCCATTACTGTATCATACTAGCTTGTATATTACTTAATGGAAGCTTGGGATATTCACATGTATATAACAGTCTTGCTAAACATGGTAGTATGCTACTTGGTTTTTCTATCTTAATATGTGAGTGTACGTATTGATAGAGCTCTTAGGATCTTGCTTGGCTACCAGCGTTGTGATGGCAGTCACACTAGTGGGGGCTGGGTAGTCTACAAGCACATCCTTATTCAGGTCCCTGGTCGTTGGATTATCGAGACAGAGCATCGATACTCCGGAGTAGACTAGTGTGTACGCTTCTCATCCCAGTTGGGGAGATGGTCTGTCCCACAGCCATCAGTACGTCGTACTGGAGATAGTATACAGGTGCTCGTTAGGTTACGGGTACACCGGACAGGACTCACAGGGAACTGTTGGTTGGTTTGATACCAGTCGTCAGTGAACAGTTCCCAGGTGACATGAGTACAGCGTAGTCCGCAGACTTGACACTGCTACTTCGCCTCGAGTGTGTCCCACTGTTCTTAGATTGCTACCCTACCACGGCTCTATGGAGTCGTGCAAACAGGTAGCAGTTGGGTGCAGTCCCGAGCACTTGGAGGCAGTGGCGGTTAGACAGGATTCGTCCCTCCCGGTATTGGGAGTAGATATCGTGCTGTGTCAGAGAGCCATTACGCAAAGTCCCTGGCCAGGGCAAGCGAGATTTGCTGGTAGGTTCCAGCAGTTTCTCAGGGTGTAATGGGCTTCACTCCGACACGACTTATACCGCTATTAGGGGACTGACGCTTGCCGCCCCCCTAGGCCCGATATGCGATAGTCATGGACGAACGGACCGGACTGTATGGAGATTGTCACATCAGACTCAGTAGGAGTTCGGATGGGTTTACTCATCGGCCTTCTTATCGACAACTACCTGGGGACCGTTACGTACAGCTAGTGCCGCTTGCGGTCTGTGGTTAAACCCACTGCCAGCGTAGTAGTCGAGTCTCTAGAGTCCCACACAGAGAGTTTCCTACTCCAGGCGAAACGATATAGAGGTTGCATGGTTTTGCGACAAAGGGTTCGGACGCATACGTGCGTTTACGCGCGTACGACTTTCGGACAGATTTTACCAGTCGGCTTTGGTTTAAGCCAGTTACTGGTATCCGGTTATTGGATTTTTACAGTCTAAAGTTTTTCCGTATTTTTACGGATCGGAGGGGCGTTCTCGTAATTACTCGAGAAGCTTCTAGAAGATGTGACTAAGGAGGTTTGTTTTGGAAAGAGAGTGAGTCATAGTGGTGATTCATTCACTTCATTAATGCACATTTATTGCTTAATGACTCATGTTAATGAATCATCACAAGATATTTTGTGAAGCATGCTTATTCATTTCCTTTATTGATTTATTGAAAAGAAGAATGCTTCATAATATTATGATACACTCTCTCTCTTCTCTCATTATCATATCACACATTCTCTCTCCTCAAGCTCTCATCTTCAAGATACTAACCTTAATCCTCATGTGTTGAGATCAAAGGTTTAGTTAGACTAAACAATCCATAACCCTCACTCTATATCATCCTATCATCTTTGATTAGCAATCAAAGTTGATTAGTTACCTCAAGTTAGAGGTTTAGCTTGGAGTTTCGCTCTCGGGTGGATCGTCTACTACCTATAGAAGGCCGAGGAGAACCAAGGAGGACATAAAGAAGAAGGACCGGTTCATTAGGTATAATCCCTAATCACTTATGTAAAGAAACTCATAGAATACGGTTTTTAGGGTTTAGCTTCGATTCAAGCGGTTAGTCGATGTTCGTTGTTTAAACTTGATAGTTTTTTGTAAATTCCGCCTCCCCACAAGTACTGGGGTGTACTACATCGACTTACACGATCTTCGCGAGACTGACTGCTCCCGTTCCCGCTCCCGCTCAGAAATCTGTCTTTGACCGGTTGGACGTAGCTTCTCAACGAACGTCAGTCTTCAGGAGGCTGACTCCGACAGCAGCCCCTCACTTGAACAGGGGGCAAGACGAAGTCGTCGCTGAACCAATCCCAACAACCTGTCACGCCCGACGTCGCCACTGGCGCCGGATAAGGAAGACCGGGGGCAACTCCCCCTCTAGGCTAACCCCACCAGCTCCAACGTGGAAGTTAATGCTGTTGTTCCAACTGGGAACAGTTTTGAGCTGCTGAACAGAATATGCAGGAATTCGCCCACTGCCGTACTGAAAAGATCTCCACCACCGGTGGAGACTGTCACGAAAATAAAGCCGAAGCAGTCCCCTCAACGGCTGTCTTCCAAAGTTTACAAAATCTGGCGACAAGTCCGAGAGTCGGTGATCGATCCAAATTTCTCCCGCCAGCACAAGAAACTGAAGGTCCAAAAGGAAGTCAGCCATCCTGCTAAGCCACGAAAAGCTGTCTGGGTGCCCACCTTGGCGGCTCCCTCAACTTCGACCGCTCTTGAGAAAAGAAGGCCGGAGAAGATCCCTATGCCGGCGACAAAAGTCAAAGGCACTGAACCCAAACGCCCTAAATCTGGGGGCATGGTGGTACATACCGTCTACATGGCGTCCGGGAAAGAGGATAGCCGTATATCCACAGGTCATAGACCACTTACGTGATCAGTGACTAAAGCTCAAGAGCAGCAGCAGAAGCTCCAAGAAATGATGACTGCGATGGCCGCACTCACCGGGCCAAAAGAAAGCCTAGAAGCATCCTCGGATCATTGCCAGGAGCAAGAAACCGATGTCGAATGCCTTCGGAGAATACTGGAAAAGAAGGACAAAGAGGCTGCGGAACAAGCAGCCAATATAAAACGAATGGCCCTTCTGTTCCAGGACATGGTGGGTATGATGATCCGGCGGGATCCCCTAGCCGAAGATCCTCCGATTATCCTTGAAGATAACAGAGGAGAAACGTCAAATCCACCGCCGGCCCTTTCAGCAGCCAAGGAGGAAACCATTTCCAAACCTGCACTAGACAACTATATTGCTCAACAAATATGAGTTTACCAGGCAACTGAGGCAGCCGGTCAAGTTGTCAAAATGGGGCGACCCTATCCGGGCTGGTATGACCAAATCAGTTACCCGCCGGGATATACAATCCCTAAATTCCATGTGTACAAGGGGACAAGGAATCCACATCAGCATGTCGCTCAATTTAGAGCCTTATGCGGCAACACTGGAGGCAACGAAAAACTGTTGCTTCGCCAATTCGTCGGCAGCTTAGCAGAAACGGCCTTTGAATGGTACTCGGAGCTTCCCAACTACTTTGTCAAAACATTTGCAGAGATGGAGCTGCTGTTTACACAGAGATTTTCAAGCGCTAGCGAGCGCACCCCGATCACCGCATTGATTAACGCCAGGGTAAAGCCAGGCGAAACGTGGGTACAATTCGTGATACGGTGGCGAAATTTATGGTCAAAATGCGAGCAGCGCATCGAAGAGGCTCCTGCGGTAGGCATGTTCGTAGGTACTCTTGACCCTCAGTCAACTATCTCCCAATTCATGATATTCTTCAGGCCGACCACCTTCCAGGTCTTGATTGACATGCTGGCCCAAATGGACCAGATGGGCCATAGGCCTTCCTCTTCAAAGGCAGATCCTTGGAATGAAAAGGGAAAGCAACTTTCGTTGCGAATACTCAACAACGGCCGAGCAACTTAAAGCCGGTTGTTCGCCAAAACAACGTGCGTCCACGCCCATCCCTCGAGGAGAGACTGGGATGTCCTTACTCGTTTCCCCAGGATAAAAAGAGAAGACTGTTCGAGCTGGCAGTGCGCAACAGACTCATTAATCTGCCGGATCCAAAACGTCTGTTGCAGCCAAGCGATGTCAACAATCCTAATTGCTGCCCTTACCACCAAGAAGTAAGCCATCCAATCGAAGATTGCTTCGTCTTCAAAGGCTGGATTGAGGACCAATACCAACAAGACAAGTTCGCATTATCCGAAAACCGGAAGGTGAACCCGCCACAACCTCACGCCCCTAAAAAGGTGGACGTGCCGGGGGCATCGTGCTCATTCATAAGGGAAGCCCCGTGGGAGGTCGCTCTTTCAGCCAAAACTAAAAGAATACTGAAAGATCTCCAAACGTGCCCGGCAATCAGGTGGAAAAATCCACTGGAACCCGAGATCATCGAGGGAATGCTGAAACTGCACCCAACTCCAAAAACTGGTCGTGATGGTCAGAGCGCTCATACCCAGCCGTCAAAGTCTTCGAAGAAGAAGAAGAAGACCAAAAAGCCCGTGCAGCTTGGTGACAAGCGCACGGACCTGCAAAAACAGATTGACGCGTTGGAAGAATATAATCAGAAGGCGCGGACCCCGGTCACACTCCAAGAATTTCTCAGCCACGTCCTTGAGGACGGAGATGATGACAATGGAGAACAC
Source organism: Agapanthus africanus (assembly GCA_030015575.1). Taxonomy (NCBI): domain Eukaryota; kingdom Viridiplantae; phylum Streptophyta; class Magnoliopsida; order Asparagales; family Amaryllidaceae; genus Agapanthus; species Agapanthus africanus. Next base: position 124,676,576 of record CM057348.1, read on the forward strand.
TCGTCGGATGAATCTAAAGATTATATGGCAAGCTGCCATGTGATCTCTCACTCGTCAATAAATGATGAAGAAGCTCCTTACACAGAGAAGCTGGGGGAAGATCCTGAGCCAGAACTTCTAGGACCATCAAACGAAATGATTGATGCATTCCTGAACGAAGCCCGTCTTAAAAGCAAAGCTGATCGAGAGCGCGAAATGGCCATATTTGAGAAAGCCAAACGCCGGCGACTAGATGAAAGGGTCGAAACACTCCCACCGGATCAAAGTACATCCGACGCAAATGAAAGCAGGATCAAGACAAAGAAACGATTCGCCAAAGCCATATCGATGGGGATGAAGCTGCCCTCTTTCAGAGAAAATTCTCCTGGCGGGATACATCTTGATGAAACGGACGTACATCCTAACTTCTGCTTATATCATCAGAGGATCGCACATCCTACTGAAGACTGCAACTCCTTTAAGTGTTGGTGGCAAGGATATGTCTTTCACAGGCAACACTTCAACAAGACAAAGCGTGAAGCTCGTAAACAACGGAATAATGCGACATATGAGCGTAAAAGAATTGCCGGCAATTGTCATAGGGTTGATCCCGGGGGATCGCGAGTTCTCACCTTCGGGAACGACTCCGGCGAAAAAGTAGCCCTCGGTCCTCTCTTCAAGGAATCCATCTCTGAAACGAAAGAATTGAGGAGCTGTGAGAACATTCAGCCGTGCAATTGCACGCTATCCAGAAAGAATCTCGGACCCGCGAACAAGGGATCGAACAAAAGTAATAAGGGGAATGGAAAAGCGACCTTCGTCGCCAACGCTCAACAACAGCCGAGTAACCCGAGACCGTTTTGTCGTCAAAACAACAAGCCGCGATACCTCAATGAGAAGTTGAAACGTCCTTACTCGTTTCCCAAAGATAAAACAAAGAGATTGTTCGAGCTAGCAGTGCGCAGCGGTCTCATCACTCTGCCAGATGCAAAACGTCCGTTGCAGCCAGGTGACATTAACAATCCTACTATTGTCCCTACCACAGAGTAATGAGTCACCCACTCGAAAATTGCTACGTCTTCAAAAACTGGATTGAAGACCAATACCAACAGGGCAAGTTCGCGCTGCCCGAAAAATGGAAGGTGAACCTACCACAACCACATGCTCCGAAAAAGATGGACATGCCGGGGGCATCGTGCTCTTTTATAGAGAAAGCCCCAAGGACCAAAAAGTTCGTAGACTAGAAACTCTCCTCAAATATGGCAACGATAGACCGAAACGTCGTTAAACTAACGATGGACCACTATGTCCTAAAACTGGTTGTAGACCGAAACGTCGTTAAACTAACGATGGACCACTATGTCCTAAAACTGGCTGTAGACCGAAACGTCGTTAAACTAACGATGGATCACTATGTCCTAAAACTGGCTGTAGACCGAAACGTCGTTAAACTAACGATGGACCACTATGTCCTAAAACTGGCTGTAGACCGAAACGTCGTTAAACTAACGATGGACCACTATGTCCTAAAACTGGCTGATGACCGAAACGTCGTTAAACTACTACCAACCCGCGGCATTTTCAGGCTGACGTGGTAGTAAAAAAAAACGGTACGTCCATAAGCAAAATGGGCACGGATGAAAACCCGAAAGGGCGCCGTAAGTAAAAACAGCAGGACTGCCGGCGATGCTTGTGAAAACCCGAAAGGGCGCAGACTCGTTAAAAAAAACGGTACGTCCATAAGCAAAATGGGCACGGATGAAAACCCGAAAGGGCTCCGTGAGTAAAAACAGTAGGGCTACCGGCGAGTGTTTGTGAAAACCCGAAAGGGCGCAACCTCGTTAAAAAACGCTTACAGGATCCTCTCGACCTTGTAAGGAGAAACCACCCACGTGAGATCCTTACGACTCACAAAGGAGCAACACGCTTAGGAATCCTCTAAATTCCTAAGGAGAAATTACACTTGCGAGATCCTCACGATTCGTAAGGAGAACTCTCTTATGAGACCCTCACGGCTCATAAGATTTGAAAGTCTTAAGTTACAGAGACCTGAACCTGTTCTTAAGCAACCCCCACACAATCTTCGATATTGCCCTACAAGCGGCTCATACTAACCCTTGTATACAATCCACGGGTGCGAATAAATATTTCCCCAGCAAAGTCCCACCCGTGAGTAAGGATATGTCCATATGGTGAACAACTCTTATAAGTTCTCTCGACTTATAAGGAGAAAAACCTTTTGTAAGATCCTTACAACTTACGGGGGAACATACACTTAGGAATCCTTACGATCCCTAAGGAGAAAACATACCTACGAGATCCTCACGACTTGTAGGGAGAAATACCTTTGTGAGACCCTTACGGCTCACGAAGTCAAAAGCCTTAGTCGACAGAATCCTAACCCTGTTTACTAAGCCACTTTTGTTCGACATCGACAGAGGCAAATGATGATTCGCTCCTGGCAATGTCCCGGTGGTAGCGATGCTGATGCCTAAATCGGTATCAAAATCCAAGCCCTTTCACGGCAAATGATGATTTGCTCCTGGCAATATTCCAGTCGCAGCGATGCTGATGCTAAGATTGGCACCAGATCCCAAGTTCTATACTCGTGGCGAAAAGTCGACGAGCCAAAAATGCATATGAAATAGCCGAAATGATAGGGCAACTTGCAACAAAATCAGCAAGTAAAAATATATGCATGCAAAATAGCCGAATGATTGGGCAACTCGCAATAAAAAGCAGCGAGTAAAAAGAAAAATAGCCGAAATGATCAGGCACCGCGAAAAATAGCCGAAATGATTGGGCAATCGCGATTTTGGCGATATAAAAAGTTGAAATGATAGAGCATCGCGGAAAGAATAAAAAATGATGAAGGAATGAAACTTTTTGCCCTACAGATGAGATCATATCGATCCATGTATATAATCCAGGGGCACAAACAAAGAGGGAACCATACCTTCCCAACAGGCTTCATCAGAAAGCGAAGCCAAATCTCGACGGTTCATAGACAACCTAGAGACAACCTCGACATTTTGTCGCAATATTGCAGACACAATGTCAAAAAATAAAGCAAAGGAAGATCCCTAGCTCCAGGGTCTCGACGTCAACATCGACAACTTAGAGATCACCAACGGCGTTTTTCCTCACTCCAACCAGATGCAGACGTGACGTCAACAACCGACCTCAGAGTCGCAACGAAACGGAGCTATGGAAAAGTCCCTAGTTCCAAATCTCAATGGCCACATCTACAGCCTGGAGACCAACAACGGTGTGACTCCTCATTCCAGCAGGACGCAGATGTTACACCATCAAACGGAGCCACGACATAGTCCTTAGTTCCAGATCTCGGCGGTTTACAGACAAACTATAGACCATCTCAGCATTCGTCTCGTTACAGCAGACGAGATGTCAACGACGGCGTTCCTCCGCAGTCCAGCAGGATGCAGATGCAACGTCAACAAAAGACCTCACGGTCGAAACAAAGCGGAGCGACGGCAAAATCCCAGCTCCACCTCAGCATTCGTCTCGATACAGCAGACGAGATGTCAACGACGGAGTTCTTCCACAGTCCAGAAGGATGCAGATGCAACGTCAACAAAAGACCTCACGGTCGAAACAAAGCGGCGCGACGGAAAAATCCCAGCTCCACCTCAGCATTCGTCTCGATACAGGAGACAAGATGTCAACGACAGCGTTTTTTCCCTCAGTAGGATGCAGATGCGACGTCAACAAAAGACCTCACGGTCCAAACAAAGCGGAGTGACGGCAAAATCCCAGCTCCACCTCGACGTTCGTCTCGATACAGCAGACGAGATGTCACTACGGCGTCCTTCCTCCAACAGAATTTGGACACGCCAAAGCAAATGAAGCGAAGGCCAAATTCCTAGTTTCAGGGTCTTGACGGTAACTCATATAAAACCAGAAAGACTATCGGAGATCATCCCACATCAGCGCGGAGTAGTCACCACCTCGACGTTCGTCTCGATACAGCAGACTAAATGTCACTACAGCGCCCTTCCTCCAACAGGATTCGGACGCGCCAAAGCAAACGAAGCAAAGGCCAAATTCCTAGCTTCAGGGTCTTGACGGTAACTCATATAAAACCTGAAAGACTATCGGAGATCATCCCATACTAGCGCGGAGCGGTCACCACCTCGACGTTCGTCTCGATACAGCAGACGAGATGTCACCCCAGCGTTCTTCCTCCAGCAGGGTTCAGACGCGACAATCAAACAACGGAGCCACGGCAAAATTCCCAGTTCCAAGCCTCGACGGTTCACCAACAACCTAGAGATAACCGCGACATTCGTCTCGATACAGCAGACGCAGTGCCAGCAAACGAAGCAAAGGCCAAATTCCTAGCTTCAGGGTCTTGACGGCAACTCATATAAAATCTGAAAGACTGTCGGAGATCATCCCACACCAGCACGGAGTGGTTATGACTCATCGGGGCTCTCCAAAATGAGCCTAACCTTAAGTAAAAAGCGACATGGCAAAATTCCTAACGCTTGCTCTTCCGACGGTCAAACTGTCTAGGAAGATTGCTTGAAGACGTCTTGTCCAGCCTCCGAAGGGATCAGAGACACGACAATCGCAAGGCTACTCGAACAGCAAGATTGCCTATCGAGGAATACATCAGCCAACACGACGGTACGACGGGCAAAACCCTAGTACCACATACCCTAACGGACCTCTGTCGTAAAGAGCAGAGGTTAACTGTGACGTTAGTACACTCTTGCGAGAACTTCTCGATTCATCTCGACTCGTAAGGCAAAGCCTTAGGCAATGGGGATTAAAAAACTTGTTTCCTAAGCACTGGGGACCAGCAAGTCAGTCCAAGATGGACTCTTGCATACTATTCACGGGTCACACTCTCCAAAGTCGAATCTCGATAAGGAGGGAAACAAGCACTTACGAGTTCTCTCGACTTATAAGCGGGAAAATTCTCTTGTGAGATCCTTACGACTCTCAAGAGAAAACACACTTAGGAATCTCCATGACTCCTAAGGAGAAAAGACACCTACGAGATACTCACGACTCGTAGGGAGAAAAGTCTTTATGAAACCCTCACGGCTCATAAAGTTGAAAAGTCTTAGGAGGCAGATCCTAACCCTGTCTCCTAAGCCATCACTGCCCTACAAAAAGGTTAAGATGGACCATCTATGAGCCACACTTGCCAAAACTACATGCCGCTGAAATGGAGAACTTACTCATGAGCGTATAAACTACTTCACGCCAGAGTAAAACATAAAGAAATATAAGGGTGCGGCTCATGGAGTTGAGAGTTTGGAACTATATCTCTTAAGAGTCGAGATTTGAGTCAATGATAAATGACGACGCTTGTGTCCGCTCGTTATCTTCTCAGATCAAGATTCTGAGTTATATACCAACCCGAAACCGGTCATACGCTATGCATTACTCTGCACTACTTCACTCACGTATATACTTACGTGGGCAAAGTAGTGGGGGGCATTTGTTCCCGCCAAAAATTTCTGCGCAAAAGTGTCCAAGGTATCAAATGGCAGCGATACGCTTAAGGAAATGCGAACCAGTATCTTCCGGCCTGTATTTTGATAAACTTCCGAAGGAGGAACTATTAAATTCTAATGATATTGGAAGCATCTTGAAAAACCCTTCGATTTGATATATTATGGGCTTTATAATTCATCCGGGATAAAAAGTTATGAGCAAATATGTTATGCATTGTTCCCTGATTAAAAATCAGGAATTACCTCAATGAGGTATCACGTGGTCACACGTGACCAATGGTCACGTGTTGACACGTGATAGTTAAAACAGAAATAAAAATAACGGCTGAAGAAGGACCCAATTAGGGGTCGCGTGCTCACACGTGATCAATGGTCACGTGTTGACACGTGACAATCGAAACAGAAATAAAATAACAAACGTCTGAAGGAAATACCTCAACAAGGTATCACGTGCTTACACGTGACCAATGGTCACGTGTTGACACGTGATGGTTAAAACGGCAACATAAACAAGCGGCTGTTAAAGGGCTCAATTGGGGGTCACGTGCGCATACGTGACCAAGGGTCACATGTCAGCACGTGACTAGCTTCGAAAGCCTTACAGTTTAATAGAATTAAATTCTAAAAGCTTCTAAATCTTTCCAAATGGAAAAGGTCTATGGGGGACCGTTGGATTAAAAATCCAAGGGTGATAAAAATCACCAATTTATGGGAAAATCTTAGACAAGGAAAGATTTCCCTAAATCTCACCAAGAATAACAAACAGAATATCTTTTGGATTTAAAATCCAACGGTGAATAAAATTCACTGAATGATCTAAAGGCTCATATTAAATATGAAAAAAAATCAAATCTTTCAATGAAAGATTTGCAAAACAAATTGATTCTTTTCTTTCTCCTATAAATAGGAGCCAAGAAAAGAAGAGAGGGGATCTACCTTTTTGGAGAGAAACAGAGAGAGGAGAATTTAATTCTCAAGAGAAAAAAAAAGAAAAGAGAGGAAAATTTAATTCTTAACAAAGAAAACCTTAGGTAAGAAAAGAAAGGGAATCAAAACTTCAAACAGAGAATTTAATTCTCAAAATCTAAGAGTTTAACTGTTCTGCAAAAGAACTTAGTTCTTTCTCTGGTTGAGGATCTGCAAAGTGCACATCTCCCCATAAATTGAGAATTTAATTCTCATTGGGTTGAGATCCTGCCATTCAGATCTAAAACATAGCGGAGGAATTGAGTTTTGAGAATTTAATTCTCACAGAATTACAGAAATTTAATTCCTTTGAGATAAAATTAGGGTTTAACCCTATATTATAGGAATTTAATTCCTTCAAAATGGACAGAACTAGGGTTTAACCCTAATTGAGAACTTAATTATCTCAAACTCACAGGAATTTAATTCACTTAAAAAGAAATTAGGGTTTAACCCTATTTAAGAATTTAATTCTTTCATAACAGGAATTTAATTCCTCCAAAATCATGATTAGGGTTTAACCCTACAGAGAATTTAACTCTTAAAATAAAGAGACTTGAAAGATCTCCATGCACATAAAGAACATTGGTCACGTGATGACACGTGACCCCAATCCGCAATGATCAGAAAAGAAGGAATAAAACTAGGTCACGTGACCCCTAAAAAGATCTCAAAAAATGAGAAGGAAAAGGCTCTGAGGCAATGCCTCACGTGCTTCCACGTGACCCCCGAAACACAGAAAGAAAAAGTAAAGTAAATGAAGGCTTTGGGCGCTCTCATGTGCTTCCACGTGACCCCTTGGCGGACGCTTTAATGATCAGTGCATGAATCCTCCTCACGTGCCAACACGTGATGCTCTAAAATAAAAATAAAAAGTGTTTAACACTTAATTGCAGAACGAAGAAAAGGGATCTGGTCCCACCTTTGGGCGCTCTCACGTGTCCACACGTGACCCCTCTTTCTTTAGTGTTTAACACTAATTTGGGGATTATATTTCCAGTGTTTAACACTGATTGTTTCTAGTGTTTAACACTAAATTGAAGATTACATTTCCAGTGTTTAACACTGATTGTCTTTTAGTATTTAACACTAATTTGAGAGTTCTATCTCCAGTGTTTAACACTGTTGTTCTTTAGTGTTTAAGACTACTTTTAGCCAAATTGGCTAATTTTCCAGAGGTAAAAGTCCCTCCTCCAAATGAATCTCAAAATTGAGGAAATCAAAGACAAAATGTTGTCAGAACTCCTAAACCTCTGTTTAGCACTACTGAATGATGAAGGGTTGAACCCAGACTAATGTCTAATGGTCCAAAGGGCCAATATTTCAAACATAATTGGACTTAGCCCAAACTGGCCATAAGTCCTCAAATCATCTTGAACTGAGCACATCTGCTCATTCAACCAACTCATTGGTTCAAGGGTACATCTCTGAACTCCTCTGATATTTGTCGTTGTAATCCTTCAACGTCTTCAGAGAGGTGATGTGTCCCGACAACCATACATTTTATGGACCACTATGTCCTTAAACTGGTATTGGACCACTACGTCCTTATACTGGTATTGGACCACCATGTCCCTAAACTGGCAATGGACCACTATGTCCCTAAACTAGAACAATAGAGTCCAAATGCTCTTTTGTCGGATCTAAACGATCCCGTTAAGTTGATCTTAGTCTCAAATTAGACTAACGTATCCTTAACAAATGTTTAAGTTGATCTTAGCCTCGAATATGGCTAACGTATCCTTAAACCAAAACCTTCAGACAGACTTTAGTCCCAAATTGGACTGTAGATCTCCCAACCAACTTTGGTTCAAGGGTACATCTCTGAACTCCTATGATATCTGTCGTTGTAATCCTTCAACGACGTCAGAGAGGTGACGGGTCCCGACGTCCATACGATCAATGGACCACCATGTCCCTAAACTAGCAATGGACCACTAAACTAGAACAATAGAGCCCAAATGCTCTTTTGTTGGATCTAAACGATCCTGTTAAGCTGATCTTAGTCTCAAATTAGACTAACGTATCCTTAACAAACGTTTAAGTTGATCTTAGTCTCAAATGAGACTAACGTATCCTTAAACCCAACCCCAAACCCAAATCTAAGAAAATACGGATTTGGACTAATCCACGTCCTACGGACGAAGACATAAATTAGTCTCCGTATACAATCCACGGGCAACCACAAACAAAATAAACACCCATGACACGAAGTGACCATCTGGAGAAGGAGAAAGTTGTTACTGCGATGCGGTAGCGTAATTAACTGCAGGGGCTTGCGCCTGCAGGGAAGAGCGTCCCCACAATCAAAAACCCCTCAAACGAGGGGGAATCTGACGAAGTCTGCTACATCGGCCGCATCCGTTTAAACCTTCGATACATGGTACCATAAATCAACTTGACATCTTCGGAGAGGTGGACGGATAGCACCAATTAGCATCTGCCCCGAATCTCAGGCAAGACAGTCCGTCTTGCGCGTCTTTCGGCGGGGAACAACTAGTATAATGAAAACTCACACACATCAATTCAAGTTTGAATAGCAAGTCTCGTATTTGAGGAATTTGTATCATCTCTACTTATAATTCAAAAGAGAAGGAGGTCTAAAATTTCCAAATTGATTACTTAAGTGGCATCCTCCTCTTTTAGGAAAATCAAAGAAAAGAATATAAATTTATCATGTTATATTCATAACTATTTTCTAACAAAAACAAAACCACGATTACGACACTTAACGAAAATTTTAAAAATGATAACTGCTCCCTCTCAATTTCTTTTCCCCACTAAAACCGGTTACTCCTAATAGAAAAAACAAAATTTCATAATTACTTAACTATTCATAGAAAACTAAACATCATTCCTTCAACTCAACATTCAGGCAATATTCATTGTTTTTTCTCTTTATTTATTCATGCCCCTCCCCACCCCCACCCCCACGCACCACCCCCACCCCCGTCAAATTTGTGCTTACAATTCTGTATCTTTGATCGATATAATTTTCATTTTCAGAAATACTGATGGATTCTTGTTCAAGACAAGACGATGGGCACCATGACGAAGGCCATTTATGTTGGACAAAATGGAAATCCGAGATTGTGTTATTGTTGGGGGAAAACAGGGAGAAGTAAGAACTATGTTGAACGTCCAATCACGCAATACGCAATAAATAACGAAAAATAAAACAACGTAAGAATAAGAGAATCAAATCAGAGAGAGATGCAGTATTTGTTTACGAGGTTCACCCATTTGTTTATCGTCGATAACGGAGACGAACTGTGATAGAACATCTAGTCTGAATTTGGGAGCAGATACTATATGGTTATATCCATCCATCTCTCTGAAAATACCAAGTTAATTTATAGTATTGTATATCGGAGGTTTTGACAGATGTGACTGTTGTAGGTGACAGATTCCCCCTCAATGATGATGGGTTTTTAATTGTAGGGACGCTTTTTCTTGCAGGCGCAAGCCCCTGCAGTTAATTACGTTACCATAAAGCGATAACAACTTTCTCTTTATCCATAGATGTCACTTCGTATCGTGTTATATATGTATGTATGCATGCATGAATGTATGTATATTGTTTATTTTGGTTTGCTCTTGGATTGTATACGGAGACTAATTTTATCGTCGCCCGTAGGGTGCGGATTAGTCGAAATCTGTAAATCTCAGATTTGGTATTGAATATAAGCTATATCTGTCATCAATTCAGATGTTTAAGGATCATTAATCTTGTTTTAGACTAAGACCGGCTTAAAATATGATTAAGAACTATTAATCTTATTTTAGATTAAGGTCAACTTAAAGTATATCAGCTTGATTGATTTTTTAAAATCAAAAAAGATTAAAACTTCAAGGACTTAGTCTATTTTAAACTAAACATTGAGCTTTATACTTATTCAACAGTGCTAAGTGTAGGGTGTTTTTCGTCACCCCATTGAGATGGGAATACGCGCGCGCTTGTCAGACGCATTACAGATTCCCCCTGTCTAGGGTAGGCCGGGGTTTAATGATTGTGGGGATCCGAATCTCCGGCAGCCGCGGACTAAGCTGCCATTAATTACCCCTCGCCTTTGGAGCGAGGGAACCTCCGATTGACGGGTTAAACTGGTCATATGAACTCAATGTGCAGTGTTGTGTTTTGAAGGGGTTTTGGATATATCGGGGGGCTCGCAGAGTTTTTACGGGGGTCTCGCTACCCGGATAGTGGGCTGGGGGTCAAAGGGGCGAGCAGCCCCCTTGCGGGGTGCGGGGCAGCGCCCCGTTAGAAATTTTTTTTCTAACAGGGATAGTGTCGTGGAGTATGTGTGTGTGTACATATGTATGTATATATAAAAAAAATGGGGGGTAAAGGCATCCAAAGGATGCGTAGGGCCAGCGCCAGCGCTTTGAGCGCAAGAGCACTAGCGCACCACGTATCAGCACGTGGGCGCTCGGGCGCTAGCGCTTTGGACGCTAGGCGCTTAGCGCAAGCGCGCCACGTGTCGGCACGTGGGCGCTTTGCGCTTGAGCGCAGGGCGCTGGAGCGCAAGCGCGCCACGTGTCGGAACGTGGGCGCTTTGCGCTTGAACGCTGGGCGCTCGAGCGCAAGCGCGCCACGTGTCGGCACATGGGCGCTTTGCGCTCGAGCGCCAGTGCGCCACGGGTCGGCACGTGGGCGCTTGGCGCTCGAGCTCTTGGACGCCGGCGAGAAAAAAGGGTGCTTTTAGTCCCAGAACCAGAAGCTATGCTTCGGAAAGGAAATATTTATTATATGTATATATATGTATATATATGGAGTTAAACTCTTAGGATATTTTGAAGCTAATGAAGGGCTTCTCCCCTTGGGCCCTAGTTCTTCCCCAAAGTGGGGTTTCTGGTGATGAGTATCCTTCTTCTTCCTTTGTTTGGTCGGATCTTGAAGATCAAGAGATATGAGATTTTAAAAATCTTTTCTTTTTAAGATCTAATGACAGATCCAAGTTCCCCTTTATGGGTTTTTTTGGTGGAAAACTATTTAGTTTTGGAAAAGGAAGAGTAAAACTCTTAATTTAATTCAAAAGAAATGAAAAGGTTTAGAACCTTGGAGAAGGAGCAGGAAGTACAAACCCTAGGTTTTTTTGAGAGAAAGAAAAGTATTTTTATTCATCATCATGTTGCCTTTTATAGGCTTACATATTTACATATAGCCCCTTGGGCTTCACAAAATGGCATTTTGCCTATCTCATGGCTCATGTGCCATTTCACTTTTGCACATAAGCCATGGGCTTACAAAATATTGGTTTTATGCCCATTTTGCATACATTCATGTATAAAAAATTACATAAAAATTATTTATTACATGATTTTGTTGTTGGCATGGGGAGGCTGGCCGCGGGCTCGACTTGGGCATGGGCCCGCTTGACCTGGGCTTGGGCCCACCTAGCTTGGGGGTTGGCCTTGACTTTGACTCGGTCAACCGGGGTGTAAATTTTTACCCCAACAAATTTCCCCCCATCAATAAATGCACACCGCACATTTGAGTTGTGTGCATGAAATTGATGGATCTTGAAGCTGGACTTCGAGGTGGAACATCATTCCGGGGGCGGAGCATCATCCCGGGGAGCATGATTCCCGGGAATCGGAGCATCATTCTGATTCGAGGAGCATCATTCCAAGGTCGAAGTATCCATCGGGGAGCGTGATTCCTGTGGATCGGAGCATCATTTCGATCTGTGGAGCATGATTCCAGAGATCGGAGCATCACCCGAAGGGCGGAGCATGATTCCAGGGATCGGAGCATCATTCCGAAGGGTGGAGCATGATTCTAGGGATCGGAGCATCATTCCGATGAGCGGAGCATGATTCCAAGGATCGGAGCATCATTCCGATGAGTGGAGCATGATTCCAAGGATCGGAGCATCATTCCGAAGAGCGGAGCATGATTCCAGGGGATCGGAGAATCATTCCGATTCGCGGAGCATAATTCTAAGGATCGGAGCATCATTCCGAGGAGCGGAGCATGATTCCAGGGGATCGGAGCATCATTCCGATGAGCGGAGCATGATTCCAGGGGATCGGAGCATCATTCCGATGAGCGGAGCATGATTCCAGGGTTCGGAGCATCATTCCGAAGAGCGGAGCATGATTCTAGGAATCAGAGCATCATTCCGAAGAGCGGAGCATGATTCCAGGGATCGGAGCATCATTCCGATGAGCGGAGCATCATTCCGATGAGCGGAGCATGATTCCAGATATCGGAGCATCATTCCGAAGGGCGGAGCATGATTCCAAGGATCGGAGCATCATTCCGGAGAGCGGAGCATGATTCCAGAGATCGGAGCATCATTCCGAAGGGCGGTAGACATTCTGACCGAAGCATAATTTCGATGCAAAGGTTGATTCCCAGGCGAAGTATAATTCCGACAAGGAAGGAAAATATTCCGAGGCGAAGCATTGATTTCGACATGGGGTACATTCTGAGACGGAGCGTGATTCCGGCGCAGAGCTCGTTGGCTGACTTGATTCCGAGATGAAGCATAATTTTGACAGGGAAGGCAGGTACACCGAGGCGAAGCATCATTTCGACACGGGGAGCATTCTGAGACGAAGCATAATTCCGACGCAGAGCTTGTTGGTTGACTTGATTCCAAGGCGGAGCATAATTCCGACGAGGAAGGCAGTTGGTTGATTCCGAGCCGAAGCATAATTCCGACAGGGAAGGCAGGTACACCGAGGCGAAGAATCATTTCGACACGGGGTGCATTCTGAGACGAAGCATAATTCCGACGCAGAGCTTGCTGGTTGACTTGATTCCGAGGCGGAGCATAATTCCGACGAGGAGGTCGTTGGTTGATTCCGAGCCGAAGCATAATTCCGATAGGGAAGGCAGGTACACCGAGGCGAAGCATCATTTCTACACGGGGTGCATTCTAGGACGAAGCACGATTCCGACACAGAGTTTGTTGGTTGATTTGATTCCGAGGCGGAGCATAATTCCGGCAGGGAAGGTAGATATCCCGAGGCGAAGCATGATTTCGACACGGGGTAAATTCTGGGACGAAGCATGATTCCGCCGTAGAAGTTATTGGTTTGATTTGATTTGGGTTGACATCAGCATCGCTACACTGGAATATGGTACCAGGAGCGAATCATCATTTACCATGAGTGGATTTGGGGATTTTGGTTTTGGTTTGGCATCAGCATCGCTGCACTGGAATATGGTACCATGAGCGAATCATCATCTGCCATGAGGAGATTTCCCTCGTTCCCAGTTTAACGACTTAGGGGTCATCTGTTCCTAGTTTAACGACTTAGGGGTCATCTGTCCCTAATTTAAAGACTTAGGGGTCTATTGGATTGGAGTTTGGGATTTTGGGGTTAGGGTAGGCATCAGCGTTGCTAACACTGAAGCACACGTGCCAGGAGCAATTCATCATTTGCCTATTCCTGTTGGGGGAGCGATGGCTTAGGAGACAGGTTTAGGTCCCTATCACCTAAGGCTTTTCAATTTTATGGGCCGTGAGGGTCCCATAAAAGCATTTTCTCCCTACGAGTCGTAAGAATCTCGCAGGTGTATTTTCTCCTCAGGAGTCGTGAGGACTCCTAAGTGTGTTTTTCCTTTATGAGTCGTAAGGATCCACAAAGGTTTGTTTTCCTCATGTATCGTAAGGACACATGAGTGGGTCTTCTCAATGGAGCATAATTCCAAAGGCGGAGACCGGCCGCGTAACTGGTAATTATGGTGGGGCATGGGTATGACGAGAATTATTTGAGCCCGTGGATTGTATACGGTAGTCAACTTGGGGACCAACCGTAGGGCTGGAGAATTTTGAGAAATTGGATTTTGGTTGGCGTCTGCATCGCTGCACTGGAATATGGTACCAGGTACGACTCATCATTCGCCGTTGTTTTTTTTTTTTGTTTTTGTTTTGTTTTACCGCGATTGCTCTATCATTTCAGCTTTTCTTATCGCAAAGATCGCGATTGCCCTATCATTTCGGCTATTTATTCGCGGTTGCCCCATCATTTCGGCTTTATTTTCATCTTTATTTTACTCGCCGATTTTTATTGCGAGTTGCCCCATCATTTCGGCTTTTCTTTATTTTTCTTTTACTTACACATTTTTTGTTTATTTACATTTTTTTTACATTCCCAGTTTAACGACTTAGAGGTCGACTGTTCCCAGTTTAATGACGTGGTGGTCGACTGTTCCCAGTTTAATGACGTGGTGGTTGACTGTTTTCAGAGAAAGGCAGATGTCTGAGAGAATAAGTTTCACGAAGAACTTCGGTCTCCATTTGTATGAAATTGGCGGTCGCAGCTGGACTGTTTGTTAACACGCCTTTAGACAGTTCTATCTCTCCTGCCTTGTATTGCTTTTCGACCCAATCTTTGAAGACAAAGTAGTCCTCAATGGCATGACCTATCACTCTGTGATAGGGGCAGTATTTGGGGTCGTCAGTCATATTCGCTTCCTGCGGTCTTTTTGACTCTGGCAGTTGTAGACCGTTCTTCAGGGCGTCTTTGGTTATTTTACGGATTTTGTCCCTTCTGAAGGAATAGACCTTATCTAGCTTCTCTTTGAGTGGAGATTCTCATCCCTCTCCAAACACTGGCTTCCGAGGCTGGTTGGCGCTAGGCCCGCTCATCCCTTGCTTATTTCTGTTAGCCGAAGTGTTGAAAGATTCAGAATCATCGGAGTTTCCGCCTTTACGATTATCGTCCTTTCGGTTTCTACAGGACCTATTGTTATTTTGGGAGTCAGAGGAGGACTCCTGCTTTGAGAGTTCCAACATCTGGACTTTCCTGGTCAGCTCTTGGAATGTTTTGAGACCCGCGGTGTATAGAAACGGGGCCATCCAATTGTTGAGATTTCCGACGAGGAGACTGACAGATTGGTCCTGCTCTATCGACGGTTCACATTTGACGGAGAGATTGCGCCATCGGGTTATAAAATCCTTATTGCTTTCGTCGTTCTTGGGCTTGGTCCTTACGAGCTCGGCAATGGTGATCTTATCGCTAACGCTCATGAACCTTTGTCGAAACAAAGATTCCATTTGGACAAAAGTTATGACGGAGCCATCCGGTATGCTCGCGTACCAGTCGAAAGCAACATCGGTCAAGTTATTAACAAACTGGCGGAGGAGAAGCGCATCGTTGCTCCCCAGTATTTCCGCATGAGGCTTTGAAGTGGGCGATGTGCTGATTCGCATTTCCCGTCCCATCGAATCTTCCGAATTTAGGGATGACATAGCTGCTAGGAAATTCTACCAGATCATATTGAGCAGGATATGGTCTCCCGCCACTGCTAACATCTTTTTGCGCTTCAGCTTCGGCTACCAGTGTTTTGACTTTGCTGGCAACCAAATACATGATTTGATCTTGAGTTAGTGGACTACTGTCATCGGTAGCCAAGACATTTCCCGAGATAGGATGCGACTGATTTTCATGCGGTTCGCCCACTTTTGGATCTGAGGGAATAGGCGTTGGCTGCGTTGGGACACCGTTTCCCGGTTCACGAGTAGAGCCATGCGCTTGATTGGGCGGCTGAGAGGCAAGTCGGGCCGTGAGCTGCAAGACGACGTTCGTCAAGTCGTCAATTTTGGAGTAAAGTTTGGCCATCTCCTTGTCTTTGCTTCTGAGCTGTTTTCAGAGCTCTTGGAGAAGTTGTTGCTCTGCATTCTTGGGACGGAAGATTGGCTCCTCTTCACTTTCCGAGCCCGACTCCTCATGGACCGAAGGGTCTTTCTGCCCATCATCCTCATCGAGAGGGTTTTCATCATCCAGCGGAGGCGGCTGTTCTTGGGAAGCGGCAACCACATTCAAGCCAGATTGGATTTGAGATGTGGTGGCCCCGTCCTTCCTCTTGCT
The DNA here is from genome assembly GCA_030015575.1 of Agapanthus africanus. NCBI lineage: Eukaryota > Viridiplantae > Streptophyta > Magnoliopsida > Asparagales > Amaryllidaceae > Agapanthus > Agapanthus africanus. The sequence continues at coordinate 124,692,838 of CM057348.1, forward strand.
GTGCGTGCCCACCATGTAGACGGTGTAGATAACACATTCAGCGATCCTTTCATCACTGGTGGCTGGTTTCGCGGAGTGGTCCGGGCTTTGGAAATTCATAAATTTTAATATGGTTGGAGCCCTAGCCCTTTTGTTGGCTCTGTATCTGAGCCGCTTCTGCCTCAGCCTCTCTGCCTTGAGAGCTTGGCAGGCTTCTGCTCTCCGGGAAGCCACCATAGGCCGAGTGATGGGAGGCTTGAGAAGACATCCGCCCGCTTGTCCGTCGGAGGCATCGCCTGGGCTTGCCCGTGACGTCTGGCACCCTCTTCTGTTTTGACGGCTTTGCCCCCAGCTGGGGCCATGAAAGCCGTTCAGACACCGATTTGTGTTTGGGTTGGGGCGCCTTCGAGACCACCACATTTGGCCTCTTGCCTTTCGAGGCCGGTTTGTCGGTTACCGGAGCTTGAGGTGCAGGGATAGCACTAGCCGACACGAACATAATAGAGACAAATGGTAGCGGCTCCTCCTCCCATTGTCGCCCAAGACTGGCCGGAAGGACCGTCCTGGAGTCGATCTTCATCGTGTAGGAGACGGGAGCCGTGCTGAGAGCTGAGTTCAACTTTGGAGACATTGTTGAAAAGCGATTGCATGAAAACCTGCATGAAAGAGTATTATTTTATTATAAATATAGATATGTATATTGATTGAGTTCGCATGAACGCTTGACCCGAAATATGGGAGGAGAGATTTGTCCCACCGGGCGTGCCAGAATCTGTAGGGTGTTTTCGTCACCCCATTGAGATGGGAATACGTGCGCGCTTGTCAGGTGCATTATAGATTCCCCCTGCCTAGGATAGGCCGGGGTTTAATGATTGTGGGGATCCGAATCTCCGGCAGCCGTGGACTAAGCTGCCGTTAATTACCCCTCGCCTTTGGAGCGAGGGAACCTCCGATTGACGGGTTAAACTGGTCATGCGAAATCAATGTGCAGTGTTCTGTTTTGAAGGGGTTTTGGATATATCGGGGGCCCCACAGAGTTTTTACGGGGGTCCCGCTACCCGGATAGCGGGCTGGGGGTCAAGGGGGCTAGCAGCCCCCTTACAGGGTGCGGGGCAGCGCCCGTTAGAATTTTTTTTCTAATATGGACAGTGTCGTGGAGTATGTGTGTGTGTACATATGTATATATATAAAAAAAATGGGGGGAAAAAGCATCCAAAGGATGCGTGGGGCCAGCGCCAGCGCTTTGAGCGCTAGCGCACCACATGTCAGCACGTGGGCGCTAGCGCTTTGGGCGCAAGCGCGCCACGTGTCGGCACGTGGGCGCTTTGCGCTTGAGCGCTTGAGCGCAAGCGCGCCACGTGTCGGCACGTGGGCGCTTTGCGCTTGAGCGCAGGGCGCTGGAGAGCAAGTGCGCCACGTGTCGGCACGTGGGCGCTTTGCGCTTGAGCGCTGGGCGCTTGAGCGCAAGAGCGCCATATGTCGGCACGTGGGCGCTTTGCGCTTGAGTGCAAGCGTGCCACGTGTCGGTACATGGACGCTTTGCGCTCGAGCGCAGGGCGCTCGAGCAGCAGCGCGCCATGTGTCGGCACGTGGGCGCTTGGCGCTTGAGTGCTTGGGCGCCGGCGAGAAAAAAAGGGGCTTTTAGTCCCAAAACCAGAAGCTATGCTTCAGAAAAGAAATATTTATTATATGTATATATATATATGGAGTTAAACTCCTAGGATGTTTTGAAGCTGATGAAGGGCTTCTCCCCTTGAGCCCTAGTTCTTCCCCAAAGTGGGGTTTCTGGAGATGAGTCTTCTTCTTCTACCTTTGTTTGGCCGGATCTTGAAGATCAAGAGATGTAAGATTTTAAAGATATTTTATTTTTAAGATCTAATGACAGATCCAAGTTCCCCTTTATGGGTTTTTTTGTGGAAAACTATTTAGTTTTAGAAAAGGAAGAGTAAAACTCTTGATTTAATTCAAAAGAAATGAGAAGGTTTAGAACCTTGGAGAAGGAGCAGGAAGCACAAACCCTAGGTTTTTTTGAGAGAATGAAAAGTATTTTTATTCATCATCATGTTGTCTTTTATAGGCTTACATATTTACATATAGCCCCTTGGGCTTCACAAAATGGCATTTTGCCTATCCCATGGCTCATGTGCCATTTCATTTTTGCACATAAGCCATGGGCTTACAAAATATTGGTTTTATGCCCATTTTGCATACATTCATGTATAAAAAATTACATAAAAATTATTTATTACATGATTTTGTTGTTGGCATGGGGAGGCTGGCCGCGGGCTCGACTTGAGCATGGGCCCGCTTGACCTGGGCTTGGGCCCACCTAGCTTGGGGGTTGACCTTGACTTTGACTCGGTCAACCGTGGTGTAAATTTTTACCCCAACACTAAGCACCTTGTCATATATTTTGTTTTAGGTTTTACATAACCCAACAGTGTTAAACATTAGGCCCATAAGCTTAAACTTCAACATAGGATATAATATCATTTCTACTTCAGTGCTCACGTGTTCATCATGTGAGGCAGTGCTAAGCACTCAATCATATAGCATTCACGTGGATATCACATGAGCCGATGAGTTTCAATTGCTCATGTGGATATCACGTGAGGCAATCTTCATGGCCTCTGGGCGCTCACGTGTATATCACATGAAGCGCTTCTGTTTTGGGTGCTCATGTGCCTTTCACATTAATAGTGCTAAGCACTCACTCATATAGCGCTCACGTGGATATCACGTGAGCCGCTGTTTTCATGGATGCTCACGTGCTTTTCCTGTGAGTTTGTAAGTTTTGTGATGCTCACGTGCTTTTCACGTGGGACGCTGTTTTCTTGGGTGCTCATATGCTTTTCACATGAGACTCTAAGTTTCGGGTGCTCATGTGAGTTTCACGTGAGATATTATTTTCTTGGGCGCTCACATGTTATCACGTGAGCTGTTGTTTTCTTGGGCGCTTACATGCTATCACGTGCGCTGTTGTTTTCTCGGGTGCTCATGTGCTATCGCAGGGGCTGTTGTTTTCTTGGGCTCTCATGTGCTATCACGTGAGCCCTGCCATATTCATGCAGAGATTAACTCGGGAAAAAAAGAATTAAACTCTAAAATCTTAAATTTTCTTTGCAGATCTTGTTCATACAAGAAATGACAGTACATTACCATGGATTTCGTGACTACTCTCCATCGCAAAACGAAGGGTAACGATGCAATTTGGATTATTGTGGATCGACTCACCAAGTCGGCTCACTTTATTCCATTTCGAGTTGGTCAGTCAACCGAGACGTTAGCAAAGAAGTATATGGAGGTGAGTATAAATCTAACGTAAGATTTAAACCTTTAAGATGTACCATACTTGATACCTATAAACTCATGCAGGAGATCGTGAGATAACAGAAATACTTGTTTGCATCGTCTCCGATCGTAATACAAGATTTCGATCACAATTTTGGCAGAATCTGCAAGCTAGCCTGGGGACGAGTCGGAATTTCAGCATGGCGTATCATCCACAAAAGGACGAACAGTCCGAGTGAATAATTCAGATTCTGGAAGACATGCTAAGAGCCTGTATGTTAGACTTCGGAGGTTTGTGGGAAGAACACCTACACCTTGTGAAGTTTTCATAAAACAACAACTATCAGGCAAGCATTGGGATGGCACCTTTCGCAGCACTCTACGGACGGAAATGTCGTTCCCCATTGAGTTGGGACGACGTTGGAGATCATGAACTTCTTAGACCGGAGATGATCGTGGCAACTGTGGACGTGGTTCGCATGATTAGGGAAAGGATGCGAATAACCCAAGACCGACAGAAACATTGGGCAGATGCAAAGCGTTGACATCTAAAGTTCCAACCTGGAGACCATGTATTCCTGAAGATCTCTCCAAATAGAAGAGTGATGCGTTTTGACAAGAGGGGTAAACTCAGTCCAAGATACATAAGACCATTCGATATACTCGAACGAATTGGAGAAGTGGCATATCTTTTAACACTACTACCCTCATTGGAAGGAGTGCATAACGTGTTCCACATATCCTAACTATGACGATATACGAGTGACCCCAGCCACATACTTGATCACTCAGAGCTCACAGTACAGACTGACCTAACCTGCGAGCAACAATCAGTTGAGATTCTGGACCGAAAGGTGAAAACATTACGGAATAAGGAGGTAAACTTGGTCTGAGTAATGTGGAGAAAGAATTCGCCAGGGAATCAATTTGGTAAAGAGAAGAGGATATGCGTATACGATACCCTTACCTTTTTGAAAATTAGTCTCTATGTAATTGTAAATTTCAAGGACGAAATTTTTATAAGGAGGGCAGAATGTAACGACTCTGAAATCACTGTACAAAAATTTCTTGTTATTGTACAGAAAAGAGTATTACAGCCTGTGTAAAAGTTAAAAGTTATTTTTGTTAAATAAAAGTAAGAAACAATTTGTAGCTCACTGGTAAATCATCTACACTGCTGTGATATAGCCTGTATGTTCGAAACCCATCAGACCCAATTATTTTTAAAGATTTTTCTTTTTAAATTTTTGGAAGCCTAAGAGTTGCACGTTCAATACATGTGGAAATGAAAAGTTTCAGAAAAATTAAACATGCGCAATGAGGTGTACACACCTAAATACCGACGTAGCACGAATCTCAAAGAAAGAGCTCGAGATCCGACCGCCCATTCTCCCCGTTTAGTCGGCGCCGACAGTCGATCTTGCCCCAATTTGCTCCGTGCTTGCACACCTCTTCGACTTCTCTTAACTCCCCCTGCAATCAAACAGAGACCCTTCAATTCACCATTTAACACCTTTTTAATACTTTTTAATCCAAAATTTTAATTTCCAAACCCTAATTCTCTACTATAAATACCATCCCATGCCCTAGCTCCCCTCTATTCTGAAAATTTCTAGCAAAACCACATCAAAAGTTCCTAAGTGCAAGTGGAGTCAAGTGGAGTTAGCAACCAAGCTCCTTCCGTCGAAGACCGAACCCGTTTTCGGAGCTCCTACGACGCCACGAAGCCTCCTCCCTTCTTCCTTACCCTTTTCTCGATATTATCAAACCGTAAGTCCCTCATCTCTTCTTCTTTTCATCTCAATTTATTTTCTAAAAAGATATCGGTAAAGTGGAGTTACTCCCGATACTTTTCTTTTTTAAACTTGAAACTCCATTTTTCTTTATAACTTGGTCAAACTAAATTTACCACCCTACTTGTAATTTTAATTACAAATGTTTAGCTTCTAGTTTAATCAAAATTCTCATGTGAAACAAACATAAACGAAATTTTTCATTAAAATACATTGAATTTTAGTATAAACCTCTTTTCAATAATTATTTAAACAGTACCTTTAGGAAAACTAAACAGGGTAACAGCCTTCCCCACACGCACACTTTGGTTTCATTGCACGATATCTACATATATATGTTGGGGTCAAAATTTGCACTCCGGTTGACCAAGTCAAAGTTAAGGTCAACCCCACGCCAAGTGGGCCCAAACCCAGGTCAAGCAAGCCCATGTCCAAGTCGAGCCCGCGGCCAACCTCCCCATGCCAATATAGAAATCATGTAATAAATAATTTTTATGTAATTTTTTATGCATGAATGGGCATAAAGCCAAATTTTTATAAAGCCCGTGGCTTATGTGCAAAAAGAAATAGCACATGAGGCATGGGATAGGCCAAATGCAATTTTGTAAAGTCCAAGGGGCTATATGTAAATGTGTAAGCCTATATAAGGCAACATGATGATGAATAAAAGAAAAGACAATTCATTCTCCCCCAAAAACTAGGGTTTGTGTGCCTCCTCCCTCTTTCTTAAGGGTCTAAAACTCTCTTCCTATTTTTGAATTAAATCAAGAGTTTAACTCTTTCTTTCTCAAAAAGAAGTAGTTTTTCACCACAAAACCCACAAAAGGGAGCCCGGATCTCCCATCAAATCTTTGAAAGAGGAGATTTTGAATCTCACTCCCCTTTTCCCCCAAGATCCGGCCAACCGAGAGGAAGAAAAAGGAGACCCATCTCTAAAAATCCCATGTTGGGAGGATCCAAGGCTCAAAAGAAGTGCCAAAGATTCTTAGGAGTTTAACTTCTTTCTAGATCTGTTGGATTTTAACTCCGTAAATTAAATTTCTGTTAGGAGTTCAACTCCAAAACCCTTAGGACTTCAACCCCCCAACCTAAGGGCTAAGCTTCTTCTCGCTGGTGTTTCCCATGGTCGCGTGCCGCGCACGTGACCCGCGGGTGCCCAGTGGGCGCGTACATGGCATGTGACCCGCGGGTGCCCAGTAGGCACGTGCATGGCACATGACCCACGGGCGCTAAAGCGCCCAATGGTCGCGTGCAGCGCACGTGACCCCGGTTACGAAAGCGCTCACGTGCGCGCACATGACCCGCGGGCACTAAAGCGCCCACGTACGCTCCGCCCCGCGGTTGCATGCAGCGTACGTGACCCGCAGGCGCTAAGCGCCCACGTGTGCCCTACGCGACCCGCTCAGTGCCCAGCGGTCGCGTGCCGCGCACGTGACCCGCGGGTGCCTCGCAGTCGCATGCTGTCCACGTGACCCGGTGGCGCCCAGCGCCTACGTGACCAGCAGGCGCCAAGCGCGCACGCGCCAGGCACGTGACCCGTGGGCACCATGCGTCCACGTGCTACGCACGCGTCTTTAAGACGCTCCTCCCCCCATTTTTTAATGCACTCCACATTAAAACACATCCCTCATTGGGAAAAATTTTCTAACGGGGTGCTGCCCCGCACTCCGCAAGGGGGCTGCTACCCCCCTTGACGCCCAGCTCGCTATCTGGGTAGCGGGACCCCCGTAAAACTCTACGGGGCCCCCGATATATCCAAAAACCTTTTCAAAACATGCGTACACTGCACATTGAGTTCGTATGACCTGTTTGACCCGTCAATCGGAGGTTCTCTCGCTCCAAAGGCGATGGGTAATTAACGGCAGCTTAGTTTCCGGCTGCCGGAGATTCAGATCCCCACAATCAATAAACCCCATCCTACCCTAGGCAAGGGGAATCTGTAATACGCTTGACAAGCGCGCGCGTATTCCCATCTCAATAGGGTGACGAAAAACACCCTACAGATTCTGGCACGCCCGGTGGGACATATCTCTCCTCCCATATTTCGGGTTAAATATCCATGCGAACTCAATCAACATATACATTGATTGTCTGTACTCAAATCATGCTTCTTTGTGCGGGTTAACAAATTTCAAATTGCAATCTTAGGAAGCAAAAAAATGTCTCTAAGGACGAACTTAGCTCTTAGCACGGCTCCCATCTTCTACACGATGAAGATGGACGCTAGGAAGGTCCTTCCGGCCAGTCTCGGGCGACGATGGGAGGATCCGCCGCTACCATTTGGCTCTGTTATGTTCGTGTCAGCTAACGCCGTCCTAACTCCTCAAGCTCTGATAACAGACAAACCGGTCTCAAAAGGGAAAAGGCCGAATGTCATGGTCGCGAGGGCACCTCAGCCCAAGCACAAATCCGTTTCCGAACGACTCTCCATCGCTCCAGCTGGGGGCAAGGCCATCAACGTCAACAAAGCAACGGGGCATCTTGGACAAGCTCCAGCGGTACCCTCGACAACTGGTCGATCAGGTATCTTCTTTAAGCTCCCTATCAATCGACTCACGGTGGCTTCCCAAAAAACGGATGCCCGCCAAGCCCTCAAAATCGAGAAGCTAAGGAAGAAAAGGCTCAGATACAGAGCTAACAAAAGGGCTAGGGCTCACGCTAGGCTGAGCTTCATGAGGCTCCAAGAACGGAGTTACCCCCCAAAGATAAAGAGATGGTTGGATATGTGGTCCACCTTGTCTACATGGTCGGACATGAAGAAACGAACCCTCCTATGCTTCACAGCCATGGTGATGATTTAGTGGACGCTACACAACGTCGACTCGGTCTAAATGATGAAGAGCTCGCTCAGGCCAATGAGCCAAAGGAGCCCGGGGTTCCTGCGGAATTGAGCTCAGGCGATAAGAATGACCCGGTTGTCATAACCGGAACTGCAGAACAAGCATTATTCCGACGGCTTCAGAGGCAGCTTTAGGACAGGGATGAGAAGTTAGCCAAGGTACAGTCTAAGGTCGACGAATTGGCAAACGTCGCGGCAGATCTCGCGACCCAAGTCGCCCGATTGCAATTACAACAGAATCAAATTTTTGTTCATGAGCCACGGATTAATAACCGGAGGCAGCTAACTGATACCCCCTTCAGCCTAAGAGCGGAGCGCCTTCGCGAAAAATGGCCACGATCAGCCTCCAGTCCCTCCGATACATACACCTAAAGGGAATCGCCTCTGAAAGAGAAACTGGATAAGGTTTATTCCTTCAAAAGGGACAAAGTCCACAAGATATTCAAGGACGCCCTAAGAAACGGTCTACAACTGCCAGAATTAAAGAGACCGCAAGAAGCGAATATGACCGACGACCTAAAATATTGCCCCTATCACAGAGTGATAAGTCATGCTATTGAGAACTGCTTCGTATTTAAAGATTGGGTTGAAAAGCAATACAAGACGGGAGAGATAGAACTGTCTAAAGGCGTGTTAGTAAACAGTCAAGCTACAACCGCCGATTTCATACAAATGGAGACCGGAGCCCTTCGGGAACCTGATTCTCTCAGACATGTGCCATTGTCTGAAAAGGGCGAACCAAAGACTGATCGGCCTCAAGGACCAGCATCAGTAAAGGCACCTACTCCAATGGAGAGAAAGAAGAAGGTATACTCCTTCAGGGGGATGAAGTCCGCAAAATATTCATGGACGCCTTGAACAAAGGTCTGCAACTGCATGTTCCAAAGAGGCCACATGAAATGAACATGACCGGCAATCCCATATACTGCGCATATCATAGAATGGTGAGTCATACCATCGAAGACTGCTATATTTCCAAAGATTGGGTGGAGAACCAATACAAACTTAGGAAAGCCCCACAGTCGTTAGATGTACCGACAAGCTACAAAGCTACGGTCATCAACACAACTCCGCCAAGATCAAAGTTCAAGGAGCTGGGATGAGCAAGCTGACCACCACGTCGTTAAACTGGGAACGATAGACCTCTAAGTCTTTAAACTGGGAACCGCTGACCACCATGTCATTAAACTGGGAATAATCGACCTCTAAGTCGTTAAACTGGAAATGTAAATAAAAAAAAGTGTGAATAAAAACAAACGAAAACCCGAAAAGATGGGGCAACTCGCAATAAAAATCAGCGAGTAAAAATAAATATGAAAAATAAAACCGAAATAATGGGGCAACCGCGAATAAATAGCCGAAATGATAGGGCAATCGCGACCTTCGTGATAAGAAAAGCTGAAATGATAGAGCAATCGCGGTAAAAAAAATCCAGCGGCGAATGATGATTCGCTCCTGGTATCATATTCCGGTGCAACAATGCAGACGCCAACCAAATTCCAGATCCCCAATGGCGAATGATGAGTCGCTCCTGATACCATATTCCAATGCAGCGATGCAGACGCCAACCAAACTCTGAATGTCCCAACGGCAAATGATGAGTCGCTCCTGGTACCATATTCCAGTGCAGCGATACAGGCGCCAAACAAATCCCAAAATTCTCCCAGCCCTACGGTTGGTCCCCAAACTGACTACCGTATACAATCTACGGGCTCAAATAATTCTCATCACACCCATGGCCCACCGTAATCACCATTCACGCGGCCAGTCTCCGCCCTTGGAATTATGCTCCATTGGGAAGACCCGCTCGTGTGTCCTCACAATGCATGAGGAGAACGAAACTTGCGAGATCCTTACGACTCGTAAGAAAGCACCTTTGGGATCCTTACGACTCACAGAGGAAAAACACACTTGGGAGTCCCCACGACTCCTAAGGAGAAATTACATCTACGAGATCCTTTTAACTCGTAGGGAGAAAGTACTTTTATGGGACCCTTACGGCTCATAAAATTGAAAAGTCTTAGGTGATAAAGACCTAAACCTATCTCCTAAGCCATCGCTCCCCAACAGGGAAAGACAAATGATGAATTTCTCCTAGCACATGTGCTTCAGTGTTAGCAACGTTGATGCCTACCCTACCCCAAAATTCCAAACTTCCGATTCAATAGATCTCTAAGTCGTTAAACTGGAAACAGATGACCTCTAAGTCGTTAAACTGGAAACAGATGACCTCTAAGTTGTTAAACTGGAAACATTAGACCTCTAAGTCTTTAAACTGGAAACAGATGACCACTAATTCATTAAACTGAAAACCAATGACCTCTAAGTCGTTAAACTGGAACCGAAGACCTCTATGTCTTTAAACTGGAAAACAGATGACCTCTAAGTCGTTAAACTGGAAACAGTAGACCTCTAAGTCTTTAAACTGTGAACAGATGACCTTTAAGTCGTTAAACTGGAAACAGATGACCACCACGTCGTTAAACTGGAAACAGCTGACCACTACGTCGTTAAACTGGAAACAATTGACCACTACGTCGTTAAAATGGAAACAGATGACCTCTAAGTCTTTAAACTGGGAACAGATGACCTCTAAGTCACTAAACTGGGAAGAGATGACCTCTAAGTCGTTAAACCGGTCATAATAGACCCCTAAGTCTCTAAACTGGGAACATATGACCTCTAAGTCGTTAAACTGGAAACAGATGACCCCTAAGTCATTAAACTGGGAACGAGGGAAATCCACTCATGTGTCCTCACGATACATGAGAAGAATAAAACTTGCGAGATCCTTATGACTCGTAAGAAAACGCCTTCGTGGGATCCTTACGACTCACAAAGGAAAAACACACTTGGGGGTCCTCACAACTCTTAAAGAGAAAATGCACCTACGGGATCCTTACGACTCGTAGGGAGAAAATGCTTTTATGGGACCCTTACGGCCCATAAAATTGAAAAGGCTTAGGTGATAGGGATTTAAACCTGTCTCCTAAGCCACCAATTCCCAAATCCTCTCATGACAAATGATGATTCACTTCTGGTACCATATTCCAGTGTAGCGATACCGATGTCAACCCAAATCAAATCAAACCAACAACCTCTGCGGCGGAATCATGCTTCGTCTCAGAATATACCCCGTTTCGAAATCATGCTTCGTCTCAGAGTATCCACCTGCCATGTCGGAATTATACTTCGCCTGGGAATCATCCTCTACATCAAAACCAGTGACACTCCGTGCCAGGGAAACGTCAACCACAGACACTCCGTGCCGGTGACAAGTCAACCAGCGACCTCCGCGTCAGAATTATGCTCCGCCCTGGAATCAAGTCAACATGCGACCTTCTCGTCGGAATTATGCTTCGACTCGGAATCAAGTCAACCTGCGGCATCCTCGTAGGAATTAAGCTCCGCCTCAGAATCAAGTCAACCAACAAGCTCTGCGCCGGAATCATGCTTCGTCTCAGAGTGTACCCTGCGTCGAAATCAAGCTTCGCCTTGGTGTATCTGCCTTCCTTGTCGGAATTATGCTTCGACTCGGAATCAACCAGTGACCTCCTTGTCGGAATTAAGCTCCGCCTCGGAATCAAGTCGACTAACAAGCTCTGCGTCGGAATCATGCTTCGTCTCAGAGTGTACCCCGCGTCGAAATCAAGCTTCGCCTCGGTGTATCTGCCTTCCCTGTCGGAATTATGCTTCGCCTCGGAATCAACCAGCGACCTCCTCGTCAAAATTAAGCTCCGCCTCGAAATCAAGTCGACCAACAAGCTCTGCGCCGGAATCATGCTTCGTCTCAGAGCGTCGAAATCAAGCTTCGTCTCGTTGTATCTGCCTTCCCTATCGAAATTATGCTTCGGCTCAAAATCAACCAGCGACCTCCTCGTCAAAATTAAGCTCCGCCTCAGAATCAAGTCAACCAGCAAGCTCTGCGTCGGAATCATGCTTCGTCTCAGAGTGTACCCTGCGTCGAAATCAAGCTTCGCCTCGGTGTATCTACCTTCCATGTCGGAATTATGTTTCGGCTCGGAATCAACCAGCGACCTCCTCATCGGAATTAAGCTCCGCCTCGGAAACAAGTCGACCAACAAGCTCCGCGCCCGAATCATTCTTCGTCTCAAAGTGTACCCCGCGTCGAAATCAAGCTTCGCCTCGGTGTATCTGCCTTCCCTGTCGGAATTTTGCTTCAGCTCGGAATCAACCAGCGACCTCCTCGTCGGAATTAAGCTCCGCCTCGGAATCAAATCAACCAGCAAGCTCTGAGTCGAAATCATGCTTCGTCTCAGAATGTACCCCATGTCGAAATCAAGCTTCGCCTTGGATTATCTGCTTTCCCCATCGGAATTATACTTCGCCTGGGAATCAACTTCTGCATCGAAATTATGCTTCGGTCAGAATGTCTGCCGCTCGTCGGTATTATGCCCCGATCCCTTTGGAATCATGCTCCGCTCATCGGAATTATGCTCTGATCCCTGGAATCATGCTCCGCACATCGGAATTATGCTCCGATCCCTGGAATCATGCTCCGCTCTCCGGAATGATACTCCTATCCTAGGAATTATGCTCCGACCCTTTGGAATCATGCTCCGCTCATCGGAATTATGCTTCAATCCCTGGAATCATGCTTCGCTCATCGGAATTATGCTCCGATCCCTGGAATCATGCTCCGCTCATCGGAATTATGCTCCGATCCCTGGAATCATGCTCCGCTCTTCGGAATAATGCTCCGATCCTCGGAATTATGCTCCGACCCTTGGGAATCAAGCTCCGCTCATCGGAATTATGCTCTGATTCCTGGAATCATGCTCCGCTCTTCGGAATGAGGCTCCGATCCTCGGAATTATGCTCCGACTCTCCGAGGGATGCTCCGCCCCCGGAATGATGTTCCACCTCGAAGTCCAGCTTCAAGTCCATCAATTTCATGCACACAACTCAGATGCGCGGCGTGCATTTATTGATGGGGGGCACTTTGTTGGGGTCAAAATTTGCGCCCCGGTTGACCAAGTCAAAGTCAAGGTCAACTCCAAGCCAGGTGGGCCCAAGCCCAGGTCAAGCAGGCCCATGTCCAAGTCGAGCCCGTGGCCAGCCTCCCCATGCCAACATAGAAATCATGTAATAAATAATTTTTATGTAATTTTTTATGCATGAATGAGCATAAAGCTAAATTTTTGTAAAGTCCATGGCTTATGTGCAAAAAGAAATAGCACATGAGGCATGAGATAGGACAAATGTCAATTTGTAAAGCCCAAGGGGCTATATGTAAATGTATAAGCCTATATAAGGCAACATGATGATGAATAAAAGAAAAGACAATTCATTCTCCCCCAAAAACTAGGGTTTGTGTGCCTCCTCCCTCTTTCTCAAGGGTCTAAAACCCTTTTCCTCTTTTTGAATTAAATTAAGAGTTTAACTCTTCCTTTCTCAAAAAGAAGTAGTTTTTCACCATAAAACCCACAAAGGGAAGCTCGGATCTCCCATCAAATCTCTGAAAGGGGAGATTTTGAATCTCACTCCCCTTTTCCCCAAGATCCGGCCAACCGAGAGGAAGAAGAAGGAGACCCGTCTCTAAAAATCCCACGTTGGGAGGATCCAAGGCTCAAAAGAAAAGCTAAACATTCCTAGAAGTTTAACTCCTTTCTAGATCTGTTGGAGTTTAACTCCATAAATTAAATTTTTGTTAGGAGTTCAACTCCAAAACCCCTTAGGAGTTCAACCCCTTAACCTAGGGGCTAAGGTTCTTCCCGTGGTCGCGTGTCGCGCACGTGACCCGCGGGCGCTAAAGCGCCCAATGGTCGCGTGCAACGCATGTGACCCCGAGCACTAAAGCGCTCACGTGCGCGCACATGACCCACGGGCACTAAAGCGCGTGCAGCGCACGTGACCCGCGGGCGCTAAGCGCCCACGTGCGCCCCACGCAACCCGCTCAGCGCCCACGTGCGCCCCACGCAACCCGCGGGCGCCTCGCGGGCGCGTGTTGCCCACGTGACCCGCTGACGCCCAGTGCTCACGTGCTGTGCACGTGACCAACGGGCGCCAAGCGCGCACACGCCAGGCACGTGACCCGTGGGCACCATGCGTCCACGTGCCACGCACGCGTCTTTAAGACGCTCCTCCCCCCATTTTTTTTATCCACTCCACATCAAAACACGTCCCTCGTTGGGAAATTTTTTCTAACGGGGCACTGTCCTGCACCCCGCAAGGGGGCTGCTAGACCCCTTGACTCCCAGCCCGCTATCCCGGTAGAGGGACCCCCGTAAAACTCTGCGGGGCCCCCGATATATCCAAAACCCTTTTCAAAACATACGTACACTGCACATTGAGTTCGCACGACCTGTTTGACCCGTCAATCAGAGGTTCTCTCTCTCCAAAGGCGAGGGGTAATTAACGACAGCTTAGTCCACGGCTGCCAGAGATTCGGATCCCCACAATCAATAAACCCCAGCCTACCCTAGGCAGGGGGAATCTGTAATACGCCTAACAAGCATGCGCGTCTTCCCATCTCAATGGGGTGATGAAAAACACCCTACAATATGTATAGTTGGTTCAAAGAATAACTTTTACAATAAAATACCACTTCTTTTCAAAACCGGATTTCCTTTAAAGAGGTATTTTGTAATCCTTGGCAAATACGCCTCTACAACCCTCGTTAGGGGATCCGCTAATGGATGATGGGGATTATCGCATATTTTTGGGATGGTAGAGCGAGATGCAGAACTCCTCACGGAGTATTCGATCTCGAAAGGAAATAAAATACGTTTTTTTAATAAATGCGACTTTTCTAAATAAAACTAATCTTTTAAAATTATATAAAAATCATAAATCCATATTTTCAATAAAAAAAATTAAGAAACTATATTTTTAAAATGAAAGATTAGAATTTTTAATAAAATACCACCAAGTTTCCAAAAGTAGTAGTTTTCACAAAAGTACCATAAACTTTCAAAAAAGTTAGGTTTTATCACCAAAACACCCCAACAATTAATATATATGTTCATGAAAACCCTAAATAATACAAATCACCCTCGAGATTTATTTTTAAACTATATTAAAATATTTTTCATAAAACTCCCTCGAGATATGCAAAACAATATTTTAAGGAGTCTAGTTTAATATAGGTTTAAACGGGATCAATTCTCTTAAGCTCCACGAAGCCGGAGAAAGTGAGTGCTTGCCTATTCAGGTTAAATAACTTAACGGAGTTATCAATGGCAATTGTCTTAGAAAAGGACACAAATCATGCCGTCTATGTGCAGCAGTTGCCGATTACTTCCGAACCTAAGAAAGTCGAGAGTTAAATCCGTTCACAAATGTCTGACTCAATCTGAGTCCAAACTCAAACCAGAATCCAAAATCAAACACGAACTTGAATACTTGATCATGAAACTGAATACTCGAATTCAAACATCAAACTAAAACTTTTATACTTGACCCGACTTGACCGATCCATGGTTATAACGTGACATGAACTCGACATGACAACCTGAACACATGATTACATCCAGAACATGAACCTAACATTTTATATCCATGGATTTGGCCAAGGCCTATAATCTTAATTTATACAATACCATGCACAGGGATAAAGGGGTAGATTGGTATGGAACGTATATCTTGGCACGAGAGGTCACTTAAAAGACACCAACATGAATCTGCGTGTCGTTGTCCTGTGGGTTATGACGGGGCCTTGTGCTACATGTTACCATAGTCTACGGGGTAAGATGGACTCCTCTCGTATACATGAATACCTTTCTTATCAAACTACAAATAACCATGTCAGAATAACTATCATATACCTGTAGATGATCATATACAATTTTACTCGTCTTTTGTTCTTTTAGTTCCTATTCACATGATATACTATTCTCTCTTATTTCTTTTGGGATTTACCGAGCGCTAGTTCGCTGACGACATTCCTCTCTATTTTTCTTTCTTTGGAATGTTCGTCAGGAGGACTAGACTCTGAGGAGATAGAGCCGAGCCAGGAGAACTTGGACCGGCTTACAGCTCAGCCTGACTACTAGTTCTTCCCGCACTTACTTTCTGTACGCCATTGTTTAGGTATTGTTTTGTTTATTGTATCTTTTATTTTCAGACAATTGTATATAAAGTTGAATGTAAGTAAATTTGCTGTTTCATTTTATTACTGTTAGTTATATGTATGCCTTAGAAGCCATTACTGTACATGGGATGTATATTGTAGTGGATGCTTGGACATATATAGGGAGGACTTTCTTACTTGATATGATAGTATGTTATCTGGTTGCTCTTTGTCTTAACATGTTGACTGGTATACATAATGTTGTCTTGCTCTCACATGTTGACAAAGCCTTTATGATCTGTACTTGACTACCAGGACTATGATGGAGATCATACTAGTGGGGCCAAGAGTAGTCCACAAGTACACCCTATAATTGTTCCTAGTCGAGGGAGTATCGAGACAGGACATCGATATTCCAGAGTAGACTAGCGTATGCGCTTCTCGACCCATACAATGGGCGATGGATGATCCCATATCCATTGGTGTTTGATATCAGAGAAGGTATACGGGTGCTCAGTGCAGACTGGGTACAATGAACAGACTCACCGAGAACTCCTAGATGGTATTATACATATCGTCGGATAGCAGTTCTCTGGTGACACTGGTACAGGTTAGTCTGTAGACCCAAGATCGTCATAGAGTCTTGTGTGATTCCCACTGTTCTTTGATTTCCACCATACCACGGTTAAGAGATCGTGCAAAAAGGTGGTTTTTGGGTACAGTCCCGAGTCACATGGAGGAAATGAGCGATAGGAGGGGTTTCGTCTCTCTTAGTATTGGGAGTTGATGTTGCGCTATGCTCGATTGGCCATAACATGAAATCCCTGGCCAGGATTGCTGAGATTTACTGGTAAGTGTTATCAGTAGTTTCTCGAACCGTTATGGACCTTGCATTGGCATGACTTATCAGGCTATTGGGGTCTGACGTTAAACCACCCCCAGGCTGTGATATACGACATATCATACGAAGAGACCGGACTGTATGGTAATATTACTGATTGGATTCACAGGAGTTATAGCAGGCTTACTTGTTGATCTTCTGATCGCTCAATACCCGGGTGACCGTTACGTTTGGCAGATCGCTTGCGGCTTGTGAGTGTTTGATATAATCATCACCTACTGCCGGCGTGTTGACGAGTCTTTAGAGTCCTACACAGAGATTTCCTGGTTCATGCGAAACGAAGTAGGAGCACATATGTGATATGTGCGGGACCGAGATTGATGCGCGTATGTGATACCGCATTCTATTCTCGTGATATGTGACATCAAAGGTTATATGAGTTATAGTCGGGTTATCGGATCAAGTGTTAATTCGATAAATTGTTACATTTGATATTAGTTGGTTATATGAAATATAGCCGGATTATTAAATCAAATGTTGATTTAATAATTTAATGTAGAATTATATATTTTATATATTAAATTACATTAACTAATATTAGCTCACTTAAGTATTTTTTTCCTCACATTTGATACATTGATATATGTTAATTGTATTATTTTCTTTTGTTCACAAATAATATATATATGATATATATTATTGTGACATGCTAGGTTACACATGTAACATGGATATAAGAGACTCACACCATGCTAAGGTTAATGTTAGGGTTTAATATTTATTCTTAAGTAATTACAAATTAGTGGAGATATTTTGATGGTTGGAAGTTTGAAAAAGTTTGAAGATAACCATTGACTTAGTCCACTCTTTTGTTTTCCTTAAGATATTTATCAACCCAACCATTAACCATACACAATGGTTAACTCTCTGCATGGGTTAGGGTATATGATATACTCACCCTTGGTTGCATTTCAAACCTAATGATTAATTCTTTCATCACTTGAGCTTTATCTTCTTCTTCCTCATTTTAAGCTTTCTAGCTTTTGTGAAAGTGATGATAGATTATGAGAAAATTAAATATAAAGTGAGCAATATTCCTATTTCATCATGCTCTACTATTATCCATTTAGTTTAGGGTGTTTGCTTCACTAATCTCACCATTAGTGAAGAGGTAGCATGGGCTTGAGTCTTCTCGACGTAGATCGTCTTCGGCTTCAGAGGCATTGAGCAAGCTTGTTTATTTCTTCATGTGATCTTTACTAGAGTTCGGATGTTCACTACTAGGGGCGAAGGGACTACTATACGGAGCTTTAGAAGTGAAGAAACGGTCTACAAAGGTTGTATTCCACATTGACTTAGATGTAAAGTTGTTTACATATCATGTTTAACCCTAATTCTCTAGTTCGATTACTTGGTTGGTTTGTTTAGCACCAAAAAAATTTTAAATTGCATGTTTGATGCTTTCCAAAACCTTGCTTAGGTGCTAAGTTAATCCTACAATTACTCTTGTGATTCTTGTTCATAGTTATATTGCTTAATTACGCTTAACGTATTTATTTCATAGTAAATACGTTGCGAGCTTGCCACATCACCGTTTTCGTCTATTGGGAAGTGGGGCGTGACAAAACAGTATTACCAAAATATCCGGTTCGCACAGAAAATCGCGTCTAATGACTTTGACCCACTCAACATTTCTATGAGCCGTCTCATACGAATAGAGAAGAATTGGTAATTCCAGATATATTGTGAGCCAGCTCAACATAAATATGAGTCGTCTCAAACGAACATAGGAGAATTAGTAATTTCAGACATCCTGTGAGCCGGCTCAACATAACTATGATCCGTCTCAATCATGAAGAAACTCCACGATATCAACAGTTCTGTTAGTTAAACATAATCGATGCTCGTCATGAGAAGATTTTATCGATGTAAGATGCCACACATTTATATTGCATCACCATAAATGAGTTCACCGATGGAAGAAATGTTCGTTTTGATATCAAAGACTCATCATACAGTGTAGAGGATTTGTCACTTAGTTCATTTATGTTTTTTTGTGCAACAAGGGATATAATATTTTTTATTTATCCATTACGAGCATCACACGTGCAAAACACTAGTATTAATAGAGATAAATATACTCCATAATTCTTGCTCTAGTGGTAACATCTGGATCCAAATGATCTAAAAACTAATCTTACCCTCGATTCTTAATTATGTGATTTGAATTATGTGATTTTTCACATACCAATACCAAAGGTCAAAAACCATATTTGATGGAGGTATGGATCTCCCTCAGATGTTGTTTTCCATCGATCTTGCGGCCAAAGGTGTCGAACGGTTGAGATTTGAGATGAGAGCTGAGCGTGTGGATCTCAATGGGTTGTTGGTTGTTGTGACACCGGGCTACCTGTAAGAGAAGTCTCGGGGTGGGAAACCACCGTAGAACCCTCCGACGATCAAGTAAGTACTGAGAAGTAATGGCAGGGTAGCGGCGTATTGGAATGAGTTTGAGATACCTGAATCGTCTGGAGAAGGGATTTATATAGCAGTCGCATGGAGCGAGCCGATGCGAGATTCTCGCCGTCCGTTACGTCTTTGCGTCACGTTTGCGTTGATGGCCGGATACACCCATTAATAGCGAGATACGCTAGCGTGTGATGCGTGACGGGAAGTGGCAGAAATCTCATCGTGACGAGATGCACGGAGCCGTTACGGGGACGCTTGGGCTCCGTGCTCTCGGTTGAACAGGGAAGCCGAGGAAGCTCAGCTCGGTGGATAGCTCGGAGGCGAGCGAGAAGGCCGAGAAAGCTCAGCTCTGTAGCTGCTCAGAGACAAGCAAGGAGGTTGTGGAAGCTCGGCGGTAGGATTACTCGGTGGTGAGCTGTTGGCTGGTTGCTAGACGAATATGGAAGGTGCTCCGGGAAGGTCTCCAAAACGTCGAATGCAACCTCGGAGATGAGGTGCCAAGGAATGCCCCCAATATGTCATACTTATTCCAGCTCCGTAGCCTTCAAGAATCTAGTGGGCTTACATGGATGACACGCCATCTGCTACATGTCGTGATCCGAGAAATTCTCATTTATGAGCATCATCAATATTAGATTCTGATAATTACTTTAAGCCAGAAAAAAGGTTTGGATATGGAATTGGATGGCTTATAAAACAATATCTAACTTATTACATGTATTTTGTTCGACTATTATTAAAAAAAAATTATGATTGCTTATATATATATATATATATATATTAATTATAAGAACATCTTAGTAATGTTATCCATTTTATTTCTTGGCTATTGTTTTACCGAATTCAAGTTTTTGGACACTAAAAGTGTGTCCGTCCATTAACACCGACGCACAAACTTATCTTTATTAGAAGATCAGGCTTAGTTATGCCCATTTTGATTGATATAGGCTCAGATCAGACATTTTTCTCCTCTCTAGTTTTATCTGATTATTTAATAGATATGCTTCATAAAAATCTATTTCATATTCATATACATTTGGTATAATCGTATGAAATTTAGTGTATATACCTCTTAGATAATATAGATGGAGGTGATGAATGAATGTTCATCGAAAAAAATCATAAAGGGTGTATTTTTTCGACGTCATACGAGAAAATTCTCTCCTATGTCATCTTTCCTCTGTTATCCTCGTATAATTTTATCAATCTACATAATATATGTATGAGTTATTTGAAAGAATATTTTTTGGAATATTCTTTTATCTAGCTTAGACTATGATGGAAAATTTGTTATTTAGCCCATATTCAATTCTCTTGCTTTATTTGGGTCATGGAAAAAAAATTATCGGCTCCCTACTCAATATTTATTACTCTTTTATCCTACAAAGTTTGGCTTATATGATAAAAAAAAATTCTAATATGCGCACTTCTTTAAATTCACTATGTATTTTTTATAACGTTCGGTTAAGTTTTGTGTTTTACAGTTTCACATTTTTTGTGGGCTAAAGCATATAGAATATTGAAAAATCGAAAACAACAAGAAAATTCTTTAGGGTTATAAATTTCGTGATTTTTGTTTAGTATTGCAAAAAAAATATGAATAAACAAAGATAATGAAATTTTTCCATTTTTGAAAAATTCGCTATTTTCATCGGCCGTGGATTGTAAAGATATTAAAAATTTCAATGAAACAGAAAATTTAACATTTTTGAATATTTTATGAGTTTAATTTATATGCTGTAGCATGCATAATATTAAAACATCGGAAGAAAACTTAAAATTTTGAGATTTTGTTATGGGTTCCTTATGCTATGATATGTTAAATAAATAGAAAACAAAAAATATTGAAAACGAAAGAAAAACAGAAAACTCTTGAGATTTTTATATGCTATAACAAGCAAAATATTAAAAAACTAAAGAAAACAGAAAAATTTGAGAATTTTGAAATATTAGAAATTTAAAGAAAACTAAAAAAATTGTGATTTTTTTATGTTGCCTGGAGTTCCCACTTGTCTAAAGTCTTGTACACTCAGCCTAGAATTCTTTGTTCCGTCAAATTCTCAGTAGCAATTGACGATATTTTCTTTTTTTACTTCACATGCCTTTTTGTGTCCTTGATACCCGAAAGTTTTCCAAATTATGAGCAGGTAAAATATTGGAAAACTAAGTATTTTTTTAAAATCTTTGAAATTTCATGATTTCCGTGTGATTTATACAACATTCAAAATACTAATAAAGAAAGAAAACATAATTTTTGAGAACATGAAAATTTGCAATTTTCATATTATATATCATGCAAAATATTAAAAAGGTAAAGAAAACAGAAATTTTTATAATTTTCGCTCATTATAGCAAACAAAATATTGAAAAACCGAAGAAAACAGAAAATTTTAGGATTTTTGAAAATATTACAATTTTTATATGCTATGGCAAGCAATATAATAAAAAAATCAAAGAAAACGGAAATTTTTGATATTTTTGAAAGTTTCAAGATTTTCGTATGCTATATAAAATACAAAAATTTATCAAAGTGAAGAAAATAAAAGGATTTTGAGATTTCTTAAAATTTAGCGAATTTTTTTTCTATTAAAAAGAAATATATTAAAAACGAAGAAAATAGAAAACTTTGATATTTTTGAAAAGTTTGCGATCTTCTACTATAGCAAGCAAAATAATGAAAAACTGAAAGTTTGTGTTCTTATAAATTTCGTAGTATTTATGTGCCATAACATTTTTCTTGAGATTTTTAAAAATTTCAAGATTTTCGTATGTTATGATAAATAAAACATTGACAAGCTGAAAAAAAATGTTGAAGTATTTGCAAGATTATACATCACATATTTTACATATGAAGTTCATAAATATTTGATTTTGCAACTTATATATCATAAAATAATAGAGAATTCGGGACCTGCAGGCCCGGCCTCCATGGGCACTGCGGCTCCAGGGGCCTATTTGCAAAAAAATTCCTTGGCATACAGTGCCTCTTAAAGCCAAAATAATAAACCTGTAAATTAATATGATTTTTCTTAATTTTGAATTTTGAACAAACCTATAAATTAATATGATTTTTCTAAATTTTAGATTTGGAACTCGCAGATTGCGCGGAGGCCTGCTAGTACATGAAAAATAGTAAATATGTTATGTGGATTTAGAGAGCTGGGGTGCAAATAAAATAAGTTGGGGGTGAAGATAGAACAGCAAGGGAACAAAAACAATTGAAATAGTGGCAGCAGGTTAGGGTGGTGGGCCCAGGAAACGACCAAATGGAAGTTGAGTCATACAAGGCGGATCGAGCAAATTAAATAAAGTCATAATGGGAATTATTAATAATGGTTGCAATGCATGTGGGCATTAAAGACCAAGGTGTCACTATCAAAGATGCTGTCTCGCTAAGTAAAAAGCTAGCTTAATTTCTTTATACGTCACTATTCATCACCATAGTCATATATTCGCCGAATTATTCGGCGAGGTCAAAAATTTTAGAGTCGGGAAACTATTTGCAAAAAATCGGCAGGTATTCGAGAAAGATTCGATAAGTACTCAAGAAATGTTCGAGAATGATTTCGAACAAGAAATTAATATATAAAACGCTGAGTTTTAATATTACGAATCAGTCGCTGTTTTTTTGAATTATTCGCCGTTTATTTGAATTATTCACGAATTATTCGAAGCATTCGCTAGCAGCGATTAAATCGGAAAATTGATCGACCGATCAAAAATTCATGAATAATGCACGAATTCGCCGAATTATTTGACTACGCTCATCACAACTTTTGACTATGCTCATCACAACTCATTTGAATGTGTCAGGATCATAGGAAAAGAACAACATGCACCCGAGACACTATCTATGAGATTTTGAAAGCCTGTGTTCATCTGTTAGCGTGCAAGAGACTGATCGTCAAACTACATGTGTATCATCTGACTATTTATATCATAGTTACATAGTTCGTCAATTATTCGGCGAATTCGTAAATAACTCGTGAATTTTTGATCAGCCGATTTAATCTCCGAATTAATCGCCGTTGCCGAACGGGCCGAATAATTCGCGAATTATTCCCGAATTATTTAAAAAAACAGTGAATAATTCAAAAAACGGCAAATAATTCATAAAATCAAAACCTAGCGTTTCATATATTAATTTCTTGCTCGAAATCCTTCCTGAACACTTACCAAATCTTTCCCGAATACCTGCCGATTTTTTCCGAATAGTTCTCCGAATCCGAGTTTTCGACCTCACCGAATCATACCCAAACGATGAATTTGTGACTATGATTTATATCGGACAATTGTCAAATGACAGCTGATCTGAATGTACACGGTACTTGTTGGTCTGACCATTTTGAGTGGACACGAGTGCAACCGGCAAGAACTAGGCCCTAAACCCGACTCCACTCGCTTAGCTGGTTAAGCTAGGGTTTGACCCTGTAGGACGGGTTGGATCAGGTCATGCTCTGTGCACCAGCCCGCATCGAATCAATCTAGTTAGGTTGCCCAATGGAGCTAGCCCTAAATGTAAGCTAGCAAATTAGTCCCAACAAATCACTGGAGATGCAATTATTCTTAACATTCATCACCAAACATCCATTACTTTTCCATCTTTATTCTACTACGACATATATGCATGGTACTCGAAGCTCTCGCATATAAACCGAAGCAATGAATCCTCAATGTCGACGAGGACACATGCGAATGTTCGTAGGAGCGAACTCGAGGAACCCAGCGGTGAAGAGCACAAACTGAGAGGACCCAACCCTGTCGATTCTCTCAGACCTGACGGGAATTCCAGGAGTTCTGAGAAATCTAGCTGGGGATGACAGGCTTATTGCACCATGCCGGAAATTTAAGCACCACTTTGCGCATGCTCATCAGTGTGCTGATCCTCTGCTTCTGGACTTGGATAAGGAAGTACCCTTTCGCATTCGTGGTCGCGTTTCCATGGCTCAATACAACACCACCATTTCGGCTGTTAGCACACACCAGATCCGTGATCGCACCTGAGAAAACCAAAGACATGTAATCATTCAATTTAATCGGCAAAAACACAATGTATGCAAAAGTGGGGGAAGATCGATATACCTTGAAGGGGAGAAGCATCAAGGGCCGGTAGCCCGGCAGCCTACAGGACATACATCAGACCACGCCTTCGACGGCGGCACTTAACTTGAAGCGAGACGGAGGAGGAGCATTGATTACTGGAGCTGGCGCCGGAGCATGTGAGGATATGAGCCTATATATGTTTCTCTTCATCAAACATGATACTGCTACGTACCCTCTCCATTACAGTACCGTACTAGTGTTGAGCTTAAAAGATAAGAAGCCCATGAATCAGGTGAAGAGCCACAAGTACCTTAACCACAGCCATATCACAACTTTACTGCAGGCAAGAATATGGTTCAAGTGATAGTTACTAGTACTTATAGGGGTTCTTCAGTATGATTCTCGCAGGTTTTGTTGATCGAAACCGGATCACGATGAGGCGCCCGGGTTGCTAGGGAATTTCAACATGTCTTGATTACTTTCATTAATATTGACTGAATTTGATATAGAAGCAGATAAGATAAGCTTGCATTAATCTGGGGAAATTTCAGGAGCACTGTTTTTTATCCATCAGATTGCTGGATTTGCAAGTTGTTTAGAACAAAATGCGATTTGCAAAATGTGAGGAATTAATAATTAATTTCCAGTAATGACTTTGTTTTATAATTTTAAAAAAAGTTAGAGAAAATTAAGCATGGTAATCAAAGCCTAATTTAATAATGGTTTTTTTTCTATATATATGACCCTCAAAACTTGGCTATTTCTAAATATCACCCTCAAAACTTTAAAATTCCATATATCCCCTAAAACTTGTAAATTATCCAAATTATTCTCTTAAGCGAATTTTCAGATGAAATATTCTTTAATAATGAAAATGGCCCTTCTGCCAACGTTAATGGTGCAAATGTAAAGTCTAACTTCGGTTTTGTCAATAAATTAAGGGTTTCATACAATCTAATGGATTGAATAAAGTGAATTTGAAATTCCACTTCTGACATTAAATAATTTTTAGGCTTGGTAGCCCATTGATGGGGCTTGGAGTAGCTAATGGAGGAGATCCGGGATCGAGTCTGAGGGGGGTGGCTAATTTATTCCAACCTGTTATCTAAAAAAAAATAAAATGAATTTGAAAAAGAGACATCAAGAGAGGAGAATAAAAGAGAAATATGTTTGTGATTTTCTATTTCATAAACACATAATCCTTGTTAAACTAATCAAACTCGAGTTAAAATTTTGACATTGGAAGCAAATAAAGATGATTTTTGGATAATGACAATGTTTGGGGTGATTTTTGGATAATATATATGTTTGAGGGTGATATATGAAATATCAAAGTTTTAGGGATGATATTCAGAAATATGCAAGTTTTAGGGGCGATATATAAAAAAAAAACCTTTAATGATATGCAAGAAGCCGAGCTGGCATTTATGGAAGAACATGTACCCTGCTTGTAAGGTGAATCTCAAAGGGCGGCTAACTCATGAAAAGGGGTAAATAGGAACACACCAATTCGGGATGGGTGCTATTTTTTGCCCATAGCATTGATGCTATGGATGATGCAACGGTAGCCGATAGGAAGAAATAGGAAGCCCCCATGGCCTCTTTTTTTTCTAGTCTTGATGTGCTGGTAGGATTCAAAAATAGCACCACAATGGTACGGAAACAATATTAGCAACCCCAAATTCGAAACACGGAGGTGTGAAAACAATGTAGGTTTTAATTTCTTCTTTTTGGATTATTTTGTTTGGAGCCGAGGAAGGTTCGTTAGTTTCAAAATGGAGTAGCATCGACGCCACACACATTGAATTGAGTTTCTCGAAAGTTTCTTCTTGATTACAGAGCTGCAAACTAATATGGAATGGGGGATCGGTAATTTTATTCAGAAAATTTCTATCCTCTCTCTGCTCCATGTGTCCGGTAATGGAATTAAAAAAAAAAGAAAGATATACATAGTTGGCCATCCCGTGTTGTCCAAAAACCGGTTGAGCATCTCCATTTTTATATCTCTATGTCTCGATGCATTGCATCAGCAAACTCAAAATACCACTATAATCATATAGGTATTCAAATACTGCCTCCGTTTCAAAATGTAGGTCCATTTTTGCTTTTGCACACCTATCAAGAAAATTTAAACCTAGAATTATATGAATGCAAATTACCAATTTTAACCCTATTAAAGTTCATTGTTTTCTTGGTATTTGAATAAACAAGAAGCTAACTAAGGAATTTATTGAGGGTACTTTAGGAAATCAAATAATAAATGTGCCGTGGTAATGAAAAAAGATTCTTAATTTATTCGGGATTTATGGGGGGAATCAGAGACACAGAAATTTCGGAAGAGATGATCTTCCGGCTTGGGATATCATAGTTAACGACATATGCTGGGTAATCTGGACGGAACAAAACAATAACTAGCATGATATATAGTACTGATATAGCGATAATATTATGGGCAGGGGCTACGGCAGACCGAGTCGCAAAAGATTCAAATTGACTATGGGAGGGGAAAACGATCAGCATGGATTTCCGGGCCGAGAAGTCAGCACAGCGCAGATAGCACGGGATGCTACGGATTCCGGGTATATGAGGAAAGGAACCGCGGACCATGCGGAGAGGGGGCCAACTACGGGATGCAGAGATGTAGACGAAGCTATTGGACTGGGACATGATTTTGAGCCTATTCCTCATCTTTTTAGTTTACATGTCCTCTCGTACTGATGTCATGTTGATTTTGGGTTTATTTTTTTGTATGTGGTTTGTTCCCATGTTTTGGACATGGCTTGTATGGGATTGTTCCC
The DNA here is from genome assembly GCA_030015575.1 of Agapanthus africanus. Classification (NCBI taxonomy): domain Eukaryota; kingdom Viridiplantae; phylum Streptophyta; class Magnoliopsida; order Asparagales; family Amaryllidaceae; genus Agapanthus; species Agapanthus africanus. The sequence continues at coordinate 124,719,923 of CM057348.1, forward strand.
CAACTTGTATTTTGTTTTGCTTTTGTATCTCTTCGGTTATGCTGCTGTTTCGTTAAAAAATCTTTAATGAAATGGCCTTCGAACTTTCGTTTTTACTTAAAAATAATAATCTAATAAATTTATTTGGTACTTAACTTGCATTTTTTTAGACATCAGGATATAAAAGTGAAAAGTTTAAATATGTAATAAACTTTTGTGGTTAATTGCTAAAAATACCCCAATGTTTCTCCCACTTTGCATTTATATACCTTATTGATTTTTTCGCTGCACTTATATACTTTAAAGTACAAACCGTTGATACTTTGCTCTCTTTGGATGACCATCAAATCCATCACTATTTTAAATAAAATCCATACGGGGAAAACCAATAAGGTATATAAATGCAAACGCCGGTCAAATTTTAGGGTATTATTTAGAATTAACCCAAACTTTAGAGTAAATTATTGAAAACCAGCAGCAGTATCAATTACAAAAATGCGACAATTACAAAAATGCGACAATAGAATGCGGTGGTGTACGAAGAAATCAAAAGATTGCTGAATTAATTAACGGATAACAATCAAGGGTAAAACATGATATCTAACCATAATAATCTTCTGTATTATCATTGCAAGTAACTTGATATAAATCAAAACCGAAGGTAAGAAGCCAATGATCATTAAGGTATTTTCTTCGAACAGATCAAACAATCATCGATACGCATGATTACTATCTACAGACAACACATGAGCGGATCATATGACAAACTTTTACAAATCCAGAAAAGCTACCAACAGGATCTCTTTAACAAATTGCGATAAGCTATTATCATGACCATATAAACATGCGCGATTTTACTATTTACTAGTGTTCTTACCATTGATCCTCTCAAGTACAGAAATGAGGGCATGAGTTCCTAACTTCCCATCTCCGTTCGCCACCATCCCCAAATAAAATTGCTGAAACAATGCGGTACCAGGCAACACGGTGCTCCCATCCGCGAGTGCCATTCCCAAGTCCTTTACAAGATACTCTGCAAAACCACCAGGTCCCAAGTCTCTGCTGACGATCCTATCTCCAAACAATTTCATGGCATTTGACGCAGCTCCTCCCGCTCTAACCGCCTCCAGGAACTTCTCGACATCCAACCCTGCATTTTCAGCGAAAAACAACGCCTCGCTGAGCCCCAACATGGCCCCGCTCACAGCTATTTGGTTCGCGATTTTTGCGCTCTGCCCGCTTCCTGCAGGCCCCATGTAGGTGGCCTTTCCTAAAATTTCAAACAGAGGGCGAAGCCAGTGGACCACCGCCTCTTCTCCTCCGGCAAAGATGGCTAGATTTCCATCCCTAGCGCCTACATCTCCACCCGAGACAGGTGCATCGACGGAGTGGCAGTTCCTGGCGTTGGAGATACAATAAACTTATACTTGCTTGCACAAAATCACAAGTAGAGAATTCCAAAACCGATATTAATAATGAATCTATGGGATGTGGATCATTTTCCTCAAGAAAGCATTTGCCCCAGCTCGGTATGAGTTCCCTAATGGGTTGCATGAAAATCTTCCACCTAGGAATACAAAAGAGCCTTTGAAACCAAGGAGTACTAATCTCTGTGAAAATTCTTAGTAGGCAGTTTTGAAGGCAAAAGCTCTATATATATTTACAAAGAGGAGAGGGAAAATATAAGAGAGAGAAAAGATCTTTTGGTTTTGCTTGCGATGTCCAATCCATTCAATAGAATCTAAAGGAGGAGATTGAATTTACAAGAGCGGCAAAAGGTAGGTGTGGAAAATGAGGTGGCGCCTCGTCGGCTCGGCCTGCTTCGCTTGATGTGGGCGAGTCTCGCCTTGATGAGTCAGGTGAAGTGGTCGGATTTGTTATTTTTCCTACCCAGCAGTCCTGACTCACCTCTGTTGGTTTGTGAGTTAACTCCCCCGTCCAGTTGACCTCCGAGGCAACTTGGTTAACTAGCCGTTAGCGAATTCCAACAGCTAGATTCGCCTCACGCCAATTCGTCTCGTCTTGCCTCGCCTCGCCTCGGTATCCCCCCCCCCCCCAACCAACACCAACCAACGGCTGCTACAATGGTCAAATTCGATTTCCCTTGCCTCGTCTCGAGATTTCCCACAAGGACTAATGAAACGGTCGGATTCGCCCGATTCACCTCGTAATGACTATTCTTTGAAAACCCTACAAATAGACCCCCTCACTCTCATTTCATCTCACACCAAATTCCATACATATCTCTCTCTCACACACATCTCAAGTTCAATTAACGGGAAATCACACAACATTCTGCTCCCACTCTCCCTCTCTCCCTCTCTCTCAAAAGTTCAATTAAGGGCTAATCGGCACAACATTCTAATGCTCTATGCTTATATAATTTAATCACAGTTAAAATATTCTACAATTATTAAAATCAAAAGAGAAATATAATATACCTGGACCTGGCGGAGGAGGCGATCTCAAGGGCGAGGTCGGGGTGGCTACTGGTGGCGTCGACGAGGACGGCGCCTGGAGCGAGGGAGGAGAGGAGGCCGGAGAGGGGGTGGAGGAGGACGGAGCGGACGTCGGAGGGATGGGAGAGCATGGTGAAGACGACGACGACGTCGGAGGAGAGTCGGCGGGCGAGGTCGGAGGGGGAGGAGGCGAGGTGGGCCCCGCGTTGGACGAGGGAGAGTGGGAGAGGCTTCGAGGGGCTGCGTGCGTAGACGGACAGCTCGTAGCCCGCGGACTGGAGGCGCGCGGCCATGGCGGCGCCCATCACCCCCGTTCCGATCCACCCTACCTTGGTCACCCCCGGTCGAATCGGGGGGAGATCGCCGGTGAAACTAGGGTTAGCGGCAAAGTCCATGACAGGACAGCCAGCCAAAATTATATACCCAAATCTTCTTCACTCTTTTTGCCCTTTCTTCCTTTCTATCCAAGGAAGTGAATTGGAAAATTGAAGATATGGAGACGAAATAGTGCAGGACAATTTTTTTTTTAAAGTAAACCATTTTTAAATAATAGTTTTTAAAACAAACCACTGACAAAAAAAATCAACTTTTAGCCTCATGAACGCCACGTCAGCGCTAGCGTTGAGTTGACGCTGGCGTCAAATAATTTTTTTTATGGGCGTAGTTTGAAACTGCACCAACCCCATACAAATATAATGAGTGCAGTTTCAAAATGCGCCAATTAATAAAAACAAAATAATATGGATCATTGTCGTTATTGGGAGTTTGTTTTTTTGGCGCAGTTGTAAACTGCGTCCCAAAAAAAACATACCCAATCACCGGGCTGTGTTTTTCTTTGGCACGGTTTGAAGGTAGACACAATCATTCACAGGTATGTGTTTTTCTGGGACGCAATTGCAAACCGCGCTGCAAAAAAGAAATATACACATTCACGGGTCTGTGTTTTTCTATGGCACAGTTTGAACCTGCGCCCTAAAATGAAACACAATCATTCACGGGTATGTGTTTTTCTAGGGCGCAGTTGTAAATTGCGCCCTAAAAAATACATACCCGTGAATGACTGCGTTCCCTATATTAAGAGTTCAATCTCTTCCTCTCTATCTCGAATCTCACTCTCTGTGCCAAGCTCTCTCACACTCTCTCAGATCTTATCGCCATCACATTCTCTATTTTTCTCCCTCTCAGTTCTTATTCTCGCTTTCTCTCAATGTTGGGATCTTCATCTACAGAATTTCCATCAATCGATGAAATTAAAAGGTGCATCCCTTACACCGTGGCGAAATCTGTATATACGATGATAGACTACTCTAGTTATGAAGACATTCTCAATCGAATATGAGGGGGTATGAACTGGACGATGAAAATCGATCATGAAATCCTGCGGCTCTTGCACTTAGCCATATTGGATGCGCTCCTGTCTCCTCCTGAAGAAGTAACTCATGACCACCATGAGAAAGCAAATCGTCGTCTCCATTTCTTTCATTCTATGGGTCATCTTTCAGGTCGCGATATCGAGTACTCCACAAGTTCTCTTTACCGCATCTTTATGCACCGTCGGACTTTGAACCATCTCGAATTCATTCGAGATTCCGCGGTAGGTGATGATGCCATTGATGTAATTACAGTGCAATTACAGAGCGAATTAATTCTGTTGCTATGGAGCTAAATAACGTAGATGATTTATTTCTGAAATTTTAGTGATAAATTATGGTGTTGTTACTATTCTTACTATCTATTTTGTTGGCGTTATTCTCGTATATGTTGTGGATGTGTGTACCATGTATGTGTAATATATCGTGTATGAACATGTGTTTGTGTGTGAGAGAATCAACGTTTGAATTAAAATGAATTAAAGTGTTGTTTTGTAAAGAAATAATCGAGGAAAATCGGACAGCACCTCCTTCGTAAATTTTGAATAAAATTCATGTACAAGTATAGTAAAATAATAGCATTCACAGATGGAGCTAACTCAATGCCTAAATGGTGGAGACACGATCCACGCACAATATACGACGCCCAAACGACGAAGAATAATAAGCTGAAAACAATAAACAATGTAAAATAAATAACGAATTCATCGCAACATAATACAACGCAAACACTTCATGCAATCTAACGAAGTCGTCGCACCATCCCTGGTGTCCTCCTCTTCGCTACAGGACGTCGAGGCTGTGACGGTCCGGCTCCATCGGTGGCAGGTGGCTAAGACGCCTTTGGCTGTAATGGTCCATGCTCGTACTCATCGGGTTGCTAAGACGGCTCCGGTTGTACCCGTCTACGTCTTGTTCGTGCATATGTGATAGGAATGGCAGGTGCGGACACAGCTGGTGCAGGCACGGGTGGTGCAGGGATGAGTGGCGGAGGCACGGATGGTGCAGGCACGACCGGTGGACGTGTGAATTTGTGCCTCGTCATCACACACTTGATCAGGGACTTGATGTTCATAAAACAGCTCGCTGAGTCCCTGGTGCCACTAATACCCTCATCAGCTATATTCTCTAACGCGTAAATAGTTTGGACCTATATTGATGGTAAATAAGATAATGAATTTTATAAAATTAAGATTTTAGTTTTAAAAGATTTGATATAAACTTACCTGTTCATCGCCGAAAGACGCGACCGGGACGTTAAAACGCCTGGCCTGAATTTTGGGGGCAGATGATATTTGGATTTATCTGTCCACCTCTCCGAAGATGCCAAGTTGATTTATGGCACTGTATTTCGGAGGCTTGGATGGATGCGGCCGTTATAGCAGGCTTTGTCAGATTCCCCCTCGTTTTGCCAGGGTTTTTTGATTGTGGGGACGCTCTTCCCTGCAGGCGCAGGACCCTGCAGTTAATTACGTTACCATATCGCGATAACCACTTTCTCATGCTCCGGAAGTTCACTTTGTGTCGTGTTTGTTTGTTTTATTTTTGGTTGCCCGTGGATTGTATACGGAGACTAATTTATGTTATCGCCCGTAGGGCGTGGATTAGTCCAAATCCATATATCTTAGATTTGGATTTGTTTTATTTAAGGATCGTTAATCTGGTTTGGGATTAAGATCGACTTAAATGTATGAGCATTTGGAGCTCGATTTGTTTTTGTTAAGGATACATTAGTCCAATTTGAGACTAAGATCCACTTAACGGGGTTTTAGGATCATTTTTATTTCAGATCCAACAAGAGAGCATTTGGGCTCCATTGTCTTAATTTAGGGACATTTCGGTCCATTATAGCCATTTTGGGGGCGAAGTTCTAGTTTGAGGACATCTCGGTCTGTTGATCACCATTTTGTGCAGGGTTCTCTAGGTCGCCACTGGGTTTCGGGAGGCATCGACCATGCCGTTTTTAAAAAAATTGGCGCACTAAAGAAGCCTAACCTAGAATCTAAATTGGAGAATTAGACGAAACTAGAATGCAAATATCTTTACATCTAAGTGAACAACGAATACAACCTTTATAGACCGGTCCTTCACTTCAATAGCTCCGTATAGTAGCCTCTTCGCTCCAAGTAGTGAACTTCCGGACTCTAGAAAGGCTCAACAAGATGAACGGAACAAGCTTGCTTGAAGTCTTCGAGGCCAAAGATGATCTACGTCGAGAAGACACCAACTTAAACTACCTCTTCACTAATATGGAATTAGTGAAGCAAACACCCTAAACTAAATGGCTAATCTAGTAGAGGATGATGGAATTTTGCTCACTTTAGAAATATTTTTCTCACTCATTTTCTTCACCTCCTAAAAAGCTAGAGAGCTTGAGGAAGGAGATGAAGAAAAGCAACCATGGAAAATACCAAGTGTAGAATGACAACCATGGGTGAGTTAATATCATATACTAACCCTTGTAGAGACTAAACCATGGCTAATCATAATGGTTGGGTTAATAAATATCTTAAGCAAAACAAAATTAGTGGACTTAGTCAATGGTTCCACAAGCTTCCACAAGCTTCAACTATGTGAGTAATTTCCATCCAATTTTACTTTACTTTAAATAAATAAACCCCTCATTATGTTAAGCATGGTGTGAGTCTCATACACCCATGTATCATGTATCATCTAGCATGACACAAAAAATTGTACATTAATATATATCACATATATACTAAATGCACAAGTGAGAAAAAGAATTCTTAAGTGAGCTAATATTAGTTAATGTAAGTTAATATATCAAATATATATAATTATACATTAAATTATTAAATCAACACTTGATTTAATAATCCGGCTATATCACATATAACCGACTAATATCACATATCGCGAGAATAGAATACGGTATCACATACTCGTATTAATCTCGGTCCCGCACATATCACATATGTGCTTTTACTTCGTTTCGCTTAAGCCAGGAAACCTCTGTGTAGGACTTTAAAGACTCGTCAATACGCCGGCAGTAGGTGGTGATCATATCAGTCATCCATAAGCCGCAAGCGGTCTGCTAAACGTAACGGCCACCCAGGTATTGAGCGATTAGAAGATCAACAAGCAAGTATGCTCATACTCCTGCGAATCCAATCAGTAACACTACCGTACTGTCCGGTCTCTTCGTCTGATATGTCTCATATCACAGCATGGGGGTGGTATTCGTCAGACCCCAATAGCCTGATAAGTTATGCCGATGTGAGGCCCATAACAATTCGAGAAACTACTAATAACACTTTCCAGTAAATCTCAGCAATCCTGGCCAGAGATTTCCTGTTATGGCCAATCGAGCATAGCGCAACATTAACCCCCAATACCGGGAGAGACGAAATCCCCTCCTATCGCTCATTGCCTCTATGTGACTCGGGACTATACCCAAAAATCACCGTTTTGCATGATCTCTTGAATGTGGTAAGGTGGAAATCAAAGCACAGTAGGAATCACACAAGACTCTATGACGATCTCGAGTCGACAGACTAACCTATACCAGTGTCACCAGAGAACTGCTATCTGACGATATGTATAATACCATCTAGGAGTTCTCGGCGAGTCCGTTCAGTATACCCAGTCTCCACTGAGTATCCGTATACCATCTCTGATGTCAAACAACAATGGATGTGAGATCATTCATCGCCCATCATATGGGTCGAGAAGCGTATACACTAGTCTACTCTGGAATATCGATGCCCTGTCTCGATACTCCCACGACTAGGAACAATTGAAGGATGTACTTACCGACTACCTCCGTCCTGCTAGTATGATCTGCATCATAATCCTGGTAGTCAAGTACTCATCCTAAGGGCTTTATCAACATAATGGAGAGACAATAAGTGTACATGTTAAGATAAAGAGCAACCAGATAGCATACTATCATGTCGAGCAAGAAAGTCCTCCCTATATATGTCCATGCATCCACTATAATATACATCACATGTATAATAATGGCCTCTAGGGCATACATATAACTAACAATCTCCCACTTGCACTAAGACCATTTGTTGTAGTATCTCATACTCAACGCCCCATAAAAGTCTCTCTAGGGAAAGGCCTCTATGAGTGGATCCGCTGTGTTATCCTTCGTTTCAACTCTCATAACCTCGATCCCTTGGAGATCAACCATCTCCCTGATCAGGTGATACTGTGCTCAGAATATGTCTGGATCGCTGATGGGACCGGTGTTCTTAGGCTAAAGCCACAACTCCATTGTTGTCACAATAACAGTTATTGGACGCTCAATGGTAGGAACCATGTTCATATCATGAACAAGAATTATCCAGACATCCACTTTGGTAGCATCGTTGGTAGCAATGTATTCAACCTTTATCATCTAGTTTGCCATAGTATATAGCTTGGAACTCTTCCAACATACCGTCCCTCCACTGAGGGTAAAGACAAAGCCTGAGACTGACTTTCAGTCGACCTTATCACTCTAGGAGCTGGAATTGGTAAAGGACTCCCACTGGAGCTCACCGTTACCAAACACCAAGAACATTTCTTTAGTGCTTCTCAAGTACTTAAGAATGTCCTACACAGCTAGCCAGTGATTCTCCCAAGATCCGATTGATTCCTAATCACTACACCTAGTGAGTCAGCTACATCTGGTCTGGTATATAACATTGCATATATGATAGAGCCTACTGCCGAAACATAGGGTATCCCTTGCACGCGAGCTCTCTCCAAATCGGTCTCGAAAGATATCTTTTTGGAGAGAGTGATTATTGAGTAAGTGGGCGAACCATCACGTTTAGAATCTTCTATACTAAACCCCTTTAGTACGGTGCTAATGTACCTGGATTTGGGACACTCCCAACATCCACTTAGATCTATCACTATAGATCATAATCCACAAGATGTAGTAGGTATCATCCAGATCTTCCATGGAGAATCCTCGTGATAAGAGGAGCTTGACCGAGTGTAGCATAGGAAACCATTTCCTATCAAGAGTATGTTATTTACGTACAATACGTGGAAGACAACCTTACTCTCTACCACCTTCTTGTATATACAAGGTTCATCTACCTTTTTGATGAAGTCAAACACTTTGACTGTCACATTAAAACAGATGTTCCAACTCCGCGATGCGTGCTTTAATCCTGATAGACTTAAGCATAGCCACCGGAGAAAATATTTCATCATAAACCACACCTGGTTATTGACGATGGCCTTTTACTACAAGTCCAGCTTTGAAAGTCTCAACTTTTCCATCTACACCAAGAATCTTCTCAAGATCCATTTGCTCCTAATGGTTTTTACCCTTTCAGGTGCAACATTCAAAGTCATACTTTATTGGTGTACATGGATTCCATCTCTAATTGCATAGCATCCAGCCATTTCACAGAGTCCCCACTCGTGATGGCCTGCCTAAACCTAGTTGGGTCATCATCTACCATGATGCAATCCTCGCCCCCACCGTCACCGAGGAAACTGTAGTATCTCTTAGGTGGATGAGGAACCCTACCAGATTCACGGAGAGGCTGAGGCTCGTTGGAGACTATTGAATCCTTTGGTTTCACAAAATCATCAGCTGTTAGTTTGTCTAGCTGGAACTCCTTCCAGTTTTACCTCATGACCACTAATTTCTTCATAAGAAATCCCTTTTCTAAAAATGTGGCATGCTGAGAAACAAAACACCTTTTGCTCCTCAGTGTGGTAGATGATATACCCTCGCAAATGTTTGGGATATCCAACAAACTTACAGAACTGACCTTGCCTCGAGCTTGTCCGGATTTTGCTTTTCAATATAGGCCGGACAACCCCATATCTTAACTCGTTTAAGACATGGTCTCTTCCTATTCCATATCTCATATGGAGTGGTAGGCACTGATTTGGATGGAACCCCATTCAATAGGTATGCAGCTTCTCAAGTGCATAACCCCAAAAGGAAATAGGCAACTCAGCAGTACTCATCATAGAGCACGCCATATCTCATAGGGTGCGATACCTCCGCCCTGATACACCAATGTGCCGTGGTGTATACGAAGGAGTAAGCTGAGAGAGAATCCTATTCTCTTTAAATAATCCAGGAACTCCATGCGCAAGTATTCGCCTCCTTGATCACATCGAAGGACTTTAATACTTCAACCTGTCTGGTTCTTAACATCAAGCTTATATTCTTTAAATTTATCAAAAGTTTCAGACTCGTGTTTCAACAGGAACACATGTCTGAATCATGAGAGATGGTCAGTGAATATAATGAAGTACGAGAAACCAACCGTGGAATTTGTAGACATAGGACCGTATACATCACCATGTATCAGTCCCAAGTGTTTAACAACTCTTTCTCCGTTTTCAGTAAATGGAGTTTTGGTCATTTTACCTTTGAGACAAGTCTGACAAGTCTCATAAGATGAAAATTCGAATAGATTCTTATATTCATCTTTAATGTAACTTAGCTAGCCGTGTCGCATTGATATGACCTAGTCTATAATGCCTCAAGAATGATTCGTTCATTTCTGAACTACTCTTCTTGTGTGTGTTCTATATACTTTGAACTATTGTTTGATTTAGAACGTATATGCAATTACATAACGTGCCTGAACCAATCAACTCTTGATTAAGGAAAATATTCACAACATTATCCTGTAATACAAAATTATTTCCTTCTTTAACTGAATAAAGAAACTGATGTAATGTTGTATATCAGGTTCGGCATGTAATAACATTTGTTCAGAATCAATGTATTTACCATTTGGTAATACAAGGTGATATTTGCCAACAAACTTGGTTGCAACAATTGCACCATTCTCTACACTAGAGAACGATCACCTATTCTCAGTTCTCTACCTTTCGGTAGCCCATGTAACATATTACATTTATGGGATTCTAATCCGGTATCTTATACCTAAGACATAGAGGATACTGAGAAACAGTTCTTGGTTATCGAACACACCCAAAGAATATGCATCAACATGCTCATTCCTCGAATGGGTGGCATGGGAATCCTGGTATTCCCCAATTTCCTGCTCAGACTTATAACAATTATAAGTTGAAGCGGAACCAACATTCCCCAGCTCAGTATAATAAGCAGGTTCGGTCAATACATCCATATTATTATCTTGATTAAGGCATGTTATGGTCGCTACCAGAAGAGAGAGAGAAGAAAACACTTAGCGTATACTCTTGCAAGATCAGATTGGTTATTATTTTATCTAATCAGGATGGCTCCCACTGATTTTATCGAATCTTCCTTCAAACCCTAAAAGGTAAAACTAGCTGGGATTAATTACACCCTACAAGTTCGCTAATTTTTCGACCAGGCCAGTGTCGGTACTTTGAGGGAGGTTTCCCATGCTTTCGCACGGACCTAATTAAAATAAACCTCATTTTCCCAGGGACGTAACCTCGTTAACACCTTTCTAGACACCTACTTGATCGGCAAATTGTAATGTGTAAAACTCTCCCAGGAGTAACTCTTACTCGCAGTGGGTATCAGGATCCAACTATCTCATTGCAAATTTCAACACTTTAAATTCCCGATAATATTGTACCCCTAGCGTCCTATGACCTTGACAGAGATCAACAAACCATAGTGCGCTAGTCAAGTTCAACCCGCCATTTCATGATTGAATTAAACCCACCCGCACGACCCTTGACAGAGGTCAACAAGGTCGTACGACTACCCTAATCCAATCGCATCATATGCTTTGCGGATAAGCACTAATCAGCTACCGCACACTGCGCCTTGACAGAGGTCAAAAAACGCAGCACGAATACTAAATAGTCCTTATCTGAAATGACGGAGGGCTACGACAGGTTTTTAAGAAAACCCTTTGCGTAATGAACTAGATATCGTTGTAGAATCGAGTGATTTTGAAAAGGAGTGTTTTTGAGACTTTTACTAGTTTTGCTAAAGAGGTCACTCCCGGTGAAGGGATCTCGGCTCTTTCCTCATCGAATGAGGTGCTGGATATTTCACAAATACCACTATGCAAAGCATGAACTAAAAAAGCAATCAAAAACAAAACCGAGTGGGTTGTAGCATCTGCCAGTTTCGCTAAAGAGGTCACTCCCGGTGAAGGGATCTCGGCTCTTTCCTTATCGAATAAGGTGCTGGTTATTCTACAAGGAATACCGCTATGCAAAGCAAGAACCAGAGCTACCAGTTTTTAAAACAAGATTCTGCAACATTTTTAGGTTTCTTTTATTTCATTAATCTCATTAATGAAGTCCCATCAATTTATGCTTCCTAAGCATCACAGAAGAAACGAAAGAAGCAATATTTATTATATATCATATATATAATATAAGCATTCGTCTCAACATATCAAGCGATCACATCACAGAATATCAGCAGCAGAAGAACACATATGAAATATTGGATATAGTATGAATTCCGTGTTTTAATTAAGCCAATAAAAAACGCGGATTCCACGGTCACGATGAATAGCCAAACCCATATCCCTAGACCCCTACGAGAGCGGAAAGAAACCCTACCAATTCTAGAGTTAGGAGACCCGGTCTCGACTCCTCGAGATGGTCTCCCACTAGACTCTAGAACCCGGTTGCTTGTACTCTTCACCTTGGGTCTATCCTAATGCGGAAAAGTAAATAACATACATCAACGGTGACATCATCCTCAATCCGGAAGTGCCCCAATAAAAGAATATTACATACAAGTTTTTACATGAATGAAAATGAAAAACTCTCATCACACATAAAACCCCCCGGCTATTCAAACATGACGATCCAATATAATATATCACAGCAACACATAACATCACGTTTCATCAACGTAAGTAAATATGCGTATCCCAATTGTCGTTGACATATAGCAACGAAACCGGCGATACACCACATATTATACTTACGGTCGTAGAAAAGAAAGTGAAAAACTATAAAAATTAGAACCCGCAACCATCTTAGACATCATAAACCCAATGTATCACATACTTTGGATTTCATGCCTAACCAAATGAATTCCTTAGACATCGCATGCTTAACAATTATAAACCCTGCATTTTAGTCTCGCTATTGAAAACACTTTTCAATGAACAGTCGGGTAATTCAACAAGATCCTCGACAACTTGATCGAATACTCGTTGGAAACTTTAGTAGACGGCCGCACCCCCGATGCCATCGACGAAGTGCGCTTAGGCGGAACACCGTGGCCGCGAGCACCCGAACGGATGCTTTTGGCGACGAGGTTCTCCTACAGTCACTTGGTCGGGGCTATGGGGCGTGGCTATCTAGTATGGTTACCCAACGAGTATCCGCGTACGCTACGTGATTGCGACGGACTTTTGATCCACATCAAAATCCCATGGCAACCGATCAAATGAGACTGAATTGCTAGATTTATAAAATTCAAATTAGTTTTCATAAAACTAAATATTGAGGATTCCAAGTATTGTATCATAATCACATATAGTTAGACGATATTAAACTTTTCGATCGAATCAACAAAGACCCAAAATTTCCCAAAGAGCTCAACACTTGAGCGGAGTTTAAAAAGTACCCAGAACATGCCACAACATCTATGGACCAACCGTAGAAGGGTCAACCCTTGTCTCACCTATGGCGCCGCGGAACTACCACAAACCCTAGGGTTTGGTGGCGGTTCCGACGGTCACAGAATCGAGTTAGGATTTCGTTCTTCTAGAGGGTCCATGGAAAACAACTGCATGATTTTCTGAAGATTTTAAATATGAAAAAAATCCAACTCTTGGAAAATTTCCAGCGAGGGAGAGAATGGGTTATTGATATCTGTTTGAACTTTTTAACGTCGTCTAAATAACCCGAAACGATGTTAGAATTACGACTACGAAACACTCCGAATTGCCTTTACAAAAATATAACATCACATGCAATATCAGTAAAAACAAGCAACACCTGAAACACCAAAACCCAGAGACTGGAACACCACCAAAAATTGAGCCCAGAAACCTATCAAAAAACCGGTGGGGCCGGTTTTTAGCTTCATGTGGCCGGCCAAAATCCGGCGAGGAGGGCTCAGTTTTCTGTGGTGTTCATGTTACATCACATGTAGTATTCTGCAGTTGCTTAAAAAAATTTTAGACACTCTGAAAATTTCGAAAGAAACTTGGGTTTTAGTTTCGATGTTTTGGAGTTGTTTCGGTTTCATAATCCTACAAATATCATCTAATTCTTTAGCATAGCTCTGATACCACTGCAGGGTTCCCTAGGTCGCCGCTGGGTTTCAGGAGGTATCGACCATGCCGTTTTTTAAAAAATTGACACGCTAAAGAACCCTAACCTAGAATCTAAACTAGAGAATTAGATGAAACTAGAATGCAAACATCTTTACATCTAAGTGAACAAGAAATACAACCTTTGTAGACCGGTCCTTCACTTCAATAGCTCCGTGCAGTAGTCCCTTCACTCCAAGTAGTGAACTCCCGGACTCTAGAAAGGCTCAACAAGATGAACGGAACAAACTTGCTTGAAGTCTTCGAGGCCGAAGATGATCTACGTCGAGAAGACACCAACTCAAGCTATCTCTTCACTAATATGGAATTAGTGAAGCAAACACCCTAAACTAAATGGCTAATCTAGTAAAAGATGATGAAGTAGGAATTTTGCTCACTTTAGAAATATTTTTCTCACTCATTTTCTTCACCTCCCCAAAAGCTAGAGAGCTTGAGGAAGGAGAAGAAGAAAAGCAACCATGGAAAAGATCAAGTGTAGAATGGTAACCATGGGTGAGTTAATATCATATACTAACCCTTGTAGAGACTAAACCATGGCTAATCATAATGGTTGGGTTAATAAATATCTTAAGCAAAAAAAAATTAGTGGACTTAGTCAATGGTTCCACAAGCTTCAACCATGTGAGTAATTTCCATCCAATTTTAATTTACTTTAAATAAATAAAACCCCTCATTATATTAACCATGGTGTGAGTCTCATACACCCATGTAGCATGTAGCATCTAGCATGACACAAAAAATTGTACATTAATATATATCACATATATACTAAATGCACAAGTGAGAAAAAGAATTCTTAAGTAAGCTAATATTAGTTAATGTAAGTTAATATATCAAATATATATAATTATACATTAAATTATTAAATCAACACTTGATTTAATAATCCGGTTATATCATAAATAACCGACTAATATCACATATCGCGAGAATAGAATATGGAATCGCATACTCGTATTAATCTCGGTCCCGCACATATTACATATGTGCTTCTACTTTGTTTCGCTTAAGCCAGGAAATCTCTGTGTAGGACTCTAAAGACCCGTCAATACGCCGGCTGTAGGTGGTGATCATATCAGTCACCCAAAAGCCGCAAGCGGTCTGCTAAACGTAACGGCCACCCGGGTATTGTGCGATTATAAGATCAACAAGCAAGCCTGCTCATACTCCTGCGAATCCAATCAGTAACACTACCGTATAGTCCGGTCTCTTCGTCTGATATGTTGCATATCACAGCCTGGGGGTAGTATTCGTCAGACCCCAATAGCCTGATAAGTCATGCCGATGTGAGGTCTATAACGATTCGAGAAACTACTGATAACACTTTCCAGTAAATCTCAGCAACCCTGGCCAGAGATTTCCTGTTATGACCAATTGAGCATAGCACTATATCAACCCCTAATACCGGGAGAGACGAAATCCCCTTCTATCGCTTATTGCCTCCATGTAACTCGGGACTGTACCCAAAAACCACCGTTTTGCACGATCTCTTGAACGTGGTAAGGTGGAAATCAAAGCACAGTGGGAATCACATAAGATTCTATGATGATCTTGGATCGACAGACTAACCTGTACCAGTGTCATCAGAGAACTGCTATCTGGGGATTTTACCCACCGTTGGATCTTTGATCTAAGAACTTCTGTTTTACATAAAATATTTTCTTGTTTTTAACAAGATTAGAGAAATATTTACAGAATTTATTCTGTAGATTGGTGATTCTTTAATCACCATTGGATTTTTAATCCAACGGTACTTTATTTTACAGAAGGCAATCTTTCTTGTTTAGAAAGATTTGAGGAATATTTTCTTCAAACAGAATTTAATTCTGCATCCTGATAATTTATCGTCTCCGTTGGATCTTTGATCCAACGGCTCTGCTTAACAGAGAGTAGAATTTAATTCTACTGGGTGCCGGTGCTCACGTGTTGTGCATATGGGTGCTGTTTAAGATTTTTGTGTGCTTTGCACACGGGCGCTGCTCATATAAGAGTTTTTAACTCTTGCGTGGAAGGCATGTGAGGCGCTGCCTCTTGAGTTTTGTACAGAGTTTTGCTCTTTTATTGGGGGAAACAAATGCCCCCACCGTTGCGCTCACGTGGCTCACACGTGAGTGCAGCGGTGGCACCTTTTCCACAGTTTGATCTTCTTGGAAGTTGAACCGTCTTCCTGTGCCTATAAGTAGGGCCTTTGGTCCTTAAGATGACTGCTGTTCATCTTCCCTAACCTTCTTTTTTCTCTGAGAATTTAATTCTCTTTCCTGAGCTCAGATCTCTGTCCAAGGAAACTTTTTTAGAGTCAAAATTCTGTCAAAATTTAGTAAAAATTATGACTAAACTCTTGAAGGAATCTTTTCATGTTTTAGAGTTTTAACCTATTAACAGAGCTTTGCTCTTCTCTTGTAACGATCTCTTAGAGATCTCAAAAAAAAAGGAAACTTTTTTTACTTGAGTAGATCGTAGATCTTAAAGATCTTTTAGGGTTTTACCCTGTTAGAAAGCTTTTCTTTTGAGGGTTTTGGGATGTTATCCCATTGTTCTATAGAGCATGGCTCTGAAAATTTTTGGGAATTTTATTCCCTCTCTAATTTTCTTAACAGATTTGAAATCTGTTTGCAGAACACAGTTCTCGAGGGAGTTTAACTCTCGAGTCCAATGGTGTTTTCTTATTAAATGAGAATCCTTTTGGATTCTATTTTTAATGAGTGACTGCCCCATCATTGATGGGGCGTTACCTCGATTTTGTGGGGCCCATGCCCCTTTTTTATTAATTGTGGTGCAGTACAATTTTAAGTGACAAAAAATGTTAAGTCCTTAATCATCGTGTCGATAGCTGACTCCTCCCTTTTTGTGTAGGTACTATAGCTTCCGATTCCTCTATTCCCTTCGTACGTTCGGAAAGCGCTTTTGCCGACGCGTCCGTAGGTCAGGAAGTCTTCGCGCTTATTAAGGATCATGACCCAGAGCAAAAATATCTTCATCTATGGAGGTCATGGTATAGTCAGATTATCCGGGGTCGGCACAGTTTTTCTTGTGCAGCGCCTTCGGAGCCAATCTCAGCGATTCATTACGCTGATCCGCCTTAAGTGACTTACGCCATAAAAGAGGTTAACTGGACCTCGGAAGGTCGTTTTCAGCCTTCCATGGCGTCGATACCCGTACAACCGCCAATGGCCTTGGACATTTTGGGGCGACTCATATACCAAGGAGAGTCGCGCCCTTGGGGGAAAGTTTAAATGATAGAATTGATGCCCCGTCATTCGGCCAGCTATCTACAGTGGACCCGGTATATCCTGTCGGCCAAGAAGTCGCTGCTATTAAAGACCGGGTTGTACCCCACAATCTACGCCCCTCTCTTTCATTACCACGCTCCCCATGTGTGGTGGATCAAGTTTGTTTTGGAACAATAGAACATCCTGACCCATACTTTTCTCTTATCATATCGGAAAGTTTCGATTTCATTGGAAGAGTTCATGGAGACCTCCGGCTTACCCGTCAGAGGGGAGCACTATGAGGAGATACTTTCCCCCGATGAATACATCTTTGCCACTAAGTCAGTGGTAATGGGCCTTACCCCAGAGAACGCCGTTCAACATCAATTCCCCAGCTTGATCAAGGTGTTGAACATGTATGAGAATTTATTCCTGGAGTCTGGCGGGCATGGGGTTAGCTTCACAGATTTTATCGTCCGCTTTCTTCGTCTGGAAGTTCTGTCTAACCAGGCCGCAAAATTCGCTAAACTCGACGACCCGTTCGGGTTTGGTTTAGATAACTTGCCGACGGTGGAAGCGGATCTAAAGAATTTCTTTATTCCTGACACTCCAGTTGTCCCTTTTGCGGAGATCGCTGCCCCGGGTGTTGACGAAGAGTCGTTCTTTTTGGGGTTCATTGGCCTATGGCTGAGTTGGTTCACACTTCCGACGCACCCCCGCTACATGAGGCCATCTGTTTTTTATCCGGCTCATCGCATCGTCGCAGGGACGCGTGTGGCCGTTGGGATCGCTGGGTTAGCTCATCTATACCATGGCCTGAGTTTAGCAGCTGACACTACTCAGCCGGGGGTAAAGCCCGTATATCTCCTATTGCATTACTTCACATTATGGATTGAGATGCACGTGCTGGGTGCCTTTGGCGTTCACAAATGACCCCGATTCTACGAAACCTACAACTTTTCCCGGGTCATGTACCTAGTTGACGCTTCCGCTCCAGACCCGTTACAGCGAGAGGCTCGGTGATTGCTCCTTCGACCACGCATGATTGGGGACAGTATGACCTTTGTCGATAAAGTCTTGACTATCGGCAAAGAATCCACCAAAGTGGTCCACCTATTGCACGATACTTTTAAGGATGGGGCTTCTGGATTGAGGACCCGGAAGGTTATGCACCTGTACTCTATCAGGCCGGGGTTCCCAGTGTTTAGACAGAATGCCTCGGTGCTGTTCATGAGGTACAACCCGCACCGCTTCGCTCAACAGCTGGGTTATAATCAAGGTGTTTCTCTCGAGGCGTTCTTAGTCGAGCCGGCTGCTATGGAGGAGGGTATTCGCAGC
This sequence comes from Agapanthus africanus, assembly GCA_030015575.1. Lineage (NCBI taxonomy): Eukaryota > Viridiplantae > Streptophyta > Magnoliopsida > Asparagales > Amaryllidaceae > Agapanthus > Agapanthus africanus. Next base: position 124,738,483 of record CM057348.1, read on the forward strand.
GCGCTGCATCATTTTTATGCGGTTAAATACGGGGTCCCATTTCCTTGTCAGCGAGTCGAGCAATGTGCCGAAAGCTTCGAATGCTCACGTGGCATAGTACCAGCATGCGACGTGTGCTATTGTCAGGGAGGAGAGGCGGCTGTTACTCGATCATAAGGATGCCGTCCCAGCCGATAATCCAGTGGTCCCTTTGAAGCGACAAGCATCCATTCGCCTTTCTTTAAGAGAAATCACTACGGCTATAGTCCCCCAAGCTTTTCCTGACAAGCTTCGGCCGGATGTTCCTGCGACTGCGGTAGCCACGGTGTCCCCGAAATCGGGCATTGGTTCGGAGATCGGGACCCACCGTCCGAAAAGGCCTGTCAAGCGAAATCTTTTATCGTCGGCTGTTGGTGTCAGTTCGCAGAAGAAAAGGATATTTCTATTCTCTGCTGATGTCTTATTCGGCCAGGAGCCCCATGCTCCCTACAGTGAGGGCTTGTGCGAATATGGCACCAATGAAGGTTTGTTTGACACGCCTGCAACTGATACTGATCTTCAGGCTTCCCTCGCAGCTTCCGAGCGACTGGTTCACGAGGAAGCAGCGTTGGTCTCTACTGCGGAGTCGGGTATACTTCATTTACATTCTTCTGCATCTATCCCTTCTCCCCTTATTATGCTTTATTAACACTCTCTTCTTTAATAGGTATTTATGATGAAGAGGCCCTTGCGGCTTCCCTCAAGACGTTTGAGGAGTAAGAGAGGCTTCGCGCCACCTTGGGTCTTGGTATAATTCACTTCACTACACCTTTGCTATTTTAGTTCTTTCTATTCAAGGTCCGACTCTTCTCTTCATCTTGCTGCAGGGACTACCAAAATCCAGGTTGTTCCAAGTGTAATTCCAATCCCAGGCGGTGACGCAGAAAATCTTCCAGAGCCACCGACTACGACCGAGGCCATCCCAAAGACACTACAGGAGGCGTTGCTGAAGTAGCCGATGATGGACGCCGTAGCGGCTCCGGAGGCAGAGCTCGGTTCGGACGACGACGTTGCCATGTCGGAAGTTTTATGGAGGTCGGTTCTCACGGCTCAGGATGAGAGGAAGCGCAAAAAGCATGCGGCGAGGGAACACGACGCTGTCTTAGCCGCGGGTGCAGGTTCAACCAATGTTCCGCCTGTTGACATTCCTTCAGTGGACGTTCCTTCTGCTCTGTCTACTGCCCATAGACAGGTTGCGCGTGTAGCTCGTGAAGAGAGTGAACGAATAATTCAAGGTAGAACAACACACGGTCCTTAATAACAGCACCTCCCCCCTGTCTATTCATTTAACATACGCATTTTTATTTGCAGGACCAAATTTGGATGACGGCGTGACAGGTGAAGCGCCGGCAACTAAAGAGCGTGAAGCGTCCAATCTTTCTCTGGACTCTGGGACCATTCCAACTACCGCTCTTTCCCCTTGTGGATCTTTTATATCGGCAGGTGACGCAAGCGTTACGACAGCCCTTGTCGAATCAGGGGATGAAGCTGTGGGCGTTGAATCTACTCTCCCAATGGAAACCGAAGAAGCCGTCACAGCTGGTGACGCTTCGGGCACAGTTTTGGTTCCTGACTTGTCAGGTATTCCTTGGGTTATTATCTTTAAGTTTTTTAATCCTACTAAGCGTCTCTGATGATATTTCTTTTGTCTTGAGCATAGGAGCAATAAACCCTGAAGTTGTACTGGCCGAAGAATTACCGCCGGCCGCTGCCTTGACTGTCACGGTTCCTTCTGTGCCTCCCCGAGTTTTGGAAGGTAAGGGTTTCTCATTTAGTTGCTTTATTGTAGATACCAATTTTCTTTGCCTTAACCATATATTTTCGCAACCTTGCAGGAGTGCTTTTTGACCACTTATACCAAGTGCTACACTCGCACTTTTCCTTCCAATCGGAAGTCGTTCCCTCTTCCAGCAGAGGTCGATATATTTTTTGTTTAATGTTTCTCCTTTTTGAGAGTAAACTTTCTGCTGATAAGCCTTCCTTATATTGAACCCAGCATCACGATTCAAAGGAGGGAGCAAAGGAATAGCCAAGCCTCCGGAGCTCCTTATTTTGCCACCTTCAACAGCTGGTACGATAGATTTCGTCCGTCAGGTGTCTTCTTTGTCTTTCAAGTTGAAATCTGACCATAATTTATTTTGCAGCGATTACACCGGTTTCAGCTCCTTTTGAGTCCTGTATTCCCAGGCCCACGGGGCCCTTTGCTAAATGTCCATCTTCTAGGGGCGCGGTGACTAGCCAGCGAATGTTAAGCGAATTTATCGAGGATCTTGACGCCAAGGTTCTTACTTCTGCTACGGATTTTTCCGACGAAGTCAATCCAATGCTGGCGACGCTCGTGAATTTCCACATTGAAGACCTCGTCGGTTCTTGGGTTGATTATTGCAGGAAGATCAAGGTTTGTCTGCATGAGATTGAGCTTAAGCGTCTCGCTCCTGAGGTATTAACTTTTAAATCTCAGCGAACCGCGTGGATCGAGCAGAGTATCGCTTTCATTCGATATTTTGAACAAGAGGGGACTCTGAGGTGAAAGGCGCATGAGACGGCTTCTAGTGAATCCGTCCAATTGTGCGCCTAAATTGAAGCGAATGCCGCGCAGCTGAAAGCTAATTTTGAAAACCTCCAACGATATATTTCTGACGGGTTGGCGCTAAGGCAGAAGCTTAATTTCACTGAGCGGGTCACGCAAAGTTGCGAAGCTGCCAAACGGGAAATTGCTGAGAAGCTTTCATCCTGCTTGCAACAATAAGCTCAAATCGAAGCGGAGCTGGCCGCCGTAGTTGAACGCGAGGTGGAATTGCAGGGAGCGTGTGAGCGGGTCGTCAGGCTGTTGAAAGCGCTTCCTTCTTAATCATTGTAATTGTATTTCCCTTTTTGCATTGGTTGTATATCTTGAACATTTTGATTCAGGAATAAGAAAATACATTCTCTTTTATGCGCTTATCCGTGTCTTGATGCCTTAATGTGGCGGTAATTAGTTTATTTACTCATTTTGGAGTTTGTAGTTCATGCGCTTGCTTCGGAGCCTGTGGTTTATTCACTCATTTCGGAGTTTCTAGTTTATAGACTTATTTCGGAGTTTGGAGTTTATTCACTCATTCCGGAGTCTCTAGTTTATGGACTCATTTTGGAGTTTATAGTTTATTCACTCATTCCGGAGTCTCTAGTTTGTGGACTCATTTAAGAGTTAATTTAGTTTATCTCCCTTGGGCTTATAGGCAAATTTGTCCTAACTTTATAGTTAACCCCTGCTCTTTACGACAGAGGTCCGTTAGGTTTTGTGGTACTAGGGTTTTGGTCCGTGGTACCGTCGCGTTGGCTGATGCGTTCCCCGATATGCAGACTTTACGTTGCTGTTCGAGTAGCCCCATGACTGTCATGTCTCTGATCCCTTCGTGGGCTGGACAAGATGTCTTTAAGTAATCTTCTTAAGTAGTTTGACCGTCGGAAGAGCCAGCATTAGGAATTTTGTCATGTCGCTTTTTACTTGAGGTTAGGCTCAGTTTGGGAGCCCCGATGAGTTATAACCACTTCGCACTGGTGTAGGATGATCTCCGATAGCCTTTCGGGTTTTATTTGAGTTGCCGTCAATTTTAGTTATATGTAAACCGTAGAGGCCATTATTGTACATATGATGTATATTATAGTGGATGTTTGGACATATATATATAGAGGACTTTCTTTCTCGACATGATAGTATGCTATTTGGTTACTCTTTATCTTAACATGTTGACTGGTATTCTTTACTGTCTTGCTCTCACATGTTGATAAAGCCCTTAGGATATGTACTTGACTACAAGGATTATGATGAGATCATACTAGAGGGGCCAGGGGGGTCCACAAGTACATCCTTTAATCAGTTCCTAGTCGTAGGAATATCGAGACCAGGGCATCGATATTCCAGTGTAGACTAGTTTGTACGTTTCTTGTCCCTTAGGGGGCGATGGTTGATCCCACAACCATTGGTGTGTGACATCAAAGATTGTACACAGGTGCTCATTGGAGAATGGGTACACCGAACAGGACTCGCCGAGAACTCCTATGTGGTAGTATACCTATCGTCAGATAGCAGTCCTCTGGTGACACTAGTACAGGTTAGTCTGTAGACCCGAGATCGTCATAGAGTCTTATGTCGCTCCCACTGTGCTTTAATTTCCTCCCTACCACGGCTCAAAGGAGTCGTGCAAACATGTGGATTTTGGGTACAGTCCCGAGTCACATGGAGGCAATGAGCGATAGGAGGGGTTTCGTCTCTCCCGGTATTGGGGGTTGATGTTGAGCTGTGCTCGATTGGCTATAACTGGAAGTCCCTGGCCAGGGCTGCTGCTGAGATTTACTGATAAGAGTTATCGGTAGTTTCTCGAACCGTTATAGGCCAGACATCGGCATGACTTATCACGTTACTGGGGACTGACGTTTACCACCCCTAGACATGATATGCGACATATCAGATGAAGAGACCGGACTGTACGGTAATGTCACTGATAGGCTTCATGGAAAGTATGGATGAGCTTGCTTGTTGATCTTCATATCGCTCAATACCCGGGTAGCCGTTACGTCTAGTTAGTACCGCTGACGGCTTATAGGTGATTGATGTGATCATCACCTACTGCTGGCATATTGACAAGTCTTTAGAGTCCCATACAGAAGTTTCCTGGTTCAAGCGAAACGAAGTAGGACACATATGTGATATGTGTGTGGGCCTGATTAAATACGTGTATGTGATACCGTATTGTAATCTGGCAGTTATCTGTTATTGGTTCGGTTATATGTGATATAACTAGATAGTCGAATAAAGTATTGATTTGATAATGTGATATACAGATAAATGATATTAGTCGGTCATATGTGATATAACCGGATTATTAAATCAAGTGTTGATTTAATAATGTGATATATATTATATGTGATATAATTATATCTTAACTAATATCATTGGCCCACTAATTTTTCATCATAATATATATATTAATATATATGATATATATATATATATATATATATATATATATATATATAAATATATATATAATGAAGAATGTCTTGAATTTCTATTTTTGAGAAAAATAGAAATGAGGTGGAAAATGAGAGCATGGTTGCAAACATGGGCTTTATTCATAGTTTATTCATCTTGACTCACTATTCAAGCATGGCTGCAATTTTATATTGCAAAATTCCATACTTGAATGAGTGGGGGTCAAGAGTTGCCATTCATTCTAGTCTCATTCTCAATACTTAGCCATTTTCTTGAGTTGCTCCCATGGTTGCTCTCTAGCTTCATCTTCTTCCTCAATTGCTATGGTTCAAGCTTCAACCCTCACATGAGATGTGAATTATGAAGCTTGAACACAATCTTGTGCAACTCGGAGATTGTTAGTTATATGTATGCCCTAGAGGCCATTATTGTACATGTGATGCATATTATAGTGGATGCTTCGACATATATATATAGAGGACTTTCTTGCTCGACATGATAGTATGCTATCTGGTTACTCTTTATCTTAACATGTTGACTGGTATTCTTTACTGTCTTACTCTCACATGTTGATAAAACCCTTAGGATATGTACTTGACCACCAGGATTATGATGAGATCATACTAGTAGGGCCAGGGTGGTCCATAAGTACATCCTTTAATCAGTTCCTAGTCGTGGGAATATCGAGACCATGGCATCGATATTCCAGTGTAGACTAGTGTGTACGTTTCTTGTCCCTTAGAGGGCGATGGTTGATCCCACAACTATTGGTGTGTGACATCAAATATTGTACACAGGTGCTCATTGGAGAATGGGTACACCGAACAGGACTCACTGAGGAATCCTATGTGGTAGTATACCTATCGTCAGATAGCAGTCCTCTGGTGACACTAGTACATGTTAGTCTGTAGACCCGAGATCGTCATAGAATCTTATGTCGCTCCCACTGTGCTTTAATTTCCTCCCTACCACGGCTCAAAGGAGTCATGCAAACATGTGGATTTTGGGTACAGTCCCGAGTCACATGGAGGCAATGAGCGATAGGAGGGGTTTCGTCTCTCCCGGTATTGGGGGTTGATGTTGCGCTGTGCTCGATTGGCTATAACTGGAAGTCCCTGGCCAGGGCTGCTGCTGAGATTTACTGATAAGAGTTATCAGTAGTTTCTCGAACCGTTATAGGCCAGACATCGGCATGACTTATCACGTTACTGGGGACTGACGTTTACCACCCCTAGATATGATATGCGACATATCAGACGAAGAGACCAGACTGTACGGTAATGTCACTGATAGGCTTCATGGAAAGTATGGATGAGCTTGCTTGTTGATCTTCATATCGCTCAATACCCGGGTAGCCGTTACGTCTAGTTAGTACCGCTGACGGCTTATAGGTGATTGATGTGATCATCACCTACTGCTGGCATATTGACAAGTCTTTAGAGTTCCATACAGAAGTTTTCTGGTTCAAGCGAAACGAAGTAGGACACATATGTGATATGTGTGTGGGCCTGATTAAATACGTGTATGTGATACCGTATTGTAATCTGGCAGTTATCTGTTATTGGTTCGGTTATATGTGATATAACTAGATAGTCGAATAAAGTATTGATTTGATAATGTGATATACAGATAAATGATATTAGTCGGTCATATGTGATATAACCGGATTATTAAATCAAGTGTTAATTTAATAATGTGATATATATTATATGTGATATAATTATATCTTAACTAATATCATTAGCCCACTAATTTTTCTTCATAATATATATATTAATATATATGATATATATATATATATATATATATATATATAATGAAGAATGTCTTGAATTTCTATTTTTGAGACAAATAGAAATGAGGTGGAAAATGAGAGCATGGTTGCAAACATGGGCTTTATTCATAGTTTATTCATCTTGACTCACTATTCAAGCATGGCTGCAATTTTATATTGCAAAATTCCATACTTGAATGAGTAGGGGTCAAGAGTTGCCATTCATTCTAGTCTCATTCTCAACACTTAGCCATTTTCTTGAGTTGCTCCCATGGTTGCTCTCTAGCTTCATCTTCTTCCTCAATTGCTATGGTTCAAGCTTCAACCCTCACATGAGATGTGAATTATGAAGCTTGAACACAATCTTGTGAGATTTTAACATCCCCTACTTCACCATCCCACACCAAAATAGCAATTTGGTATGGTGTGTTTGCTACACTAAAGGAGTTTAGTGTAGAGTTAGCTTGGGCTAGAGGGACTTCGAGTGGATCGTCTTTGGCGTGAAGATCACGAAGGAAGTTCGTTCAACTCGAAGAGGAGCCTAATAGAGCCGTGTGGACTTCAACATAGAGCTATAGAAGATAAGGACTCAAACTACAAAGGTTGTATGCTCTTTTCTTCTCTTGAGTTAATCACATCACAAAGGCAAACCCTAATAATCTAGTAAAGATCTTGTTAGTCTAACTTAGCACCTAATAAAAATTAAAATTTGGCATGCTTGATGTCTCTTGAATCTCATGGTGGTGCTAAGGTCGACTTTCATGGTATCATAGCCAAGCTAGAACATTAGGGTAACTTGTAGCGACGTTAGAAATCCGCCGTTTTTGTCGCGCAAAAACTGCCGATAAAAACAGTTTCGAAATTGATGTTTTGAGTTGTTTGCACACCCCGCGGGCTCACGGTTTGAACCGAGAAGCCTCGGGGTGGAGCGTGCGCACCCCGGGGACACCCCAAGGGGGACCGAATGGCTTGTCCCACTCCCCAAGACCACCACAAGGTGGTCTTGGCGGTGGGGACCCGAAACTGCCCCACCTTGGGCAGTTTCGGGTTTGCCTCACCCCCTGGCCACCTCGTGGTGGCCTCGGGGGTAGGGTATCCTCTCTAAGCCTCCCTTTAGATACTTAATCTTGGGTCTTCGCCTCCGTGAAGATTCGGGTTGGTTTTGAGTTCGTTTCGACTCCCGGATTGACTTAAAATGACCGGTTTTGGAACTTTAGCTCACTGGATTTTTCAAGTGTTGGAAAAATTGGTTTAGTTTGCTAATTGCGTGCGGAATTATAATGTCGCGGTTAATTTACAAGCTTTGTGATGTGTGTGATACAATTATTAGAATCCGGATTAATTAGTTTTGTGAAAACTAGTTAGTACGTTGTAAAGCTAGCCGTTTAGTCTCAATTGATCGATTGCCACGAAGTTTTGATTCGGATCAAAACTCCGTCGCAATTGCGTATTGTATGCGATCATTAAGTCGGAAATCTTATTGAATTATCCGACAAGCAATTGAAAAGAGTTTTCGATTTGAGACTAAAATGCAAGTTTTATATGTTAGGCATGAAATCCGGAATATGAGATATTCCGGATTTATGATGTCTAAGGATATTGCGGATTCTAATCATTGTAGTTTTTTGTTTCTTTTCTGCGACCGTAAGTGTAATATGTGGGGTATCCCAATCTCGTTGCTATATATCAAAGAGTTTTCGGGATACGCATATTTACTTACGTTGATGACATGAGATGTTATGTGTTGCTGTTGATATGATTTATTGGATCGTCGTGATTGAATAGCCGGGGGTTTTATGTGAGATGAGAGTTTTTATATTTTCATTCATGTAAAATCTGTATATAATATTCTTTTATTGGGGCACTTCCGAGTTGAGGATGATGTCACCATTGTTGTATATTATTTACTTTTCCGCATTAGGATAGACCCAAGGCGGGGAGCACAAGTAACCGGGTTCTAGAGTCCAGTGGGAGACCATCTCAAGGAGTTAAGACCGACTCTCCTCACTCTAGAATTGGCAGGGTTACTTGCCGCTCTCGTAGGACTCTAGGGATGTGGGTTTGGCTATTCATCACGACTGTGGAATCTGTGTTTTAAATTATTGGCTAAATTTAAAACACGGACATCCTAGTATATCCAATATTTCATATATTGCTTCTGCTGCTTGATTCTGTGATGTTGATCATATAATTGCGTGAGACGAATGTAATATTATATATATGATATATAATAAATGTTGCTTATGTTTTGCACCCGCGCTAGTCCAGCCCCCGCTATGCCGGTAGTTAAGTAACCTAACGGTGCATGACGGGACCCCGTGGCCAATGCGGATGGCATAAGCGTACGTTCTATTTTCGTTTTATTTTTCTGTGGTGTTAAGGAAACATTAATTGATGGGACTTCATTAATGAGATAATGAAAAGAAAGAAACCTAAAGATGTTGTAGAATCAAATTTTCAAAAAGTGTAGCTCTAGTTTTTGCTTTGCATAGTGGTATTCCTTGATGAATATCCAGCACCTCATTCGATGAGGAAAGAGCCGGGATCCCTTCACCGGGAGTGACCTCTTTAGCGAAACTATCAAATGCTACAACTAACTCGGTTTTGTCTTTTGACTGCTTCTTTAGTTCTTGCTTTGCATAGTGGTATTGTTGAATATCCTGCACCTCATTTGATGAGGAAAGAGCCGAGATCCCTTCACCGGGAGTGACCTCTTTAGCAAAACTAGTAAAAGTCTCAAAAACACTCATTTTCATAATCACTTGATTCTACAACGATATCAAGTTCATTACGCTCATGGTTTTCTTAAAAATCTGTGTAGCCCTCTGTCATTTCAGATAAGTACTATTTGGTATTCGTGCTGCGTTTGTTGACCTTGTTAAGGCGTAATATGCGGTAGCTGATTAGTACTTTTCTGCAGCATGTGATGCGATTGGATTATGGTAGTCGTACGGCTTTGTTGACCTTGTTAAGGGTTGTACGGGTGGGTTTAATTCAATCAAGAAATGACGGGTTGAACTTGGCTAGCGCTTATGATTTGTTGACCTTGTTAAGGTCATAAGTGGTTAGGGATAAAAATATTATCGGGAATTTCAATAAAATTTGTAATGAGATTGCATACTTTCTATATGATATTTGGATCCTGATATCCACTACGAATAAGAGTAACTCCTAGGAGAGTTTTGCGCTTTACAATTAGCCGATCAAGTAGGTGTCTAGAAAGGTGTCAACGGGGTTAAGCTTATAGGGAAATGAGGTTTATTTTAATTAGGTCCGTGCGAAAGTATGGGGAACCTCCCTCAAAGTACCGACACTGGCCTGGCTGAAAGACTGACGAACTTGTAGGGTGTAATTAATCCCGGCTAGTCTAACCTTTTAGGGTTTGAAGAAAGATTTGATAAAAACAGTGGGAGCCATCCTGATTAGATAAAATAACCAATCTAATCTTGCAAAGAGCGCACGCAAAGTGATTATCCTTCTCTCTCTCCTGGTAGCGACCAATGAAATGCCTTAATCAAGATAATAATATGGATGTATTGACCGAACCTACTTATCATACTGGACTAGGTTTTGCTCTACCTTATGATTGTCATAACTCTGAGAAAGGAATAGGGGAATATTCGGATTCCCACGCCACCCAAACGAAGAATATGCATGTTGATGCATCGTCTTTGGGTGTGTTCGTAACCAAGAACTGTTTCTTAGTTTACTCTACGTCCTGGGCATGAGATACCGGATCGGGATCTCATATATGTAATTTGTTACATGGGCTAAAGACAGGTAGAGAACTGGGATATGGTGATATGTCTCTAAGTAGTTGATATGGTGCAATTGTTGTAGCCAAAGCAGTTGGCAAATATCACCTTGTATTACCAACTGGTAAGATAATGATTCTGAGCGACTGTTATTTTGTACCAATAATATTGTGAATATTTTTCTAAATCAAGTATTGATTGTGTAAGATATGTTGTATAACAGTGTACACGTTCTGAATCAAACTACAGTTCTAAACGTACACACACAAGAGGAATAGTTCAGAAATGAACGAAGTCTTCTTGTGGTATTGTAGACTGGGTCATATCGATGAAACAAGACTAGCTAAAGTTCCATAAGGATGCATATTTGAATCCGTTCGAATTTACATCTTATGAAACTTGTCAGTCATGCAAAGACTAGATGACCAAATCTCCGTTTACTGGAAACGGAGAAAGAGCTACTGAACTCTTGGACAGATACATAGTGATGTATGCAGTCCTATGTCTATACATGCCAGGGTTAGTTCCGCGTACTTTATTACATTCACTGATGTTCTATCAAGATACGGACATGTGTTCTTGTTGAAACACAAAATCTGAATCTTTTGAGAATTTCAAGGAATCTAAGTACGAAGTTGAGAACCAAATGGGTACAGGTATTCAAGTCCTTCGATATGATCGGGAAAAATAATAACGGGGCACGGAATTCTGAGACTATTTAAAAGAGAATGAGATTCTCTCTCAGTTTACTCCTCCGTATACACCACAACACAACGGTATATCGGGGTGGAGCAATCGCACCCTATGAGATATGGTGCACTCTATGATGAGTTGCTGAGTTGTCTGTTTCCTTTTAGGGACACGCACTTGAGAAGCTGCATACCTATTGAGTAGAGTTCTGATCAAATCTGTTGCCTACCACTCCATATGAGATATGGAATGGGAAGAGACCATCTCTTAAACGAGTTAAGATATGGGGTTGTCCGGCCTATGTTGAAAAGCAAAATCCGGAAAAGCTCAAGGCAAGATCAGTTCTGTGCAAGTTTGTAGGATATCCCAACCATTCACGAGGGTTTATCTTTTACCACACCGAGGAACAAAAGATGTTTTGTTTCTCGACATGCCACCTTTTTAGAAAAGGAATTTCTTGTGGAAGAAATTAATGGCGATGATGTAGAACTGGAAGTAGTTCCAGTAAACACAAACTATAACTGACGATTTGTTGGAACCGGAGGATTCAATAGTCCCTGATGAACCGAAGCCACTCCGCAGATCTAGTAGGGTTCCTCATCCATCTGAGAGATACTGCGGTTTTCTCGTAGACGGTGGGAGCAAGGATTGCATCATGGAGATGATGACCCAACTAGTTTCGAGCAGGCCATCACAAGTGGGGACTATGTGAAACAGCTGAATGTTATGCGATCTGAGATGGAATCCATATACACAAGCAAAGTGTTGACTTTGCATGTTGCTCCTGAAGGGGTAAAACTCATCAGGAGCAAGGGGATCCTTGAGAAAGATAATTTGGTGTAGATAGAAAAGTTGAGACTTTCAAAGCTAGAGTTGTCGCTAGGCTTGAGTCCATCAGGATCCTACTTGCAATTGCTGCATACCATGACTACGATATCTGGCAGACTACACGTCAATCCGCTTTTCTAAATGGTGATTTAGACGAGAGCGTGTATATGACACTGCCGGAGGGCTTCGTAGACAGTGGGAGCAACGTAAGCATGTGCAAGCTGCTTAAATCCATCTACGGGTTAAAGCAGGTATCGTGGAGATGGAACGTCTGTTTTAATGAAGCTGTCAAAGAGTTTGACTTCATCAAAAAGGTAGATAAACCATGTATAAATAAGAAAGTTGTAGAGAGTATGGTTTTCTTCCTCGTATTGTACGCGGATGATATACTCTTGATAGGAAAATGTGTTCCTATACTACACTCGGTCAAGCACCTCTTATCACAAAGGTTCTCCATGAAAAATCTAACTGATGCCTCCTACATCCTGAGGTTATAGATCTATAGAGATAGATATAAATGGATTTGGGATTGTCCCAATCAAGGTACATGACACTATGCTAAAAGGGTTTTAGTATGGATGATTATAAGCATGGTAATGTACCTGCTTGTTCAGGAATCACTCTCTCCAAAGAGATGTCTCTCGAGACTGATTTAGAGAGGGCTCGCATACAAGGGATACCCTATGCTTTGGCAGAAGGGTCAATCATGTATGCGATGTTATGTACCAGACCAGATGTAGCTTACTCACCAGGTGTAGTGAATAAGTATCGAAAAGATCTTTGGGAAAACTAATGGACAACTGAAGAACATTCTTAAGTGCTTGAGAAGGATTAAAGAGATGTTCTTGGTGTATGGTAACAGTGAACTCCAAATGGAGTCCTTTACTGATTCGAGTTTCCAGAGTGATAAGGACGACTGAAAGTCAGTCTCGGGTTTTGTCTTCACCCTCAGTGGGGGGACGATATGTTGGAAGGGTTCCAAGCTATATACCGTAGCAGACTCGTTGATAGAGGCTAATTACATCGCTACCAACAATGCTGCCAAAGAGATTGTCCGGATGAAAAGTTCATATGATGAACTTGGTTCCTACCATTGGGCATCCAGTACCTGTGTATTGGGATGACAATGGAGCTATGGCTTTGGCCTACGAACCCCGGTCCCGTAAGTGATCCAGACATATTCTTAGACAGTATCACCTGATCAGGGAGATAGTTGATCTCCGGAAGATCGAGCTCAAGAGAGTTGAAACAGATGATAACAAATTGGATCCACTCACTGAGGCCATCCCTCAGATTCTATTCGAGAGACTTTTGGGACGTTGAGTATGAGATACTACAACAACTGGCCTTAGTGCAACTCGGAGATTGTTAGTTATATGTATGTCCTAGAAGCCATTATTGTACATGTGATGCATATTATAGTGGATGCTTCGACATATATATATAGAGGACTTTCTTGCTCGACATGATAGTATGCTATCTGGTTACTTTTTATCTTAACATGTTGACTGGTATTCTTTACTGTCTTACTCTCACATGTTGATAAAACCCTTAGGATATGTACTTGACCACCAAGATTATGATGAGATCATACTAGTAGGGCCAGGGTGGTCCATAAGTACATCCTTTAATCAGTTCCTAGTCGTGGGAATATCGAGACCAGGGCATCGATATTCCAGTGTAGACTAGTGTGTACGTTTCTTGTCCCTTAGAGGGCGATGGTTGATCCCACAACCATTGGTGTGTGACATCAAATATTGTACACAGGTGCTCATTGGAGAATGGGTACACCGAACAGGACTCACCGAGGAATCCTATGTGGTAGTATACCTATCGTCAGATAGCAGTCCTCTGGTGACACTAGTACATGTTAGTCTGTAGACCCGAGATCGTCATAGAGTCTTATGTCGCTCCCACTGTGCTTTAATTTCCTCCCTACCACGGCTCAAAGGAGTCGTGCAAACATGTGGATTTTGGGTACAGTCCCGAGTCACATGGAGGCAATGAGCGATAGGAGGGGTTTCGTCTCTCCCGGTATTTGGGGTAGATATTGCGCTGTGCTCGATTGGCTATAACTGGAAGTCCCTGGCCAGGGCTGCTGCTGAGATTTACTGATAAGAGTTATCAGTAGTTTCTCGAACCGTTATAGGCCAGACGTCGGCATAACTTATCATGTTACTGGGGACTGACGTTTACCACCCCTAGACATGATATGCGACATATCAGACGAAGAGACCGGACTGTACGGTAGTGTCACTGATAGGCTTCATGGAGAGTATAGATGAGCTTGCTTGTTGATCTTTATATCGCTCAATACCCGGGTAGCCGTTACGTCTAGCTAGTACCACTGATGGCTTGTAGGTGATTGATGTGATCATCACCTACTGCCGGCGTATTGACGAGTCTTTAGAGTCCCACACAGAAGTTTCCTGGTTCAAGTGAAACGAAGTAGTACACTTATGTTATATGTGTGTAGGCCTGATTAAATACGTGTATGTGATACCGTATTGTAATCTGGAAGTTATCGGTTCGGTTATATGTGATATAACCAGATAGTCGAATCAAGTGTTGATTTGATAATATGATATACAGATAAAGAATATTAGTCGGTCATATGTGATATAACCAGATTATTAAATCAAGTGTTGATTTAATAATGTGATATATATTATATATGATATAATTATATCTTAACTAATATCATTAGCTCACTAATTTTTCTTCATAATATATATATATATATATATATATATATATATATATATATATATAATGAAGCATGGCTTGAATTTCTATTTTTGAGAAAATAGAAATGAGGTGGAAAATGAGAGCATGGTTGCAAACATGGGCTTTATTCATAGTTTATTCATCTTGACTCACTATTCAAGCATGGATGCAATTTTATATTGCAAAATTCCATGCTTGAATGAGTGGGGGTCAAGAGTTGCCATTCATTCTAGTCTTATTCTCAACACTTAGCCATTTTCTTGAGTTGCTCCCATAGTTGCTCTCTAGCTTCATCTTCTTCCTCAATTTCCATGGTTCAAGCTTCAACCCTCACATGAGATGTGAATCATGAAGCTTGAACACAATCTTGTGAGCTTTTATCATCCCTTACTTCACCATCCCATACCAAACTAGCAATTTGGTGTGGTGTGTTTGCTACACTAAAGTAGTTTAGTGTAGAGTTAGCTTGGGCTAGAGGAACTTCGGGTGGATCGTCTTTGGCGTGAAGATCATGAAAAAAGTTCGTTTAACTCGAAGAGGAGCCTAGTAGAGCCGCGTGGACTTCAACCCGGATCTATAGAAGAGAAGGACTCAAACTACAAAGGTTGTATGCTCTTTTCTTCTCTTGAGTTAATCGCATCACAAAGGCAAACCCTAATAATCTAGTAAAGATCTTCTTAGTCTAAATTAGCACCTAATAAAAATTAAAATTTAGCATACTTGATACCTCTTGAACCTCATGGTGGTGCTAAGGTCGACTTTCAGTCAATACTCCGAAGCTAGGAATTTGGCCTTCGTTTCCTTTTGATTTGGCTATTTTGGAGCCTTTGTTGACATTGCGTCTGTTATAACGAGAAGAATATCGGAGTAGTCTTTAAGTTGATTTGTGAACCGTAAAGACTTGGAGCTAAGAATTTTGCCATGGCTCCGTTTTGTTTCGACCCTGGGGTCTTTTGTTGACGCCGCGCCAGCATCCTGCTGGAGTGAGAAGGATCACCGTTGTTGACATTGCATCTGCTGTAACGAGAAGCATGTCGAGGTAGTCTTTAGGTTGTTTTGTGAACCGTCAATACTTGGAGCTAGGAATTTTGCCATGGCTCCATTTTGTTTTGACCCTGGGGTCTTTTGTTGACGTCGCGTCTGCATCCTGCTGGAGTGAGAAGGAACGCCGTTGTTGACATTGCGTCTACTGTAATGAGAAGCGGGTCGAGATAGTTTTTAGGTTGTTTTGTGAACCATCAAGACTTGGCTCTTCCTTTGACGGAGTCTGGTGGGAAAATATGGTTCCCTTTTCGTCTGTGCCCATGGATTGTATACAGGGGTTGATTTGGACTCACCTGTAGGGCAACTGTTTCATTTCATTTTATTTCTTTCCGTGATGCTATATCATTTCAGCTTTTTATATCGCGAAAGTCGCGATTGCCTAATCATTTCGGCTTTTTATATCGCGAAAGTCGCGATTGCCGAATCATTTCGGCTTTTTATCGCGGTGCCCAATCATTTCGGCTATTCTTTCTTTTTACTCGCTGCTTTTTATTGCGAGTTACCCAAACATTTCGGCTATTTTTATATGCATATATTTTGCTTGTTGATTTTCATTACGAGTTGCCCCATCATTTCGGCTATTTCATATGCATTTTTTTGCTCGCTGATTTTGGTTGCGAGTATGGAACTTGAGATCCGATACCAATCTTGGCATCAGCATCGCTGCGACTGGAATATTGTCAGGAACAAATCATCATTTGCCTTGAAAGGACTTGGAATTTGATACCTGTTCAGGCATCAGCATCGCTGTGACTGGGATATTGCCAGGAGCGAATCATCATTTGCCGTGAGAGGTCTTGGAATTTGATACCGATTTAGGCATCAGCATCGCTACGACTGGAATATTTCCAGGAGCAAATCATCATTTTCCTTTACTTATTTTAACAAAGGTGGCTTAGGAGACAAGGTTAGGATCCCGTCAACTAAGGCTTTTGACTTTATGAGCCGTAAGGGTCTCATAAAGGGTTTTCTCCCTACGAGCCGAGAGGATTTCGTAGGTGTAGGTTCTCCCTAGAAGTCGTGAGGATTCCTAAGTGATATTTTCTCTTGCAAGTTATAAGGATCTTACAAGAGTGTTTTCTCCTTACAAGTCGAGAGGACTTATAAGTGTCACTCACCATATGGGAAAATTTTTCGCCAGTGGTGGAACTTGGTGAGGGGATATTTATTTGTGCCCGTGGATTGTATACAAGGGTCAACATGGACCTCTTGTAGTAAAACGTGGGGAATACGACGGCTTAAGGATAGGTTTGGATCCCTGTAACTTAAGACTTTGTATCCTATGAGCTGTGAGGGTCTCATAGGGGGAGTTCTCCTTATGAGTCGAGAGGATCTCGTAAGTGAAAATTTTACGAGATTGCGCTTTTTCAGTTCTTCACAAGCTCGCCGGTAGCCCTGCTATTTTTACTCATGGTGCCCTTTCGAGTTTTCATCCGTGTCCATTTTGCTTGTGGACGTACCCTTTTTTTGTTTTTTTAACAACGAGATTGCGTCCTTTCAGGTTTTCACAAGCTCACCGGTAGCCCTGCTTTTTTTACTCACGGCGCCCTTTCGGATTTTCATCCGTACCCATTTCGCTTGTGGACGTACCGTTTTTTTCTTCTTTTTTTAACAACGAGATTGCTCCCTTTCAGGTTTTCACAAGCTCACCGGTAGCCCTGCTGTTTTTACTCACGGCGCCCTTTCGGGTTTTCATTCGTGCCTATTTCGCTTGAGGACGTACCGATTTTTCTTTCTTTTTTTTGTAACAACGAGATTGCGCCCTTTCAGGTTTTCACAAGCTCGCCGATAACCTTGCTGTTTTTACTCACGGCGCCCTTTCGGGTTTTCATCCGTACCCATTTTTCTTGTAGACATACCATTTTTTACCCATCGGTTTGCCAATGGGACTTGGGAAGTGGCTTCATTGCTACGGTAGTTGTGTAGCCGGTAGTACTTGAGCTGTAACTTCTGCTGTTGAGATTTCGATTGCAACGCAGATCTCGAGGGCAGATATTGTCATCTTTGGGGCGATGCGCCATGTTTGAGACTGTGCACTAGTTTTAAGACATTTCGGTCCATTGTCGCTGTGTTTGAGGCGATGCGCTAGTTTAAAGACATTCCGGTCCATTGTTAGTTTAGGAACATCTCGGTCCATTGCCAGTTTAAGGACATCGTGGTCAATTATCACCATTTTTGTGGTGAAGCTTTTCCGAATACCACTTAGAGTTTTGACTCGGGAAGATAGCGAGCGGACATAAGCGTCGTCATCTATCATTGATCTAAGTCGTGACTCTTCAAGCGTGGTACTTCTTGAGAAATCGATTGTTTATTGGTCGGAAGGGTCTTTCGCCATGCATATCCATGAGCAAATAGGCCCCACCTTGATAGACCATGTATATGATGTACGAGCCTTCATAGTTTGGTTCGAATTTCTCCCGTTTTCCACGATTGGGGATCATAGTTCTTTTGACGACTAACACGAGTTCACCTTGGCGGAACATTCTCGTCCTAGTCAGTTTTTTGCATGAGCGTGTCATCTTTGCCTTATAAGCTTCTAGGTTTTGTTGCTCCATGAAAAGAGTTTCATCGAGAGCGTCGAGCTCCTCAAGTCAAAGATGGTCATTTTCGTCATCTGTTAGCTCGTATCGAACCGCTACTCGGAGAGAAGGGAGTTCTATTTCCAAAGGAAGGACTGCTTCAGTGCTGAATACCAACGCGTATGGTGTTGTATTCGTAGCTGTTTTGAACGTCGTTCGGTACGCCCAGAGAGCTTCATGCAGTCTCTCGTGCCAGTCCTTTTTGTTTCTGGACACCGTTTTCTTTATAATCTTGGTCAAGTTCTTGTTGAAAGCTTCAGCTAGACCATTAGCTCGGGGATTATAGACGGAAGAGTATCTCTAGTTTATTTTGTGCTGTTCTGCGAAGCGTTTGATTTTATGGCTCCTGTAGGCTGGCCTATTATCCGAGATTATCCTTCGCAGAGAACCGAATTGGTAGATGACATGTGTCTTGAAGAAATGGAGAATATTCTCCGTCTTCACCTCCCTTAGTGGTATTGCTTCTGCCCACTTAGAAAAGTAGTCGGTCGTTGCCAGTATGAACCGGTGTCCTTTGTATGATGCTGGTTCAATGGGGCCAATTATATCGGTTCCCCACATTTCGAATGGCCAGCTAGCTATCGTTGGGTGTAGCGGATTTGGATGTTGGTGGATGAAGTCCCCGTGAATCTGGCATGAGTGACACTGCTTTGCATATTCGAGGCAGTCCTTAATCATCGCGGGCTAATAATATCCCATCCTTTTGATCTTCAGCTTCATCTTTGGCCCGACTTGATGAGAAACGCAGAGTCCATCATGAGTTTCTTGAACGACTCTCCTTGCTTATCCTGGCCCCAAGCACCTTAGCCATAAACCGTTAAGCGATCTCTTGTATAGAGTATCATTGACGAAAGCGAAAGACAGAGCCCGTTTCATGAACTGATGTCTTGACGACGCGTTTTCGAGCATTCGATGGGATTTGAAGTAGTCTATCCCTCCAATCCTTGATCTTTTCTTCGTATTTTATTTGAAGGACTACTTGTTTAGTCGCTTCCTTTCCTTCATACGACTTTGTTAAATCCCCCGAAGATATTTCTGCTGGCGCAAGAACCCGGCGGCTTTGCACAATGATCCTTACATCATCGAGCTTTTCGTTAGCCAGTTCCTTAGCAAGCTTGGCTAATGCATCCATCTTGATATTTTCTGCATGTGGTATGCTTTCTAGGATGTAGGAGGGGATTTGTGTCAGCAGTTGCTGCACTCTTTCACCATACCTGATCAGTTCTGGCTTACACGTCTGATAGTCACCATTTACTTGGCGAACGACCAGCTGGGAGTTTCCATATATGAGGAGGTTTTCAATTCCCATAGCGACAGTGATCTGAAGACCCGCTATTAAAGCTTCATATTCGGCCTCGTTGTTTGTTCTTGGTTCCGTTAAGGAAAGGGCGAAAGGCATTATCCCTCCTTGCGGAGTCACGAAGATGAGGCCCACCCCAGATTTGATTATAGGGGTGGTATGCTTACGCTTCTTCATGGAAGATTCTCCATTGAAGTAGAGTTCCCATTAGAAATAATTTTCCTCCTTCTTCCCTTCGATTGTGTTGAACGCGTGTTCGTCTGGAAATTCGCAATTTAAGGGAGAATCGGCTGGTATCGGATGCTCGGCGAGAAAGTCGGCGATGGCCTGGCCTTTCACTGATTTAAGGGGTCGATACGTTATCGAGAACTCCATCAAGAGGAGGGCCTATTTGGCAAGACTTCCTGATAGTATGGCCCTTGACATCAGATATTTAAGAGAATCCACCTTTTATATAAGATGGACCTTATATGCTAAGGTATAGTGCCTGAGCTTCGTTATCGTGAAGATCAGTGCCAGACAATGCTTTTCGATAGAGGAGTAGTTATTTTCTGCTCCCAGGAGAACTCGACTTAAATAGTAGAGAGCTCTCTCCTTTCCCCGATCGTTCTTCTGTGCCCATAGCGTGCCTAGAGAACCTTCAAAGTCGTTGTGTACAGGATGAGGGGCGTTCCTTTGACCAGAGCGGTCAGTACCGGCAGGTTCTGCAGGTATTGCTTGATTTCATCCAGTGCACTTTGGCATTTATGATCCCAAATGAATGGGGTCCCCTTCTTTATTAGATTGCTATAGGGGCAGCATTTGCCGGAGAGGTTGGTTATGAACCATCGGACATATGCGAGCTTTCCTTGGAGAGACCGCAATTGTTTGAGTGTTCTCGGCGTGGGCATTTTCATAATCGCCTTGATCTTTGATGGGTCTATTTCGATGCCTCGATGTCGTATGATGAATCCTAGGAATTTGCCTGAGGAGCCTCCAAACGCGCATTTCAGAGGATCTATCTTTAGATTGTATTTCCGAAGACGCCGAAACACTATGTTCAGATGTTTCCAGTGCTCCTCGTACGATTTTCTTTTCACCATAAGGTCGTCAATATAGCATTCGACAATCTCATGTATGAGGTCATCGAAGATCTTCGTCATGGCCCTCTGGTAGGTAGCGCCTGCGTTTTTCAAACCGAAGGGCATCACCTTATTGAAGTATATGCCTAGTGGAGTTCGGAAGGCGGCGTACTTTTGGTCTTCAAGATGCATTTTTATTTGATTTTAGCTTGAAGATCCATCCATGAAGGAGAAGACCTCATGAGTGCATGTGCTATCGATCATCAGCTAGGTAACAGGTACTTGGAAGTCATCCTTCGGACAAGCTTTGTTAAGGTCTCGGAAGTCCACGTAGATGCGCACTGTTCCTTTTTTCTTCATCACCGGAATAATGTTGGCAATCTAGTCGGGATACTGAATTTCTTGGATGAAGTCAGAGTCAATTAGTTTCTTGACTTCGGCATTGATACTCATCTCGAGTTCGAGCCGCATTCTTCTTAGCGTTTGTTTGACTGGCTTGACATTCGGCGATATAGCCAGTTTATGCACCGCTATTTTTGGATCCAGCCCCGGCATCTCGGAATAGTTCCATTCGAAGCAGTCTTTATATTGCATAAGCACGTCCTTTAGTGTGGCCACCTGTTTTTTAGACAACAGCTCACTGACGAACATGGGTCTCGACTCATTTTCCGTCCCCAAGTCAATTTTTCTCAGGTTGTCCGCCATAGTGTGGATCCCATCTTCCAGCTCTTTTGGTGCTGGTGGAAACTCTGAGATCACGTCCTCCTCCTCATTTGCGAAGGACTTGAAGCAGTCACCCATATTCTTGTGCTCTCCTTCCTTTGAGAGTATTATCATATGGCAAGTACGAGTTCGCTTCCATTCTTGGTATTAAGCTGGTCCCGCCTTCGTGATATAAGTTCTCTTTGGCTTATGCTTTTGCGGTGGGGTCACCCTCCAGCTGTCGGATAAAGCGAACCTGTCCTGTTGATATTGGTCTTCGACCTGGTCTTTAAAGGTGAAGCAGTCTTCAGGAGGATGTCCTATTGCTCGATGATAGGAGCAATAATCCGGATGATGGACCTTGTTTATTTGTTCGGGATGCCGAGACTCCGGGAGCGTCATCATCTGATGCTTGATGATAAGGTTGAATATTTTCCTTGTCTTGTCTTGAGGGAAAGAGTATTCCCGACCCATCTTCTTGATGAAAGATTGATTCCAACTGACTTTTTCTTAATTGTGTGCCTTCTTGGATCCGCTTCGCTGTTTTAGAACGTCATTCTCGTTCTCCACCATGTTTTTTCCTCTTTGTCGGGCTTTTTCCTTGTCTCGAGAATGTACAGCGGGCTGAAAGTGAAGAGCATCGTAATTTTTCTTTTCCGCAGACTGCTGAATGAGACGCTGAGTCCTAGCCTTTTCGTAAATAGCCATTTCGTGGTTGCAATCATCCCGAACCTTTTGACCGCCCTCCCTCATTAGCTTGTCAACTTGCTCTTCAAACGACAGACTTGACGTTCTTATAGTGGGATTTTGCTTCGTTTCAACGTCACAGCTATATGGAAAAGCATTCCCTTCTTCACCGGAGTTGTTTATAATGCAACAGCCAAGGAATCGCTCCTGTTTTTTGGACCGAACGTATTCAAGCCCAGCCGTCTCCATCCTTCCGTTGGGCATCTTTCGTTGAGTCCCAGGAATGTCCTAAATCTTGTTATAGAACTGGGCTTGTCGAGCGTTTTTTTTGAAGGGTACGCCTTAGCATCTTAATAGCCCTTTCAATCCCTCTGCGTAATATCTGGGTAGACGGATTGGTTGAATCCTGTCAAGCGCAAGTTCGGCACCATGCCAGACTTCTCTCTCTACTTTGGTCTCCGTAGATCAATAAAAGAGGATCGTCTTTTCACCTCTTCACCTGGGAGGGACGTAGAAAGTTTGCAGCTCTTGTACGCTATATGTATTGAGTGTATCAAGTTCTTTGTAATGCCGAGACAGAACTATGGTGATTTGCAAGCTCTGTTCAGCTCCAATAATGGTTTGTGCTGACGGGTGAGTGGGGAATACGGCGTTGGTCTCATCCTCAGAGTCACTGTCAAAGACCAAAATAGGAGTAGATGGTCCGGGCATGTTGCATTGGGGTTGCCCCGAGTAGACTATCTCTTCATCTTCCTCGGTATCGCTCCTAAAGATCGTGATGGTGACAACGGATTTTTATTTATTCTCCGGCTTATGACATCTTTCCGTGTCTTTTGAAGTCTGGTAGGAAGTACTTTGCGTCTTCATATTTTCGGACTTCGTTTACGGAGAATGGATTTAGCCCCCTGTAACTGTGTACTTGAGGCCGTCTTTGAAATACTTCATACACTGGTGTTTTGTATAAGGGATGACGTTGTACTCGTGTAACCAAGGCCGGCCGAGCAGAGCGTTATAGCAAGTCTTGGCGTCAATGACATGAAATTTGATGTCAGTGACGAGAAGCCCAAAGCGTAAAGTCAATATTACGGACCCAAGCGTCCGCGATGACTGAGAGTCCCAAAGATAGTAATCTTATCCCGAACCAGGTGCTGAACGTTCATGCAAATCTCCTTCAGCACCTTCATGTTGAGAAAGTTGACGGATGACCCGTTTTCGACCAGGATCTTCCCTATCTTGAAGTCTTGGCAGTACCCGGTGACATATAGTGGACGGTTTTGCTCGCATGTTTCGATGAGGAGATCTTCATCGCCGAATGTAATGTCAGCTGTATGAACCTCTGCCAGCTCGTCCTTCATCTTTTATTCTGCAAGGAAAGCTTGGAACTGATCGGGCTCCTGTAATGCCCTGATCAGAGAATCTCTTACTTTTTTGGACAGGAGGAGAGCATCCAATATGCTCAGTTGTGAGGGTATCTTCCTCAGATATACCAGGACATTGTAATCTACCTTATTTTTCTTAGGCGGGTCCTTGGCTTTGAGCACTTTGACGACTCTATCAGCTAGGGCAATTTCCTCAGGGACTTTTTGCTTTCCCTTGTCTCTTTTACTCGAACCTTTGTTTGTAGGCCCGAGGTTCTTTTCAGGCAGCGTGCGGTTAAGCAGCTGAATATTCTTGCAGTTTTTCTCCTCTTCTTCTTTTCCGGAGGTAGATTCTTTGAAGAGAGGGTCGAGAATTATTTCTTCCTCAGAATTGTTCCCGAATGTAAGAACTTGAGATTTTCTTTTTATCGAACTGGTATTAACCATATGACAATTGTCAGCCGTTCCTTCACGCTCGTCTGTCGCGCTTCTTTGTTGTCGACGAGCTTTGAGCTTCATTCGCTTGAAGTGTTGTCGGTGAGCAGCGTATCGTTTCCACCACTTTTTGAAGGCATTGCACTCTTTGGTGGGGTGTGTGACCCTCCGATGGTATAAGCAATAGTTCGGATGTATATCCGTTTCGTTAAGGCACATGATCCCGGGAGCGTTTTCCACGAGAGGGGGCAGCTTCATTCCAATTGACAGGGCTTTGGCGAACCGCTTCTTTGCTTTGATCCTGCTCTTATTTGTAGCAGGTGTGCTTTGGCTTGGTTGGAGTACTTTGTGACTCCTCATCGCTGCGTCTTCTTCATCCTGACGCCGATACCTGGCCTTTTCGTATATGGCCGTTTTACATTCTCGATTAGCTCTGCTCTTTTGAAAAGCTTCATTTAGCAGCCTGTCAATTGGGTCTTCTGGCAGCTCCGGGGATTTTGGCACCAATCCTGCCCCCAGTTCCTCTACGTTGTTTTCCGACGCCGAGGGAGTTTCTTCGTTATTTAACGACGAATGAGAAACCATGTGGCAACTTGCTGCATAATCTTCGGTTTCTCCTGACGAGTCATTTCCCTCATCATCATCACTATCTCTATTCTTAAGAATATGCTTGAGAAACTCTTCGAGAGTGACTAGGGTCCGCGCCTTCTGGTTGTACTCCTCTAGCGCGTCGATGTACTTTTGCAGGTCCGTGCGCTTGTCGTCAGGCTGTACGGGCTTCTTGGTCTTCTTTTTCCCTTTCGAATAATTTGAAGGCTTGACCTGGGTGTTTTGCCCATCGTTAGCAGTTTTCGGTGTGGGGGTGTGGTTTTAGCATTCACTCAAAGATCTTGGGCTCCACCGGGCTTTTCTACCTGATCGCCGGACATGGTTGAAGATCCTTCAGCATTCTTTTGGTTTTAGCTGAAAGGACAACTTCCCACAGAGCTTCTTCCACAAATGAACATGATGCCCCCGGCGTATCCACCTTTTTAGAAGCGTGCCTCTGTGGCGGGTTCACCTTCCAGTTCTCTGACAGCGCGAATTTCCCTTGACGGTATTGGTCTCGACCCAGTTCTTAAAGACATAGCAATCCTCAATGGGGTGGCTCACCATTCGGTGATAGGAGCAGTAGTTGGGATCGTTGATGTCACCGGGCTGCGGTGGACGTTTTTGGTCCGGCAGAGTGATGAGTTTGTTGCGTACTGCTAGTTCGAACAGTCTTCTCGTTTTATCACTGTAGGGTGTTTTTCGTCACCCCATTGAGATGGGAATACGCGCGCGCTGGTCAGGCGCAGTACAGATTTCTCCTGCCTAGGGTAGGCTGGGGTTTATTGATTGTGGGGATCCGAATCTCCGGCAGCCGCGGACTAAGCTGCCGTTAATTATCCATCGCCTTTGAAGTGAGCGAACCTCCGATTGACGGGTCAAACTGGACATGCGAACTCAATGCGATGCGTTGGTGTGTGTGTGTTTTTCCTTCTTTTGCTTTATTCCATTTGTAAAAAAAAGAGAAGAAATATATATATATATATATATATAATTAAATATTTAGAGAAAAGTTTTTTTAATTTATTAATTTTTTTATTTTAAAATATTATTTATATTTATTTAATTTTTTTTTTGATAATAAAAAAAAAGATTAAAATAAAGTAAGAAGGAAGAAAGAAGAAAAGAAAAGAAAGGAAAAATTAAAATAAGAAAAGAAAAGAAATGAAAAATTAAAATAAAAAAATAAAAGGGGGGAAACCTGGGCTCCCATTTAATGGGAGCCTCCCCTCACATGCTAGCATGTGGGGGGGGGGTGTCACATGCTAGCATGTGATATGGAGGGTCGCATGTGACCCCTAGCATGTGAGGAGTGGTCACATGCTAGCATGTGACCCCCCTCACATGCTAGCATGTGAAGAGGGGTCACGTGCATGTGACCCCTCACATGCTGGAGGCAAAAGGGCTCCAGAATTTTTTTACATGGAGTTCAACTCCAAAAGATTTTAATAGAGTTTAAACTCCAAAAAGAGTTTTAAATCGAGTTTAACTCCGAAAAGATTTTTATTGCAGAGTTAAACTCCAAAAGAATTTTATTTGTGGTGTTAAACTCCGGAAGAATTTAAATGGAGTAAAACTCCTAAAGAACTTTAAATGGAGTTTAACTCCGAAAAAGAGTTTTATTGCGGAGTTAAATTCCAAAAGAATTTTAAATGGAGTTCAACTCCAAAAAGATTTTTTTAAATGGAGTTTTAACTCCAAAAAAAGATTTTTATTGTGGAGTTAAATTTCAAATTTTTTTTTATTGTGGAGTTAAACTCCAAAAGAATTTAAATGGAGTTAGACTCCGAAAGAATTTTTATTGTGGAGTTGAACTCCGAAAGAATTTTGTTTGGAGTTAAACTCTTAAAATGATTTAATCTAGAGTTAAAATCCGAAAAAAGATTTTTACTGTGGAGTTAAACTCCAAAAGAATTTTTGTAGTGGAGTTAAACTCCAAAATGACATGTGACACATGCTGTCATGTGACACATGCTGGCATGTGACTAGCATGTGAAGGTCACATGCTAGCATGTGAGGGGGGCCAAAAGGGCTCCTATTAAATGGGAGCCCTCCCCCTCTCGTGCTCGCATGTGATGGGGACAAAAAGGGTTACGAAAATTTAATTAATTTTTTTTAATATTTTTTTACATGGAGTTCACTCCCAAAGAAATTTTTTTGGTGTCAGAAATGGGAGTTAAACTCCAAAAAGAGTTCAACTCCAAAAAAAAAAGATTTTTATTGTGGAGTTGAACTCCAAAAGAATTTTTGTTTGTGGAGTTAAACTCCAAAAGAATTTAAATGGAGTTGGACTTTGAAAGAATTTTTATTGTGGAGTTGAACTCCGAAAGAATTTAAAATGTGGAGTTAAACTCCCCAAAAAAAGATTTTTACTGTGGAGTTAAACTCCAAAAGATTTTTTGTGGTGGTGGAGTTAAACTCCAAAATAATTTTATTTGTGGAGTTAAACTCCAAAATATTTTCTCCTTTCTCTTTCGAGAAGAAACTCAAAATGGGTTTTCTTGAAACTCCAAGATCTAGATCTTGGATGATAAAAAAAGAGACCCTTTTTCTTCTCTTGATGGAGTCTTGGGAGGTGGGTTTATGGTAAAACTTTGTTTAGTTTAAAAAAACAAAGAGCTAAGCTCTTGATTTATTTGGAAAATGAAAAGGAAGAGGAAGAACTTGAAAAAGAGAGAGTGGAGGCACAAACCCTAGTTTTTTGAAGGAATAAAAAGTGTATCTTTATTCATCATCATGTTGCCTTATATAGGCTTACACATTTACATATAGCCCCTTAGGCTTTACAAAATGGCATTTTGCCAATCACATATCTCATATGCTATTTCTTTTTGTACATAACCCATGGGCTTTACAAAAATTTGGCTTTATGCCCATTCATGCATAAAAATTACATCAAAATTTATTTATTACATGATTTTTTATTTCAACATGGGGGAGGCCGGCCGCTTCATGTTCGGGCTTGACTCGGGCATGGGCCCACTTGATCTGGGCTTGGGCCCACCTAGCTTGGGGTTGACCTTGACTTTGACCCGGTCAACTGGGGTGCAAATTTTGACCCCAACAAAGTACCCCCCATCAATAAATGCACACCGCACATTTGAGTTATGTGCATGAAATTGATGGATCTTTAAGCTGGAGGCGAGGCGGAACATCATTCCGGGGGTGGAGCATCCCTCGGGGAGCATGATTCCCGGGGATCGGAGCATCATTCCTATTTGCGGAGCATAATTCCAGAGTCGGAGTATCATTCCGAAGAGTCGGAGCATAATTCCGAGGGTTGGAGCATCATTCCGAAGAGCGGAGCATGATTCCAGGGATCGGAGCATCATTCCGAAGAGCGGATCATGATTCCGTGGGTCGGAGCATAATTCCGAAGAGCAGATCATGATTCCAGGGATCAAAGCATCATTCCGAAAAGCCGAGCATGATTCCAGGGATCGGAGCATCATTCCGAAGAGGCATAGCATAATTCCGAGGGTCGGAGCATCATTTCGAAGAGAGGATCGTGATTCCAGGGATCGGAGCATCATTCCGAAGATCGGAGCATGATTCCAGGGATCGGAGCATCATTACGAAGAGTCGGAGCATAATTTCAATGGCTGGAGCATAATTCCAAGGGCTGGAGCATAATTCCGAAGAGCGGGGCATGATTCCAGGGATCGGAGCATCATTCCGAAGAGCGGAGCATGATTCCGTGGGTCGGAGCATAATTCCGAAGAGCGGATCATGATTCTAGGGATCGGAGCATCATTCCAAAGAGCGGAGCATGATTCCAGGGATCGGAGCATCATTCCGAAGAGCGGAGCATGATTCCAGGGGTCGGAGCATAATTCCGAAGAGCGACAGACATTCGGACCGAAGCATAATTTTGATGCAGAGGTTGATTCCCAGGCGAAGTATAATTCCGACAGGGAAAGCAGATACTCCGAGGTGAAGCATGATTTCGACACGGGGTACATTCTAAGACGGAGCATGATTCCGGCGCAGAGCTTGTTGGCTGACTTGATTCCGAGACGAAGCATAATTTCGACAGGGAAGGCAGGTATATCGAGGCGAAGCATGATTTCTACACGGGGTGCACATTCTGAGACGAAGCATGATTCCTACATAGAGCTTGCTGGTTGATTTGATTCCGAGACGAAGCATAATTTCGACAAGGAAGGCAGGTACACCGAGGCAAAGCTTGATTTCGACGTGGGGTATACTCTGAGACGAAGTATGACTCCGACGCAGAGCTTACTGGTTGACTTGATTCCGATGCGGAGCATAATCCCGACGAGGAGGTCGTTGGCTGATTCCGAGCCGGAGCATAATTCCGACAAGGAAGGCAGATACACCGAGTCAAAGCTTGATCTCGACACGGGGTAAATTCTGGGACGGAGCATGATTCCACCGCAGAGGTTGTTGGTTTGATTTGATTTGGGTTTACATCAGCATCGCTATACTGGAATATGGTACCAGAAGAGAATCATCATTTGCCATGAGAGGATTTGGGAATTGGTTTTGGTTTGGCATCTACATTGCTGCACTGGAATAATGCCAGGAGCAACTCATGATTTGCCCCGAGAGGATTTGGGAATTGATGGCTTAGGAGACAGGTTTAGATCCCTATCACCTAAGGCTTTTCAATTTTATGGGCCGTAAGGGTCCCATAAAAGCATTTTCTCCCTACGAGTCGAAAGGATCCTGTAGGTGTATTTTCTCCTTAGGAGTCGTGGAGACTCCCAAATGTGTTGCTCCATTGTGAGTCGTGAGGATCTCACGCGGGAAGTTTCTCCTCACAAAGTCGAGAGGACTTTGCGAGTGCATTTCATCTCTTTTTCACGAGTTTGCGCCCTTTCGGGTTTTCACAAACTCGCCGGCAGTCCTGCTGTTTTTTACTCACGGAGCCCTTTCTGGTTTTCATCCGTGCCCATTTTGCTTGTTGACATACCTTTTTTTTCTGAATCTTCATCGCCGGTGGGACTTTGAATGTGGCCTCGCCGGTAGGACTTAGGAGAGATTGTGATCATTTTACGCCTGTGGATTGTATACGGTTTTGCAGAATGTATGATCCAGACCGTAGGGCCGGAAAAATTTCGGGACTTTGATGGCGTCTGCATCGCTGCACTGGAATATGGTACCAGGAGCGACTCATCATTCGCCGTTGGATATGGGATTTGGAATTTGGTTGGCGTTTGCATCGCTGCACTGGAATATGGTACCAGGAGCGACTCATCATTCGCCGTTGGGGTATGGGATTTGGAATTTGGTTGGCGTCTGCATCGCTGCACTGGAATATGGTACCAGGAGCGACTCATCATTCGCCGTTGGGATTTGGAATTTGGCTGGCGTCTGCATCGCTGCACTGGAATATGGTACCAGGAGCGACTCATCATTCGCCACTTGGGGGTTTCGATTTTGGCCGGCGTTTGCATTGCTGCACTGGAATATGGTATCAGGAGCGACTCATCATTCGCTATTGCCTATTGGGAAGCGATGGTTTAGGAGACAGATTTAGATCCCTATCACCTAAGGCTTTTCATTTTTATGGGCCGTAAGGGTCCCATAAAAGCATTTTCTCCCTACGAGTCGTAAGGATCCCGTAGGTGTATTTTCTCCTTAGGAGTCATGAGGACCCCCAAGTGTGTTTTTCCTTTGTGAGTCGTAAGGATCTCACGCGGGGATTTTCTTTTCACGTATCGTGAGGACACATGAGTGGGTCTTCCCAAATGGAGCATAATTCTAAGGGCGGAGACCGGTCACTGGACTGGTGATTGCAGTGGGGCATGAGTGTGATGAGAATTATTTGAGCCAGTGGATTGTATACGGTAGTCAATTTAGGGACTAACCGTAGGGCCGGAAGAATTTTGGGAAACTGGATTTTGGTTGGCGTCTGCATCGCTGCACTGGAATATGGTACCAGGAGCGACTCATCATTCGCCGTTGTTTTGTTTTTTGTTTTTTTTTGTTTTACCGCGATTGCTCTATCATTTCAGCTTTTCTTATCGCGAAGATCGCGATTGCCCTATCATTACGGTTTTTATTCGCGGTTGCCCCATCATTTCGGTTTTATTTTCATTTTTATTTTACTCGCTGATTTTTATTGCGAGTTGCCCCATCATTTCGGCTTTTCTTTATTTTTCTTTTATTTACACATTTTTTTGTTTATTTACATATATATATATATATTTTTACATTCCCAGTTTAACGACTTAGAGGTCGAATGTTCCCAGTTTAATGACGTGGTGGTTGATTGTTTTCAAAGAAAGGCAGATGTCTGAGAGAATCAGCTCCACGAAAAACTTCGGTCTCCGTTTGTATGAAATTGGCGGTCGCGGCTTGACTGTTTGTTAATACGCCTTTGGACAGTTCTATCTCTTCTGCCTTGTATTGCTTTTCGACCCAATCTTTGAAGACGGAGCAGTCCTCAATGAATGACCTATCACTCTGTGACAGGGGCAGTATTTGGGGTCGTCGGTCATATTCGCTTCCTGCGGTCTTTCTGACTCTGGCAGTTGTAGACCGTTCCTCAGGGCGTCTTTGAATATTTTACGGATTTTGTCCCTTCTGAAGGAATAGACCTTATCTAGCTTCTCTTTCAGTGGAGATTCTCCTCCCTCTCCGAACACTGGCTTCCGAGGCTGGTTGGCATTAGGCCCGCTCATCCCTAGCTTATTTCGGTTAGCCGAAGTGTTGAAAGATTCAGAATCGTCAGGATTTCCACCTTTGCGATTATCGTCCTTTCGGTTTCTCCGGGACCTATTGTTATTTTGGGAATCCGAGAAGGACTCCTGCTTTGAGTGCTCCAGCATCTGAACTTTCTTGGTCAGCTCTTGGAATGTTTTGAGACCCGCGGTGCATAGAAACGGGGCCATCCAATTTTTGAGATTTCCGACAAGGAGACTGACAGATTGGTCCTGCTCTGTCGGAGGTTCACATTTGACGGAGAGATTGCGCCATCGGGTTATAAAATCCGTGCCGCTTTTGTTGTTCTTTGGCTTGGTCCTTACGAGGTCGGCGATGGTGATCTTATCGCTGATACTCATGAACCTTTGTCGAAACAAAGATTCCATTTGGACGAAAGTAGTAACGGAGCCATCCGGTATGCTCGCATACCAGTCGAAAGCAACATCGGCCAAGCTATTAACGAACTGGCGGAGGAGAAGCATATCATTGCCCCCAGTATTCCCGCATGAGGCTTTAAAGTGGGCGATGTGCTGATTTGCATTTCCCGTCCCATCGAATCTTCCGAATTTGGGGATGACATAGCTGCTAGGAAATTCTACCAGATCATACTGAGCAGGATATGGTCTCCCACTACTGCTGATATCCTTTTGCGCTTCAGCTTCGGCTACCAATGTTTTGACTTTGTTGGCAACCAAATCCATGATTTGATCTTGAGTTAGCGGGCTACTGTCATCGGTAGCCAAGACATTTCCTGAGATAGGATTCAACTGGCTTTCGTGCGGTCCGCCCACCTTTGGATTTGGGGGAATATGCATCGGCTGTCTCGGGACACCGTTTCCCGGTTCATGAGCAGAGCCCTGCGCTTGATTGGACGGCTGAGAGGCAAGCTGGCCCGTAAGCTGTAAGACAACGTTTGTTAAGTCATCAATTTTTTAGTAGAGCTTGGCCATCTCCTTGTCTTTGTTTCTAAGCTGCTTTCGGAGCTCCTGGAGAAGTTGCTGCTATGCGGTCTTAGGATGGAAAGTTGGCTCATCTTCACATTCCAAGCCTGACTCCTCGTGAACTGAGGGCTCTCTCTGCCTATCAGCCTCACTGGGAGGATTTTCATCACCTTCCGGAGGATGCTGGTCTTGAGAAGTGACAGCTATATTCACACCAGGTTGGATTTGAGATGTGGTGGCCCCGTCCTTTCTCTTGCTGCGTGTGCCCACCATATAGACAGTGTGGACTACATATCCAGCCATCTCTTTATCTTTGACGGGGTAACCATGTTCCTTGAACCTTATGAAGTTCAGCATAGCAGGAGCCCTAGCCCTTTTGTTGGCTCTGTACCTGAGCCTTTTCTGTCTTAGCTTCTCAATTTTGAGGGCTTGGCGGACATCCGTCATCCAGGAAGCCATCGTGAGCCGGTTAACGGGGAGCTTAGAGAAGATACCCAATTGAGCAGTTGTCAGGGGTGCCGTTGGAGCTTGCCCGAGATGCTTTGTTGCTTTGTTGGTGTTGATGGCCTTGCCCCCAGCTGGGGACAAGGAAAGTCGTTCAGACACCGACTTGTGTTTGGGTAGTGGTGCCCTCGAGATCACCACATTTGGCCTCTTGCCTTTCGAGGCCGGTTTGTCTGTTACCGGAGCTTGAGGAGCAGCGACGACGTTAGCTGGCACGAACAGAATAGAGCTAAATGGTAGCGCCGGCTCCTCCCACTGTCTCCCGAGACTGGCCGAAAGGACCGTCCTGGTGTCCATCTTCATCGTGTAGGAGATGGGAGCCATGCTGAGAGCTGAGTTCATCATTAGAGACATTGTTGAAAAGTGATTGCTTGAACACCCTGCATGAAAGAGCATTGTTTTAGTATAAATATAGACATGTATATTGATTGAGTTCGCATAAATTTTTAACCCGAAATATGGGAGGAGGGATTGGGTCCCACCGGGCGTGCCAGAATCTGTAGGGAGTTTTTCGTCACCCCATTGAGATGGGAATACGCGCGCTGGTCAGGCGCAGTACAGATTCCCCCTACCTAAGGTAGGATGGGGTTTATTGATTGTGGAGATCCGAATCTACGACAGCCGCGGACTAAGCTGCCGTTAATTACCCCTCGCCTTTAAAGCGAGAGAACCTCTGATTGACGGGTCAAACTGGACATGCGAACTCAATGCGATGCGTTGGTGTGTGTTTTTCCTTCTTTTGCTTTATTCCATTTGTAAAAAAAAGAAAAAAAAGAAATATATATATATATTCTATATATACAATTTTTTTTTAAATATTCAGAGAAAAGTTTTTTTTAAATTTATTATTTTTTTACTTTAAAATATTATTTTTATTTATTTAATATTTATTTATTTTTTTGATAATAAAAAAAGATTAAAATAAAGAAGGAAGGAAGAAAGAAGAAAAGAAAAGAAAGGAAAAATTAAAATAAAAAAATAAAAGGGGGAAACCTGGGCTCCCATTTAATAGGAGCCTCCCTTCACATGCTAGCATGTAAGGGGGGGCACATGCTAGCATGTGGGGGGGGGGGGTTCACATGCTAGCATGTGACATGGAGGGTCACATGCTAGCATGTGAGGAGGGGTCACATGCTAGCATGTGATCGAGCATGTGAGGGGATATGCTAGCATGCGACCCCTCACATGCTGGGGGCAAAAGGGCTCCAGATTTTTTTTTACATGGAGTTCAACTCCAAAATATTTTAAATGGAGATTAACTCCAAAAAGAGTTTTAAATTGAGTTTAACTCTGAAAAGATTTTTATTGCGGAGTTAAACTCCAAAAGAATTTTATTTGTGGAGTTAAATTCCAAAAGAATTTAAATAGAGTTGAACTCCGAAAGAATTTTAAATGTGGAGTTAAACTCCGAAAGAATTTTTTATGGAGTTAAACTCCTAAAAAGATTTAATGTGGAGTTAAACTCCAAAAAAAGATTTTTACTGTGGAGTTAAACTCCAAAAGAAATTTTGTAGTGGAGTTAAACTCCAAAATAGCATGTGAGGGTCACATGCTAGCATGTGACACATGCTAGCATATGAGGGTCACATGCTGGCATGTGACTAGAATGTGACGGTCACATGCTCGCATGTGACTAGCATGTGAAGGGGGCCAAAAGGGATCCCATTAAATGGGAGCCCTCCCCCTCACGTGCTAGCATGTGATGGGGACAAAAAGGGTTCCAAAAATTTAATTAATTTTTTTTACATGGAGTTCAACTCCCAAAGAAATTTTTTTGGTGTCAGAAGTGGGAGTTAAACTCCAAAAAGAGTTCAACAAAAAAAAGATTTTTATTGTGGAGTTGAACTCCAAAAGAATTTTTGTTTGTGGAGTTAAACTCCAAAGGAATTTAAATGGAGTTGGACTCCGAAAGAATTTTTATTATGGAGTTGGACTCCGAAAGAATTTTTATTATGGAGTTGAACTCCGAAAGAATTTAAAATGTGGAGTTAAACTCCCCAAAAAAAGATTTTTACTGTGGAGTTAAACTCCAAAAGAATTTTTGTGGTGGTGGAGTTAAACTCCAAAATAATTTTATTTGTGGAGTTAAACTCCAAAAGATTTTCTCCTTTCTCTTTTGAGAAGAAACTCAAAATGGGTTCTCTTGAAACTCCAAGATCTAGATCTTGGATGATAAAAAAAGAGACCCTTTTTCTTCTCTTGATGGAGTCTTAGGTGGTGGGTTTATGGTAAAACTTTGTTTAGTTAAAAAAAACAAAGAGCTAAGCTCTTGATTTATTTGGAAAATGAAAAGGAAGAGGAAGAACTTGAAAAAGAGAGAGTGGAGACACAAACCCTAGTTTTTTGAGAGAATGAAAAATGTCTCTTTATTCATCATCATGTTGCCTTATATAGGCTTACACATTTACATATAGCCCCTTACGCTTTACAAAATGACATTTTGCCCATCTTCTGTCTCATGTGCTATTTCTTTTTGCACATAAGCCATGTGCTTTACAAAAAATTGGCTTTATGCCCATTCATACATAAAAATTACATCAAAATTTATTTATTACATGATTTTTTTATTTCAGCATGGGGGAGGCCGGCCGCTTCATGTTCGGGCTTGACTCGGGCATGAGCCCACTTAAACTAGGCTTGGGCCCACCTGGTTTGGGGTTGACCTTGACTTTGTCTCGGTCAACTGGGGTGCAAATTTTGACCCCAACAATCACGGGGAAACGAGTAAGCTTGTCCTATCTTCTCTTCCAGGGATTGGCGTGGGCGTGCGATGTTTTGGCGAGAAACCGGTTTTAGGTCGCTCGGTTGCTGTTTTGTGTTAGCAACGAAGGCCGCTTTCCCTTTACCCTTTACATTCCGAGGGTCCATTTTTGAAGAGGAAGGTCTGTGGCCCATCTGGTCCATTTAGGCCAACTTGTCGATCAGAGCCTGGAAGGCGGTCGGCTTAAAGAACGTCATGAACCAAGACACAGTCGCCTGAGGATCCAGAGTCCCTATAAACATGCCCACGGCAGGAGCTTCTTTGATACGTTGCTCGCATTTTGACCATAGGTTCTGCCACCATTTTGCGTAGGTCTCTCTTGGCTTCACCCTGGCATTGATTAATAGCGTGATCGGGGTGTGCTCGCTTGTGCTGGCGAACCGCTGCGTGAACAACAATTCCATCTCTGTGAATATTTTGATGGAGTCATTTGGGAGCTCCGATTACCATTCGAATGCAGTTTCCGACAGGCTGCCAATGAACTGGCGAATCAGCAATTTGTCGTTGCCTCCAGTATTGCCACACAATGCTCTGAACTGAGCAACATGCTGATGAGGATTGCCTGTCCCCTTGTACACATGGAACTTGGGTATCGTATATCCCGGCGGGTATTTGATTTTATCGTACCAGCCTGGGTATGGTTGTCCGGTTCTGACGACTTGGCCAGCCGCTTCGCTTGCCTAATGAGCTCGTATTTGTTGAGCTATGTAATCATAAATGGCATCTTTAGAGATTGTTTCCTCCCTGGCTATCGATAAAGCTGGAATAGGGTTTGATATTTCCCCTCTGTCGTCCTCGATAATTATCGACGGGTCTTCAAATAGAAGTTCTGGCTGGATCATCATTCCAACCATGTCTTGGAACAAAAGTGCCATCTGCTTTATATTAGCAGCCTGTTCTGCGGCCTCCTTATCCTTTCTTTCAAGCACCTTTCGCAGGAACTCTGTATCGGTCTCCTGCTCCTGGCACTGTTCTGATGCTGACTCCAGACTTTCTTTTTGCCTGGTGAGTGCTGTCATTTTCGTCAGCATCTCCTGGAGCTTTTGTTGTTGCTCCTGAGCGTTTGTTAACGACCGAGTTTGCGGTCGATGACCCACGTAAGCAAGGCTTTCCTCTTTCCCGGAATCCATGTAAACCGTGTACATGATCATGCCCCCAGACTTAGGGCGTTTGGATCCATCACCTTTGGGATTTGCCACCAGTGGTGGGAGATTTTCCGGCCTTCTCTTTCTGTGGGAGGTCGAAGTTGAAGGAGACATTGTAGCAGGTGCTTATGTAGAGGAAGTCCCTCACTGTACGGTGGAGGGATGGTCTTCCTCTTGCCGAGCCTTCGTTCTTTTCAGTCGGCGAGAGTAGTCTTTATTGATTACAGAATCTTGGACTTTCCGCCAGACCTTGTGGATTTGGGAGGACAGTCGCTGAGGGGGCTGCTCCGGCTTTGCCTGCATCATGTTTTCAGCAGGAAGTGGAGATTTCTTCAACACCACGGTAGGGGAGTTCTTTTGCACCCTCCTAAGCAGATCAAAGCTGTTTCCGGTTGGAACAGCAGAGTTAACTTCTACCATTGGAGCTGGTGTAGCAAGTCCAGAAGGGGAGTTGCCTTCAGCTCTTCTCATTTGGCACCAGTGGCGACGTTGACCGTGCTTTGCAGATAGGACCACCTCAGTTATGGAAGCGGCTCCGTCGTGCCCCCGGCTTTGGTGAGGGGCTGTTGCTGGTGCCAGCCTATCGAAAACCGACGTCCGTTGAGAGGGAACGAGCAATCTTGCGAAGGCCAACTTTCTGGTAGGGGAAGTACTTTTGACGACTGTTTCCCCAATTAGAGCAAATCTCTGTTCAGAATTCAAAATTTGAATTAAAGCAGCGCTTTTATAAAAGCGCTGCGCTACAACTAGCGCACCCCGTGCAAAGCGCATAGGCGCTAGCGCTAGATGCGCTGCGCTACAAGTAGCGCACCACGTGCAAAGCACGTGTGCGCTAGCGCTAAGAGCGCTGCGCTTCAAGTAGTGCACCATGGGCAGAGCGCATAAGCGCTAGCGCTGGAACTAAATGTTCCTCACCGTTGGATCAAATATCCAACGGATATGATTAAATCATCAATTAACAAGAATGAAATTCTGTTGAATCTTTCCAAACAGAAAAGATTGTGCCCTGAATTTGAAACACCGTTGGATCAATGATCCAATGGTGATTAAAAATCACTAAAATACAGAACAAATTTTGTAAGGGAATGATTTCCCAATCTTGGTAAAGAACAAGAAGATTATCTTCTGTAAACCAGAAGCCCTTGGATCAAAGATCCAACGATGGGAAATTCCCCAAATCAATTGGAGAAAAGATCTCCTTAACTGATTGAACAAACCATCTTGCCCTATTTAAAGGCCCCGAGAATTCAAGTCTCAAAGAGAGGAACCCCCCCATAAACATTGAGAAAAACTCAAGAAGAAAAAGAAGCTCTCGGCAAAAGAAGACAATTCTTTTCAAGGTAAAAAAGAATAGAAAGACGAAATCGTCTCAATATAAAAAGAAGTATTTACTTCTTTCACAGATCATAGATCTATAAGACAAATTGTCTTTCACAAAAGAGATTATGAACATCTCATTATAAAGGGGGGAGAATTATTCAATTCTCTTAGGATCACAGATCCATAAAGGCAAAGTCTTTCATCAAAAAGAGATTGAAATATCTCCTATAAACTAAGAACTTTGTTCTTAGAATCTTGAGACAAAGTCTCTTATCAAAGAAAAGAAAATCTTCAGAGCGCAAAGTTAACCTAAGAAGAGCCTTAGCGCTCCTAATTTAAAAGTGCCTTAGTGCTCTTCATCTAGCGCAAAGTGCTGCAGTGCCATAGCGCTTCAAACACAGCGCACCGCGCTCATTGGCTAGTGCTCAGCGCTAAGCGCGTCACGTGCTCCTCACGCGTGCGCTGCATTACTAAAAATGCTTTGCGCTCATTATATGGCACCAGCGCCAAACGCCTCAACGCTTCAACTATAGCGCATTAGCGCTCTACATCTAGCGCAAAGCGCTAAGCGCATCAGCGCTCTTCATTTAGCGCTAAGCGCTAAGCGCATCAGCGCTTCATATCTGGCGCAAAGCGCTAAGCGCATTAGCGCTTTAACCATAGCGCACTGCGCTTATCGACTGGCGCTAGTGCTAAGTGCGCCACATGCTTTTATGTGCGCTTGAACAGAACATAAACTGTTCTTTGAATAAGCCTGGAGTAATGATAAATGCACAGCATTCAACTAAAGACAAAATATTGTCAGAGACCAAACGAATGCTTAGCATTTTTAAGGGGATTGGGCTCAAACAAACACCTAACAACTCAAAAGCAAATGTTGAACATTGTAATTGAATGGACTTAGCCCAAATTGGCCATAAGTCTTCAATTCAGATTAATTGAGTTCATATGCTCATAAATCAGAGATCTTAGTCCCAATTGGACTACATGTCTCTCAACCCACATCGATTTAAGGGTACATCTCTAAACTCCTCTGATATTTGTCGTTGTAATCCTTCAATGTCTTCAGAGAGGTGACGGGTCCCGACAACCATACGTTTCATGGACTATGATGTCCTTAACCTGGACTGCGGGGTCCTTAAGCCCATGGACTATGATATCCTTAACCTTGACTGTGAGGTCTTTAAACTCATGGACTATGATGTCCTTAACCTTGACTGTGAGGTCTTTAAACTCATGGACTATGATGTCCTTAACCTTGACTGTGAGGTCTTTAAACTCACGGACTATGATGTCCTTAACCTTGACTGTGAGTTCTTTAAACCCATGAACTATGATGTCCTGAACCTTGGACCGAGACGTCCTTAAACTAATATTGGACCGTAATTTCCTTAAACTAATTATCGACCGCAATGTTCCTAAACTAAACAATAGAGTATGAATGCTCTTTTGTTGGATCTAAACGATCCCGTTAAGTTGATCTTAGTCTAAAATTAGACTAACGTATCCTTAACAAACGTTTAAGTTGATCTTAGTCCCAAATGAGACTAACGTATCGTTAAACCCAACCCCCAAACCCAAATCTAAGAAGATACAGATTTGGACTAATCCACTCCCTACGGGCGACAACATAAATTAGTCTCCGTATACAATACACGGGAAACCAAAAACAAAACAAACACACACGACACGAAGTGACCATCTGGAGAAGGAGAAAGTGGTTACCGCAATGCGGTAGCGTAATTAACTGCAGGGGCTTGCGCCTGCAGGGAAGAGCGTCCCCACAATAAAAAACCCCTCAAATGAGGGGGAATCTGACGAAGTCTGCTACATCGGCCGCATCCGTTTAAACCTTCGATACATGGTGTCATAAATCAACTTGGCATCTTCGGAGAGGTGGAGGATAGCACCAATTAGCATCTGCCCCGAAATTCAGGCTAGAAAGACCCGCGCGGTCGCGTCTTTGCGTTTCGACGGGGAACAGATTCTGGCACGCCCGGTGGGACCTTTTCCTCTTTCCACTCCACACTTCGTGTGTCGTGTTAGTGAGCGAATCGCGGTTTGATATGGTTTCCCTTAGGTTCGAGGTACTAAGATTTGGTTTTGCTCTCGTGCAGAAAAAAGAACATCAATGGCCTTTAACTGCTCCAGTTGCAACTGCAACTCCCGTTTCACCTCATCTGGAGGTGTAACCTATGGGCCCCAAGCGGCCTCCCTTTTCAAGATGCCAGTAGAGCAAGTAACTCAGGCCACCACTGGGCTGTTCTTTGGGACTATGATCCCACCGATGAGCTTCAGTGCCCCGCTGTTGTCGCAAGAACCCCCAAAAAGTTGGTCTTTGATCGACTCACCACTGCGGACCCTCTCAATGGGTCGTCCAACTCCACTGCCTCAGTTTTCAACAGACTGGTCCAGAACGCCAACAAGCCCGCGTTACCTGATGCAGCCATCCCTAAGCGGATAACCATCCCGGCTCAAGCGGACGAAATTATCAGAGAGGCTTCTTCTGCCAAGAAGTCAGTTTTCACAAGGCTAGCCGTTCCGGCTCCCGTTTCAGGAGATATCGTCAAGGCTGCTTCACCTGCTCGGAAGTCTGCCTTCGACAGACTGGCTATTCCCTCTCAACGGACGTCAGTATTCAATAGGATGACAACGATGACTTCAGACCAACACAGGGGGCATGAGGAAGTCACCCCTACAGCTGAACCAACTCCAATGGCTCGACGTCGCCACAGGCGCCGAGTAAGGAAGGCTGGGGGAAAATCCCCTTCTGGACTAACTCCGCTAGCTCCCATGGTGGAAATCGATGCTGCTATTCCAACTGGGAACAACTTTGAACCTCTTAGGAGGGTCCGCAAGAACTCTCCAACTGCCATGCTGAAAAGATCTTCTCCACCTGTGGAGAATGCTACAGAAAAGAAGCCGGAGCAGCCCCCTCAGCGGCTGTCCTCCAAAATATACAAAGTCTGACGACAGGTCCAGGAATCGGTGATTGACCAGGACTACTCTCGCCGACCAAAGAAGCTTAAAGCTCGGCAAGAAAAGAGCCATTCCATGGTTCAACAAAAGATGTCATCCGTCTGGGTGCCCGATGCAAGGGCTTCCTCAACGTCAGCTACTCACAAGAGAAGGAGGTCAGAAAAAGCCACTGTGATCGCAGCGAACCGCAAAGACGCTGAACCTAAACGCCCCAAGTCTGGGGGCATGATGGTGCATACCGTTTATATGGCTTCCGGAAAAGAAGAAAACCGTGCTTCCACAGGTCATCGATCGCTCACTCGATTGATAACAAAGGCTTAGGAGCAGCAGCAGCAGAAACTTCAGGAAATGCTAACTGCTATGGCCGCACTCACTGGGCCGAAAGACAATCCGAAGACCTCGGAGCAGCGTCGGGAACAAGAAACTGATGCTGATTTCCTCCGAAGAATGCTCGAGAGGAAAGAAAAAGAGGCCGCAGAACAGGCGGCCAACATAAAACGAATGGCTTTTTTGTTCCAAGACATGGCTGGGATGATGTTACAGCTGGAACCTCCAGCTGAAGACCCCCCGATTATCATTGAAGACGGCAGAGGGGAGACATCGAACCCTCCTCCGGCTCTTTTAGCACCCAAGGAGGAGACCATCTCCAAGGACGCTCTGGATGATTACATTTCTTAGCAAATATGAGCTCACCAGGAGAATGAAGCGGCTGGACAGATCGGTAAGATTGGACGATCCTATCCAAGCTAGTATGACCAAATAAGGTACCCGCCGGGATATACGATCCCCAAATTCCATGTATATAAGGGGACGGGAAATCCGCATCAGCACGTTGCTCAATTTATAGCCTTATGTGGCAACACCGGAGGCGACGATAAACTGCTACTTCACCAGTTCGTCGGAAGCTTGTCGGAGACAGCGTTCGAATGGTACTCTGAACTCCCGAACGACTCCGTCAAAACTTTTGCAGAGATGGAGCTACTATTCACCCAGCGTTTCGCGAGTGCTAGTGAACGCACCCCAATAACGGCATTGATCAATACCAGGGTGAAACCTGGCGAGACATGGGTTCAATACGCATACGATGGTCAAATTTGTGGTCGAAATGTGAGTAGCGCATCGAAGAGGCGCCTGCGGTAGGCATGTTCGTGAGTACTCTTGACCCTCAGGCGACCATTTCCTAATTCATGATGTTTTTGAAGCCGACCACTTTTCAGGCCTTGATTGACAAGCTGGCCCAAATGGATTAGATGGGTCATAGACCATCTCCTTCGAAGCTGGAATCTCGGAACGAAAAAGGGAAAGGGAAAGTGACCTTCGTCGCCAATACTCAACAACAGCCGAGCAACTTAAAGCCGGTTGTTCGCCAAAACAACGCGCGCCTACGCCCGTCCCTCGAGGAGAGACTGGGACGTCCTTACTCATTTCCCCGGGATAAAACGAGGAGACTGTTCGAGCTGGCAGTACGCAACAGACTCATCAGTCTGCCAGATCCAAAACGTCCGTTGCAGTCAGGCGATGTCAACAATCCTAATTACTGCCCTTACCACTAAGCAGTAAGCCATCCAATCGAAGATTGCTTCGTCTTCAAAGGCTGGGTTGAGGACCAATACCAATTGAGCAAATTCGCACTGTCTGAAAACTGGAAGATGAACCCGCCACAACCACATGATCCGAAAAAGATGGATCTGCCAAGGGCATCGTGTTCATTCATAGAG
This sequence comes from Agapanthus africanus, assembly GCA_030015575.1. Classification (NCBI taxonomy): domain Eukaryota; kingdom Viridiplantae; phylum Streptophyta; class Magnoliopsida; order Asparagales; family Amaryllidaceae; genus Agapanthus; species Agapanthus africanus. The sequence goes on from CM057348.1 coordinate 124,781,044, forward strand.
AAAGCCGCTGGACCGAAAAGTCCGTAACTAGAAATTTGCTTCAAATACGGCGACGAAGGACCGAAATGTCCTTAAACTAACAATGGACCACTATGTCCTAAAACTGGCGTTGGACCGAAACGTCCTTAAACTAACAATGGACCACTATGTCCTAAAACTGGCTGTTGACCGAGACGTCGATAAACTACTACGGACCGCAGCATCCTAAGGCTGACACAAAAAAAATAAAAAAAAATAAAAAAAGAAGGAAACGGTATGTTCATAAGCAAAATGGGCACGGATGAAAACCCGAAAGGGCTCCGTGAGTAAAAACAGCAGGGCTACCGGCGAGTCTTGTGAAAACCCGAAAGGGCGCAATCTCGTTAAAAGACACTTGCAAGGTCCTCTCGACCTTGTAAGGAGAAACCACCTGTGTGAGATCCTTACGACTCACAAGGGAGCAACACACTTAGGGATCCCATGATTCCTAAGGAGAAATTACACTTACGAGATCCTCACGACTCGTAAAGAGAATTCCCCATTTGAAACTCTCACGGCTCATACGATTCAAAAGCCTTAAGCTACAGGGATATGAACCTGTTCTTAAGCAGCCATCACAACCTCCAATGCTGCCCTACAAGCGGTTCAGTATTGACCCTTGTATACAATCCACAGGCGCGAATAAACATTTCCCTAACAAAGTCCTACCCGCGACTAGGGATATGTCTACACGGTGAACAACCCTTGTAAGTCCTCTCGACTTATAAGGAGAAAACACTCTTGTAAGATCCTTACGACTTATGAGAAGCCATACACTTGGGAATCCTCACGATTCTTAAGGAGAAAGCGCACTTACGAGATCCTCACGACTCGTAGGGAGAAATACCTTTATGAAATCCTTACGGCTCGTAAAGTCAAAAGCCTTAGTCAACAGAATCCTAACCCTGTCTAATAAGCCACCTTTGTTCGGTATCGACAGAGGCAAATGATGATTCGCTCCTGGCAATATCCCAGTTGTAGCGATGCAGATGCCTAAATTGGTATTAAATCCCAGGCTCGCAGCGAAAAGTCAGCGAGCCACAAATGCATATGAAATAGCCAAAATGATTGGGCAACTTGCAAATCAGCAAGTAAAAATGTATGCATGCAAAATAGCCGAAATGATTGGGCAACTCGCAATAAAAAGCAGCGAGTAAATAAAACAAATAACCGAAATGATTGGGCACTGTGAAAAATAGCCGAAATGATTGGGCAATCGCAACTTTCGCGATATAAAAGCTGAAATGATAGAGCATCGCGGGAAGAAATAAAAAAATGAAATGAAATGAAACTCTTGCCTTATAGGTGAGATCACATCGATCCATGTATACAATCCAGGGGCGCAAACAAAGAGGGAACCATATAATCCTACCAGGCTCCATCAGAAAGAGAGCCAAGTCTTGACGGTCACATCTGCATCCCAGAAGGCCAACGATAGCGTTCCTCCTTATGCCAGCAAGGCATGGAAGCAACACAATGAAACGGAGCCACGACATAGTCCCTAGTTCCAAACCTTAACGGCAATATTTACAGCCTAAGAATCAGCAAATGTGATCTTCCTTATTCCAACAGGACTCGGACGCAACATCACCAAGCGGAGTGACGACAAAATCCCCGCTCCACCTCAGCATTCGTCTCGTTACAGCAGACGTAATGTCAACAACAACGTTCCTTCGCAGTCCAACAGGATGCAGATGCGACGTCCACAAAAGACCCCATGGTCAAACAACGGAGCCACGACAAAATCCCTAGTTCCAAACCTCGACGGTTCATCAACAACCTAGAGACAACCGCGACATTCGTCTCAATACAGCAGACGCAATGCCAGCAAATGAAGCGAAGGCCAAATTCCTAGCTTTAGGGTCTTGACGGCAACTCATATAAAACCTGAAAGAACATCGGAGATCATCCCACACCAGCGAGGAGTGATCACCATCATGACATTCGTCTCGATACAGTAGACGCAATGCCAGCAAATGAAGCAAATGCAACATTCCTAGCTTCAGGGGCTTGACGGCAACTCATATAAAGCGTGAAAGACCATCGGAGATCATCCCACACCAGCGAGGAGTGATCACCATCATGACATTCGTCTCGATACAGCAGACGCAATGCCAGCAAGTGAAGCAAAGGCAACATTCCTAGCTTCAGGGGCTTGACGACAACTCATATAAAGCCTGAAAGACCATCGGAGATCATCCCACACCAGCGAGGAGTGATCACCATCATGACATTCGTCTCGATACAGCAGACGCAATGCCAGCAAACGAAGCAAAGGCCACATTCCTAGCTTCAAGGGCTTGACGACAACTCATATAAAGCCTGAAAGACCATCGGAGATCATCCCACACCAGCGAGGAGTGATCACCATCATGACATTCGTCTCGATACAGCAGACGCAATGCCAGCAAAAGAAGCAAAGGCAATATTCCTAGCTTCAGGGTCTTGACGGCAACTCATATAAAACCTGAAAGACCATCGGAGATCATCCCACACCAGCGAGGAGTGATCACCATCATGACGTTCGTCTCGATACAGCAGACAAAATGTCACTACAGCGTCCTTCCTCCAAAAGGATTCGGATACGCCAAAGCAAACGAAGCGAAGGCCAAATTCCTAGCTTCAGGGTCTTGACGGTAACTCATATAAAACCTGAAGGACTACCGGGGATCATCCCACATAGAATGATCACCATCTCGACGTTCGTCTCGATACAGCAGGCTAGCTGTCACCACAGCGTTCTTCCTCCGGTAGGATTCAGACGCGACAATCAAATAACGGAGCCACGGCAAAATCCCTAGTTCCAAACCTCGACGGTTCATCAACAACTTAGAGACAACCGCGACATTCGTCCCGATACAGCAGACGCAATGCCAGCAAATGAAGAAAAGGCCAAATTCCTAGCTTCAGGGTCTTGATGACAACTCATATAAAACCTGAAAGACTATCGAAGATCATCCCACACCAGCGCGGAGTGGTTATGACTCTTCGAGGCTCCCCAAACTGAGCCTAACCTCAAGTAAAAAAGCGGCATGGCAAAATTCCTAACGCTTGCTCTTCCGACAGTCAAACTGCCTAGGAAGATTGCTTGAAGACGTCTTGTCCAGCCCCCAAAGGGATCAGAGACACGACAGTCGCAAGGCTACTCGAACAGCAAGATTGTTTATCGAGGGATACATCAGCCAAACCGACGGTACGACGGGAAAAACCTAGTACCACAGACCCTAACGGACCTCTGTCGTAAAGAGCAAAGGTTAACTGTAACGTTAGGACATTCTTGCGAGAACTCCTCGATTCGTCTCAACCTCAGGGAAATCAGCGTCCTTGATGAGAGCATCTCTATTCGCGTCAACTCACAGAGAAATCAGTGTCTCTGCAGGAATATACGACGTCAGAAAAACAGGGCCATGGCAAAGTCCATGTTCCAAATCTCGACGGTTCTCAGACAGCTTGGAGATCATCTCAACATTCGTCTCATTACAACATACGCAACATCAACAAATCGGAGCTGCGGCAAAATTCCCAATTCCATGACTCGACGATGCACAAACAACCGAGAGTCAACCTTTCCTGGTCACGTGGAACATAGCCTATGTCAAATCGACCCCGTGGGAAGCATCCAGAGCTAATTCCTGGTCACGTAGAACACGGCTAATGTCACTTCTGACCCCGTGGGAAATATCCAGAGCAACCCTTGACTCCGTGAAATGCGGATAAAGTCAACCCCTGACACCATATGGCCAATGTCAATCTTGACCCCATATGGCTTATGTCAACCTTTGTCGTAGAGCAATGCTCCAACACTTCCTCGTCGTTAAGCAAAGCTTCGACTTGGACCTTATGTCAACCCCTGTCATTGAGCAATGCTCCGACACCTCCTCGTCGTTAAGCAAGGCTTCGACTTGGACACATATCACCCCCTGTCGTCGAGCAATGCTCCGACATTTCCTTGTCGTCGGGCAAAGCCTCGACTTGGATACATGATAACTCATAGCTCCCCTTGTCGTTGAGCAATGCTCCGACACTCCCTGTCGTCAAGCAAAGCTCCGACACGGAAAAATATCAACTCATAACCTTCTCAACCAGAGCAATGCTCCGTCTTAAATACACACACACACACACACACACACACACACACACACATTAATTCATAACTTCTCCATTATAGAGCAATGCTCCGTTTCGGCGATAAATCAAATCACAAATATCTTAACTTGAAAAAGAAGGGCACAGTCTTGCAAAGAGATTTAAATAAACTATCAACGAAATGTATATCTTAAAATGAACACATCACCATTGAAAAAAAATATACGTCTTTTTATTCATGAATCAAAATGAATGCAAAGTACAATTTATGAAAGAATCAAGAATATATTTTCAGTTAAGAACATGTATAAGAAAGAATAAAAAAAATAATACATCTTTCAAGCTGGCGGATGATTCAAAAGGTTCATCAGTTCATCCTTCCTTTCTTGGATCTCTGCTTCAAAATTGACTATGGCTGCGAGACGGGCCTCCGCTTCCGACTGTTGGGCCTGATGCGAGGCAAGCCGGCCTTCAAGCTCCTGCTCAGTAGCTTTATGAGCATCAACCATCGTGCGGGTAAAGATAACAGCTTTATCAACAGCCACCACATTCTTGATTGCGGCTTGAAGCTCCTGCCAAAGTTCATATGCGTGGGTGGTCTTAGCTGTAAATTCGGCTTGAAGCTCCCCGAGCGCGGTTGAAGATAGCTTCCTCTCTGAGAACTTTCGGCGGAGCCTCTTTTCACAGGAAAGCGTATTAGCGGCGTACCGCTTAATCAGCCCCTGCAAGCATGTATTCACAGCCACCACCTCCGAAGGAAGGCGTGCGCATTCAAGACTATACAAGCAAGCCTCCACTCGACGACTGAATTCGACCCAGACTTGCACCAATGCTTCACCGTGATAAGTGGCAAGAAAGGGAAGAGAACTGTTGGCTTCAGCAGCAAATTCTTCGGCCGTGAGCGAGCTACCAACACGAAGGTCTTCGATCAATGCTTACAAAGAGTGAAGGCTTAACTTGGCCATACGTTCGAATGCACACAGCGCATAAGGGCCAGACGGCATGAGAATGCGAGTCTCCAACGGGGTAAAAATAGGCAGAGCTGTTAAAGATTGAGAAATGATCAGCGAAGGTTGCAAACATAGGAAAGATGCAAAGGCGTCGAAACTTTACTTACCCACGTTTATACAAGAAGAGTCTGGAAGATCCCCAGGCTCATCGAGGACCTCAACCTCATCATCAGCTTCCAGAACTACAGAAGACATGAACATTGTTATATGAAGAAGTAACAATACCGAGAAAGGAGCGAACAATGCTAACCTTGCCCGGAAGATATAATGATGCGCTGAGGGGATATCGCCTGTGGAGCAGCCAGTTCCAGCAGACGCTGGAAAGACTTCCTGGGAGACAGGCCAGCAATGGACGCCGCCAAGCCTCGTAGCTCTGAAAAAGACAAGGAAGGTTCAGATAATCGAAATATCGTTTAAAACAAAGTATGGGATAATACCTTCGATACTCCTCCCGCTTTGAACAGGAGGGATAGCAGCTTCAGCAGCCTCCTCCGTACCATCGGGCATATCACCAGAAACGTTTTCTGGTTGAGGTACGACAGCCACTTCGGGAACGACAATCTCAGCCACTTGTTCCACCGCCTCTAGGCCGTCACCGGAAAGGTCCATTAAATCTACGATGGGTAAAGGCACCTCTTCAGGGCCAACGGGCGCGGATGGAACAGATGCCATCAGTGGAAGCTCTATAGCAGGAATGGCAACAGTGGCAATCCCCTCCACACCTACGAGTGTCTCATCGGGGATATTTGCAGAGTCCATAGCCAGGGAGCGACTTGGACTCAGATCCTCTGCCATCAGCAAAGTCCCTGCAAAGTTTGCACGAAGATAAGGATATGTGTGTGTGTGTGTGTGTGTCTATATATATATATATATATATATATATATATATATATATATATATATAAGCAGTGCAAAATACTACAAAAGGATATATAAGTGTACCAATGCGCAAAGGAGCTTCTAGTATGGCTTGTTCAAGCCGATGCTTCTTCCTGAGGAGGTATGCTCGCCAAGGTTCGAGGGTAGACTCGTGGCCACCGGTCCACAACGAAAGCGCGTCTTCAACATCGGCCGAGATAGGCTGTTTAAGAGCTCTCTCGCCTCCCTCTTCCAAAGGACCTATAAATATCCGCCGTATTGATGGAGGGTCTTCGTAAAAGATGGCCGCAGGATAAGGCCTCTTCGGGATCCTTACATTCTCGGATTCATCCTGGGAACGCCTTATGGCCTCAGCCAGTTATGCGGCTTCCTCGGCAGATAAACCAGGAAAAAGAAGACTATCTTCCGGCGGACTAGTAACGGTCTTCTTCCCCCGCTTTGGCCCAGAGCTAGTGACTGTAGAAGGTCGCTTCCTTCCCCTTGCCGCCCGCTTTTTGAGCTGCTTCTCGGTTTTGACAGGGAGGGAAGACTTCTACAGGACCTCCGCCAAGGGGATATTATCATCAGAGCTAAGTCTTACCTCCGGAACCGTTACGGTATCCGTCATCGGTCGTTCAAGCGAAGCCTCTGTTGGCAATGAGGCGTGAAGCCTTTCCTCTTCTCCGAAGGTTTTAAGCGAAGCAGCAATGGCTTCTTCTATGGAGGCACCTGTTAAAACAGCAGGCGTCAGTCAAAGCATGATAAAAATATAATGAAATGAACAACGAAGAGATAAGGGTGAAGTATACCTGACTGCGCAAGGGCGGCCGGTTCTTTTTCGAGGATGGCTGACTGTTTGGAAGCTTCGATGGCAGCCTCCAAATCGGTATCATCGAGCGTCCTGAATAAACCCTCATTGGTCCCATATTCGCTAAAGCCTTCGCTAGACGGAGCAAGGGGCATCGAGCCTAATATGGTGTCCAAAGAAAGTACTTGTTTCCTTTTCTTCTGAGGACGAGCGCCGGTGGCCGATAACACGAGTTTGCATTTAGTAGGCGCCTTTGGACGACGAGTCCCAATTTCTTTTCCTACGTCCGACTCGGGGGATGCGGCAGCCACCTCTTTTACAGGCGCTCTGGATGGGGGCAACCTATGCATAGTGCTTAGCACGTGTGGGGGCTCAACTGCAGTGACCTCTCTCAAGGGAGGATGAACAATGTTCCGTCGCTTCAGAGGAACATTTCGATCACCAGCCGGCACTGCGCCCTTGCGATCAAGCAGCAATCGCTTTTCCTCCCTAATGACGACACCCATCGAATGTTGGTACCACGCCACATACACATCCAGGGCGTGCGGAACACAACTCGGTTCGCTGATGAAGAAGTTAGACCCTGTGTTCAGGCGCATAAAATGATGTAGTGCGCTCCAAGTACCCTCTTCAGTGGCAGCTGGTTCTGCCAATAGAGCCTCGAGTGGGACGCCCTGATTGTAGCTTAACTGCTGGGCAAAGCGATTCGGGTTATACCTCATAAATAAAGCCGAGTCATTCACCTTAAATACGAGAATGCCCGGCCGGATAGAGTACAAATGAAGAATCTCCCGAGCTTTCAAGACGGAGGCCCCATCTTTAAATATGTCCTGCAAGGGCAGCACCGTCTTCCTCGATTCCTGGCCGACGGTCAAAACTTTATCAGTAAAGGACATGCCAGCTCCAACCGTACGCGGAAGAAGAAGCAAGCCTCTAGCTTCCTGTTGCGTTGGAGTCACAATAGAGGCGCCGACTAGTCGCATGATCTGAGGGAACCTGCACCTGTCATAAAAACCCGGTCTCTTGTGGATGCCAAAGACTCCTAGCACGTGCAACTCGAGCCATGACGTGAAATAATGCATCGGGAAATTTACCGACTGCACCCCTGGCTCAGTGGTATCCGCTGCCAAGCTGAGGTCGTGATACACATGGGCTAACCCAGCGATCCCTACGGCCACTTGTATCCCAGCAACCATCTGATGCGCAGGATAGAAGACGGACGGCCTCATACGGCGAGGGTGCATGGGAAGCGCAAACCAACTCAGCCATAACCCAAGAAACCCTAAAAAGAACGTTTCTTCGTCAATCCCAGGAGCCGCCAGCTCTGCAAAAGGGATGACCGTGGCGTCGGGTAGAAAGAAGCTCTTCTGATCCGCCTCCGCCGCCGGCAGGTTGCCCAAACCTAAGCCGAAGGGGTCGTCAAGACTGGATAATTTCTCGGCTTCTTCCTTCAATACTTCTGGGCGAAGAAAATCAGCGATAAAAGCCGTAAAATTAACTCCACAACCTTCGGATGCAAGAGAGAGGTTCTCATAGATATTCAACATCTTTATCAAACTCGGAAATTGGTGTCGAATAGCGTTCTCGGGAGTAAGATCCATTACCACTGATTTGGTGGCGAAAATATACTTATCCGGGGGAAGCAATTCCTCATAATGTTCTCTCCTAACGAGTAAACCCGAGACCTCTGCAAATTCCTCCAAAGAAATGGAGACTTCTTGATCTGATAGAAAGAAGGCGTGGGTCGGAATGTTCCACTGCTCCAGAAATGCCCTGACCCACCATGTAGGAGGTGTGGAATATTGAAACAAAGAAGCGTAAACGACGTATACAATCCGAGCTTCAGCAACTGTGATTTCTTCGCCGATAAAATATACCGAGCCCACTACAAGTATCCGGCCGGATGACGGGGAGTTAGTCCGATATTGAAGGGCTGTCCCCAAGGTCGCGACTCGCCCTGACATATGCGCCGTCCTAGAGTGTCCAAGGCCACCGGCGGCTGCACGGGTATTGGGCCATAGAAGGCCGAAGGAGACCCTCTGAAGTCCAGTTGACCTCCTCAGCGTAATTTATTGGAGATGCATCTGCATAAGCGATCGCCGAAATAGGCTCTGAGGGTGTCGCACAGGAAAAGCTGTTATGGTCTTTGATCAGCGCAAAAACCTCTCGGTCTACGGGTGCTTCAGGGAATCCGCCTTCTGAGCGAATGAACGGTAAGGAAGTGTCGAAAGACATAATACCTGCACAGAAAATAACGAATTTTCATCCACCAATGCTATAAATTAAATTCTATCACTAGGTACTATAAATCCATACCGCACTGCAATGCAGTCAAAAGGGACCAAAGGGGACCCACAAAATCTAGATGACAGTTCATCATTAATAAAACAGCCTCATCACTTGATGAGGCTGTCATTTAATGAGGAAATCCTCAAGAAATTCTCATTAAATAAGAAATCCCTCGGGCAGAGGAGTAAAACTCCCATTGAGAGCAGCGCTCTTCACTAGACAGACATCTGTCAAAGTCTAATGATGAAGGAATAAAATTCTTCAAGAAAATCCTAAAAGTCTTGCTTTGAGAAGATGATGGAATAATCCATCAAAAATAAAATTTCAATTTGATTTTCAAGATCCATGAACAAACTCTTAAGAGTTCTTCTATATGATCTGAAAGGAGCAAAGCTCCATTAATAGATTAAGAAATCATAAGCAAGATCCTTTTAGATTTATGATTCCAAGAGAGCAAAGCTCTGTTAATAAAACTCTAAAAAGGATTTTCTTTAGATCAAAGATCTATGAAGAACAAGGCTCTGTTAATAGGTGAATCCCTAAAAGATGTTTCAAAAAGATTTAATTTTTTACCTAAAAATCTGACAGAGTTTGGTCCTTAAGAAAATTCTTAAGAGGAAGAGCTGCGCTCTAAAGGAGAATATAAATTTTCAAAAAGGATTGAAGATGAACAGAAGTCATCTCAAGGGCCAAGGGTCCTATTTATAGGCACTAAGCGCCGTTTCAATTCCTCGGTTGATCCAAGAGTGGAGATGCTGCCACCGCTGCACCCACGTGTGGGCCCCATAAGCGCAACGGTGGGGGGGCATTTGTTTCCCCAATTAGAGCAAAGCTCTATTCAGAATTCAAAATTTGAATTAAAGCCACGCTTTTATAAAAGCGCTGCGCTACAACTAGTGCACCCCGTGCAAAACGCATAGGTGCTAGCGCTAGATGCGCTGCGCTACAAGTAGCGCACCACGTGCAAAGCACATGTGCGCTAGCGCTAAGAGCGCTGCGCTCCAAGTAGTGCACAATGGGCAGAGCGCATAAGCGCTAGCGCTGGAACTAAATGTTCCTCACCATTGGATCAAATATCCAACGGATATGAGTAAATCATCAATTAACAAGAATGAAATTTTGTTGAATCTTTCCAAACAGAAAAGATTGTGCCGTGAATTTGAAACACCGTTGGATCAATGATCCAATGGTGATTAAAAATCATTAAAATACAGAACAAATTTTGTAAGGGGGAAAGATTTCCCAATCTTGGTAAACAACAAGAAGATTATCTTCTGTAAACCAGAACCCCTTAGATCAAAGATCCAACGATGGGAAATTCCCCAAATCAATTGGAGAAAAGATCTCCTTAACTGATTGAACAAACCATCTTGCCCTATATAAAGGCCCCGAGACTTCAAGTCTCAAAGAGAGGAACCCCCTCATAAACTTTGAGAAAATCTCAAGAAGAAAAAGAAGCTCTCGGCAAAAGAAGACAATTCTTTTTAAGGTAAAAAAGAATAGAAAGACGAAATCGTCTCAATATAAAAAGAAGTATTTACTTCTTTCACAGATCATAGATCTATAAGACAAATTGACTTTCACAAAAGAGATTATGAACATCTCATTATAAATAAGGGGAGAATTATTCAATTCTCCTAGGATCAAAAATCCATAAAGGCAAAGTCTTTCATAAAAAAGAGATTGAAATATCTCCTATAAACAAAGAACTTTGTTCTTAGAATCTTGAGACAAAGTCTCTTATCAAAGAAAAGATAATCTTCAGAGCGCAAAGTTAACCTAAGAAGAGCCTTAGCGCTCCTAATTTAAAAGTGCCTTAGTGCTCTTCATCTAGCGCAAAGCGTTGCAGTGCCATAGCGCTTCTAACACAACGCACTGCGCTCATTGGCTAGCGCTCAGCGCTAAGCACGCCACATGCTCCTCACGTGTGCGCTGCATTACTAAAAGCGCTTTGCGCTTATTATATGGCACCAGCGCCAAAAGCCTCAATGCTTCAACTATAGCGCATCAACGCTCTACATCTAGCGCAAAGCGCATCAACGCTCTTCATTTAGCGCATTAGCGCTTCATATCTGGCGCAAAGCGCTAAGCGCATTAGCGCTTTAACCATAGCGCACTGCGCTCATTGACTGACGCTAGTGCCAAGTGCGCCACATGCTTTTATATGCGCTTGAACAGAACATAAACTGTTCTTTGAATAAGCCTGGAGCTATGATAAATGCACAACATTCAACTAAAGACAAAACATTGTCAGAGACCAAACCAATGCTTAGCATTTTTAATGGATTGGGCTCAAAAAAACACCTAACAACTCAAAAACAAATGTTGAACATTGTAATTGAATATACTTAGCCCAAATTGGCCATAAGTCCTCAATTCAGATTAATTGAGTTCATATGCTCATAAATCATAGATCTTAGTCCCAATTGGACTACAGGTCTCTCAACCCACATCGGTTTAAGGGTACATCTCTAAACTCCTCTGATATTTATCGTTGTAATCCTTCAACATCTTCGGAGAGGTGACGGGTCCCGACAACTATACGTTTCATGGACTATGATGTCTTTAACCTAGACTGTGGGGTCCTTAAGCCCATGGACTATGATGTCCTTAACCTTGACTGTGAGGTCTTTAAACTCACGGACTATGATGTCCTTAACCTTGACTGTGAGGTCTTTAAACTCACGGACTATGATGTCCTTAACCTTGACTGTGAGGTCTTTAAACCCATGGACTATGATGTCCTTAACCTTGGACCGAGATGTCCTTAAACTAGCATTGTACCGTAATGTCCTTAAACTAATTATCGACCGCAATGTCCCTAAACTAAACAATAGAGTCCGAATGCTCTTTTGTTGGATCTAAACGATCCCGTTAAGTTGATCTTAGTCTAAAATTAGACTAACGTATTCTTAACAAACGTTTAAGTTGATCTTAGTTCCAAATGAGACTAACGTATCCTTAAACCCAACCCCCAAACCCAAATCTAAGAAGATACAGATTTGGACTAATCCACTCCCTACGGGCGACAACATAAATTAGTCTCCGTATACAATCCACGGGCAACCAAAAACAAAACAAACACATACGGCACGAAGTGACCATCTGGAGAAGGAGAAAGTGGTTATCGCGATGCGGTAGCGTAATTAACTGTAGGGGCTTGCGCCTGCAGGGAAGAGCGTCCCCACAATAAAACCCCTCAAATGAGGGGAAATCTGACGAAGTCTGCTACATCGGCTGCATCCGTTTAAACCTTCGATACATGGTGTCATAAATCAACTTGGTATCTTCGGAGAGGTGGACGGATAACACCAATTAGCATCTGCCCCGAAATTCAGGAAAGACGGACCCACGCGGCCGCGTCTCCGCATTTCGGCGGGGAACAACGACTTCACCCATAGCAGGAGTTGGAATGGACAATCTTGCGAAGACCGATCCTTTGGTAGGAGAACCACCTTTGATGACTTCACCTGCCGGAGCTGAACGGCTATCTGTTTTGGGATAATCCCTTCAGGTATCGCGAGCCTCTTTGTAGGCCCACTTGAGCTTTGGCTCAGCCTGTTGAAAACTGAGTTGGAATACTTGGACGACCCTTGAAGAAGGGCCGTGGTGGTTGCAGGTCGATCGAAGAATGACTTCTTTGGAGCTTCCTGTGGTGGCACTAGGGCGCTGAAGCTTGCTGGCGGGAACATGGTCCCGAAGAACAACCCAGTGGTGGCTTGAGTCACCTTCCCCAACGACATTGAAAAGATAGGGGCCGCATTGGGCCCGTATGTCATTTCTCTAGTTGGGGCGGAGCGGGAGTTGCTGTTATAGTTTGTGAAGCTGGAAGCCATTGATGTTCACTTCTTTCTAAACAGGAATAGGACACCAAATCTTAGTACCGCGAATCTAAGGGCAACCATAGCAAATCGCGATTTTGTTCGCGAAAACGACACACGAAGTGTGGAGTGGAAAGAGGAAGAGGTCCCACCGGGGGTGCCAGAATCTATTCACCGCCGAAAGACGCGACCGGGACGTTAGAACGTCCGGCCTGAATTTTGGGGGCAGATGCTATTTGGATTTATCCGTCCACCTCTCCAAATATACCAAGTTTATTTATGGCACCGTATCTCGGAGGTTTGGACGGATGCGGCTGTTGTAGCAGACTTCGTCAGATTCCCCCTCATTTTGCGATGGGTTTTTGATTGTGGGGACGCTCTTCCCTGCAAGCGCAAGCCTCTGCAGTTAATTATGTTACCGCATCGCGATAACCACTTTCTCCTGCTCTGGAAGTTCACTTCGTGTCGTGTGTGTTTTTTTTATTTTTGTTGCCTGTGGATTGTATACGGAGACTAATTTATGTTGTCGCCCGTAGGGCGTGGATTAGTCCAAATCCGTATATCTGAGATTTGGGTTTGTTTTATTTAAGGATCGTTAATCTTTTTTGGGATTAAGATCGACTTAAATGTATTGGCATTTGGAGCTTGATTTGTTTTTGTTAAGGATACATTAGTCCAGACTACGATCCACTTAACGGGGTTTCAGGATCATTTTTATTTCAGATCCAACAAGAGAGCATTTGGGCTCTATTGTCTTAGTTTATCGCCATTTTGGTCCATTATCGCCATTTTGGTGGCGAAGTTCTAGTTTGAGGACATCTTGGTCTGTTGATCACCATTTTGGAGGTGAGATTTTAGTTTAAAGACGTCACGGTCCGTTGATCACCATTTGGGGGCGAGATTTTAGTTTAAGAACTTTATGATCCGTTGTTGCCATTTTAGAGGCAACATTTAGTTTGAGGACGTTTCGGTCCATTATTAGTTTAGGGACGTTTCGCTCCATTGTCCATCTTGCATGCACGTGTATTTGTTACGTGGCGGGATGAGCAACGATGATATGGGATGCATTTAGTCTGGGATTTGATTTGATTTGGGATATGCACGTCAGTTTGGGAAGTGTACCCAAAAGCAGTTGCTTGTCGGGACCCGCCACCTCTCTGATGACGTTGAGGAATTACAACGACATGTATCAGAGGTGTAGAGAGATGTACCCTTGAACCAATTCCCGTAATTGAGGGAAAATGGATTAGTGATAAACCCAGGAATCATTAGTCGTATTTTGAGACTAAGATTTCCTCAAGGGAATGTGGGACGGATATCGTTTTGGGATATCATCAGTTGGAAGATTGATAGTCGTATTTGGGACTAAGATCAGTTTGAGCACATGGGCTCGGTTGATCTGAACTAGGGAGTTTCTACTCTCAAGAGACCTATCCAACATTGGCTTGGTCCACTCAGTTTTCTTTTTATTTATAAAAAGTGCTAAGCACTTGTTTGGGCTCAGTCCCCTCTTCTTTCTTTTTTTTGCAAAAAGTGCTGAGCACTTATATAAATTCTGATGCTCACATATAATCATGTGGGCTTTTAGTCACAGGGATTGCCCAATAAGTGTTAAACACTTTACGCCTTTTGTCTTTATATGGATTGCTAAGAATTCTTTATGGCGCTCACATGCAAAGCACGTGAGGAGCTAGGCGCTGCCTAGTAGGTGCCAAGCACTTTTATTCTGTGGCGCCGGCATGAGGGTCACGTGAGGCACTGGACGCTGAGCGCCGCTCAATGATTGCGCGGCACTCCTATAGCATCCACGTGAGGGGCATGTGGGGCGCTGGACGTTGAGCACCACCCACTGAGTGCTAAGTACTCCTATAGAGCCTACGTAGGGCGCTGGGCGTTGAGCACCGCCCACCGAGTGCTAAGCACTCCTGAGTTCTTTTGTAGTGCCTACGAGAGAGTCACGTGGGGCACTGCGCGCCGCCCACTAAGTGCTAAGAACTCCTGAGCTCTCTCTCTCTCTCTCTTTTGAGTGATCCATGGGATTTTTATTTACTTTTATTTACCTAAAATTTCCAAGAAGAGAGTTCTTCTTCCTCAAGAATTTAATTCTCTGTTCTTTCGAAGCTTTCTCATTTTTAAAGCTTATGGGGGGTTCATCCTCTTTAGACTTGAAGTCTTGCGTCCTTTATATAGTAGATGCGGTTTTTTGGTTAGCTCCAAAGAAATCTCTCATTAAGAGATCCCAAATGATTTGGGGATTTTACCCACCGTTGGATCTTTGATCCAAGGACTTCTATATTACAGAAAATATTTTCTTGTTTTTAACAAGATTAGAGAAATATTTACATAATTTATTCTGTAGATCGGTGATTCTTTAATCAACATTGGATTTTTAATCCAACGGTACTCTGTTTTATAGAGGGCAATTTTCTTGTTTAGAAAGGAATATTTCCTCTAAACAGAATTTAATTCTGCATCCTGATAATTTATCGTCTCCGTTGGATCTTTGATCCAACGGCTTTGCTTAACAGAGAGTAGAATTTAATTCTACTGGGTGCCGGCGCTCACGTGTTGTGCACGTGAGCGCTGCTTAAGATTTTTGTGTGCTTTGCACATGGGCGCTGCTCATATAAAAGTTTTTAACTCTGGCGCTAGCGCCCTCGTGGAAGGCACGTAAGGCGCTGCCTCTTGAGTTTTGAACAGAGTTTTGCTCTTTTATTAGGGGAAATATTACTAAATCTCTCTCTATCGGTACTCGAGACGTATATGAGGTGGGTAAAGGGGCGGCTGTGATGACGAATCTGCGAGTAATCATCCAATACCAGGAAAGGTACTGGTCTATCGGTATACCTAATTGTATCTTATCGGCTATGTGGTTTACCCGATCGTACCATCGACCCACCCAAATTTGATACTCCACGAGCCAAGCATCCCCAACTAGCGCTCCACCCTGATGCGGTGTCTGCTCCACCGCGCCTAGTATGTGCTGCCTCAAACCTAACTAGTGAAGGACACAGTCTGGTACGTGCATCTGAATGACATCGTTGCAGACGATCGGCATCCGCGCATGCCAAAAGCCGGCACTTTCCAAGCATAATGGATGCGGAGTGACCATCAGGTCATGTGTGTACGGTGTCTACGTAACTGCTGCCTCCTCCATGACATCGAACTCTTTGCGGTAGAAGCGGAGGCTGTGATCCATTGTCACATCCCATGACATGGGCACATTCCACCTGCATAGAGATTACATACAAGTTAATATTCTAAAAGCACTTGAAATTTGAAATATGCGTATAGTTTCAATTACTTACTGGCATTCATATGGCCTTTGGCCATCTAAAGCGAACTGTTTCGTAATGGTCGAGCGACCAATAGAGAGATATGTTCATGAACATATCTGAAATAAAATATGATAGAATTAAATTTTACATTGAATATCAATTTAATTATGCAAAATTATTATAATGCAGTTTAAATTATTGTATACCTGAAGAAACGTCAAATAGCCTCCAAAACTCTTCCGTTCCATTAAGCCATTCTCAACTCGCTGTAAAGAAATGACAGAACTGCACTCCCCCACGATAAAGTGGCACACTAGTCGAGATCAGCTAAAAAAGATATCAAGGCAAGACTAACTCTGCTCTTGCTCCTATCCGGGAACAAGCGAACCCCTATCTGATGTAAAATATAGGCTTATGCTTACTGATCGATCGCCGTAGGGGTAGCATCCATGACAAGTTTAGCACTAAACGCCTCCCGCAGCCAACTCAAGTTAATGCTACTGCCTCTCCTCTGCCCAACAGGTGGAATCCTACCCAACAAGCTGGGACACAAATCTGACCAATCATGACTGTACTCCACAGCAACCACCTCTCCGTCTATAGGCAGACCAAGCAGCACAATGATGTCCTGAAGGGTGATAGTCATCTCACCAACTCTAAAATGAAATGTGCGAGTCTCTGGTCTCCATTTATCTACCAAAGCCATAATCAAGCCTCTATCCAGACGTATATACTCTAATCTGGATAGAAAATGAAAGCCTGCCCGTTGCAACTCAGCCTGCACACAGGCATCTCCAGCTGGGATCTGGCTACTCTGGACTGAATAGTCAACGCATGTAATCACCTGATCACTCTGCCAATTACAAAAAGAGGACTTGTATCAATAACGCATAAATAATATATGTAATTAAAGAAAATAATATTATAAAGTTTTACCTGTACTACTGCGGCATTAGCCGACCTGTGGTTAGCCTGCAAATACAGAACACTCGTATCTATAGATCCAGGATCCATAGGTATATCTGCACAATGAAAAAGTTGAGTTATATTATCTTTGAAAAAAGAAGCATGTATAACAAAGAACATATGTGTGTGTAGATGTATGTTTGTTTTTGTGTTTGGACATGTTTGTGTATGTGTGTGGATGCTTGTGTGTGTATTTCAAAATATAGACGGTGATTACCAATGGCGACGTGGGGCTAGAGGATTTTTGCATCATGCCTTGTTATGACCATACTCATTACAGATACTGCATCTATTTTGTCTATGTCTTTCTCGTGAATCATCCATAAGACCTTTGATACAAGTAGAACGTGGTCGTCCTTCTTGTCTCCCACTAATTGGTGGTAATATCATTGGACCGTTGTATGCCTCCCAATATCGGTTATCGGGTACAGGATGGAATAACGGAGCATAAGCAGCTTTGTATTTGGGGACAGAATACAACTTTGAAGTAAGATCGTGATGTGCAATGTTCCCCCCACCCTTTGCTCGTATGCATACTGAAATTACATGTGACCAAGGCAACTTTTGCAATTTAGGAATATTGCACGCACAACGTCAGTTCCTACCATCGATGACTACGCCGTAATTTTTTCCATCTTTGTCAGCCACCTACCATTCGGACTGGATGAATCTCACGATCCAAGCATGTCTAGCATCAGTAGCCCTTTTTGTTATTAATTGTTCGAACTTAGGACATAGCTTTGTTATCCACTCTTGTCCCTCCTGACGTCGTGCAAAGAAGTATTTGTTTGCCCTGTAAAAAGTCCGTCCTATTAAGGCCTGAATAGGCAAAGATCGAGATCCTTTTAAGAGCCCGTTAAAGCATTCTGAAACATTCGTATTTTTCATGCAAAATTACCTACCACCATCTTTCGAAAGAGCCCATTTTTTTCTTCATTTTTAGACTATTTTCAATCCAAGCATCTGCTCTTGGACATAAACGTTTAAGTTCCTCTCTCAGTTTTGTATAGGTTAAGTCATCTGGGGTATATGCAAGTTGAAAGAACATACTCTACAAGGTTTTGCCACTAAATCCAGCAGTTGAGAAGTTGGCTCTGATATGTCGTTTATAATAACTATGACTATGAGGTTCTGGCCATGATTTTCATAGTGCAGTCGGAATTTCTTTCATCCGGTCATATATGACAGTAATGTTCCTTCCCAAACGGATGTGTCACTCCCCACTTCCCGGTAGACGGAAACGATGACGTGGCAAGCCCACGGCATATTTATCCAGAGAAGGTCATTCCCTAAATAAATATATTAAGCATATCGAAACAATAATACATAATATAAGAATAAATGAAGACTGTAAAAATTTTCAACAAACATCTTTATTTAGATTCAACTTCAAATATGTACAAGTACATGAGTTTATGCTTGAAAGTAATTACAATAAGGAAAATGCCTAAACAAGTGACATACATAAACTGAAGAAAAGTGAAGCTGAGGTAGTCCTGAGTAGCGATCTGGTTGCAGTTCTTCTCTTTGGCTTCCACTTCTTCCATCTCCACCGTATCTGACGAACATTCCAAGAGAAAAAAAGTGGGTGGAATGCCCGTCAACGAACTAGCGCTCGATAAGTCCCAAGGATAAGTGTAAGTCCACGTTACCCACCCCGGTGCTTACGGGGAGGCGGAATAGGTAAAAA
Organism: Agapanthus africanus; assembly: GCA_030015575.1. Taxonomy (NCBI): domain Eukaryota; kingdom Viridiplantae; phylum Streptophyta; class Magnoliopsida; order Asparagales; family Amaryllidaceae; genus Agapanthus; species Agapanthus africanus. Next base: position 124,799,868 of record CM057348.1, read on the forward strand.
ATAAATTTTTAACACTAGGCAACATGGACTAGAAATGGAGGATCTTTGCTAAACAAAAACTAACAAAACTAGAAGAGGTTCTATCTACTATGCTCAAGAGATTATACCTTACGAACCGAGTCCTTCGGGTCTTCTTTCCGCTTTCCTCCTCGTCCATGCTAGCTCCGAGGATCGATCCGGATCTTGGTCACCTCTGCGGCCTCCTAGAGTTGAAGACGATCCACCCGAGAGTTTGTGTTCCGACCTCCACCTCAAGCCGAGGTAACTAGGGCAACAAGTGTGCTATGCTTGATGTCCTAGGTGATGTAGAAGATGGTGGTGGATTTATTTGTCTATTTTCTTTCTATTTTTCTCAACTCATGAGAGCTATAGAAAAATCAAGAGGAGGAAGAAGGAGGAGGAACCATGTGAGCTCACTCTTTCAAGAGAGAGAATGCCAAAGAGATAATGATCCATAAAATTATAATTAGTAATCTTTTATCATGATAATGTTGATGGCTCCCCTTGATTTGACCATTATCATCTCAAAGATAAATCCAAAACAATAAGAAGGATCTAGTGCTATCAAAATATCCAAGTCAACAATAGTCAACTAGGTCAAATGGTCAAGCAAGGTCAAATGGTCAAACCAACTAGCCATCACACAATTATCATTAAAAAAGATTAGTAAATAATTTCCCCGCCTCATAATGGTTTTGACCGAACCAACTGTCAAAGCCCTATGAGGCACCTCCTTCTTCTTAGCTCCTCACAACTGTGCATACACACCCGCATCCGCATTCCGTAGAATGTGAATGCAAAGAAGACAAAACTAATCCATCCATACAATACTAGGATCCGGCTTAAACCAAAGCCCACTAGCATTGTGCCCGAACAGCATACGCGCACAAGTGCACGTAAGTGATCGTAGCCTTGCCGTAAAACCATACGGCCTCTACACCTTTCGCCCAGTGCAGGGAAACTCTCTTTGTGGGACTCTAAAGATTCGACACTACGCTGGCAGTGGGGTTTAACCACAGACCGCAAGCGACCCTAGCTGTATGTAACGGTCCCCAGGTAGATGTCGATAAGAAGGCCGATAAGGTAAACCCATCCGAAATCCTACTGAGCCTGAATATGACAATCTTTGTACAGTCCGGTCTGTTCATCTGAGAGTATCGCATGGCGGGCCTAGGGGGCGGTAAACGTCAGACCCCTAATAGCGGTACAAGTCGTGCCGGAGTGTATCCCAGAACATCCTGAGAAACTACTGGAAACACTACCAGTAATTCTCGCTTGCCCTGGCCAGGGACTTCATGTAATGGCTCTCCTAGACACAGCGCGAAATCAACCCCCAATACCGGGAGAGACGAATCCTGTCTAACCGTCACTGCCTCCAAGTGCTTCGGGACTGCACCCAACTACTACCTGTTTGCACGACTCCTTTGAGCCATGGTAGGATAGTAATCAAAGAACAGTGGGAACACACTCGAGGCGAAATGACAGTGTCAAGTCAACGGACTAAGCTGTACTCATGTCACCTGGGAACTGTTATCTGACGATAGGTATAGTACCAACCAACAGTTCCCGACGAGTCCTGTCCAGTGTACTCGTAACCTAATGAGCACCAGCATACTATCCCTAGTACGACGTACTGATGGCTGTGGGACAGACCATCTCCCCTACTGGGATGAGAAGCGCATACGCTAGTCTACTCCGGAGTATTGATTCCCTGTCTCGATAATCCTATGACTAGGGACCTGTATAAGGATGTGCTTATAGATTACCCAGCCCCCACAAGTGTGACTGCCATCACAACGCTGGTAATCAAGCAAAGATCCTAAGGGCTCCACTAATATGTATAAGCGATATGCTAAAAGAAACACATGCACATATTAAAGCAGAAACAAACCAAGTAGCATACTACCATTTTGTGCAAGATTGTCTATACAACTGTGAATATCCCAAGCTTCCATTAAGTAATATACAAACTAGTATGATACAGTAATGGCCTCTAGGGCATATACACTAACAATCTCCCACTTGCACTAGGGCCATGTACTGGCGTATCGAAGACCTATCATTTCGATCAGCCGCTCGAACTGAGTCTGGGGTATGGCCTTCGTGAATGGATCTGCAGTGTTATTCTCCGGATCTACTCTCTTCACCTCGATCTCCCGGCGATCTACGATCTCCCTGATCAGGTGATACCGCCTCAAAATGTGTCTGGACTTCTGATGGGACCTGGGTTCCTTCGCTAAAGCTATAGCTCCGTTGTTGTCACAATACAACGGTATTGGATCAACAATGGTAGGAACCACCTGAAGCTCCATAAGGAACTTCTTCATCCAGACAGCTTCCTTTGCGGCATCGCAAGCAGTTATGTACTCCGCTTCCATGGTTGAGTCAGCAACGGTTTCCTGCCTGGAGCTCTTCCAGCAAACCGCCCCTCCATTCAGGGTAAAGACATAACCCGACATGGACTTGGAGTCATTCTTGTCACTCTGGAAGCTGGAGTCAGCAAAGGCCTCGATCTGGAGGTCTTTTCCGCCATACACCAAGAACATCTCCTTAGTCCTTCTCAGGTACTTGAGAATGTTCTTTACTGCTATCCAGTGTTTCTCCCCTGGGTCCGACTGATACCGGCTTACAACGCTTAATGCGTATGCTACATCTGGTCTGGTACACAACATCGCATACATTATAGAGCCTACCGCCGATGCGTAGGGTATAGATGACATGCGAGCCCTTTCCAAATCAGTCTTGGGAGACATCTCTTTGGAGAGGGTGATTCCATGACAAGCCGGTAGATTACCGCGCTTTGAATCTTCCATACTGAATCGTTTCAGTATGGTGTCGATGTATCTGGACTGCGAAAGTCCCAACATCCTCTTAGATCTGGATCCCCAGAATGTATTTGGCATCGCCCAGGTCCTTCATGGAGAACCTCTGTGACAAGAATCCTTTGACTGACTGTAGCATAGGAATATCATTTCCTATTAGGAGAATGTCATCCACGTACAAGACGGGGAATACCACAGTTCTCCCTACAATCTTACTGTAAATGCATGGTTCATCCGGATTTTTGATAAAGTCGAATTCTTTGACAGTATCATCAAAGCAGATGTTCCAGCTCCGCGATGCCTGCTTCAGTCCATAAATGGACTTAAGCAACTTGCATACTTTACCGCTGCTCCCACTCTGAATGAAACCCTCCAGCTGATCCATATAGACGCACTCTTCCAAATTTCCATTTAGGAAAGCCGTCTTTACGTCCATCTGCCAGATCTCATAATCGTGGAAGGCAGCAATAGCAAGAAGGATCCGAATGGATTTGAGCATAGCCACTGGAGAAAAGGTCTCGTCATAGTCCAAACCAAGTCTTTGACTAAAACCCTTTGCAACAAGACTAGCTTTATAGGTTTCAACCTGCCCATCTACACTAATCTTCTTTTTGAAGATCCATTTGCAGCCTACGGGTTTTACCCCTTCTAGAGCAAAGTCCAAAGTCCAAACTTTGTTAGTGTACATGGACTCCATCTCGGTCCGCATTGCATCCAGCCATTTTACTTAGTCACCGCTCTGAATGGCTTGTTGGAAGCTAGTAGGCTCATCATTTTCAATGACGCAATCCTCTCAATCCCTGTCTATAAGAAAACCGTAGTATCTCTCGGGTGGATGAGACTTCCTACTACTCCTGCGGAGTGGTGCGGGGATGTCTGGTTCTCCTGAAACTTCTGGTTCTTCCAAGGTTTCAGTAATAGCTTGTGGTTCTGGAATCTCTTCCAGTTCTATTGCGCTCCCACTTATCTGACTTTCAAAAAATTCAGTTTCTAAGAAGTGGGCATGCTGAGAAACAAAAATCTTTTGTTCCTCTGCGGAATGGAAAAGATACCCCCTGGAGTTCTTGGGGTATCCCACAAACTTACACAGTACTGAGCGTGCCTCGAGCTTGTCCGCATGCTGCTTCTTTACAAAAGCTGGACATCCCCATGTCTTAAGATACTTAAGACAGGGTTTCTTCCCACTCCACATCTGATATGGGGTGGTAGGCACATCTTGGTTGGAGCCTTGTTCAAAAGATATGCAGCTGTTTCTAGTGCATAACCCCAGAAAGATTGCGGTAACTCAGCCTTACTCATCATGGAACGAACCATATCCAATAGAGTTCGATTCCGTCTTTCCGACACACCGTTGTGTTGTGGTGTGTATGGAGGAGTAAGCTGAGAGAGAATTCCATTCTCTTTTAAGTAGCTCAGAAACTCGGCACTCAAGTATTCACCACCTCGATCAGATCTCAGTGTCTTGATACTTTTGCCTGTTTGTTTTTCAACTTCATTCTTGTATTCCCGAAATTTCTCAAAGGCCTCAGATTTATGCTTCATCAGGAAGACATGTCCATACCTAGAGAAATCATCCGTAAAAATAATGAAGTATGAATAACCACTTCGCGCATGTGTAGACATTGGACCACACACGTCACTGTGTATGAGTCCCAAAAGCTCGTTTGCTCTTACTCCGTGTCCAGTGAACGGAGTCTTTGTCATCTTTCCCATGAGACAAGATTCACAAGTGGCATAAGACTTATACTCGAACGGATTCGAGTATCCCTCTTTATGTAACTTTGTTAACCGTGTCTCATTAATGTGACCCAGTCTACAATGCCATAAAAAAGCCTGATTTGTTTCCGGAGACTTTCTTTTAAGTGTGTTCTGGACACTGAAAACCTGAGCTTGATTCAATACGTATATTCCGTTTTCTAATGTACCTGACCCAATCAGAACTTGATTTAGGTGGATGTGGACCACATCGCTTACAAAAGTAAAATCATATCCTTCCTTAGAAAGTAATGATACAGATATGATATTACAAGTCGCACTAGGTACATACAAACAGTTACGCAGAATCAATATCTGCCCAGTTGTCAGTCCAAGATGATATTCCCCTACGGATTCAGCGTCCATGCTCATTCCGTTGGCAACCCTGAGAGTCATATCACCTATCCTGATAACTCTACGGTTTCTCAGAGCCTGTAATGAATTACAGATGTGAGATCCTGATCCGGTATCCAATACCCAGGAAGTAGGGTTAACTGACATACAGTTCTCTATTACAAACACACCCGAAGCCGAAGCCACAACATGCTTCGAATCCTGGATACTGGCTTTGCTAGCCCTGCAATCCATCTGCCAATGTTCATTCCCGTAACAATAGGAACGTCCCTCCTTTACTATATCCAGCCCTGAAACTTTTGCCCTTCCCTTTCCTTCTACTTCCCCGGTTTCCTTCAGGGTATAAGTAGAGGGCAGAGACTGTAGAATCAAGTCAGTACTCGACCCGTTCTTCAACGTGGTCTTCAGGTCCGTGAGCTAATCAAAATAGCTAGTCTCTGTAAGGACGTTGTCCCCTACAGATGACCCGAAAGCCAACCTCGCTTGAAGCAATTCGTTAGAGGTCTCATATCTTGCGATACGAGATTGCTCTCCATATAAATCTTTGTTATGGAGGAAGATAGAAACTAAGTCCATCTTCTCGTGCTGCCTCTGGTATGCACCATCAACTGAAGCCAACACGAGGCACTTGGCATTCACACAGTCTTTTTCCGTTTTCTTACGGATATCAATATCCATGACAGGGGAAACTGGTCCTGAGACGGCAGGGGTTTGATTAGTTAAGAGGTGTCCCAACTTGTCATGGGTAATGGACATCTGGACAGACCTTTGCCAGTCATAACAGTCAGATTCAGTCATTTTATTATCTAGATGTAACCTATGTCTGGTCACTGGGTCGCTACAATTAAGAGAGAGAGAAGAAAACAATTAGCATGATGCTCTTGCAAGTTTAGATTGGTTTTTAATTTATCTAAACAGGATGGCTCCCACTGTTTCTCGAATCCTTCCTCAAACCATAAAAGAAGAATTAGTCGGGATCAATCTCACCGTACAATACTTGCTTAACCGTTCAGCCAGGCCAGTATCGGTACTTCGAGGGAAGTTTTACGACGCTTTCCCGAAGTTCCTTAATTAAATAACCTCTTTTCCCTGTGGGTGTAGCCCCGCTAACACCTTTCTAGACACCTACTTGGTTTAAAGCATTGATCGTTAAGTGAAAAGTTTCCCGAGGAGTAGCGGATACTCACAGTAGGATCGGGATCCAAATATCATCGTGTGATAAAACTGAAGGAATCCTGCCAGAATCATCACACTCCAAATGGTATGCAACACCAGCAAGTTTCAGTTTCTTTAGAAACTCCCGATGTGGATTTTTGCCCCATGCTCTTATGACCTTGACGAAGGTCAACAAATCATAAGCCACATGTCAAGTTCTACCCATCATTGTCCAGGTTAATTTGAACCCACCCGTATATACCCTTGACGAAGGTCAACAAGGTAATACGACTGTCCCAAACCAACGCATCAATCTATGCTACATATGAACACCCAACAGCTACCAATCACTATGCCATGACGAAGGTCAACAAACATAGCTTGAATACTATTGAATATTCATATGAAATGACGGAGGGCTACGAATGGTTTTGGAAAAACCGTGAACGTAGTGAACTTGATATAATCAAAGGAACCTTGATAGCTTTTAAAAGGAGTGGTTTAAGCTCCGCGTTTTTAAAAGTTTTCTGTTTTGAAAAGAAACTGAGTGGTTTTGAAATTGTTCCAACGACTTAACTTTGGTTTATTTTCTTGCATTAATTTAATGCGTCCCATCAATTAATCCTACCATTGTAGAAAACAACGAAAATATGACGTACGCTTATGCCATCCGCATTTGCCACGGGACCCCGTCATCACCCGTTAGGTTACTTAACTAACGACAGAGCGGGGGCTGGACTAGCGTGGATGCAAAACATAAGCAACGCCTACTAGATATCATATATAGATATATACATTCGTCAGATGCAATGATAGCCATTCCAGATCACAGATGAACATATTGGATATACTAGAAATCCGCGTTTCATTCGAGCCTGCAACGAAAGACGGATTATACGGTCGCGATGAATAGCCAAACCCCACCTTAGACCCCTACGGGTGCGTCAAACTACCCGCCAAGTACCTAAAGTGAAGTAACCTCCCTCAGTAACGTGAGTAGGTCACTCGGCACTTCAAAGTACCCGGTAGTTTGTGCACCCCTCCTTGGGTCTATCCTAGGAGCAAAAACAGTAAAAGAAATAATATACAATGGCGGCTACAACCTTATCCCGGATGTGCGGCCATAAAAATAATATTACATCAATTTACATATTACATCGAATGAAAGATAAAGAAACTCTCATCTCATAAACCCCGGCTATTCATCCGCGACAATCCAACAAGTTCATATACACAATCCAACAACATTACTGATCACAGATATGCACAACCCCCACTAATCGACGTATAGCGATTAGTTGACGTTCAGTGCATATATCACATTACAGATATAACCATTTAGCAAAAGTTTGTAGAACTTCGATCAAAACACCAATTTGTAACTACCCCAAACACAACTTTGTTCTCTGGAAATACTGGGCAGAAACAAAATACTTTAGAAATCACAAAACAGAACACTGAAGAAACTGCAGCAAACCCGAGTCGCGGCCGAGTCAACTCGGCCGCGGATCCGCGGCGAAACGCGTGGTTTCGCCGCGGTTCCACGGCGCTTTGACCGAGTCGTGGGCTCGTTTTTGCTGGATGTCTCTAAAAAACCCTGCACTGATTTTTAAGATATGTGGAATTATTTTTAGAGCAGTTTTAAAAATCGGCAGAAAGTGTGGGTTTTTGATATGTTTCGCGATTTTTTTCCGGATCGAAGTTCTAATCACTTTGCTAACATGTTAGTTGTTGTTTAGCTAGGCTCTGATACCACTGTAAGTCCATGTTACCCACCCCGGTGCTTACGGGGAGGCGGAATAGGTAAAATTTTTTTTTTTAACAGGAGGCAACATGGACTAGAAATGGAGGATCTTTGCTAAACAAAAACTAACAAAACTAGAAGAGGTTCTATCTACTATGCTTAAGAGATTATACCTCATGAATCGAGTCCTTCGGGTCTTCTTTCCGCTTTCCTCCTCATCCATGCTAGCTCCGAGGATCGATCCGGATCTTGCTCGCCTCCGCGGCCTCCTAGAGTCGAAGACGATCCACCCAAGAGTTTGTGTTCCGAGCTCCACCTCAAGCCGAGGTAACTAGGGCAACAAGTGTGCTATGCTTGATGTCCTAGGTGATGTAGAAGATGATGGTGGATTTGTTTGTCTATTTTCTTTCTATTTTTCTCAACACATGAGAGCTATAGAAAAATCAAGAGGAGGAAGAAGGAGGAGGAACCATGCGAGCTCACTCTTTCAAGAGAGAGAATGCCAAAGAGATAATGATCCATAAAATTATAATTAGTAATCATTTATCATGATAATGTTGATGGCTCCCCTTGATTTGACTATTATCATCTCAAAGATAAATCCAAAACAATAAGAAGGATCTAGTGCTCTCAAAATATCCAAGTCAACAATAGTCAACTAGGTCAAATGGTCAAGCAAGGTCAAATGGTCAAACCAACTAGCCATCACACAATTATCATTAAAAAAGATTAGTAAATAATTTCCCCGCCTCATAATGGTTTTGACCGAACCAACTGTCAAACCCTAATGAGGCACCTCCTTCTTCTTCGCTCCTCACAACTGTGCATACACACCCGCATCCGCATTCCGTAGAATGCGAATGCACATAAAACAAAACTAATCCATCCATACAATACTAGGATCCGACTTAAACCAAAGCCCACTAGCATTGTGTGCCCGAACAGCATACGCGCACAAGTGCACGTAAGTGATCGTAGCCCTGCCGTAAAACCATACGGCCTCTACACCTTTCGCCCAGTGCATGGAAACTCTCTGTGTGGGACTCTAAAGACTCGACACTACGCTGGCAGTGGGTTTAACCACAGACCGCAAGCGGCACTAGCTGTACGTAACGGTCCCCAGGTAGATGTCGATAAGAAGGCCGATGAGGTAAACCCATCCGAACTCCTACTGAGCCGGAATGTGACAATCTCTGTACAGTCTGGTCTGTTCGTCTGAGAGTATCACATGGCGGGCCTATGGGGGCGGCAAACGTCAGACCCCTAATAGTGGTACAAGTCGTGCCGGAGTGTAACCCAGAACACCCTGAGAAACTACTGGAAACACCACCAGTAATTTTTCGCTTGCCCTGGCCAGGGACTTTGTGTAATGGCTCTCCTAGACACAGCGCGAAATAAACCCCCAATACCGGGAGAGATGAATCCTGTCTAACCGTCACTGCCTCCAGGTGCTTCGGGACTGCACCCAACTACTACCTGTTTGCACGACTCCTTTGAGTCATGGTAGGGTAGTAATCAAATAACAGTGGGAACACACTCGAGGCGAAGTGACAGTGTCAAGTCAACGAACTAAGCTGTACTCATGTCACCTGGGAACTGTTATCTGACGATAGGTATAGTACCAACCAACAGTTCCTGACGAGTCCTGTCCAGTGTACTCGTAACCTAATGAGCACCCGCATACTATCCCCAGTACGACTTACTGATGGCTGTGGGACAGACCATCTCCCCTACTGGGATGAGAAGCGCATACGCTAGTCTACTCCGGAGTATCGATGCCCTATCTCGATAATCCTACGACTAGGGACCTATATAAGGATGTGCTTATAGATTACCCAGCCCCCACAAGTGTGACTGCCATCACAACGCTGGTAATCAAGCAAAGATCCTAAGGGCTCCACTAATATGTATAAGCGATATGTTAAAAGAAACACATGCACATATTAAAGTAGAAACAAACCAAGTAGCATACTACTATTTTGAGCAAGATTGTCTATACAACTGTGAATATCCCAAGCTTCCATTAAGTAATATACAAACTAGTATGATACAGTAATGGCCTCTAGGGCATATACACTAACAATAAGTAAGAGTAAAGAAAAAAATGCAATTGTAGAATATATATATATATATATATATATATATATATATATATATATATGACGAGTAAGAGTATACGATCATGGGTAAAATATGTACTATATGGTCACTATGTTAACGTTAAGTTCCAAGTGTGAATGTCAACGCAGCCGTAGAAGTATTCACGAGCTCAAGAGTGTGGCCCCAGGAGCAAGGAAACACCGGCCCATTTCATGTGTTAGTATCGGGCTTTAGGCTGTGGATGAGTCAACCCGACTGATATTCGAGTAAAATAAAAAAGAGGTTAATACGGAACTCCTAAAGCTTCGTTGGATTCACATAAGAAACTATCCCAAACACCCCAAATATAAAATATATTATAACTGTTTAATATACTTAATTGATTTGATTGATTGATTAACATATCTTGATCGAAACCATAGATTGCAAAAGATATAGAATGTAGTCGTGTGAGTCGAGTAATATACGAGTCATGAAATTGCAATCTTGGTTCGAGTAGTTTGGGTTCGAGTTCATATTCGAGTTAGGTTAGAGTTCGAGTTTGTGTTCGAGTTCAAGTTCAAATTTAGATTTGAGTTTGGATTTGAGTTCATGTCTTTTCATATGAATTGATGTAAATTGTTAAAAATCTTATGTTCGGGAGAAATCGACAACTGCTGCATATGGACGGCAGGATTTGTGTCTTTTTCTAAGACAATTACCATTGATAACTCTGTTAAGTTGTTTAACCTAAATAGGCAAACACTCACTTTCTTCGGCTCCCCGAGGCTCAAGAGAAATGATACTGCTTAAGCCTATATTAATCTATAGTTCTTAAAATATTGTTTTGCATATCTCGATGGGGTTTTATGAAAAATACTTTAATATAGTTTAAAATTTAAACATTGAGGGTGATTTATAATATTTAGGGTTTTCATGAACATGTATTTTAATTGTTAAAGTATTTTAGTGATAAAACCTAGCTTTTAAAAGTTTATGGTATTTTTATGAATACTAGCTCTTTTGGACACTTCATGGTATTTTATTAAAATTCTAATCTTTCATTTTAAAAAATATGGTTTCATAATATGTTTTTATTTAAAATACGATTCATAGTTTTAATAATTTTCCAAAATTTATTTTTTATTTAGAAAAATCGAATTTCTTAAAGGCCGTTTTTTTATTTACTTTCGAGACCTAATACTCTGTAAGGAGGTCTGCATCTCGCTCTACTATCCTAAGGATGTGCAATAATCCACACCATCCATTAGCGGGTCCCCTAACGAGGCTTGTAGAGGCATAATTGCCAAGAATTCCAAAAATACCGATTAAAAGAAACCTGTTTTGAAAAGTGTGGTATTTTAATGTAAATCTATTCTTTAAATTAACCATATGTTGGACTATCGTGCTATGCAACCATAATGTGCGTGTGGGGTAGGTCGTTACCCCGTGAAGTTTTCCTAAAGGTATTTTTTTAGCAATTATTGAAATGAGGGTTATACTGAAGTTCATGATATTTTAATGAAAAGTTCGTTATTTGATTATTGAAAATGAAATTTTGGTTACATCTAAAGACAATAGATGTGAGTATTGTTTTAAAAAAATATTAGGGTGATTAGGTGACATGTAAACCTATCAAGCATGGTAAAATATTTAAATGAGAAGGTTGTTGCGTGTTAACTCCACTTTTGTCGATGTTTTCTTAGAAGACGAATTGAGATGAGAGAAATGGAGGGAAGATGGACATACGGGATTAGACTGTTAGCAAGAGAGAGAAGAAGTCTTCGGGGGTTGTGGTTTCTTCGGAGATGCTCCGGTCATCGAGCTTGGTTTGCTACTCCTCTTGTGTGCTTAACTCCACTTGGTATTTAGAGAGTTTGAGAGAATTTTTGATAGAAATTTCAGAATAGGGGAGAGCTAGGGCATGGGATGGTATTTATTATGGAGAATTAGGGTTTAGGAATTAAAAATATGGATTAAAAGAATTAAAATGGTGTTAAATGGTGAATTGAAGAGTCTCTGTTTGATTGCAAGAAAATCAAACGGTGCAGGGAAGTTGAGGGGAGCTGAAGGGGTGTGTGTGTAAAGCACGGAGCGATTTGGAGCAAATTGAACCGTCGGCGCTGGCCATAAGCAAGAAATGGGCGGTCGGATTTGGTCCAATCGCCTTGAGATTCGTGCCATCTGCTTTAATTAGTGTTTACACCTTTTTGCGCAAATTTGATTTTTCTGAAATTTTTCCTTTCTCCGTGAATTGCACATGCAACTCTTGGGCTTCTGAAAAATTAAAAAAGAAAAATCTAAAAATAATTGGGTCTGATGAGAATCGAACACACAGGCTATGTCACAGCGGTGCAGAAACTTTACCAGTGAGCTACAAGTTTTTTCTTGCTTCTATTAAACAAATTTAACTTATAACTTTTACAGAGGCTGTAATACCCTTTTCTGTACATTAACAAGAAATTTTTGTACAGGAAGTTCAGAGTCGTTACATTCTACCCTCCTTATAAAAATTTCGTCCTTGAAATTTACATTTGCATAAAGACTAATTTTCAAAGAGGTAAGGATATCGTGCACGCATATCTTCTTCTCTTTCCCAAGTTTATTCTGTCGGTGAATCCTTTCTCTACATCACTCGGACTAAGTTTACCTCCTTGTTCCGTAATGTTTTCACTTTTCGGTCCAGGATCTCAACTGGTTGTTGCTCGCAAGTCATATCGGTCTGTGCATTGAGCTCTGAGTGATCAAGTATATGGTTGGGGTCGCCCACATATCGTCATAGTTAGGATATATGGAATACGTTGTGTACTCTTTCCAATGAGGGTGGTAGTGCTAAACGGTATGAAACTTCTCCAACTCGTTCAAGAATGTTGAACTGTCCTATGTATATTTTACTTAATTTATGTTAGTTATGTATATGCCCTAGAGGCCATTGTTGTACATTTGATGTATATTATGATGGATGCTTAGATATATACAGAGAGGACTTTCTTGCTCGTCATGATAGTATGCTATTTGGTTTCACTTTATCTTAACATGTTGACTTGTATTGGTTTACTGTCTTTCTCTCACATGTTGATAAAGCCCTTAGGATCTGTACTCGACTACTGGGACTATGATGAGATCATACTAGTGGGGCCATAGTAGTCGATGAGTACATCCTATAACTGTTCCTAGTCGAGGGTATATCGAGACAGGGCATCGATACACCAGAGTAGACTAGCGTATACGCATCTTGACCCATATGATGGGCGATGGATGATCCCATATCCATCGGTGTTTGACATCAAGGATGATGTACGGGTGCTCAGTGGAGACTGGGTACACTGGACGGACTCGCTGAGAACTCCCAGTTGGTGATATACCACACGTCAGATGGCAGTTCTCCAGTGACATTAGTACAGGGTAGTCTGTAGACCCGATATCGTCATAGAGTCTTGTGTGATTCCCACTGTGCCTTGATTTCCACCTTACCACGTCCACGAGGGCATGTAAAACGGTGGCTTTTGGGTACAGTCCCGAATCACATGGAGGCAATGAGCGATAGGAGGGGATTCGTCTCTCCCGGTATAGGGAGTTGATGTTGTGCTGTGTTTGATTGGCTATAACTGGAAGTCCCTGGCCAGGGCTGATATAGAGATTTACTGGTAAGTGTTACTAGTAGTTTCTCGACCTGTTATGAGCCTCACATCAACACGACTTATCGGTTACTGGGGTCTGACGTTTACCACCCCTAGACTTGATATGCGACATATCAGACGAACAGACCGGACTGTACGGGAGTGCTACTGATTGGATTCACAGGAGAACGCACAGGCTAGCTTGTTGATCTTCTGATCGCTCAATACCTGGGTGGCTGTTGCGTTTAGCCGACCGCTTGCAGCTTGTGGGTGTTTGATATGATCATCACCTGCTACCGGCGTATTGACGATTCTTTAGATTCCTACACAGAGGTTTCTTGGCTCAGGCGAAATGGAGTAGAGGCACATATGTGATATGTGCAAGACCGAGGATAATGCGATATGAGATACCGTATTATATTCTCGAGATATTTTGATATGAATCGGGACATCGGATCAAGTGTTGATTCGATGAATCGGTACATGATATATTAGCCGGTTATATTCGATATAGCCGGATCGTTGGATCAAGTGTTGATTCGATAATTTAATGTATAATAGTATATATGATATATTGTATTACATTATCTAATATTGGCTCACTTTATTATTTCATTTTCTCACTGGATTAATACATTGATATATATGCGATATATGTTAAATGTATTATTTTCTTTTGTTGCAAATATATAATATATATGTGATATATATTATTGTGACATGATATGATTTATTATTAAACATGTTTAAGGATGATTAAATGGGATTAGGGTTTGATTAGGGTTAGCTTCTTCTTGAACATTCTAGAAGCTTTTCCTTTTGTCTTGGTTAAGATATTATGGTTGATACTTATCCTTAACCTAACCAAACCCTAACTCTAGTTTATTCTCTACAACTTCTTAGCCACTCATCCTTGACCATGGTTGATATATCAATCATATAGATTTTTTTTCTATTCATCACAAAAGGATTATCTTTTCCATTATCATCTTCTTCTCTCTTGAGTTCTAAAAGAAAATGCTTACTAGTTAATTCTTGTGTGATGATTTCTTGTGAGAAAGTGAATAAAAAGAAAGCATAAATACTACTCCCTCATCCTCATCTCATCTAGCCCATGAGCTTAGGGTGTTCATCTCTTTAGAGTGAGAAAGCTTGGGTTTTTGCAACTTCGACGTAGATCATCGGAGATTCGGAACACTTCAAGCAAGCATGGATCGTTCGAGTCGTGGAGCCTCTCTTGAGTCCGTGAGATCGTGGATCGCGGCGAAGGGACTACTACTCGGAGCTTGTGAAGCGAAGGAGCGGACTACAAAGGTTGTAATCCCTCAAACTTAGCTTTAAAGATATCGTCTTGCATGCTAAACCCTAATAATCTAGCAAAGATCCCGTCTTTGGGTTGTTCGGCACGTCTAAAATTTTATCCGGGCAAGTTTGATGCCTTATGAACCTTCACAAGAGTGCCTAGGAACCCTACAGTGGTTTCAGAGCCTAGCTAGAGCATTAGGCGACGTGTTTACGAAGTTAAAACTCCGATCGAACCCGAACCGACGAAATTTACCCCCTCTCTGGAAATTTTTCAAAATCAGGGTTTTTTCTGAATTAAAAATACCTGAAAAATACAGCAAGAAAATATAAGAATTATGGTGAAATTCGTGCTTCCAATTCGACAACTTGGCGGTGGAACCGCGGCAAAGACCCACCATTGGCGGCGGTTCCGCGGCAGTATGAGTGTATTAGGCACGGTTTTGTGCACAGTAATTCTTGTATCTGTATTTACTATTTTATGGGTATTTTTATTCTGACTCAAAGGTTGAGTGATCTGGGGTTTGCTTTGTAATCGTAGATTCGATCGGAATATTTAAATTCGTTTTTATTTCCGGATATTTAGAAACTGTTAAACTATTTGAACGGATATCATTAACCCATTTTATCCCGGAACGGAAAACTTTCAAGTGTTGAATTTTTATTGGGTTTAAATCTTTCGGAAAAATTGTACAAGTTAAGCGGTGGACCCTCTAGAAGACAACAAACCTTAACTCGATTATGTGACCGTCTTGAACTGCCTTTTGAACCTTCGGGTTTGGGGCAGTACGGCGTGCCACATGTGAGGCGTTGGCTTGAACCTTCTACGGCTGGATCACTGGTACTATGACATATTCTGGGATTATTTGAACTCCGCTCAAGTGTTGAGCACTTTGGGAAATTTTGGATATTTGATTATCTTTTCGAAAAGTTTAATAGTGTCTATTTATCTGGAATGTGATACAATATGTGGAATTCATAGAGTTAGGCATGAAATGCGAAGTATGTGATATTTCGGATTTACGATGTCTAAAGTGATTGTGGATTCCAAATATTGTAGTTTTACACTTTCTTTTCTGTGACCGTAAGTGTAGTATGTAGTTGTATTGCCGGTCTTCGTTGCTATACATCGGCGACGATCGGTGTATGCACTTACTTACGTTGATGATATGTGATATTATGTGTTGCTGAGATATGATGTGCAGGATTGTCGCGATTGAATAGCCGGGGGTTTTATGTGAGATGAGAGTTTTATATTTTCATTCATGTAAATTCAAATGTAATGTAATATTCTTTTATTTGGGGCACTTCCAGGTTGAGGTTGATGCCACCAGTGTTGTATATTATTTACTTTTCCGCATTAGGATGGACCCAAGGAGGGGAGCACAGGTGACCGGGTTATGGGGTTCAGTGGGAGGCCATCTCGAGGAGTCGAGACCGGGTCTCCTAAACTTCAGAATTGGTAGGGTCGCTTGCCGCTCTCGTAGGGGTCCAGGGTGTGGGCTTGGCTATTCATCGCGACTGTGGAATCCGTATTTTCTATTGTTGGCTAAATACTAAATACGGACGTCCTAGTATATCCCACATTATATCTATGTTTCTGCTGCGATATCTGTGATGTGATCATTTGATATGTTCTGATGGATACAGTATATAGTATATATGATATATTATATAGACGTTACTTATGTTTTACACCCGCACTAGCCCTGCCCTACTCTGTCGTTAGTTATCTAACCTAACGGTGCACGAGGGGACATCGAGGCGAATGCGGATGGCATAAGTGTACGTCGTATTTATCTGTGATGCTTAGGAAGCATAAGCTGATGGGATTTTATTAATGAGATTAATAAAAAGAAAAGAAACCTAAAGATGTCGTAGAATCAAAACTTTATAAAAAGGGTAGCTATAGTTTTGCTTTGCACAGTGATATATATGATATATCCTGCACCTTATTCGATGGGGAAAGAGCCGAGATCCCTTCACCGGGAGTGACCTCTTTAGCGAAACTGGCAGATGCTACAAAATTCGGTTTGTCTTTTGATTGCTTTTAAAGTTTTGCTTTGCACAGCGGTATATATGATATATCCTGCACCTTATTCGATGAGGAAAGGTCCGACGATCCCTTCACCGGGAGTGACCCCTTTAGCGAAACTAAGAAAAGCCTCAAAAACACTCCTTTTCAAAAACACTTGATTCTACGACGATATCAAGTTCATTACGCTCCGGGTTTTCTGAAAAACCTGCGTAGCCCTCCGTCATTTCAGATAAGTACTACTTAGTATTCGTGCTACGGTAGTTTGGCATTCGTCAAGGCGTAGTGTACGGTAGCTAACTAGTATTTATCTGCTTATGCATATGATGCAGATTGGATTAGGGTATTCGTACGGCGTTGTTTGGCATTCGTCAAGGGTCGTGCGGGTGGGTTTAATTCAATCAAGAAATGTACGGGTTGAACTTGACTAGTGGACTATGGGTTGTTTGGCATTCGTCAAGGTCATAGAACACTAGGGGTAAAATATTATTGGGAATTTCAAGTGTTGAAATTTGCAATGAGATTGCATACCTTCTATGCGATAGTTGGATCCCGATACCCACTGCGAGTAAGAGTTACTCCTGGGAGAGTTTTACATAGGACAATTAGTCGATCAAAGTAGGTGTCTAGAAAAGTGTTAACGGGGTTATGCTTCTGGGAAAACGAGGTTTACTTTAATTAGGTCCGTGCGAAAGCACGGAGAACCTCCCTCAAAGTACCGACACTGATTTGGCTGAAAGATTGACGAAATTGTAGGGTGTAATTAATCCCGGCTAATCTTACCTTTTAGGGTTTGAAGGTAGATTTGATAAAAACAGTGGGAGACATCCTGATTAGATAAGATAATAACCAATCTAATCTTGAAAGAGCATACGCTAAAGTGTTTTCTTCTCTCTCTCTCCAGGTAGCGACTATGTCAGGCCATAATCAAGATAATAATATGGATGTATTGACTGAACCCGCTTATTATACTGAGTAGGGGAACGTTGGACCCGTTCTTTCTTATAAGAGTTATAAGACTGAACAGGGAATAGAAGAATATCTAGATTCTCAAGCCGCCCAAAAGAACATGCATGTTGATGCATCTTCTTCGGGTGTGTTAGTTATTGAGAACTGTTTCTCAGTTCACCCTACGTCCTGGGTATTAGATACCGGATCAGGATCCCACATATGTAAATAGTTACATGGGCTACGTAAAGGTAGAGAACTGGGAAAAGGTGATCATTCCGTTCAAGTAGGGAACAGTGCAAGTATTGCAGCCAAAGCAGTTGGCGAATATCACCTTGTATTGCCAAGTCGTAATACACTAATTCTAAATGAGTGCTATTATATACCGAACATGATGTGCAACATTATATCAGTTTCTTTATTAACTAAAGAAGGATATAATTTTGTAGTAAAGGATAATGTTATGAACATATTCCTAGATCAAAAGTTGATTGCATCAGGCTCGTTACATAATGGCATATTCATTCTAAATCAGAATACAGTCCTCAATATACAAAACACACACAAGAGAAAGAGTTCAGAAATGAACGAATCCTTCTTATGGCATTGTAGACTTGGTCATATCAATGCGACACGACTGGCTAAGTTACATAAAGATGGATATTTGAATCCGTTCGAATTATCATCTTATGATACTTGCCATTCATGTCTCAAAGGAAAAATGACCAAAGCTCCGTTTAGTGGACACGGAGAAAGAGTTACTGAACTCTTAGGACTAATACATAGTGATGTATGCGGTCCCATATCTACGCATGCCAGGAACGGTTCTCCCTACTTCATTACATTCACTGACGATCTCTCTAGATACGGGCATGTGTTCCTATTGAAACACAAGTCTGAAGCTTTTGAGAAATTCAGAGAATATAAGCACGAAGTAGAGAACCAAACGGGCAAAAGTATTAAGATCCTTCGATCTGATCGAGGAGGAGAATACTTGAGCAATGAGTTCCAAGATTATCTAAAAGAGAATGGGATTCTCTCTCAGCTTACTCCACCTTATACACCACAGCACAACGGTGTATCGGAACGAAGGAATCGCACCCTATTAGATATGGTGCGTTCAATGATGAGTACAGCTGAGTTACCTATTTCCTTCTGGGGGTATGCGCTTGAAACAGCCATACACCTATTGAATATGGTTCCTACCAAATCAGTGCCCACTACTCCATATGAGATATGGAAAGGGAAGAGACCATCTCTTAAGTATGTTAAGATATGGGGTTGTCCAAGCTATGTCAAAAGACAAAATCCGGACAAACTTGAGGCAAGATCAGTCTTATGCAAGTTTGTAGGATATCCCAAAAATTCACAAGGGTATATCTTCTACCACCCCGAGGAACAAAAGGTGTTTGTTTCTCGACATGCCACTTTCTTAGAAAAAGGTTTTCTTATGAAACAGATTAGTGGCATTGAGGTAGAACTGGAAGAGGTTCCAGCAACACAAACTATAACAGAAGACTTGGTAGAACCAGAGGATTCAGTAGTACCCGACGAACCCCAGCCTCTCCGCCGATCTAGCAGGGTTTCTCATCCACCTGAGAGATACTACGATTTTCTCATTGATGGTGGAAGCGAGGATTGCATCATGGAAGATGATGACCCGACTAGTTTCGAGCAGGCCATCACGAGTGGTGACTCTGTGAAATGGCTGGATGCAATGCGATCTGAGATGGAATCCATGTACACCAATAAAGTATGGATTTTAGAAAATGCTCCTGAAAGGGTAAAACCCATTGGGAGCAAGTGGATTTTTAAAAAGAAATTTGGTGTAGATGGAAAAGTTGAGACTTTCAAAGCTAGACTTGTAGCAAAGGGTTTTCGTCAACGAACAGGTGTGGATTATGACGAAACCTTTTCTCCAGTGGCTATGCTTAAGTCCATCCGGATCTTACTTGCCATTGCTGCATACCATGACTACGAAATCTGGCAAATGGATGTTAAGACCGCCTTTCTAAACGGTGATTTAGAAGAGAGCGTGTACATGACTCAGCCAGAGGGCTTCGTAGATAGTGGGAGTAGCGGAAAGGTGTGCAAGCTGCTTAAATCCATTTATGGGTTAAAGCAAGCATCGCGGAGTTGGAACATCTGTTTTGATGTAGTAGTCAAAGAGTTTGACTTCATCAAAAACATAGATGAACCTTGTATCTATAAGAAGGTAGCAGAGAGTAAGGTTGTCTTCCTCGTATTGTACGTGGATGACATACTCTTGATAGGAAATGATATTCCTATGCTACAATCAGTCAAGCTCTTCTTATCACAGAGATTCTCAATGAAAGATCTAGGTGATGCCTCCTGCATATTGGGAATCATGATATATAGAGATAGATCTAAACGGATACTGAGATTGTCCCAATCCAGGTACATTGACACCATCCTAAAGAGGTTTAGTATGGAAGAATCCAAGCGTGGGAACCAACCCACGATCTCTGGACTCACTCTCTCCAAAGAGATGTCTCCCAAGACTGATTTGGAGAGAGCTCGCATGCAAGGGATACCCTATGCTTCAGCAGTAGGCTCTATCATGTATGCGATGCTATGTACCAGACCCGATGTAGCATACTCACTAAGTGTAGTGAGTCGGTATCAAGCAGATCCTGGAGAGAGTCACTGGACAGCTGTGAAGAACATTCTCAAGTACTTACGAAGGACTAGAGACATGTTCTTGGTGTATGGTAACGGAGAACTCCGGGTGGAGTCCTTTACCGATTCCAGCTTCCAAACTGATAAGGACGACTCTAAGTCGCATTCGGGTTTTGTCTTTACCCTCAATGGAGGGGCGGTATGTTGGAAGAGTTCCAAACAGGATACCGTTGCAGACTCGACGATGGAGGCTGAATACATCGCTGCCAACGATGCTGCCAAAGAGGCTGTCTGGATGAAGAAGTTCATCACTGAACTTGGTGTGGTTCCATCCATTGAACATCCAATACCTCTGTATTGCGATAACAATGGAGCTGTGGCTTTAGCCAAGGAACCCAGATCCCATCAGAAATCCAGACATATTCTGAGGCAGTATCACCTCATCAGGAAGATAGTTGATCGCCGGGAGATCGAGGTCAGGAGAGTAGATACGAAGGACAACACTTCGGATCCACTCACGAAGGCCATTCCCCAGATACAGTTTGAGAGAATATTCGGGATGCTAGGTATGAGATACTACAGCAGCTGGCCTTAGTGCAAGTGGGAGATTGTTAGTTATGTATATGCCCTAGAGGCCATTGTGGTACATTTGATGTATATTATGATGGATGCTTAGATATATACAGAGAGGACTTTCTTGCTCGTCATGATAGTATGCTATTTGGTTTCACTTTATCTTAACATGTTGACTTGTATTGGTTTACTGTCTTTCTCTCACATGTTGATAAAGCCCTTAGGATCTGTACTCGACTACTGGGACTATTATGAGATCATACTAGTGGGGCCATAGTAGTCGATGAGTACATCCTATAACTGTTCCTAGTCGAGGGTATATCGAGACAGGGCATCGATACACCAGAGTAGACTAGCGTATACGCATCTTGACCCATATGATGGGCGATGGATGATCCCATATCCATCGGTGTTTGACATCAAGGATGATGTATGGGTGCTCAGTGGAGACTGGGTACACTGGACGGACTCGCTGAGAACTTCCAGTTGGTGATATACCACACGTCAGATGGCAGTTCTCCGGTGACACTGGTACAGGGTAGTCTGTAGACCCGATATCGTCATAGAGTATTGTATGATTCCCACTGTGCTTTGATTTCCACCTTACCACGTCCACGAGGGCGTGCAAAACGGTGGCTTTTGGGTACAGTCCCGAATCACATGGAGGCAATGAGCGATAGGAGGGGATTCGTCTCTCTCGGTATAGGGAGTTGATGTTGTGCTGTGTTTGATTGGCTATAACTGGAAGTCCCTGGCCAGGGCTGATATAGAGATTTACTGGTAAGTGTTACTAGTAGTTTCTCGACCTGTTATGAGCCTCACATCGACACGACTTATCGGTTACTGGGGTCTGACGTTTACCACCCCTAGACTTGATATGCGACATATCAGACGAACAGACCGGACTGTACGGGAGTGTTGCTGATTGGATTCACAGGAGAACGCACAGGCTAGCTTGTTGATCTTCTGATCACTCAATACCTGGGTGGCTGTTACGTTTAGCTGACCGCTTGCAGCTTGTGGGTGTTTGATATGATCATCACCTGCTACCGGCGTATTGATGATTCTTTAGAGTCCTACACAGAGGTTTCTTGGCTCAGGCGAAACAGAGTAGAGGCACATATGTGATATGTGCAGGACCGAGGATAATGCGATATGAGATACCGTATTATATTCTCGAGATATTTTAATATGAATCGGGACATCGGATCAAGTGTTGATTCGATGAATCGGTACATGATATATTAGCCGGTTATATTCGATATAGCCGGATCGTTGGATCAAGTGTTGATTCGATGATTTAATGTATAATAGTATATATGATATATTGTATTACATTATCTAATATTGGCTCACTTTATTATTTCATTTTCTCACTGGATTAATACATTGATATATATGCGATATATGTTAAATGTATTATTTTCTTTTGTTGCAAATATATAATATATATGTGATATATATTATTGTGACATGATATGATTTATTATTAAACATGTTTAAGGATGATTAAATGGGATTAGGGTTTGATTAGGGTTAGCTTCTTCTTGAACATTCTAGAAGCTTTTCCTTTTGTCTTGGTTAAGATATTATGGTTGATACTTATCCTTAACCTAACCAAACCCTAACTCTAGTTTATTCTCTACAACTTCTTAGCCACTCATCCTTGACCATGGTTGATATATCAATCATATAGATTTCTTTTCTATTCATCACAAAAGGATTATCTTTTCCATTATCATCTTCTTCTCTCTTGAGTTCTAAAAGAAAATGCTTACTAGTTAATTCTTGTGTGATGATTTCTTGTGAGAAAGTGAATAAAAAGAAAGCATAAATACTACTCCCTCATCCTCATCTCATCTAGCCCATGAGCTTAGGGTGTTCATCTCTTTAGAGTGAGAAAGCTTGGGTTTTTGCAACTTCGACGTAGATCATCGGAGATTCGGAACACTTCAAGCAAGCATGGATCGTTCGAGTCGTGGAGCCTCTCTTGAGTCCGGGAGATCGTGGATCGCGGCGAAGGGACTACTACTCGGAGCTTGTGAAGCGAAGGAGCGGACTACAAAGGTTGTAATCCCTCAAACTTAGCTTTAAAGATATCATCTTGCATGCTAAACCCTAATAATCTAGCAAAGATCCCGTCTTTGGGTTGTTCGGCACGTCTAAAATTTTATCCGGGCATGTTTGATGCCTTATGAACCTTCACAAGAGTGCCTAGGAACCCTACAATTTACCCCTCTTGCCAAAACGGATCACTCCTCTGTTTGGAGAGATCTTCAGGAATGCATGCTCTCCTGGTTGGAAATCCAGATGTCGACGCTTTGTATCTACCCAATGTTTTTGTCGGTCTTGGGCTACGCGCATCCTTTCCCTGTTCATGCGAACCACATCTACAGTTACTACGATCATCTCTGGTCCAAGGAGTTCACGATCTCCAACGTCGTCCTAACTCAGCTGGGAACGACACTTTCGTCCGTAGAGTGCCGCAAAATGTGTCATTCCAATGCTTGCCTGGTAGCTGTTGTTGTATGAAAACTCCACTAGGTGTAGGTGATCTTCCCACGAACCTCCGAAGTTTTATATACAGGCTCTCAGCATGTTTTCCAGAATCTGAATTGTTCGCTCAGACTGTCCGTCCGTTTGTGGATGATACACAGTGCTGAAATTCAGACTCGTCCCTAGGCTAGCTTGCAGACTCTACCAAAACTGTAATCAGAATCTTATACCACGATCGGAGACGATGCAGACAGGTACCCCATATAATCTCACGATCTCCTACATGAGTTTATGGGTATCAAGTATGGTACATCTTGAAGGTATAAATCTTATTTTAGATTTTTACTCACCTTCATTTACTTCCTTACCAACGTCTCAGTTGACTGGCCAACTCTGAATGGAATAAAGTGAGCCGACTTGGTGAGTCGATCCACAATAACCCAAATTGCGTTGTTACCTGTCGTGCTACGAGGGAGAGCATTCACGAAGTCCATGGTGATGTGCTGCCATTTCCATTCTGGGATTGGTAACGGCTATAGTAGACTAGCAGTTCTGTGATGTTCAGCTTTCACTTGCTGACATACTGGACACTTTGCTACACTCCTTGCTACTTCTCGCTTCATTCTATGCCACCAGTAATGTTGTTGTAGATCCTTATACATCTTTATACCGCCGGGGTGTACCGAGTACGGAGAGCTGTTAGTTTTTTTCATCAACTCTTCTTTTACAGGTCCGACCGGCACGCATAAACGACTTCTATATCGCAAGGATCCATTTTCGTGGATGATGAAGTCAGTTCATAGTCCACTTTCTACTTGTTCTTGGATTTTTTGTAGCTTGGCATCATTTGCTTGAGCTGACTTAATCTGATTTACAAGAGCGGACTGGACTTGTAAGTTCATCAAAGATGAAGCGTTACCTGGCACAACTAGTTCAATCTCCAATCTATGCAGTTCTTGTTATAGTCTCCACTGAGCGGTGAGGTACATTGCTAATGGTTGGCGACTAAGGGTATTGGAACTACGTTCACCTTTCCAGGATGATACTGTAGGTTGATGTTGAAGTCCTCCATGAGTTCTAGCCATCTTCTCTACCGTATGTTGAGTTCCTTCTGAGTAAATACATACTTCAGACTTTTGTGGTCAGTGTATATATTCACTCGTTTTCCCAAAAGATAGTGGCGCCAAATCATGAGTGCGAAGATGACGGCTGCTAATTCCAGATCATGTGTTGGATAGTTGCGCTCATGAACCTTTAGTTGTCTTGATGCAATAACCACAACCTTTCCATGCTGGTGCAGAACACATCATAATCCTTTACCGGACGCATCACAATGCACAACGAATCCACTAGATTGATCCGGTATTACAAGAATAGGTGCAGAGCTTAATCTCGACTTGAGTTCTACAAAAGACTTTTCATATACTTCTGACCACACGAATGCTTCGTCTTTACGTGTGAGCTTGGTCAGGGGTGTTGCGATCTTTGAGAATCCTTCGATGAATCATCGGTAGTATCTTGCTAAGCCTAAGAAACTTCTTATATCTTTCACCGTCTTTGGTGTCGTCCACTCGCTAACAGCTTACACCTTAGCTGGATCCACAGAGATTCCTTCGCCTGAAACGATATGTCTAAGAAATCCAACTTGATCTAGCCAAAATTCACAGTTGCTATACTTGGCGTAGAGCTGATGTTGGCGTAATGTCTGCAGGACGATCCATAAGTGCTCGGCGTGTTCTTTCCGATTCTTTGAATACACCAGGATGTCATTGATGAAGATAACAACAAACCTGTCTAAGTACTCTTGGAAAACTTGGTTCATCGGGTTCATAAAGATAGCAAGTGCATTGGTCGATCCAAATGGCATTACGAGATATTCATAATGACCATAACGAGTCCTAAATGCCGTCTTCGGAATGTCGGACTCCTTGACCTTCACCTGATGATATCCCGAACGAAAATCTAACTTTGAAAAGACACAAGATCCACTTAACTGATCGAAAAGGTCATCGATGCGTGGTAGTAGATACTTGTTTTTAATTGTCACTTCGTTCAGAGCTCGATAATCTACACACATCCTGTAGGAACCTTCCTTCTTCTTCATTAGCAACACCGGAGATTGCTAACTTGAAGTACTGGGTCGGATCCAACCTTTCTTCAGCAGTTTGTCCAACTGAATGCGGATCTCCTTTAATCCCTCTGGACTTAATTGGTATGGAGCTTTGATTATAGGTTGTGCACATGTTGTAAATTAATACTAAATTCAAGAGCTCTATAGGGAGGCAAATCTGATAAATCTTCAGGGAACACATCCTCGAACTCTCGAACTACTTTAGGTTTCTCTTCTTCAACTGGTAGGGGGAACACTTCCTCATTCTTCGGTTTAGCACGATAGCTTCCTGGCTCCAAGGTTCTATCTCCACTTTTGAAATAGAAGACTGGGTGATCTGGTATCTCAAATACTACTCTCCTTTGACGGCAGTCAATGGTAGCATAAATACTCCCAGCCAATTGATTGATGTTGTTTAGCATATGCGCTTTTTAAAAGATGAATCAAAAATATTTGTTAACCGCAATCAAGAACGACGTTGCTTGGTAGCTAGCCGGTGAGTACGGGTCGGTCCACAGGGATTTTGTGTATTTCCTAATTGTTCTAACGAGTTAATTCCAAACGGTGTTGGATAGATTAAATCTAAAAACTAAGATTGATCTAGACTAGGATTAAAATCTTGCTAGGGTTAGGTTTAGGTTAAGTTTGGAAAGTCAATATTCCTCACCGCTTTCTATGCCCTAATTAAGATCTATGAGGTGTCATGGTAATAATTAATAAAGTGGATTAGTACCATCGGGAAGAGACTAGGGTTCTTCCTCTAGGTTCTTATCCTTCCTTTCTTAATTCTTACCTTAACCTCCATGGAAAACATACGCAACCGGTCTTTTAAACTACGGTATCACCGCTACCTCGTGGGATAGAGTGCCGTAGAGAGCGGTGTGTGTATGTATGCATGGAGTCCTATAAAAATATGTGATGGGCAAAAAAGGGGTGAGAGATTTTCATCTCTCAAACCTTTCCTATTCCTAACCCTAACAAGTGAGGAACTACTCACTCATTAGGGAATTGAAAAAACATGTTCTAAACTAATTAACTAGGGCAGATAATAAAAATCAACTAGGGTAGATAATAAAATTTATACTAGGGCAGAAAGAAAATTAACTAGGGCAATAAAAAGAAACTTACTCTAATTTTTATTTGATGCTCTCTTCAATCATTTACAGGAATTGAATTCTGAATTTGATAAATATAATGAGGCACAAGAAGAGGCATACCTCAAAGAGAGGTTTAGGGCTTCTATTTATAGATCATGGAAACCCTAGGGTTACAATCGATTCACATCTGCATTTACAATTTTACCCCTAAAGAAGACTAGTCAACGCGCCGCCAGCCGCCACAACTTTTTTGCACCGACACGGGTGACGCACGGCCGCGGATCCGCGGCCAAGAGCCAGGTTTGGCCGCGGTTCCGCGGCCATGTAGGGAGTTTGTTGGTTCAATTTCCTAGGGCTTCTGTCTGTTGCTGTTGTTTTGTGTTTTTTTCAGTTGGTTCTTCAGAATGTCTTCTAGTTTTCTTCCAGTTTTTCATAATGTCGTGGACTTTTACCGTTGCTTCGTGTCGAAGTCTTGAACCTTGCGCTGCCTTTGTGCTTTGTGAACTTGTTCATTGATCTTCATTGTCCCTCAAAATGTAGGCACGATCAAGATTCCACTATTTATCGGTCGTAGTCTCACTTTTGTATTATCTTTTCATCAATTTCACCGTTTTTATTCCGAGAACCTGTAACCTGCAACTATGTAGAAGACATGGATCAAAAGCACCTGTTTATTTGTAAAATGAATAAGAATGGAGAATATAATAATGCAAAATTATGGTATGAACAAATACCCCCAAACTTATCTTTTGCTCGTCCTCGAGCAAACCTAGTTTTATTCTCGAAAAAAGACCTAGCCTCACTTTCGCAGGGAAACGCGATTGCACTGAGCTCGTGCAACAAGCCGTTAAACCTCTAGGTGTCCCTAGTAGGAGGAGTGTTGTCTCCTGAGGGTTTTCAGCGGATACTATCCACAAAATCCTATCAATTCGGCCTATTGACTTTTATTCTCCAATTAGGTTTTCTAACAAGGAATTCTATTATCTTCGACTCAGAAATTATCCACCCGTATTTTTCACGCTTCCTTATCATTTAACTTAAGATTATATATGATTTGTAGATTTACTTAACTTTTAGCATCTTTTGAGTTTTCCTTCTAGGGTTCTATCTCAACTTAGGAATTTTTATCATCTCTATTAAAGATATAAGTCCTATTTTTCATTCATATATCTTATCTAAACCCAAATCACATACCCCTACGTGTGTGTATATATCACCCCTACACTTGGAAATTCAAATCAAGCTATTATACTCTTGTCCATCGTCCAAAGTACTTTTCAATTGGTGAATTTTTAGATGAAATTGTTCACACATTCTTCATACGACCGTTAATACTTCTTGAGGTACCAACGACTGATTACAAAATGTGTTTGCAAATCAAGGCGTAATTCCTAGTCTTGTAACACCTGAGGCTTTAGCAATGACTCCCAAACCAGTTGGTCTAAGGCACTAGGTGATAAAGCACCCTCGCTAAATATTTTTCTATTTATGCAGCCTTAAGTAATTACAAAAACCAGTGTTCATTTTTTTTTATCTCTTTATTCACACTTGTATTTTTATTTTATTTTCCTTCATACTAAGGACTTTAGACAAGATCATTTCAAGGTCTCTTCTACTATTCCAAGTTTCAAGGTTCGTGTTTGTGCAATTTATAGGGTATATATTTTCAGAATCTAGACTTAAGCTTAGGAATTATGTTTCAAATTTATACTTTAATAAAAATATCAATACTTTTCCCTTGTTTTAACTTAGCCCAAGAAGTGAACTCAAAATTTGCCTATTTCTAAATAAACTACAGAGACATATACTTTCTACCGTTAAATTTTTAATAAAGGTTATTTTTAGGGTTTTTTAATTTACTAAGTCTAAGATCTAGTTGTTCCTAGCTAGTTAACCTTTTTGTCAAACTCAAGTCAATTATGACCAAAATTGAATTTTTTCAATTTTTTTATAATTTAAATTTTTTCAATTTTTATTGGTTTTACAATAAGTATGCAAATGCAAAAATATACATATGAATGCGAAGGAAGAAACCTTACCGAGCACACCCCCAAACTTAAACTTGACAGTGTCCTCACTGTCATGCTACACCAAGAGGGTCAAAATGGCCGGTATTTCCCTGTTTATTATTTTTTTAATATTTTTTTTATTAACAGAAAAAAACAAAAAAAACAAAATATATATACAAAAAGCCCCCCCAAACTTATGTGAGATAGTGTTTTCACTGTTTTAAGCGTTAAAGTTCAGAGTTAGGGAGGAGAAAAATCAAACTATACAAGGCCTTACACAGACCAAAGGTTAGCACCAACCATTCAAAAATTCTATCGTGATAATGGTAGGGTTGGTGTAAGAATGGAGTGTAGAGAAAGGAGTTGAGAAACACACGAGACCGTATGGGAAGAAAGGTGGAATATGGTCTCGGTATAGGAGAAGAATGGCGGAAAAGAGAAACAAGTGTAGTACGAACTTGAGGGTGTAAATCGAGTGAATAAATTAGCGCAAATTGTGATGACCGATGTGTTAAAAGCGATTGTGCTAATCTATCAACCCGTCGAGAAATGGGGTCAAATCCCTCAAGATTCGCGACAAAACATGGGTACGTTGAACTTGGTAAACCATCCATTGAAAATGGAAGCGCGACGGATTCTTGCGCTGTCGAAACGATGGAAAGGAGGAAGGGGAGTGGTTTAGGGATAGTCTTATTCTCACCTAAGTAAACTGTCTCGAACTCGAAGGATTCCATCAAGGGTTCGAAATGTCTGTAAGCAACCGAGTCTGATGGTTCAACTATCTCATCTGAAAATTCAAAGGACTCAAACTCGGGTGGTGAGTCTTCAAAATCGTCCGAAAAAGTGAAACACTCGTAATCGTTATCGGCTGTGAGAACTGTGTCAGATTTAAAGAGGAACGCACTAGTGGCGTCAAAACTGCTGTGATCGAACAGAAATTTTTCAAGCTCGCAGTCCTCCTGCGTGATCTTTTGCGTGGTCGGAACGATTGGAAAGATGAGGGAGGGGGTGATTTAGGAAGTATAACAGTTAAAGGTTCAGGAGGATGAATTGGAAAATCCGACTCATCAAACAAAAATGGTTTATCCTCAATACTATCCTCAATACTCTCCTCAATACTATCCTCATAATTCTCCTCAAAAGTTATCTCATCCATGCAATTATCATCAAAATCAAGACGCATATGAAGTTCAGGAGAAACATTTAACGACTCTGGATGATGAATTGGAGATAAAATTTCAGTAAAATCTATGGGTTCATCATCCAAAACATTCCCGGCGTCAATATCCTCAATCAAGTGAAAATCAATTTTTTTAGACACCTCATCAAAGGCATGGATATTTATCAATTCAGGTTCTAGAGTGGAGGTGTAGAGGTTAAAAGGATTGGTGATGGTTTCACTCGAAAAGGGCTCTTCACAATCAGGTAAATCAAACACTACAAGATCACACAACTCATTACATGTTTTATCTTCAACTGGTGAATCATTTGGGACACTTGATTGAATACCGGAGTTGTGGGATTCAATTGGTGATGGGTAGGTTTGATTTGAAAGGGTGCACAGCTCACTCTCTCCACTCAAATTCTTAATCTGTCCAACCGCCTCATCATACATTGGAATTTTTGGAGCTAGTTGGAAACTAGCTACCGGGTCACTAGGTTGTCTTTATGAATTAAGGGCGGTTGTCTTTATGAATTAAGGGCGGCAATGGACGCATCCAAATTCCTCATCTGTTGGTTTGTCGCTGCAATATAAGCTTCCAACGACTGTTCCAGACTAGACATGGGTTGTGAAGGGGTTTCAGTAAAAGATTCAAAGTTGTTTGGATACGTGAAACTCACAAATGGCTGTGTAGAAGCAATGTCTAGGGAAGGTGCGAAAGTCGGGTAGGACTGGTAGGAATTGAATGGTTGGACAGGAGTAGGATCAACATTTGGATAAAAAGGTGAATGGACTTGTTGATCCCAAGAACTGGAAGTGTTGAAAGGAGTGAAAGATCGGTTACGAGATTGTTCAATATGTTCATCAATAGACATGGGTTTCGGAGTTACAACAGGACTCGAAAAAGGAGTATCAATGTAAGAAGGTGGTGAAGATTGAAATGGTTGATACAAAGTGAATTGCGGAGTCGAACTGTTTCTCCTAGACGCTTCTATTCGATCTTTCAAAGAAATTTTGGGCATGGAGGGGTCGTCTGTAATTCGACTAAAACAATTCGCGTATGAAGCAATGTTTGGATGAGAGTACCAAACTTTAGCAAGAGTTTTGGAAGGTGGGGTACCCATGATGTAAGAAGGAGAAGAAAAAGAATGTGGGTGCAAGTGGGGTGCACGGATTTCTTAGCGACAAGTGGCAAGTTTTTATAAAAAAAAATTTCCTTTTTTCTTTTTGTGTTTTTTATATATGGAACTATTTGCAAAAAAAATTTCAATAAAAGGCTTAGGCAGACGTTCAATCAATCACAAATGCACAATCAAGCCTAAATCTAGGGTCACCTAGGTCAGCTGGACAGCTCCTAACTGTTCCAAAGGGTAAGAAGTAGGACCTCAAACTGCCTCTTCACCGCCAATTGTGGCCAGGTAAGCACAAGTAGAGAAAGGAGGGATCCGCTCACGAATCACCGTGAGACGGGCCTTTTAAAGTTACCTTTCCCTACCTGTCTAGCCTAGGCACCACAAAGTCAGGTTAGGATCAACGGTCGATGCCTACAACTATTCCTTTGTCCTATTGAGCGCGAAGTCCTTAGGGCTGAGTCTAATCTTTTTTAATTAATTGATGGTCAATGCAATACGCCTTATGTGATTTTTGGGGTCCTGGGAAGGGTGATGAAATCCCCACCCAATCTGGATTGGTGTTCAAGACCCTTAAAGTCAATTTAAATATGCAAAACAGTAAAAACAATCACTTGCAAACAATTTTTTTTAGCGCGGCGCAAAGAATCCTGCACAAGATCAATTATTGGAAGGGGGAGAAATTTTTGGCGCAAAGAATCCTGCTGGAAATTTTTTACAGAGGAGATAATGGGGTTGTAGAGAAGAAGAAAAGAAGCTTACAGAGGAAATTTCCTTTGCTGACGTCACCAACCGACCGCGCTTCCGCCGCCAAAACTGCCTCCTTGCCGCGGTTCCGCGGTGGGATGAGCTGTCCAGTTCCCTAATTTTCTTCTGTTGTTCTGTTGTGATTTTCCTCTGTTGTTCAGATCTGTTGTTTTCTGTTTCGAGATTTGGATTTTATCAGATATGAATCCGTTCGTCGATCCTGCACAATTTAAACAAAACACCCTTCAAAGAATAACAAGATGATAAATTTTTATATTTTTTTATTTTTCAGTTTTTATGATTTTTTCAATTTTATAATAACCCGAAATTACAAAAAGAAAATAACAACGCCATCCCCGGCAACGGTGCCATTTGATTGATGTTGTTTAGCATATGCGCTTTTTAAAAGATGAATCAAAAATATTTGTTAACCGCAATCAAGAACGGCGTCGCTTGGTAGCTAGCCGGTGAGTACGGGTCGGTCCACAGGGATTTTGTGTATTTCCTAATTGTTCTAACGAGTTAATTCCAAACGGTGTGGGATAGATTAAATCTAAAAACTAAGATTGATCTAGACTAGGATTAAAATCTTGCTAGGGTTAGGTTTAGGTTAAGTTTGGAAAGTCAATATTCCTCACCGCTTTCTATGCCTTAATTAAGATCTATGAGGTGTTATGGTAATAATTAATAAAGTGGATTAGTACCATCGGGAAGAGACTAGGGTTCTTCCTCTAGGTTCTTATCCTTCCTTTCTTAATTCTTATCCTAACCTCCATGGAAAACATACGCAACCGATCTTTTAAACTACGGTATCACCGCTACCTCGTGGGATAGGGTGCCGTAGAGAGCGGTGTGTGTATGTATGCATGGAGTCCTATAAAAATATGTGATGGGCAAAAAAGGGGTGAGAGATTTTCATCTCTCAAACCTTTCCTATTCCTAACCCTAACAAGTGAGGAACTACCCACTCATTAGGGAATTGAAAAAACATGTTCTAAACTAATTAACTAGGGCAGATAATAAAAATCAACTAGGGCAGATAATAAAATTTATACTAGGGCAGAAAGAAAATTAAATAGGGCAATAAAAAGAAACTTACTCTAATTTTTATTTGATGCTCTCTTCAATCATTTACAGGAATTGAATTCTGAATTTGATAAATATAATGAGGCACAAGAAGAGGCATACCTCAAAGAGAGGTTTAGGGCTTCTATTTATAGATCATGGAAACCCTAGGGTTACAATCGATTCACATCTGCATTTACAATTTTACCCCTAAAGAAGACTAGTCAACGCGCCGCCAGCCGCCACAACTTTTTTGCACCGACACGGGTGACGCGCGGCCGCGGATCCGCGGCCAAGAGCCAGGTTTGGCCGCGGTTCCGCGGCCATGTAGGGAATTTGTTGGTTCAATTTCCTAGGGCTTCTGTTTGTTGCTGTTGTTTTCTGTTTTCTTCAGTTGGTTCTTCAGAATGTCTTCTAGTTTTCTTCCAGTTTTTCATAATGTCGTGGACTTTTACCGTTGCTTCGTGTCGAAGTCTTGAACCTTGCGCTGCCTTTGTGCTTTGTGAACTTGTTCATTGATCTTCATTGTCCCTCAAAATGTAGGCACGATCAAGATTCCACCATTTATCGGTCGTAGTCTCACTTTTGTATTATCTTTTCATCAATTTCACCGTTTTTATTCCGAGAACCTGTAACCTGCAACTATGTAGCAGACATGGATCAAAAGCACCTGTTTATTTGTAAAATGAATAAGAATGGGGAATATAATAATGCAAAATTATGGTATGAACACCAATCCATTCCCAACACAACATCGAAATTTGGTATGTCCAGTACTTTGAAATTTGCGTAGAATTCTCGACTGCAAACTACAACTGGGCACTGATCATATCCGAAATTTGCCTTCAAGACTCCATTCCTGGAACTGACATTCCAGCTTGAAATGAGAGGCTTTACGGGAATCACGTGCGTTCTCATGAATTGTTGTGATATGAAGCAGTGTGAAGCTCCAGTGTCGAAAAGTGCGAGTGCAGAAAGGGTGGCTACTAGTATAGTACCTAATTTATGTGAGGTCGTGTTTAGATATAGGGAAAGTATAACGGTGAACAAGAATTGAAAGGTTGAAGGGATGGAGGAATTTACTGGTGATGACTTGTCCAGTGGCTTCGGCCTCCTCGACCGTTATTGTAAAAGCCTGTCGTCCCAGTACATTTCTCTTTACCGGATGCACATTTCTCTGTCCTTGAGGCACGTTTCTCTATGCCTGATGGAATACTCGGCGTTGGAATTGAGCGGTCTGGGTGTAGGGAGCTGGAGCTGTTAGAGCTAATCGGGTAGGAGGAGCTTGAATCGCCGGTCTAGCTAGAGGGTTGTTAGGTCCTCGATTCTGGGGCATACTGCAATGGCGTGAGTAGAAGATCCACAGATCAGGCACAAGTTGTTTGCCCCATGACAATTTTTCACGAGATATTCAGTTCATTTGCAGTAGATGCAAAATTTTGGCATGTTGTTGGCGAATGAACCTACTTGTTGGGGGTAAAAAAATGACATCCCGGTTGACCAAGTCAAAGTCAACTCCAAATCAAGTGGGACCAAGCCCCGGTGTAGTGGGCCCGTGCCCAAGTTGGACCCGAACATGAAGAGGTTGGTCTCCTCCATGCCAAGAAGAAAATTATGTAATAAATAAGTTTAATGTAATTTTCATGCATGAATGTAAAATAAATGGGCAAAAAACCAAATTTTTGTGAAACTCATGGCTCATGTGCAAAAAGAAGTAAGCACATGAGACATGGGATGGGCAAAATGCCATTTTGTAAAGCCCAAGGGGCCATGTGTAAACTTATAAGCCTATATAAGACAACACGATGATGAAATAAAGGACAATAATTGATTCCCCTAAAAAATTAGGGTTCTGTGCCTCCTTCTCCTTCCTCAAGGTTCTAAACCTTCTTTCTTTTTTTGAATTAAATCAAGAGTTTAACTCTTGTTTTCCAAAAAGAAATAGTTTTTCACCATAAACCCTTGAAAGGGAACTCAGATCTCTCATCAAATCTCTAAAATGAGAGATTTTTAAGTCTCTCCCTCTTTTCTCCAAAATCCAGCCAACATAGAGGAGGAAGAAGCAGACCCATTTCCAAAAATCCTACTTTGGGGAAAATCCAAGGCTCAAAAGAAGATCCAGGTCTAAAGGAGAGAAAAAAAGGGGTCCCCTTTGATTATCTCCAAAGATTTCTAGGAGTTCAACTCCATTTGTCAAGATCTTTTGGAGTTTAACTCCATAAATAAAATCCTTTTAGGAGTTTAGCTCCATTCAAAATCTTTTGGAGTTTAACTCCATAAATAAAATCCATTTGGGAGTTTAACTCCACTCAAAATCCTTTTGGGAGTTTAACTCCATAAAGATAAAGTTTTTTTCCCTTTTCTGGGTGTTTTCAATGTCCCTCGGAGTTTAACTCTTAATCTCGGGGCTAAGCACCTTTTTCCTAGAGATGTCCAGCGCCCACCGCCCATGCACCTTGCACGTGAGGCACCACCGCCCATGCGCCTTGCACGTGAGGCACTAGCACCCAGCGCCCACGCGTTCTTAGGATGCTACTCACCTTTTTTTTTGTTTCCCATACACTCCACACTCAAAACACATCCCCCGTTAGAAAAAATTTCTAACGGGGCGCTGCCCCGCACCCCGCAAAGGAGTTGCTATCCGGGTAGCGGGACCCCCATAAACTTTGTGAGGCCCTCGATATACTCAAAACACACATATGCACACTGCACATTGAGTTTGCATGACTAGTTGACCCGTCAATCGGAGGTTCCTTCTCTTTAAAGGTGAGGGGTGATTAACGACAGCTTAGTCCTCGGCTGCCGGAGATTCGGATCCCCACAATCAATAAATCCCAGCCTACCCTAGGCAGGGGGAATATGTATACGCCTGACAAGCGACGCGTATTCTCATCTCAACGGGGTGACGAAAAATACCCTACAGATTCTGGCACATCCGGTGGGACCTTTCTCTCTTCCCATATTTCGGGTTAAACGTTCATTCGAACTCAATCAACATATATATCGATTTTCTATACTAAAATCACGCTTCTTTGTGCAGGTTAACATTTTCTAATTGCAATCTTTGGACGCAACAAAATGTCTCCAAGGACAAGCTCAGCTTTCAACACAGCTCTCATCTCCTACACGATGAAGATGGACGTCAGGACGGTCCTCCCGGCCAGTCTCGGGCGATGGTGGGAAGAGCCACTGTTACTGTTTGGCTCTATTCTGTTCATGCCAGCTAATGCCATCGCTGCTCCCCAAGCCCCAGTGATAGATAAACTGTCCTTAAAAAGGAAAAGGCCAAATGTCATGGTCGCGAAGGCACCTCAGCTCAAGCACAAATCCGTTTCCGAACGACTCTCTGTTGCTCCAGCTGGAGGCAAAGCCATCAATGCCAACAAAGCAATAAGGCATCTCAGGCAAGCTCCAGCGGCGCCCCTGACAACTGCTCGATCGGGTATCTTCTCTAAGCTCCCCGTCAATCGACTCATAATGGCTTCCTGGATAACGGATGCCCGCCAAGCCCTCAAAATCGAGAAGCTAAGACAGAAAAGGCTCAGATACAGAGCCAACAAAAGGGCTAGGGCTCCTACTAGTCTGAACTTCGTGGGGTTCCAAGAACGAGATTACCCCGCAACAATAGCTGAATCGGCTGTAAGGCTCTTTAACTCTTTCAAACCGCTGAAATTATTTCAAAATAACGCCATGATCGCAAGATTCAAGAAAACTGCGATCCGGACCGTGCCACCCAAGGACCCAGTCAGGCCAACCGTCTTCAGTCCCCGTTCTCTCCCGAAGAGGAAGGGCTACGACGACGGTCCAAAAAATCAGCCGCTAAAGATGAAGAGATGGCTGGATATGTGGTCTACACTGTCTACATGGTGGGCACACGCAGCAAGAGCAAGGATGGGGCCACCACATCTCAAATCCAATCTGGTATGAATGCGGCTGCCACTTCCTAAGACCAGTATTCTCTGGAAGGTAATGAAAACCCTTCCAGTGAGGCTGATAAGCAGAAAGATCTC
The DNA here is from genome assembly GCA_030015575.1 of Agapanthus africanus. Lineage (NCBI taxonomy): Eukaryota > Viridiplantae > Streptophyta > Magnoliopsida > Asparagales > Amaryllidaceae > Agapanthus > Agapanthus africanus. The sequence goes on from CM057348.1 coordinate 124,836,721, forward strand.
TCGGTTCATGAGGAGTCGGGCTCGGAAAGCGAAGAGGAGCCAATCTTCCGTCCTAAGATCGCAGAGCAGCAACTTCTACAAGAGATCCAAAAGCAGCTCAGAAACAAAGACAAGGAGACGGCCAAGCTCTACTCGAATATTGATGACTTGACAAACGTCGCCTTATAGCTCACGGCCCAAGTTGCCTCTCAGCTACCCAATCAAGCGCAGGGCTCTGCTCATGAACTAGGAAATGGTGTCCCAATGCAGCCAACGCGTATTGCCTTAAATCAAAAGATGGGCGAGCCGTATGAAAGTCGGCCGCATCCTATCTCAGGAAATGTCTTGACTACCAATGAAAGAAACCGGCTAACGCAAAATCAAATCATGGATTTGGTCACCAACAAAGTCAAAATATTGGTAGCCGAAACCGGAGCGCAAAGAGATGTCAGCAGTAGCGGGAGATCATATCCTGCTCGGTATGATCTGGTAAAGTTTCTTAGTGGCTATGTCATCCCTAAGTTTGGAAGATTTGATAGGATGGGAAATGCGAATCAGCACATTGCCTACTTTAAAGCTTCATGCGGGAATACTGGGGGCAATGATTTTCTTCTCCTCCGCCAGTTCGTTAATAGCTTAACCGATGTCGCTTTCAACTAGTACGCGAGCATACCGGATGATTCCGTTACTACTTTCGTCCAAATGGAATATCTGTTTCGACAAAGGTTCATGAGTGTCAGCGATAAGATCACCATTGCCGACCTCGTAAAGACCAAGCCAAAGAACAATAAAAGCAGTGCGGATTTTATAACCCGATGGTGCAATCTCTCCGTCAAATGTGAACCGCCGATAGAGCATGACCAATCTGTCAGCCTGCTCGTCGGAAATCTCAACAATTGGATGGCCCCGTTTCTATGCACCGCGGGTCTCAAGACGTTCCAAGAACTAACCAAGAAAGTTCAAATGTTGGAGCGCTCAAAGCGGGAATCTTTCTTGGAGTCCCAAAATAGCAATAAATCCTGGATAAACCAAAAGGACGATAATCACAAAGGCGGAAATTCCGACGATACTGAATCTTTTAACACTTCAGCTAACCGAAATAAGCGAGGGATGAGCGGGCTTAATGCCAACCAGCCCCGGAAGCCAATGTTCGGAGAGGGAGGAGAACCTCTACTGAAAAAGAAACTGGATAAGGTCTATTCTTTCAGAAGGGACAAAGTCCGTAAAATATTCAAAGATGCTCTAAGAAACGGTCTACAATTGCCAGAATCAAAAAGACCTCAAGAAGCAAATATGACCGACGACCCCAAATATTGCTCCTATCACAAAGTGATAGGTCATGCCATTGAGGACTGCTTCGTCTTCAAACACTGGGTCGAAAAGCAATACAAGGCAGGAGAGATAGAACTGTCTAAAAGCGTGTTAGTGAACAAACAAGCCGCGACCGCCAATTTCATACAAACGGAAACCGAAACCCTTTTGGAATCTGCTGCTCTCAATCATCTACCTTTCTCTGAAAGGAGCGGGCCAAGGCAACAAGCTAAGAGCCTAACGATCAACATTGCCAATGAAGAAGCAATAGACGGGTACATAACCCATACGGTCTACATGATGGAGCCCAGAGGAGCAAGTCCTCCTACTCCTTATAGCCACGACGATGACGTGGTTGTTGTCATCCAACACCGGTTCGGTCTGGATGATGAAGAGCCTGCTAATGCAATTAAGCCAAAGGAGCCATGTTTCCTGCAGAATCAATTCCATGCTCTAACAGATGACCACCACGCCGTTAAACTGGGAACAGATGACCACCACGTCGTTAAACTGGGAACAGTTGACCACCACATCGTTAAAATGGAAACACATGACCCCTAAGTCGTTAAACTGGGATTGTAAAAAAAGTGTAAATAATAATTAAAAAAAAAGAGCCGAAATGATGGGGCAACTCGCAATAAAAATCAACGAATAGAATAAAAATGAAAATAAATCCAAAATGATGGAGCAACCGCAAATAAATAGCTGAAATGATAGGACAATCGTGACCTTCGCGAAAAGAAATGCTGAAATGATAGATTAATCGCGGTAAAAGAAAGAGGCGAATGATGAGTCGCTCCTGGTACCATATTCCAGTGCAGCAATGCAGACAACCAAAATTTCAAATCCCTGAATATCCCAACGGCGAATGATGAGTCGCACCTGGTACCATATTCCAGTGCAGCAATGCAGATGCCAACAAAGTTCCAAATTCCCCCAGCCCTACGGCCGGTCCCCAAACGGACTACCGTATACAATCCACGAACACAAATAATCCTCATCAAACCCATGTCTCACCGCAATCACCAGTCCCGCGTCCGGTCTCCGCCATCGGAATTATGCTCCATTTGTGTCACGCCTCGCTTCCCAGTAGATAGAAACGGTGACGTGGCAAGCCCGCAATGTATTTATTATGAGAAGGCCGTTTCTCGAAATAAATACGCCAAGCGTTTATAAGCAACATAAAATAACAAGAACAAACAAACGAATGAAATCCAACTCTGATTTATTACATTCATGATTCATAGTTGATAAAATATCTGAATACAAGATATTTAACATGATAAGCCTTAATAAGGAAGCATACATAAATAAGGTGAAATAAAATGAAAAGTTGAATGAAACTATATATCCGTTTGTGATGTGAACTGGTTGTACTCCTTTTCGACCACTTCTATTTTCTCTGTCTCAATATCACCTGACGAACATTCCAAGAATAGAAAGAAGTGGGTGGAATGCCCGTCAGCGAACTATCGCTTAGTAAGTCCTAAAAAGGGATACGTGTAGAAATGATAATGACAAGTGTATAAATTAAGAACTACTATCATTAAGCTATGAACGAGTAACACTAATAATTAATCATGGAACATGACAGTTCTATATAACATCCAGTGTAACATGAGCTTGGAAAACAAGTATATAAGCATGGCAAGGTATATAAGCATGGCAATTCTATGAATATAGTTATTCTATTCTAACGTGGTTGTTTGGAGTTTGATAAAGAATGTATTCATATATACGAGAGAAGTCCATCTTACCCTATGGACTATGGTGGAATGTAGTACAAGGCTCCGTCATAACCCACGGGACAACGGCACGTCAATTTATGCAGGTGTCTTTTAAGTAACCTCTCGTGCCATAATATACGTTCCGTACCAATCTACCCCTTTATCCCCGTGCCGTGTATTGCATTGAATAGTTCCAGTTTACAGGTCTTGGCCGAATCTATGAATATAAAAAATATACAAGTTCATGTTCAAGTTATAATCATGTATTCAGGTATTCATGTTAAGTTCATATCAAGTTATATGCATGGTTCAGTCAAATCAAGTGTTCAAGTTCAAGTTTGGATATTCGAGTATTAAGTTCAAGTGTTCAGGTTCAAAGTCAAGTCAAGTATATCATGTAATAGATCCAAATCAAACATATAATATCTAATTATATATTCATGTACATGCGACAATTCAAAGATCAGAAAAAAACAAACAAGGTATACGTGTTCGAATAGCATGAAATGAGGCAAGTATGTGATTCAAGTAACGAGTATAAACAATGCTGTAAAGAAGTGCTATGTACGAGTAATTAATCAAGTCGAAAAATATGGAATATAATAAAAAATATAGCTCTATGTGTTGTGCATGCATGAGTTCTAGTTTCACCTAAAACTGCTGGTTTGGGAAATATACTCATTTTCGTATCGTCGCGCAAAATAGATCAGAATCCGTTCAGCACCGTCACACATTTTTAAAATACAGTTTGGGTCAATTTCCATCAGGTTACAGGTTATGAATTAGAAAATTGTAGTTCTTTCGATATAGTATCCAAAACACTAAGATTCGTGCGATTTGGATTTCTGAAGCTCTAGTTATGATCATTTTATAAACAGAAATTTAGATTTCTGGATATCAACTATATATTGTATTGCAAAGACTATTTCGGGTTGTTTCATGCATTTATAAATAATATAATATATAGAAAATTATAGTTCTATCAATTTTGTATCTACACATCTAAAGTTTGTCACAAACAGACATCGAGAGTTCAAGTTATATCCTATTTAAAACAGTGTGAGAATCAGGACAGATTCTGTCCAGATCCGTCACTAAATATTGTAACGCGGTTTTCTATATTTTACGTTGGTTTTCAATAAAAACTTAAAACTAATAAAATATATATATTTAGATGTAGATATCCAAAATACTTAAGTTTGCTCAATTTGGATATCGGTAGATTAAGTTATGTGTCTAACAAGTTGACCGATAAATGCTGTTTTCTGTTTTTACGAACAGTGAATAAAAATGATATAATTTCTAAACCGTTAAGCGATTCGATCTAAATTTTGTACAGCGTGTACACAAAAATATATTCTATCCAAGATTAATTTATTGAAATTTCCAGAAATAAAAATTAATTTCTAAAAATTATTTTAAAGGTAAAGATATTGATATGTCATATGTTAGAATGAGGAAACCATGGTATTTATTCGTAACTTTATTTTCTTTTAAAAAATTTGAATAAAGTAATTTAAAATACAGCGACAAACGATATATTCTAATTGGTCTCCGCAATTTTAATATATGAATTGCTAATAACGACAAAACTGATACAATACTTATTTTTCTAAGAACTTATATATGAATGTATATAATGCCATATCATTTTCCTCTAGTTTTATTGTGTTATTAATTAGGGTAAATCTATATGCAAGACATGGAGGAAAGTTATAATTCAATTAAACGACAATGTAACTTGAATAAGAGGCAATCATAATTATAATCGAAATTATATAACCATATGTATTTGTTTTGGTGTGTTTTCAATATTTATATATGTAATAATATTTTTATTCATTTAGAAACTATGATATGATAAGAGAAGCTTTTCATGGCAATATGGCAATAGAAAGATAAAGAGAAACAGATGAAGGAAGGGAAAGAGAGAATGGACTTACATACACAAGCCGGTATTGTCATCGGGCTTGTCTATCCGCCGATTGTCTCGCGTTACTAACGAGACCTTCTTGAGAACTTCTTCATGTTCTTCTTCGAGAAATCTAGCTGAAGAGAGAGACAGGAAATTGTCACGCCCCGCTTCCCAGAGTACGCTAAGGTAGGCACGTAACATAGCCAACCATGCTACCTGTGGATAGGAATTATCCTTCCACAGTCACATTACGGCTATAGAGATATCAAGAACAATAAATAAACTATCTAGCACATGTCCATAAGCCAAAATAAAATGAGTCAAGAATAAATAATACGGAAGCAAAAGATCCAATACAAGAATAACTGGAATGAATGTCCCATAATGCGGGCTCACATCAGGAATGAAATACTGAAAAGTAAAAGAACTAACTACTAATGAGTCATCACTGCTCAGCCTGCTGACTGAAGTACTCCTGCTTGGACTGCAGCAAAGGTACGGAATCTGGGCCATGCAAAACCCAGACGTCAGCGCATCATAAAATCAAGCAATAATATATAAACAGGGTAGCAAGACATGCAAGTATAATCATAAATGGTAAAGCAGGTGTAACAGCAATATAAATCAGGGCAGTGAAAGGTAGTGTGCAATGAGTAATCTAAACTGGTCTATTGGGTTAACTACTCTCAAGTCTTTGAAATCAATTTGATGAATCATCGATGTAACTCAATAGTATCCCGTGCGTGCCCGGAATCACGGTCTATGACTCTCGGGCTGAACCGAGACGTGCCGCAAGGCAGTAAAGGATGGTAGGTAATGAAGAGTGATGTCCGTAGCATCACTCCGAGGCTGGCCTAGCCCGTAAGACTGATCAGAACAGGTATAGAACTGTCGAGTTACAAGTCAGGTTTCATCATTGATTTCCCCATACCCCCAAGTTATAAGTATTCAAGTCAGGTATTGATAAATCAAGAGCTAATGCCAACACAGGATCAGGCAGGTACATGTTTGTCTGGATAGACAACAGGAACTGTCCGTAAGGACAACAGGTCAGGTTTGTTGGCATTAGACACAAGATCAGGTAACAGGTAAAGCCATGGTACAACAGGTCAAGTCAAGTAGTAAATAGGTATCATGTCATGTCGAGAGGTACAAGGTACCATGTCGAGTCAAGAAATAGGTATAACAATTCATGTCAGGGGTGCACAGAGTGTCATGTGGGTGCTCATAATCAACTAACGTAAGCATGGGTAAACCAAACAAGCATGGGGTACTAGTGAAACAATAAAAATGAAACATGATGATGATATATGCAAGGGTACAGATTAAAGCATGGGGATGCACGGTTATAGATTAGAGTTAGGGTTGTGGTTCCAACATTAAGTAAAATACACTTAAACCAGTATGGAATTGTTAAATCTCGTTATTATGGGTTAAATGATCTAGGGATGCAATGATATATAAAATATGTTCAATGGATGCAACCGGGTATTCGGGGTAGAAACTATTTTAAGGTGCTATGGGCTATACAGATAATTATTACGTAATTTAAACATGGATGCGGGTACACGATATTGTACTCTAACATACAACAAGTTATAATTCAAGATCCGAATCTAACATGATATATGGAATATCGAAACGGAAAATGGAACATGTGACGATATATGAAATCTACAGTTTTACCATGCAGTTTAATAGGTATAAAAATATTATAGATAGCATGTAGCAAGTTTTCACTTTCCTCGACGGATCGCGATACGGTAAACGGAACGTCTCACGTCGGCGAGAAAAGTCGCGACGCGCGCACGGTACACGGAATGAGTCCAAACAACGTACGATGGAATCACACGGGTCAGATGTCCTCGCTGGGTCGTCGGGATCGTCGCCGTCACGGTCGGATTCCGGCAACCAAGAAACAACAGTGAATAACAATAAAGAGAAATGTATGGAAAAGAAAAGAGAAGCATAGAAGGAGGATAGAGAAGTTTGAGAAGAGGAGGCTTACCCACTGGATTTTCAGAGAGGCGATGGCGTCGACGGTGATGGTCGGCGAAGCTTCGGCGAGAGTGCAGGGGGCTCGGGTGATGGGTCGCGGTTGTTGTAGGGTGTGCAGGGTTTAACAGAAGAAGAGAAAAATGAAGGAGAAGAAGAGAAGGAAGATGAGGAGGAGAGGAGAGTGGGGTGAGATCGGGGTGGTGATCGGCGGTGAGTTGATTCGAGGAGTTAGGGTTTAGGTTACTGGGGTTTTGTTGCAGGGTTTCTGGTTTGGAGGAGAAGCAGAGGAGAGGAAGGAGATGATGTCGAGGAAGAAGGTGATGATGAGGGCTGAGGAGCGAGGTCGAGGGAGGAGGAGGCAGATGAGTAAGGGTTAGGGTTTTCTTTTGGTGGGTTCTCATGGCGAGGGATGCATGTGTTTTAAACAGAAGGAGAAGGAGATAGAAGGGAGGTGACGGGATCGCGGGGCGGTGACGGGAGTCGAGAAGTGTATAGTATTCGCGAGATGAGCGAGAGAGAGCGTGAGAGGAGAGAGAAAGAGGAGAGAGAGAGAGAGTTGCGTAGAAGAGAGAGAAAGAGAAAGGGAAAGAAGAGAGAGAACTCGTGGGGGCCCAGTGAAAAGGAAAAGGGAATTTCTGATTGGTTGTGGGAAAATAAAAGAGAGAGATAGAAGAGAGAGAGGCTCAGTGGGGGAGCCAGTAGTAGAAAGAAGGCTGGGGATTGGTTGGAGAGAAATCATTTTTAGAGAAAGAAAATGTTAAAAGATTTCAATTGTTAAAAAAAATATTATTCGTTAGTTGAAACTAATCTTAGGCTGTTAAAATATATTAAACTAATTTAAAGAAATTTAAATAATTAGAATTTGGCGGGATACAAAACATTTCAGAAATGCGCCCGGGTCGGGTCCAAAATTTTGGATTTGAAATACGAAAATTATTAGCAAGTTCCAAAAAGTAAAATGAGAGATTATGTAACAGAAATGCATACCCCCAAGAACGGACGCACGTACATGCGTGTAGCCATCCAAACACGTCCGTTTCACTGAACGGGACGAGAACACGATGCAAGGACGCTACCACGGGATTAGGGGTATCATGCAGGCCATGTCATGTATTTTTAAATTATTTTAGGTGACTTAATTTGTTATATGCAAAGTATGTGATGTTAGGGTATTCTATAACCATGAAACAACAAGCTCAAGCAAGCGGGTCGAACGTAAAGTAAACTACCATTAGCATCCACACAGTAAATGAAATAAACACCACCAACAACACATATGGCAATAGAAATTGGTATAACTGAACTCGGTTGTTACAGAAATGATAAAAATGTGTGATGAAGAGAGGAAAGATGAGTGACATATAAAAATAGGTTTATGGCCATCATAATTCTAATAAATTTAAGTTCATAACCATTCTAATTATTTTGGGAGTTAAAAAAAAGATGAAATGAAAGGTCTCATTTGTAGGTTATAAAGGATAAAACTTGATAAAAAATAATTGCAAGAATGAGGATTTGAATATGTGACCTATAAAATAATAATGTAAGGACTTAACCAATGAGCGATAAGGTTGTTCATACACATATTTAATAAGAATTAAATATATGTTGTTGCTTGAAAAGAAAGTGGGCTTTTGGGCTCACAGTTTTATAAAAGAAAATGAAAATGAGATTGGATGTGGGTTATGGGATGGGTTAAGTCTTGTGTTTAATTTGATATATGTTAAGATTTAGTTTAAAGAAATAGGTTTGGGAAAATAAATGGAATAATAAAATAATATATTTAATAGAAAACAAAATATACGGAAAATACTAAGAATAAATAAATACAATATTTTACTAAAAAAAGAAAACACAAAGGTATAGTAATATTGGGGTCGTTACATTCTACCCTCCTTAAAAATAATTCCGTCCTCAAAATCTCAAGAAGGATTTTGCAACAGAGCAAGGAAACAAGATTAGGATGATATCGTCGTGTTTCGTCGTTGCGCTCTATCAGTCGACACTCTAAGTAATTCGCGATAAGACAACTAGGAAGACGAGGGAATGTTGTTAGGATAATTCCAGAGTAGTTTACAAGAAAGCCGCAAGCAAGCACTTGAATAGAAAAAAGTAATTAGGGATTGAATTCAAAAATGGTATAAATATAAGGATGAAAATCGAATTAAAAAATCAGGGAAGGATATAAGTTAACAAAAAAAAATAGGATTCGATAATCAAGAATAACGATACGCAGTAGAACATAGCTAAATCAAGAGAAAAAAAGAATCAAAGGTAGAACTCCAAGTCACTCAAGTAGAGTACCGCATTATAACTATGCTTCAGCTCATAGTTATAATCACATAACTCCATTTAAGTCACTCAAATTCTACTATCATAGTCAATGAAAGAAAACAATAAGGAATTAAGAAGATTAACAAAATAAGATTAACCGGAGATGAATGGTTTACAGTTTCGTTTTCTTTACGTCGAGACACGATTATCGGGGAAAACAAGAAAATGATTCAAAGGGATGAAATCATAGTGCAGTCGTTGCAATTTGGGAAGACCCACTCATGTGTCCTCATGATACAAGAGGAGAACAAACTTACGAGATCCTCTCTACTCATAAGAAAACACCTTCGTGGGATCCTTACGACTCACAAAGGAAAAACACACTTGGGGGTCTCTACGACTCCTAAGGAGAAAATACACCTACGAGATCCTTTCGACTCGTAGAAAGAAAATGCTTTTATGGGACCTTTATGGCTTATAAAATTGAAAAGCCTTAGGTAGTGGGGACCTAAACCTGTCTCCTAAGCCATCGCTCCCCAACAGGCAAAGGAAAATGATGAATTGTTCCTGGCACCTGTGCTCCAGTGTTAGCAGCGCTGATGTCTACCCTAACCCCGAAATTCCAAACTTTTGATCCAATAGACCCTTAAGTCGTTATACTGGGAACAGATGACCTCTAAGTTGTTAAACTGGGAACAGATAACCCCTAAGTCGTTAAACTGGGAACGAGGGAAATACCCTTATGACGAATGATGATTCGCTCCTAGTACCATATTCCAGTATAGTGATGCTGATGCTAAGCCAAAACCAAAATCCTTAAATCTTCTCATGGCAAATGATGATTCACTCCTGGTACCATATTCCAGTGTAGCAATGCCGATGTTAACCCAAATCCTATGTTCTCCACGGCAAATGATGATTCGCTCCTGGTACCATATTCTAGTGTAGCGATGGTGACGCCAAACAAAAACCCAAATTCCAAGTCCCGGTCTCAAAATCCCCGTTGGACGGATAAGAAACTCCCAAATAAAATCAAATCAACAATCTCTGTGTCGGAATCATGTTTCATCTCAGAATTTACCCCGTGTCGAAATTATGTGTCGCCTTGGAGTATCTGCGACCCAGTCGGAATTATGCTCCGTCTCAGAAACAAGTTGACCAACGACTTCCCCGTCGGAATTAAGCTCCGTCTCAGAATCAATTTGACCAACGATCTCCCTGTCGGAATTATGCTCCGCCTCAGAATCAAGTCAACCAGCGACCTTCTTGGCAGAATCAAACTCCACCTCGGAAACAAGCCGAATCCCGACACCGAAGAAAGCAGAGCAAGTCAAATCCCACCATGACACCGCAAAAAGCGGAGCAAGTCAAATCCAATTCCTAACACCGCAAGAAGCGGAGCAAGTCAAATCAAATCTTGACACCGCAAGAAGCGGAGCAAGTCAAATCAACCTCGACACCGCAAGAACCGGAGCAAGTCAAATCAAACCTCGACACCGCAAGAAGGGCAGCACCGACAGTCCAAGTCGCTAAAAGGGCAGTACCGACCGTCCAAGTAACAAAAAGGGCAGCATCCACCTTCCACATCACAAAAAGGGCAGCACCGACCGTCTACGTCATTAAAAGGGCAGCACTGACCGTCCAAGTCGCTAAAAGGGCAGCATCGGCCGTCCACATCGCTAAAAGGGCAGCACCGATTGTCCAAGTCTCTAAAAGGGCAGCACCGACCGTCCAAGTCGCTGTCACGCCCCGCTTCGTAAAAGACGGAAGCATGTACGTGGCAAGGCCCACGACGTATTTATTTCGAGAAGGTCATTTCCCGGAATAAATACGCTAAGTGTAATTGAGCAATATAAAATGACAAGAAATTAGCATAAGATTTAAACTTCAACAACTTTATTTACATTCAACTTGATACATTTACAATACATGATTTCAACTGAAAGAAAATACAAGAAAAGAAATGTCTAAACAGGCGGCATACATAAACTGAAAGGTAAGGATAACTAGACTAGGCCTGAGTCGCGTTCTGATCGTGATCCTCCTCTGTGGTGTCTACATCCTCGGTCTCCACAGTATCTGACGAATATTCTAAGAAACAAAGATGGGTGGAATGCCCGTCAGCGAACTTTCGCTCGGTAAGTCCCCAAGAAATAGGTGTGAAGTATAAAAGTATAATAATAAAGAAAATGTATATCATGAAGAAATGGACTATGAGATATGGTGTTTAAGAATGTCATTTAATGTAAACATGACAATTCTATTTAACATGCAGTTCTATATATATCATGGAAAAATAACATGAGCATAGTATAGTATGGTCGTGTAGTATAGGTATAGTGAACATGAAATGCATGTAAGTGTCCTAAAAGATCTCTACATGGGTAAACTAATTTAACGTAATTTCAAGGGTGAATGTCAACCAATCTCAAGAGTATTCTCGAACCCAACAGGCTGTAATCCAGGGGTAAGGAACCATGGCCCGAATCAAGTGTTAGTAACGGGACTTCAAGCTAGTGTTGAAGTATTCCAAACTAAACAGGCTATAATCCAGGAGTAAAGAAACACGGGCCCTCATGATAGCTTGCTTGTGTTAGTAGACATGGATTCATAATCAACAAGGACTCCTGAGATTTTATTGGATTCACACATGAACTACCTCAACACCCCGTGTGTTCTAAGTTACACTTAAAATTACCAGCCTTGCTCGAATCTATGAATACATTAAGTTGCAAGATTGAGTTCATATCAATATCAAGTATTCGTGTCAAGTATTCATGTATTCATGTCAAGTTGTATTCATGGTTCGAATCAAGTCAGTTTCAATAGCAGCCATTGTGTTCTGGTATTTATGTTAAGTTTATGTCAAGTCATAGTATTCTAGTATTCAAGTTTTGCGATATTCAAGTTCAAGTGTTCTCGTTCATGATCAAGTATTCAAGTTCAAGTTTGATTTTGGATTCTGGTTTGAGTTTGGATTCATGTTGGAGGTAGAATCTTATGAAATGGACTTTGTTCTTGTAATATCTTACGTTCAGGAGTAATCGGCAACTACTGCACATGGACGGAAGGATTTGTATTTTTTTTCAAGACAATTGCCATTGATAACTCTATTAAGTTTTCTAACCTGAATAGACAAGCACTCATTTTCTCCGGCTCCCTGGGGCTCAAGAGAATTGATCCCGCTTAAACCTATATTAAACTAGAGTCCTTAAAATATTGTTTTGCATATCTTGAGGGGGTTTTATGAAAAATATATTAATATTATTTTAAAAATAACCTCGAGGCTGATTAATAATATTTAGGGTTTTCATGAACATTTATTTTAATTATTGTGGTATTTTAATGATAAAAATTTAGCTTTTAAAAGTTTATGGTATTTTATTGAAAACTACCACTTTTTGGTAACTTGATGATATTTTATTAAAAATTTAATCTTTCATTTTAGAAAATATAGTTTCATAATATATTGAAAATAAGGATTTATAATTTTATATAATTTTAAAAATTAGTTTTATTTAGAAAAGTCGCATTTCTTAAAAACTGTATTTTATTTCTTTTCAAGATCAAATACTCCGTGAGGTGTTCTGCATCTCGCTCTACTATCTCAAGAATGTGCGATAATCTGCACCATCCATTAGCGGGTCTCCTAACGAGGGTTGTAGAGGCGTATTTGCCAAGAATTACAAAATACCGCTTTAAAAGAAACCCGGTTTTAAAAAGATATGGTATTTTAATGAAAAGCATTTCTTTGGACCAACCATACATATATATAGACATCGTACTATGAACCCAAAGTGTGCGCATGGGGTAGGTCGTTACCCCGTGAAGTTTTCCTAAAAGTATTGTTTTAACAGTTATCGAAAAGGTGATGATACTAAAGTTCAAGGTATTTTAATGAAAAAGTTCGTTTACATTTGTTTCACATAAGAATTTTGGTTAAACTTGAAGCTAAAAGATTGTAATTAAAGTTACAAGTAGGGTGGTAAAATTAGATTGACCAAGGTATAAAGGAAAAGAGAGTTCTAGGTTTTAAAAAGAAATGTATTAGGAATAACTCCACTTTACCGATATATGATTAGGAGATGAAATGAGATGAATAGAAACAGGGATGAAAGGGACTTACGGCTTGATAATATCGAGAAAAGGATAAGGAAGAAGAGAGGGGGCTTAGTGACGTCGTGGGAGCTCCGAAAACGGCTTCGATCTTCGACGGAAGGAGCTTGGTTGCTAACTCCACTTGACTCCACTTGCATTTAGGAACTTTTGAGGTGGTTTTGCTAGAAATTTTCAGAAAAGATGGGAGTTAGGGCATGTGGTGGTATTTATAATGAAGAATTAGGGTTTGAGAATTAAAATTTTGGATTAAAAAGCATTAAAAAGGTGTTAAATGGTGAATTGAAGAGTCTATGTTTGATTGCAGGAAAATCAAACAGTGCAGGGGAGTTAAGGGGAGTCGAAAGGACAAGTGTGCAAAGAACGGAGGCAAATGGGGCATTTTGGACCGTCGGTGTTGGCCTTTTGGAGGAAATGGGCGGTTGAGATTGAGGCAATCGCCTCGAGATTCGTGCCACGTGGTGAAATCGGAGTGTACACCTCATTGCACATGTTTGATTTTTCTGAAACTTTTCATTTCTCCGTGTATGCATGTGCAACTCTTGCGCTTCCGAAAAGTTAAAAAGAAAAATCTGTAAGATAATTGGGTCTGATGGGATTCGAACACATAGGTTATATCACAGCAGAAGAACTCACGTGTTTAATACATGACCCCTAGCATGGGTTTCAGCATGCTTTTTCAGCGCTCATATACAAATAAACTCTCACGTGTTTAACACGTGAGGCCTGTTTGGCTTTCCAATTATTTGATTGCAGCGCCTATTTGCATATAGGTGCTCACATGTTTAACACGTGTACCTCTTTTAGCCAATTTGTTTTTAATTGCAGTGCCTATATGCTTTTGCATATAGGTGCTCACGTGTTTAACACGTGAGACTTGAATAGTGGGGAATTTTCCTCCTTTCTTATTTTTTTATGAGAAAACAAATGCCCCCCAGCGTTGCTCTCATGTGGCTTGCACGTGAGTGCCATGCTGTCCACCCTTACAACCGTTGATTGCCTATGGGAACGGGAAGATGAACCGCTCCCCATCACGTCTTATAAATGGGGCGTTTGGCTCTTCAGATGATCACTGCATCTTCATCTTCTTCGTTAATATTTTCTGGAGAATTTAATTCTCCTCTCAGAGCTTAGCTCTCCGTCCATAGATCTTTCAGAGTTAAAATCTGCAAAAACTCTCTTTTTGGGTAAGGATCTTGAATGACGTTTAACCCTTAAGGAAAAGCCCCCCTTTTTTGTTCTTTGGATTTCAAATCCATCAACAAAGCTTTGCTCTTGCCTTGAACTGATATTTTAGAGATCTAAAAAAACACCCCCCCTTTTTAAGAAGACTCTAGGGTCTTGAGAACTGTTAGTTCTCCTCTCAGGGTTTACCCTATCACTGATCATTGAGGATCCTTAGAATTCAATTCCATTTCTTCGTTTCCTCACCACGGGGGTTTCTGGGATTTAATCCCATTATAAAGGAATTTAATTCCATCTTACAGAGCTTAGCCTTGAAAGACTCGGAGACTTTTGGGAATTTTATTCCCTGGTGTTCTTGAGTATATTTCCTTTTTAGGGTTTTAATACCCTTGACACAGATTTGAATCTGTTGTGCATTTTAACAGAACTCATTTTTCGAGGATGTTAAGAGTTATTTAAACTTCACCCTTTATTTAATAAGAATCCTTTTGGATTCTCATAATGATTATCTTGCCCCATCATTGGTGAGCCGCCATTTGGATTTCGTGTGGCCTACTGGTTTTGTAGTTAGTGGTCCCATGAAACAAACTCATATATATATATATATATATATATATATATATATGTCTCCCTCCTTTTTTAAGGTACGATGGTATCACTTCCCTACTTCCCTTACACACGCTCGGAGGTCAATTTTCCACAGTCGCCATCAGATGAGAAAGATATGCCGATGATTAGGGCACATGATAAGGATACTAAGAGTCTTCTCCTGTCGGGAGTTTGGTATGGCCACATTATCAGGGGTCGATGTAGTTTCACATGCGAAGTACCGACAGAACCCATCCATTCAATATCATTCACGGAGCGTCCGCGTGCTGCTTATGCGGTGGAGGCGTCTAATTGGACCCCCGAGGGCCGTCTTGAGCCATCAACAACAAGGATACCCAATCAACCCTTGATGGCTATCGATATTTTGGGACGTCAAATCTGCCAAGGAGAATCTCGACCTTGGGGGCAGGTCTACAAGATAGGCATCGTCCCGCGGCACCCAGTGGGCTACCTTTCTTGGGCCTATTACATTATCTCCTCTCAACGTTCACGGCTGCAAAAAGTTTGGCTATATCAAGCGGTGTATGTGCCATTGTTCTACTATCATGCTCCTCATGTCTGGTGGGTCAAGGCCTTTTTGAATCAATGGAATCTTCCAACGCACACGTTCCTACTGGGAGATCACGAAGTTTCCATTTCGCCAGAGGAATTCCGGGAAATTTCGGGACTGCTGATCAGGGGAGAACACTATGAAGAATTATTACCCCACGACGAGTATATATTTGCTATGGCACCAGCGGTGCTTGAAGGCTTGACGACCGAGAATGCTGTTCGGCACAAGCACCCTAGTCTTATCAAATCCTTGGGTATTTTTGAGAAACTATTCGTGACATCGGAAGGGCAAGGTGTCACTTTTGACGCTTTCATTGCTTGCTTTCTCGGTGAAGATGTTTTATCCAAGAAAGCTCTAAAATTTGCAAAGGTCGAGGATCCTTTCGGATTTGGCTTGAAGAAATTGCCGACCAAAGAAGCAGACATGCCTCAGTTTTACATTCCGAACTCATCAGTCGTGACCTTTGATGTGATTTCTACACCTGGAATAGACGAAGAAACTTTCTTTGTCGGCTTCATCAGTCTCTGGCTTAGCTGGTTTGCCATGCCAATGCATCGCCGTTTTATGAAAGCCTCCGTCTTCTATCCTGCCCATCGCATAGCCGAAGAGCGCGATTAGTTGTTGGCTTTGAAGGAATATCACACCTATATCACGGTTTAAATACTGCCGCCAACACTTCAAACCCAGGCGCGGATACCATGAATTTCTCCCTCCACTACTTCACGTCATGGATTGAGATGCATGTGTTAGGAGCATTTACTGCACACCGGCGCCCTGCTTTCTATGAAGCATATACCTTTCCATGGGTCATGAGGCTGGTCGATGCTTCTGCTCCTGATCCGACTCAGTTAGGGGCTCTACGGGTATTGCTTAATCCATATTCAAATGAAGGAGGGATGGTTTTCAGTGACCGGGTCCTTTCTGCTCCAGCGGGGCCCGTTCAACAGTTGTTCGATTTGTCGAAGAGTGGAGCTCCGGCTTTAAAGCTCAAAGAGATCATGCATTTATATTCAATCCAGCCGGGGTACTTAGTGTTCCGCCTAAATGATACTGCTCTCTTCATGCAGTACAATCTACATCGCTTCGCCCAGCAGTTAGGTTACAACCAGGGCGTCCCCTTCGAAGCCTTTCTAGTTGAGCTCACTCTCTCACTGGATGTCACTTGCGACGTTATCCACCATTTCATGCGGTTGGGTACTGGTTTCGTCTTCATGATTCTCGAGCCTGACTATCTTCCGAGGCCCGTAGGACCCTTCAAGAGCTGGTACCACCACCGGGTTGGTCCCATCATTGCAGAAGAGAGAAGGGTGCTCTTTGAATGTAAAGCCCCTGCTTCCGCTCAAGCCGTCAGTGCCTCGTTGCGGCCACGGTCGGTTGTTTTCCCTCCTCTGAAGGACAGCGACTCAGTACTTATTCCTAAGGCAGCTCGGGTGGAATCAGTCACCCGCACTACTGGTATGCCGATTCTCCCTAGGGCTGGGACAGAGATTCCTGAGAAGGCACCGGTAGCGGCATCACCAAAAACAGAGACCGAAGGTGAGGTTGGACAGCGCCATGCAAAGTTGCCGAAGGGGAGGAAGCGCCCTTCTTATAGTGCTGGCTAGGGCCCTAAAAGGAGGAATAAATTGGTCGCCGGTTTACTCGACGCGTTGCTTGAGTCTGAGCCCCTTCATGATGAGCCTATATCTTTGCATGAACCAGACGACGGTCTCCTCTTTCCTGGCACATCTGCCGAGGAAGCCGTTCAGTTGGCCGAAGCCTTGAAGCGATCGCAGGATGAAAATGAAAATGTATGCCCTGGGAAGGGAGAATTTCCCCCTGTTGTATTCTATGACATCGATCCGTTATTACCTGGTTACTAATAGGTCCTCTGATGATGGAAGAAGAACGGGATCTCAAACAGCCTATATCGGCCATTTCTGAAGAAGAGGCTGCTCTGAAGACGGACAGGCATTTGCTTTCGATCAAAGCCCGACGAGCGCAACTGATCAGAAAAGTGCAGCGGCTCGAAAATGCCATACTTCAGGCTCCCTGGCGTATTGGTATGCATATATTTTTTTTACGTCTTTTTCGGTAAATAATTTGTATTAATTTCACATCATATTATCTTTACCAAAAATTTTGTAGGTCCTTCTGCAACGGGCGTAGTGTTAAGCCCAGATCGCGTCATGGAGCCTCTAATGACAGCTTTTATTCCTCCGGCGGAGATTGCTGAACCGGTCGTAGATTCTATGGATACTTCAGTGACGCACCGGGGGTGTAGAGGAGATTACCGAAACTGCCATCCCTGCCTTGGAGTTTCCGATAACGACTTCTATTCTTCTAACAGAGACTACCACACAGGCCACGGCTTCTGCGAACATCTCCAATGATACACCGAAAGGTGTAGAGGAGATTGCTGAAGCCTCCATCCTTCCGATTCAAAGTGGACGAAATATCGAAGGTAATTTTATCGGCATCTATATTTTTGTTTAACGACCCTTCCATATATCTGAACTTTTCTTTCCTTTAGAATTGCGGGAGTTGGCATCTTCCATTGTATATCTCTCTCCGGAGAAAAAACTTCCAGCGTTTACTTGACATAGCGGCCCCACAAGCGATACCTCCACACAGCATAGTCCTTTCCTCTGGCCAAGGTTGGTAATTCTTCACCTTTTCGTTTTATATCTTCATAATGATGCTGATATGCCCCCTTTATTTTAAATCACAATTTTAGAGGCTGACAACGAAGTTGAAGTTCTCGATGGACCTGGGGATTTCTCAAATCTGTCTTTTATGGCCATGGGTAAGTGACGCTTTAGCATTGACATTCTTTTATTTATTCTACGTTAGGAAAGGCGACTAACAACATATATATTTTCACAGTTTTGCCCACCCTGACTCCATTAGAGTCCTGGATTTCCATGTTGCCAGGCCCTTACGCCCGACGCGTGTCTGAGAGGATGGTAAAACAGAGCATTCATTTCCTGGAAACTCTTATAGAAGATTTTCGCATTGGCACTTCCGTCACGGCCGAAGAATTCGCTGAAGCCAACGCTTCTTTGTCTGTTCTTGCCACCTACCATGACGAGGCGCCGGTACGTACTTGGGTCGAGTATTGCCGTCAATTGGAGGCCTCTCTACATGCGGTCGAATGCGTACGCCTTTCTTTTGATATCCTTTCTGTAAAGGCCAACTTGCGTGGATGGATCGATCGGTGTGCGACCAATCTCCAGTCATGTGAGAAAAGGCTCAACCGAAAGTTTTCGGCAAGGGAATTGGCTTCGAAGGCTTTAAGGGAACTTCATGCCCAGCTCACCATCAAGACCACTAGGGCCTATGAAATTTGGCGGGTTCTTCAGGAGGCCATTACGGAGGTAGTGGCTCTCAATAAAACTGTTATTCTTACACGTGAGATGGTCGAGGCTCACAAGATTGCCGAGAAAGAGCTTGAGAGTCGATTTTCTTTATACCAAAATCAACAAGCACAGGCAGGGACTCAGCTGGCAGCGTTGATAGAGCTTGAAGCGTAGGTCCGGGGAAAACATGATGATCTTGTTGGTTTATTGAACCGCCCGTCAGCTTAGAAGTTTTTGTCGATGTATATTTTCTTCCCCCTTTTTGTATCTTGTAGTCATTTTGATTTATGAATAAAAGAAAATTTTCATTTCATACTTTTGCCTCTCCATCTTTTGATGTCTTGACTTGACGTAAAGTAGTTTATATACTCATTTCGGAGTTTGTAGTTTATTCACTCGTTTCGGAGTTTATAGTTTATGTACTCATCTTGGAATTTGTAGTTTATTCACTCATCTCGGAGTTTCTAGTTTATGTACTCATTTCGGAGTTTGTAGTTTATTCACTCATTTCGAAGTCTCTAGTTTATGTACTCATTTCGGAGTTTGTAGTTTATTCACTCATTTCGGAGTCTTTAGTTTATGTACTCATTTCGGAGTTTATTTAGTTTACTTCCCTTAGGTTTACAAGCAAACTTGTCCTAACGTTGTATATAGATAACTTCCATTCTTTACGACATAGGTCCATTAGGTTTTATGGTACTAGGGTTTTGGTTCGTGGTACCGTCGCATTGGCTGATGTATTTCTCGATATACGGTCTTTAAGCCGTTGTTCTAGTAGCCCCACGATTGCCATGTCTCTGATCCCTTCGGGGGCTGGATAAGATGTCTTCAAGTAGTCTCCTTAGGTTATATTATCTTCGGAAGAGCAAACGTTAGGAATTTTCCATGTCGCTTTTTACTTGAGGTTAGACTCAATTTGGAGTCTCGATGAGTCATAACCACTCCGCACTGGTGTGGGATGATCTCCGATAGTCTTTTCGACTTTATATGAGTTGCCTTCAAGACCCAAAGTTGGGAATATGCCGTTACTTCATTTTTTGTTTTGACGATGTCGCACTGATTCTTTGCTGAAATAAGATAGACATCTGTAAGACTTCTATGTTGTATGTATCGCAGTTGAAGTCCGGAGCTAGAAATACGCCATTGCTCTAATTTTGTTTGATAACCGCATTCGCATCATGTTGAAATGAGGGGGAACGTCGGGATGGTCTCTAGGTTGTATATGCGCCGTCGAGACTTGGAGTTAGGATTTTTCTGTTACTCCATTTTTTTGTTTCGACCCTTGGGACTTTTGTTGACGTTGCATCTGCAACCTGTCGGAATGAGAAGATATGTCGGGGTAGTCTTTAAGTTGTGTGTGGACCGTCAAGACTTGGAGCTAGGGTTTTGCCGTGACTCCACTTTTGATTTGACCCTTGGGTCATTGCTGACGTCGTGTCTGCATCCTGTCGGAATGAGAAAGTACGTCGGGGTACTCTTTAGGTTGTGTATGGATCGTCAAGACTTGGAGCTAGGGTTTTGCCGTGACTCCACTTTTGATTTGACCCTTGGGTCTTTGTTGATGTTGTGTCTGCATCCTGTCGGAATGAGAAAGTACGTCGGAGTAGTCTTTAGGTTGTGTATAGACCGTCAAGACTTGGAGCTAGTGTTTTGCCGTGACTCCACTTTTGATTTGACCCTTGGGTCTTTGTTGACGTTGTGTCTGCATCCTTTCGGAATGAGAAGGTACGTTGGGATGATGTAACAACTCTAAACTTTCTGTACAAATTTTTTTCAAAGTACAAAAAGGAATACCTAAGCCTGAGCATAAGTTATAAATTAAATTTGCTTTTGAACAGCAAAAAAGCACTTATAGCTTATTGGTAAATCCTTGCACTGTTGTGACGTAGCCCCTGTGATAGAATCCCCCAGCCACATTATATTTTTTGTTGATTTTTCTTTAAACTTTTAGAAGCTCAAAAGTTTGTACGTGCACCGCATGTAAAATGAAAAGTCACAGATTAAACAAACATGTGCACTGAGGTATATGAGACGACTAGGACACGTGGCAGAGATCCATGCACCCCTTTCCCCACTTGGACCGGCAAGATTCACCCAATGGCCGGCGCCGCCGGTTTGATCAAGGGAAAATGCTATTTTTTGTTGCCCTAACCCCTTGCCCCCCTTAACCCCTGTACCGTTTGTTTTTATTAAAAATAAACAGAGAATTAAAAAGTGGTATTAAACCAAATTTTAAATGCATTTTCAATTCTCCAATTCATTAACCTAAACCCTAATTTTCCCTATAAATACCACACTATATTTCACCCCTCTCATTTAGAAATCTAGTGCTAAAACTCTCTAAAAATTCTAAGTCCAAAAAGTTGTGCAAGTGGAGTTAGCTCAAGGCGAAGTTCCGGCGATGTTTCGGGAAGAATCCGGGGACGAAATGACTCCCCGATGATTCCAATAACTTCCCCTATCTCTTCTCTTGTTTTCCAACCTATAAGTCCCCTCCTCCCTTCTCAATCTCTAATCTAAAACTTCCACTTTTCAAAACTCGTTGGAAGTGGAGTTATTCCGATTTTCAATTCTCTTTTCCTTTAAAACTCAAATTTTTTCTTAAACAACACATTACCATCTATTCTTATATTGTTTAACAAATATAAAACAACATACACAACAAGTTTCAATTCAAAATAATACGTATTGCAACTTCTATTTCAATTTTACGGTAAAATACCATCATGTTTACATACGGCTTTTATTTATTGTTTTACCCTATTATCTTTAGAAAACTCATGAGGTAATGACCTATCTCATCACGACACACATTCTTGACATAGCACGATAACTTTTGGGACATTAGATTGTAGGAAAATACACATTACAATAAAATACCTTAAACTATTACAAAACCGTTTTCTTTGAAAGCGTAATACTTAATTCCATACGATTAAGTCCTTACAACCCATTCGTGGGGAATCCGACTTGGTTGGTGCGGATTATCGCACATCCATCAGACCAGTAGAGCAAGATTCAGACCTCCGTAAGGAGCATTCGGTCTCTATGGAATTTTTTGTTACAATTGTAAGAAAAACGAGATTTCTAGAAATAAATAAAATTATATTTTTTAATAAATAATTATTTATGTAAATATTATCAAAATATCTATTTTTAATATATAACATATTCCATGTTTTCTAAATCAAAGAGAAGAATCCAACAAGTTCATGAAAATACCATCCAATATCATTCTAAGCCGATATTACATTACAAATACCATATACAATTATTACTAGGTTCATATCAAATAGAAAATACTTCACATTTACAAATTATATCCATGAAAACACTAAAGACGATAAATAAATACTTGAGGTCTATTTTGAAAATATACCAAAACTATTTTGCATAAAAACCCCTCAAGTTATATCAATTTACAATAAGGACCCTAGTAAATATAGGTTTAAGCGGGACCAATTCTCTTGAGCCTCGGGGAGCCGGAGAAAGTGAGTGCTTGTCTATTTAAGGTAGACAACTAAAAACGGGGTTATCATACGGTAATTATCTTGGAAAAAGACACAAATCATACCGTCCATGTGCAGCAGTTACCGATAACTCCAAAACAATCAGGACTTCAATTCTGTTTAAAGTCCGACTCAGTTAGAGTCACGATCAAATCTGAATACAATATGACTTGAATTCAATTCAAGTATAACTCCATTTCAACATGAATCCATGAATGCCAGAATACAATCTATAACAACATGAACATGACTTGAACCGAACCATGGATACACTCTGTTTACATGACTATCCATTTATTTCCATTCGGTTTACCTGATATCATGGTTTCGGCAAGTTGTATACAACCATTCATTACATCACATCAATTCAAAAGACATTACGGGGTTTATAAAGGGGTAGACTGGTACGGAACATGTTAAAGGTGGCACGAGTTGGTCATTAAAAGACGTATCTATACATCCATGACGTTGTTCCGTGGTTTTATCAACAAAGCCTTGTACTACGGGTTACCAAAGTCCATGGTGTAAGTTGGACTCCTCTCGTATACACTGGCATATTCTGTACCAAGCTATAAACAACTGCGTTAATATTATAATCAAACATTACTAGTTATACTCTCTTATCTGTCTACTTTATTTCTATCTCTCTTTGGGACTTACCGAGCGATTGTTCGCTAACGACATTCCTTCACTCTTCTTTCTTTGGAATGTTGTCAGGAGGACCCTTATCTGAGGAGTTCGAGACCAGCCGGGAGCACTTGGAGCAGACCACTGAGCAGCACGGCCATTATACTTTACTTGTACTTAATTTTCATTTAGTTCATGCCATTGTTTAGGCATTGCTTTCCATTCCTGTATTTAGATTTCCAGTTGTACTTGTAAAGAAATGTTTAATCAATAAAAGATGCTGTTCAATTACATCTCTTATCATTTTCTTGTGTATATTCATTATATTGCTTAGATACGCTTAGCGTGTTTACTTCTGAGTAAATACGTCGCATGTCCCGTCGTGTCTCCTTACCGTACACCGGGAAGCGGGACGTGACAGATGAACTCTAGGCTGTAAATGTTGTCGTCCAGGTCTGGCTCTCCCTTTGACGGAGCCTGGTGTGAAAATAGGGTTTCCTTTTTCAGTTGTGCCCATGAATTGTATACAGGGGTAAGTGTAGACTCACCTGCAGGGCAGAGAATATTTTATTTTATTTTATTTTATTTTTTATTGCCGCGATGCTCTATCTTTTCAGCACCTCATATCGCGAGAGTCGCGATTGCCCAATCATTTCGGCTATTTTTCGCTGTGCCCAATCATTTCGGCCGTTTTTTATATTTTTACTCGCTGCTTTTTATTGCGAGTTGCCCAAAGATTTCGGCTGTTTTTATATGCATATTTTTTGCTCGCTGATTTTTATTGCGAGTTGTCCCATCATTTCGGTTATTTCATATGCATTTTTTTGCAACTCGCTGCTGTTTTTATTACGAGTTTGGAATCTGATATCAACCTTGGCATCAACATCGCTACGACTGGAATATTTCCAGGAGCGAATCATAATTTGCCGTGAAAGGAATTGGAGTTTGACACCTGTTTAGGCATCAACATCGCTGCAACTAGAATATTGCCAGGAGCGACTTATCATTTGCCTTTGTTGATTTGAAGTTTGATACCTTTTTAGGCATCAGCATTACTGCGACTGGAATATTGCCGGGAGCGACTCATCATTTGCCTTTGTTGATTTGAACAAAGGTGGTTTAGCAAACAGGATTAGGATCCTGTAGACCAAGGCTTTTTGACTTTATGAATCGTAAGAGTCTCATAAAGGTATTTCTCCCTATGAGTGTGAGGATCTCGTAGGCGTATTTTCTTCTTAGAAATCTTGCGGATTACTAAGTGTGTGTTCTCTTATAAGTCATAAAGATCTTACAAGAGTATTTTCTCCTTATAAGTCGAGAGGACTTACAAGTGTCGTTCACTATATAAGGACATTTCTCGTCATTGGTGGAACTTGGCGGGGAAATCGTTTATTTGTGCCCGTGAATTGTATACAAGGGCTAATATCGGACCGCCTGTAGGGCAACTTGGGGGATATGACAGCTTAAGAACATGTTCAAATCCCTATAGCTTAAGGCTTTTGAATCGTATGAGCCGTGAGGGTCTCGTAGGGGGAGTTTTCCTTATGAGTCGAGAGGATCTCGTAAGTGTAAAAAAATTTACGAGATTGCGTCCTTCCGGGTTTTCACAAGCTCGCCAGTAATCCTGTTGTTTTTACTCACGGCGCCTTTCGGGTTTTCATCTGTGCCCATTTTGCTTATGAACATACTATTTTTTTTACAAGATTGCGCCCTTCCGAGTTTTCACAAGCTCGCCGGTAATCCTGCTGTTTTTACTCACGGCGCCCTTTCGGGTTTTCATCCATGACCATTTTTCTTGTGGACATACCGTTTTTTTGACCCATCTGTTTTCCAGTGGGACTTAGGGGTGACCTCACCGCTGGAGTAGCTGTGTAACCAGTAGGACTTGAGTTGCAGTCTTCGCCATTGGGGCTAAGATTGCAATATAAATCTCAAGAGAGCATATCGCCATATTTGAGGCGACGCGCTAGTTTAGAGACGTTCCGGTCCATTATCGCCATGTTTTGAGGCAAATTTTTAGTTTTAAGAACTTCTCGGTCCATTACCGCTATGTTTGAGGCGAATAATTAGCTTAAGAACTTCTCGGTCCGCTGTCGCTTTGTTTGAGGCGAACAATTAGTTTAAGAACTTCTCAGTCCGGTATCACCATTTTTTGAGACGAAGTTTTAGTTTAAGGACATCTCGGTCCGATGTCGCCATATTTGAGGCGAATTTATAGTTTAAGGATATTTCGGTCCGTTGTCGCCATGTTTGAGGCGAATTTCTAGTTTAAGGACATCTCGGTCCTATATTGCCATGTTTGAGGCAGAGTTCTTTGAAGAGAGGGCTGAGGGGTATTTCATCCTCAGAATCGCTCCCGGAAGTAAGAACTTGGGGATTTTCCCCTTCCGGACTGGTATCAACCATATGATGGTTGCCAGTCGTTTTTTCACGCGCATCTGTCGTACTCTTTAGCTGTCGACGAGCTTCGCGCTTCATCCTCTTGAAGTGATTTTGGTGGGCAACATATCCATGCCACCACTTCTTGAAGGCACCGCATTCTTCGGTGGGGTGGGTGACCCTCCGATGATATAGGCAGTAGTTTGGATGTGAATCCTCTCCGTCCAGGCATATGAATCCGGGAGTGTTTCCTACCAAAGGTAGCATCTCCATTCTCATTGACATAGTTTTGGCGAATCGCTTCTCTGCCTTGATCCTGCTCTTATTTGTCGTAGGTATGCCTTGGTTTGGTTGGACTACTTTACGACTCCACCTTGCCACAGCTTCTTCATCCTAACGCTGACGCTTAGCCTTTTCATATATTGTTGTTTCGTGTTTTCGGTCAACTTTGCTTTTTCGAAAGGCTTCGTTTAACAGCCTATCGATCGGGTCTTCTGGCAGTTCGGGAGATTTTAGCGCCGATTCTTCCCCCAGTTTCTCTACGTTGTTTTCTGACGCTGAGGAAGTTTCTTTGTCATTTAACAACGAATGGGAGACCATGTGGCAACCTGCTATATAGTCTTCGGTTTCTTCTGATGAGTCATTTTCCTCATCTTTGTCACTATCTTCGTTCTCAAGAATATGCTTGAGGAACTCTTCGAGGGTGACTAGTGTTCACGTCTTCTGGTTGTACTCTTCCAGCACGTTGATGTACTTTTGTATGTTTGTGCACTTGTCATCATACTCGGTAGGCTGCACAGGCTTCTTGGTCTTCTTCTTCTAAGACTTTGAAGGCTTGACTTGGGGATTTTGCCCTTTGTCAACAATCTTTAGTATGGGACGCGGTTTCAGCATCCCTTCGATAATTTCGGGTTCAAGTGGGCTTTTCCACCTGACTGCCAGACATGCCTGTAGATCTTTCAGCATTCTTTTGGTTTTAGCCGAAAGAACGACTTCCCATGGAGCTTCTTCCATGAGCGAGCATGATGCCCCCGGTGCATCCACCTTTTTGGGAGTGTGCTTCTGTCACGGGTTCACCCTCCAGTTCTTAGAAAGCGTGAACTTCCCCTGTTGATACTGATCCTCAACCCAGTACTTGAAGACGTAGCAATCCTCAATTGGGTGGCTCACCATTCTGTGATAGGAGCAGTAGTTGGGGTTGTTGACGTCGCCGGGTTGCGGTGGACGCCGTGGGTCTGGCAATGTGATGAATTTATTACGCATTGCCAACTTAAATAGTCTTCTCGTCTTATCGCGGGGAAACGAGTAAGCGCGTCCTAGCCTTTCTTCCAGGGATAGGCGTGGACGTGCATTGTTTTGGTGAACCATCGGTTTTGGGTCGCTCGGTTGTTGTTGAGTGTTGGCGACGAAGGCCGCTTTCCATTTACCCTTAGCATTTCGAGGGTCCTTATCTGATGAAGATGGCCCATGGCCCATCTAGTCCATTTGGGCCAGTTTGTCGATCAGAGCCTGGAAGGTGGTCGGCTTGAAGAACGTCATGAACTGGGAAACAGTCGTCTGAGGATCTATGGTCCCGATGAACATGTCCATGGCAGGGGATTCTTCGATGCGTTGTTCACACTTTGACCACAGGTTCCGCCACCAGATCGCATATTGGACCCAGGTTTCTCTCGGCTTTACCCTGGAATTGATTAAAGCCGTGATCGAGGTGCGCTCGCTTGCGCTGGCGAACCGCTGTGTGAACAGCGGTTCCATTTCTGTGAATGTTCTCATGGAGTCATTTAGCAGCTCCGAGTACCATTCAAAAGCCGTTTCTGACAAGCTGCCAAAGAACTGGCGAAGCAACAGTTTGTCGTCACCTCCAGTATTGCCGCACAGAGCTCTGAACTGCGCGACGTGCTGGTGTGGGTTGCATGTCCCCTTGTACACATGGAACTTGGGGATCGTATATCCTGGCAGGTACTTGATTTGGTCATACCAGCCTGGATACGGTCACCCAGTTCTGATAGTTTGGCCGGCCGCTTCATTTGCTTGATGAGCTCGTATTTGTTGAGAGATGTAATCATCAAGAGCAGCCTTGGAAATCATTTCCTCCTTAACTATTGATAAAGCCGGAAGAGCGTTTGATATTTCCCCTCTGTCATCCTCGATAATTATTTGTGAATCCTCAGCTGGGGGTTTTGGCCGGATCATCATTCCCACCATACCCTGAAACAAAAGAGCCATCTGTTTTTTGTTGGCAGCCTGCTCAGCAGCTTCCTTGTCCTTTCTTTCAAACACCCTTTGCAGGAACTCTGTATCGATCTCTTATTCTTGGCGCTGTTCGGCTGTTGGATCCAGACTTTCTTTCTGCCCGGTGAGTGCTATCATTTTAGTCAGCATCTCTTGGAGCTTTTGTTGTTGCTCCTGAGCTTTTGTTAGCGACTGAGTTTGTGGTCGATAAGCCACAGAAGCACGGCTTTCCTCTTTCTCGGAAGCCATGTAAACCGTGTGTATGATCATGCCCCCAGACTTAGGGCGTTTGGGTTCATCGCATTTGGAATTTGCCACAGGCGGTGGGATTTTCTCCGGCCTCCTCCTTTTGTGGGAAGTCGAAGTTGAAGGAGCCGTTGTAACAAGCACCCGTGTAGAAGAAGTCCCCCACTGTATGATGGAGGGATGGTCTTCCTCTTGCCGAGTCTTCGATTTCTTTGGTCGACGAGAATAATCTTTTTCGATCACAGAGTCCTGGACTTTCCGCTAGACCCTGTGAATTTGCAAGGAGAGCTGCTGATGGGGTTGCTCCGTCTTTGCCTGCACTGTGGCTTCTGTAGGCGTGAGCGACTTCTTTAGCACCGTCGTTGGAGAGTTTTTTCGCATCCTCCTGAGTAAATCAAAGTTGTTCCTGGGTGGAACAACAACATCAACTTCCACCATTAGAGCTAGTGGAGTAAGTCCAGAGGGGGAGTTGCCCCCATCTTTCCTCACTCGGTGCCAGTGGTGACGTCAAGCATGTCTTGCACAGGGGACCGCCTCAGTTTTGGTAGCGGCTTCTTCATGTCCCTGGTTTTAGTGAGGGACTGTTGCTGGTGTCAGCCTATTGAAGACTGACGTTCTTGGTAGGGTTTGCGGAGGAACGGTCAATCTTCCAAAGACTGATCTTCTGGTAGGGAAAGCACTTTTGACGACTTTACCTGCAGGAGGAGTTGGGAAGGCTATTCGTTTTGGGGCGGCCCCTTCAGGTATGACGAGCCTCTTTACAGGCCCGTTTTGGTTCTTGCTCTTGAAGACTGAGACATCTGAGCTTTGGCTCAGCCTGTTGAAGACTGAAGAATCAGATTTGGACGGCCCGTTGAGAGAGGCCATTGTGGTTGCAAGGCGATCGAAGACCGACTTCCTGGGAGCTTCGTCTTACGGCGCTGGGGCGCTGAAACTCGTTTATGGGATCACGGTCCCGAAGAACAATCTGGTAGTAGCTTGAGTTATTTGCCCCACCGGCATTGAAAAGAAGGAGGTCACATTGGATGCGTAAGTCACTCCTCCAGGTGGGGCAGAGTGGGAGTTGCTGTTGCAAGTTGTGCAGTTAGAAGCCATCAATTTTTTTCTTCTTCTGCACATGAACAAGACACCAAATTTTATTACCTCGAATCCAAGGGCAACCATAGCGAACCGCGATTTTGTTTGTGAACACGACACACGAAGTGTGGAGTGGAAAGAGGAAAAGGTCCCACCGGACGTGCCAAAATCTGTTCAACGCCGGAAGACGGACCGGGATGTCTGGCCTGAATCCTGGGGGCAGATGCTATTTGGGTTTATCCTTCCATCTCTCCGAAGATACCAAGTTGATTTATGGCACCGTATATCGGAGGTTTGGATGGATGTGGTCGTTGTAGAGGACTTTATCAGATTCCCCCTCATTTGCGAGGGTTTTTTTTATTGTGGGAACAGTCTTCCCTACAGGCGAAAGCCCCTGCAGTTAATTACGTTACCGTATTGCGATAACCACTTTCTCCTGCTCTGGAGATTCACTTCGTGTCGTGTGTATGTTTGTTTTATTTTGGTTGCCCGTGGATTGTATACAGAGACTAATTTATGTCGTCGCCCATAGGTCGTAGATTAGTCCAAATCCGTATATTTTTAGATTTGGGTTTGGGTTGATTTAAGGATTGTTAATCTGGTTTGAGATTAAGATCATCTTAAACATATGAGCATTTGGGCTCGATTATTTTAGTTTAAGGACATCGCGGTCCATTATCGCTATTTTTGAGGCGAGGTGTTAGTTTAAGGACATTTCTGTCCTTTATCGCCATTTTGGAGGCGAATATTAGTTTAAGGACATTTCGGTCTACTATTCATCTTGCGCGCACGTGTATTTGTTACGTGACGAAGTGAACAATGGAGATATGGAATGTGCCCAATTTGGGGCACGATCCGATTTGAGGCATGAACGGCAATTTGGACGTGCATCAGCGAAAGAAGTTGTTGGTCATCGGGACCCGCCACCTCTCTGAAGACGTTGAGGAATTACAATGACATGTATCAGAGGTGTGGAGAGATATACCCTTTTGAACCAAATCCCGTATTTGAGAGAAAAAGGGTTGTTGTGGACCTAAGGATCATTAGTCGTATTTGAGACTAAGATTACTTTAGGAGACAAAGGATGATTATCATTTTGGATATCATCAATGAGAGATCATTAGTCATTTTTTGAGACTAAGATCGGTTTGGGAAACCATGAGCCATATGAACTCGATTGATTTTAAAATCAAAGAGGTTTAACCTCAGGAAACTTAGCCGATTTGGGCTGAGATATAATTACTCCACAGTGCTAAGCACTGATACATGCAGTGCTCACGTGCGTTTCACGTGGGCACTGGATTAGTGCTAAACACTAGAGTTCTGTGGCGCTTACGTGTGAAACACGTGAAGCTCCCAAATATGAGGCGTTTCCCCTCTTTTACAGAAGTGCTAAGCACTTGATTAGATCCCCCGTGCAAAACACGTGGCTGCTTTCTTTTGGGATGACTGCCTAATTGACAAAGGAGTTTTTCTTTGCTTTTTAGGTGCCCACGTGAGAATAATGTAAGGCGGTTTGGCTTTTCTTTTTCTAGTTTCCCTTTTTTTTAAGCACTCACATGGGAAACACGTGAGGCAGTTTTGGTTGTTTTTTTGTTCGTTTGAAGCACTCACATAGGAAACACGTGAGGCTTCACAATAGTGCTAAGCACTAACGAGTCACCAAGCTATTCTTGTGTTTTTTTAGAGATATCGATCTCCTGTTAATAACATTTTTAGTCATTGATGATCATCAAGATTTCGGTTTTGAGGATCTTGGATCATCATCATTTTTTGAAGAACTAAATTCTTTATATAGGGTTAAACCCTAATTTTTGGAGAATTAAATTTCCATATGCTCATGTTTTTTCTTTTTCTTTTATGACCTAGTTCTTTTCCCCTATATTTTGAATCTGCAGAACAGAATCTTCTCGATGAGAATTAAATTCTCAACTTGTGGGGAGATCTGCTTCTGCAAATCTCAACCAGAGGAAGAACTAAGTTCTTATATAAAGGGTTAAACCTTAGATAGGCAAAGAAAAGACACTGTGATCTCTGTGAGTTTTTTTTAGCTAGGGTTTCAATGAGGCAAGTCTTCTTCTTCTTTTGAGAATTAAATTCTCTTTTTTTTTCCAGAGCTCACTGTATATTTTGTTTGCAGAAGCTTATGGGGAGTTCTATGTGTCTCTTCTCTCTCCTTCTTTTTTTTTTCTTTTTTTCCTTCTGTTTATAGGATAAGAGAAAAGATCAACTTTTTATGAAAATCTCTGATTGAGAGATCATGATTGATTTCATAATCAATCTAAAATGATATCTCGGATCACTTGGTAAATTTTATTCACCATTGGATTTTTAATCCAAATGCTCTCTGTTTAACAGAGAAGTTTTCTTGTTTATTAACAAGATTAGGAAATATCTTTTTCTAAAATAGAATTTTTATTCTATCAGATATTCGGTGGGTGATTTTATAATCACCATTGGATCTTTGATCCAAGGGTCCTCTGTTTAACAGAGAAGATATTTCTAGTTTGAGAAAGATCAAGGAAATATTTCCCACATAGAATTTAATTTTATCTTGCTAAAAAGTGCAGCAGAAGAACTCACGTGTTTAACACGTGACCCCTAGAATGGGTTTCAGCATGCTTTTTCAGCGCTCATATACATATAAACTCTTACGTGTTTAATACGTGAAGCCTGTTTGGCTTGCTAATTATTTGATTGCAGCGCCTATATGCAAAGCATATAAGCGCTCACGTGTTTAACACGTATGCCTCTTTTAGCCCATTTGTTTTTAACTGTAGCGCATATATGCTTTTGCATATAGGTGCTCACGTATTTAACACATGAGACTTGAATAGTGGGGAATTTTCCTATTTTATTCTTTTTTTATGAGGGAACATCACCCACTTTTTTTCAAGATCCAGCCAACAGAGAGGAGGAAGAAGGAGACCCATCTCCAAAAATCCCACTTTGGGGAAGATCTAACACTCAAAAGAAGATTCAGGGCTAAATGGGAGAAGAAAGGGGTTACCTTTGATCATCTCCAAAGATTTCTGGGAGTTCAACTCTATTTATCAAAATCTTTTGGAATTTAACTCCATAAATAAAATCCTTTTGGGAGTTTAACTCCACTCAAAATTCTTTTAGGTGTTTAACTCCATAAAGATAAAGTTTTTCCCCTTTTCTGGGGGTTTCCAAAGTCCCTATGAGTTTAACTCCTAATTTCAGGGCTAAGCCCCTTTTTCCAACAGGCTCCCAGCTCTCTCGTGCCGGGCGCGTGAGGCGCTGGCACCCAGCACCCACGCGCCTTGCATGTGAGGCGCCGGCGCCAAGCACCTTGCACGTGCCGGGCGCGTTAGGCGCTGGCGCCCAGCGCCCATGCAACTTGCACGTAAGGCGCTGGCATCCAGTGTCCACGTGCCTTGTACGTAAGGCGCTGGCGCCTAGCACCTACGCATTCTTAAGACGCTACTCACCTTTTACTGTTTCCTATACACTCCACACTCAAAACGCGTCCCCCGTTAGAAAAAAATTCTAACAGGACACCCATAAACTCTGCGAGGCCCCCGATATACCCAAAATCCCTCAAGACACACATACGCACACTACATATTGATTTCGCAGACTAGTTGACCCATCAATCGGAGGTTCCTTCGCTTCAAAAGTGAGGGTTAATTAACGACAACTTAGTCCGCGGCTGCCGGAGATTCGGATCCCCACAATCAATAAACCCCGGCCTACCCTAGGCAGGGGAAATCTGTATAAACCTGATAAGCGACGCGTATTCCCATCTCAATGGGGTGACGAAAAACTAAAAGTGTTTATGAGCACCACCACTGGGTTTTACTGGCATCAAGCATGCCAATTTAAAAAATTTCGGGGTGCTAATCAACACTAACCTAAAATCTAAACTAGATGATTAGGGTTTATGGTTTGATATCAACTAAACTAGCTAAGAGAAGGAGGCAACAACCTTTGTAGACCATGTCCTTCTCTTCAAATGCTCCATGTAGTAGTCCCTATGATTCCACTAGGCTCCACTTGAAGTTGGATTGAGCTTCCTTTGCGATCTTCATGCCTAAGATGATCCACCCGAAGCTCCGCTAATCCAAGCTACTTCTTTACTAAACTCTTTAGTGAAGGAAACACACTAGTTCAAATTGTTAATTCAAACTAGGATGGTGAAGTAGGGGTTCAAACTCACTAGGGTTATCACAAGCTCAAAGTTTCACAACTCATGTGAGAGATTGAGCTTGGAGGTGAAGGATGAAGAAGATGGAGAGAGCTAGAGAGGAGAACTCATCATATGAGCTCAAGTGAGGAAATGAACAAGTGTGTAGTATGGCTTCATCCCCTTCTCATCACTTATTGAAGCATCCAATAAATCATAATTCTTTTATTGAACCATGCTTCAATAGCGAAGGACGGAAAATAAAATAATGATCAAGCCATACTATACCCATTCCTTAAAAAGTCTCCCCATTTTCCACCTCATTTTCTATTTTCTCAAAATAGAAAATCTATGCCATGCTTCTTTTAATACACACACACACATATCAAATATACATTAAGAAAATAATTAGTGAGCTAATAATATTAATTAATATATATAATTATATCAAATACAAATATATATAATATTATTAAATCAACACTTGATTCAATAATCCGGCTATATCACATATAACCGACTAATATCATTTATCTGTATATCACATTATCAAATCAACACTTGATTCAATAATCCGGTTATATCACATATAACCTAACTGATATCAAATAACCTCCAGATTAGAATACGGTATCACATACTCGTATTTAATCAGGCCCCCGCACATATCAACATATGTGCCGTACTTCGTTTCGCTTGAACTAGGAAACCTCTGTGTGGGACTAGAAAGACTCATCAATACGCCAACAGTAGATAATGATCACAACAGTTACCCACAAGCCATCAGCGGTACTAACTGGACGTAACGGAAACCCAAGTATTGAGTGAATAGAAGATCAACAAGCAAGCTTGTCCAAACTCCCATGAAGCCTATAAGTAACACTTACCGTATAGTTCGATCACTTCGTCTGATATGTCGCATATTAAGTCTAAGGGTGGAATCGTCGGACCCCGGTAACTTGATAAGTCATGCTGATGTATGGCTCATAACGATTCGAGAAACTACTCATAACACTTACCAGTAAATCTCATCAGCCCTGACCAGGGACTTACTGTTATAGCCAATCGAGCATAGCACAACATCAACTCCCAATACCGGGAGAGACAAAAACCCTTCTATCGCTCGCTGCCTCCATGTCACTTGGGACTGTACCCAAAATCCACCTGTTTGCACGACTCCTTTGAGCCATGGTAGGGAGGAAATCAAAGCACAGTGGAAATCACATAAGATTCTATGACGATCTCGGGTCTACGGACTAACATGTACCAGTGTCACCAGAGAACTGCTATCTGACGATAGGTATGCTACTATCTAGGAGTTTTCGGCGAGTCCTGTTCGGTGTACCCATTCTGTAATGAGCACATGTGTACAATTTTTGATATCAAACACCAATGGTTATGGGATTAACTATCGCCCATACAGAGTCAAGAAACGTACACACTAGTCTACTCTGGAATATCGATGCCCTGTCTCGATACTCCCTTGACTAGGAACATTTAAAAGATGTGCTTGTAGACTACACAAGTCCCAGTAGTATGATCTGCATCATAGTCCTGGTAGTCAAGCAAATATCCTAAGGGCTTTCTCAACATGTATCAGAGAGACAGTATAATAATACAAGTGTACATGTTAAGATAAAGAGCAACCAGTTAGCATACAATCATGTCGAGAAAGAAAGTCCTCTATATATATCCAAGCATCCACTATATCATACAATAATGGCCTCTAGGGCATACATATTCCTAACAATCTCTCACTTGCACTAAGGCCATGTGTTATAATATCTCATACCCAACATCCCAAAAAATCTCTCAAACCGTGTCTGGGAGAGGGACTTCGTGAGTGGATCCGCTACGTTATCCTTCATGTCAACTCTCCTGACCTCGATCTCTCGTCGATCTACTATCTCCCGGATCAGGTGATACCGCCTAAGAATATGTCTGGATCTCTGATAGGACCGGGGTTCCTTGGCTAAAGCCACAGCTCCATTGTTATCACAATACACAGGTATTGGATGCTCAATGATTGGAACCACACCAAGTTCAGCTATGAACTTCTTCATCCAGACAGCCTCTTTGGCAGTATCGTTGGCAGCGATATATTCAGCATTCATCATCGAGTCTGCTATGGTATCTTGCTTGGAACTCTTCCAACATACCATCCCTCCATTGAGGGTGAAGACAAAACTCGAGACCGACTTACTGTCGTCCTTATCACTCTAGAAGCTCGAATCGGTAAAGGACTCCACCTGGAGTTCACCGTTACCATACACCAAGAACATTTCTTTAGTCCTTCTCAAGTACTTAAGAATGTTCTTCACAGCTGTCCGGTGTTTCTCCCCTGGATCTGATTGATACCTACTCACTACACCTAGTGAGTAAGCTACATCCGGTTTGGTACATAACATCGCATACATGATAGAACCGACTACCGAAGCATAGGGTATCTCTTGCATGCGAGCCCTCTCCAAATCAGTCTTGGGAGACATCTCTTTGGACAGAGTGATTCCTGAACAAGCGGGGAAATTACCATGCTTAGAATCTTCCATACTAAACCTTTTTAGTATGGTGTCAATGTACCTGGATTGGGACAATCCCAACATCCTTTTAGATCTATCTCTAGAGATCGTAATCCCCGGGATATAGGAGGCATCACCCAGATCTTTCATGGAGAACTTGTGTGATAAGAAGAGCTTGACCGAGTGTAGCATAGGAACGTCGTTTCCTATCAAGAGTATATCATCCACGTACAATACGAGGAAGATAACCTTACTTTCTACAACCATTTTGTATATACAAGGTTCATCTACGTTTTTTATGAAGACAAACTCTTTGATAGCTTCATCAAAACAGATGTTCCAGCTCTGCGATGCCTTCTTTAATCCATAGATTGATTTAAGCAGCTTGCACACGCTTCCGCTGCTCCCACTGTCTACGAAACCCTCTGGTTGTGTCATGTATGTTCCCCGCCGAAAACGCGGAGACGCGACCGCGCGGGTCCGTCTCGCCAGAATTTCGGGGCAGATGCTAATTGGTGCTATCCGTCCACGTCCCCGAAGATGCCAAGTTGATTTATGGCACCGTGTATCGAAGGTTTAAACGGATGCGGCCGATATAGCAGACTTCGACAAATTCCCCCTCATTTGAGGGGTTTTTGATTGTGGGGACGCTCTTCCCTGCAGGCACAAACCCCTGCAGTTAATTACGCTACCGCATCGCGGTAACCACTTTCTCCTTCTCCAGATGGTCACTTCGTGTCATGGGTGTTTGTTTTGTTTTTGGTTGCCCGTGGATTGTATACGGAGATTAATTTATGTTGTCACCCGTAGAGCGTAGATTAGTCCAAATCCGTATCTTCTTAGATTTGGGTTTGGGGGTTGGGTTTAAGGATACGTTAATCTCATTTGGGACTAAGATCAACTTAAACGTATGTTAAGGATACATTAGTCTAATTTTTAGACTAAGATCAACTTAACAGGATCGTTTAGATCCAACAAGAGAGCAATTGGGCCTTGTTGTTTAGTTTAGGGACATTGCGGTCGATTAGTTTAAGGACATTACG
Source organism: Agapanthus africanus (assembly GCA_030015575.1). NCBI lineage: Eukaryota > Viridiplantae > Streptophyta > Magnoliopsida > Asparagales > Amaryllidaceae > Agapanthus > Agapanthus africanus. The sequence goes on from CM057348.1 coordinate 124,873,508, forward strand.
ATCCAATGTTAGTTTAAGGACATCTCAGTCCAATGTTTTTTTAAAGACATTGCGGTCGAGGTTAAGGACATCATAGTCCGTGAGTTTAAGGACCCCACAGTCCATGAAATGTGTGGTTGTCGGGACTCGTTACCTCTCTGAAGACGTTGAAGGATTACAACGAAAAATATCAGAGGAGTTCAGAGATGTACCCTTAAACCGACGTGGGTTGAGAGACCTGTAGTCCAATTGGGACTAAGATCTGTTAACATATTTATGAGCAGATGAGCTCAGTTAATATGAGTTGAGGACTTATGGCCAATCTTGGGCTAAGTCCAATCAGGTTAAAATGTTTAACATTTTATTTTGGGTTGTTGAGCCTTTATTTGGGCTTGGCCCTTTTGACAATGTTTTTGTCTTTTATTGAATGCTGGGCATTCATCAGAGCTCTGGGCTTATTAAAAAACAATTTATGTTCTGTCAGCGCAACACGTGGCGTGCTAGGCGCTTTGCGCCTGTCAAAGAGCGCAGTGCGCTTCTGCCACGTAGCGCACATGTAAGGGACACATGTCATACTTGGCACTAGGCGCCAAATGATGAGCGCATGATGCCAGCCTCTGAGCGCTAAACCATGAGCGCATTGCGCTTTCAGTTTAATGGCGCACATGGGAGTGACACGTGGTGCGCTTGGCGCTGAGCGCTAGCCCATCAGCGCAGTGCGTTATTTCATAAGCACAAAGCGCAAGTTGTTAATTGGCGCATACGTGATTGACACGTGGCGCATTTGGCGCTGAGCGCCAGTTCAGAGAGCGCAGAAGCGCAGTTCAAGAGCGCAAAGCGCAGTTCAAGAGCGTAAAGCGCATCTGATCAATTTTATGATCTAGGAAACAGATTTATGTTCTTTTTAAAAGAGACTTTGTCTCAAGATCTAAGAACAACAGTTCTTATTTTGCAGAAGATATTTCCAATCTCTTATGTTGATGAAAGGCTTTGCCTTTATAGATCCATGATTTGTGAGAAGAATTATGTTCTTCTTCTTCTTATTTTATGATGTGATCTCTTGATCTTTTTGTGAAAGACCTTGGTCTTGTAGATCTATGATCTTTAAAGAAGTAAATTCTTCTTTTTATGAGATGATTTCATCTCTATGTTCATCATTATCATTTTTACCTTGAAGAAAGATCTTCTTGCAAGAGCTTGCTCTTAATTTTTGAGTTTCTCAAAGTTTATAGGGGGTTTCTCTGTGCCTTTTTCTGTATCTCTATATCTGTCTCTGAGACTTGAAGTCTAGGGGCACTTTTATAGGGTGGGCTAATTTGTTGAATCAGTTAAAGAGATCTTTCTCTGATTGATTTGGGGATATTTCCCCACCATTGGATCTCTGATCCTAGGGCTTCTGTTTTACAGAAGGCAATCTTCTTGTCACGCCCCGCTTCCCAGAGTACGCTAAAATGGGCATGTGACATAGCCAACCATGCTACCTGTGGATAGGAAAAATCCCTCCACAGTCACATTACGGCTGTAGAGATATCAAGAACAGAAAAGTAAACTAAACTATCTAGTACATGTCCATGAGCCAGAATGGATGAGTCAAGAAATAATGATATGCGGAAGCAAAGATACAATAAAGAAACCTGGAAAGTAAGACTACATACCGACAGGAACTTCACCGCTCAGTCTAACAGCGGCAATACTCCTGCTCAGTCTGCAACAAGGTAGAAGAATCTGGGCCATGCAAAGCCCAGACGTCAGCGCGTCATAACATCAAGCAATAATATATAAACAGGGTAGCAAGACATGCAAGTATAATAACAAATGGTAAAGCAGATGTACAGCAATATAAATCAGGACAGTGAAAAGTAGTGTGCAGTGAGTAAACTAACTGGTCTGTTGGTTATCTACTCTCAAGTCTTTGAAATCAATTTGATGAATTATCGATGTAACTCAATAGTATCCCGTGCATGCCCGGGACCACGGTCTAAGACTCTCAGGCTGAAACCGAGACGTGCCGCTAAGCACTAAAGGGTGGATAGTATCCCGTGCGTGCCCGGGATCACGGTCTAAGACTCTCGGGCTGAAACCGAGACGTGCCGCTAAGCACTAAAAGGAAAAGGGTAAAGACGAACGATGTCAGCAGCATCGTCCCGAGGCGGGCCTAGCCTTTAAAACTGATCAGTATAAGCAGCAACTGTCGAGTTACAAGTCAGGATTTCATCATTGATTTCCCTATACCCCAAAGTTATATGTGTCAAGTCAGGTATTCAAGTAATCTGGAGATAATGCCAACACAAAATCAGGCAAGTACAGGTTTGTCTGGATAGACAACAGAAACGGTCCGTAAGGACTACAGGTTATGTTTGTTGGCATTAGACATAAGATCAGGTAACGGGTAAAGCCATGGTACATCAGGTCAAGTCAAGTAGTGTATTTAGGTGTCATGTCATGTCAAGAGTGTACAGTACCATGTCGGGTCAAATAATATGTGTAGCAAGTCACGTCAGGGTGTACAAGATATCATGTGGGTGCTCATAATCACTAGCAAAATCATGGTAGCAAATAAACAAGCATGGTTATTATCAGAACAAGAAACTGCACATGTAATATGATATGTAAATAGGTACGGATTAAACTACTTGGATGCACGGTTATCAGTTTAGGTTTCAGGAATAGTTTTAACATTTCAGGAATGCAGTATAACAAATGTGGATGATAAAATCATGTTAATATGTATTAAAACAATCTAGAGATGCAATTGAATATGAATAAGGCTAAATGTATGCAACCAGTTGTCCGATAGGGTATAAACTACAAAAGGTATTATGGCTATGCAAACAATTGGAATTATGTGATCTAACATATAAATGTGATTACTAGGTATAGTCAACTAGATGCAATAATTAGGTTTCAAGTTTTAGATCTGGAATATGTAAACGGAACATTGTGCTGTTAACTTGAAATTCAAGACTTTAGATTTTATCTGTAGATTTAATAGGAAAATAGATAGATTAATATATGAGCATTATGAATAGCATGTAGCAAGTTTCACTTGCCTGGATGGATCAAGAACGGGAATACGGAACGTCTCACGTCGGCGGAAAACGTCGCGATGCGCGCACGGTACACGGAACGGATCCAAACCACGCACAATGTGATCATACGGGTCAGGTATGCTCGCTGGGTCGTCGGGATCGTCGAGTCGTCACAGCTCCGGCGATCAACAGAGGCTTAAAGATTTTACAGAAAAGAGATAAAATTCGAGAAAGAAGAATAGAAGGAAGAAGAGGAAAGGAGAAGAATAATGAGTAGGTGGTCTCTAAGGTGTGGTGCTCTGGGTCAGAGGAGGTCGTGGTGATGGGGTGACGTCGGCAACGGGTCTCCGGCGATCACCGGAAAAAGATCAAGAACGAGAAAGAAAGAGAAAAGAAGAAGAAGAAGAAGAAGAAGAGGGAACTAGGGTTTGGTGTTCAGGGTTTAGAAGGGAGGTGAGGCGAGGCAGGGAACATGACGACGACGACGGGGTACGGTCGTCGAGGAGATCTCTGGCGAGGTAGGAAGTGCAGGTGATGGATCGTGGGTTTGGTGTAGGGTTTTTGGGTTAGGCTGCAGCGGGATTAGCAAGGTGGCACATGCGGGAAAGGAGAGGAGGAGGTGATACGGGAACGTCGACGAGACTGGTCGGCGGTGATGGTGCCGGCAACGACGACGTGGGCGAGGCGGAGGTTGCAGGGCAGTTTCTAGGTGTCGAGGTCGAGGGTTTTTATTTGTAGAGGAGGAGAAGGAACGAGAGAGGAGTGGAGGAAGAAGCGGAAGGAGGTGAGGTGGTCGAGGGAAGTCGGCGACAACGAGGATGGAGGCGGCGACGGCGTCGCGCGGAGGGAAAGGAGGAGACGAGCGTGGGTTTGAAGGTTGTGGGTTCGTTTGGAGTTGGGTCACTGGGTACGAGGTGATGAGGAAAGGTGAAGAGATGGACGAGGGCGTCGTCGGAGGCTTGGGCGACGGCGAGGATGGAGGCAGGCGATGGGCTAGGGTTGCGTGAGGCAGGTGAAGGCTTAGAGAAGGAGAAGAAAGAGAGAGAGAGAGAGAGAGAGAGGGTTCACGTGTGCATGAAACGGAATACAAAATGAAATTAATGAGAGAGATATATTTGCTTCAAAAGATTTGTGAACTGTTTGGAAAGTGGAAATTGGATTCTGACTAATATACGAATAATATAAGATAGTAAAAAAAATAATTATAGTTTAGAATATATTAATATATTATTAGTACGTTTTGAGATTTTGGCAAATACAAATTTACTCCAAAACAAGCCCGGGTCGGGTCTAAAAATTCAGATTAAAAATATAAAAAATATATGCGACTTCCAAATTTCAAAATGAATGCTCAGTCAAGGAAAATACATACCCCCAAGAACGGATGCACGTACGTGCGTGTCGCCATCCAAATACGTCCGTTTCATCGAACGGAACGAGAACAAGATGCGCGGATGCTACCACAGGATTTGGGGTATCAAGCAGGCTATGAAATACAATTTTAAAATATTTTATGTGACTTAAAATTATATGATAAAACATGCGATGTCAGATGAAATGCCAATATGCAGTTTATACTAGATGCACGAGTCAATGCAACAAGCCAAGGTAATCTATAAATAAGAATCAAACAGGTTCAAGCAAGCGGGTCGGGTCGACTGCAAAGTAATATGTAAAATATCATTCGCACCCAAACACGCTAAATCAAGAAAAGTCCATGGATAGGTAAATACGGAAACTGGAATTGGTATAAATGAACTCGGGTGTTACATTATACCCAACTACAAAAGAATTTCGTCCTCGAAATTCCAAGAACAAGATAGGATAAACAAACAAAAATTTCAAGAATAGATGTGGAATCTTCTGCTGGATTTCATCTTCTCGTCCCCAAGTTGGTTCTCCATGCGAGCGATTACTCCAAGAAACAAGAGGGATAACTTCATTCTTAAGAATCTTTTCCCTTCAATCCACAATCGCAATCGGTCGCTCCTCAAAAATCAAGTCTGTTCGTACAGTCAGCTCAGAATGATCCAACACATGTGTTTCATCTCGAACATACTTACGGAGTTGAGATACATGAAACACATCATACACATTCGCCAAGGATTGCAGTAAAGCCAATCGATAGGCCACTTCTCCGATATGCTCCAAAATCTCGAAAGGTCCAACACATCGAGAACTAAACTTTCCTCGACTTCCGAAACGAATCACCCCTCTAGTCGGTGATACCTTCAAGAATACCAAATCACCAACGGCGAACTCTAGAGGTCTTCTCAACTTATCTGTCCAACTCTTTGTCGGTATTGTGCTGCTTTAATATGATTCCAAAATCTATTAAACTTCTCAACTGTCTGCACAACCAAATCTGGTCCCAACACTCTTCGTTCACCGACAACGTCCCAACAAACAGGTGAACGAAACTTGCGACTGTATAATGCTTCGAATGAGCCATCTGAATAGTCTCCTGGAAACTGTTATTGTAAGAAAACTCCACCAAGTGTAGATGATCCCATGAACCCTTGAAGTCTAACATGCAAGCTCTCAACATGTCTTCAAGAGTCTGGATCGTTCTCTCCGAATGGCCACCTGTCTGAGGATAATAAGCTGTACAAAACTTCAAACTAATTCCCAAACCTTCCTGTAAGTTCCACCAAACGTGTGATAAGAAACGAGTGTCCCGGTCGGACACGATGCTCACCGGTACTCCATGCAATCTTACTATCTCCTGCACATACCGCTCTGCCAAAACTTCTGTTGATTAATCATCTCAAAAAGAGATGAAATGAGCTTCCCTGGTCAATCCGTCAACAACCATCCAAACGGCATTGTTGCCCTTTGGACTCCGCGGTAAAGCCGTCACGAAATCCATGGTTATATGTTCCCACTTCCACTGAGGCATCGGAAGTGGTTGCAATAACCAGCAACCCTTTGATGTCCAGCCTTAACTTGCCGACACACCAAGCACTTTGCCACAAAGCGGGCAATCTCCCGTTTCATGCCTTCCTACCAGAATTGCTGTCGTAGATCTCGGTATATCTTCATGCCTCCTCGATGTACGGAATATGCGGAACTGTGTGCCTCCTTCACAACTTCCTCGCGAAAATCCCCCTTTGGCACACGCAAACGGCTACCATATCTCAACGAACCATCTTCATGGATCAGTAAGTCAGTTCGAAGTCCAGCTTCAACCTGTTCTCGAAACTTCTGCAATCTTAGGTCCTGCAATTTCGCTGCTTCTATTCTCGATCAACGACGATGGTACTTGCAGCTGCAACAACTGTCTTGAAGAATGCGGTAGCACAATCTCCAACTCGAATCTCCAAAAAAATCTTCAATAAATCCCTTCTGTGTAGCCAACATCTGTATTGCTGGCAACCAACTAAGCGCATCCGGCACCACATTAACTTCCCCCGGATGGTATGTAAGATCAAGATCGTACGTTGCCTCATATTAAGCTCCTTCTGCGCGAACATATACTTTAGGCTTTTGTGATAGGTGAAACTTCGACCCTTTCGCCCACTAAGTAGTGTCTCCAAATCTTCAAAGCGAAAATCCCAACTGTTAACTCCAAGTCATGAGTTGGGTAATTCTTCTCATGGGTCTTCAACTATCTCGATGCATAAGCTGTAATCTTCTCATGCTGCACCAAAACACATCCCAATTCTTTCTCAGGTGCGTCGCTGTGAATCACCAATCCTCCGGAATTGTCTGGCATGGTCAGAATAGGAGCGGTTATCAACTTTTTCTTTAGCGCCTCAAAATCTGATGCACACCTATCCGTCCACACAAATGGTACCTCCTTACGCGTAAGCTTGGTCAAAGGCTCAGCCAAACGAGAAAAATTCTCCACGAACATTCTATAATAACCGGCCAGTCCAAGAAGCTCCTTATCTTCGCAACATTCTTCGGAATCGGCCAATCTCGAACTGCTGCAATCTTTTCGAGGTCAACGGCGATTCCATCTCCAGATATGACGTGCCCCAAAAACTTCACTTCTTCAAGCCAAAACTCGCACTTGTTCATTTTTGCATACAATTTTCTTACCTCTATGTCTGCAGTGCGATCTTCAAGTGTTCTGCACGTTCTTCCTTGCTCCCTGAGTAGACCAGCATATCATCAACGAACACCGCCATAAACTGGTCCAAGAATGGTGAAAGATCCGGTTCATTAAATCCATAAATATTGCCGGTGCATTCCTTACTCCGAAGGGCATCACTAAAATACTCGTAATATCCATACCGAGTCGGAATGCAGTCTTGCAAATAACTTCTGATTTTACTCGGACCTGATGATATCCGGATCGTAAATCCAGCTTCGAGAATACCCTCGCACCACTAAGCTGCTCAAACACTTCTCCAATGCGAGGGATTGGGTACTCGTTCTTAATAGTCACCCGGTTTAATTCTCGATAATCGATGCACAACCTCCTTATGCCATCTTTCTTCTTTACTAGAAGAACTGGAGCTTCCCAAGTTAAATTGCTGCGGCGAATCCAACCCTTCTCAAGTAATTCAGCAACCTGCTTCCTGACTTCTTCCAACTCCACTGGTGCCATCGGGTAAAACTCCTTTGAGATCGGCGTTGCACCAGGAACAAGTTCAATCGCGAACTCCATGTCTCGCTTCGGCGGTAAACCTGGTATGCCTTCAAACACGTCCATGAAACTCTCGAGTATAGCCGGCACTTATTCTTTATCCACTTTCATTGACGAAAGAACATTATTTGTCGACCTAGCCCTAAACTCGACTGTCCCGACAGAACTGCTTCCTCCAGCAAAACAAACTCCGGATATCCGGGGATGTGGAAAATCACTTTCCTTCCCTTACAATCAATATGAGCGTGGAAAGTGCCGCGAAAATCCATTCCCAAGACAACAACAAACAAGGAAATGCACCAGGATTGAATAATCCTAATGCGGGAAAAAACAAGAACAAGTAAGATACCGAGATGACTTCATCCGAAGTCAAGATACTGAAGAGGGTTAACCACGGTAAACATGATTCAAGCTGGTGATGAAACAATAACTGGTAAGCAATGAAACCGAGAGAAGCAAGGTAGTACAACGATCATGGAACAAGGAAGTGAATCAAGACCAGGACTCCAAGTTACTTAAATAGAGTACCGCATTGTAACCATGCTGCAGTTCATGGGTACAATTACATAACTCCACCCAAGTCGCCCAAATCCTAGTATCAGAATCAAGAAACAGGGAGGAACAATAGAGAACCAAAAAGGTTTCAGGTCGAAATGCAAAGTGGTTTGCATATCGTCCAAACAAGGGATCAAGAGAAAGATATGATTCAAAAATCACGATATCAAGGTGGCAGGACATGTTCCTAATCACGAGTATTCTGATTCGTGTATTGGGTCCAATACCCAACTACAAAAGAATCAAACTCGATTAACCTATATCCTATGGCTCTGATACCAAAGAAACCATGTCACACCCCGCTTCCCAGAGTACGCTAAAATGGGCACGTGACGTAGCCAACCATGCTACCTGTGGATAGGAAAAATCCCTCCACAGTCACATTACGGCTGTAGAGATATCAAGAACAGGAAAGTAAACTAAACTATCTAGTACATGTCCATGAGCCAGAATGGATGAGTCAAGAAATAATGATATGCGGAAGCAAAGATACAATAAAGAAACCTAGAAAGTAAGACTACATACCGACAGGAACTTCACCGCTCAGTCTAACAGCGGCAATACTCCTGCTCAGTCTGCAACAAGGTAGAAGAATCTGGGCCATGCAAAACCCAGACGTCAGCGCGTCATAACATCAAGCAATAATATGTAAACAGGGTAGCAAGACATGCAAGTATAATAACAAATGGTAAAGCAGATGTACAACAATATAAATCAGGACAGTGAAAAGTAGTGTGCAGTGAGTAAACTAACTGGTCTGTTGGTTATCTACTCTCAAGTCTTTGAAATCAATTTGATGAATCATCGATGTAACTCAATAGTATCCCGTGCATGCCCGGGACCACGGTCTAAGACTCTCGGGCTGATACCGAGACGTGCCGCTAAGCACTAAAGGGTGGATAGTATCCCGTGCGTGCCCGGGATCACGGTCTAAGACTCTCGGGCTGAAACCGAGACGTGCCTCTAAGCACTAAAAGGAAAAGGGTAAAGACGAACGATGTCAGCAGCATCGTCCCGAGGCGGGCCTAGCCTCTAAAACTGATCAGTATAAGCAGCAACCGTCGAGTTACAAGTCAGGATTTCATCATTGATTTCCCCATACCCCAAAGTTATATGTGTCAAGTCAGGTATTCAAGTAATCTGGAGCTAATGCCAACACAAAATCAGGAAAGTACAGGTTTGTCTGGATAGACAACAGAAACGGTCCGTAAGGACTACAGGTTATGTTTGTTAGCATTAGACATAAGATCAGGTAACGGGTAAAGCCATGGTACATCAGGTCAGGTCAAGTCAAGTAGTGTATTTAGGTGTCATGTCATGTCAAGAGTGTACAGTACCATGTCGGGTCAAATAATATGTGTAGAAAGTCACGTCAGGGTGTACAAGATATCATGTGGGTGCTCATAATCACTAGCAAAATCATGGTTGCAAATAAACAAGCATGGTTATTATCAGAACAAGAAACTGCACATGTAATATGATATGTAAATAGGTACGGCTTAAACTACTTGGATGCACGGTTATCAGTTTAAGTTTCAGGAATAGTTTTAACATTTCAGGAATGCAGTATAACAAATGTGGATGATAAAATCATATTAATATGTATTAAAACAATCTAGAGATGCAATTGAATATGAATAAGGCTAAATGTATGCAACCAGTTGTCCGATAGGGTATAAACTACAAAAGGTATTATGGCTATGCAAACAATTGGAATTATGTGATCTAACATATAAATGTGATTACTAGGTATAGTCAACTAGATTCAACAATTAGGTTTCAAGTTTTAGATCTGTAATATGTAAACGGAACATTGTGCTGTTAACTTGAAATTCAAGACTTTAGATTTTATCTGTAGATTTAATAGGAAAATAGATAGATTAATATATGAGCAGTATGAATAGCATGTAGTAAGTTTCACTTGCCTGGACGGATCAAGAACGAGAATACGGAACGTCTCACGTCGGCGGAAAACGTCGCGATGCGCGCATGGTACACGGAACGGATCCAAACCACGCACAATGTGATCACACGGGTCAGGTACGCTCGCTGGGTCGTCGGGATCGTCGAGTCGTCATAGCTCCGGCGATCAACAGAGGCTTAAAGATTTTACAGAAAAGAGATAAAATTCGAGAAAAAAGAATAGAAGGAAGAAGAGGAAAGGAGAAGAATAATGAGAAGGTGGTCTCTAGGGTGTGGTGCTCTAGGTCAGAAGAGGTCGTGGTGATGGGGTGACGTCGGCAATGGGTCTCCGGCAATCACCGGAAAAAGATCAAGAACGAGAAAGAAAGAGAAAAGAAGAAGAAGAAGAAGAGGGAACTAGGGTTTGGTGTTCAGGGTTTAGAAGGGAGGTGAGGCGAGGTAGGGAACATGACGACGACGATGGGGTACGGTCATCGAGGAGATCTCCGGCGGGGTAGGAAGTGCAGGTGATGGATCATGGGTTTGGTGTAGGGTTTCTGGGTTAGGCTGCAGTGGGGTTAGCAAGGTGGCACATGCGGGAAAGGAGAGGAGGAGGTGATACGGGAACGTCGACGAGACTGGTCGGCGGTGATGGTGCCGGCAACGACGACGTGGGCGAGGCGGAGGTTGCAGGGCAGTTTCTAGGTGTCGGGGTCGAGGGTTTTTTTTTTGTAGAGGAGGAGAAGGAACGAGAGAGGAGTGGAGGAAGAAGTGGAAGGAGGTGAGGTGGTCGAAGGAAGTCGGCAACAACGAGGATGGAGGCGGCGACGGCGTCGCGAGGAGGGAAAGGCGGAGACGAGCGTGGGTTTGAAGGTTGTGGGTTCGTTCGTAGTTGGGTCGCTGGGGATGAGGTGATGAGGAAAGGTGAAGAGATGGATGAGGGCGTCGTCGGAGGCTTGGGCGACGGCGAGGATGGAGGCAGGCGATGGGCTAGGGTTGCGTGAGGTAGGTGAAGGCTTAGAGAAGGAGAAGAGAGAGAGAGAGAGAGGGGGAGAGAGGGTTCACGTATGCATGAAACGGAATACAAAATGAAATTAATGAGAGAGATATATTTGCTTCAAAAGATTTGTGAACTGTTTGGAAAGTGGAAATTGGATTCTGACTAATATACGAATAATATAAGATAGTAAAAAAAATAATTATAGTTTAGAATATATTAATATAATATTAGTACGTTTTGAGATTTTGGCAAATACAAATTTACTCCAAAACAAGCCCGAGTCGGGTCTAAAAATTCAGATTAAAAATATAAAAATTATATGCGACTTCCAAATTTCAAAATGAATGCTCAGTCAAGGAAAATACATATCCCTAAGAACGGATGCACGTACGTGCGTGTAGCCATCCAAACACGTCTGTTTCACCGAACGGAACGAGAACAAGATGCGCGGATGCTACCACAGGATTTGGGGTATCAAGCAGGCTATGAAATGCAATTTTAAAATATTTTATGTGACTTAAAATTATATGATAAAACATGCGATGTCAGATGAAATGCCAATATGCAGTTTATACTAGATGCACGAGTCAATGCAATAAGCCAAGGTAATCTATAAATAAGAATCAAACAGGTTCAAGCAAGCGGGTCGGGTCGACTGCAAAGTAATATGTAAAATATCATTCGCACCCAAACACGCTAAATCAAGAAAAGACCATGGATAGGTAAATACGGAAACTGGAATTGGTATAAATGAACTCGGGTGTTACACTTCTTGTTTTTAACAAGATTGGAAAATCTTTCCATACAGAATTTATTCTGTCTTTTGGTAATTTTTATTTACCATTGGATCATTGATCCAACGGTGCTCTGATTTACAGAGCACAATCTTGTTATTTAGAAAGATTTTGAGGAATCATTCATTAACAGAATTTAATTTTGATTAATTAATGATTTATCATTATTATTAGATCTTTTGATCTAACGGTAGGGAGTTTTTAATTCCAGCACTAGCGCACCCGTACTTTGCACGTGGTGCGCTGCTCAGAGCGCAGCGCACTTGGCGCTAGCACACACGTGCTTTGCACGTGGTGCGCTGCTTAGAGCGTAGCGCACTTGGCGCTAGCGCACGCATGTTTTGCACGTGGTGCGCTGCCTAGGGCGCAGCGCACTGGGTGCTGGATCTGAAGCGTTGCTTTACATTAAAATTTGAATTTTGAACAAAGCTTTGCTCTGATTGGAGGAAACAAATCCCCCCCACTGTTACGCTCACGTGGCCCACACGTGAGTGCAGCGGTGGCAGAATCTCTGCCGTTGGATCAACTCAGAAGTTGAAACGGCTATTTATGCTTATAAATAGGACCCTTGGCCCTTTAGATGATTCTGTTCATCTTCTTCCTTTGAGAATTTTTATTCAGATCATAGCTCTTCTGCTTAAGAACTTTTCAAGAGTCAAAACTCTGATAAAATCTAGGTAAAGATTAAATCTTTTAAAAGATCATTTAAGAATCTAGGGTTTCACCCATTAATAAAGCCTAGATCTTTGATCTAAAGAAAGCCCTTTTAGGGTTTCATTACCAGAGCTTTGCTCTCTTGAACCCATAGATCTAAGGAGATCTTTCCTGGGGTTTCTTAGTCCATGAATGAACAGAGCTTTGCTCATGAAGAACTCTTAGAGTTTGTTCATAAATTTTAGAATTTATTTCTTTAAAACCTTTATTTTAAATGTTCTGATGGTTATTCCATCATTTCTACAGAGCAAGGATCTTGAGGAATCTTTATTCCTTCATGATCAGAGTTTGACAAGTGTCACTCTGTCACAGAGCATTGCTCTCAAAGGGAGATTTACTCCTCTGACCGAGAGATCTCTCATTTAATGAGAGTTTCTTTTGAGGATTTCCTCACTTAATGACAGCCTCATCAAATGATGAGGCTGTTTTATTAATGATGAACTGTCATCTAGATTTTGTGGGGCCCCTTTGGTCCCTTTCCACTGCATTGCAGTGTGGTATAAATTCTAAAGTACCAAGTGTCAGAATTTAAATTAAATTATAGCACTGACAGTTGACTTTTGTCATTTTTCGCGCAGGCGACAAGTCTTCGACACTTCTTTCCCGTTCATCCGCTCAAAGGGCGGATTTCTTGAGGCGCCCGTAGACCGAGAGGTTCTTGCGCTGATCAAAGACCATGACCCAGAATACAAGAATCTTCACCTATGGGGTAGATGGTATGATCAAATTATCAAAGGCCACCGGAAATTTTCTTGTGCGACACCCTCGGAGCCTATCTCTACGATCCCTTATGCAGATGCACCCCTGATCAATTATACTGTAGAAGAGGTAAATTGGACTTCAGAAGGTCTCCTCCGGCCTTCTATTGCCGCAGTACCCATGTAGCTGCTGGTGGCTTTGGACACCCTAAGGCGGTGCATATGTCAGGGCGAGTCGCGCCCTTGGGGACATCCCTACAACATCGAACTAACTCCCCGTCACCCAGCCGGATACTTGCAGTGGGCCCGATATATCTTATCGGCAAAGAAATCGCAGCTGCTGAAGCTTGGCTTATACCCTGGGATCTATGCTTCCTTGTTCCAGTATTCTGCACCTCCCACATGGAGGATCAAGGTATTTTTAGAGCAGTGGAACATTCTGACCCATACCTTCCTCCTATTGGATAGAGAGGTCTCTATTTCCTTAGAGGAATTTGCCGAGGTTTCTGGTTTACTAGTTAGGGGGGAGCACTACGAGGAGCTGCTTCTTCCAGATGAATATGTTTTTGCCACCAAATCAGTAGTAATGGGTCTTACCCCAGAGAACGCCATTCAGCACCAGTTCCCAAGTCTGATAAAGGTGTTGAACATGTACGAGAGCCTCTTTCTTGAATCCGGAGGCCGGGGAGTCAGCTTTGCGGACTTCATTGCCCATTTTCTTCGCCCAGAAATTTTGTCGCGACAAGGTGAAAAGTTTGCTAAACTTGATGATCCTTTCGTCTTTGGCTTGGACCGTCGGCCAATATTGGAAGCCGATCAAAAGGATTTCTTTCTTCCCGACGTCGCGATCGTCCCCCTGTTAGAAATCGCCGCTCCGGGCATTGATGAGGAAGCGTTCTTTCTCGGGTTCCTCAGTTTATAGCTAAGCTGGTTCGCGCTTCCTATGCAACCTCGTTACATGAGGCCTTCTGTCTTCTACCCTGCGCATCGCATGGTTGCCGGAATACAAGTGGCCATCGGGATCGCCGGGTTAGCCCACCTATATCACGGCCTCAGCTTAATAGCGGATACCACTAAACCAGGGGTGCATCCTACCAACTTCCTAATGCATTACTTCACTTCATGGCTAGAGCTGCACGTGCTTGGGGTCTTCGGTATCCACAAAAGACCTTCTTTTTAAGACTGAAGCAGGTTCCCTCGGATAATGCGGCTGGTTGATGCCTCCGTCGTGAGTCCGTTACCGCAGGAAGCTAGGGGCTTGCTCCTTCGTCCGCGCACGGTTGGAGATGGTATGTCTTTTACCGACAAAGTCTTGACCGTCGGCCAGGAAACCTCAAAAGCGGTGCTACCATTGCAAGACATCTTTAAAGATGGGGCCTTTGTGTTGAAAGCTCGGAAGATTCTTCATCTGTACTCCATTAGGCCGGGCTTTCTTGTATTCAGGAAAAATGATGCGGCGTTATTCATGAGATACAACCCGCATCGTTTCGCCCAGCAGCTGAGTTACAATCAGGGCATCCCACTTGAGGATTTCTTGGCCAAACCTGCTTCTACCGAAGAGGGAATGCGGAGCGCGCTGCATCATTTCATGCGCTTGAACACAGGGTCCAACTTCTTTATCAGCGAACCGAGCTGTGTCCCAAAGGCCCTTAATGTGTACGTAGTGTGGTATCAGCATTCAATGGGCGCCGTCATCAGGGAGGAGAAGCGATTGCTGCTCGATCGTAAAGGTGCACCCCCTGCTGGTGATCGAAACATCTCTCTGAAGCGACGGACCATTGTCCCACCTCTCTTAAGATAAACTGCGGTGATCGAAGTCCCGCATGACAGGCCCGAGCTACCGATACCCCGGAATCCTGTAGAAATGGTGACTGTAGCTTCCCCCGATTCTGGCATGGGCTCAGATATCGGGACTTGTCGCCCTAAGGTGCCTACTAAACGTAAACTTGTGCTTGCGGCGACCGGAGCTCGCTCGCGGAAGAGGAAGAAGAAGTCGATCTTCTCTGCCGACGTTGTATTTGGTCAGGAGCCTCATGCTCCTTATAGTGAGGGCTTGGGCGAATATGGGACCAATGAGGGTCTATTCGTAGCGCCAGACGATACCGACCTCGAGGCTGCTATTGCAGCTTCTGTGCGATCAGCAAGCCACAAAGCGGGACTGGCCATTCTCGCTCAATCAAGTAAATATCAGCCGTACCTTCTGTCATTGCATTATATTTTTATTATCATGTTTTGACTGACACTTTTCCTTCTTTAACAAGCATTTCCATTGAAGAGGCTCCAGCGGCCTCCCTTAGGACCTTTGAGGAGGAAGAGAGGATTCGCGCTTCGTTGGGCGTTGGTATATTTCGGCTCACCGTGTCTCTGCCTCCGTTTCTTATGGGTAATATGACCCCTTCTTTTCATCTTATTATAGGGACTACCTCTACTCAGGTTATTCTAGGCGTGGCACCAACTTCACAGGGTGGTGTGGAGACGCTTCCCGGGTCGGCTATCGAAGTCTCAGTTCCGTCGGCATTGCCGAAAGAAGCTTCACTTAAGCAACCGATGACGGATGCCATAACGGCTCCAGAGGTAACCATTGGCGCGAACGACGATGTTCTGTTGAAGGAGGTCTTTAGAAAGTCTGCCCTCATGGCCCAGGCAGAAAGAAAGAATAGGATGCACATGGCAAGGGAGCGTACCGCCGCCTTGGATGCGGGTGAGGGTTCAAGCGCTATTACCCCTGCCCCTATTCCTTCAGGGGATACTTTGGTTGCCTTGTCTACCGCCCACAGACAGGAAGCACGTGCATCTCGGGAAGCAGTCGAAAAACTGACCCAAGGTAACGTGACATTGGGTTCTTTTATCAAAGCTTTAATTTTCAGGTTCTCATATATCCTATCCTGTAGGGCCGAGTCTTGCCGAGGAAGTGGTAGGTGACGTGGCGGCAACCACCGAGCCTGAGGTAGCGGCAGTTGAGACAGCCACAATCACCGAGCCCGAGGTAGCCGTGGGTGAAACAGCCACAATTGTCGAGCCCGAGGTAGCCGTGGGTGAGATGGCTACAATCGTCGAGCCCGAGGTAGCCACTGTTTCTCAAGAGTCGGGCACTGCTCCAATCGTCACTCTTTCCCCCTGAGGCTCCTTGCCGTTGCCGGGTGCTGCGAGTGTTACGACGATTCTCGTGGAGTCGGGGGATGAGGCTACTGGTGGCGAGACCGTTCCGATGGAGGAGGGTGAAGCATACGCTGTATCCAGTGACACCCTTGTCACGGTCTCGACCGACGACTCACCAGGTAGATTTTGGGTCATTACTCTCCCCTTTATTTTGCAAACCCTTTCAATTTCTTTTGACAGCGTTTCCCTTTATTTCTAATGTAGGTGTGATGAGCGTCGGGGTTGTGTCACCCGAAGAAGCGTCTCCGGTTGCTGCTTTGACGGCGACTTCTCCTTTACCTTCTCTTATACCTTCTCAAATGCTGGAAGGTGCGGATTTATGACCCATCAGTTTCATTGTAGGCAGTATACTATATGTACTGACATTGCATTACAGCATCCTTGCAGGAGTCCTTTTTGATCACCTGTATCAGGTGCTACACCCACACTTCTCCTTTCAGTCAGAGATTGCCTCATCTAGTGGTGCTGGTGAGTACAGCCTTTAGCTAATATCTTTTCTTTTCTTTTACGGGCAGCCAAATCGTTTCTAATTCTTCTTTGTTTTGATCGCAGCACTACAAATCGAAGGAGGAGACGAAAGAACAGTTGCACCACTGGTACTCTTGACCTTGCCACCTGCTGTAGCCGGTATAGTAAACTCCGTTGTTCATGAACTCCTTTTATTTCTTGAACAGTTATTTGACTGTAATTTGCTTTGCAGCTGTGACACCGACTTCAGCTCCGTTTGAGTCTCAAGTCGTAATGCCAGCAGGCCCCTTCTCTCGACGTCCCTCTTCCAAAGGTGCTGTGAATAGCCTGCGCACGTTGATCGATCATCTCAAGGAGCTTGATGCGGGGACTCCTGCCCTTGCTGCAGATTTTGCTGCTAAGATTAATCCCATGCTGGAGACGCTCGTGCACTTTCATAATGAAGGTGTCGTAGTGTCCTGGGTTAATCATTGCAGAAAAATCGAGGCCTGTCTGTATGAGCTTGAGTTTAGACGTCCTGCTCCTGAGGTCCTGGCTGTGAACTCTCAACGGGCTGCGTGGGTCGAGGAGAGCACCTCTTACTTCCGCCATCTTGAACAAAAAGTGGCTTTGAGGTGTAAGGAGCACGAGGAGACTTTAAGTGAATCTGCTCGTTTGCATGCCCAAGTTGATGCAAACGCTGCACAGCTGAAAGTCATCTTTGAAAGCCTTCTACGATATATTTCTGACGGGCTAACGCTGAGGCAGAAACTCGGCCTCATTGAACAAGATGCCCTAGGTCGTGAGGTGGCTCAGTGGGTCGTTGACGAGCGACTTTCATCTTATCTGCAGCAATGAGCTCAGGTTGAAGCAGAGTTGGCCGTGGCGGCTGACCATGAAAAGGGGCTGAGGGAAGTGCGCGAGCGGTTAATTGGTCTATTGAAAACGCTTCCATTTCAATAATTGTTTTTGTACCATTTGTAATTTTGAATAAAACGTATCCATTTTTTTATTCTTTCATAAGATGTATTTTGTACCCAACTGAATTTATGAATAAAAGATACATTTCTTTCGCAATGTCTTATGTCATCTCTTTGCTTTCTTCTTTTCTTTGTTATCAGCATATCACTTTAGTAAGCATAGCCTGTAGATGATAGAGTGAGCATTCCGTTTTGAATTCTTCGAGAGATAGCGATGGCTTAGAAAGTAGGTTCAGATCTGCTGCCTAAGACTTTTCAATTTCATGAGCCGTGAGGGTCTCATCAAGACTTTTCTCCCTACGAGTCGAGAGGATCTCGTAGGTGTATTTTCTATTTAGGAATCGTGAGGATTCCTAAGCGCGTTTTCTCTTATAAGTCGTAATGATCTTACAAGAGAATTTTCTTCCTTACGGGTCGAGAGGACCTGTAAGTGATCGATGCTGTTGCCATTATCCGCACTTCGCGGAGTCAGAAGTTGCTCTGGGCATTTCCCACGGGGTTAGGATTGACTTTAACCGTGTTCCACGGGACCAGGAATTTGCTCTGGATGCTTCCCACGGGGTCATAACCGTGTTCTGCGAGGACCAGGCTCCGCTCTGGACGTTTCCCACGGGGTCAGGATTGACATAAGCCGCGTTCCACGTAACCAGGAATTTGCTCTGGATGCTTCCCACAGGGTCATAGCCGTGTTCTGCGAGGACCAGGCTCCGCTCTGGATGCTTCCTACGGGGTCATAGCCGTGTTCTGCGAGGACCAGGATCCGCTCTGGACGTTTCCCATGGGGTCAGGATTGACATAAGCCGTGTTCCACGTGACCAGAAATTTGCTCTTGATGCTTCCCACGGGGTCATAGCCGTGTTCTGCGAGGACCAGGCTCCGCTCTGGACGTTTCCCACGGGGTCAGGATTGACATAAGCCGCGTTCCACGGGACCAGGAATTTGCTTTGGATGCTTCCCATGGGGTCATAGCCGTGTTCTGCGAGGACCAAGCTCCGCTCTGGACGTTTCCCACGGGTCAGGATTGACATAAGCCGCGTTCCATGTAACTAGGAATTTGCTCTGGATACTTCCTACGGGGTCATAGCCGTATTCTGCGAGGACCGGGCTTCGCTCTGGATGCTTCCCACGGGGTCATAGCCGTGTTCTGCGAGGACCAGGATCCGCTCTGGACGTTTCCCACGGGGTCAGGATTGACATAAGTCGTGTTCCACGTGACCAGGAATTTGCTCTGGACGCTTCCCACGGGGTCATAGCCGTGTTCTGCGAGGACCAGGCTCCGTTCTGGATGCTTCCCACGGGGTCATAGCCGTGTTCTGCGAGGACCAGGATCCACTCTGGACGTTTTCCACGGGGTCAGGATTGACATAAGTCGCGTTCCACGTGACCAGGAATTTGCTCTGGATGCTTCCCACGTGGTCATAGCCGTATTCTACGAGGACCAGGCTCCGCTCTGGACGTTTCCCACGGGGTCAGGATTGACATAAGCCGCGTTCCACATGATCAGGAATTTGCTCTGGATGCTTCCCACGGTGTCATAGCCGTGTTCTGCGAGGACCAGGATCCGCTCTGGACGTTTCTCATGGGGTCAGGATTGACATAAGACGCATTCCACATGACCAGGATTTGCTCTGGATGCTTCCCATGGGGTTATAGCCGTGTTCTGCGAGAACCAGGCTCTGCTCTGGACGTTTCCCACAGGGTCAGGATTGAAATAAGCCGCGTTCCACGTGACCAGGAATTTGCTCTGGATGCTTCCTACAGGGTCATAGCCGTGTTCTGCGAGGACGAGGCTCCGCTCTGGACTTTTCCTACGGGGTCAGGATTGACCACGTTCCACGTAACCAGGAATTTGCTCTGGATGCTTTCCACGGGGTCATAGTCGTGTTCTGTGAGGACCAGGCTCCGCTCTGGATGCTTCCCACGGGGTTAGGATTGACGTTAACCGTGTTCCACGGGACCAGGAAGGGTTGACTTCATCCGCATTTCACGGAGTCGGGGTTTGACTCTCGGTCATTTGTGCACCGCCGAGTCATGGAACTGGGAATTGCCGTGGTTCCGCTTTGCCTGATGTTGCGTTTGTTGTAATGAGACGAATGTTGAGA
Organism: Agapanthus africanus; assembly: GCA_030015575.1. Classification (NCBI taxonomy): domain Eukaryota; kingdom Viridiplantae; phylum Streptophyta; class Magnoliopsida; order Asparagales; family Amaryllidaceae; genus Agapanthus; species Agapanthus africanus. The sequence continues at coordinate 124,893,461 of CM057348.1, forward strand.
TGATCTCCAGGCTGTCTGTGAACCATTGAGATTTGGCTTCTTCTTCTGATGGAGCCTGGGAGGGAAAGTGTGATCCCTTCTTTGTTTGCGCCCCTGGATTGTATACAGGGATTAATGTGATATCGCCTGTAAGGCAAAAATTCATTCTTTTCAAAAAAAAATTTATTTCTTTCTGCGATGCTCTATCATTTCCGCTTTTATATCGCGAAGGTCGCGATTGCCCAATCATTTCGGCTATTTTTCGCGGTGCCCAATCATTTCGGCTATTTGTTTTATTTTTACTCGCTGCTTTTTATTGCGAGTTGCCCAATCATTTCGGCTATTTTTGTATGCATACATTTTTACTTGCTGATTTTGTTGCAAGTTGCCCTATCATTTCGGCTATTTCGTATGCATGTGTGGCTCGCTGGCTTTTTGCTGCAAGCTTGGAATTAGACACCGATTTCGGCATCATCTCCGCTACAACTGGGATATTGCCAGGAGCAAATTATCATTTGCCTTTGTCGATGTCGAACAAAGGTGGCTTAGTAAACAGGGTTAAGATCCTGTCGACTAAGGCTTTTAACTTTATGAGCCGTAAGGGTCTCATAAAGGTATTTCTCCCTACGAGTCGTGAGGATCTCGTAAGTGCGCTTTCTCCTTAAGAATCGTGAGGATTCCTAAGTGTATGGCTTCTTGTAAGTCGTAAGGATCTTACAAGAGTATTTTCTCCTTCTAAGTCGAGAAGACTTACAAGGGTTGTTCACCGTGTAGACATATCCCTAGTCACGGATGAGACTTTGTTAGGGAAATGTTTATTCGCGCCCGTGGATTATATACAAGGGTTAGCATTGAGCCGCTTGTAGGGCAGCATTGGAGGTTGTGGTGGCCGCTTAAGAACAGGTTCAGATCCCTGTAGCTTAAGACTTTTGAATCTTATGAGCCGTGAGGGTCTCATAAGAGGGTTCTCCTTACGAGTCGTGAGGATCTCGTAAGTGTAATTTCTCCTTAGGAATCGTGGGGATCCCTAAGTGTGTTGCTCCCTTATGAGTCGTAAGGATCTCATGCAGGTGGTTTCTCCTCACAAGGTCGAGGGGACCTTGCAAGTGTCTTTTAACGAGGTTGCGCCCTTTCGGGTTTTCATAAAAAATCGCCGGTAGCCCTGCTGTTTTTACTCACGGAGCCCTTTCGGATTTTCATCCGTGCCCATTTTGCTTATGGACATACCGTTTTCTTTTTCTTTATCTATTTTTTTTGTGTCAGCCTTGGGACGCTGCAATCCACAGTAGTTTAACGATGTCTCGGTCAATAGCTAGTTTTAGGACATAGTGGTCCATCGTTAGTTTAAAGACGTTTCGGTCCGACGCCAGTTTTAGGACATAGTGGTCCATTGTTAGTTTTAGGATATTTCGGTCCGTTGTTAAGGAAGCCGGCTACTACTTACAGAGTTTGGGCTTAGGAAGATAGCGAGCGGACATAGGCGTCGTCATCTATCGTTGACCTAGGCCGTGACTCGTTAGGCGTAGTATTTTTTTAAGAAGCGACCGTTTATTGGCCTGAAAGGCCTTTCACCATGCATGTCCATGAGTAGGTAGGCACCATCCTGGTAAACTTTATCTATGATATACGGGCCTTCATAATTCGGCTCGAATTTCCCTCGCTTGGCGTGATTGGGGATTATGGGTCTTTTGATAACTAGCATGAGTTCGCCTTGGCGGAATGTTCTCGGCCTAGTCAATCTTTCATATGAGCGCGTCATCTTTGCTTTATAAGCCTCCAGATTTTGTTGCACCATGAGCCGGGTTTCATCAAGGGAGTCGAGCTCCTCAAGCCGAAGGTGAGAATTTTCTTCGTCTGTTAGCTCGTAGCGAACCGCCACTCGTAAAGAGGCAATTCTATCTCGAGGGGGAGTACCGCTTCCGTACCGAATACCAATGCATACGGCGTTGTGTTCGTGGCCGTTTTGAACGTAGTTCGATACGCCCAGAGAGCTTCATGCAGTCTCTCGTACCAGTCCTTCTTATTTCGAGGCACCGTCTTTTTCACGATCTTCGTCAATATCTTGTTGAAAGCCTCTACTAGACCGTTAGCCCGAGATTTATAGACTGAAGAGTATCTCCAGTCTATGTTATGCTGTTGTGCGAAGCGGCTGATCTTGTGGCTTCTGGAGGCTGGCCCGTTATCGGAGATGATCCGTCGCGGAGTTCCAAACCGATAAATGACGTGCGTCTTAAAGAAATGGAGGATATTCTCCATCTTCACTTCCTTCAGCGGTACTGCTTCTGCCCACTTGGAGAAGTAATCAATTGTCGCCAAAATGAATCGATGTCCTCTGGACGATGCCGGTTCGATGGGGCCAATTATGTCAGTCCCCCATATCTCGAACGTCCAGCTAGCCACCGTTGGATGTAGTGGATTTGGATGCTGTTGAATAAAATCCCCATGAATCTGGCATGAGCGGCATTGCTTCGCGTATTCGAGGCAGTCCTGGATCATCGTAGGCCACTAGTAGCCCATCCTTTTGATCTTCAGCTTCATCTTCGGGCCGGCTTGGTGAGAACCGCAGAGTCCGTCATGAGTTTCTTGGATGACTCTCTTTGCCTCTTCAGGTCCCAGGCATCTTAGCCACAGAGTCAAATGACCTTTTATACAGAGTATCATTGACGAAAGCAAAAGACAGAGCTCGTTTCATAAGATGATGTCTTTAGGACGCATCTTCAGGCGTTCGACGGGATTTGAAGTAGTCTATAAAGACTTCTCTCCAATCCTCAGCCTTTTCCTGGTCTTTTATTTGCATAGCCATTTGCTCGGTCGCTCCCTTTTCATCGAACAACTCCAGAGATATTTCTACCGGTGCAAGAACCCGACGGCTTTGCACAATGATTCTCACGTCATCGAGGTTCTCGTCGGCCAATTCTTTAGCGAGTTTGGCTAATGCATCCACCTTACTATTTTCCGCGTACGGTATACTTTCCAAGGTGTAGGAAGGAATTTGAGTCAGCAGTTGCTGCACTCTCTCGCCGTACTACACCAACTCTGGCTTACACGTTTGATAGTCGCCGTTTACTTGACTAACGACCAGCTAGGAGTCTCCGTATATGAGGAGGTTTTCAATTCTCATATCGACGACGATCTCAAGACCTGCTATCAAAGCTTCATATTCGGCTTCGTTGTTCGTCCTCGGCTCTGTTAAGGAGAAGGCAAAGCGCATTATTCCTCCTTGTGGAGTCACGAAGATGAGGCCTACCCCTGATTTGATTATAGGGGTGCTTTGTGTGCGCTTCTTCATGGAAGACGCTCCATCAAAATAGAGTTCCCACCGGGTATCATACCCGTCGATCGTGTCAAACGCATGTTCGTCTGGCAATTCGCAGTTCAAAGGAGAATCGGCGGGTATCGGGTGCTCAACGAGGAAGTCGGCGATGGCCTGGCCTTTCACTGCCTTAAGAGGTCGATAAGTTATCGAGAATTCCATCAAGAGCAGGGCCCATTTAGCGAGATGTCCTGTTAAGATGGCCTTTGACATCAAATTCTTGAGAGGATCTACCTTTGATACGAGATGGACCTCATGTGCCAATGCATAGTGTCTGAGTTTCGTTATCGCGAAGATCAACGCCAGGCAGTGTTTTTCAATGGGAGAGTAATTGCTTTCTGCCCCCAAGAGAACTCGACTCAGATAATAAAGGGCTCTCTCTTTCCCTTGGTCGTTCTCTTGTGCCCACAGTGCGCCTAAAGAACCTTCAAGGGCTGTTGTATACAGGACGAGAGGTTTTCCTTTGACGGGAGCGGCCAGTACTGGCGGATTCTGCAGGTATTGCTTGATTTCGTCCAGTGCACTTTGGCATTTGTGATCCCAGACGAAAAGAGTCCCTTTCTTCATTAGGTGACTGTAAGGACGACACTTGCCGGAGAGATTGGCTATGAATCGCCGGATATATGCTAGCTTTCCTTGGAGAGATCGCAGCTGCTTGAGAGTTTTTAGCGGGGGCATTTCCATGATCGCCTTGATCTTTGACGGGTCTATCTCGATGCCTCGGTGTCGGACGATGAATCCCAGGAACTTGCCTGAGGACACTCCGAACGCGCATTTGAGAGGGTTCATCTTCAAGTTGTATTTCCGAAGGCGCTGAAACACGATCTTCAGATGCTCTAAATGTTCCTCGTATGATTTGATTTTAACTACGAGGTCGTCGATATAGCATATGAAAATTTCATGTATGAGGTCATCGAAAATCTTCGTCATGGCCCTCTGATAGGTGGCACCGGCGTTCTTTAGACCAAAAGGCATCACCTTGTAGCAGAATATACCCAAAGGGGTCCGGAAGGCGGTATGTTTTTGGTCTCGGGACCCATCTTTATCTGATTGTATCCTGACGAGCCGTCCATGAAGGAGAAAACTTCGTGAGTGGATGTATTATATATCATCAGCTCAGTGACTCGTACTGGGAAGTCGTCCTTCGGGCAGCTTTATTGAGATCCCGAAAGTCCACACATATGCGCACCGTCCCATTTTTCTTCATGACCGGGTCGATGTTGGCGATCCAGTCAGGATACTGAAATTCCTGGATGAAGCTGGAGTCGATTAGCTTCTTGACCTCGGCATTGACGCCCATCTCAAGCTCGAGCCGCATTCTTCTCGGTGCTTATTTGATCGGCTTGATGTCCGGGGATATTGCCAATTTGTGTACAGCAATCTCCGGATCTAGTCCCGGCATCTCGGAATAGTTCCATGCGAAGCAATCTTTATGCTGTATGAGCACGTCTTTAAGCGTAGCCACCCTTTCTTCAGACAACAGCTCACTGACGAATGTCGGTCGCGGGTCACTTGTCGTCCCTAAATCAATTTTCTTGAGGCTATCTGCAGTAGTATGTATTCCATCTTCCAGCTCTTTCGGCGCCGGTGGAAACTCTGAGATCACTTCATCATCATTTTCGAAGCACCAGGGGAGGTCATCCGTATTCTCGGGTTCTTCTTCTAACAACATTATCATATGACAAGTACGAGATCGATTCCAAGACCGATGTTGATCTGGTTCTACTCTCGCTGCAGGCGCGGCTTTTGGTTCATGCTTTTGTGGCAAAGTTACCCTCCAGCTACTGGATAGAGCGAACTTGCCTTACTGATACTGGTCTTCTACCCAGTCTTTGAATGTGAAGCAGTCTTCAAGAGGATGTCCTATTGCTCGGTGATAGGAGAAATAATCTGGGTGATTAACTTCACCTTCTTGCTCGGGGTGCTTGGACTCCGGGAGGGTAATCATTTGATGTTTTATGTCAAGATCAAGTATCTTCTGTGTCTTGTCTTGGGGAAAAGAGTATGCTCGACCCATCTTCTTTATAAGAGACGAATCTGGATTGCTCGATTCCCTATCGCGTGGCTTCTTGGTTCCGCTTTGTCGCTGTCGAACGCCTTTCCCGCTTTTTGATTTATTTTTGCCTCTGCGTCGGGCCTTTTTGTATGACGGGTTGACAAGGAAGAGAATTTTCATTTTTCGCAACCTGCTGAAGGAGGCGCTTCGTTCTGGCTTTCTTATAGATGGCCATTTCGCGATTATAATCGTCTCTAACTTTTTGACCCGCTTCCCTTATAAGCTTGTCCATCTGTTCTTTAAACGACGGACTTGGCATTTTCACGGCGAGAGCTCGTTCTGGTTTAGGATTAGCATCTTCCCACCGAGCATCTTCTTCTTCATCAAAGTCATGTATGATGCAGCAGTCGCGGAATAGCTCCCGTTTCTTGGATCGAACATATCCAAGCCTGATCATTTCCATTCTCCCATTGGGAAACTTTCCTTGAGTTCCAGGAATGTTCCAGATCCTGTTATAGAACCGTGCTTGTCGCGCAGTTTGCTTAAAGGGTACACCTTGGCATTTCAAGAGTCTTTTTAGCCCGTCTGTGTAATATCTGGGCAAACGGATGGGCTGGAACCTGTCAAGTGTAGAATCCGCACCATGCCAAATTTCTTTCTCCACTTTGGTTTCCTCAGATCGGTAGAATAAGATCGCCATTTCACCTTTTTGCCTGGGAGGGACGTAGAATGTTTGCAGTTCTTCCACTCTGTAGGTATCAAGCGCGTCTAGCTCTTTATGATGCTTTGGCGGAACCATGGCAACTTACAAACTTTGATCTTCATCAGCGAAGGCTTGTATTGATGGCCGAGCAGAGAATACGGCATTGACCTCATCTTCCGAGTCGCTTCCGAAGATCAACATAGGGGTGGACATTCCTGGCTTGTTGCATTGGGGCGGCCCTGAATAAAATATCTCTTCTTCTTCCTCGGTATCACTCCCGAAGACTGGAATAGTGGTGATAGCTTTGTTCTTTGGTTTGTGACATCTTTCCGTGTCCTCGAAATCCGGTAAGAAGTATTTTGCATCTTCGTACTTTCAGACTTCATTCACGGAGAATGGGTTCAACTCCCCCGTTACGGTATACTCGAGACCATCCTTGAAATACTTCATACACTGATGTTGTGTAGAAGGGATGATGTTGTACTCGTGTAACCAAGGCCGGCCGAGCAAAGCGTTATAGCAGGTCTTAGCGTCAATGAGGTGGAACTTGATGTCCGTGACGAGCAGCCCAAAGCGTAGTGTCAATATTACAGACCCAAGCGTCCGTGATGACTGGGAGTCAAACCCAGAGATAGTGATCTTATCCCGAGCGAGGTGCTGAACGCTCATGCATATTTCCTTCAACACTCTCGCATTGAGGAGATTGACGGAGGACCCATTGTCAACCAGGATTTTGCCTATCTTGATATCATGATAGTATCCAGAGACATAAAGGGGACGGTTATGCTCGCATGTCCTGAAGAGGAGATCTTCATCGCCGAAGGTGATATCGGCTGTGTGCACTTCTTCCAGCTCGTCCTTCATCTTTTCTTCGGCGAGGAAAGCTTAGAATTGTTCAAGCTCTTGTAATGCCTTGATCAGCGAATCTCTCGCCTCTTTGGATAGCAGAAGGGCGTCGAGAATACTGAGCTGCGAGGGTATCTTCCTCAGGTGTGCAAGAACGTTGTAGTCCACCTTGCTTTCCTTTGGCGGGTCTTTGGCCATCAGCTCTTTAACGACTTGGTCATCTAGGGCGTTATTCTCAGAGACTTTTTCTTTCCCTTATCTTTTCTACTTGACCCACTGTTCGAGGACCCAAGATTCTTTTCGGGCAGCGTACGATTACGCAGCTGAATATTCTCACAGCTCTTCGGTTCTTCCTCTTTTCCCAAGGTGGATTCTTTAAAGAGAGGGCCAAGAGTGATTTCTTCGTCAGAATCGCTCCCGAAGGTGAGAACTTGTGATCCCCCAGCGTTGACCATGCGACAGTTGTTGGTAGTTCTTTTATGCTCCTCGGTCGTATTTCTTTGCTCCCGACGAATTTTGCGTTTCATCCGCTTGAAATGTTGTCGGTGAGCAACATACCCCTGCCACCATCTTTTAAAAGCGTTGCACTCTTCGGTGGGGTGCGCAATCTTTCGATGATATAAGCAGTAGCTAGGATATGTTTCCGCTTCACCAAAGGAGTTCCCTTCGGAGGGTGGCGGCTTCATTCCCATCAATATGGCTTTGGCGAACCTCTTCCTCGTCTTGAACCTTCTTTTATTTGTGATGGATGCACTTTGATCTGGCGGGAGTGTTTCAGCCCTTTCGTCCGGTCGCCGGCGTTTGGCTTTTTCGAATATGGCCATCTCACGCTCTCGAGCAGCTTTGCTTTTAAGAAGAGCCTCGTCCAGGAATGCATCAATCATTTCGTCTGATGGCTCTAGAAGTTCCGGCTTAGGATCTGCCCCAAGTTTCTATGTGTAAGGAGCTTCTTCATTATCTATCGACGAGTGAGAGATCACATGGCAGCTTGCTATATAACCTTCAGATTCATCCGACGAGTCTTCTCCATTTTTATCATCTCCGTCCTTAAGGACGTGGCTGAGAAATTCTTGGAGTGTGACTGGGGTCCGCGCCTTCTGGTTATATTCTTCCAGCGCGTCAATCTATTTTTGTAGGTCTGTGCGCTTGTCACCACGCTTCACGGGCTTTTTGGTCTTCTTCTTCTTCGAAGACTTTGACGGCTGGGTGTGAGTGCTTTGGCTATCACCACCAATCTTTGAAGTTGGGCGCGGTTTCAGCATTCCCTTGATGATCTCGGGTTCCAGTTGATTTTTCCACTTGATCGCCGGGCATGTTTGGAGATCCTTCAGCATTCTTTTCATCTTGGCTGAAAGAGCGACCTCCCATAGAGCTTCTTCTATGAAAGAGAATGATGCCCCCGGTGTATCCGTCTTCTTGGGAGCGTGTGGTTGTGGTGGGTTCACTTTCCAATTATCGGACAGGGCAAATTTTCCCTGTTGATACTGGTCTTCAATCCAGCCCTTGAAGACGAAGCAATCTTCAATTGGATGGCTTACCGTTTGATGGTAGGGGCAATAATTGTGACTATTAGCCTCGCCGGGTTGCAACGGTCATTTTGGATTCGGCAGATTGATGAGCCTGTTGCGCACTGCTAGCTCGAACAATCTTTTCATTTTGTCCCGGGGGAACGAATAAGGACGCTTCATTTTCTCATTATAGTATCGCCGTCTCTCATCCAGTTGGTCTATTAGTTTTGGTCCACTGGGCTGCTGTTAAGTATTCGCAACGAATGTCGTCTTCCCTTTACCCTTTTCGTTTTGCGGCTCTGGCTTTGGAGGAGACGGTCTATGACCCATCTGGTCCATTTGGGCCAGTTTGTCGATCAAGGCCTGGAACGTGGTCGGCTTGAAGAACATCATAAATTGCGAGATGGTCGCTTGAGGGTCAAGAGTGCCCACGAACATGCCTACTGCCGGTGCTTCCTCGATGCGCTGCTCACATTTTGACCATAAATTCCTCCATCGTATTGCGTACTGCACCCACGTTTTACCTGGATTCACCCTGGCATTGATCAATGCCGTTATTGGGGTGCGTTCACTAACACTCGTGAATCTCTGCATAAACAGCAGTTCCATCTCCACAAATGTCTTGACAGAGTCATTTGGAAGTTCAGAATACCACTCGAATGCCGTCTCTGACAAGCTACCAACAAACTGGCGGAGCAGAAGTTTATCATCACCCCCGGTGTTGCCGCACAAGGTTCTGAATTGAGCGACATGCTGATGTGGATTCCCTGTCCCTTTATATACATGAAATTTAGGGATCGTATATCTCGGCGGGTACTTTATTTGGTTATACCAGCCTGGATATGGTCGCCCAGTTTTAACAACTTGGCCGGCCGCCTCATTCACCTGGTGAGCTCATATTTGCTGAGCAATATAGTCATCCGGAGTGGCCTTGGAGATGGTTTCCTCTTTGGCTGTTGAAAGAGCCGGAGAAGGGTTCGATGTCTCCCCTCTGTCGTCTTCAATAATGATCGGGGGGTCTTCAGCTGGTGGTTCCGGCTGTAACATCATCTCGGCCATGTCTTGGAACAAGAGAGCCATTCGTTTTATGTTGGCTGCCTGTTCCGCAGCCTCTTTTTCTTTCCTCTTGAGCATTCTTCGGAGGAACTCGGTATCAGTTTCTTGTTCCCGATGCTGCTCTGAGGTCTCTGGATTTTCTTTTGGCCCAGTAAGTGCGGCCATTGCGGTCAGCATCTCCTGAAGTTTCTGCTGCTGTTGTTCTTGAGCATTCGTTATCGATCGGGTAAGCGGTCGATGACCCGTAGAAGAACGACTCTCCTCTTTTCTGGAAGCCATATAAACAGTATGCACCATCATGCCCCCAGACTTGGGGCGTTTAGATTCAACATCCTTGCGGTTTGCCGCGGTCACAGGGGCTTTCTCTGGCCTCCTTCTTTTTTGAGCGGTTGACGTTGAGGGAGCCGTTGCGGAGGGCACCCAGACGGATGATGTCTTTTGTGGTACCACGAGACGGCTCTTTTCTTGCTGAGCTTTGAGCTTCTTTGGCCGGCGAGAGTAGTCCTGGTTAATCACCGATTCCTGGACCTGTCGCCAGACTTTATAAATTTTGGAGGACAGCCGCTGAGGGGGCTGCTCTGTCTTCCTTTCTGTAGTAATCTCCATAGGTGGATGAGATCTCTTCAGCACAGCGGTCGGAGAGTTCTTGCGAACCCTCCTAAGCAGTTCAAAGCTGTTCCCAGTTGGAACAACAACATTGATTTCCACCATGGGGGCTGGCGGAGTTAGCCCATAGGGGGAGTTGCCCCAGGCCTTCCTTACTCGGTGCCAGTGGCGACGGCGAGCATGTCGCGCAGATGGTGTTGGGTCAGCTATGGGGATGGCTTTATCATGCCCCCTGTTCTGGTCAGGCGCTGCTGGTACTAGCCTCTTGAAGACCGACGTCCGTTGAGCAGCAGTATCCAATCTGTCAAAGACAGACCTTTGAGCAGGAACGGGAGCCGGAGTGGCCAGCCTCGTAAAGACTGATCCTTTGACGGGAGAAGCTTCTTTAGTGACCTCGAGAGCAGGAATGGCTATCTGTTTTGGGATGGCCGCTTCAGGTATCGTGGGCTTCTTGACGGGTCCATTGGAGTTCAGGCTGAGCCTATCGAAGACTGATGCTGTCGGCTTGGCATTGGATGACCCGTTGAGATGGGTCATGGTGGTAGTGAGCCGATCAAAGACCGACTTCGTCTGCGCTTCTTGCGGCATCGGGATGTTAATACTCACTGGTGGGATCATAGTCCCGAAGAACAACCCGGTGGTAGCATGTCTTACCTGCTCTACCGGCATCGTGAAAAGGGAGGCCGCTTGGGGGCCGTAAGTTACACCCTCGGATGGGGTGGAACGGGAGTTGCAGTTGCAGCTGGAACATTCTGTGCAGGTAGACGCCATTGATCTTTCATTTTCTGCACCGAGTAAGACACCAAATCTTGGTACTTCGAACCCAAGGGCAACATAGCAAACCGAGATTCGTTCGCGAACACGACACATGAAGTGTGGAGTGGAAAGAGGAAAAGGTCCCACCGGGCGTGCCAGAATCTGTTCCCCACCGAAAACGCGGAGACGCGACCGCGCGGGTCCGTCTCGCCTAAATTTCGGGGCAGATGCTAATTGGTGCTATCCGTCCACCTCTCCGAAGATGCCAAGTTGATTTATGGCACCGTGTATCGAAGGTTTAAATGGATGCGGCCGATGTAGCAGACTTCGTCAGATTCCCCCTCATTTGAGGGTTTTTTTTAATATGGGGACGTTCTTCCCTGCTGTCGCAAGCCCCTGCAGTTAATTACGCTACCGCATCGCGGTAACCACTTTCTCCGTCTCCAGATGGTCACTTCGTGTCGTGGGTGTTTGTTTTGTTTTTGGTTCCCCGTGGATTATATACGGAGACTAATTTATGTTGTCGCCTGTAGGGCATAGATTAGTCTAAATCCGTATCTTCTTAGATTTGGGTTTGGGGGTTGGGTTTAAGGATAAGTTAGTCTCATTTGGGACTAAGATCAACTTAAACGTATGTTAAGGATACGTTAGTCTAATTTTTAAACTAAGATCAACTTAACAAGATCGTTTAGATCCAACAAGAGAGCAATTGGGCCCTATTGTTTAGATTAGGGACATTGCGGTCGATTAGTTTAAGGACATTACGGTCCAATGTTAGTTTAAGGACATCTCGGTCCAATGTTAGTTTAAAAACATTACGGTCGAGGTTAAGGACACCATAGTCCGTGAGTTTAAGGACCCCACAGTCCATGAAATGTATGGTTGTCGGGACCCGTTACCTCTCTGAAGACGTTGAAGGATTACAGCGACAAATATAAGAGGAGTTCAGAGATGTACCCTTAAACCGACGTGGGTTGAGAGACCTGTAGTCCAATTGGGACTAAGATCTGTTAACATATTTATGAGCAGATGAGCTCAGTTAATATGAGTTGAGGACTTATGGCCAATCTTGGGCTAAGTCCAATCAGGTTAAAATGTTTAACATTTTATTTTGGGCTGTTGAGCTTTTATTTGGGCTTGGCCCTTTTGACAATGTTTTTGTCTTTTATTGAATGCTGGGCATTCATCAGAGCTCTGGGCTTATTAAAGAACAATTTATGTTCTGTCAGCGCAACACGTGGCGCTCTAGGCGCATTGCGCCAGTCAAAGAGCGCAGTGCGCTTCTGCCATGTGGCGCACATGTAAGGGACACGTGTCGTACTTGGCGCTAGGCGCCAAATGATGAGCGCATGATACCAGTTTATGAGCGCTGAGCGCTAAACCATGAGCGCATTGCGCTTTCAGTTTAATGGCGCACACGTGAGTGACATGTGGTGCGCTTGGCGCTGAGCGCCAGCCCATGAGCGCAGTGCGCTTTTTCAGAAGCACAAAGCGCAAGTTGTTAATTGGCGCATACGTGATTGACACGTCGCATTTGGCGCTGAGCGCCAGTCCAGAGAGCGCAGAAGCGCATCTGATCAATTTTATGATCTGGGAAACAGATTTATGTTCTTTTTAAAAGAGACTTTGTCTCAAGATCTAAGAACAACAGTTCTTATTTTGCAGGAGATATTTCCAATCTCTTATGTTGATGAAAGGCTTTGCCTTTATAGATCCATGATCTGTGAGAAGAATTATGTTCTTCTTCTTATTATTTTATGATGAGATCTCTTGATCTTTTTGTGAAAGACCTTGGTCTTGTAGATCTATGATCTTTAAAAAAGTAAATTCTTCTTTTTATGCGATGATTTCATCTCTATGTTCATCATTATCATTTTTACCTTGAAGAAAGATCTTCTTGCAAGAGCTTGCGTACATGATAGAGCCTACTGCCGAAGCATAGGGTATCCCTTGCATGCGAGCTCTTTCCAAATCAGTCTTGGGAGACATCTTTTTGCAGTGAGTGGGTCCTGAGATCGTGGGTAAAAACCCATGCTTGGATTCTTCCATACTAAACCGCTTTAGTATGGTGTCAATGTACCTAGATTGGGACAATCCCAGTATCCGTTTAGATCTATCTCTATAGATCTTAATCCTCAATATGTAGGAGGCATCTCCTAGATCTTTTATTGAGAATCTTTGTGATAAGAAGAGCTTGACCGATTGCAGCATAGAAATATCATTTCCCATCAAGAGTATGTCATCCACGTACAATACGAGGAAGACAACCTTACTCTCTGTCACCTTCTTGTATATACAAGGTTCATCTATGTTTTTTACGAAGTCAAACTCTTTGACAACGACATCAAAACAGATGTTCCAACTCTGTGATGCTTGTTTTAACCCGTAGATGGATTTAAGCAGCTTGCACACCTTTCCGCTACTCCCACTGTCTACGAAGCCCTTTGGCTGAGTCATGTACACGCACTCTTCCAAATCACCATTTAGAAAGGCGGTCTTAACATCCATTTTCCAGATTTCGTAGTCATGGTATGCAGCAATGGTAAGTAGGATCCGGATGGACTTAAGCATAGCGACTGGAGAAAAGGTTTCGTCATAATCCACACCTGGTCTTTGACGAAAACCCTTTGCAACATGTCTAGCTTTGAAAGTCTCAACTTTTCCATCCACACCAAGTTTCTTCTTAAAGATCCATTTGCTCCCAACGGGTTTTACCCCTTCAGGAGCAACTTCCAAAGTCCATACTTTGTTGGTGTACATGGATTCCATCTCAGATCGCATTGCATCCAGCCACTTCACAGAGTCCCCACTCGTGATGTCCTGTGATCAGTCGAAAATATTGCATTCTTAACACATCAATTTACCTACTCTTTCTAATCATCTAAAGGTGTTTGGTATAAATATAGCACATATTAGCAATTCATCTGCAAAATATCAAATAACATGTGTTATACATTATAACCGGCATTATGAGGGAAATTGAGTGTTTATTACTACACGCATGATTTTGTATATCTCAACATACTTTATCGAGATTGTGTGCAGAAAATTCTTCAGATCAAAAAATCGGAATCACAAAAGTGCCGATAAAATGTATCAAGTCAAAGACTTGAAATCTGGCAGCAACTAAGAAACAATAATAAGATTCCAGGTATCAGAGAAGAACCCTAAAGCCAACATCAAGAGACACAGAGAAAACTAGCCATCAAACTCATTATACGGCCGCGGAACCGCGGCCGATCCAGACCGATCCGCCGTGGATCCGCGGCCGATCTGACTCGTCGGCGGTTGGTACTTTTTCCAGAGGCCTCCTTATAACTTCCTAGCTTCTCCAAGACGCTTTGAATTGTGTAGATTTCTCCAGAAGCTTCCCTTCTAACAGCCAAGCTTCTTGTGCAAGTTTGATACCTACCAAGCTTCTCATGCAAGCTTCATAACAACCTAGCTTCTAGTGGAAGATAAACCTAGCTTCTAGTGGAAGATTGGGAGAACTATAAAAGGAGACCTAGGGCTTCATTGAAAGGGTTGTTGTTGGTTGTTGAATATTGAGCCAAGTTGAGTGACATAACTTATGATCCAAACCCTAAACCAAATCCAATTCCAAAGCCAAATCAAGATCCATCGAGAAGCAAATCAAGCGAGCAATCAACGATCCTTCATCGCAACGCCGGTCGTCATCCGAGCAAGATATACGCATCCGATCCATGACTCATGGCGATCGAGCCTCGCAAAGATCGACGACAAATTCACCTCTTCAAAGGATCGATCGAGAGCTTAATCTTGTATCTCGAATTGAGGAGTTGTGTAATTTAAAGAAGATTTAATGAAGGTGATATATTGTTAATTCTTACTTTCTTTACCTTCTTGCATTATGAAATTTCTTGATTCTTGATTCATTAATTCTCATGATGTGTGAGTGAAATCTCCGCTTGTAACGGAATCGAGAGAATCGGTAGATTTAATGATGATGAAATCCTTTTACCAATCTTAAGTCTTATGAGAATTGTAAACTCTAGGAAAAAGAATTGTTAATGACCTAATTTGGATCGAAATCAATGTTCTTGATTATTTCGTTGCAAATTAGGGATCAAATGATTGATGATCCTCTTTGCTAGAGGCTAGAATTGAATGAGGATCAATGAAAAGACAAGGGATAGTGAAGGAGAAACCCTAGTTTCTTCAATAGATCCCTAATCTTCATTCATTCATCATCGATCTAGCTACAATCCATCAATAGATAAGATTTTTTATAATTAGTATTCATCATAGCTACTAATTCAATCGATTCCTACAAGCTATTCTACAAATCTTGATAACTAAATTGATTTGGACATCTGTTCATACCATAAGTTTGCATTATTTATTCCCCATTCTTATTCATTTTACAAATAAACAGGTGCTTTTGACTCATGTCTGCTACATAGTTGCAGGTTACAGGTTCTCAGAACATAAACAGTGAAAAAGATGAAAAGCCGATACAAAAGTGAGACTACGACCAACAAACGGAAAGATCTTGATCATGCCTACAGTTTGAAGACTAAACGAAGATCAACAGACAAGTTCACAAAGCACAAAGGCAGCGCAAGGTTCAAAACTTCGACACGAAGCAAGCGGTAAAAGTCCGCGACTTTATTCACTGTGGGAATCTGGAAGAAATCTAGAAGACAAACTGAGAAACCATGTAAAGAAACAGAAAGACAAAAGCAGTAGAAAGATCCCCAGGAAAAAGAATCCCAAGACTCCACTACTTGGCCGCGGAACCGCCGCCAAACAGGGCCTATGGCCGCGGTTCCGCGGCCGTGTTGAACCCGTGTCGGTGTAGAAATTCCTGTGCCGGTGGCGTGCGTTGACTAGTTCTTTTCTTAGGGGGTAAACTTGTAATTGCAGATATGACTCGATTGTAACCCTAGGATTTCTATGTTCTATAAATAGAAACCCTAAAACTTTTTTTAGGCTATGCCTCTTTTTATTTTATCTATTCAGAATTTAATTCCTGTGTAAATGTTTGGAGAGAGCCATCAATAAAGTAAGTAATTTTATTTCATTGCCTTAGTTTAAATTTTATTATCTGCCCTAGTTAAATAGTTAGAAATGTTTTTCAATTCCCTAATGAGTGAGTAGTCTCCTCACTTGTTAAGGTTAGATTTGAGGAAGGCTTGAGAGAAGAAAATCTCTCACCCCTTTCTTGCCAATCACACGTTTTTATAGGACTCCATGCATACATGCACATACCGCTCCCTACGGCTCCTTACCCCCATGAGGTAACGGTGATACCGTAGTATAGACGACCGGTTGTGTATGTTTTCCATGGAGGTTAGGGTAAGAATTAAGAAAGGAAGGACTAGAACCTAGAGGAAGAAACATCGTTTCTTCCCGATGGTACTAATCCCCTTTATTAATTGTTACCATAACACCTAAAGAGATCTAAATTAAGGCATTGAAAGTGGTGAGGAAATCTTCAATTTCCAAACTTAACCTAAACCTAACCCTAGCAAGATTCTAGTCTTAGTATAAATCAGTTTAGTTTTTAGCGATAATCCATTCACACCGTTTGGAATTAACTCGTTAGACCAAATTAGGAAATACACAACATCCCTGTGGACCGACCCGTACTCACCGGCTAGCTACCAAGTAACGCCGTTCTTGATTGCGGTTAACAAATATTTTTGATTCATCTTTTAAAAGCGCAAGCACGCTAAAGCCTCTATCAATCAAATGGCGCTGTTGCCGGGGATGGCGTGTTATTTTCTTTTTGTAATTTTGGGTTAATATAAAATATAAAAATCATAAAAACTGAAAAATTGAAAAATATAACAAAATTTATCATCTTTTTATTGTTTGAAGGGTGTTTTCGTGTGAATTTTGTAGGATCGACGAACGAGTTCGGATCTGGAAAAATCCATAGAGCAAAACAGAAAACGGCAGATCTGAACAACAGAGGAAAATCAAAACAGAAGAACAGAAAAATTTTCAGGAATTGACCTGCATAGGGGACCGCGGAACCGCGGCAGGAGGCGCATCTGGCGGCGGAACCGCGGCGGCCTTGTGACGTCATCATCTGCAAAAGCACTGTAAGTCTCCTCTGTTCTTCTCTGCAACCCCAATATCTCCTATGTAAAATTTGCCTGCAGGATTCTTTGCGCTAAAAATCTTTCCCCCTTCCAATAATTGATCTTGTGCAGGATTCTTTGCGCTAAAAATCTTTCCCCCTTCCAATAATTGATCTTGTGCAGGATTCTTTGCGCCGCGCTAAAAAAAAATTTTGTTTGCAAGTGGTTGTTTACTGTTTTGCATATTTAATTAGACTTTAAGGGGCTTGAAACCAATCCAGATTGGGTGGGGATTTCATCACCCTTCCCAGGACCCCAGAAATCACATAAGGCATATTGCATTAACCATCATTTAATTAAAAAAAGACTAGACTCGGCCCTAAGGACTTCACACTCAATAGGACAGAGGAATAGTTGTAGGCATCGACCGTTGATCCTAACCTGACTTTGTGGTGTCTAGGCAAGTGTGTCTAAGGCAAGTGGTTACTTAATTAGGCTCACTACTTACGTAGTGGAGAACCTCCCACTTACCTAGCACTTACCTGGCCACAATTGGCGGTGAAGAGGCAGTTTGAGGTCCTACTTCTTGCCTTTTGGAACAGTTAGGAGTTGTCTAGCTGACCTAGGTGACCCTAGATCTAGGCCTGATTGTGCATTTGTGGTTGATTGAATGTGTGTCTAAGCTTTTTATCGAAAATCTTTTTTTGCAAAAAGCTTCAAAAAAAGAAAAAAAGGAAAAAAATTTACAAAAACTTGCAACTTGTCGCTAAGAAATCCGTGCACCCCACTTACACCCACCTTCTTTCCATTGACGTTTTCTTACCCCCACATTCTGTTTTTCACCTTTTTGACTACACTACCTCTTTAGTGTATGTCCGGTTGGACTAGGGACACTAGTGCCCGATTAGTCCGTGTCTCGTTGGTACAGACCGACGACGCTTTCGACTCCGATGTCGAAATTCCTTCCACTTCCTTACCTTCACCTTCACATTCTTCCTCCGAAGGGATGTCGGGATATAATCCTAACAACACCTTACCCACGGGACTGATTCCACCTCTGTTAGGTGCGAATAACCCGCAACACCCGCCTATTGAAGCGCCCCAACGAATCATGCTCCAGGATCTTTTCTACCCTGTCCGCACCGCCTTACCTACTTGTCTTTCACTCCCACCGGCAAATGGGGAAAATTTTGAGATCAAACCCCACTTCATCAACATGTTGCCAAAATTTCACTGACTGGAATCCGAAGATGCCTATATCTTCATAAACAAATTCCAAAATATTTGCGCAATGATGAAAACAACCCAATTATCAGATGATGCTATAAGGCTAAGGGTCATTCTTTTCACCTTATGTGACTTAGCCGAGAAGTGGTTATACAGCACAGCATCACATTCAATTAAAAATTGGGAAGAGTTTATTAAAGTTTTTCTTAAAAAGTTTTATCCACATCACAAGACCGTGAGAATTCGCAATGAGATTATTCAATTTTCCTAGCTTCCTTCCGAACCCTTTTGGAAGTATTTTGAAAGATTCAAAGACCTACTTGTTCAATGCCCTCACCACGGTATCGAAAATTGGCAACTTTGCCAAACTTTATACGAGGGATTGAACCCAGCAACGAAGCAGTTGCTGGAAACCATTTGTCAAGGTCACTTTCTAACCAAATCTAGTGAGGAAGCTTGGCAGTTTCTCGAGGATCTTGCTGAATAAACACTTCAGTGGGAAAGCACTAACACCACCTCATTTTCTTCTATTGGTCAGTCTAGGGCAGGCATACATCAATTAGATATGTCGATTGCAATGAAGGCCGAAATGGCCGCACTTACGAAAAAGCTAGAAGCAATTGAGACCAAAATCTCATTGTCTTCTCCTGCCCCTGCTTTACCCCCACGAACTGTTTGTGCTTGTTGTTCGGATCCATCACATCTTACCGAAGAGTGTCCTTACAATCCACCTGTTTAAGGACAAGATAAAGTCAATGCTTCCTTTCAGCAACGACAAAGAAATGATCCATACTCTTCGACTTATAATCCGGGATGGAGGAGTCACCCAAATTTTGCTTGGAATCAAAATCAACAATTCCAAGGAAACAACAACTTTCAAAGGCCTCCTCCTCCACAACAACAAGCACCCCAACAAACTCAATACCAGCAACCTTTCCAACCACAACCTTACCCAAATCAAACGAACAATTGTGTGCCTAACAACTTTTACCCTCAAAACAATTTTGTTCAACCAAATGATGATAAGGTTACCTCGCTAGAAAGAAGTCTAGATGCGTTTCTCAAACAATCTACACAATCCGCAGCAAGGTTGGAGACTTCCATTCAGTCTTTGGTGCACAACATTGCTTCACATGATCAAAGTATCAAATCTATTGAGGCACAAATTACACAACTAACTGCTGCGTTGAGAGAGCGAAAAAAGGGAAAGCTTCCATCTCAACCATTGCCAAATCCCGGTCACACACATGTTGCATATGAACAACAAAATTATAATGTAAATGTTATGACCACGTTGAGATCTGGAAGAGTGTTGCATAATAATGTCGGTATTAGTAATGACACCCCTGCCGGTGGTTCTTCTTCATCTTCTTCTTCTTCGTCTTCTTTTTCATCTTCTTCGTTAGAGCATATTCTTCATTCTTCACAAGGCTCTACTGCTTCTAGTTTGCACGGACCCACTTCTCACTTCACGAACACACCACCACTGGGATCCGTTCCAACTCCGCAATCTAATCCACAAAAATTGGACTCAACAGATTTTCAAAATGTTCCATTTCCAAACAGGTTGAGATCCAATAAACCAACTCCACAAATGGAGAAGATTGTGGAGTTATTTAAACAGGTTAACATAAATATACCTCTCTTAGATGCAATCCAACAAGTCCCTTCTTATGCGAAAATCGTAAAGGGCTTATGCACCTCGAAGAGAAAGTCTCAGACACCCAAGAAAGTGCTAGTAGCTAGTGCCGTGAGCAATGCTATTAACCAACGTCAACCCTTACCCAAAAAACGAAAGGACCCTGGCTGTCCTACAATTTCAATAACAATTGGGGATAAGAACATCAAACGCGCACTTTTAGATCTTGGGTCTAGTGTTACCTGCTTCCCTACTCCGTGTACGAGCAATTAGGTGTTGGAGAGTTGAAACCCACTCGTTGTACTCTCCAAATGGCTGATCGATCAATCACCCTTCCTGGGGGTGAGTTAGAGGATGTGTTGATCAAAGTTGGGGATTTCATATTCCCCATTGATTTTATTGTTATGGACACACAACCTGTTGCTAACCTACGGAACCAAATTCCGGTGATCCTTGGTCGACCATTTTTGGCCACTTCCAATGTCGTAATCAATTGTCGCAATGGCTCCATGACTCTATCTTTCGGGAAGATGTCTAGTGAGTTCAATATTTACAAGATAGGAAGTCTACCCCCCGTGCCTAAAACTAGTACACGAGAAGTTTGCTCTATTCACGAAATCACGCAGGAGGACTGCGAGCTTGAAAAATTTCTGTTTGATGACAACAGTTTTGACGCCACTAGTGCGTCCCTCCTTGAATCTAACACAGTTGGCACAACCGATATTGATTATGAATGTTTCACTTTTTCGGACGATTTTGACGACTCACCGCCCGAATATGAGTCCTTTGAATTTTTGGATGAGTTAGTTGAACCATCCGATTCGGTTTTTTGCAGTGATTTCGAACCATTGTTGGAATCCTTTGAGTTCAAGATAGCCTCCCCAATTTTACCTTCAATTGTTTCATTTCCGAAACTCGAACTCAAGCCTTTGCTGTCTCAACTTAAATACGCTTATCTAGGTGAGAATGAGACGTTTTCCGTCATCATATCGGCATCTCTAGCTCTCGAGCAAGAGAAAGCCCTTTTAATGGTCTTGCAAAATAACCGTCAAGCTTTCGGCTGGACTATGGCGGACATCGAGGAGATTAGTTCCCTCATAATTGAATTTCATATGCATATGATGGATGATACCAAGTCAATAAAGGATCCACAGAAACATCTCGGGGATTGTGTGGTAAATCAACCTCCACCTATGGAAGTTGAACCACATCCTTTTCTTTTAATAAGCTACGAGAATGCCAATATTCCACTGATTTCTGGTCATTCACGTTCTCGTTTTGATTCATCATCACCTCCTATCTCTTCACTTCCACGTACATACAGACACTTTCCATACAACCACTTATCTCTTCCACAATTCTTCTTGGCTCGGTACAATATGTTCTTCCACCGACCGATGCTTTACACAGATAAATTTTTCAACTGGTTGGTGTTCACTTTTGGTCTTTGCAAAGTTTGGCATTGACTTGTAACATCGTTTAACTGAAGTTTGGGGGGGACCTTTTTGTATATATATTTTTTGTTAACAACAATAAAAATAAATAAATAAATAAACAGGGGAGTGCCGACATTTTTGACCCTCTTGGTGTAGCCTAACAGTGAGGACACTGTCAAGTTTAAGTTTAGGGGTGTGCTCGGTAAGCTTTCTTTCTTCGCATTCATATGTATATTTTTGCATTTGCATACTTATTTTAAAACCCATAAAAACTGAAAAATTATAAAAATTGAAAAGTTCAATTTTGGCCATATTTGACTTAAGTTTGACATGACGGTTGACTAGCTAGGAAAAACTAGATCCTCAACTTAGTAAATTAAAAACCCTAAAAAATAACCTTTCTTTTTTTAACGGTAGAAAGTATATGTCTTTGTAGTTTATTTAGAAATAGGCAAATTTCGAGTTGACTTCTTGGGCTAAGTTAAAGCAATGGAAGAGTATTGAAATTTTTATAAGAGTGTAAGTCTGAAAAATAATCCCTAAGCTTAAGTCCAAATTCTGAAAATATATACCCTACAAATTGCACGAACATGAACCTTGAAACTTGGAATAGTAGAAGAGACCTTGAAATGCTCTTGTCTAAAGTCCTTAGTATAAAGGAGAATAAAATAAAAATACAAGTGTGAATAAAGAGATAAAAAAAATGAACACTGGTTTTTGTAATTACTTAAGGCTGCATAAATATTTAAAAAAATATTTAGCGAGGGTGCTTCATCACCTAGTGCCTTAGACCAACTGGTTTGGGAGTCACTGCTATAAGCCTTAGGTATTACAAGACTAGGAATTACGCATTAATGTGCAAACACATTTTGTAATCGGTCGTTGGTACCTCAAGAAGTATTAACGGTCGCATGAAGAATGTGTGAGCGATTTCATCTAAAAATTCACCAATTAAGAAGTGCTTGGGATGACGGACAAGAGTATGATAGCTTGATTTGAACTTCCAAGTGTAGGGGTGATATATACACACACGTAGGGGTATGTGATTGGGGTTTAGATAAGAGATAGGAATGAAAAATAAGACTTATATTTTTAGTAGAGATGATAAAAATTCATAAGTTGAGATAGAACCCTAGAAGGAAAACTTGAAAGATGCCAAAAGCTAAGTAAATTCATAAGAATATATATAATCTTAAGTTAAATGATAAGGAAGCGTGAAAAATACGGGTGGATAATTTTTGAGTCAAAGATAATAGAGTTTCTTGTTAGAAAACCTAATTGGAGAATAAAAGTCAATGGGCCGAATTGATAGGATTTTGTGGGTAGTATCCGCTGAAAACCCTCAGGAGACAACACTCCTCCTACTAGGGACACCTAGAGGTTTAACGGCTTGTTGCACGAGCTCAGTGCAATCGCGTTTCCCTGCGAAAGTGAGGCTAGGTCTTTTTCGAGAATAAAACTAGGTTTGCTCGAGGACGAGCAAAAGATAAGTTTGGGGATATTTGTTCATACCATAATTTTGCATTATTATATTCCCCATTCTTATTCATTTTACAAATAAACAGGTGCTTTTGACCCATGTCTGCTACATAGTTGCAGGTTACAGGTTCTCAGAACAAAAACAGTGAAAAAGATGAAAAGACGATACAAAAGTGAGACTACGACCAACAAACGGAAAGATCTTGATCATGCCTATAGTTTGAAGACTAAACGAAGATCAACAAACAAGTTCACAAAGCACAAAGGCAGCGCAAGGTTCAAAACTTCGACACGAAGCAAGCGGTAAAAGTCTACGACTTTATTCACTGTGGGAATCTGGAAGAAATCTAGAAGACAAACTGAGAAACCATGTAAAGAAACAGAAAGACAAAAGCAGTAGAAAGATCCCCAGGTAAAAGAATCCCAAGACTCCACTACTTGGCCGCGAAACCGCGGCCAAACAGGGCCTATGGCCGCGGTTCCGCGGCCGTGTTGAACCCGTGTCGGTGCAGAAATTCCTGTGACAGTGGCGTGCGTTGACTAGTTCTTTTCTTAGGGGGTAAACTTGTAATTGCAGATATGACTCGATTGTAACCCTAGGGTTTCTATGCTCTATAAATAGAAACCCTAAAACTTTTTTTAGGTTATGCCTCTTTTTATTTCATCTATTCAGAATTTAATTCCTGTGTAAATGTTTGGAGAGAACCATCAATAAAGTAAGTAATTTTATTTCATTGCCTTAGTTTAAATTTTATTATCTGCCCTAGTTAGATAGTTAGAAATTTTTTTCAATTCCCTAATGAGTGAGTAGTCTCCTCGCTTGTTAGGGTTAGATTTGGGGAAGGCTTGAGAGATGAAAATCTCTCACCCCTTTCTTACCCATCACACGTTTTTATAGGACTCCATGCATACATGCACACACCGCTCCCTACGGCTCCTTACCCCATGAGGTAACGGTGATACCGTAGTATAGACGACCGGTTGTGTATGTTTTCCATGGAGGTTATGGTAAGAATTAAGAAAGGAAGGACTAGAACCTAGAGGAAGAAACATCGTTTCTTTCCGATGGTACTAATCTCCTTTATTAATTGTTACCATAACACCTAAAGGGATCTAAATTAGGGCATTGAAAGCCGTGAGGAAATCTTCAATTTCCAAACTTAACCTAAACCTAACCCTAGCAAGATTCTAGTCTTAGTATAAATCAGTTTAGTTTTTAGCGATAATCCATTCACACCGTTTGGAATTAACTCGTTAGACCAAATTAGGAAATACACAACATCCCTGTAGACCGACCCGTACTCACCTGCTAGCTACCAAGCGACGCCGTTCTTGATTGTGGTTAACAAATATTTTTGATTCATCTTTTAAAAACGCAAGCACGCTAAAACCTCTATCAATCAACATCTTCTTAATTCTTAATCTATTTCTTTATGTTTCTTAAAAATCAAATCTCACAAATCTTGAATCAACTATCTTGAATTTTCTTTTATATTTTCAATTCGACTCATCTAAAGCAAAATTGAACAAGTACACACATCTCAGTAGATGATCCGTATTCATTAACGTGCTACATCGACACCGTTATTGATTGCGGTTTACAAAATTCTTTGATTGTGAACATTTTACATTTTACTAAACAACATCGAGATTTTGGATCAATCAAATGGCGCCGTTGCCGGGGATCGTGTGCTAGTTTGTTCATTTTTGTTATTTGAGTTGAAAATTTTATTATTCCGTCAGAATTTCTTAGATCAAAATCGCATCAAGTGCTTAACGATTAGTTGTGAATTTTGCAAAGGAATCTGAAATTATTTGAGCAGTGAGATTACGATTCTGGAGCATTCAAGAAGTCCAGAGGACTGAAAGGAGCATCTGTACAAAATTTTGTGTAGAGAACTGTTCAACAGAGCGCGGAACCGCGGCACATTGCAGAAGTTGGCGGCGGATCCACGGTGTTCTTGGCGCTTCAGAGCTTCATTTTTCTCAGGTATATTTCTGACTTTCTTATTTCCTTCCTACTCTGTCCATTAACCAATTTCTGCAGGAATCTTTGCAAAAATAAAATTTCGCAACGCCGCAAAAGGAAAAATTTGTTGCATGTTTGATCTTGGTTGTTTGCATATTTTAACACGGAAATTAAGGGGCAAAGACCAAATTCAGATTAGGTGGGGATTTCATTACCCTTCCTAAGCCCCAAAAATCACAAACTTACATCCGCATCACCCTCATTAACTAAAAAATATCTATACATGACTCTAAGGACAGAAGGAGGTTGTGGGTAATCTACTGTTTATCCGCGTTTCTTTTGTGGTGTCTAAGGAAAGTGTGTCTAAGGCAAGTGGTTACTTAATTAGGCCCACTACTTACGTAGCGGAGAACCTCCCACTTACCTGGCACTTACCTGGCCACAGAAGAGATAAAGAGGCAGTAGAGGATTTATCTTGCGACTTGTCTTCTGGAAGTCTAGGAGCGGTCTAGAGACTTGACCTAGATGACCATTAGATTTAGGGTTTCTTGTGCATATTTTGTGATTTGATTTTTCAAAAATCTGTATTTTTTCAAAACAAACACCAAATCCATCTTTTCTCTAATTATCACTTACGCTGCCACTTGTGCTAAACCATTTAGTGCATACTCGGCTGGACACGGGATTCTAGTGCCCGTCTTGCTCGCGTTCCTCCTATCGACTCCGAAGTCGGTAATTCTATATTTTCTTTTTCTTCACCCACTACCACATCCACCGCGATAGACGGATTTCCATCAAATTTTAACACTACTCTGCCACCGTCCGCAGGTGCACAGAATCCGCCCCGCATCTCTCTCCAAGAGAGATGCTACCCTATTCGTGGTCCTCTTTCTACCTGTCTTTCCATTCCACCAGCCAATGGGGACAATTTTGAAATCAAACCTCAATACATCAATCTGTTACCCAAATTTCACGGTCTCGAGTCTGAAGACGCATACGTTTTTATTACCAAATTTGAAAACGTATGAGCTATGATGGGTACTTCACAGCTTTCTGTGGATACTATGCATTTACGTCTTCTCCCGTTCACTTTATGCGATATAACCGAGAAGTGGCTTTATAACACAGCTGCACATTCTATTTCAAACTGGGATGAATTCGTCGTAGCTTTCCTAAAGAAAATCTACCCCAATCATAAGACAGCTCGAGTCCGTAGCGAAATAAATCAATTTACCCGGCTTCCCAATAAACCATTTTCGAAGTGTTTTGAATGCTTCAAGAATCTGTTAGTTCAATGTCCCCATCACGGAATCCACCAATGGGATCTGTGCAGAATCATATATGAGAGCATTAATCCTACAACAAAACAGAATCTTGAATCCATGTGTCAAGGCAACTTCATGTCTAAAGATGATGGTGAAGCCTGGAGATTTTTAGAAGATTTCGCTGAAAAATCTTTACAGTGGGAGAGTGCAAGTCAACCATCGTCTAGGGATGGTATCCATCAACTGGATGTTTCCATAGGAGTTAGAGCTGAAATGGCAGTAATGCAAAAGAAACTCGAAGCTATGGAACAAAAATTTTTATTAGACTCCCTAAATCCAATGACACTCCCCAAAACTGTCTGTGGATGCTGTTCTGATCTATCACATCTGACGGAAGAATGTCCATTGAATTCTCCGTTTCAAGGTCAAGAGCATACTAATGCTGCTTTCCAGCAAAGACCTAGAAACGATCCGTATTCTTCCACTTATAATCAGGGTTGGAGGAATCACCCTAATTTTCCTTGGAACCAACACCAAACTCAAAACATGGTTCCAAACCAAAACAACTTTCAAAGGGCCCCTCCACAACAACAGCAACCGCTACAACTGACTCAGCACCCTATCAATCACAAAACTTTCAAAATCTTGTCAACACTTCCGCACCGTTTAATTCTTTTCAATTGACCGGTACTGATGACTCCTCTTCACTCGCACAAACCATGAATTTGATTCTGAAAAATTTCATGCAAGTTTCGGCTGAGGTTAAGTCTTCTGTCGATGATATAAAGAAAAACTCCGCCTCCCAAGCTGAGTATAAAATCGATGGAAGCCCAAATTGCACGAATAAATGCCGAAATGAGTGCTAGAGAGAAAGGGAAACTTCCGTCTCAACCCCTACCGAATCCTGGACATTCACAACACTACAATGTGAATGCAATTACAACGTTGAGATCCAGAAGAGTACTGAATAATCAAGTCGGTGAAGAGATTGATAATCATGATGAATTACTCAATAACACCCCGATTTTCACTTCCACTTTTCCTTCCACATCCACTTCTACTTCTGACCCTTGTTCTTCTACCCCACCACATTCTTGCGAGCCTATTCTTCATTTTCCTCAAGGCTCGAATCCTCAGCAAACCTCTTCTAGTCCATCAAAGACGATCCCCACTCCTATTCTGGGATCAGTTCCATACACACAACCTTCTCCAATGTTGGACCCAGCTATTATTGCTAAAGCTCTTTATCCAAATCGGTTAAGGGGAAACAAAATGAGTTCACATATGGAGAAGATTATGGAAATGTTTAAACAGGTTAACATCAGCATCCCTCTTCTAGATGCTATTCAACAAGTCCCGGCTTATGCGAAAATTTTAAAGGACTTGTGCACTAGGAAGAGGAAGACTCAAGTGCCCAAAAAGGTCTTCATGACAAATAATGTTAGCACTACTTTTACCCCACAGTTACCAAAGAAATGTAAGGACCCTGGATGTCCTACAATCTCGATTTCTATTGGGGGTAAAAACATTAACCGTGCTTTACTTGACCTTGGCGCAAGTGTTAACCTACTTCCATATTCTGTTTACGAGCAGTTAGGGATTGGAGAGTTGAAACCAGCTCATTGTACTCTCCAAATGGCAGACCGATCAATCACCAAACCTAGGGGTAAACTCGAGGATGTGTTGATTAAAGTCGGGGAATTTATATTCGCTGTAGTCTTTATTGTTCTTGATACACAACCTGTAGCAAACCCACAGAACCAAATTCCGGTGATTCTGGATCGACCATTCCTTGCCACTTCCAATACTGTCATAAATTGTCGAAACGGTTCTATGACTTTATCCTTTGGGAAGATGTCAATTGAGCTAAACATTTATAAGATTGGAAGTCAGCCGTCTGAACCCTCTGCTCACATAATTGATGTTTGTTCTGTCCACGAGATTGCTTCTGAAAGCTGCGAGGTTAATGAACTTTGCTTTGAAAATCACGACGACATTAGCACATCAATGTTTGATCTTGCACATTTTAGTGAGGACACTTTTTCCACTCTTGAGTCTGAACCTTTTGACTCTTCACTTTCTGAGTCTGTATCCTTTGCAGGCTATGAGCTTCTTCATGAATCTGAATGTCATTCGCTTACCCCACCTTCTATTGTTTCTCCACCAGCATCAGATCTCAAATTGTTACCTTCTCACCTTAAATATGCATATTTAGGTGAGAATGAGTCTTTACCTGTGATCATATTAGCTTCTCTATCCTTAGAGCAAGAGAATTCGCTTTTGACGGTATTGAGATCTAATAGGCAGGCTTTTGGTTAGACTATGGCTGACATCAAAGGGATTAGTCCCTTGATTGTTGAACATCATAGACATCTGATGGATGAAGCCAAACCAACCCGAGAACTACAAAGACGGTTGAATCCTGTAATGAAGGAGGAGGTAAAGAAAGAAATCGTCAAATGCCTTGACAGTGGTATCATTTACCCAATCTCTGATAGCCAATAGGTAAGTCCAATTCATGTAGTCCCTAAGAAATCTGGCATCACGGTCGTAACAAATGAGGCAAATGAGTTAATCCAGACACGCGCTCAAACTGGGTGGCGTGTATGTATTGATTATAGAAAACTCAATGCCGCAATGAGGAAAGATCACTTTCCTCTACCTTTTATTGACCAGATGCTAGAACGCTTAGCTCGACGGGAATATTATTGCTTCATGGACGGATACTCTGGCTACAACCAGGTCCCTATTGCTAAAAAGGATCAAGATAAAACCACATTCACTTGTCCTTTTGGTACTTTTGCCTACAGATGCATGCCTTTTGGGTTATGCAATGCTCCCGCTACATTTTAGCGGTGTATGATGGGGATATTCTCGGACATGGTCGAGAATTTTCTGGAAATTTTCATGAACGATTTCTCGATATTCGGAGATTCTTTTGATGACTGCCTATCTCATCTTGACGCGGTTCTTACTCGTTGCAAAGAAAAGAACTTAACCTTAAATTGGGAAAAATGCCATTTCATGGTCCAAGAGGGAATTGTGCTTGGACATGTTATTTCACGGAAAGGCATTGAGGTTGACAGAGCTAAAATAGATGTCATTCATAACCTTCCTCATCCCAAATACGTCAAAGATATACGATCTTTTCTTGGCCATGCAGGCTTTTACAGGAGATTCATTAAGGATTTTAGCAAAATTGCTAGACCTTTAACTCTTCTCTTGGCCAAGGACACAATCTTTCACTTTGACTCGGATTGTGTGGCTGCATTTGACTCACTTAAAAATTCACTCACTACAACCCCCGTTCTTTCATCTCCTGATTGGAACCACCTGTTTGAGCTTATGTGTGATGCATCAGATTTTGCCGTCGGTGCAGTCTTAGGACAGCACATTGAAAAGATGCCACATGTGATCTATTAAGCAAGTAAGACCCTGAATGATGCTCAAATTAACTATACAACTACCGAAAAAGAACTTTTGGCAGTTGTATTTGCATTAGAAAAATTCAGGCCTTACTTGATTGGCTCACCAATTATTGTGTACACTAATCACTCTGCCTTAAAATATCTTTTGGCGAAGAAAGATACTAAAGGTAGGCTGATACGTTGAATCCTTCTATTACAAGAATTTGATCTTGTTATTCGAGATAAGAAAGGATGTGAAAACGTTGTAGCCGACCATCTTTCGCGGATCTCTTCTTCACCTGTGACCCTGCCAATTAATGACTCTTTTCCGGACAAACAACTCTTGAAAGTATCCTACAAACCTTGGTTCGTGGATATTGTGAATTATCTTGCTACGGGACTTATTCCCTACGAATGGTCAAAACAGGACAAATATCGATTTCTTTCCCAAGTAAAACACTTTTACTGGGATGAACCCTATTTGTTTAAGTATTGTCCTGACCAGATCATTCGTAGATGTGTCCCTAATAATGAATTCAAGAGTGTTCTATCTTTCTGTCATAATCAGGCATGTGGAGGTCACTTTGGTCCTCGAAAGACGGCGGAGAAGGTTTTGCAATGCGGTTTTTACTGGCCGACATTATTCAAGGATGCATTTGATCATTGCAAAACCTGTACACAATGTCAACATACGAGTAGTATTTCTCGAAGAAATGAGATGCCACTTCAACCGATCCTGGTGGTTGAAATTTTTGACGTTTGGGGTATTGATTTTATGGGTCCTTTTCCCAACTCCTTTGGGAATTTGTACATATTGCTTGCGGTTGATTACGTCTCGAAATAGGTGGAATATGTTCCTTGTCGCAGTAATGAAAAAAAGGTTTTCATTAAGTTCCTTAAAGAAAATATCTTTTCGCGATTTGGACACCCCCGCGCTATCATTAACGATAACGGGACACATTTCTGTAATCGGTCTTTCGAGACTTTGATGCGAAAATATGAAATCAACCATAAACTTTCCACACCCATTCATCCCTAAACAAGCGGGCAAGCTGAGGTTTCAAACAGACAAATCAAACAAATTTTGGAGAAAACTGTTTCTAAAAACCGAAAAGATTGGTCAACCAAATTGACAGATGCTCTTTAGGCATTTCGTACCGCATATAAAACCAATCTTGGTATGTCTCCTTATCGTCTAGTGTTTGGTAAGGCTTGCCACCTTCCGGTCGAGATTGAACACAAAGCAATGTAGGCCATTAAAGAATTTATCTTTGACTTAAATCAAGCCTGCAACTTTCGGAAGCTGCAATTAAACGAGTTAAGCGAACTCCGCGATGAAGCTTACGATAATGTTGTAATTGTAAAGAACCAGACTATGGTATTTCATGATAAAAACATTTTGAGAAAAACTTTTACACCTGGTCAACAAGTTCTTCTTTATGATTCACGTCTCCATCTTCATGCGGGTAAGCTAAAATCTCGGTGGAAATGACCTTTTGTTGTGCGGTATGTATACCCGCACGGGACAGTTGAGGTTGAAAATGTTAAAAACGGTACAAATTTCAAAGTGAATGGATATAGATTAAAACCGTATTTTTCTACTGACCCCACGGAGGAGCTCCTGTTTTTACAGGAGCCATTTTATCTTGACTAAAATTCCTCCGTCTCATCTCCATATCTTGAAAAATACTGTATCATCTTTAGAATGGAGGTGAGTGAAAAGAATAAGTTTGGATGAGATTTTCATGTTCATATATTATTGCCCCCGTTAATAAATTTCTTCCCAAGTCTATAGGTTTCTGAGATTTAACAGATGGCAACAGTGAGGACACAGTTGTAAACAGGTTTGGGGGACATTTGTGCTTATTTACGCATCATTTTGCATCATACCTTGTATAAAGCACAAAACAAATAAAAAATATTTTATATTTAATTTTATATTAAAAGATTAGAAAGTGAAAAATTACATCCAAAAGATTAGAAAAATTTAAGAAAACCTAGAAAGTTAGAAGTTTTCTTAAACGAACTAGTAATAAGTAGTTATGAGCCGTTGTCCCAAGGGTTAGTAAGATGAAAAAAGTCACTAATCTGAGGATAAAAATAATTCTGAAAAATAGTTCCTATTCTGGAAGCCAAACATTTGAATGTTGATACCCTACTATACGCACTTTCACACGTCTTGAAACTCGGGATAGTAGAGGATACCTTAAAATGCTCTTGTCTAAAAGCCAAAGTATGAAGAAAATAATAAATGGAGAATAAAAAAATAAAATGGTGTAGAAAAATGAACACTGGTTTTGTAATCACCAAGCCAGCATAAAAAAATATAGCGAGGGTGCTTCATCACCTAATGCCTTAGACCAACTGGTTTGGGAGTCACTGCTAAGCCTTAGGTGTTGCAAGACGAGGAAAATATTATTTACGCCTAATAAGCAAACACGTGAGTAATCGGTCGGTTAGTACCTCAAGAAGTATTAACGGTCGCATGAAAAATGTGTGAGCAATCCCATCTAAATATTCACAGATTAAAAAGTAATGAGGCAGATGGACAAGAGTATGATAGCTTGAATTGAATTCTCCGAGTGTAGGGATGTCTATTACACACACGTAGAGGTATATGATCGGTGTTTCAAAGAAAGGTAGGAATGAAGAATAAAGACGATGTTTTATTGAAGGATGATGTGATTTCTAACATTTTTTCATGACTATTAAGATAGGGCTCAAGACAACCGAAAAGCTAGCATTAGTTGGAAACTCTAATTTTCAAAGTAGTTCTTTTATAATTCTTATCTTTATATGTAACTTTCACAGTCTTCCTTTTATTATGGGATTTTTTGGGTGCAATTCGCTGAAAACCCTCAAGAGACAACACTCCTCCTATTAGGGACACCTAGAGGTTTAAAGGCTTGTTGCACATGCTCAGTGCAATCGTGTTTGCCTACGAAAGTATGCTAGTTAGTTTTTCTCTTTTCTCCTTCTCTTGAATAAAAGATATTTGCTCGAAATGATCAAAATAAAGTTTGGGGAAATTTGATCAGTCGAAAATATTGCATTCTTAACACATCAATTTCCCTACTCTTTCTAATCATCTAAAGGTGTTTGGTATAAATATAGCACATATTAGCAATTCGTCCGCAAAATATCAAATAACATGTGTTATACATTATAACCGGGATTATGAGGGAAATTGAGTGTTTATTACTACACGCATGATTTTGTACATCTCAACATACTTTATCGAGATTGTGTGCAGAAAATTCTTCAGGTCAAAGAACCGGAATCACAAAAATACCGATAAAATGCATCAAGTCAAAGACTTGAAATCTGGCAGCAACCAAGAAACAATAACAAGATTCCAGGTATCAGAGAAGAACCCTAAAGCCAACATCAAGAGACACAGAGAAAACCAGCCATCAAACTCATCATATGGTCGCGGAACTGCGGCCGATCTAGGCCGATCCGCAGCGGATCCGCGGCTGATCTGACTCGTCGGCGGTTGGTACTTTTTGCAGAGGCATCCTTATAAATTCCTAGCTTCTCCAAGACGCTTTGAATTGTGTAGATTTCTTCAGAAGCTTCCCTTCTAACAGCCAAGCTTCTTGTGCAAGTTTGATACCTACCAAGCTTCTCATGCAAGTTTCATAACAACCTAGCTTCTAGTGGAAGATAAACCTAGCTTCTAGTGGAAGATTGGGAGAACTATAAAAGGAGACCTAGGGCTTCATTGAAAGGGTTGTTGTTGGTTGTTGAATATTGAGCCAAATCACACACAAGTTGAGTGACACAACTTGTGATCCAAACCCTAAACCAAATCCAATTCCAAAGCCAAATCAAGATCCATCGAGAAGCAAATCAAGCGAGCAATCAACGATCCTTCATCGCAACGTCGGTCGTCATCCGAGAAAGAGATCCGCATCCGATCCATGACTCACGGCGATCGAGCCTCGCAAAGATCGACGACAAATTCACCGCTTCAAAGGAGCGATCAAGAGCTTAATCTTGTAGCTCGAATGGAGGAGTTGTGTAATTTGAAGAAGATTTAATAAAGGTGATAAATTGTTAATTCTTGCTTTCTTTACATTCTTGCATTATGAAATTTCTTGATTCTTGATTCATTAATTCTCATGATGTGTGAGTGAAATCTCCGCTTGTAACGGAATCGAGAAAATCGGTAGATCTAATGATGATGAAATCCTTTTACCAATCTTAAGTCTTATGAGAATTGTAAACTCTAGGAAAAAGAATTGTCAATGACCTAATTTGGATCGAAATCAATGTTCTTGATTATTTCGCTGCAAATTAGGGATCAAATGATTGATGATCCTCTTTGCTAGAGGCTAAAATTGAATGAGGATCAATGAAAAGGCAAGGGATAGTGAAGGAGAAACCCTAGTTTCTTCAATAGATCCCTAATCTTCTTTCATTCATCGTCGATCTAGCTACAATCCATCAATAGATAAGATTAGTAATAATTAGTATTCATCATAGCTACTAATTCGATCGATTCCTACAAGATATTCTACTAATCTTGATAACTAAATTGATTTGGACATCTTCTTGATTCTTGATCTATTTCTTTATGTTTCTTAAAAATCAAATCTCACAAATCTTGAATCAACTATCTTGAATTTTCTTTATATTTTCAATTCAACTCATCTAAAGAAAAATTGAACAAGTACACACATCTCGGTGGACGATCCGTATTCATTAACGCGCTACATCGACACCGTTATTGATTGCGGTTTACAAAATTCTTTGATTGTGAACATTTTACATTTTACTAAACAACATCGAGATTTTGGATCAATCAGCCTGCTCGAAACTAGTTGGGTCATCATCCTCCATGATACAATCCTCGCTTCCACCATCAATTAGAAAACCGTAGTATCTCTCAGGTGAACGAGGAACCTTACTAGATTGACGGAGAGACTGGGCTTTGTTGAATACTATCGAATCCTCTGGTTCCACTAAATCTTCAGTTATAGTTTGTATATCTGGAACTTCTTCCAGTTCTACCTCTTTGCCACTAATTTCCTTTACAAGAAATTCCTTTTATAAAAAGGTGGCATGTTGAGCAACAATCACCTTTTGTTCCTCACTGTGGTAGAAAAAATATCCATATGAATTCTTTGGATATCCCACAAACTTGCAAAGAACTGATCATGCCTCGAGTTTGTCCGGATTTTGCTTTTTGACATAGGCTGGACAACCCCATATCTTAACTCGTTTAAGATATGGTCTCTTCCCACTCCATATCTCATATGGTGTGGTAGGTACAGATTTAGATGGAACTTGATTCAATAAGTATGTTGTTGTCTCAAGCGCATAACCCCAAAAGGAAATAGGTAACTCAGCAGTGCTCATCATAGAGCACACCATATCCAATAGGGTGCGATTCTTCCGTTCCGATACACCGTTGTGCTGTGGTGTATACGGAGGAGTAAGCTGAGAGAGAATCCCATTCTCTTTTAGAAAGTTCAGGAACTCCGTGCTCAAGTATTCACTTCCTCGATCAGATCGAAGGATTTTAATACTTTTACCCGTTTGGTTCTCAACTTCGGATTTATATTCCTTGAATTTCTCAAAAGCTTCAGACTTGTGTTTCATCAGGAACACATGTCCGTATCTTGAGAGATCGTCAGTGAATGTAATGATGTACGAAGAACCATTCCTGGCATGTGTATACATGGGACCATATACATCACTATATATCAGTCCCAAGAGCTTAATAGCTCTTTCTCCGTGTCCTGTAAACGGAGTTTTGATCATTTTGCCTTTGAGACATGACTGGCAAGTGTCATAAGATGAAAATTCGAACGGATTCAAATATCCATCCTTATGTAACTTAGCTAGTCGTGTCGCATTGATATGACCTAGTCTACAATGCCATAAGAAGGATTCGTTCAATTCTGAACTCTTCCTCTTGTGTGTGTTTTGTATGCTCAGAACTGTTGATTGATTTAGAACATAAATGCCATTGCACAACGTGTCTGATCCAATCAACTTTTGATTCAGAAAGATATTCATAACATTATCTTGTACTACAAAATTATATCCTTTTTTACTTAATAAAGAAACTGATATAATGTTGCATATCAGGTTCGGCATGTAATAGCATTCGTTCAGAATCAATGTATTACCACTTGGTAATACAAGGTGATATTCCCCGACGGATTTAGCTGCAACAATTGCACCATTTCCAACCCTTATGTCTTTATCACCTTCTCCCAGTTCTCTACATTTCCTTAGCCCATGTCACAGATTACATATATGGGATCCTGACCTGGTATCTAATACCCAGGACGTAGAGCAAAGGGAGAAACAGTTCTCCGTAACGAACACACCTGAAGAAAATGCATCAACATGTACCTTCTTCAATCGGGTGGCATGGGAATCCTGGCATTTCCCTATATCATGTTCAGTCTTATAACAATTATAAGAAAGAACGGAACCAACGTTCCCCTGCACAGTATAACATGCGGGTTCGGTCAATACAACCATATTATTATCTTGATTAAGACGTGACATGGTCGCTACCTGGAGAGAGAGAGAAGAAAACACTTTAGCGTACGCTCTTGCAAGATCAGATTGGTTATTATTTTATCTAATCAGGATGGCTCCCGCTGTTTTTATCAAATCTTCCTTCAAACCCTAAAAGGAAAGACTAGCCGGGATTAATTACACCCTACAATTTTTCCAATCTTTCAGCCAGGCCAGTGTTGGTATTTTGAGGGAGGTTCCCCGTGCTTTCGCACGGACCTAATTAAAATAAAACTCGTTTCTCCATAGGCATAACCCCGTAAACACCTTTCTAGACACCTACTTGATTGGCTAATTGTCTTGTGTAAAACTCTCCCAGGAGTAACTCTTACTCGCGGTGGGTATCGGGATCCAACTATCTCATAGAAGGTATACAATCTCATTGCAAATTTCAATACTTGAAATTCCTGATAATATTTTGCCCCAAGCGATCTATGACCTTGACAAGGTCAACAAACCATAGACCGAAAGTCAAGTTCAACCCGTCATTTCCTGATTGAATTAAACCCACCCGCACGACTCTTGACAAGGTCAACAAGGCCGCACGACTACCCTAATCCAATCGCATCATATGCTAGCAGATAAGCACTAAATAGCTACCGCACACTATGCCTTGACAAGGTCAACAAACGCAGCATGAATACTAAATACTTCTTATCTGAAATGACGGAGGGCTACGACAGGTTTTTCAGAAAACCTTTTGCGTAATGAACTTGATATCGTTGTATAATCGAGTGATTTTGAAAAGGAGTGTTTTTTAGGCTTTTCCTAGTTTCGCTAAAGAGCTCACTCTCGGTGAAGGGATTTCGGCTCTTTCCTTATCGAATAAGGTGCAGGATATATCACATATATCACTATGCAAAGCAAATACTGCAAAAGTAATCAAAATACAAACCGTGTGTTGTAGCATCTGCCAGTTATTGCTAAAGAGGTCACTCCCGGTGAAGGGATCTCGGCTCTTTCCTTATCGAATAAGGTGCAGGATATATCACATATATCACTATGCAAAGCAAATACTGTAGCTACCTTTATGAAAATTTGATTCCACAACAACTTTTAGGTTTCTTTCTTTTCATTAATCTCATTAATGAAATCCCATCATTTAAGCTTTTTAAGCACTATAGAAGAAACGAAAATACAACTTACGCTTATGCCATCCGCATTTGCCACAATGTTCCGTTATGCACCGTTAGGTTACTTAACTAACGGCATACCGGGACGGGACTAGCGCGGGTGAAAAACATAAGCAACGTCTACTATATATCTCATATATAATGTATATCCATTCGTCTCAGAATCCACAGTGATCACATCACAGAGCAGCAGAAGAAACATATGAAATATTGGATATATTAGGAGGTTCATGTTTTATTTTGAGCCTGTATAAAACACGGATTCCACGGTCGCGATGAATAGCCAAACCCACATCCCTAAACCCCTATGAGAGCGGCAAGCAACCCTACCAATTCTAGAGTTAGGAGACCCGGACTCGACTCCTCGAGTTGGTCTCCCACTGGACTCTAGAACCCGGTTACTTGTGCTCCCCTCCTCGGGTCTATCCTAATGCGGAAAAATAAATAATATACAACAATGGTGACATCATCCTCAACCCGGAAGTACCCCAATAAAAGAATATTACATATATTGAATTTTACATGAATGAAAATAAAAACTCTTATCTCACATAAAAACCCCGGCTATTCAAAATGCGACGATCCAATATAACATATCACAGCAACACATAACATCACATGTCATCAACGTAAGTAAATATGCGTATCCCAATTGTCATTGATATATAGCAACGAAACCGGCAATATGTTCATACCATAATATTGCATTATTATATTCCCCATTCTTATTCGTTTTATAAATAAACAGGTGCTTTTGACGCATGTCTGCTACATATTACAGGTTACAAGTTCTTGGATCTAAAACAGTGAAAACAATAAAAGACGATGTAAAAGTGAGACTTTGACCAATAAACAGAAGACTCTTGATCAAGCCTACATAAAGATCAGTTCACAAAGCAAGGTTCAAGACGTCGACACAAAGCGAACGGGTAGAAGTCCACTACAATGTTCACTGGAAGATCTGGAGGAAAACCAAAAGCTAATTTGAGAAAAGAAATAAAGAATTAAGTAGCCCAAATAGCCCAGAACCAAGCCCAGAACTTGGTGCCTTCAACTCCATCATTAGGCCGCGGAACCGAGGCCCAACCCATGCTGCGGCCGCGGTTCCGCGGCCGTCCAGAGCCCACTGTGAAAATAAATTTTACCAAAATTCCAGAGGCGGCGCGGATCTTTGACTAGGTCTTTTTCTTAGAGGGCATTTTTGTAAAAGCAGATGTGCGAATCAATTGTAACCTAGGGTTTCTATGTCCTATAAATAGAAGCTCAATTCCTTGTATTTGTTCATGCCTCCCTATGCCTCCCTTCATTAATAAATTTTAGAATTCTTTTGGAGAGCATCGATGCCTCTTTTCAATTCATGAATTCAGATCTGACAACCCTGTGTTGATGTTTGGAGAGAGCCATCTGTAAGTAGTTTTATTTAATTGCTCTAGTTTAGATTTTAATTCCTTGCCTTAGATGTTAGTTTTGGGGAAGGCTTTTGAGAGATGAGATCTCTCATCCCTTTCTTACCCATCACATATAATCTATAGGACTCCATGCATACACGCACACACCGCGCCCTACGGCACCCTATCCCTCTAGGTAGCGGTGATACCGTAGTATAAAAGCCCGGTTGCGCGTGTTTTCCATGGAGGTTAGGATAAGGATCTCTAAAGGAAGGACAAGAACCTAGAGGAAGGAACACCTTCCCGAATGGATCTAATCCCCTTTATTGATAATTACCATAACTCCTCTTATATCCTAATTTGGTTATAGAAAGTGTTGAGATTTATTTACATTTCCAAACCATTCCTAAACCTAACCCTAGCAAGATTTAGATCTAGATAATTTTAGTATAGATAGATTTAGTTTTTAGATTTAATAATCACTCCGAACACCCTTCGGAATTAACTCGTAAGCGCAACTAGGAGATTCACAACATCCCTGTGGACCGACCCGTACTCACCGGCTAGCTATCAAGCGACGCCGTTCTTGATTGCGGTAATTATATTTTTGATCAATCACAATACACCACATATTACACTTATGGTCGCAGAAAAGAAAATGTCAAACTACAACATTTGAAATCCATAATAACCTTAGACATTATAAACCCAAAATATCACATACTTTGGATTTCATGCCTAACTATATGAATTCCACATATTGTATCACATTCCACAAATAGCTAGACGATGTTAAACCTTTCGATCGAGTCAACGAATTCCCAAAATTTCCCAGAAAGCTCAACACTTGAGCAGTATTAAAAATACCCAGAAGCATACCCCAGTACCAATAGACCAACCGTTGAAGTGCCTTCCCTTGCCTCCTTAGTGGCGCCGCGGAACCGCCGCCAAAACCATGTTTTGGCAGCGGTTCCGCGGTCACTAAAGCGAGTTAGGGACTCGTTCTTCAAGAGGGTCCATAAAATTACCTGCATGATTTTCTAACTATTTTTAATATGAAAAATTCCAACATTTTGAAAAATTTCCAGAAAGTGGGCAATATCGGGTTTTCGGAGTTCGTTCGAACTTCTAAATTCGTCTAGACAACTCCTAATACTCTAGCAAGGCTCTGATACCACTTTAGGGTTCTTAGGCACAACTACAAGGTTTCACAAGGTATCAAATATGCTATATTTAAAAATTTAGTGTGCCAAACAACCCTAACCAAGGATCTAACTAGAGTTTTAGGAGCTAAACTAGAAAGTAAACATCTTTACTTCTAAGTGATAACGGAATACAACCTTTGTAGACCGGTCCTTCACTTCAATGGCTCCTTGTAGTGGTCCCTTCTCTGCAATCATGGAACTCCCGGACTCTTGCATGGCTTCTCAAGGTGAAACGAACGATCTTGCTTGAAGTCTTCAAGGCCGAAGATAATCTACGTCGAGGAGACACTAACTCAAGCTATTACTTCACTAATGAGAGATTAGTGAACCTAACACCCTATACTAAAGTTCTAATCTAGTAGAGGATGATGAAGTAGGAAGTGGGCTCACTTTAGTTTTATTTTTCTCATAATATTTTCTCACTTTGGAAAAACCTAGCAAGCTTTTTTTTCAAGGATGAAGAAGATGAAGCAAAGAGATGAGAATGAACTAATTGAGGTGAGAGAATCAACCATGGGTGAGTTTGTATCATATAGCTAACTCATGTAGAGACATAACCATGGATAAGTTATAATGGTTACGTTAATAAATATTTTTAGTAAAACAAAATTAGTGGACCAAGTCAATGCATCCACAAGCTTCTACAAGCTTCATGCATGTGACCATTTATCCACTAATTTGGATTTACTTTAAATATTTAAACCCTACATTATAATTAGTATGGTGTAAGTCTCATACACCCATGTAGTGTGTGTCATCAACCATGACACAAAAGAAAACACAATTAATATATATCACATATATATTAAGTGTGCACATGTAAGAAAAATAAATGCTTAAGTGGGCTAATATTAGTTAATGTAAACTAGTATATCAAATATACAATTATACACTAAATTATCAAATCAACACTTGATTTAATAATCCGGCTATATCTCATATGACCGACTAATATTATATGTACCAACTTATCGAATCAACACTTGATTCGATAACCCGGCTATATCACATATAACCGACCGATACAAATATCGCAAGAATAGAATACGGTATCGCATACTCGTATTATTCTCGGTCCCGCACATATCACATATGTGCTCCTACTTCATTTCACCTAAGCTAGTAAAACCTCTATGTAGGACTCTAAAGACTCGTCAATACGCCGGCAGTAGGTGATGATCACATCAAACACCCACAAGCCGTCAGCGGTACTAGATGGACGTATTGGTTACCCGGGTATTGAGCGATCAGAAGATCAACAAGCAAGCCCGCTCTAGCTCCTGTAAACCCTGTTAGTAACACTACCGTACTGTCCGGTCTCTTCGTCTAAGATGTCGCATATCAAGTCTAGGGGTGGTAAACGCCAGACCCCAATAACTCGATAAGTCATACCGATACGAGACTCATAACGGGTCGAGAAACAACTGATAACACTTATCAGTAAATCTCTAAATCAGCCCTGGCCAGGGACTTCCAGTTATAGCCAATCGAGCACTGCACGACATCTACCCCCAATACCGGGAGAGACGAAATCCCCTCCTATCGCTCATTGCCTCCGTGTGACTCGGGACTGTACCTAAAATCCACCGTTTTGCACGTCCTCTTGAACGTGGTAAGGTGGAAATCAAAGCACAGTGGGAATCACACAAGACTCTATGACGATCTCGGGTCTACAGACTAACCTGTACCAGTGTCACTAGAGAACTGCTATCTGACGTCAAGTATAATACCATCTAGGAGTTCTCGGCGAGTTTTTCCAGTGTACTCAGTCTCCACTGAGCACCCGTATACCATCTCTGATGTCAAACACCAATGGATATGGGATCATCCATCGCCCATCAAATAGGTCGAGAAGCGTATACGCTAGTCTACTCTGGTATATCGATGCCCCGTCTCGATACACCCACGACTAGGAATATTAAAGGAAGAACTTATGGACTACCATGGACCCACTAGTATGATCGGCATCATAATCCTGGTAGTCAAGTACACATCCTAAAGGCTTTACCAACATGTAACTATGAGACAGTATCAAGAGACAGGTATACATGTTAAGATAAAGAGCAACCAGATAGCATACTATCATGTCGAGCAAGAAAGTCCTCTCTATATATGTCCAAGCATCCACTATAATATACATCATATGTACGACAATGGCCTATAGGGCATACATACAACTAACACCTGGATGCTGGGCGCTGCTGGTAAGTGATTGCTGGTCTGGGTGCAGCATGTGGGTTGTGTCTATGAGGACGAGACCCGATGTCATGGGTAGTTGAGCCGCAGACTATGCAAAGGCGATTTGCACGCCGACAGTCTTTCTCCAAATGTCCATCTCTCCTGCAGTAGGTACAAAAGGCTGGGTTGGGCCGGTTGTTCGGTACTCCCGGTCTCCTGGGCACAAATTGTGGCCTTGAAGAGGCTCCTCCTGCCATCTGAGTGGCAGGGCGCTTCATAGAGGCAGATTGAGGTATGCCCCTCATTTTTACCACTGTCTCATATCAGCGGGCAGCTTTTAGGGCCATCTTGTGGGTTGGGAAATCTCTTGTAGCTAAAGAGGCTTGGATTTCCGAATCTAACCCTTGCTGAAACCGTCTGGATCGAATCTCAGCAGTTGGTATCAAATGTGCCGCGAACCTGTTAAGGTTTTGTGTTATCTGTGTAATATGTGATATTTGAAAATCGAATATTGATACATATTTTACCTACTGAGCATGGTGAACTCAGCGTCATACTCATCCACTGACTTGGTCTACATCGAACCCTGTTGTAAATGAATAAATTGCTGCTCCATGTCGAATCGGGCAGTCTCTGGGAAGTATTTCGCGTCGAACATGTCACGAAAAGTCCTCCATTCGATCGATTGGTCAAGACGGCTTTCTTCCGCCTTCCACCATACACGTGCATTGTCAGTGAGCTGCAGCTTCGCAACTCGAATCCAAGTGAATTCTGGCACTTGTGCCGCTACCAGATCATCCTCAATGATTTGAGACCACTCCTCAGCTTCTAGAGGGCTCTCTTTTCCTGAGAATTGCTTGGGGTGCAAAGCCTGGAATTGCTTTACCCCCGGGGCTTCCGCTTCTGGGCGGTTCATCAACATAGCAGTCTGCTGCTGCTATCCCTCCAAGTGGCTGCGGATCGCCTCAAGCAGTACTGTCTGCTCATTTATCAGAGCAGTGACGGTAGGTGTAAGTGGTAGAGGTGGTGGAGTGTTGTTGAAGTTGGTGCTAGTGTTGTTTGGGGAATCCATAACCTTGAAAGAAAAATTTGGGTTAGGACAGATTCAAAATATATGAAATTGGAAGAATCAAGGAATATATAAAGAATGTTTTTAGTTGCTGATTCTTGTGTTATATTGCTTAGTACTTCATGCAGAATTGACCCACATGGCCATGCAGAACTGGCCTGCATGCCTATACAGAGCTGATCTGCATGGGCCGCCAACAAAACCTGTCACACCCCGTTTCCCGGTATACGGCAAGAGGACGCGACGAGGCCGCTACGTATCTACTCAGAAGTAAACACGTTAAGCGTATCTAAGCAATATAAAGTAAAAGTACACAAGAGACAGGAATGTAAATGAACAGCAACTTTATTTATTAAACATTCTTTTACAGGTACAATTGAAAAGTAAATACATGAGTAGAAAGTGATGCCTAAACAATGGCATAACTGAAATGAAATAAATATATACAAGTGCCTACAGCTCTGGGTCAAATGGTATCTGCTCCAAATATTCAGTGCTTGGCTCGATCTCCAATGAGTCCGAATCACCTGGCAACATTCCAAAAAAAGAAGAAGGAATGTCGTCAGCGAACAATCACTCGGTAAGTCCCAAAGGTAAGTAGAGATAGAATAGACAGAAAAAGAATATAACTTATAATGTTTGGTTATATTGTTAACGCTGTTGTTTGTAGCTTGGTACAGAAAATGTCAGTGTATACGAGAGCAGTCCTACTATTCCGGAGACTAAGGTATACGAGCACAAGGAACCATTCAGCCACGGTACAATGGTAATGGATATTTAGGTTAGATGTATTATGGTTACAGTCTCGTGCCACTTTTAACACCTTCCGTACTAATTTACCCCTTATAAACCCTACGATGTCTTTTGTATTGATTGTATTGTTTGGTTATATAGATGGATGACTTGCCGAAACCATGATATCAGTAAATGGAATGGATATAAATGGAGAGTCATGTAGACGGAATATATCCATGGTTCGGTTCGGTCAATATAGATTGATTATAGATTGAATAAACGGATTCATGGATTCATGTTGTATTGGAGTTTTATACTTGAATCACATTCAAGTCAGCTTGATTAGATTGAGACTCAGTCTGAGTCAGACACTTGAAATCCTGAATTAGTTTTGATGTTATCGGTAACTGCTGCACATGGACGACAGAATTTGTGTCTTTTTCCAAGACAATTACCGTGTTGATAACACCGTTTGTTAGATTGTCTACCTTAAATAGGCAAGCACTCATATTCTCCGGCTCCCTGAGTCTCAAGAGACTGGTCCCGCTTAAACCTATGTTTACTAGAGTCCTTATTTTAATTTAGTATAACTTGAGGGGGTTTTATATAAAAATAATTTGATATAATTTTCAAAATACAACTCAAGCATTTAATTATCGTCATTAGGGTTTTCATAGATATATATTTTATAAAAGTAAAATTTCTAGTGAGTAGAACCTAATTTTCATAGTATATGGTATTTTCTTGAAATATTGGAATTGTTTTGTACTTGGATGCTATTTTCATGTAATGGTGATTCCTTTATAAAACTTGGAATATTTATATAAAATAATTAAAATAGATATTTTGATAATATATATATATATATATATTTAAAATAAATTTTATTTATTTTCTTGTAGAAATCTCATTTTCTAAAGA
The DNA here is from genome assembly GCA_030015575.1 of Agapanthus africanus. Classification (NCBI taxonomy): domain Eukaryota; kingdom Viridiplantae; phylum Streptophyta; class Magnoliopsida; order Asparagales; family Amaryllidaceae; genus Agapanthus; species Agapanthus africanus. Next base: position 124,937,865 of record CM057348.1, read on the forward strand.
AAAGGGCATTAAAATTCCATCCAGATCGAATGCTCCTTTCGGAAGTCTGCATCTTGCTCTACTAGGACCGAGGATGTGTGATAATCCGCACCATCCCAAACGGGGTCCCCAAAAGTGGGTTGTAGAGGCGCAATTGCAAGGAATTGTTTATACATCTTTTTAAAGAAATGGTTTTGTAACTTGATGGTATTTATTTGTAAGGTCGTATTATCCCATGAATATATTCCCAAAACTTCATCGTGCTATGTCAAAGATGTGTGTTGTGATGAGATAGGTCATTACCTCGTGAGTTATCTAAAGGTAATATAATTTTTATGCTGTTTTATGTCGAAACTAAAGTATGTGGTATTTTACCATAAAAATACAATAAAAGTTGCTTAAAAGAATATTTTGAGATGAAACTTATTTTAAAGTGTTTGTTAATGTTTGTTAAATATTATGTGATAGTATGGAATTTTATTGATTAAGAAAAGTAGATTTTATAGAAAACCGAATCGGAAGTCGGATTAACTCCGCTTCCGTCGGGTTTTAGAAATTGAACTTTTCATAATAGGAGAAGAGAGGGGGAGAGGGGACTTACTGGTTTTAAGGAAAGGGGAGAGATAGGAAAAGGTTTAGGGATCGTCGGGGCGTCGTTTCGTCACCGGAAACTCCTTGGAACGTCGCCGGAACTTCGCCCTTCGTTAACTCCACTTGCACACTAAAAGGACTTGAGAATTTTAGAGAGTTTTGACAGGGAATTTCTAAGTGAGGATGAGTGAAATGGAGTGTGGTATTTATAGGGATTAGGGTTTAGGGGGTGAAAGAATGTATTAAAAATTGCATTAAAATTTGGATTTAAATGGTGTTTTATTGCTCTCCGGATGAATGCAGAGAGAATAAACAATGTGGGGTTAGTGGGGTAGCTGAAGAGATGCAGGGGGCAAAATATGGGGAGCATTACCCACGAGGGGGCCAGCGGTGCCGACATTTTCCTTGATCTCGCCGGTCATTTTCCGGTGGTAGATGCTTGGATCGCCGCCACGTGTCCTTGTCGTCTCGTATACCCTCGTGCACATGTTTAAATATTCTGTAACTTATCATATTATGCGTTGTGCACGTGCAAACCCTTGGGCTTCTAAAAGATTAAAAAAATTTAAATAAAAAGATAATGTGGCTAGGGGGATTCGATCATAGGGGTTACGTCACAGTAGTGCAAGGGTTTACCAATGTGCTACAAGTACTTTTTTTGCTATTCAAAATTAAAACAAATACATATAGTATATACAGGATTGCAAATACCCCAATTATATATTTAACTTTTAAACAATTTTTTGTACATTAAAATTAGAGTTGTTACATCGGTTGTGCAAGACGGCTCTCCCCCGCCTTCCACCATACTCAGGCATTATCGATCAGTTGCAACTTAGCAACTCTTACCCAAGCAATATCTAATACTTGAGCGGCTGCCTGATCATCCTCTAACGCATGAGCCCATTCTTATTTCTCAAGCGGGCTCTCCTTACCCGAGAAGTTCTTTGGGTGCAGTGCCCGAAATTGCTAAACTCCGGGTGCTTTGGTTTTCGGACGGTGCATAAGGATAGCAGTGTGCTGCTGCTGACCCTCCAATAGGCTCTTGATAGCCTCAAGCAATATCGTTTACTCATTGATAGGAGCTGCAATGGTAGGTGGTGGTGGTAGTGTAGGCGGTAGAGTATTGCCGTTGACGTTGGTGCCAGTATTGTTTGGAGAGCCCATCACCTTGATATAAAAGATAGGTTAGAATAGATTTAAAGAATTTGAAATGCAAGGTATGTAAATGTTTGTTGAATTAATTATTTCTTATGGTATATTGTTTTCAACTTCATGTAGAACTGACATGTATAAGCCACCAATAAAACCTGTCACGGCCCTCTTCCCAGTAGAGGAAATGATGACGTAGCAAGCCCACGACATATTTATCTAGAGAAGGTCATTCCCTAAATAAATATACTAATCGTATTGAAATAATAATACACAATGTAAGAATAAATGAAGACGGTAAAATTTTTCAACAAACATCTTTATTTACATTCAACTTCAAATATCTACAAGTATATGAGTTATGCTGGAAAGTAATTATAATAAGGAAAATGCATAAACAAGTGGCATACATAAACGGAAGAAAAGTAAATCTGAGCTAATCCTGAGTAGCAATCTGGTTGTAGTCCTCCTCTGTGGCTTCCACTTCTTCCGTCTCCACCGTATCTGACGAATATTCCAAGAGGAAAAAAAAAGTGGGTGGAATGCTCGTCAGCGAACTAGCGCTCGGTAAGTCCCAAGGATAAGTAAGAGTAAAGAAAAAATGACAATTGTAGAATATGTGTGTGTGTGTGTGATGAGTAAGGGTATACGATCATGGGTAAAATATATACTATATGGTCACTATGTTAACATTAAGTTTCAAGTATGAATGTCAATACAGCCGTAGAAGTATTCACGAGCTCAAGAGTGGGGCCCCAGGATCAAGGAAATACGGGCCCATTTCATGTGTTAGCATCGGGGCTCTAGGCTGTGGATGGGTCAACCCGACTGATATTCAAGTAAAATAAAAAAGAGATTAATACGGGACTCCTGAAGCTCCGTTGGATTTACATAAGAAACTATCCCAAACACCCCGAGAATAATATATTATAACCGGTTAATATACTTAATTGATTCGATTGATTGATTAACATGTCTTGATCGAAACCATAGATTGCGAAAGGTGTAGAATGTAGTCGAGTGTGTCGAGTAATATGCGAGTCATAACAATTGCAATCTTGGTTCGAGTCAAATTGGTTCGAGTAGATTGGATTCGAGTTCATGTTCAAATTTAGATTTGAGTTGTGTTAGAGTTCGAATTTATGTTCGAGTTCAAGTTTATGTTCGTGTTTAGATTCGGATTTAAGTCTTTTCATGTGAATTGATATATATTGTTAAAAATCTTATGTTCGTGAGAAATCGACAACTGCTGCACATGGTCGGCGGGATTTGTGTCTTTTTCCAAGACAATTGCCATTTGATAACTCTATTAAGTTGTCTAACCTGAATAGGCAAACACTCACTTTCTCCGGCTCCCCGAGGCTCAAGAGAAATGATACCGCTTAATCCTATATTAATCTATAGTCCTTAAAATATTGTTTTGCATATCTCGAGGGGGTTTTATGAAAAATACTTTAATATGGTTTAAAATTTAAACCTCGAGGGTGATTTATAATATTTAGGGTTTTCATGAACATGTATTTTAATTGTTAGGGTATTTTAGTGATAAAACCTAGCTTTTTAAAACTTTATGGTATTTTTATAAAAATTAGCTCTTTTGGACACTTGATGATATTTTATTAAAATTCTAATCTTTCATTTTAAAAAATATGATTTCATAATATGTTTTTATACGAATTCATAGTTTTACATAATTTTCCAAAATTTAGTATTTATTTAGAAAAGTCGAATTTCTTAAAGACCATATTTTTATTTCCTTTCGAGACTGAATACTCCGTGAGGAGTTCTGCATCGCGCTCTACTATTCCAAGGATGTGCGATAATCCGCACCATCTATTAGTGGGTCCCTTAAGGAGGGTTGTAGAGGCGTAATTGCTAAGGATTCCAAAAATACCGATTAAAAGAAACCCGTTTTGAAAAATGTGGTATTTTAATGTAAACATATTCTTTAAATTAACCATATGTTGGAATACCGTGCTATTCAACCATAGTGTGCGTGTGGGGTAGGTCGTTACCCCGTGAAGTTTTCCTAAAGGTGTTTTTTAAAAATTATTTAAATGAGAATTATACTAAAGTTCATGGTATTTTAATGAAAAAGTTCGTTATTTGAGTATTGAACATGAAATTTTGGTTACATCAAAAGATAATAGATGTGAGTTTAGTTTTAAAAAGATATTAGGGTGATTATGTGACATGTAGACCTATCAAGCATCATAAAATATTTAAATGAGAAGCTTGTTACGTGTTAACTCACTTTTGTCGATGTTTTCTTAGAAGACGAATTGAGATGAGAGAAATGGAGGGAAGAGGGACTTACAGGTTTAGATGGTTAGAAAAAGAGAGAAGAAGTCTTCGAGGGTCGTGGTTTCGTCGGAGATGCTTCGGTCATCGAGCTTGGCTTGCCACTCCACTTGAGTGCTTAACTCCACTTGGTACTTAAAGAGTTTGAGAGAATTTTTTATAGAAATTTTAGAATGGGGAGAGCTAGGGCATGGGGTGGTATTTATAGAGGAGAATTAGGGTTTAGGAATTAAAAATGTGCATTAAAAGAATTAAAATGATGTTAAATAGTGAATTAAAGAGTCTCTGTTTGATTGCAGGAAAATCAAACAGTGCAGGAGAGTTGAGGAGAGCTGAAGGGGTGTGTATGCAAAGCACGGAGCGATTTGGAGCAAGTTGGATCATCGGCGTCGGCCATAAGCAAGAAATGGGTGGTCAGATTTGGCCCAATCGCCTCGAAATTCGCGCCATCTGCTTTAATCAGTGTTTACTCATTTTTGTGCATGTTTCATTTTTCTGAAACTTTTTGTTTCTCCGTGAATTGCACGTGCAACTCTTGGGCTTCCGAAAAATTAAAAAAGAAAAATCTAAAAATAATTGGGTCTGATGAGAATCGAACACACAATCTATGTCACAACAGTGCGGAGGCTTTACCAGTGAGCTACAAGTTGTTTCTTGCTTTTATTAAACAAATTTAAGATATAACTCTTACACAGGCTGTAATACCCTTTTCTGTACAATAATAAGAAATTTTTGTACAGGAAGTTCAGAGTCTTTACAATACGTGTAGAAACTTTTGTCGAATCTCGTCTTCACGTTCCCAAGTAGATTCTCCGTACGAACGATTTCCTCATGAAACGAGTACTAGTGGGATTACTTTATTCTGGAGAACCTTTTCTCATCGATCCACAATAGCCATTGGTCGTTCTTCATGCATTAAATCTTCTCGTACTGTCAGTTCCAAGTGATCTAGGACGTACGTCTCATCTCGAACATACTTGCGGAGTTGAGATACATGAAACACGTCATGAACATCCGCCAAGGATGGTGTTAAAGCCAATCGATAAGCTACTTCTCCTACACGCTCAATGATATCAAAAGGCCCCACGAATCGAGGACTAAGCTTGTCTCGACTACCAAATCGGATTACTCTTCTAGTCGGTGATATCTTCAAGAACACACCAACAGCGAACTCAAAAGGTCTTCTTTTAGTATCAGCCCAACTTTTCTGCCGATCATGTGCCACCTTCATATGTTTACGGTTCAAGTTAACTTTCTCCGCAGTTTGCACAATCAGATCCGGTCTCAACAATTTTCTTTCTCCAACATCGTCCTAACAGACAGGAGAGCGACACTTACGACCATACAATACTTCGAATGGAGCCATCTGTATAGTCACCTGAAAACTGTTATTGTATGAAAACTCCACTAAGTGCAAATGATCCTCCCACGAACCCTTGAAGTCTAACATGCATGCTCTCAACATATTTTCAAGAGTTTGGATCATCCTCTCAGACTGTCCGACTGTTTGAGGATGATAAGCCGTACAAAACTTCAAACGGGTTCCCAAACTCTCCTGTAAACTCCTCCAAAATTATGATAGGAACCGAATATCACGATCAGAAACGATACTAACTGGTACTCCATGCAATCTGACAATCTCCTACATGTACCGCTCTGCCAAAACCTCCGTAGAATGACCAACTCGAAATAGTAAGAAATGAGCTGCTTTGGTTAATCGATCGACAGTCATCCAAACTGTGTTATTGCCCTTTGGACTCCGTGGTAAAGCTGTCACGAAATCCATGGTTATATGTTCCCACTTTCATTAAGGAATCGGAAGTGGTTGCAACAAACCGGCTACCCTTTGATATTCAGCCTTGACTTGCTGACACATCAAGCACCTCTATACGTAGCGAGCAATCTCCTTTTTATTCATTCCCACCAGAAATGTTGACATAAATCTCTATATATCTTCGTAACTCCCGAATATACTGAATATGCAGAACTATGAGCCTCCTTCATGACTTCTTCACGAACATCTCTTTTAGGCACACATAAACGGCTTCCATATCGTAATGAACCATCTTCATGAATCAACAAATCTGTTTGAAGTCCCGCTTCCACTTGTCCTCAAAATTTCTGTAATCTAAGATCGTGCGACTGTGCTGCCTTAATGCTATCGATCAAGGATGACTGTATTTGTAACTGCATCAACTATCCCGAAGAATCCGGTAGCATGATCTCCAACTCGAACCTCTGAAGATCAGTTATAATCTCCTTCCGCGCAGTCAACATCCGTTGTAACAACTTTGTTTCAGTGTACAAAAAATTTGTTTAAAAGTTAATGTATATATGGAGTATTTGCAATCCTGTGTATGCTATAAGTATTTAATTTACTTTTGAACAGCAAGAAAACACTTGTAGCTCACTTGTAAAGCCTTGCACTGCTGTAACATAACCCTATGTTCGAATCACATCAGCCAAATATTATTTTTTATTGATTTTTCTTTTAAACTTTTGGAAGCTCAAAAGTTTACACGTGCACTACACGTTAAAATGAAAAGTCTCATAAAAAAATATGTGGAAAATGATAATTAAGCAGCCTAGGACACGTGGCCCCAATCCAGAGCCCCTCCCCTCGGAATCGACCGGCAAGATTTAGCCAAGGGACCAGCACCGCCGGGCCCCCCGTAGGCATTGCCTTCAAAAAAATTTCCCCACACCCCTTGGACTCCCCCACTACTCCTATGTTGTTTGATTTCTCTGCATTTATCCAGAGAATGATAAATCCCTTCTTTAATCCATTTTAATGCATATTTTTAATTCATTCTTCAATTCTCAAAACCCTAATTTCTCCTAAAAATACCACACTACACCATAACCCTCCTCATTCATAATTCCATCGCCAAAACTCTCTAAAATTCCTAAGTCCAAGAAGTTGTACAAGTGGAGTTAGCTCAAGGCAAAGTTCCGGCGACGTTTCGGGACAAATCTAGCGACGAAACGACTCCACGACACTTTCGGAAGTTCCTTCTACCTCTTCCCTCTTTTTACAATCAGTAAGTCCCCTCTCCCCTCCTCTCCTTCTATTAAAAAACTTCTCTTTCAAAACTTGTCGGAAGCGGAGTTAATTCGTCTTCAGATTCTAGTTTCTTTAAAACTCAATTTTTCTTAACCAAATAATAACCATCTTTTTATATCTTGTTTAATAAATATAAAACAATACCTACAACAAGTTTCAATTCAAAATATAATCTTACACAAGTTTCAATTCAACTTTTAGTTAACCAAATAATTAAGCAGCCTAGTTTACATACGACATTACTTTATAGTTTGGTTCATATTACCTTTAGAAAACTGACGAGGTAATGACCTACCTCATCACAACACTCATCTTGACATATCACGATAGCTTTTGTAACAACTTCTGAGGGACAAAACACAATTTACATTAAAATATCTTAAACTATTAAAACCCGTATTCTTTAAATTATTTTAAATAATTCCTTGCAAATAAGCCTCTACAACCCATTTAGGGGAACCAGATCGGGATGGTCTAGGTTATTGCACGTCCTCGGGACTACTAGAGCGAGATGCAGACCTCTTCACGGAGCATTCGATCTCGATGGAATTCTTATTACAATTTTTAAGAAAATGTGATTTCTATTTATTAAATAAATTCTATTTTTATAATTATATATATATATATAATATTATCAAAATATCTATTTTAAATATAATATATATTCTATGTTTTCTAATCAAAATAAAAGAATCACAAAAGATCATGAAAATCTCATCACATTCAATACAAGTCAAATTACAAGAAAATACCATATACTATTCAAAATTAGGTTTATATCCACTAGAATATCTCATTTTATAAAAATTACAACTATAAAAACCCTAAAGACGATAATTAAATACCTGAAGTGTATTTTAAAAATATGTCAAAACTATTTTTCATAAAACCCCCTCAAGTTATACTAATTTACAATAAAGACCCTAGTAAATATAGGTTTAAACGGGACCAGTTCTATTGAGCCTCAGGGAGATGGAGAATTTGGGTGCTTACCTATTTAAGGTAGACAAACTAAAAACAGTGTTATCAATACGGTAATTGTCTTGGAAAAAGACACAAATCCTGTCGTCCATATGCAGCAGTTACCATAATATCAAAACTAATTCAGGACTTCAATTCGTTTTAAAGTGTCTGACTCAGACAGAGTCTCGGTCTAATCTGAAATCAATCAATCAATCTATTCTTGAATATAATTCAAGTATAACTCCAATTCAATATGAATCCATTTATACCAGAATTCAATCTATATCAACATGACTTGACTGAACCGAACAATGGATATACTCTATTTACATGAACTACTGATATCATGGTTTCGGCAAGTCGTGCATCTATTAAATAAAACAATATACATCAATACATAATACATTACGGGGTTTTAATGGGGTAGATTGGTACGGAATGTGTTAGAAGTAGCACGAGACGGTCACTTTAATACACCTAGTCAGAATATCCAATGCTGTTGTTCCGTGGCTTAACGGTTCCTTGTGCTCCGTATACCTTAGTCCACGGAATAGTTGGACTCCTCTCGTATACACTGGAATATTCTGTACCAAGCTACAAACAACTGCGTTAACATAACAATTAAATAGTATACTGCTATATTCTTTCTATCTATTCTATTTTTACCTTTCTTTGGGACTTACCGAGCGATTGTTCACTGACGATATTCCTTCTCTCTTCTTTCTTTGGAATGTTGTCAGGTGGATCCGACCCACTGGAGATAGAGACCGGTTCAGAGGACTTGGATCAGTTCAGCGAGGACCCCGAGCTTTATACTCTTGTATATACTTTATTTTCAGGTTCATGTCATTTTTTAAGCATTACTTTCATCATTGTATTTACTTTTCAGTTGTATTTTAAAAAATGTTTAATAAATAAAAGTTGATGTTCATTTACATTTCATGTGAATTGATATAAATTGTTAAAAACCTTATGTTCGTGAGAAATCGGCAACTGCTGCACATGAACGGCGAGATTTGTGTCTTTTTCCAAGACAATTGCCATTTGATAACTCCATTAAGTTGTCTAACATGAATAGGTAAGCACTCACTTTCTCCGGCTCCCCGAGGCTCAAGAGAAATGATACCGCTTAATCCAATATTAATCTATAGTCCTTAAAATATTATTTTGCATATATCGAGGGGGTTTTATGAAAAATACTTTAATATGGTTTAAAATTTAAACCTCGAGGGTGATTTATAATATTTAGGGTTTTCATGAACATGTATTTTAATTGTTAGGGTATTTTAGTGATAAAACTTATCTTTTAAAAAGTTTATGGTATTTTTATGAAAATTAGCTCTTTTGGACATTTGATGGTATTTTATTAAAATTCTAATTTTTCATTTTAAAAAATATGATTTCATAATATGTTTTTATACAAATTCATGGTTTATATAATTTTCCAAAATTTAGTATTTATTTAGAAAAGTTGAATTTCTTAAAGACCATATTTTTATTTCCTTTCGAGACTGAATACTCCGTGAAGAGTTCTGCATCTCGCTCTACTATCCTAAGAATGTGCGATAATCTGCACCATCTATTACTGGGTCCCTTAAGGAGGGTTGTAGAGACGTAATTGCCAAGGATTCCAAAAATACCGATTAAAAGAAACCCATTTTGAAAAGTGTGGTATTTTAATGTAAACATATTCTTTAAATTAACCATATGTTGGAATACCGTGCTATTCAACCATAGTGTGCGTGTGGGGTAGGTCGTTACCCCGTGAAGTTTTCCTAAAGGTGTTTTTTTTACAATTATTGAAATGAGAGTTATACTAAGTTCATGGTATTTTAATGAAAAAGTTCGTTATTTGAGTATTGAACATGAAATTTTGGTTACATCAAAAGATAATACATGTGAGTTTAGTTTTAAAAAGATATTAGGGTGATTATGTGGCATGTAGACCTATCAAGCATCATAAAATATTTAAATGAGAAGCTTGTTACGTGTTAACTTCACTTTTGTCGATGTTTTCTTAGAAGACGAATTGAGATGAGAGAAATGGAGGGAAGAGGGACTTACGGGTTTAGATGGTTAGCAAGAGAGAGAAGAAGTCTTCGAGGGTCGTGGTTTCGTCGGAGATGCTCCGGTCATCGAGCTTGGCTTGCCAATCCTCTTGGGTGCTTAACTTCACTTGATACTGAGAGTTTGAGAGAATTTTTATAGAAATTTCATAATAGGGGAGAGCTAGGGCATGGGGTGGTATTTATAGAGGAGAATTAGGGTTTAGGAATTAAAAATGTGGATTAAAAGAATTAAAGTGGTGTTAAATGGTGAATTAAAGAGTCTTTGTTTGATTGCAGGGAAATCAAACAGTGCAGGAGAGTTGAGGGGACCTAAAGGGGTGTGTATGCAAAGCACGGAGCGATTTGGAGCAAGTTGGACCATCGGTGTCAGCCATAAGCAAGAAATGGATGGTCAGATTTGGCCCAATCGCTTCGAAATTCACGCCACCTGCTTTAATCAGTGTTTACTCATTTTTGTGCATGTTTGATTTTTCTGAAACTTTTCGTTTCTCCATGAATTGCACGTGCAACTCTTGGGCTTCCGAAAAATTAAAAAAGAAAAATCTAAAAATAATTGGGTCTGATGAGAATTGAACACACAGGCTATATCACAGCAGTGCGGAGGCTTTACCAGTGAGCTACAAGTTGTTTTTTGCTTTTATTAAACAAATTTATGTTATAACTCTTACGCTGTAATACCCTTTTCTGTACAATAATAAGAAATTTTGTACAGGAAGTTCAGAGTCGTTACAATACGTGTAGAAACTTTTGTCGAATCTCGTCTTCACCTTCCCAAGTAGATTCTCCGTACGAACGATTTCCCCATGAAACCAGTACTAGTGGGATTACTTTATTCTGGAGAACCTTTTCTCGTCGATCCACAATAGCCATTGGTCGTTCTTCATACATTAAATCTTCTCGTACTGTCAGTTCCGAGTGATCTAGGACACACGTCTCATCTCGAACATACTTGCGGAGTTGAGATACATGAAACACATCATGAACACCCGCCAAGGATGGTGGTAAAGCCAATCGATAAGCTACTTCTCCTACACGCTCAATGATATCAAAAGGCCCTATGAATCGAGGACTAAACTTGTCTCGACTACCAAATCGGATTACTCTTCTAGTCGGTGATATCTTCAAGAACACAAGATCACCAACAGCGAACTCCAAAGGTCTTCTTTCAGTATCAGCCCAACTTTTCTATCGATCCTGTGCCACCTTCATATGATTACGGTTCAAGTTAACTTTCTCCACAGTTTTCACAATCAAATCCGGTCCCAACAATCTTCTTTCTCCAACATCGTCCCGACAGATAGGAGAGCGATGCTTATGACCATACAATGCTTCAAATGGAGCCATCTGTATAATCGCCTGAAAACTGTTATTGTATGAAAACTCCACTAAGTGCAAATGATACCGGCTCACCTCGCTTAGTGCGTAAGCTACATCTGTTCTTGTACATAGTATCGCATACATTATAGATCCTACCGCCGAAGCATAGAGTATAGTGCTCATGCGAACCCTCTCCTCGTCGGTCTTGGGAGACATCTCCTTGGAGAGGGTGATTCCGTGCAATGCGGGTATGTTACCGCGCTTGGAATCTTCCATACTAAATCTCTTTAATACGGTCTCTATGTACCTGGACAGCGAAAGTCCCAGTAATCTCTTAAATCTATCTCTGTAAATCTTGATCCCCAGAATACACGAGACATCACCCAGGTCCTTCATGGAGAACCGTTGTGACAAGAATAGCTTGACCGATTGTACTAAAGGAATATCATTTCCTATCAAAAGAATGTCGTCCACGTACAAGACTAGGAATACGACAGTTCGTCCTACAATCTTCTTATATATACATGGCTCATCTTCGTTCTTGATGAAGTCAAATTCCTTGACAGTTTCATCAAAACAGATGTTCCAGCTCCACGATGCCTGCTTTAATCGATAAATGGATTTAAGCAACTTGCACACTTTCCCGCTGCTCCCACTATCTACAAAACCTTCTGGTTGATCCATATAAACGCATTCTTCCAAACTTCCGTTTAGAAAAGTCGTTTTTACATCCATCTTCCAGATTTCATAGTCATGGAAGGCAGAAATGGCAAGTAGGATCCGAATGGATTTGAGCATAGACACTGGAGAAAAGGTTTTATCATAGTCCACTCCTGGTCTTTGACGAAAACCTTTTGCAACGAGTCTAGCCTTATAGGTTTCAACCTGCCCATCTACACCAAGTTTCCTTTTGTAGATCCATTTTTATCCAACGGGTTTTACCCCAGGTGGAGCAATATCAAAGGTCCACACTTTATTGGTGTACATGGATTCCATCTCGGATCGCATAGCATCCAGCCACTTATTAGAGTCCCTACTGATAATGGCCTCCCGTAACTAGTAGGATCATCTTCTTCCAAGATGCAATCCTCTCGATCCCCGTCTATGAGAAAACCGTAGTATCTCTTGGGCGGATGAGAAATCCTACCAGATCTGTGGAGTGGCTGAGGTTCGTCTGGGACTACTGAATCTAGCGGTTCTACCAAATCTTCAGTTATAATTTGTCCCTCTGGAATTTCTTCCAGTTCTACCGTGCTCCCACTTATTTCTTTTGCAAGAAATTGCCGCTCTAAAAAGGTAGCGTGCTGAGCAACAAACACCTTATGTTCCTCAGTGTGGTAGAACAGATATCCATTTGAATGCCTGGGATATCCTACAAACTTACATAAAACTGACCATGCCTGAAGTTTGTCCAGATTCTGGTTTTTCACATATACCGGACAACCCCATATCTTAACCCATTTAAGACATAGTTTTCTACCACTCCATATTTCATATGGAGTCTTAGGCACTGATTTAGACAGAACCTGATTCAACAAGTACGCTGTTGTTTCAAGCGCAAGTCTCTAGAATGAAAGAGGTAACTCAGCACTACTCATCATGGAGAGAACCATGTCCAATAGGGTACGGTTCCTCCGCTCCGATACGCCGTTATGTTGTGGTGTATACGGAGGAGTAAGTTGAGAGAGAATACCATTCTCTTTTAGAAAGTCCCTGAATTCAGTGCTCAAGTACTCCCCTCCTCTATCAGATCGGACGATCTTGATACTTTTGCCAGTCCGGTTCTCTACTTCGTTTCTGAATTTTTTGAATTTCTCAAAAGCTTCATATTTGTGTTTCATCAGATACACATATCCGAACCTAGAGAGATCGTCAGTGAATGTGATGAAGTATGAGAACTCATCCCGTGCATGTATAGATATTGGACCACATGCATCACTGTGTATGAGTCCCAAGATCTCTCCTGCTCTTTCTCCGTGTATGGTGAACAGAGATTTTGTCATCTTTCCCTTGAGATAAGACTGACAACTTTCATAAGATGAAAATTCGAACGTATTCAAAAGTCCATTTTTATGCAATTTACTTAGTCTTTTCTCTCCGATATGACCAAGTCTACAATGCCACAAGTAGGATTCGTTCGTATCTGAACTCTTCCTCTTGTGTGTATTTTGTATACTGAAAACTGCGTTTTGATTTAGAACATAGATACCATTAAACAGTGTACCTTCTGCAACCAGTACCTTATCAAGGTAAATGTTCATGATATTTCTATCAAGAACAAATTTATATCCATCTTTATCAAGTAAAGAAACTGATATTATGTTGCAAACCATGGAAGGTACATAGTAGCAATTGTTCAAAATCATAGTATTGCCATTTGGAAACACTAGGTGATATTCACCGACGGCTGCAGCATCAACTTGTGCTCTGTTCCCTACTCTGGGGGACATATCACCAGGTCCAACTATCCTACTCTTTCTCAGTCCCTGCAATAAATTACAGATATGAGATCCTGATCCGGTATTTAATACCCAGGAGGTAGGACTGACCGAAAAGCGGTTCTCAATTACAAGAACACCTGAAGTAGATGCATTAGTATGCTTCTTCTCCATTGGGGTCTCCAAGGAATTCAGACTATCCTCTTTCCTCTGCTCATACTTACGATCGCCATCATAAGTTAGAGCCAAACCGACATTCCCCGGCCCCGAATAAAATTTCGGATCGGTTAAGTGATACATTTTATTATCTTGATTAGAACGTGAAATGGTTGCTACCTGAAGAGAGAGAAAAGAAACACTTAGCGTGCGCTCTTGCAAGATTAGATTAGTTATTAATTTATCTAACCAGGATAGCTCCCACTGTTTCCTCGAATTCTTCTTCAAACCTTAAAAGAAGAACTAGTCAGGATTAATCGCACGTCACAATACTTGCTTAACCTTTCATCCAGGCTAGTGTTGATACTTCGAGAGAGGTTTTCCAACGCTTTAGCGAAGTTCCTTAATTATGTAACCACTTTTCCCTAGAGGCGTAGCCCCGCTAACACCATTCTAGACATCTATTTGGTTTATAGTATGGATTGTTAAGTGAAATAATCTCCCGAGAGTAATCCAACTCATCAGTGGGATCGGGATCCAACTATCATTGTGTGATGACCTAGATGAAATCTACTGTAGTCGCTACACTCCAAAAGGTATGCTAAATCTGTAAGTTTCCTGTATATTTGAAACTCCTGATGTGGTTTTTGCCCCAAGCGGCTTCATGACCTTGATAGAGGTCAACATGTCATAAGTTGCAAGTAAAGTTCAACTCGACATTGTCCTGGATTGATTTAGACCCACCCGCACAAGTCCTTGACAGAGGTCAAAATGACCGTGCGACTGTCCTAAATAATTGCATCTATCTATGTAACATACGAGCATTGCATAGCTACCATTCAGTATGCCTTGACAGAGGTCAACATACACAGCATGAATACTAAGTAATACTTGTAAGAAATAAGGGCTACGGTTGGGTTTTTGGCGAAAAACCCTTTAACGTAATGAACTTGATATCGTTGAAGAAACCTGATAGCTTTGAAAAAGGAGTGGTTTAAGCTCCGCTTTTTGAAAATTTCAGGTTTTGAAAAAAAAACGAGTAATCTATAGTATAGTCTTTTGCTCAAGAGGTCACTCCCCGTGAAGGGATCTCGGCTCTTGCCTCATGGAATGAGGTCCAGATATTCACGAACGAATACCACTATGCATAACGAAAGAATATAACTGTAGTTTTTCGAAATATGTTCCAACAACATTCTTTTAGGTTTCTTTTCTTGCATTAATCAAAACTAATTGTCACGCCCCCCTTCCCAGAGTACGCTAAAATGGGCACGTGACATAGCCAACCATGCTACCTGTGGGTAGGAAATATCCATCCACAGTCACATTACGGCTGTAGAGATATCAAGAATAAAATAAAACTATCTAAACATGTCCATAATCCAAGATAACAGGAGTCAATAATAAATAAATGCGGAAGCAAATGATCCAATACAAATAACTGAAATGTATGTCCCATAATGCGAGCTCACATCAGGAATAAACTGAAGGAAATAAAAACTAACTAATACTGACACCTCACAGCTCAGCCTGCTGGCTGAAGTACTCCTGCTCGGACTGCAACAGCGGTACGGAATCTGGGCCATGCAAAACCCAGACGTCAGCGCGTCATGTCATCAAGTAATATAATATGAACAGTGTAGCAGCCAATGCAATATAAACATGAATAAAACGAGAGTAACAATAATATGAATCAAAGCAGTGCAGGGTAGTGTGCAGTGGGTAAACTAAACTGTTCTATCATGTTTTCTATTCTAAAGTCTTTGAAACCAAATTGATGAATCGTCGATGTAACTCAATAGTATCCCGTGCATGCCCGGGACCACGGTCTAAGACTCTCGGGCTGAAACCGAGACGTGCCGCTAGGCAGTAACAGGTAGCAGGTATAGACGAGTGATGTCAGCATCATCACTCCGGGGCTGGTCTAGCCCGTAAGACTGATCAGAACAAGTAATGAACTGTTGAGTTACAAGTCAGGTTTCACCTTTGATTTCCCCATACCCCCAAGTTATATATGTCAAGTCAGGTATTCAGTAATCAAGAACTAATGCCAACACAGGATCAAGTAAAAATAGGTTTGTCTGGATAGACAACAGGAACGGTCCATGAGGACTACATGTCAGGTTTGTTGGCATTAGACACAAGATTAGGTAACGGGTCAGGTCATGGTACATCAGGTCAAGTCAACAGCATACGGTACCATGTCAGGTATATCAATATATATATAGCAAGTCAGGTCAAGATGTAAACAATATCGTGGGTGTGCTCACAATCAGTTATATAATCTAGCATGGGTATCAACAACATGAGATAAGCAATGAATTAAGTAATAGGCAGTTTCATTCAATTTGCAATACAGTTATCAAATTTGTTACAGAGATGATTACAAGAGTGCAGTAAGACAAGCATAGTCGTTTAGTCATGTTAATAGGTTTAAGAACCCTTAGAGGTGCAATGATTTATGTAACGGTTCAGTACAGCTATTTCAGGTTAAATGCATACGAGTGTCCGAAAGGAACAGAACTATAGGGATAAATGCCATAAGCTACGTTAACATTAAAAATGTGATTAAACAGGTAAATATGGTTATTAGGTTCAATTTGCAACTGTAGGTTCCAAGTTTAACGGTAAAATGATATAATGCAATATTGTACACGAAAATGAGAAATGATCGTACCAAGTTAAATTTACAGGTTTAGGGTGTCATAATATATAGGTAAAAATAGTATAGCATGTAGCTAGGGTTACTTGCCTCGACAGGTCGCGAACCGAGAAAAACGGAGTGTACATGTCGGCGGGGAAACTCGCGATGGGCGCACGGTTCACGGATTGAACCCAAACAACGAACAGTAGAACCACACGGGTCGGGGTACCTCGCTGGAACGTCGGATCACGTCGTCGGTATCGTCGGATTCCGGCGAAAACGTGAACAGAGAATGTCAAGAAGACTATGCAACAAGAAATGAAGGGAAACTAAAGAAGAAGAAGAGGAGGCTTACAAGGTACTGCTCTGTGGTCACAGAGAGGAGACGCGAGAACGACGACGAGGTCGACGGGCTCCGGCGGTGGCCTACAGTGACCGCGGGGAGATCTGCCGATTCAAGAAATACATTAGCGGAGAAGGAGAGAAGAAAGGGAGAGAGGAGGGAAGTGATCTCACCGAGGGTTGCTTGCGAGGCCGGGGCTACAGAGGCGGGATCGTCGGCGGCAACAGATCCGGCGGTCGAACACGTGCAGGGAATGTGCAGGTGGCTGTGGCGCTGGTCGGGGTGTGCAAGCACTCGGGAATCGATGAGAGAGAGGGCGAGGATGGTGAGGGAATGACGACGACGATGGCGGAGGCGACGACGAGGTGATCGTCGGCGGCGAGACGCAGGAACGGGTGCAGGGGGTCGCGGGTCTGGTCGGGGGTGCACCAGGAGAAGGGAGGAGGAAGTGGGCCTGTGGTTGAGATGAGGAAGAGGAGGCGAGGGTGCTGGTGCTGGTGTCGTCGGCGTTGGGGTTGCGGCGGCGAGGAAGGAGACGGCTAGGGTTTGCGCGAGGGGCTCGCGATGGGTTCTCGTGAGAAAATATATGGAGGAGGGAAAAGAAGTTTAAATATATAAGAGAGAGAAAGAGATTTGAGGGAGAGAGAGAGAAAAAAGGGGATTGGAGAGAGAGAGAGAGACGGTGAGAGAGAGAGAATGGGATAGAGAGAAGTGGAGAGAGGAGGTGGGGCCCGCAGGAGGTTTAAAAGGAAAAGATTGGTTGAAAGAACTGTAGGGGGTTAGGAAATTTATTTAAAAGATTTATAAGATTAGGGGGGAACAGTAATATATATTATAAGTTAAGGAAATATTCAAAAGTTATAAAATATTAAATTTTGGGTTTTGGCGCAAAATAAAACATTTCCAAATCGCGCCCGGGTCGGGTCCAAAAATTCGAAATTGAAATAATAGGATTTTAAGCGGGATCCAAATTTTAAAATGAAGTGTTTTATGATCAAAAAGCATACCCCCAAAACGGACACACGTACGCGCACGTAGCCGTCCAAACTCGCCCGTTTCACTGAACGGGACGAGAATACGACGCACGGACGCTGCAACGGGGTTAGGGGTGTCAAGTAGGCCAAGATGGATATTTTTAATTTTATTTTAGATGGTTTAAAATGTTATATGCAAAATTGAGTTGACGGGGTAAAATACAATGAGTAACAAACAAGCACGATAAATGAAATAAGGGTCATACTCCACTCATAAAGTAACAGAAATTAGTAGCATTGGGCCCGGGTGTTACATTATACCCAACTACAAAAAGAATTTCGTGCTCGAAATTTCAAGAATACAAAGACAGAAAAACTACAAGAAAAGGTGAGGAAACTTCTGCCGGATTTCATCTTCTCGTTCCCAAGTGGACTCTCCATCCGAGCGGTTACCCCAAGAAACAAGCACAAGAGGGATCACTTTGTTCTTAAGAACCTTTTCCCTTCGATCCACAATTTCAACCGGTCGCTCCTCAAAAGTCAAGTCTTCCCGTACCGTTAGCTCCGAATGATCCAAAACATGTGTTTCATCTCGAACATACTTACGGAGTTGAGATACGTGAAACACATCGTGCACATTAGCCAAGAACTGCGGTAACGCCAAGCGATACGCTACCTCACCAACACGCTCCAAGATCTCAAAGGGTCCAACGAATCGAGGACTAAGCTTTCCTCGACTCCCAAAACGAATCACCCCTCTAGTCGGTGATATCTTCAAGAATTCCAAATCACCCACGGCGAACTCTAGAGGTCTTCTTGACGTGTCAGCCCAACTCTTCTATCTGTCTTAAGCTGCCTTCATATGATTCCTGATAGTGTTAACCTTCTCAACGGTCTGCACAACCAAATCTGGTCCCAATAATCTTCGTTCACCGACATCATCCCAACAAAAAGGTGAACGGCACTTACGACCATACAATGCTTCAAATGGAGCCATCTGGATAGTTGCCTGAAAACTGTTGTTGTAAGAAAACTCCACCAAATGTAGATGATCCTCCCAAGAGCCCTTGAAGTCCAACATACATGCTCTCAACATATCTTCAAGAGTTTGGATCGTTCCCTCCGACTGACCATCAGTTTGAGGATGATAAGCTGTGCTAAACTTCAATCGAGTCCCCAAACTTTCCTGTAAACTCCGCCAAAAGTGTGATAAGAACCGAGTGTCCCGATCGGACACGATACTTACCGGTACTCCATGCAATCTTACAATCTCCTGCATGTACCGCTCTGCCAAAGTCTCTGTTGATTGACCAACCCGGAAAGGAATAAAGTGAGCTGCCTTGGTCAACCGATCGACAATCACCCATACTGCATTGTTGCCTTTTGGACTCCGCGGTAAAGCCGTCACGAAATCCATGGTTATATGTTCCCACTTCCACTGAGGAATAGGAAGTGGTTGCAATAAACCAGCAACCCTTTGATGTTCAGCCTTAACTTGCTGACACACCAAGCACTTTGCCACAAAGCGAGCAATCTCCCGCTTCATGCCTTCCCACCAGAAATGATGTTGAATATCTCGGTACATCTTTGTGCCTCCTGGATGTACAGAATAAGCTGAACTGTGTGCCTCCTTCATAAGCTCTTCACGAACATCTCCCTTTGGCACACACAAACGGCTACCATACCTCAACGAACCATCTTCGTGGATCAATAAATCTGTTCGTAGTCCGGCTTCAACCTGTCCTCGAAACTTTTGCAGTCTAGGGTCCTGCGATTGTGCTGCTTTAATATTCTCGATCGATGATGACTGTACTTGTAGCTGCATCAACTGTCCCGTAGAATGCGGTAGCACAACCTCCAAGTCAAATCTTTGAAAATCTGCAACGATCTCCTTCTACGTAGTCAACACCTGAATTGCTGGTAACCGACTAAGCGCATCCGGCACGACATTGACCTTCCCCGGATGGTACTTAAGATCAAGATCGTAGTCAGCCATCAGCTCCAACCATCTACGTTGCCTCATATTAAGCTCCTTCTGTGTGAACACATACTTCAAGCTCTTATGATCAGTAAAGACTTCGACTCTTTCGCCCAAAAGGTAGTGTCTCCAAATCTTCAAAGCGAAAATCACAGCCGCAAGTTCCAAGTCATGAGTTGGGTAATTCTTCTCATGGGTCTTCAACTGTCTCGATGCGTACGCTACAACCTTCCCATGCTGCATCAAAACACATCCCAATCCTTTCCCAGATGCGTCGCTGTGAATCACCAATCCTCCGGAATTGTCTGGCACGGTCAGAATAGGGGCGGTTATCAACTTCTGCTTCAACGTCTCAAAAGCTAACGTACAGTTGTCCGTCCATACAAAAGGTACCTCCTTGCGCGTAAGCTTGGTTAGCGGCTCCGCCAGACGAGTAAAGTTCTCCACAAATCTTCTGTAGTATCCGGCCAATCCAAGAAAACTTCTTATCTCCGCAACATTCTTTGGAATCGGCCAATCTCGAACTGCTGCAATCTTTTCTGGATCGACGGCAATTCCATCGCCAGACACAACATCCCCCAAAAACTTCACTTCCTCCAGCCAAAACTCGCACTTACTCATCTTCGCGTATAACTTCTCTTGTCTCAATGTCTGTAGTGCGATCTTCAAATGCTCAGCATGCTCCTCAAAACTCTTCGAGTAAACCAGAATATCGTCAATGAATACCACAATGAACTGATCCAAGAACGGTGAAAAGATTCGGTTCATCAAGTCCATGAATACTGCCGGCGCATTCGTTACTCCGAAGGGCATCACTAAGTATTCGTAATGTCCGTACCGAGTCCGGAACGCCGTCTTGCAAATATCTTCTGCTTTCACTCGAACCTGATGATATCCGGATCGCAAATTCAGCTTCGAGAATACCCTCGCGCCACTAAGCTGCTCAAAAAGTTCGCCAATGCGAGGGATCGGGTACTTGTTCTTAATAGTCACCCGGTTTAATTCCCGATAGTCGATGCACATCCTTCTTGTGCCATCCTTCTTCTTTACTAGAAGAACTGGAGCTCCCCAAGGCGAGTTACTGCTTCGAATCCAACCCTTTTCAAGCAATTCAGCAACCTGTTTCTTGACTTCTTCCAACTCTACTGGTGCCATAGGATAATACGCTTTGGATACTGGCGCTGCACCAGGAATAAGATCAATTGCGAACTCCACGTCTCGCTTCGGCGGTAAACCCGATATATCTTCAAACACGTCCATAAAATCACGAACAACAGCCGGCTCTTCACTATTATCAACTTCCATTGCTGCAAGAATATTGTTTGTCGGCCTAGCCCTAAACTCGACTGGCCCGACAGAACTGCTTCCTCCAGTGAAGGTAAACTCAGGATGTCCGGGAATCTGGAAAATTACTTTCTTTGCCCTACAGTCTATGTGAGCGTGGAAAGTGCCAAGAAAATCCATTCCCAAGACGACTTCATAGCTGCCCGTATCAATCACCAAGAAATCTGCAAAAAGCTCCCGTCCGCAAACAACAACTGTACAACCTTTACACTCCCTACTAGATATGATTTTCCCATTCCCAGTGTGTATGTCCCAGAAACTAGACAGGGTCATGCAGGCAATCGAGTGTGTAGCTAAAAACTTGGATGCCATAAAACAGTGGGATGCACCAGAATCAAATAATGCCAATGCGGGAAAACCATGAACGAGTAAAGTACCTGAAACAACTTCTCCTGAGCCTTAGCTTCTTCAGCTGTCAAGGTAAAAGCTCGAGCCTGATTAGGTCCTTGAGTCAGCTGTTTCTGTCCTTGGAACGGTTTCTGCGGAGGCTTCTGAATATCATCCCTCGTACGAAGCTTCGACGGACAAGCACCAACGGCGTGATCAGCCGCTCTACAAACCAAACAAAGTCCCAGCCTCCTTCGACACTCCTTCTGCACGTGCCCAGGTAAACGACAGTAGTCACAAATCACGCTCCTTCTTCGATCAACGATCACAGGCTTCTTCATGGGTGCTACACCTCGACGGTCCACTGGAATACCCTTGCGACCATGAGCTCGGTTTGGTACAAATGTTGGCTTCCTTACCGCAACTGCTGTCTGCTGCAAGCTCCCTTTCATCCCAGATAAACTCTGCTGTTCCCGAGCTGCTGTAAGCACCTGTGAGAAAGTGGTCAAACTCAGGGAGACAATCTGCCGCTGGATGTCCACGTCCAAGCTACGCATGAACCTTCGTGCCCTATCTGCATCATTGGCAACTAAAGGTCCAGTGAATCTGCTGAGTCTCATCCATTCTGCTGCATGCACATCTACGGGTGCTCCATTCTTCCTTAGCCCAATAAACTTCTCTTCCATTTCCTCCCGTGCAGTCCGCGGGAAGAACTTCTCCAGGAAACTCTTAGAAAAATCCGCTCATTTGATCGGCTTGGGCAAGCGGGTCTCCTCCACAAGCCACCATTCTCGGGCGTAGTCCACTAACTGAATGCGTACCACATCAACTCTTTTGTCATCTGGAATCTGTGCCGCGATAAGCAAATTCTCCGTGTCAACTAGCCACTGCTCTCCTGGCAACGGCTCCTCCAAACCAGTAAATGTAGACGGACCCAAACGCCTGAAATTTGCCACGGTCCCTACTCGGTCAACTGGTTTAGCTCCAACATTGTTCACAGACTGCTGAACGATCTGCAGACCTTCCTGAAAAGATTCTGCTTGCTGCTGGATCAGCTCGGTCTGCCTCTTTTGATTCTCCAGCATTCCCCTTATCACTCCAAGCATGGCGGCTTCGTCCACACGCCTCTGGTACGTCTTTAAATTCTTATCTGCCATATTCCTGAAATCAAAACACCCAACATTAGCATGATGATAGATTCAATATATAGATCAAGGATAGAACTCCAAGATACTTAAATAGAGTGCCGTATTGTAACTATGCCGCGGTATCATAGCCACAATTACATAACTCCACCCAAGTCGCCTAAGTCCTAGAGATAACAAGGAATCAGGTTTCGAGTCGATATGCAAAGGAAGTTTGCACATCGTGAAGGATATAATCAGGAAGAATGTGATTCAAGAATGATAAACGGCAAGGTGGCAGGACATGTTTCCTAACACGGGTATTCTGATTCGTGTATTGGGTACAATACCCAACTACAAAAGAATCAACCCAACTAACCTATGGCTCTGATACCAAAAGAACCATGTCACGCCCCGCTTCCCAGAGTACGCTAAAATGGGCACGTGACATAGCCAACCATGCTACCTGTGGGTAGGAAATATCCATCCACAGTCACATTACGGCTGTAGAGATATCAAGAACAAAATAAAACTATCTAAACATGTCCATAATCCAAGATAACAGGAGTCAATAATAAATAAATGCGGAAGCAAATGATCCAATACAAATAACTGAAATGTATGTCCCATAATGCGGGCTCACATCAGGAATAAACTGAAGGAAATAAAAACTAACTAATACTGACACCTCACAGCTCAGCCTGCTGGCTGAAGTACTCCTGCTCGGACTGCAACAACGGTACGGAATCTGGGCCATGCAAAACCCAGACGTCAGCGCGTCATATCATCAAGTAATATAATATGAACAGTGTAGCAGGCAATGCAATATAAACATGAATAAAACGAGAGTAACAATAATATGAATCAAAGCAGTGCAGGGTAGTGTGCAGTGGGTAAACTAAACTGTTCTATCAGGTTTTCTATTCTAAAGTCTTTGAAACCAAATTGATGAATCGTCGATGTAACTCAATAGTATCCCGTGCATGCCCGGGACCACGGTCTAAGACTCTTGGGCTGAAACCGAGACGTGCCGCTAGGCAGTAACAGGTAGCAGGTATAGACGAGTGATGTCAGCATCATCACTCCGGGGCTGGCCTAGCCCGTAAGACTGATCAGAACAAGTAATGAAGTGTTGAGTTACAAGTCAGGTTTCACCTTTGATTTCCCCATACCCCCAAGTTATATATGTCAAGTCAGATATTCAGTAATCAAGAACTAATGCCAACACAGGATCAGGTAAAAACAGGTTTGTCTGGATAGACAACAGGAACGGTCCATGAGGACTACATGTCAGGTTTGTTGGCATTAGACACAAGATCAGGTAACGGGTCAGGTCATGGTACATCAGGTCAAGTCAACAGTGTACGGTACCATGTCAGGTATATCAATATATATATATATAGCAAGTCAGGTCAAGATGTAAACAATATCGTGGGTGTGCTCACAATCAGTTATATAATCTAGCATGGGTATCAACAACATGAGATAAGCAATGAATTAAGTAATAGGCAGTTTCATTCAATTTACAATACAGTTATCAAATTTGTCACAGAGATAATTACAAGAGTGCAGTAAGACAAGCATAGCCGTTTAGTCATGTTAACAGGTTTAAGAACCCTTAGAGGTGCAATGATTTATGTAACGGTTCAGTACAGCTATTTCAGGTTAAATACATACGAGTGTCCGAAAGGAAAAGAACTACAGGGATAAATGCCATAAGCTACGTTAACATTAAAAATATGATTAAACAGGTAAATATGGTTATTAGGTTCAATTTGCAACTGTAGGTTCCAAGTTTAACGGTAAAATGATATAATTCAATATTGTACACGAAAATGAGAAATGATCGTACCAAGTTAAATTTACAGGTTTAGGGTGTCATAATATATAAGTAAAAATAGTATAGCATGTAGCAAGGGTTACTTGCCTCGACGGGTCGCGAACCGGGAAAAACGGAACGTACACGTCGGCGGGGAAACTCGCGACGGGCGCACGGTTCACGGATTGAACCCAAACAACGAACAGTGGAACCACACGGGTCGGGGTACCTCGCTGGAACGTCGGATCACGTCGTCGGTATCGTCGGATTCCGGCGAAAACGTGAACAGAGAATGTCAAGAAGACTATGCAACAAGAAATGAAGGGAAACTAAAGAAGAAGAGGAGACTTACAAGGTACTGCTCTGTGGTCACAGAGAGGAGACGCGAGAACGACGACGAGGTCGACGGGCTCCGGCGGTGGCCTACAGTGACCGCGGGGAGATCTGCCGATTCAAGAAATACATTAGCGGAGAAGGAGAGAAGAAAGGGAGAGAGGAAGGAAGTGATCTCACCGAGGGTTGCTTGCGAGGCCGGGGCTACAGAGGCGGGATCGTCGGCGGCAACAGATCCGGCGGTCGAACACGTGCAGGGAATGTGCAGGTGGCTATGGCGCTGGTCGGGGTGTGCAAGCACTCGGGAATCGATGAGAGAGAGGGCGAGGATGGTGAGGGAATGACGACGACGATGGCGGAGGCGACGACGAGGTGATCGTCGGCGGCGAGACGCAGGAACGGGTGCAGGGGGTCGCGGGTCTGGTCGGGGGTGCACCGGGAGAAGGGAGGAGGAAGTGGGCTTGTGGTTGAGACGAGGAAGAGGAGGCGAGGGTGCTGGTGTCGTCGGCGTTGGGGTTGCGGCGGCGAGGAAGGAGATGGCTAGGGTTTGCATGAGGGGCTCGCGATGGGTTCTCATGAGAAAATATATGGAGGAGGGAAAAGAAGTTTAAATATAGGAGAGAGAGAAAGAGATTTGAGGGAGAGAGAGAGAGAGAGAAAAAAGGGGATTGGAGAGAGAGAGAATGGGATAGAGAGAAGTGGAGAGAGGAGGTGGGGCCCGCAGGAGGTTTAAAAGGAAAAGATTGGTTGAAAGAACTGTAGGAGGTTAGGAAATTTATTTAAAAGATTTATAAGATTAGGGGGGAACAGTAATATATATTATAAGTTAAGGAAATATTCAAAAGTTATAAAATATTAAATTTTGGGTTTTGGCGCAAAATAAAACATTTTCAAATCGCGCCCGGGTCGGGTCCAAAAATTCAAAATTGAAATAATAGGATTTTAAGCGGGATCCAAATTTTAAAATGAAGTGTTTTATGATCAAAAAGCATACCCCCAAAACGGACACACGTACGCGCACGTAGCCGTCCAAACTCGCCCGTTTCACTGAACGGGACGAGAATACGACGCACGGACGCTACAACGGGGTTAGGGGTGTCAAGTAGGCCAAGATGGATATTTTTAATTTTATTTTAGATGATTTAAAATGTTATATGCAAAATTGAGTTGACGGGGTAAAATACAATGAGTAACAAACAAGCACGATAAATGAAATAAGGGTCATACTCCACTCATAAAGTAACAGAAATTAGTAGCATTGGGCCCGGGTGTTACACTAATGCGGTCCCGTCATTTAACCTATCACACCAAAAAAGAATGAAAATATGAAGTACGTATATGCCATCCGCATTCGCCACTGGGCCCTGCCATCACCCGTTAGGTTACTTAACTAACGACAGAGCGGGGGTTGGACTAGCGCGGGTGCAAAACATATACAACATCTACTAGTATATATATAAGTATATAAAACATTCGTCCCAGGCATGATAATAATCAACATCACAGAATCTCAGCCAACAATATAGAGTGGTGGATAATCTTGGAGCTTCGGGTTTCAATTGAGCCGCAAATGAGACCCGACGTTCCCGGTCGTGTGGATAGCCTGTGCAATGAAAACCTGGACCCTACGAGCGCGGCAAGTCACCCACCAATCCCAGAAGTGAGGCAACCCCCTTCAACAAAGAGAATGGGTCATCCAGCACTTCACGGAATCCGGTAACTTGGGCGCTCCTCCGTGGATCAACCTATACCCCCTACGAGTGCGGCGAATAGCTCGCCGATTCTAGAATGAAGCCCCCTCCTTCTCAACGCCATGAGATGTGGGCTTGTTGCCTTCTAGAACCCGGGTATTCGTGCACTCCACCGCGGGGTAATCCTAATACGGAAAAAGAAAATAATATATACAAATTGTGACATCGATCTCAACCCGGTCGTGCCTCAAAAAAATAATATACAACCCGGCAAAGACGGCAGTCCACATGTCGGATGCTCGCCCCGCAAAATGAATATACAAATGAATCCTTAACTATACCACTAACATTGCACCACATGCTATCCACCATGACTATCCAACCACAATCACAGCACAAACACAAAATATCAACGCGAATGTCATGTTCGCAAACCCGTCTAAAAGAACATATAGCAATTAGACGAGTTGTGCCTATCGAATGACATTCACGGTCGCAGATAAAAATGAATGTACTGTAAACTATTAAACGGTGTCAAATATAACGACTTCGAAACACTCTAAATTTCCCCAAACTCAAAAACAACAGAACAT
The DNA here is from genome assembly GCA_030015575.1 of Agapanthus africanus. Lineage (NCBI taxonomy): Eukaryota > Viridiplantae > Streptophyta > Magnoliopsida > Asparagales > Amaryllidaceae > Agapanthus > Agapanthus africanus. The sequence goes on from CM057348.1 coordinate 124,965,065, forward strand.
CAAACTTGGGCAAAAAACAAACAACACCTGAAACCCAAACTCCACGGGATAAGAACACAGACCAAAACTCGAGAAAATCCACCATCTTAAAACCGGTAGCACCGGATTTTATCAAGGTTTGGCCGGCCAAAACTAGTTAGAATCGTCTCGTTTTTTGTCAGTGTTCATCCCTCTGTGAATAGAGCACTCTGCAATTGTTTAAAAAAAAATTGGAGCCTCTGGAAAAATCGACAGAAACTTGAAGTTTGGTTTCTATGTTTGGAGTTGTTTCGGTTTCGTTATTTTAACATTGTTTAAACTTGCTTGTGTAGGGTTTATGGGCTGGCTCTGATAGCATGAAAGGTTACGCTAACGCCCCGGCCAACTTCCGTGGCCAAATGCGGAACAAAATTTTTTCTACGAATCGAAACTTGGCGCTAGAATAAACTTAAACCGGATCTACCATAAACCCAACAAGTAAAAAAGAGAAGCTATATACTATGAAAAGAGTTATACCATGAGGCTCGAGTCCTTCGGGTCTTCACTCCTCTCCTTTAGCATGCTCTTAGTGACCTCCATGATCGAGCTTGATCGTCGGCTCCTTATGTCGAAGATGATCCACCCGAGAGTGTCTACTTTGGGCTTCTACCTTTAAACCAAGGTAACTAGGTCACTTGGTTTGCTAATCTAAGTGACCTAGGTGATGTAGAGAGTGATGATAGAATGTTTTGTCTCAAGAGCCATTGGTTTCTCAACACATGAGACTATAAGGGCTTGAGGTAGAAGAAGAAAGACTTGGAGGTGATGAGAGAGTTGATGAGAGCAACCATGGAAATGAAAAACTGTAGTGGGCTCAAGTGAATAATGGATAATTATATTATCTACTAATAATTCAAGCATGGCAAAGAAAATAATAAACTAATATTTCCATCACAAAATATCTAGATATTTTCTAAAAAATATCTAGATGCCACCTTGCATCAATAGTAAACCCTAACTCACTAAATGAGTTAACAAACTAGCCATGGTTCACTTGAAGAATAGTCAACCCCTCATACCTCCACCTCATTAACCATTTAACTAAATAGTTAAAACAAATAATAGGGTTTCTTCTTCTAATAGCACTCTTGTAACAAATTATAAGAATACCCCTCACCGTATATACATACCCGTATCCGCATTCCGAAAAATACGAATACAAAGAGACAAAAATAATCCATCAATATAATACTAGGATCCGACTTAAACCAAAGCCCGCTAGTATTATCCGCCCGAACATCATAAGTGCACGAGTGCACGCACGTGATCGAACCCTTGCCGTAAGACCATACGACCTCTACATCGTTTTGCCCGAAGTAGGAAAACCCTCTGTGTAGGATACTAAAGGCTCGACAGTACGCTGACAGTGGGTTTAACCACAAGCACGTCAGCGGCACTAGCTGTACGTAACGACTACCCAGGTACCTGCCGAAAAGGAAAGCCGACGAGCAAACTTATCTGGATCCCTAATGAGCCTATCCGTGACAATATCCGTACAGTCCGGTCTCTTCATCAAAAAGTATCGCATACCGGGTCTAGGGAGTGGTAAACGTCAGACCCTAATAACCCGATAAGTCATGCTGATGTGGCTCAGGACTAATCCGGAAAACTACTGATCAACCTACCAGTAAATCCTAACTTCCTTAGCCAAGGTCTTATGGTCCTGACCAATCGAAAACACAGTGCGACATCAACTCCCAATACTGGGAGAGACGAATCCCCAACTATCGCTCACTGCCTCCATATGGCTTGGGACTGTACCCAATCAAAACCTGTTTGCACGACTCAGTAGAGCCGTGATAGGGTAGTGATCAAAGCACAGTAAGAACTCATACGAGACAAATGACGATCTCAGGTCCGAAGACTAACCCATACACATATCACCTGAGAACTTCCATCTGGCGATAGGTATAATACCATCTGGAAGTTCTCTGCGATTCCGTCCAGTATACTCACACCCAGTGAGCACCTGTATACGATCTTAGGTGCATCCGACCAATGGCTGCGGGACCAACTATTGCCCCTTGTCGGGGCTAGAAGCATATACACTAGTCTACTCTGGAGAATCAATGCCCAGTATCGATACTCACACGACCAGGGACCATTTAAGGATGTGCTTATGGACTACCCTGCTCCCATAAGTATGATCACCATCATAACGCAGGTAGTCAAGCAAGATCCTACGGGCTTTATCAACATGTAACCGCAATATGTAATAACATGTATAACATATGCCATGTTAAGATAAAGACAAACCATAATAGTATACTACTGTATTGAGTCTTTATCAATATGTGCAAGCTGGATAAAACATCGATAGAAATAAACACACATATCCTGACAAAGACATCTCAAATAATATACTATATAACTGAGCAAGAATGTCTTGTACATACATATCCCTGGCATCCACATGTATGCATATACAATAATGGCCTCTAGGACATACATATCCAACCGGGGCATGACAGGTTTTGTTGGCGGCCCATGCAGGTCAGTTCTGCATGGACATGTAGGTCAGTTCTGCATGAAGTCCTAAGCAATATAACACAAGAATCAGCAACTAAAAACATTCTTTACATTTCATATTCCTTGAATCTTATAATTTCATATTCTTTGAATCTATCCTAACCCTTTTTTTTCTTTCAAGGTTATGAATTATCCAAACAATACCAGCACAAACTTCAACAATACACCACCGCCTCTTCCACTTATGCCAACCATTGCAGCTCCGATCAACGAGCAAACGGTATTGCTTGAGGCAATCCGAACCCTCCTGGAAGTACAACAGCAGCAGACTGCTATATTATTGAACCGCCCAGAAGCGGAAGCACCCGGAGTGAAGTAATTCCGGGCATTGCACCCGAAGCAATTTTCTAGAAAAGTGAGTCCTTTAGAAGCTGAAGAATAGGCTCAAAGCATTGAGAACGATCTGGAAGCAGCACAAGTGCCAGAGATTGCCTAGGTTAGAATTACGAAGCTGCAACTCACCGACAACGCTCGAGTATGGTGGAAGGCGGAAGAAAGTCGTCTTGCCCAGCCTATCGAATGGAAAACTTTTTGCGACATGTTCGACGAGAAGTACTTTTTAGAGACTGCCCGATTCGACATGGAGCAGCAATTCATTCACTTACAACAAGGCTCTATGTGAAGCAAATCTGTGGATGAGTATGATGCCGAGTTCATTATGTTGAGCAGGTAAAGATATATCTCAAATATTCGATTTTCTTATATCACATACTACACAGCTAACACAAGACCGTAACAGGTTCGTGGAATACCTCATTCCGACTGCTGAGATCAGATCCAGACGATTTCAGCAAGGGTTAGATCTGGAGATCCAAGCTGCCTTAGCTACAAGGGATTTCCTAACTCACGAACTGGCTCTGAAAGCTGCCCGTCGATATGAGGTAGTAGTGAAGATGAAGGACAGACCCCAATCTGCCGGAGTGAAGCGTCATGCCACTTAGATGGAAGGATGAGCCTTTTCAAGGCCACCTTTTGTACCCAGGTGACTGGGAGTACCATTCAACCGGTCCAGCCCAGCCTTTTGCACCTACTGCTGGAGGGATGGACACTTGGCGAAGGATTGTAGGCATGCTAATCGTCTTTACTTAGTCTGCGGCTCAGCCACACATGATATTAGGTCTTGTCCTCGTAGACTCAATCCAAATGCTGCACCCAGACCAGCGATTACCTATCCGCAGCGGCCAGTTATCCAGGCATCTGCTCTACGAATCGCTCTCTTAGCTCCACCTCCTCGTGGACCGACTGCACCTCCTCCTCGTTAGTTCCACCAAGCACAAAGGAACTTACCTCAAGTACAGAGAAACAGACAGAAGAATGCTCCTCCAGCAAGGAGGAATGTACCGAGGCGACGGGCTTTCATAATGACTGTGGAAGAAGCTGAAGCCACTGGCCAAGTCATCACTGGTAACTCTTTCCTTTCAAGCTTTCTTTCATTCTTTATATATACCCATATATCTTTTTCTTATACCTAAAACATATCCTACATAACTTAGGTACGATCTTAGTAGCCTCACTTCTTGCACTAGCACTCTTCGATACTGGAGCATCTCATTGCTTTATGTCGCAACGGTTCGTCCGAACTCATGCGATTCTAGTCAAACCACTGTATCCAGCTGGAATATCAGTTCAGGGAACGGCGTTCTAAAGGCAATAATAGGATACGACCTGTGTCCAGTGGTCATCTGCAGCAAAGAATTCTATGCTGACTTCAAGGTGCTGGACATACCGAATTTCGATGTTGTTTTGGGTATGGATTGGCTAGGAACATTATATGCTACCATTGACTGTCATCAAAGAAGGGTAGTGTTCGAGATTCCAGAGCATCCAGTCTTTTATTTCAAAAGTGGGGACCATACCCTGGAGCCAAGTACATACAAAACAAAATCGAAGAAGGATGTGATTGCAACACTTCAAGCAAAGGAAGGATCGAAGCCAGAGGTAGTTCGAGAGTTCGATAACGTATTTCCTGAAGACATATCAGGTTTGCCTCCCGATCGAGCTCTTGAGTTTAGCATTGATTTAGTACCTGGAGCACAACCGGTGATCAAAGCTTCGTATCGCTTGATTCCCGAAGGTTTGAAAGAGATCCGAACTCAGTTGGACGAATTATTGAAGAAAGGATGGATTCGTCCCAGCACTTCAAGTTGGGGATCGCCAGTTCTGCTTGTGAAGAAGAAGGAAGGTTCATACAGAATGCGCATTGATTATAGAGCTCGGAATGAAGTAACTATAAAGAACAAGTATCCACTTCCGTGCATCGACGATCTGTTAAATCAGCTAAGTGGGTCTTGCGTTTTCTCCAAATTAGATTTTTGTTTGGATATCATCAGGTGAAGGTCAAAAGGTCTGATATTCTGAAAACGGCATTTAGGACACGCTATGGTCATTATGAGTTTCTTGTGATGCCATTTGGAGTGACCAACGCACAAGATATATTCATGAACCCAATGAATCAAGTTTTCCGAGAGTACCTAGACAGGTTTGTTGTCATCTTCATCGACGACATCCTGGTGTATTCTAAGAGTCGGAAAGAATATGTCGAGCACTTACGAATTGTCCTGGAAACTTTACGACAGCATCAACTCTATGCCAAGTACAGCAAGTGCGAGTTTTGGCTAGATCAAGTCGGTTTTCTCGGACATACTGTATCAAGCGATGAAATCTCTGTAGATCCAGATAAGGTATCAGCAGTAAGCGAATAGCCAACACCGAAGTCAGTGAAGGACATTCAAAGTTTCTGGGTTTAGCAGGATATTACAGAAGATTCATTGAAGGATTTTCGAAGATTGCAACACCACTGACCAAGCTCACGCGTAAAGATGAAGAATTCGTGTGGTCAGAAGCATGCGAACAAGCTTTCGTAGAACTCAAGTCAAGATTGACATCAGCGTCTATTCTCATCATACCGGACCAATCTGGAGGTTTCAAAGTGCATTACAAAGCATCCGGTAAGGGATTAGGAAGTGTTCTACATCAGCACGGTAAAGTTGTAGCTTATGCATCAAGACAGCTGAAAATTCATAAGCACAACTATCCGACGCATGATCTAGAGTTGGCAGCCGTTATCTTTGCTCTTAAGATTTGGCGCCATTATCTTCTTGGAGAAAGAGTGGACATATACACAGACCACAAGAGTATGAAATATGTGTTTACTCAGAAAGAGTTGAATATGCGGCAGAGAAGATGGTTAGAACTTATGTCGGACTTCGACATCAACCTACGATATCATCCAGGGATGGTGAATGTAGTACCTGATGCACTTAGTCGCCAACCACTATCAATGAATCTCACCGCACAGTGGAAGCTTCAACAAGATTTGCATAAGATGGAGATAGAAGTGGTCATTCCAGGTAACGCTTCAAGTTTGATGAACTTACAAGTTCAATCTACTATTGTCAATCAGATCAAAGCAGCTCAAGCAAGTGATGCCAAGTTGCAAAAGATCAGAGAACAAGTAGAAAGTGGACTTAGAACAAACTTCATCATCCATGAAGACAGATCTTTGAGATACGGCAGTAGATTGTGTGTACCACAAGGTTCTGTTCAGGAAGAATTGATGAAAGAAGCTCATAGCTCTCCCTATTCAGTACACCCTGGTGGTACAAAGATCTGCGGCAACATTACTGGTGGCATGGAATGAAGCGTGAAGTTGCCAGAAGCGTCGCTAAATGTTTGGTGTGTCAGCAAGTAAAAGCTGAACATCACAGGACTGCTGGTTTACTACAACCATTACCTATTCCAGAATGGAAGTGACAACACATCACCATGGACTTCGTGACTGCTATTTCTCGCAGTATGAAAAGTAACGATGCGGTATGGGTTATTATGGATCAACTCACAAAACCGGCTCAATTTATTCCCTTTCGAGTTGGCCAATCTACCAAGATATTAGCAAAGAAGTACATGGAGGTAAGTTTGAATCTAAGTAAGATTTAACTCTTTAATAGGTACTATCTCCGATACCTATGAACTCATGCAGGAGATCGTGAGATTACATAGAGTACCAGTTTGCATTGTCTCCGATCGTGACACCGGATTTCGATCGCAATTTTGGCAGAGTCTGCAAGCTAGCTTGGGAACAAGTCTGAACTTTAGCACAGCTTACCATCCACAAACAGATGGACAGTCTGAGCGAACGATTCAGATCTTAGAAGACATGCTAAGAGCTTGTATGCTAGACTTCGGAGGATCGTGGAAAGATCACATACATCTTGTGGAGTTTTCATACAACAACAACTACCAAGCAAGTATTGGAATGGCACCCTTTGCAGCTCTATATGGAAGGAAGTGTCGTTCACTATTAAGTTGGGACGACATCGGAGATAGAGAACTCCTTTGACCTGAGATGATAGTAGCAACAGCGGATATAGTTCGCACTATCAGGGAAAGAATGCGCATAGCCCAAGACCGACAGAAGCACTGGGCTGATGCAAAACGCCATCACTTAGAGTTCCAACTGGAAGATCGTGTATTTTTGAAGATTTCACCAAACCGTGGAGTGATTCGCTTTGGAAGGCGGGGTAAGCTAAGTCCGAGATACATTGGATTGTTTGATATACTCGACAAGTCGGAGAAGTGGCTTATCGCTTGGCACTTCCACCCTTATTAGGAGTGCACAATGTATTCCACATATCCCAACTCAGAAGGTATGTAAGTGATCTCGGTCATATTCTTGATCACTCCGAGCTCATTTTACAGACGGATCTATCTTGTGAGCAACAACCCATTGAAATCCTGGACAGAAAGGTGAAGTCACTTCGGAACAAGGAAGTAACTTGGTCCGGGTGATGTGGAGAAAAGACACACCAGGAGAATCAACATGGAAAAGAGAAGACGATGTACAAGATACACTCACTTGTTTGTAAATTAATCCTTAAAATAATTGTAAATTTTGAAGACGAAATTTTTGTAAGGAGGGTAGAATGTAACTACTCTGTATCGGTGTACAGAAGATTTGTTTAAAAGTTAATATACAAATGGAGTATTTGCAATCCTGCGTATGCTATAAGTATTTAATTTACTTTTGAACAGCAAGAAAACACTTGTAGCTCACTTGTAAAGTCTTGCATTGCTGTGACATAGTCCTATGTACGAATCCCATCAGCCACATATTATTTTTTATTGATTTTTCTTTTAAACTTTTGAAAGCTCAAAAGTTTACACGTGCACTGCACGTAAAAATGAAAAGTCTCATAAAACAAACATGTGGAAAGTGATAATTAAGCAGCTTAGGATACGTGGCCCCAATCCAGAGCCCCTCCCCTCCGAATCGACCAGGGAGATTTAGCCAAGGGACCGGCACCGCTGGGCCCCCGTAAGCATTTCCTCCAAAAAAAATCCCCACACCCCTTGGACTCCCCCCAGTACTCCTATGCTGTTTGATTTCTCTGCATTTATCCAGAGAATGATAAATCCCCTCTTTAATCCATTTTAATGCATATTTTTAATTCATTCTTCAATTCTCAAAACTCTAATTTCTCCTATAAATACCACACCGCACCATAGCCCTCCTCGTTCAGAATTCCATTGCCAAAACTCTCTAAAATTTCTAAGTCCAAAAAGTTGTACAAGTGGAGTTAGCTCAAGGCAAAGTTCCGACGACGTTTCGGGAAAAATCCGGAGACGAAACGACTCCACGACGCTTTCGGAAGTTCCTTCTACCTCTTCCCTCTTCTTTCAATCAGTAAGTCCCCTATCCCCTCCTCTCCTTCTATTAAAAAGACTTCTCTTTTCAAAACTCGTCGGAAGCGGAATTAATCCGACTTCCGATTCTAATTTCTTTAAAAACTCAATTTTTCTTAACCACATAATAACCATCTTTTTATATCTTGTTTAATAAACATAAAACAACATCTACAACAAGTTTCAATTCAAAATATATTGTTAAACAACTTTTAGTTAACTTTTACGGTAAAATACCATCTAGTTTATATACGACATTACTTTATAGTTTGGCTCATATTACCTTTAGAAAACTCACGAGGTAATGACCTACCTCATCACAAAATTACTTTATGTTTGACTTAAAACATCCGGCACTACATTAACTCTCCCCGGATGATACTTTAGATCAAGATCATAGTCAACCATCAGCTCTAACCATCTACACTGCCTCATGTTGAACTCTTTCTGTGTGAACACGTACTTTAGGCTCTTATGATCCATAAACACTTCAACACTTTTGCCCAATAAGTAGTGTCTCCAAATCTTTAGCGCAAAAATCACTGCTGCTAGTTCCAAGTCATGAGTTGAGTAGTTCTTCTCATGAGTCTTCAATTGTCTCAACGCATAAGCTATACCCTTCTCATGCTGCATCAGAACACATTCCAAGCCTTTCCCGGATGCATTGATGTGAATAACTAGTCCTTCGGAACTAACTGGCACAGTCAGAATAGGAGCGGTGGTCAATCTCTACTTCTATGCTTCAAAAGCTGACGCACACTTCTCAGTCCATACGAACGGTATCTCCTTTCATGTTAGCTTGGTCAATGGTTATGCTATTCGAGCGAAGTTCTCCACAAACCTTCTATAATATCCAGCAAGTCCAAGAAAACTTCTGATCTTCACCACATTTTTTGGAATCGGCCAATCATGAACAGCTGCAATCTATTCGGGGTCAACTGCAATTCCATCTCCAGATATAATATAACCCAAGAACTTCACTTTATCGAGCCCAAAACTTTCACTTGCTCATCTTAGCGTATAGCTTTTCTTGTCTCGCGTTTGTTGTGCGATCCTCAAGTGTTCTTCATGCTCTTCTTTGCTCCTCGAATAGACAAAAATATCGTCAATAAACACCACTACGAACTGGTCTAGATATAGTGAAAAGATTCGGTACATCAAGTCCATAAATATTGCTGGAGCGTTAGTAACTCCAAATGGCATCACTAAATACTCGTAATGCCCATATCGAGTTCGAAACTCCGTCTTGCAAATGTCTTCTGCTTTCACCCAAACTTGATGATACTTTGATCGCACATCCAACTTCAACAATACTCTCGCGCCACTGAGTTGATCAAACAGTTCGTCGATGCGAGGGATTGGGTGCTTATTCTCAATAGTCACTTGATTTAAATCTCGATAGTCAATGCACATCCTCCGCGTGCCATCTTTCTTCTTGACTAAAGAACTAGAGCTCCCCACGGTGAACCACTGCTGTGAATCCAACCCTTCTCTAGTAATTCGGAAACTTGTCTCTTTACCTCTTCCAGTTCCACCGGTGCCATCGGATAATAAGCCTTCAAAATTGGCGCTGCTACAGGAATAAGATCAATCGCGAACTCCATATCTCGTTTAGACGATACACCCGAGATTTCCTTGAACACATCCATAAAATCCCGAACCGCTATCAGTGCTTCGTCTATAACTTATTTACGAACTTCACCTTTAGTAAACGGTTCCCCTCATCATGAATTTGCAAGTTTGTTCTAAAACTTATGAGTTATCAGCCAACCACACTTCCACTGCGCTACTCTGATAAACTGAGGCGGGTCTGTCAGAACTTCTTCAATCAAACATTTTTCATCTGATTGGCCTTAAAGCGGTCTGTACCAGCTCCCGCTGGGGTTAATCTCGAACTACTGCAATCATCATATGTTCTCTTGTGTTTCTCCTTGTTCTTCGAAACGCAAACAGACTGGTCACTACAGGACAATGGGAAAGATATAACGCGGTTGTTAGATTTAAGTTCACGATAAGGTATAAATTCGTAAGCAATGAAACTAAGAGAAACAAAGTAGTACAATGAACATAAGTCAAGAAAATAAATTGAAATAGGACTCCGGCTATTAGATATATGTATGCCCTAGAAGCCATTATTTGATAGTGGATGCTTGGACATGTATATATACAGAGGACTTTCTTGCTCGACATGATAGTATGCTATCTGGTTACTCTTTATCTTAACATGTTCACTTGATTGTGTATACTGTTCATTTGATACATGTTGATAAAGCCCTTAGGATATTAGCTTGACTACCATGATTATGATGCAGATCATACTAGTGGGGCATGTGTAGTCTATAAGTATATCCTTAAATATTCCTAGTCGTGGGTATATTGAGACGGGGCATCAATATTCTAGAGTAGACTAGCGTATACGTTTCTTGACCCAGTTAAGGGGGGGCGATGGATGATCCAATATCCATTAGTGTTTGACACCAAAGATTGTATACGGGTGCTCATTGGAGACTTAGTACACTGAACGGACTCGCCGAGAACTCCTATATGGTATTATATCTATCGTCGGATAGCAGTTCTCAGGTGACACTTGTACAGGTTAGTCTGTAGACCCGAGATCGGCATAGAGTCTTGTGTGTTCTCCCTCTGTGCTTTGATTTCCACCCTACCACGGCTCTACTGAGTCATGCAAACAGGTGGCTTTTGGGTACAGTCCTGAGACACATGGAGACAATGAGTGATAGGAGGGTTTCATCTCTTTCGGTATTGGGAGTTGATGTTGTACTATGCGTGATTGGCTATAACTCGAAGTCCCTGGCCAGGGTTGATGAGATTTACTGATAAGTGTTATCGGTAGTTTTTCGACCTGTTATAGGCCACACATTGGCATGACTTATTGAGTTATTGGGGTCGACGACACCATCCCTAGACTCAATATGCAACATATCAGGTGAAGAGACCGGACTGTACGGTAAGTGTTGCTGGTTGGCTCTACGGGAGTTTGGACAAGTTCGCTTGTTGTTCTTCTGTTCGCTCAATACTTGGGTGGCCGTTATGTGCAGCTAGTACCGCTAACGGTTTGTGGGTATCTGATATGATCACCACCTACTGCTAGCGTATTGACGAGTCTTAGAGTCCCACATAGTGGTTTCCGAGCTCAGGAGAAACGAAGTGGGGCACATATGGAGATATGTGCGGGAGCTTGATTAATACGAGTATATGATACCGTATTTTAATCTGGCGTTTTCTATTGGTCAGGTTATATGTGATATGACCGGATTATTAAATCAAGTGTTGATTTAAGATGATGACTAATTGCTCATTACTAATTCCTTTCTTTTGTGTGCATGTATGTATGTATATTTATATGGATTTATATACACATATACATGTGTGCATGTGTCATGGTGGATGATACATTGGACATGGCTATGTTAGACTCACATGGGAATATATATTAGATATTTGATTTTGAGAAAAATGGAAATTAAATGATAATCTCATAGTTGATCTCATGCTTCTACACTCTTCTTTGAAAATATCTTATTAACCATGGTTTATTATTTAATTATCCACTAACTCACTCTCTCAAAATATCTAAGATATTTTCCATGGCTCATATATATTTGTGAGTGTGACTCTCTCTCATGGTTATCATTATCTTATCTCAAGTTAAGCTTAGCCATTTACTCCATCTTCTTCCTCCAAGCTCTTTACCTTTTTCTAGTAAGTGAGAGAAAAAGAAAAAAAAGGATCTTTAGAGAGAAAAATACCCACTTCATCAATTTATATTAGTCTAGCACACTTATATAGGTTGTTAGCCTCACTTCTACTTAGTTTAGTAAAGTTAGAGCTTGAGTGTAAGGAACTCCGAGTGAATCATCGTGGACAACGAAGACTACAAGCGAAAGTATTCCAAGTTTCGAGTGGAACCAAGGAGTCCAAGGACATCTACACGAAGCTATAGAAGAGAATGAGAGTTCTACAAAGGTTGTAGTTCTTTTTCTCTTAGTGTTAAACATTATTTAGTATATGATACTTAGCATGTTAACTTAGGTAACCATAATCCTCTAGTTCGATTCTAGGTTTGTGTTTCTTAGCACTCTAGATTTTTTAAAATTGCATACTTGATGCTTGTTAAAACCTAGTGAGGGTGCTAAAAAACTCCAATACCAGCTTACCAAAATAGAGTACCGTATTGTAACCATACCGCGGTACATAGTTACAATCACATAACTCCATCCAAGTCGCTCAAATCTTACTATCAAAATCGAGTGAAAAAGAGGGGAGAAATAATAAGGAATCAAGAGGATTCCAAATTGAGATGCAATATCATTTCCATATCGTCAAGATAAAAGAGTTTAAAGGAAAGATAGAGTTCAAGAATTTGAATGACAAGACAATAATGTGGCAGGACGTGTTCCTAAAATTCTGGGTCTTAAGGATAATGTATTGGGTATCATGCCCAACAAAAAATTGAACCAAGCCCAACTAACTTAAAACCTATGCTCTGATACCAACAAAACCCTGTCACGCCCCGCTTCCTAAAGTACAAAAATTTCGGGACGTAACAAAACCAGCCATGCTACCTACGATAAGGAAATATCTTTCCATAGTCACATTAAGGCTGTCAATCAGTAATCAAGAACAATAAAGTACCAAATCTATTTATCACATGTCCAATAGTCACAAGAACAATAACTGGAAAAGATAGCGGAAGCAATAAAGATCCAAAGAATAAATAACCCGCATAAGAGCTATATCAATGAGGTGGTCCTCACTGATCGGCAATCCTGTTGAATACTCACATGCTATGTCAAGTATCTAGGCCATGCAAAACCCAGACATCAGTGCGTCATAAATATCAAAATAATAGTGTAATCAGAACAGGATGCTATAAAGAAGATATGAGTATAAACCATAATCACATGTGTAAAACAGTGGGCTATAGCTATGTCACGTGTATCCTAAAGTCTGTGCTTCTAGGTTATCTATTCTACAAGTCTTTGAAATCAATTAATGGAATCGTCGATGTAACTCAATAGTATCCCGTGTGTGCTCAGGACTACGGTCAAGACCCTCGAGGCTGAATCCGAGACGTGCCGCCAAGCAGTAAAACATGGTATCATGTACAGACGAATGATGTTAGTATCATCATTCCGGGGCCCGAAGCCCGTATCGACTGATCGGTCTCTGGAAAGTATCGAACTGTCGAGTTACAAGTCATGTTTCATTATTGATTTCCTCTTTTGCCTTAGGTTTTGTGTTCAAGTCAGATATTGATGATATCTACCCAATGCCAATACAAGATCAAGCAAGTGTTAGTTGTATGTATGCCCTGGAGGCCATTGTTGTATATGATTGTATATTACAATGGATGCTTGGACATATATAGGGAGGACTTTCTTGATCGACATGATAGTATGCTATCTGGTTGCTCTTTATCTTAACATGTAGACTAGTATCGTGATATTGTCTTGCTCTCACATGTTGGTAAATCCCTTAGGATGTACTTGACTACCAGTATTATGATGCAGATCATACTAGTGGGGCCAGGGTAGTCCACAAGTATATCCTTTAATTGTTCCTAGTCGAGGGTGTATCGAGACGGGGCATCGATATTCCAGAGTAGACTAGCGTATACGTTTCTTAACCCATATGATGGGCGATAGATGATCCCACATCCATTGGTGTTTGACATCAAAGATTGTATACGGGTGCTCAGTGGAGACTGGGTACACCGAATAGGACTCGCCGAGAACTCCTAGATGGTATTATACCTAACGTCAGATAGCAGTTCTCTAGTGACACTGGTACAGATTAGTCTGTAGACTCGAGATCGTCATAGAGTCTTGTGTGATTCCTACCGTGCTTTGATTTCCACCTTACCACGTTTAAGAGAGCGTGCAAAACGGTGGTTTTTTGGTACAGTCCCGAGTCACATGGAGGCAATGAGCGATAGGAGGGGATTCGTCTCTCCCAGTATTAGGGGTTGATGTTACGCTGTGCTCAATTGGCCATAACAGGAAGTCCCTGGCCAGGGCTAATACAGAGATTTACTGGTAAGTGTTATCAGTAGTTTCTCGACCCGTTATGAGCCTCATATCGGCATGACTTATCAAGTTACTGGGGTCCGACGTTTACCACCCCTAGACTCGATATGCGACATATCAGACGAAGAGACCGGACTGTACGGTAGTGTTACTTATTGGATTCACAGGAGTATGAGCATGCTTGCTTGTTGATCTTCTGATCGCTCAATACCCGGGTAGCCGTTACGTCCAGCTGGTACCGCTGACGGCTTGTGGGTGACTGATATGATCATCACCTACTGCCGGCGTATTGATGCGTCTTTAGAGTCCTACACAGAGGTTTCCTAGCTCATACGAAACGAAGTATGGCACATATGTGATATGTGCGGGACCGAGATTAATACGTGTATGTGATACCGTATTTCAATCTCGCAATATAGGTTACATGTGATATAACTGGATTGTTGAATCAAGTGTTGATTCAATGATATGTTATATGTATATGTGATATGCATATTAATGATATTAATCGGTTGTATGCGGTACAGCCGGGTTATTAAATCAAGTGTTGATTTAATAATTTAATGTATAATTATATATATGATATATTAATATACATTAACTAATATTAGCTCACTTAAGAAAATGTTTTTCTCATTATACATTTAATATATGTGTGATATATGTTAATGTATTTATTTTGTATCATGCTAAATGATACATTGGATTTGGGTGTATGAGACTCATACCATACTTAAGATAATATGGGGTTTTAATTATTAAGGGAAAATCAAAATTAGGTGGAAATTAGTCATGGCTTGAAGCTTGGAGAAGCTTGTGGTAATCATTGACTTAGTCCACTAATTTTGTTTTACTTTAGATATTTATTAACCTAACCATTATCTTTACCTATGGTTTAGTCTCTATATGAGTTATATATGATATTTTCTCACTCATAGTTCATGAGTTGATCACTTGTTCATTTTCTTCATCTCCCCTATTTTTTTGCTATCTAGTTTTGAGTGAGAAAAGAAAAGAGTGAGAGAAAAATAATTCTAAAGTGAGCAAAATTCCTACTTCATAAATTTACACTAGACTAACCATTTAGTATAGGTTGTTTGCTTCACTAATTCTCAATTAGTGAAGAGGTAGCTTGAGTTAGAGATTCTTCGACGTAGATCATCTTCGGCCTCGAAGATCCTTGAGCAAGCTCGTTCCTTTCACCTAATGGAGCCTAACGAGAGTCCAGGACACCACTACATGGAGCAAAGGGACTACTACACGGAGCTTTAGAAGTGAAGGACCGATCTACAAAGGTTGTATTCCCATTTCACTTAGTGTAAAGTTGTTTACATATTTATTAAACCCTGATCCTCTAGTTAAATCCTTGGTTAGCACTCTAGGTTTTTTAAAATTGCATGCTTGATACCCTAGAAAACGTAGTGAGGGTGCTATGGTACCCAGCAGTAAGTACAGGTCTTGTCTATCTAGACAACAAGTCCGTCCATCAGGACAACAAGTCAGGATTGTCGGCATTAGTAATAATCCAAGTAATGAGTCTAGTAATGTATCTTGAACATGTCAAGCAGTATGTATTAAACAGGATAAATACTTAACAGAAAACAGTAACCAGTTTATTAAAACACTGTAGAAATAACTAATGTATACTATCTATTTTGAAAGGTATAATTAATCTATCCATATATATGTATACCTATTTGTAATAACGTTTTACGTTTGCTACTATATATACTGCAGTCTAGGTAGATAATGAAATGGCAGTGAAAATTATAATAAAATTATAATGAACTAGCATACAACGGGATAAAACTGTTATTGTTATAAATACGGATTAATGCTGTAAAATTGTATATTGAAAATAACTTGCTAACTATTAACATACGTATATTAATAAATAACTATATATTGGAATATGTAATATAGCATGTCGCAAGTTTAGAAACTTGCATCGGAAAAAACGGTTGATGTGCAAGCGATGACATCAATAGGTTGATCGACTATTGCTACACAAAAAATCAAAAAACAATGGCGTCCGCAATGATAAAGGTGTGCAGCGGCTCGGCGCGACACGACACAGTGCGTGAAGTGGCATGATACGGTGCCGGGCCTTACGGTGACACAGGGCTGATGCGATGGTGGCACACAGGTGGCATGAGCTGAGCACGAAGCGGGCATGGTGTGGCACAAGAGCAGGGCACAAGGCGTGACACGGTCTGGGTACAGTGATGACACGGTCATGGCATGGTCTGGGTACGGTGCATGGTCTGGTGGTGGTTTGGTCTGGGTATGGTGCATACTCTGGTTTTGGTCTGGTGGTGATATGGTGACGACATGGTGATGGCACGGTGGTGGTCTGGTGGTGGTCTGGTATGGGTATGGTGGTGGTCTGGTGGTGACATGGTGATGGCGCGGTAGTAGCACGGTGGTGGTTTCGTGGTAGTCTGGTCTAGGTACGGTGGTGACGTGATGATAACATGTTGGTGGCGCGGTGGTGACGAGGGAGTTGGGGAGAGAGACACTAGAGAGAGAATTATATATATATATATATATATATATATATATATATATATATATATATATATATATATGGTAACTAGATAATATCAAATCATTCCAAATATTACCCGAATCTAGTCAAATCTAGTCAAAAAATATAGTTTTGAGAATAAAATATATACGTAAAGATTTTGATTATAATGCAATAATCTAGTATTAAATACATATACCCCCAAATAAAATTTAAATAAATATACATAAATATTTACTAAATATTTTGTTGTCAATATTTTAGAATTTGATCATAATATATAAGAACAACAATAAGACATGGGGTGATATGCCATACAAAGTCGGTTAGAAAAAAAATATTATTTAGTTATATCTTGTACTATAAATAGATATGTAAAGATCTAAATATATAATATAGATATTATGCTAGATTCACATGGATACACTTTACTGGCAAATCTCAGATATAATATTGCACCATCTTGGAT
This sequence comes from Agapanthus africanus, assembly GCA_030015575.1. NCBI lineage: Eukaryota > Viridiplantae > Streptophyta > Magnoliopsida > Asparagales > Amaryllidaceae > Agapanthus > Agapanthus africanus. The sequence continues at coordinate 124,982,340 of CM057348.1, forward strand.
TCTAAACTTGCGGGTCGAATCGGATAACGACTACTACTATTCGAATAATTCGCGAACCAATAGATAAAATAAAAGAATTATAAAGGAAGACTTAAAATATCAACTTATATTGTATAAATGTACTTGGGTGTTACAATCATCACCATCACTTTTATCTCTATTATGTTCCAACACCGTTGGATCCGTAGCAGGTACATCGATTGGATGTGCGGAACCAACATTGGGGACTTACATGGTACTTAATGTTCCGGCTTCATACCGACAAAATCTCGACCTATCATCTGTAAACGTTGTCCATCCCATATTGTATTCCGTATTGTATAACTGCATGTGCTCAGTATTTTGGGATATAATATTGAAGCCGAAACTTGGCGTTGGCATGCAATTAAAATCGAAATTTGGCGGTGACATGCAATTATAACTGGACGGAGGTATATAAGAACCGCACATAAATTTATGTATACTTAGTAAATATACCTCCATTATCAATAAATAGTATTCCACTAAATGTATATGTGGTATAAAGATATGTAAGGTAATACTTATTTCGTAAACTGCCAATTCACTGGCGTCTCGCTTGATGTGCCTTCACCTATATAATTTTGATCTATATACTATTAATCATTGATGGGAGATATAAATCCGGTAGAATCAACATTCATATTGAGCATGCGTGTCATTTCTCCTTACGAGTATTGCTCGGATGCTCGAAAAGAAGGCTCAGACACTTCAGAATAAGGTTCGGGCAGTTAAGCGGACGTCAATATCTACTTCTTCACAAATTGCTCGATTGATTTCGATTCCGATACAAGCATGACTTGTGTATTCTCATCATCGGATACTTCAATGGCGGTATATTCATGCTTCGTCGGTCATTTGCATATTAAGGAGATATTGAACTCTAACGGAATGATTTTGGTAGGTTTGTATACTATTTGGCATAGCTCGTTGTATGTGCTAGATTTCTTGACTCTAGTCATCTTAGTTTTTCCACCAACATATTCAGAAATATTGTTTTTTCCAATCGTTAATTAGCCACCGAATTAGCAAACTTGATGGATATAATTATCCATCATTTTTCCACCTGCCGGAAATATTGAAGCACTTTGAGAGTTCTCATCAAATAACCTACTTATTTATCTTCACAATTATACTCAACTAATTATATAAAATTACAATAAAATCCATATTTATAAAATGTAACAAGTTGCAAGAACTTGTATCCTACTCATTGATCTGTCACAAGTAAAATCGGGGAAAACCCCTAATATGTACCCAATTTGTTCGAATTGCTTACCCAATACGAAATTTTAACCAAAATTTTTTATGAATTATTTTTAAATAAAATTAGGATTTAGCTATGCTCACAGTGGTAATGACGATGGCGAGAATGAAGGTGATTGTTCGTCCATGAATTTCCACTTAAATCTGCACAAGCGAGAGACTGTGAAGTCGAGAGAGCTGAGTGTGCCAGAGAGATGAGAGAGGGGGGGGAAGGGAAAAATAAGAGAGAGGAGGTCTCGGGAGGGAGATGGGGGGTCGAAGGTAGGGGAAATAAAGGAGGTCTCGGGGGAGGTCGGCGGAATAGCGGTCTCAGGGGGAAGAGAGAGATCGGGAGGAGAGAGAGTACATGAGATAGAGAGAGCGGCCGAGAGAGAGAGAAGAGAGGAATGAGGAAAGTTAATGTATCGTATCAATTTAAGTAGGGGAATGGACGCAGTTTGAAAGTGTACCCTATTATTTTGGACTAAAATATATGGGCGCAGTTTGAAACTGCGCCCATTATATTTGTATGGGACGCATTTTCAAACTGCGCCACGTACATTTGTAATCGACGCAGTTTGAAACTGCGCCCCTAATAAAAAAGTTTATTTGACGCCAGCACTGACGTGACGCTTACGAGACAGAAAGTGGTCTCTTTTTGTAATAAGTTTTCAAAATGGTTTGTTTTAAAAATTATTATTTAAAAATGGTTTAATAAATAAATTGTCCAATAGAAGTGGCTGTGTAAGAACTAACAAGTGTAGGCTTGCCTAATGCCAATGTGTTTGGCTGTATAAATTTGGAAATATAATGCATTTACAATTACATGCAGTTGTATCTAGTGTGCTTGCATCTTCGATTCCTTATTTGGTTAATAAGTGTTCCAAGTTCCAACTAAAAGTGTCTTTCCTACTGTCTTTCCTATTATCTTTTATTTTCCAACACATAGGCATGTTTTCTAACACATAGGCATGCAGTTGCAAAAATGTTCAATTTAAGCATGGTTGCAACAATATGGTTTTTTTTTTTTCCGAACTATATATAAGAACACCACACACTTGTTTTATAGTTCGGTATAGTTGAAATCGCATGGCGCTCCAACTACACCTAATCAAACAGCCCTTGAATAGATGATTAATAACAATGGTGCTATTACCGTGGGGTGTGAGGGTAAAACAGGCCTACCGTGGGTATTAGGGTGTTTTGACTAGTGATTTATGAGTAAGGATCATTCGAGCATGCAAAATAATAGTCGTGACCACCAATTCATGAAACCAAATAGCCTAAAGTGTACCGGATTTATAAGAAAAGTATTGATGGCTTATGGATTTTCATAATCCTACTGTTTAGTTTTGATAATGTTACACAATATTAATAGATATGTGTGTGTGTGTGTTTCATATTGCATATCTCATAACGCTGTATATGAGCTTGGTCGTGTTTGAGAACGATTTCAGGATATCAACCGACACAAGCCTATCATGATGGATGAAGGATGTTGAGCTAAAACGACAAATCTATTGGAGGTTGAACATAATGGACTAGAGCTCCTCAATGAACAAATTCAAGCTCAAGAAGTTGAGGAGCCAAAAATCCAAATTTAAAGAATTCAAGAATCGAAAGAATCGAAGAAATCAAGAGTTCGAGCTACAAGTATATTCTCGAGGAAATCGATATAAGTATTTCGTGTTTATAAGATTAGCATGAAAAGGCTCTAACACATACACTATTGCATGCATGAAACTTTCGAGCAAAACTTGGCAAAGTTTTTCATTCAAAACGATTTTCAAGTTCAAGTTCAAAATTTTCTGTGGATTCGTTCTTCAAACGTCTGTATACTATTGGAAAACATGCACAAGTTTAAAATGTCTGTTTCTTACTTTAAAACAAACTTCTGAAGTTTACCAGAACAAACGTCTGGTTGTTCTCTGAGTTTTCATTGTCGTAAAACTTTTGACATAACAAACGTCTGTCAATAATTCTTCAGACGTCTGGTTGTTCTATGTGTTTTCATTACCTTAAAACTTTTGACGGAACAAACGTCTGTCAATATTTCTTCAGATGTCTGCTTGTTCTCTGTGTTTTCATTGCTTTAAAACTTTTGAGGGAACAAACGTTAGAACCTTTTGGCACAAACGTCTGAAGGTTAAAATCTTTGAAAATCTTTTCTTATTCAGACGTGTGTCACTTGTTCTTCAGACATTTGTCTGTTCTTTGTACTTTCTTTGGCCATATTTTGAAAACCACGGCAAAGGTCTGAAGCTCTTGACGACAGACGTCTGAAACTATTTTTCGTTTGAAAAAATTACCGTTACAGTGTATTTAATGCTACAACGACTAGTTTTATTTTGCCTTCAGACGTCTATCGACTTTGCCTTTAGACGTCTGTTTTTCTGCCTGAGGTGTAATAAATGCATGTGCTTGAATGTTTTTTGTGTGGGGTTTAAAAAGGATTCTTGTGTAGTTATTGCACAACAACCATTCTGAAAAATTGCATTCATTTTCTTGAGTTCATCTTCACCCACCAAAAGAAAATGAAAATACTTGAGTTTTAATTGCAAATCAAATACTAAGTATTCTAGACCTTTGATTGTAAACTCTTGAGAGGGTGTCTTGGATTGTAATTTTCTTCCTCTTCTCTTTTTGTGTGGAATCTCTTGAATGCAAGAGAGTTATAAGTGAGGAGAAATCTTATGAAGAGAGTCGAGTGACGTGTTGTTGCGGGTATGCAAAGTGTTTGTCTCATCGGAGACGTTATCAACTGGAATGGGCTCGTACACCTAAAGAAAGAGGACTAGAGGATCTCCCAAAACTCTATAAAATCGCTCTTGTTTGTGTTTGATTATCTCTAACTCTCTAGTTATAATTGTATTTGTTTTTATTAGCTAGTAGATTTTTAATTTGTGGAAATTGCTAGTATAATCCTATTCAACCTCTCTAGATTATTTCAAGTATGACCATTTTCTTAAGCCTTCATGGGTTCTACCAGAATCGCATCTTTCACTATGGACCAACACGTTGATGTCCATTTTCCTGCTCTTTTATTGCCTCTGTTGAGGAATAGTCCACGTTTTCAGAAAGCTTAATTCAAATACGGTCTGCAGGTTCTGAGATGTTCGACATTAAAACTTTACTGATTTTTTTCTTTCGATACCCAACCTGTAAATATTCCGACTATTCTTTCCTATCACTGAAAAAATGTTCAATTTAATCGAGGGGCAACGCCAAAATTCGTAAGGAAACATAAAAGGTTTTATGGATACATGGCCCTGAAACTAGTTTAACCAGGTACAAGTTTGAGAATGAGCCACACAACAAGCAATTGACTGATATACAATTTGGTACATATGGGATGCCCCATTTCAAATTGTGAAAACAGCAAACAAAACTAAAAACCTACAGTACTAGGATTGGAGAATCTGATCGGTAAACGTTTTTTCGAATACATGCCCAACGTGACAACGATGGAGGTTCATGGTCATTCTGGTCCTAAACTATCAAAGCATTACATACTTAAAAAGAATTACGGGGAAAGGTTTCAATCAAAAGAACAAGACATCATAATACGAAGATAACAATTGATTGGGTATCAGTTAGCCGAAACTAGTTTCATATTTCTAATGCACACCAGGTTGCCTCCTCCACTGTCACATTGCCTTGGCTTGAGCATTAACAGTACTCGTCCTCAGATTCCACTGATAGCTCGCCAGATTGCTGCAGTGAGTAAATGATGAATTATAAAGTGCTTGAAAAAAGGGGAAAGATGAAGCTAAGAATACACGGCATAATCAAATTGAGAAAGACTGGACATAGCAGCAACCAGGTCTGAGAGGTACCTTTCTCTTGAGGTAGGCTGTTATGGCCTTCTCATAATCGGCTCTCTTTTCCGTAGCTATATCATAGTATTTGACCTTTTCCTGAAAATATATAGTGAAACAGGAATAAATGCCATGATATATAAAATTGTAGTGAGATAATTATAAGTAACAACAAAGCAATTCAATCCTTCTTTTCGCTTCCTTGTGTGGGAAGGTGACAGGAGTAGAAGCACATCGCTAACAGGTAAAATCCTCTAAACAAAGCCTTTGAGTTTTCATGGAGTTCTGTTTAACTGTGCTTATATTCTGCTATTCGACGATATCCCCGCGCTAGATATTTGTGTTTACATGATTGACCCATGAACATCACAGGAATCTTATTACAAGTCACTCTATGCCATCGATCACAATCTTCAGCACCAAAACATGGACATTATATTGAGGTTAAGGCCTTTTTAACCACAAAAAAAACATGGACATTATGGAGTACAAAGGAACCTTACAAATCGTTGTATTATAGTGCCAACTTTTTGTAGTACAAAATTTAAGAAATCTAAAGTTTCAGCTGGCAACCTACCTTTTCATCATTTTTGACAATAACCGTCAGCTGGTTAAAATAACAAGTGCAGGGTATGGGAAACTAAGCTCGTTCGTTCGTGTCGTATTTATCTATATGCCTTGGGGAAACGTACTAATGGGATGCATATTTTATTTAGTTAAATTAAGGCAGATCAACTTAGGTCCACATTGGCATAATTATTAACCAGATATGATATTTGTTGGATCAAAGTGTTCACTAATCCGCAACTTGTAAATCAGGTAGGATCAAGATGTTGATCTCCAGACCCACCAAGGATTGTCCTAGACCCATCTCTTTAGCAAGAAACAATAAATATAGAATCGACATGCACGCTGATTAGTAAACATTGCCCCATTTGCTAGTGGGACCATAAGAACTTTACACACAGAACTGACGGAATTAAACACATTTTCTTACCTATAGAAGAGAACGGTATTATTCGAAATTTGAGACGTGTTGCAAAAATGTAACAGACTGACAAAAACTGAAGCACAGACAGAAAAGATAAATAAAAAGAAGAGAAAACTAGAGATCCCTAGTCAAAGACAGAATTAAATAGCCTCCACGATTGGGAGATTTAGAATCTCATCAGAACAACGATCTATGTGGTGATGTTCCATCACCTAATTTTTTAAAAATTTGCCCCGCTTATTTACTCACAACACATTTAATCAAATCCTCACCAACAGCTTTACTTCATACAGTTAGATTTATAGTCATATCTGTTCCTGCTTCCAACTCGTCACCCATCTTTCACCACTTGAAATTCTTTTGCTGTTCATAACCGTACAATTAGCTCACCTAGTCCTTCCAAAATGAGCTATCAGTTCATATCCAATCAACTTCACCTTGTTTGATCTACAATTTCACAGGATGTTCTAATTTACTCACAAGCAGAACGCCGACGATAAGCATAGTTACCCATTTATGAGTAGTAGATCCAAAACCTTTATCGATGCTATAGGCCATGATTTTGTTTCGTTCAAACCTGAGATGTATCGGCCTTTCAGTAGAGGGGACAAGCTCGTCAGGGATATAACATCACAGATGGAAACCTATAAAGATTGTCAGAAAGGCTGGATTTTTTTTTTTTGAAAGCCTGACCCGTATCTAATTTTAATTCTAATTGATCCCTCCCTCCTCTACGCCACAGAGAGCATATGATCCTACTATTTCCATTTTCTTTCAGTTTTTCTGATATACCTCCTCAAACTCTTCCTTTCCCTCCTTGTGAAGGCAACAGTATACTAGAGAGGTGTTACAACATAGAGGTTGGTCTGGGGAAACTCTGCTAGGCTTGTGACTGCAATCCAGAAACAGCATTTCATATTCTCATTAGCCTCTGTAGCTAGCTGTTGCTGTTTGCCTAGGATGCAGGAGCTTTTTTCCGTGAAGAGCATCCCAGATTCTATTGATGATCTTTTCAGCAATTGGCTTTTTTCAGTTTCAGCACCTACTGTTCCTACATGGCAATTAGTTTGTTTCTCTGCATGTTGGCACCTTTGGTTGGAAAGAAATGCTCATGTCGTCAATTCAAAACTAAGAGGAAAGATAAATTATTAATGTCTATTTTTCATAGGTTCTCAGAATGGAAGCAGTAGATTATAAAGTATGGTGTCGAGCTCTAGGATTTATCAGGCTTACTTCAGTGTGAGGCATTGCAATAACGAGCTGCATCCAAATTTTAACTAGGCTTAGTTCAGTTTTCAGTGCGAGGCTGATTGCTATGTCGAAACCTTGGATTTATCATGTTATCTTCAGTTGGAGGCTGATGACACCATGACAAAGACGAGCTCAATACCAGTTTTAAATTGGTTTAGTTCGGTTTTTTAGCTTTCGTTTTATTTTCTGAAGTTGGAGTTTATTATTTTTTAGCTTTTGTTATGTTTGAGGGAAAAGGACTAATTTTTTGTTCACAGTAGGAACGTGTTGGACAATTTTTCAACAGAAGCTTAGTAACAGGGGACGACAAAGATCCGCTCTACCTTCTATTACTCGATTGGGCTACCATCCACAGTAATCCTATAATTGATTCCAGTTCTTGTTCCCTCTATTACTGTACCTAATACTCTTGATTATATTTTATATAATATTTTGATTAGGGGTTTTCCCTACCTTTTACTTTCAGAAAAGGGCGGGCCGGGGGGGGGGGGGGGGGGGGGGGGGGAAGGCATCAGTAGCGCAATAAGGCATCTTGACACGGGTTAGGAGTCAACAATTTTTTGACTGAGACTGATGGATTATAGTTCAGCTTGGATTTAGACTAATCAAATGCCAAGTAATATCTTTTAATTGGATTAGATATTTTTCAAGGTTTATGAGCATCTGAATAGACAGATTCAAAAAGAAAATCAAATGACTGCCAGGTAAGTATTTGTATGGAATGCATAGGCAAATGGGACTAAGTCATATATGCACAAGCTAGCTGATTGCCATGGCTTCACCCCTCACTGTACTGGGAACATGGCAGGGCACCAGAAAAGGAGCAAGGGTGATTTTTTTCGCCGATTTGTTACTGACCATTACCTATATCATTATCTTTGAACTTTGAAGTTCTAACATTGTAATTTAAACGTCGAAACCACCAACATTTCTAAAACTAAAGCCTAGAGGGAACAGAAGCCCAGAATCAAGTATTTTGGTCTTTCTACAGGCCTACAAACACTGCAGTTTGCACGGGCACTGATAAAATATGAAATTAATTATCAAAAAAGCAAAACAGCAAAGCATGAATGGCCTTTATCCTAGGGGTCGGGCTCTGTTATATTAATCCATCTCTTCCATTTAGCTCTGTTAAAGATTGCTGCGTTGATTAAATAAGCAACTAATATATCTCTTTTGACCATCTTCCTTCATGTTTCTTTAGGCCTACCTGCAGCCCTTGCTTGTACTATTAACTACAATTTAGTCACTCCAACTAATGCTGTTATTGTCTCCGTTGCACATTTCCAAACCATCTCTATTGGTTCTCCTCATTTTATTCTCCATAGGAACTGCTTTCAACTTCTTATGGATGTTTCATATAGCAATATCATGTGCGGAGTGCTTAGAGCGAGTTTTAAAAAACTTTACATTTAATTATGGAAATATTTTGTAGCATTACAATACAAAGCACATGTTATTGACATATGAAACATGTACTGCTCATAATCACAATATTTCTTTTACTCATTCTTTAAGAAGCCACTATAATTCATGGTTCGCTCAGAAATGCACTTTCCAATTCATGAGACTCAATGTGTTGGTCAGCCGACAGTCATAACTCTAGAAACTTTTATTACTTTCCTCAGATTTTCTTCCCCATACTTCATAAACGCACAAACATTTGAAATTTGGAAACAAAGATAAAAGAAACGGTCGCTAATTATGCTTGTTGCAGGCTTCTTTTACTATTATTTAGCAATTAGTGTGTGTTGTGCGTCTTATACAACCGAACACAACAACTGCGCCATAGTAAGTTGTCTTTTGTTTTAAAATGATAGAATCAAACCTCGAAGTTCAAGGTTTTCCACTTGTCCCCGCACGCCTTCCCAATCTGACAGGTTAAAAGTCGAGTGTCATATTCATGGGAAAAAACAAGAAGAAATGAGCTCAATTCAGATATGAAAAGCTCAACTCAGTGCATACGTCACGCATTGTTTTTACTTCTGGATGTTCAACTTGATAAGTCTTCCTAAACTCTTCCCTACAAACAATAAACAAAATTAATTAAAACATTCCTACAATTATGCAAGTTCCCCACAAAATTAAACAACTTCGAGGAAGCAACAAATAAGAAAACATTAAAAGAAGCCAAAATCACAATAATAAGATGATAAAATCACAGCTAGCAATAATTTAGATAAATTAAAATTGGTAAGATAGTTTTTGTATTTTTTGAAAGAAATAAGTACAAACTAGCAGCATCAACAATGTCCATATTGTTCTAAGTAGGGGAAAGAAAAAGAGTGTGCAATAGAAGGATGATCTGCACTTGTTTGTTGGTCTATGGTTAACTGCACCAGCCTTTAACTTTAAGCTTCATATGGTCTTAATCTCTGCCGCATAAATTATGAATTTTCAATTTCAAACGTTTGTAAATAGCCCACTTAAGCCTCTGCGTCTTTCGTTGTATCTGCTTTGGGCGCTTTAGCCCAACTTTGAGATATAGAATATTTTCCTAGTGTATGTATTGCTTTATATGCGTATATACAAATATATTGTTGTCATTGGGATGTTAGTGTCAATTCCTTTATTTGTGTATTAGTTATGCAATTTCTTATTAAAAAATTGTCTTTTTCTATTTTTTAATTACTTTTGTTAATTTCTTTATCAGATTTTTTTTATTTTCAAAATAGCCCCATTGCGTTTTGACGTTAGAAGTAGAAGACCCTGTATCTCTAACTTCATTGCTCCACTATTGACAGCAAATTACAAGATAATGTTTTTTACATAGAAAGGTTTAACAATATGACGCATTGAGGCTGATAGACTAATCGATTGACAATCGAAAATTGGGGTAAATTTACTATGACAAGATGAATGAAAGGATTGCATCTTGGATGGATCAACAGATACAATATGCAAATACAACATGAAACAAAACAGATGTTACTATAGGGTCAGTAACTATAACTTGGTACTCACTCTAAACGGTAAATTCATACTTATCTAATGATGTACTTGAATTTTGAAGAAAGAGATCCAATACCAATAGTAGGATGATAAAAAAAATGATTCATTCTTCCTTCCCTAATAGGCTAATAATAAAGTGGCCTAGCATTTGGCCAATTTATAAAATACCTCTACTGTTAGTCTTTGCAATCCAAAGTGATTGAATCCTCAATGGCCATGTCCTGAACTTGTGGCAAGCCCCTCTCTTGCCTATCTTTCGCTGGCTAGGAAATTTAGAACCAAGTCAGAGAGCGGGAGGGCTAATGGCAAGTTGACATCCAACCAAAAAACTTATAAGCTTAACATAAGCTTTGCAGTCTACATCCTACCTCATTGTAATGAGGAAAAAAAAAGGCTTACATGATGATCTCATATTTAATACAAATTTTATACGTGACAAGAAATCTAATGCAAGCCAAGTGTGAAGTGCGTGACGGGCATGGTACCATAAGAGATGTGACTGCTTACACTAGTAGCCATGCGAAGTGCTACCCCATATTAAGCATAAACTTTATGATATCGACCAGTATGAAGCCAACCAGGAATATGCGAGAGGTCCCGCCAATATCATGTAACACCCTAAAACTATGATACAAAGTACTAAATGTATTAGTTTAGTTTTTTTTCTCAAATAAATTTATTATTATTTTATTATTGGAGTTTAATATTTATCTTGCTAATCTATAATATCTTATTTGTAAGAATATAATATTGTATTTGTCTAACATTTAGGTATGTAACCATATTTATATTTTAGTATTATAGTTAATAAGATATATTTAGTATTTATGTTTGTTTGATAATTTATTAATATCTTATTTTAATTTGCTTTTAATAGATTTCAAATATTAGATTTGTAACCAAATATAGTTTAGTAAGATAATTTTAAAAGACGTGTGTTTTAGTTGTTGTATATAGTTAGGGGGTTTTATGATTCTTACCTTTATCTCTTTGTGTGTGTCCCTCATATTAATTATCTCTCTTCATCAATAAAAAAATCTATTTCCTCCAACTAACCGAACTAATCTCTCCCCTCATCTTAACAACCCAAATTATATATATATATATATATATATATATAACAATTTTTCTCTCTCCTATATTTAAATCCTAAACAAACTAATATATATACATAATCTATATCTATTTTTCTCTCATCCTTAAACTAAATTATATTTACATATATAATCAAACCTCTCTCTCCAAATAATAATAATATTCCTATATACTCATATAATATATACTATAACATTTAGAGTTGTATATATATATATATATATATATATATATATATATATATTATTCTCTTCCTGCCCATCATCAGTTCTCCATCTCTCTAACAAATTCTTTCTCTATCTCATCAATATATATTTCCAAACCCATAAACAAATCATCTCTCATAAACTAATTCCTCTCTTCCTCTTCCAGATTCTCTCTCCTACAAATATACACATAAATCCCAATATTAATATTAATATATATTCCTAAATTATTAAGATTTCTCTCAAATATATATTCCCACATTTCTCCCTCTCCTTATAATATAGCGTCCATATCTCTCTCTCCCATCACATTATTATTATTATTATTATTTTAATCAAGCCCTAACCATAGCCACTAACCCATCTCCTTCACCAACCAACGCCGCACCGATCACCAGCGTCACAACCTTCGCCGCTGCCCCTTGAAACCGCTTCGACACCAGCGCCACCATCTTCATCACTGCAGCCTTCCCGACCACCATTCCACCCCCTGCCATCATCTTCCTCATCTCGTCCCTCACCTTTACGCTGAGCCTCCACCGCAACCATCATTGTCGCCATCTTCTTCATCATCGAGAACCCACAACCGATCACCGCCGAGATCCATACCCGAGTAACCCAACACCATCTTCATCACCGTCGTTGTCTACAAAGCTTACTATCGCAGTTGCAGATTTCAAGCCGAGCCCAACTACAAAGCCGATGAGGGCACCCAGCCAACTTGAATGTTTGTTCTTTGGCTTGTTGAGTTATGATGTCTATGCCTATGTGATGGTTCTGTGTGATATACACACAAAAGTGCTTCAACATTTGGCTTAATTTAATGCTTTATAGGTTTGGCATCATACACGAGATCCAAGTTTCGTTTTTTGCCTTGTGTGGCGTTCGTATCTCCATTGTTTTCATAACCGTGTTCTTCTCGAGGCAAGTACTCTTACTCTTTCCTATTGTCGATGTATCATTAGTGATTAATTAAATAAATTCTTAATAGTTAACAATTCGGATAATTGTGATAATACACACACACGATGAAAACCCTAGTGAAGCACACCCATTAATTAGAATTATAAATATCATATTTGTTACATGCTCAATTAAATATCACGACTTTTGGAATTGTTTAAATTGGAATCGAACCCCATTAATAAACATCATTAAAATCATCGTTACTTTAATATTAGTTATTGATAAATACTTGCTTATCGTTGATGTTAAGACCATGATATTACCTGTTAATATTGACATGTATAAGAACCCCTCTGATATGACGTATACCTATCTGAGACTGTTATCATTAACATGCTTACATGATCCTTGTATAACACATGTTTAACATATTGATATGACACTATTTCCCGTTATTATTGACATGTTAGAATAAACCTTGATGCGTTATACCGTTGATCATTATTAGCTGCTAGTAAAATGCAATCACCAATTAGAATGTTGAACTTTCAGCCATGAAACAATTACTCGTGCTTATGTGTTTACCATACCGTACTATCACCGTGACTTGTCATGATTTTCCTGTCCAGTCAGTATTCTATATTTTGTTTGAGTTTATCGTCATGTTAGTTCTAGATATGCGGGGTGCTGGGATAGTTTAAGTGTGAGTTCGTTCAGCAAGATCTCAGGAGTCTCATTGTCGGCAGCTCGTACCAGGCTATATCGGTCCTTTGTACATACAGCTCGTACCGGGCTATATTGGTCATTAAAGCTCGTACTAGGCTATATCAGTCACTTGTTCATACAACTCATACCGGGCTATATCAATCAGTTGTTCATTAGCTAGTACTGGGCTTTAAACGATCATATGTTACTATTGTCAGTACCGGGCTTTATACGGTCACTTGTTCATTCCACAGTTGGGCCCATATTTTCTTGCCCCTGGGCCCTACCCTAGGGTTGGGAATACTCCTACAAAGGTTGACATACATACTCGAACTCACGCTAGACTAAATTACCCTTTAGTGGCCCACTAGGACGTGACTTGACTTGTTTATATGTTTTTTCATATTATTACCATATCCATATTTAGATGTGCACGTGGGCTTCACTACACTCACATATTCATACTATCACACATACATACACTATTACGATTGAGTACTTACGGGATATTCTGGCATCCCTAGGACTTGTCATCTCAGGTTTAGAGACTGATTCACAGGCAAAACATGATCATAGTGACTATCATGAGTTTACCGAAGATCAGCAGTATTTGTAGATTTATTTCAATTTCTATTTCAGTTCATACTTAGCATGTGAGCCCTTCGCGAGATGTTAGGAATAATGTATCTTTTATTTTGGATCATGTATTGCATTTATTTAGAACCCTTTGTTATTCGGTGGATTTTATTGAATCTATTACTATCTTGCGATTCCATTTTAACATTATTTGTTATTTATGCAGTATGATATTAATATTATATCTTGAATATTATCGTACAGGTTTAGCTATACAACATTCATGTGAATATGGAAGAATTTTTCCTTACCATAGATAATATGGCTGGCCTTTGTTGCTCTCCGTATTTTTTATTTTGGGAAGCGGACGTGACAAGATTTTGTTGGTATCAAAGTCAGGCTGACGTTGAAGTTAGATTTGGTTTTGACCGACCGTTTAGGTTAGAACCACATGTCTAGAATACCCTTAAGGTATCATGCTGCATATTCCGTTGACTCTAATTGTAAGATTCAGACGATACCGCGACATGATTACAATGTGTTATTCTGTTTAACTTTAAGTTCTACCATTGATTCGTTTTTATTAATTTGATTTCGTTGTACCACTTGGTTCCCTTTCCGTTCAGTTACTCGCAAATCTATATTTTATTTTAATTTCGGGACCACACGTTCTTTTATGTCCACTTTTTTCGCCACTATACATCCTATGCCACACGGAACTTTGAAACAAGACTGGGAAGTACAATTTTGTTTTAAATGGTTTGGTTAGGTACATTCCTTGTACACTGGCTGTTGGGCTAAGATCATGCCTCTCATACCACATCTATTCCTTAATTCTTGTACTTTCGTTTTTTAAATTTCGAGGACAATTTCGTGTAAGATGGGTAGGATGCAACACCCTAGAACTATGATACAATATACTAAATGTATTAGTTTAGTTTTTTTCTTAAATAAATTTATTATTATTTTATTATTGGAGTTTAATATTTATTTTGCTAATCTACAATATCGTATTTATATGAATATAATATTTTATTTGTCTAATATTTAGTTATGTAACCATATTTATATTTTAGTATTATAGTTAACAAGAGATATTTAATATTTCAGTTTGTTTGATAATTTATTAATATCTTATTTTAATTTGCATTTAATATATTTTTAAATATTAGAGTTTTTACCAAATATAGTTTGATAAGATAATTTTAAAAGGCATGTGTTTTGGTTGTAGTATATAGTTAGAGAGTTTTATGATTCATAGCTAATTCCTTTTGTGCGTGTACATCCCTCATATTAATTATCTCTCTTCATCAACAAACAAATCTCTTTCGTCCAACTAACCGAACTAATCTCTCCCCTCACCTTAACAAACCAAATTATATATATATATATATATATAATTCTACATATATCTCTATCCCTCTAACAATTTTTTTCTCCTAGATTTAAATCCTAAACAAACTAATATATACATAATCTATATATATTTCTCTCTCATCCTTAAACTAAATTATATATATTTATATAATCAAACCTCTCTAAATAATAATAATACTCCTATATACTCATATAATATATACTATAACATTAGAGTTGTAACTATATATATATATACCTAATATATATTATTCACTCCCTCTCCTATCAACAATTCTCTTTCTAACAAATTCTCTCTCATCAATATATATTTTCAAACCCACAAACAAATCATCATCTCTCTCATAAACTAATTCCACTCTCCCTTTCTCAGATTCTCTCTCCCCCACAAATATACACATATAAATCCCAATACTAATATTAATATATATTCCTAAATTATTAAGATCTCTCCCTCTCAAATATTTATTCCCAGAATTCTCTTCTTTATAATATAACATCTCTCTCTCTCCAATCACATTATTATTATTATTATTTTAACCGAGCCCTAACTATAGCCACCAACCCATCTTCTTCACCAACTGACGCCGCACCAATCACCGGCGCCTCAACCTTCGCCGCTACCCCTTGAAGCCGCCTCAGCACCAGCGCCACCATCTTCATCACTGCAGCCTTCCCGACCACCATTGCCATCCCCTTGCCGTCATCTTCCTCATCTCGTCCCTCATCTCTAAACCGAGCCTCAACCGCAACCATCATTGTCGCCATCTTCTTCATTATCGAGAACCCACAGTCGAGCACCACCGAGATCTATACCCGAGTAACCCAACACCATCGTCATCACCGTCATTGTTTACCAAGCTTACTGTCGCAGTTGCATATTCCAAGCCGAGCCCAACTTTAAAGCCGATGATGGGCACCCAGCCAACTTAAATGTTTGTTCTTTGGCTTGTTGAGTTATGATGTTTTTGCCTATGTGATGGTTTTGTGTGTTGTATACACACAAAAGTGCTTCAACGTTTGGCTTAATTTGATCCTCTATAGGTTTGGCACCATACACAAGATCCTAGTTTCGTTTTTGCCTTGTGTGGCGTTCGTGTCTCAGTCGTTTTCATAGCCGTGTTCGTCTCGAGGCAAGTATTCTCGCTCTTTCATATTGTCAATGTATCATCGGCGATTAATTAAATAAATTCTTAACATTTAACAATTCAGATGAATTATGAATTGTGATATATATATATATACGATGAAAACCCTAATGTAGCACACCAATTAATTAAAATTATAAATATCATATTTGTTAATATCACGACTTTTGGAATTGTTTAAATTGGAATCGAACCCCATTAATAAACATCATTAAAATCATCGTTGCGTTAATATTAGTTATTGATAAATACTTGCTTATCGGTGATGTTAAGACCATGATATTACCTGTTAATATTGACATGTATAAGAACCCCTCTGATATGACGTATACTTATCTGAGGTGTTATCATTAACATGCTTACATGATCCTTGTATAACACATGTTTAACATATTGCTATGACACTATTTCCCGTTATTATTGACATGTTAGAATAACTCTTGATGTGTTATACCGTTGTGATCATTATTAATTGTTAGTAAAATGCAATCACCAATTAGAATGCGGAACTTTCATGCCATGAAACAATTACTCGTACTTACGTGTTTACCATACAGTACTATCATCGTGGCTTGTCCAGACAGCATTCTATATTGTGTTTGAGTTTATCGTCATGTTAGTTCTAGATACGCGGGGTGTTGGGGTAGTTTGAGTGTTAGGTGTTGGGGTAGTTTGAGTGTGAATTCGTTCAACAGGATCTCAGGAGTCCCATTGCCGGCAGCTCGGTCGCTTGTTAACATTAGCTGGTACCAGGCTTTAAACGGTCATTTGTTACCATTGCCGTTACCGGGCTTTATACGGTCACTTGTTCATTCATCGTGTTTCCTTGCTCCAGGGTCCTGCCCTTGGATTGGGAATACTCCTGCAGAGATTGACGTACACACGCGAACTCACGCTAGACTAGATTACCCTCTTTAGTGACCCGCTAGGATGTGATTTGACCTGTTTATATGCTTGTTTCATATTATTACTATATCCATATTTACATGTATACGCGAGCTTCACTACACTCACATATTCATGCTATTACACACATACATACACTATTACGATTGAGTACTTGTAGGATGTTCTGACATCTCTCAGACTTGCCATCTCAGGTTTAGATACTGATTCACAGGCAAAGCAGGATCACAGTGACTATGAGGAGTTCGCTGAAAATCGGTAGTATTCGTAGATTTATTTCTATTTCAGTTCGTACTTAGTTTGTGAGCCCTTCACGGGACGTTAGGAATAATGTATCTTTTATTTTGGATCATGTATTACGTTTATTTGAAACCCTTTGTTATTCGATGGATTTTATTGAATCTATTACTATCTTGTGATTCCATTTTGACATTACTTGTTATTTATGCAGCATGATGTTACTATTATATCTTGGATATTATCGTATATGTTTAGCTATACAGCCTTCATGTACTATGGAAGGATTTTTTCCTTACCGTAGGTAGCATGGTTGGCCTTCGTTGCTTTCCGTATTCCGTATTTTGGGAAACGAGACACGACATATTATATATTTTTAAAATTAAAACTCATTAGAACATTACCAAGATATCCTTAATGAAACAAAGTGAATGGGCAATACTCATAATCCTTTTTTTTCTTTAAACTTGCCATCTAGTTAGTTTAACAATTTAGTTAATTTTGGCTTTGCTTTGAATTGATTTAACATATTCTAGGTTGTAGCTAGTTTGTTCTGAATTTCTTGTACTTAATTGGTTTTGTTCTATGTTAACAAGCCAAAACGAAGCAAGCTCCACTAAGGAGATCGAACGGAGCTCGTTTGTTTATCTGTTTGCAAGCTTGACTCATATAGCAATCAAGTTGTTACGTAACTGAACCAGAGCTAAGGGATATGTGACGAACAGAAATGAGCACGCCCAAGCTTGAGACAAACTCAAGCGGAACTGGAGCTAGAACAAAATTAATTAAGCTGTGTGTGGAAATTGGTAGGCTCGTTTAGCACCCTGATAACAAGGCCAATAACCAAACCTAATGAACACACTACTTTTCAGATTCTTGTCAAAATCCAAATATATCAAGGGGCTGTTTGGTTGGAAACAAGAACAAAAAGCAAAATTCGTTGTATGCCCCAGATGTTGCATGCGACATTTGTTGCAGATAAAAAACCCCAAATCCATTGTTTGGTTGTCTATATTTTTTGTAGTCGGATTTCCAAATCCAAACAACTTCTTGTGTATGGTTGAATAAACAAAAGAAAATGCAATATTTGTTGCAATTTTTCTTAGTTGCCATATAAATTTAATGTGGCATCCTTAATTAATACCCTGATCACCATTCACAAATTTGCAGCATTTGTTGCAATCAAAATGGTTGCAACAAATGTTGCAAGAATTTGCAGAGTGTAGGGGTAGTTTCAGCATTAAAACTTATTAATGATATTTTGGGGTGGGATGATTATCCACCTGTTTCTTTAAAAATGAAAAAATTACAAAAATTGGTTGCGACAAATGTTGCAAGAATTTGACACATTTTGCATCTCCATTTCCATTTCCAATTCAAGTTTGTTGCTAACCAAGCATTGGAAATGAAGATTCTTTCCTACAAAGATTGCATGCATCTCCATTTCTAAGCGACCAAACAACTCAAAAATATTGTTTGAGGTACAAAAACATTATATGGAAGAAATTTAAAAAACAAATGATTTACCAAATAACGACGAAATATTAGAGAAATCTATTGGTTAAGCAGTCAAAAAAATTAATAGCATATGAAAGGTAAACAATTGTAAAATAGTCATTTTCTATAGAATAAGCAGTCAATTAATCAAATCCTTCAAATCCTAATTCCCGTTCCTTCACACTCTTTTACTCAAATCCTTCAAATCCTAAATCTTTCAAATTTTGAGGGATTAGTGTGAAAAATATCAACCTTTAAAAACATACGAGCATCATATACAAACAAAGTGGATGCTGACTAATATGAGATGTAGGCTATAAACCCTCCACATAACCTGTTGAAAATATACATATTTAATAAGTCATCAAAAAGTACAACAAACTTATGTTGCAACAACACATACAACAGCATGGATACATGACATGAGTAGGACACATACAGATATGTTAAAAAGGGCAAATATTAAAGAAAGGATACAGATCAAAATTTATCATGATACATATCGTGTTTCGTTTTCTTATGTATCGTATCGCATATCATATCGCGAATCATACGATACATATTTTTTCCTTGCAATAATGAAGTCCTTATGTATAGAACTATGTATAACAAAGAATGATCAAAATGACAACATACAAGATAAAGCAAAATTTTAAAATTGCAACCACACAAATGCATACATATAAATTACACATGCTCATGCAATTTGATAACCAAAATGATACCAAGGTCCAAAATATTTATCTTTACGTCAAAAACATAAACATAATAAGTTTCAAAAATAAAACATCCTAACCAAGTTCTTAGATATTCATATAAACAAAAAGTCAATTCTAAGAATAATCATTCATCTTCTATATCCATCAAGTTTTTTAAACATCTATATTAAACAAAAAGGTTGATTCTATGAATAATCAATCTTCTCCAAATGATCCATCACTATCATCTTCAAGAGTGATATCTTCACTCTCCTCATCGTTATCAATTTCACTCTTCACAAACTCTTCTTTCTCATCATCTATCTCCACTACTTTTTTTCCTTCTCTTTGACTCTTTTTTTATAGTAATCGCGTTTAAATTTTGAAATCCTATAAATAATTGGCATAAAAAATATTAGATACTTTCCCATTAGAAATTAATAAAATCAAACAACTGATAGTAAAAAGAAATATTTTATACCTCTTTTCTTTCTTTTCTTATTTGGCCCTGCCTCTTCAAGTTCAAAGCATTTATAAATATACATCTAAGATGTTTCTCCCGGTAAGCAAGCTTCTTCTTGCTCCGTGATACATTAATCATCCGACTCCATATCGAAATGACAAATCATATCATATGTTTATCCCGCTTCTTCTTTTTCCTTTTGCCTCTTTCATTTTCAAATGTAGATTATTATTAAAATAAAGCAAAGCATTTAGCATTAATTGTTGCGACCTATTTCTTTTTTTAGAGTGGACATACCCAAACACAATCTAATTTCGCTCTCATCCCGTGGCACTATATGTAAGGCTCAACATACGGATTGCAAGCCATTAGAGTTTCTTACACTCATCACCATAATCCTCCCACCATAAACCTAACATCAAAGAATATACAAAAAAATATACATAGAAAAACAAAGTCATAAGCTTAAGACTTTAAATAGTTTTAAAAACTTATTTTTCAATACTTAATAATAATAATTAGCAATTACCGGGTTGCTTCTTGTCTTTTGTGTCTTTTAAAATGTTTATGCCAAATATTCATTTGACATTATGAAACCTATTGTTCACTAAATATGACTCCTATTTCACTTATTGGAAATATCTTCTCAATCATTGCATACGATACATATTTCTTTTTATTATTTTCTAGAATGGTAGGAGAATTATGGTGATGGGTGTAAAGAACTCCAATGGCTTGCAATCCGGGTGTTGAGCGTTACATGTAGTGTCACGGATAAGCGCGAAATTAAGGTGTGTTTGAGTAACCTCTAAAAAAGAAATATGTTGTGTTGAAAGTAAAAAAAAATGATGGGGACTTTAAAGATAGTCCCATATTGAAAACAACAAAAGAAACAATAGGTATAAAATATAAAATGGGTCACGCCTTAATAAGGCTTGAGTTTTATTGTTGGAGCTCACTTATATCAAAGGCCCATGTGTACCTATTAAAAGTCCATCACTCTCTCAACTTTAAATAAACTTTAAATTCTAACATGGTATCAGAGCCAATGACGTGGCAACCACACCAAAAAAAAGTGATGGTTGCATGTGGGGGTGTTGAAAGTAAAAACCAAATGATGGAATTTTAAATTAGTTCCACATTGGAAACAACAAAAAAACAAATGGGTATAAGATATAAGATGGGTCAAACCTCCACAAGCCTTGAGTCTTATTGTTGGAACCCACTTATCATTAAAAGCTCATACGTAAAAGCTTATCACTCCTACTCTTCTACAACAACAGCAACTGAGCCTTTTATCCCAAGCATATAAGGTAGGCTACATGAACCAACATGAGAATCACGCCGGGTCCAACACATGAATCCTCCGCCTCCACTCACTCCTATCGAACAATATACTTTCATTGAGGCATTTGGTAACCATATCTTTTCGTATCATCTCCATCCATGTTTTCTTCGGTCTCTCTTTCGCCCTTTTGACATTGCCTATATCGAGAGTATCCATTCATCAAATCGGTGCTTCTATAGGTCTGTGTCGTACATGATCAAACCATCTTAGCCGGTTTTCCCGTATTTTCTTCTCCACAGGTGCGACACCAACTTTTGCATGAATATTCTCATTTCTCACCTTATCTTTTCTAGTGTTACCATACATCCAACGAAGCATGCGCATCTCCGCTACGTGCATCTTCTGTGTATGATACTTCTTAGGAGCTCATCATTTTGTACCATATAATAAGACAGGCCGAATAGCGCTCCGATAAAACTTCCCTATCAATTTTAATGGAAAGTTACGATCACACAAAATCCCTGTTGCACTCCTCCATTCAACCAACCAGCTTGGATCTTTTGATTAACATCGCTATCGATCTCCCCATCCTTTTGGATGATAGAATCTAGATATCTAAACTGATCGCTCGGTGATATCTCTTGCCCTTCTAATGTTATACCAATATGGTTATGATTTCTCTGTTTGCTAAATTTGCAATACATATATGTTGTCTTGGACCTACTCAATCTGAACCGCCAGTATTCCAACGTTTGCCTTCATAACTCCAATTTGGTATTAACCAATGCTTTTGTCTCATTTACTAGAACAATATCATCAGCGAATAGTATACACCAAGGTATCCCATCTTGGATAGTTCTAGTAAGTTCATCCATCACGATGGTAAACAGGAATGGACTTAATGCAGATCCTTGATGTAAACCAATTGTAATCGGAAAATCACTCGTTAGGCCGCCGTAAGTTCTGATATTTGCCACTACTCCATCGTATATGTCTTTGATTATGTCAATGTACTTGATGGGGACCTCCTTCTTCATTATTATCTTCCATAATAGCTCTTTAGGTATCTTGTCATACGCTTTCTCTAAATCAATAAATATCATATGCAAATCTCTTCTCCTCTCTCGAAAACGCTCGACAAGTTGACGAAGCAAATGAATAGCCTCTGTCATCGATCGTCCAGGCATGAACCCAAACTGGTTCTCTGTTATCTTAATATCCTTCCTTAGTCCGTGTTCAATCACTCTCTCCCAAAGTTTCATGGTGTGATACATAGTTTTATTCCACGGTAGTTTAAGCAACTTGAATGTCACCCTTGTTCTTGTAGATAGGTACAATAGTACTTTTGATCCATTCATTTGGCATCTTTTTGGTCTGCCAAATCCTATTAAACAGATCTGTCTGCCATTTAACACCTATTTTTCCTAAGCATCTCCAAATCTCGATAGGAATCCCGTCTGGACCAACCGCTTTTCTTGATCTCATTCTCTTCATACCTTCTTTAACCTCAGGTAGTCTTATTTTACGCATGAAATCACGGTTTATATCTTGAGATTGAATGACAAGTCCATCCAAGTTCTTAGTAAAACTCTCATTGAACAATTTGTGAAAATAATCTCTCCACCTTTTCTTGATATTCTCATCTCGAACTAAAACCTTCTGATTTTCATTTTTGACACACTTCACAGCACATAAATTTTTGGTCTTCTTTTCCCGCATCCGAGCAATCCAGTATATATCATTTTCAGCCTCCTTGGTGTTTAACTTCTCGTACATCTCCTTGTAGACCTTAGTTTTAGCTTCCCGAACAGTTTTCTTAATTTCCTTTTTAGCCATTTTATACTTCTCAAATCTCTCCGCGTCTCTACTTTTCTTCAAATTTTTATAAGAATCCCTCTTAATTTTAATAGCGGTCTTTACTTCTTCAATTCACCATAATGTGTCATTAGATGGTAGGGCACCACCTCTCGACTCACCAAGTAGATCTCTAGCTATACTCTTGATACAACTAACCATTTTGTTCCATATTCTGTCTGAATCATCTTCAGACTGCCAATCCGCCTCTTGAACTACACGATCTATAAAAACCTTTTGGTTACCTTTCTTCAATCACCACTATTTAATTCTAGGCTCTACCTTACGTCTAATCTTCCTAAGTCCTCTTCTAAATCGAAAATCTAAAACTAAAAGTCTATATTGAGTAGTTACACTCTCACTTGGCACTACAACAGCACTCAACTCTACTCTACTTTAAAAATAACTTTGACATGGTATCAGGGTCAATGGCTCGATCCAAACTCGACTCGACAATATATCAAGTGTTGTACTTTCCACATGACAACACCAAAGAAAAAGGTGATGGTTGCACATGAAGAAGAGTGTTGAAAGTAAAAAACCAAATGATGGGGATTTTAAAAATATTCATACGTTGAAAACAACAAATAAAACATATGGATATAAAATATAAAATGGGTCACACCTCAACAAGACTTGAGTCTTATTGTTGGAGCCCACTTATATCAAAGGCCCATGTATATCTATAAAAAGCCTATCACTCTCTCAACTTTAACTACTCAAAACTCTTTACAGGTTGGAATAATTAAGGCTAAATGCTTTGGTTTATGTAAAGTATAACCTATAATTGGAAATGAGGCAAAAGAAAAAAGACAAGGAGCGGAAGAAATATATGATCCAATTTGCCTTTCTGGTATGGAGTTAGATGATGGACAGAGTCGAATGATGGATGGATCACGGAGCAAAAAAGTCTTGCTTACGGGAGAAACATCTTGAAAGGAAATCCATAAATGTTTTGAACTTAAAGAACTAAGGACAGGTACGAAAAGGAAGAAAAAAGCATATAATATATCTTTTTACTACTAATTTCTTGATTTTATTAATTTCTAATGTGAAAATATCTAATATTTTTTATGTCAATTATTTATAAGACCTCAAAATTTAAACGCAGTTACTATAAAGAAAGGAGTCAAAGGAAACAAAAAGAAAATAGTGGAGAGTTGATAAGGGCGAAGAGTTCGTGTATAATGAAAGTGATAACAATGAGGAGAATGAAGATATCACTCTTGAAGATGATAATGATGAATCATTTAGAATAGATTGATTATCCATACAGTTAATTTTTTTTGTTTAGTATGGATGTTTTAAAAACTTGGTGGAGAGCCAAAGAGCCTTAGCTTGAGCGGCAAAGACATGTCCCGACTAAGTGAGACTAGGTTCGAATCTCCCCACTTACAGTAGGAAAGGAAAAATTTTGACCGGATATGTCAAGAAATTTCCCACGGACCTAAGGGTCCACCCCCTCCCTCTAAATGCTGACAGTTCGTTGCAAAAAAAAACTTGGTGGAGATGGAAGACGGTTGATTATATGTAGAATTAACTTTTTATTTAGTATGAATATTTAAAAACCTGGGTAGGATGTTTTATTTTTGAAACTTATTATGTTTACGTTTATGATGTAAAGATAAATATTTTAGACATTTTTGTTTTATTTTGATTATCAAATGCATGAGCTTATGTGATTTATATGTATGCATTTGTACGGTTGCAATTTTTAAATCTTTCTTTATCTTGTATGTTGCTCTATGTTGCCATTTTGAATCTTTGATCTCTCTCTAACATACATAGTTCCATATATAATTACTTTATTATTGCAAAAAAAATGTAGCATACGATATATGATCCAATACGCGATACGATACAATAAAAAGGAAAATGAAACATGATATGTATCACGATATTACAACTTTGAACCATCCGCTTGGAACCACGTCCTCTTCGATTTCATTCTAGCGAAAAGCGGTCACAGCTAGACATTCCCCACCAAAGTGATGTTTCTTATGGTGTTCAACTAAAAAAAAGGCTCATAAAAGGATTAGGCCATGTTTGGATACAAAGTTAGTATAACCATGGTTTATTTTAAAATGGGGGTAGGAGGCATGCAAACAATGGTTTGCAAGTCCCAAACTCCAAAAATGGGGTTTACTAAACTTTGATCGGATTGGAGATGAGATAACTGCAGTTTAAGACTGAGAAGTTGCAGTTATCTCAACTCCAAAATGGTTGCCAAACAAGCCAAAGTTAGCATTTTGGGGTTAACTTTTGCTAACTTTATGAAACCACAGTTTACAAAACCTAACTCCATTCCCAAACAGGCCCTTAACCATTTTTATGGCCGGCTTCCAATCCTACCACAACCTTGTATGAATCGGTGCTCGATTTATGGTCAAGGCAACCAAGAAAAAGGAAGGCATCGCCATTAAACCTTCAAGACCGGTAGTTGCAAATCACACTAATGTGAAAGGCACAAACTAGGCCAAACAGGCAAAGCAGAACAAACTATAAAATCAATAACCAAAGTGCACAGACATAATCACACAATGGTGACTATGACCTGGGGTTGCTGCACAAATCGCATGTATTTAACAAGTAATCAAGAATTCCCAGATCCTAAACATAAAAAAAGAGGAGCAATGCATACAGGTAGTAGAAGAAAGCGGTGGGTGGCTTCTTGGGCATCTTGGGGTCATCCCCTGTGGGTCTCTTCTTGGGCTTCTTGGTCTCCTTCTTCTTCTTCTTGCTGTTGCTGATATGGACATCTATAGACCTGTCGCTTGGTTTCGCACTCTGCGATCTCGTTTTCATCTGGTCTTTTTTGGGGTTTTCCTCTTTCTCTTTGCTCTTTTCTCTGTAGAAAGGGAAAGAGCTGTTGGGTATAGTGTGAGGTTTGAGGGGAATAAGAGAGAGAGAGAGAGCGAGACGAGAAGCAGAAAGAGGAAGAGAAGGAGGAGAAAATTTGAGTTTGGGTTGAAATTTGGGAGTTGTGCCTCTGTGTATGTATTTGGCACTTGCTCTTCATCTTGGGCCCTTTGTTTGGCCCAGAGACACTCACAGCCCGCCGGATGTGGGCCTCACAAACAATAATTCGAAGGGCCCGCACCCTGGTTGACCCTTTTTCGGCCGGGTTGCGGTCGGCAGCAGCTACAGTTTACCCTTTTCCAAACTTTTATGAAAGGAAATTTATGAGGCATTAATGAAAGGTTTCTCTCATTGGATTGCAATTGAATGTGGGTCAATTGGCAGATCCAGCCCCACTAAAACCACATGGCCCACACCCTCCGGTCTGGTTGTGCCAAATGCATAGGGAATTTCCTCCTATGGCGTCGAAAAAATACAATATCCACCATTTTTTCCGACGATCGGCATCCAACATCATCATCGTTATCATCTAAGATGTGTATACATCAAATTTCATGTGATTCCACCATTTTTTCACCGTTGAATTAGCAATGTAAAAAGTTCTATTGTCGGTAAACCATTAATTTTGCACCAACTAAATCAACGGTCAAAAAAATGATATAATCACATGAAATTTTGTGTATGCGCATCTTAGATGGTAAAGATGGAGATGATGTATGCTGATCGTCGAAAAAAACATGGAGGATGCATTTTTCTGACGCCATAGAAAGAAATTCCCTCCTATAGCACCTTTCTTCCGTTAACACCTCACTCTCTCTCTCAAAATTCTTTCCATTGTGTGGCTTCCGGAGGTCTATTCTCATGGCATGTTTGGTTGTAGGATTTAGAAATTTGGATTCCAAAATAGTACGATTGAAAATTTCTGGATTTGGTAATTTGTTGTTTGGTTGGTTTTGGATTCCTAGTATTGGATTTGTAAATTCTTGTAATCTTTGTTTGGTCGGTGAAAAGAAAGCGGGATTTGGATTTGAGGATTTTAAGGAGAGATAGATAGAGAGAGAGGATTATTAAATAATTAAAGTGCACGGGTCCCATCTAAAAGTACAATGAATAGTGTCAAATCCTTGCATATCCTTAAAATTTTATAGGATTCAAAAATCCTTGTTTTGTGGCGGACCCCCATAAAAAACAAAGGAATCCTGCAAATCCAAATTCCCCAACCAAACACAAAATTATGGAATTCTTGGATTACCCAATCCAAATCTAACATGATCCTACAACCGAACAGACCCTTGCGCTCTTGATTTTCCTTTATGATTGGTCATTTTTCTTTTTTGATGGAATTCTCATTCTTAAGTGCTTTTTGGGCCTTATTTGACATAAGACAATAATATACTTGTGTTTCTCATAACCTTTTGTCATTTGTCTATGTATTTAGAATGCCTTCCTCCGCTTCTGCCTTTAAATTCTATTTTGTATGTAGAACTAGAATCTCTCTCTCTCTCTCTCTCTCTCACTCAAGCTTCTTTATCTTCCAACCCTTGATTGGATCCTAATACGGAGGTAATTCAAAATACCTTTAACGTTATCATAACCCACACTATCAAGAAGTGATAGATCAAGTCTATGGTTTCAAATTTTGTTACCATATAGCATACTTGGACAGATGGGAGAGAGAGGCACGAGAATAAAGAGATATCGAAAACAAGGTGGATTTCTATTTTTTAGCTTTTTTTATTCAAAAAAGAAGAGAAAAAAGAATCCATAGATGTCTCTCAGGTTTGAGTTTTAACATGAGAGATTTTAGATATTTTTTTCTCCGGAAGCTTTGAGGTTTTGAGTGCACGTGGCTACTTCCACCAACCTTGTTCTTTTCCTAAGGACATGTTTGGGAAGGAAAGTAGAGTCAGAAAGCGAGCACTTTCTAACTTTATTTGTTTTGGTGATCAACGAGAAAAAGAGAAAGCACTTTCTATATTTTTGTCTTTTATATATATATATATATATATATATATGTGTATAGAGATTAATGGAGGGAAGAGGCCTATGGTGTCGAAAAAATACCACGTCCCTAATTTTTTCCGACGATCGGCACCCACCATCTTCATCGTCATCATCTAAGATGTGGGTACACCAAATTTCATGTGATTCTACAACTTTTTCACCGTTGATTTAGTGGGTTCAAAATTAACGGTTTGCCGACAATAGAACTTTTTACATTGCTAAACCAACGGTGAAAAAGTTGTAGAATCACTTGAAATTTGGTATACCCACACCTTAGATGATGACAATGAAGATGTTGGGTGCCGATCGTCGGAAAAAACCATGGAGGGGGTATTTTTTCGACGCCATAGGAGGGAATTCCCTCCTATGGCATCTTTCCTCCATTATTCTCATATATATATATATACTATGGCCTCTTTTCTTCATTATATATATATATATATATATATATATATATACATACACACACACGCTTCTTTACCAAAACCATATATAGTGAAAAGAAAGCGAAGGAAATTGAATATTTAATTGTTATTTTGTCTTATTTTTTTTATAATTTCTCCATATTCTTTCTATTTTTTTTACCTACTATCATTCTAACCAAACAATCCAATCTCACTTTCAAATGCCAGATAAACATAGACTCGGTTTCTTTCCCACTTTCATTTTAACAAAACAAACAAGAATTATTATTATTTTATACTTTCTTTTTGCTTTGATTTCCGACCGTTTTCTTACTTTCTTAATTTCTTTTCAATTTCCTCTAAATGTTAACGCAACCCCAAACAAACCACTGTGCGTCTCTCTCTCTCTCTCTCATCTTCATCATACTCCAGATGAGCATAAAATAAACCCTAGATTTTATTATTATTTTTTTTAACCTTTTGATATCATCAAAATAGGAAATGGACACAGTAGTGTTATCAGCAAATGATCGCTTCCTCCTATCTTTCTACCACAGAATCGCAAACCAAATCCTAAATCAAGCCAAAGTTTATATGGATGAAGGGAACCTACACCAACTTTACCAAACCCTCCAGCGTTATTCAAGGCAAGTTTTGTTCAATTCTTGCTCAAGTCTAGTTCTTGATGGAGGTCTGGATCTCCTTCAGATGTTATCTTCCGTTGATCTCTTCGCGTAATGGCGGACGGCTGAGATTGATTGTCTCCTTTAGCATGTGGATCTCAATGGGCTTAGATTTGAGGTTGAGCCGAGCTACCTGCAAGGAAGTCCCGGGGTGGTTGTACCACCGAGGACCCTCCGACGATCAAGTTAGTGGTGCAAGTTGAGCAGAGTAGCGGATTAGCGGAAAGAATTGCATAGCTCGATCGTCTGAGGGAGGGGTTTATATAGAGGCAGCAATGGGCAGGCAGGCACGAGAATCATGCCGGCCGTTAGCCCCTGGCGTCACTCCCACGTGATAGGCGGGATCCCGCATTAATGACGAGACGGGCTCGTTAATGGGGGATTGTGGTGGCGTGGGACACGGGATCGTAGGCGGCGACTATCTCGCGCATGGTGAGATTCGCGGAGCCGTGGCGGAGGCGCCAGTGATCAGTGTCGTGGGTCGGTCTGGTTGAGACCGAGGAAGATGAGCTTAGCGGGAGGCTCGGGCACGAGCGAGAGGCCGAGGCGTCTTGGTTCTGTGATAGCTCGGAGGCGAGCCGAAGGGTGGTTTGGGAGGCCACCGGAAGTCGGGAGACTCCTCGGGCCGTAGGCCCGAGGTGCGATCCCAACCGAGGTTAGTGATCCTCTCTCGTACGTTCTGGGACACGTCATCTGCAACGTGTCAGCGTCTGGAGAGTCATCGATATCGAGCCTCATCATTAGCCCCATACTCTTGTCTTGACTCGCTCCTGGGTCGGGTCGAGAGTGGTCTGACCGATCATTCGAGGTGAGCTCTCATTCGAAGATATCGTCGGCACACATTCCCGGGCGGAGAGTAGTATTTTCTTGATGGGGTCAGCGGATCAGGGGAAAGATCTCGCATCAAAGGGAAGAGCCGGATCGTGTGCACGTTCGTCGAAGCGACAGCCCGTGTGTCTGGCGATGGCTGGCTGGAGAGACGCGCCGCAGGAGTTCCTGCGCCCGATGGGACGCGCCCAACGCGAGTGTGACAGGTGGGACGCTATCAGTCGTTGGTTGTGAAACGTTGTTTTGGCGGGAGGCGATCGAAGCCGTAGGATGCGTACGCCGGCAGCTATAAATACATGTGGGATCCCCATCAGGGCCCATACCTCCTCATAATTTCCTCATCCCTAGTCGTGTTCGCTCGGCTCTTTTCTCCTCAGGTCGGATTCCTTGCGTTTGATTTCCCGAGGACACCCCCTTTGATCAGGTTAGATGTCTTCTTCTGAGGAGTCTGTAGATGTAGTCCGGGTAGAGTCTAGGGAGTCTTCTGGAGCTTCCTCTTCTACTTCTTCCTCTTCCTCCTATCTGTCGGAGTCCCCCCGGGGAGTTAGGGTTAGTAATGCTCCCCGGGATCGTGCGACGGGGGTGGTCCCCAGAGCACAGGTCGCAGGCGTTCTTGCCGTGCGATCCTCATTGAGGCGTGCGGAGGAGCTCGACAACATCAAGACTCATTTTCTCATTCCTCCCAAGTATTCGCTTCGTCTGGCCGAGGAGGGGGAAAGGGCAGACCAGGTACGGGGCAATGAGATTGACTTATACCTGGAAGCCTTTTGGGCCGAGATGCGTCTGCCCTTCTCCCCCGAGGTGTATGCGGCGTGAATTGTTTCGGGTTAGCCTCGGGCCAGCTGGTGCCGAATTCTTGGAGGATCCTTCTCGGGTTCCTGGTCCGGTTGAAACTGAGTCTGATCCCCTTCAGCTTGAGCCTTCTCGTATCTTCTCTCTGCTACAAAAACCATCCTGGTGCTCGTAGGGGCAAGACGAGTTGGGTATACATCTCTTTTAGGAGACAACGGGGGGACGCCGCCGGGTCGGGGGTCGTCGTAGTACCTTCTTCCATTCATGAATGGAAGAAGAAGTTTTTGTTTGTGGCCCCGTCCGATAGCGAGGATTGGTTTGTGCCCACCGAGTAGCAAGGGGCCAGCTGTCCGTGGGTGAGTCGGTCGAATGATGCCAACGCGGTGGCGGTGTTAGAGTGGGAGCCCCTCCCTCGGGTCGATGTGCTGCTGTCTGAGTGGGCCCTCGGTTGGGCCGGCCTCAGCCCCGCCCAGTACGCGGGTAAGTTAGGAGCTCTCAGGCGACCTGTTTGGACTTGTGCATTCTTTTACTTTCCTGGCATTGCTGAATCCTTTTTATTTTGTCTTATGCAGAACCCATGGACCTAAACAAGTTCTGGGCGGCAGTGGTTAATGTGAAGAAGGGGAAGAAGGCTGGAGGCGCCGGCCCTTCTCGCCCGTCGTCGGCTCTGGCCCTGCCGGTTTCGTCCCCGCCGGCAGCAACTCCATCCAGGCACCCAAACGCTCCTCGGGCCCCCGAGTCCAGCCGTGTGCCGGTTCGTAAGCATGCTTGGGAGCAGGAGCCTCGGGCTCCCGAGGTGGGAGCCGAGACTGGTTCTCCCGCGTCGCTCCTCAAGAGATTTCACAAGACGGAGCCCCGCTCCCCGGCTTCCCCAATCCTCGTGGACGATGGGGAGTTTCGCTTCGAGGTGCCCTCGGGGCCTTCCATCGCTGACAGTCTGCTCTCTAAGATGGAGAGATCGGCCAGGAGCAGAATCCCTCGAGGGACCCTCCGGGCCCAAATGGCGGTCATACCTCAAGAGGTCGTGCAGGTTAGTGTTTGCACTCCACCTCGTTCTTTATGCAGCATTTTTGTTCGCGTGATCGGGCGCCTCCCTTCCCTTTTTAACCCTCTTCCTTTTCTTCAGGTCTTCCAGCACGTCGCCCTCATCATCAACATGGAGGACGAGGAGATATCCCCGGCGATGCAGGCCGCGAGGAGAGCTCAAGGCAGGAGCTAGGGGCGGCGATGGACATGATCGATGCCCTTGAAGACCGGGTGGCGGCCGGGAGTCGGGAGGTCGCCCGGTGCCGAGAGGCCGCCCGAGCCGCCGAGGCCAAATAGGAAGACTCACAGGTTCTCATCGCCACATTGAAGAAGACGACGAGCACCCTCCGAAAGGAGAACGGGGTGGCGAAGGAGGGGAGAAGGCGTGCCGAGCTCCGGGCGTCAAAAGCCGAGCTTCTGGCGTCGAAAGCGGTGGGGAGCTACAAAGAGTCGGACCTGTTCTACGCCGACCTTGCTGCAGCCGCTGACATTATTTGGCATGACGCCCTCAACGCCGTTAAGGCCCAGATGTCGGAGTTCCCTGACGGCAAGCTCCTGGAGGAGTACCCTCGTGAGGAAGATGCGTGGGGGAACGTCCTTGGAAACGTCGCGGGGGAAGAGGCCCCCGATGGGTGCATGGGGGACAAGTCGGTCGCCCCGGCTCCCGGTGCCGAGGCTCCCGATGCGGGTGCTGACCCTGAAGATGCCGCCCCGGTGGTCATAATGGACGCGCAGCTTATTGGGCTTCGCCCCATCCCTGAGGCCTGAACTTCCCCGCCTCTTCATTTTCTTTGCGCTAAAATTTTGTAGGCCTCCGGGCGTTTTTGTAAGGCTGGGGAGCCCATAATACCTTTGTAAATACTTCTGATTTTTGTGAATAGAAAATCCATTTTGCAGTTTCTTTGCGTGCGCATTTTCCTTTTGTTTGTGGTAAACATTTGTACTTGCACAGTACTGCTTTCATCTTTAGGTCGATATTTTGTCTAGCGATTGCACGTCGAGTTGAATTCGATCATTTGCCAAGTGTGCAAAGACCGGTGAAAGGAAGGTATCTCCATGGCCCCGAAGTCGAGGTGGAGATCGCTTAGACGTGGACGGACCGAACAGGGTCGCTGCCCGATACCTCTTGGCGAGGGCTTTGATCCCTGACGTCGTGGGGTAGGGAACTACCAGCCAGGGATAACCGAGCAAGGGAGCTGCCCAGTTGCTTCTTGGCAAGGGCTTAGATCCCTGGCGGCGTGGGGTAGGGAACTACCAGCCAGGGATAACCGAGCAAAGGCAAGCCCGATTGCCTCTTGACGAGAGCTTAGATCCTTAAGGACGGGCCGAGCAGGGTTGTTGCCCGGTGCCTCTTGGCGAGGGCTTTGATCCTTAGCACAGGAGGGACCGTAAGAGGCATGCTAAGGACGGGCTAAGCAGGGTTGCTGCCCGGTGCCTCTTGGCAAGGGCTTGGATCCTTAAAGACGCGCCGAGCAGGGTTGCTGCTCGGTGCCTTTTGGTGAGGGCTTAGATCCCTGGCGTCTGGGATAGGGAACTACCAGCCAGGGATAACAGAGCAGGGGCGAGCCCAGTTGCCTCTTGGCTAGGGCTTAGATCCCTGGCGTCGTGGGGTAGGGAACTACCAGCTAGGGATAACCGAGCAAGGGAGAGCCCGGTTGCCTCTTGACGAGGGCTTAGATCCTTAAGGACGGGCCGAGCAGGGTTGCTGCCTTGTTGAGTCATGAGGTTTTGTCCGATCTTCCATGACGTTCGAACATCGGGAAGAGTGACCGTCTTGGTCGACACGTGTCATTAACGCGTGGGGGGAGGCGGAGCGTAAGAGCCGCGTCATTCCGATTTCGCCGAGAAAGGCGAGATGCCCGCCACGTGGTGGTACAGTTGTGGAAGGTACGAGCGACTGTTAGACTCTTGAGGGCGCAGTAGGGTTATAAAGCGGAGGGCTTGTTGAGCACTTCTTTCTCCATCTCCAAAACGTAAGAATGGACGCTTTCCCTTTCACCATCCCCGATATCATAACTTTCCTGGACGTACTTGTGGTCTCGATCCACTTCGTGAAGTAGTCCACCGCGACAAGGACGTACTTGTGCTCGTCCGTACCGGTTGGGAATTGGCCTATCATATTGTAACAGCCCTAAACTTTCTGTACAATTTTTTTCAAAAATACAGAAAGGGGTATTTGAGCCTGAGCACAAGTTATAAATTTGTTTTGCTTTTGAACAGCAAGAAAGAGCTTGTAGCTCATTGGTAAGACCTTGCACTGCTGAACCAAAGCACCACAGTTCAAATCTCATCACTCACATTATTTTTAATATTGTTTTCTTTTAATTTTTTAGAATCTCAAGGGTCTACACGTGCATAACTCGTAAAAACCCCATGTATATAAAACAAACTGACCCAGGAGGTAGACGACTCGACATTGGACACGTGGCGACGGCGACCCGGCCCGACTTGGGCCGGCGGCGCAGCCGACTCGGGCCGGCGCCGCAGGCCAGACCGAGTCGGATCGCCGATCTTCCTTCATAAAAGTTGTACTTTTTTGTATTCTAATAACCCCTATCATGTTTAATTCCTCTGCACATTAACAGAGCTTTTTAAAACCCCATTAAACTATATTTTTAATACAATTTTTAATACATTTTCAATACAACTTTTCACCTACCCTAACTCTAGTTTTACCCTATAAATACCACCCCTAAACACACACCCCTCACTCATAAATTCTGTCCAAACTCTCAAGAAAACTGTCTAGAATTTTGTGTACAAGTGGAGTTAGCGAAGGGCGAAACTCCGGTGAATTTTCGATGGCGATACGAGGAGTTTCCGGCGACGAAACGACGCACCGGCGATTCCTTTCTCTACCTCTATCTTCCCTCTTTCTTGTTAGCTTGTAAGTCCCAACTCCCCCTTCTCTATTCTATTATAAAAATTTGTAAAACTAAAACCCGACGAAAGCAGAGTTAATCCGACTTTCGATTCGTTTTCTTTAAAAAGATCAACTTTCCTCAAATACAACCATACTAAACTCTTACATCTTGACTATTAATCATTAATAAAACATGTTGAACAAGTTTCATAGCAAAATATTTCATATTGCAACTTTTATCGTAATTTTTCAGTAAAATACCATGTAGTTTAGTTTCGACTTTAAAACATCATTTATCTTACTATACCTTTAGATCATGCGATAATGGCCTACCTCTTCACAACACTCATATGCAACATAGTACGATATCTTTTGGGAAATATAGATTCGGGAAATACCATTTTACACAAAACTACCTTTAACTTATATAAAAAACTATTTTCACAAGATTATGTATTTTAAACAAGCCATTGCAAAGCGCCGCTACAACCCATTTTGTGGAACCCGTCTGGGATGGTGCAGATTATCGCACATTCCTGGACTTAGTAGTGCGAGATTCAGACCTCCGTAAGGAGCATTCGGTCTCGAGAGATTTAAAAATACAAATATCTTAAGAAAGTGAGATTTCTAGAAATATAATATATTAAAATTATTTTTATATAAATATATATATATATATGTATTATCAAAATATCTATTTTTGATATAATATAAATATTCCAACTTTTCCAAATCAAAAGAATCCCTTTACATGAAAATACCATGAAATTCCATACACGTTCAATACTTTACAACTAAATACCATGTATTATAAAAAATAAGTTTATTCACTAGAAATGTCACATATATAAAATCTACATCTATGAAAACTCTAAAAACGATAATTAAATACTTGAGGTATATTTTATAAATTATACAAAATTATTTTTACATAAAACCCCCCTCAAGTTTTATAAATTACAATAAGGACCCTAGTAAATATAGGTTTAAGAGGGACCAGTCTCTTGAGCCTCAAAGAGCCGGAGATATGGGTGCTTGCCTATTTAAGGTAGACAACTTAACAAACGGTGTTATCAACACGGTAATCGTCTTTGAAAAGGACACAAATCCTGCCGCCCATGTGCAGCGGTTACCGATAACACCAAAACCTAATTCAGGACTTCAATTTCTTTTCTAATTGTTCTGACTCAGACTGAGTCTCATTATAAACAATCTGACTTGAATGTGATTCAAGTACAAACTACAATTCAATATGAATCCATGAATACATATATTCAATCTATTCAATCTGTATTGACCGAACCGAACCATGGATATACTTCTATTTACATGATTCTCCAGTTACATCCATGATTCTCCAGTTACATCCATTTACTGATATCATAGTTTCGGCAAGTCATCCAATTATACATCTATACAAAACAATACAATACAAACAAGATATCGCGGGGTTTAAGGGATAGATTGGTACGGAAGGTGTTAGAAGTGGCACGAGACTGCAAGATTTAAGACACCTAACCTGAATTTAATTGCCATTGTTCCGGGTTGTATAACGGAGCCTTGTACTCTATATTCTGTTCACCTTAGTCTCCGATCTACTGAGACTCATCTCATATACACTGGCATTCTTCTGTACCAAGCTACAAACAACAGCGTTAATACTAAATACAACATTATAACAATATAATACAACTGTAAAAGTTACACACACTCTCTCTCTGTCTATTCTATTTCTCCCTTATCTTTGGGACTTACCAAGCGATTTGTTCACTAACGATATTCTCTTTCTTCTTCTTTAAATGTCGTCAGGTAATTCGGACCTTCCAGAGATCGAGCCTAGCACTGAAGACTTGGACCAGTTTACTGAAGATCCCAAGCTATAGTTACACTTGTACACATTTCATTTCAGTACTTTCCATTTCTGTTATGCCACTGTTTAGGCATCGCTTTCATTCAGATGTATTTACTTTTCCATGCATTGTACAAAAGAATATTAATAAATAAAGTTGCTGTTCAATATTATCTATTGTCTTTGTCTCTTATGCATTTTTATTTATATTTCTTAGATACGCTTAGCGTATTTACTTTAGAGTAAATACGTAGCGGCCTCGCCGTGCCCCCTTCGCCGTACACCAGGAAGCGGGGCGTGACACATATCCATTCCCCACTGGGCGAACGGCCACGGGGAGGTTAGGGCGGTTAGCTCGGTAGCGGGAAGGCGAGGTATGCTTCCGTGGAGTTGGCAGCTCTTGCATCTCCTGACCAGCTTCCGGGCATCCTGATGAATGGTCGGCCAGTAGTACCCCAGGAGCAATGCTTTCTGGATTAAGGTGCGGGCTCCTTGGTGCGCGTTGCCGACCCCTTTGTGGATCTTACGGAGGACGCAGTCGGTTTCGTAGGGGTCAACGCACCGTAGCAGGGGCTGAGTGAAGGACTTCTTGTAGAGGTTCCCCTTGCTCCAGACGAAATGGTGAACTCTGGCTCGGAGACGGTGGGCTTCTCCCCGATCTTCTGGGAGCATACCTTCCCTCAGGAATTCTACGAAGGGTTTCCTCCAGTCCCGGCCTTCTTCTCGGGCTGTATACACTTGAGGTATTGTTGCCCCGTCTTCTACGTTGGGCCATGGCAAGACCTCGAACATGATGCTCCTCTTGTTGTTGGCTGAGTAGGATGATGCCAGCTTACTCAAGGCATCGTCTTGGACGTTGAGCTGTCTGGGGATCTGCTCTACCTGGACTTCGTTGAAGTCCTTTCGCAGTCTTCTTACCTCGGCCAGATACTTCACGATTCAAGGCTCTCGTGCCTCGAATCGGCCAGTCACTTGGCCGACGACTAGGGCAGAGTCACCGCGGATCCGAATCGTTTTCAGCCCCAGTCCTGAGGCTATGCGCAGCCCGGCCAGCAAGGCCTTGTATTCCACCACGTTATTTAAGGCCTTGAACCCGAGCTTCAGGGAATACTCCATTTCTGCCTCGTTCGGACCCCGAATGATGAGGCCGGCACCACAGCCTTCATCGGTCGAGGAGCCGTTGACATAAAGGATCCAATCAGGGACCGAGTCGAGCTTCCCGTCGGCAGAGGGTTGAGCTACGGGGGCCGGCGTTGACTCCGGCTCCTTGCTGTGGATGGTGCACTCGACGACAAAATCGACCAGGGCTTGTACTTTGATGGCTTGCCTCGGACCGTATTTTATGTCGAACTGCGACAACTCCCACCTCCACTTTTCCAAGCGGCTAGAGGACTCGGGTGAGGCGAGGATAGCCCCCAAAGAGCGCTCGGTAAGAACGAGGATGGTGTGCACCTGGAAATAGTGCCGCAGCTTCCTTGAGGCCACAATGAGTGCCAAGACGATCTTCTCTATGGCTGGGTACCTCGTTTCTGCGTCTTTGAAGACGTGGCTCACATAGTATACCGACTTCTGGACCCCGTCGGCCTCTCGGACAAGCGCTGAGCCCGCTGCTTAGTCGGATTCCGCCAGATATAGCGATAGCTCATCCCCTTCAACCGGTTAGGTGAGCAGTGGTGGGGTTACAAGGTGCTTCTTCAATTGGTCAAAGGCGGTCTGACACTCCTCCGACCACTTGAACCTCGGAATTTTCCTTAGAGCCTTGAAGAACGGGAGGCACTTCTCCCCAGACCTCGACATGAAACGTGACAGAGCGGCTACCCGTCCCGTCAGCCGCATGATGTCGACATTAGTTTTGGGTGTGTCCATGTTGAGGATGGCGTTGATTTTCTCCAGGCTAGCTTCGATCCTGCGGTGAGTGACCATGAAACCGAGGAACTTTCCCCCGGTGACCCCGAATGCGCACTTGGCGGGGTTCAGTTTCATCTTGAACTTGCGGAGGATGTCGAAGGCCTCGCCCAGATCCTTAGCATGGTCGACCGATGAGACGGACTTGACGAGCATGTCGTCGACATAAACTTCCATGTTCCTGCCGATCTGCGGTTTGAACATGCGATTGACCAAGCGTTGGTATGTGGCTCCGGCTTTTTTGAGGCCGAAAGGCATTAGCTTGTAGCAGTATACCCTCCGGTCCTTTGTGAATGCGGTGAGATCTTCGTCTGCCGGATTCATATGGATCTGATTGTAGCCGGAAAAGGCATCCATGAAGCTAAGTAGCTCGTGGCCTGCCGAGCTGTCGACGAGCTGATCTATCTGAGGGAGGGGATAGTTGTCTTTTGGGCAGGCCTTGTTGAGGTCGGTGAAGTCGACGCATATGCGCCATTTCCCGCTTGACTTTTTCACTATGACCATGTTGGCTAACCATTCGGAGTAAGGCACATTCCGAATGAAGTTGGCGGCGAGGAGCCTGTCTATCTCGTCCTCAATTGCCTTCTGCTTGATCGGGGCGAAGATTCGCTTCTTCTGCCTGACGGGTCGGGCCGTAGGATCTATCCCGACCTTATGAGATATGATTTTGGGGTCGATCCCAGGCATGTCAGAAGGAGCCCGGGCGAATACGTCGGAGTTGTTTTTGAGGAAGCCAACTAGGTCGTCTTGCTGAGTCCCTGTCAGAAGCGACCTGATCTGAACGGTTCGTTCAACGTCCCCTTCTAATAGGGGGACCACTGTCAATGGCTCCACCAGAGTCCCTCAGACCTCCTTTTGCTCGTTCCGAGTGTCCAGAGAACCCCTGATTTCACTCTCGGCCTCAACATTGTTGTTTGCTCGCTCAGACGAAGATATTGCGGCGAAGCAAACCTTTGCAGTCCGTTGGTTTCCATAGGCCCGACCTATCCCGCCTTGGTCGAGCGGGAACTTCATCTCCAGGTGGTAGGTCGATATCTGGGCCCTGAGGAAGTTCAGCGTTGGGCGGTCGAGAAGGATGTTGTAGGCCGATAGGATTCTCGCTGTTAGTTATGTATATGCCCTAGAGGCCATTGTTGTACATATGATGTATATTATAATGGATGCTTGGATATATATAGAGATGACTTTCTTGCTCGTCATGATAGTATGCTATTTGGTTTCACTTTATCTTAACATGTTGACTTGTATTGGTTTACTGTTTTACTCTCATATGTTGATAAAGCCCTTAGGATTTGTACTCGACTACTGGGACTATGATGAGATCATACTAGTGGGGCCACGGTAGTCGATGAGTACATCCTATAACTATTCCTAATCGAGGGTATATCGAGACAGGGCATCGATACGCCAGAGTAGACTAGCGTATTCGCATCTTGACCCATATGACGGGCGATGGATGATCCCATATCCATCGGTGTTTTGACATCAGAGATGGTGTACGGGTGCTCAGTGGAGACTGGGTACACTGGACGGACTCGCCGAGAACTCCCAGATGGTGATATACCACACGTCAGATGGCAGTTCTCCGGTAACACTGGTACAGGGTAGTCTGAAGACCCGAGATCGTCATGGAGTCTTGTGTGATTCCCACTGTGCTTTGATTTCCACCTTACCACGTCCAAGAGGGCGTGCAAAATGGTGGCTTTTGGGTACAGTCCCGAATCACATGGAGGCAATGAGCGATAGGAGGGGATTCGTCTCTCCCGGTATAGGGAGTTGATGTTGTGCTGTGTTCGATTGGCTATAACTGGAAGTCCCTGGCCAGGGCTGATATAGAGATTTACTGGTAAGTGTTACTAGTAGTTTCTCGACCCGTTATGAGCCACACATCGACACGACTTATCGGTTACTGGGGTCTGACGTATACCACCCCTAGACTTGATATGCGACATATCAGACGAACAGACCGGACTGTACGGGAGTGTTACTGATTGGATTCACAGGAGAACGCACATGCTAGCTTGTTGATCTTCTGATCGCTCAATACCTGGGTGGCTGTTACGTTTAGCTGACCGCTTGCAGCTTGTGGGTGTTTGATATGATCATCACCTGCTACCGGCGTATTGACGATTCTTTAGAGTCCTACACAGAGCTTTCTTGGCTCAGGCGAAATGGAGTAGAGGCACATATGTGATATGTGCAGGACCGAGAATAATGCGATATGAGATACCGTATTATATTCTCGCGATATTTAAATATGAACCAGGACATCGGATCAAGTGTTGATTCGATGAATCGGTACATGATATATTAGTCGGTAATATTCGATATAGCCGGATCATCAAATCAAGTGTTGATTCGATGATTTAATGTATAATAATATATATGATATATTGTATTACATTATCTAATATTGGCTAGCTATATTATTTCATTTTCTCACTGGATGATACATTGATATATATGCGATATATGTTAATTGTATTATTTTCTTTTGTTGCAAATATATAATATATATGTGATATATATTATTGTGACATGATATGATTAATTGTTAAACATGTTTAAGGATGATTAATTGAGGTTAGGGTTTGATTAGGGTTAGATGCTTCATGCACCTTCTAGAAGCATTTTTCTTTTGTCATTGTAAAGATATTTTTGGATGACACATTCTTAACCCAACCAAACCCTAACTCTAGTTTATTCTCTACTAAATCTTAGCCACTCATCCTTGACCATGGTTTATAAATCAATCATATAGCTTTCATTCTATTCATCACAAAAGGATTAATCTTATTATTCATTTTCCATTATCATCTTCTTCTCTCTTGAAAAAGCTTACTAGATTTTTCTTATGTGATGAATAAATATGAGAAAATGATATAAAAAGAAAGCAAAAATACTACTCTCTTATCCTCATCTCATCTAGCCCATGAGATTAGTGTGTTCATCTCTTTAGAGTGAGAAAGCTTGAGTCTTTGCAACTTCGACGTAGATCATCGGAGATTTGGAACACTTCAAGTTAGCATGGATCGTTAGAGTCGTGGAGCCTCTCATGAGTCCGGAAGATCGTGGATCGCGGCAAAGGGACTTCTACTCGGAGGTTGTGAAGCGAAGGAGCGGACTACAAAGGTTGTAATCCTTCACACTTAGATAAAAGTTATCATCTTGCATGTTAAACCCTAATAATCTAGCAAAGATCCCGGCTTTGGGTTATTCAGCACGTCTAAATTTTTATCCGGGCATGTTTGATACCTTATGAACCTTCACAAGAGTGCCTAGGAACCTTTCAGTGGTATCAGAGCCTAGCTAGAGCATTAGGCGATGTGTTTATGAAGTTAAAACTTCGATCGAACCCGAACCGACGGAAAAAACCCCCTCTCTGGAAATTTTTCAAAATTTGGGATTTTTCTGAATTAAAAATATGTAAAAAAATCAGCAGGCAATTCTAAGAATTACCATGAAACACATGCCCACAATTCCTCAAAACGGCGGCGGAACCGCGGCGCAAGCAAGCTTGCGCGGCGGTTCCGCGGCGGATTTGTGGGATTGTAACACGTGGCTTCATGGCAATATCCGTAGGTGCTTGTTGATGCTTCTGGATATTTTTAAAAGTGATTCCAGTGTTGTTTAAATCTGGGGTTTATTTTGTAATAGTAGATTCGATCGGAATATTTAAATTCGTATTTCTTTCCGGATATTTAGAAACGGTTAAACTATTTGAACGGATATCATTAACTCACTGTTTCCCGGTACGGCAAACTTTCAAGTGTTGAATTTTTATCGGGTTTAAATCTTTCGGAAAAATTATACAAGTTAAGCGGTGGACCCTCTAGAAGACAACAAACCTTAACTCGATTATGTGACCGTCTTGAACTGCCTTTTGAACCTTCGGGTTTGGGGCAGTACGGCGTGCCACATGTGAGGCGTTGGCTTGACCCTTCTACGGCTGGATCACTGGTACTTTGACATATTCTGGGATTATTTGAACTCCGCTCAAGAGTTGAGCACTTTGGGAAATTTTGGGTATTTGATTATCTGTTCGGAAAGTTTAATACTGTCTATTTATCTAGAATGTGATACAATATGTGGAATTCATAGAGTTAGGCATGAAATGCGAAGTATGTGATATTTCGGATTTACGATGTCTAAAGTGATTATGGATTCCAAATATTGTAGTTTTACACTTTCTTTTCTGTGACCGTAAGTGTAATATGTGATATCGCCGGTTTCGTTGCTATATGTCAACGACAATTGGGATGCGCATATTTATTTACGTTGATGATATGAGATATTATGTGTTGCTGTGATATGTTATATTGGATCGTCGCGTTCTGAATAGCCGGGGGTTTTATGTGAGATGGGGGTTTTTATTTTCATTCATGTAAAATTCATTTGTAATATAATATTCTTTTATTTGGGGCACTTCCAGGTTGCGGTTGCTGTCACCAGTGTATATTATTTACTTTTCCGCATTAGGTAGACCCAAGGAGGGGAGCACAAGTAACCGGGTTCTAGGGT
Source organism: Agapanthus africanus (assembly GCA_030015575.1). Lineage (NCBI taxonomy): Eukaryota > Viridiplantae > Streptophyta > Magnoliopsida > Asparagales > Amaryllidaceae > Agapanthus > Agapanthus africanus. The sequence goes on from CM057348.1 coordinate 125,025,305, forward strand.
CCAGTGGGAGGCCATCTCGAGGAGTCGAGACCGGGTCTCCTAACCCTAGAATTGGCAGTGTTACTTGCCGCTCTCGTAGGGGTCTTGGGATGTGGGTTTGACTATTCGTCGCGACCGTGGAATCCGTGTTTTATACAGGCTCGTATTGAAAACACGGACGTCCTAGTATATCCAATATTTCATATATGTTCTTCTGCTGCAATGTTCTGTGATGAGATCATATTACTGCCTGAGACGAATGCTTATACTATATATATGTGCTGATATATAAATATTACTGCTTTCGTTTCTTCTGTGATGCTTAGGAAGCATAAGCTGATGGGATTTTTATTAATGAGATTAATAAAAGAAAAGAAACCTAAAGATGTTGTAGAATCAAAACTTTATAAAAAGGGTAGCTACAGTTTTGTTTTGCACAGTGATATATATGATATATCCTGCACCTTATTCGATGAGGAAAGGGCCGACGATCCCTTCACCGGGAGTGACCCCTTTAGCAAAACTGGCAGATGCTACAAAACGCGGTTTGTCTTTTGATTGCTTTTAAAGTTTTGCTTTGCACAGCGGTATATATGATATATCCTGCACCTTATTCGATGAGGAAAGGGCCGACGATCCTTTCACCGGGAGTGACCCCTTTAGCGAAACTAAGAAAAGCCTCAAAAACACTCCTTTTCAAAAACACTTGATTCTACGACGATATCAAGTTCATTACGCTCAGGGTTTTCTGAAAAACCTGCGTAGCCCTCCGTCATTTCAGATAGATATTATTTAGTATTCGTGCTATGTTTGTTGACTTAGTTAAGACATAGTGTACGGTAGCTAAGTAATATTTATCTGCTAAAACATGAGATGTGATTGGATTAGGGTATTCGTACGGCTGTTGACTTAGTTAAGGGTCGTGCGGGTGGGTTTAATTCAATCAGAAAATGTACGGGTTGAACTTGACTTGCGATTTATGGTTTGTTGACTTAGTTAAGGTCATAGATCGCTAGGGGCAAAATATTATCGGGAATTTCAAGTGTTGAAATTTGCAATGAGATTGCATACCTCCTATGAGATAGTTGGATCCCGATACCCACTGCGAGTAAGTGTTACTCCTGGGAGAGTTTTACACAGGACAATTAGTCATTCAAGTAGGTGTCTAGAAAAGTGTTAACGGGGTTACGCCTCTGGGAAAACGAGGTTTACTTTAATTAGGTCCGTGCGAAAGCACGGGGAACCTCTCTCAAAGTACTGACACTGATCTGGCTGAAAGATTGACGAAATTGTAGGGTGTAATTAATCCCGGCTAATCTTACCTTTTAGGGTTTTAAGGTAGATTTGATAAAAACAGTGGGAGACATCCTGATTAGATAAAATAATAACCAATCTAATCTTGCAAGAGAATACGCTAAAGTGTTTTTCTTCTCTCTCTCTCCAGGTAGCGACCATGTCAGGCCATAATCAAGATAATAATATGGATGTATTGACTGAACCCGATTATTATACTGAGTAAGGGAACGTTAGACCCGTTCTTTCTTATAAGAGTTATAAGACTGAACAGGAAACATGAGAATATCTGGATTCTCACGCCGCCCAAAAGAACATGCATGTTGATGCATCTTCTTCGGGTGTGTTAGTTATTGAGAACTGTTTCTCAGTTCACCCTACGTCCTGGGTATTAGATACCGGATCAGGATCCCACATATGTAAACAGTTACATGGGCTACGTAAAGGTAGAGAACTGGGAAAAATGTGATCATTCCGTTCAAGTAGGGAACGGTGCAAATGTTGCAGCCAAAGCAGTTGGCGAATATCACCTAGTATTACCAAGTCGTAATACACTGATTCTAAATGAGTGCTATTATATACCGAACATGATGTGCAACATTATTTCAATTTCTTTATTAAGTAAAGAAGGATATAATTTTGTAGTAAAGGATAATATTATGAACATATTCCTAGATCAAAAGTTGATTGCATCAGGCTCGTTACATAATGGCATATTCATTCTAAATAAGAATACAGTCCTGAATATACAAAACACACACAAGAGGAAAAGTTCAGATATGAACGAATCCTACTTGTGGCATTGTAGACTTGGTCATATCAATGCGACACGACTGGCTAAGTTACATAAGGATGGTTATTTGAATCCGTTCGAATTATCATCTTATGATACTTGCCATTCATGTCTCAAAGGAAAAATGACCAAAGCCCCGTTTAGTGGACACGGAGAAAGAGTTACCGAACTCTTAGGACTGGTACATAGTGATGTATGCGGTCCCATGTCTACGCATGCCAGGAACGGTTCTTCCTACTTCATTACATTCACTGACGATCTCTCTAGATTCGGACATGTGTTCCTGATGAAACACAAGTCTGAAGCTTTTGAGAAATTCAGAGAATATAAGCACGAAGTAGAGAATCAAACGGGCAAAAGTATTAAGATTCTTCGATCTGATCGAGGAGGTGAATACTTAAGCGGTGAGTTCCTAGATTATCTAAAAGAGAATGAGATTCTCTCTCAGCTTACTCCTCCTTATACACCACAGCACAACGGTGTATCGGAACGAAGGAATCAGACCCTATTAGATATGGTGCGATCTATAATGAGCGATGCTGAGTTACCTATTTCCTTTTGGGGGTATGCGCTTGAGACAGCCATATACATATTGAATCTAGTTCCGTCTAAATCTGTACCTACCACACCATATGAGATATGGAGTGGGAAGAGACCATATTTTAAACGAGTTAAGATATGGGGTTGTCCGGCCTATGTCAAAAGACAAAATCCAGACAAACTCGAGACACGATCAGTTCTTTGCAAATTTATGGGATATCCTAAGAATTCTCAAGGATATATTTTCTATCACGCTGAGGAACAAAAAGTGTTTATTTCTCAATATGCCACCTTTTTAGAAAAGGAATTTCTTGCAAAAGAAATTAGTGGCAAAGAGGTAGAGGTGGAAGAGGTTCCAGCACCACAGACTACAACTGATGATTTATTGGAACCAGAGGATTCAGTAGTACCCGACGAACCCCAGCCTCTCCGCCGATCTAGTAGGGTTTCTCGTCCACCTGAGAGATACTACGGTTTTCTCATTGATGGTGGAAGCGAGGATTGCATCATGGATGATGATGACCCGACTAGTTTCGAGCAGGCCATCACGAGTGGTGACTCTGTGAAATGGCTGGATGCAATGCGATCTGAGATGGAATCCATGTACACCAATAAAGTATGGATTTTGGAAAATGCTCCTGAAGGGGTAAAACCCATTGGGAGCAAGTGGATTTTTAAAAGGAAATTTGGTGTAGATGGAAAAGTTGAGACTTTCAAAGCTAGACTTGTAGCAAAGGGTTTTCGTCAACGACCAGGTGTGGATTATGACGAAACCTTTTCTCCAGTGGCTATGCTTAAGTCCATCCGGATCTTACTTGCCATTGCTGCATACCATGACTACGAAATCTGGCAAATGGATGTTAAGACCGCCTTTCTAAACGGTGATTTAGAAGAGAGCGTGTACATGACTCAGCCAGAGGGCTTCGTAGATAGTGGGAGCAGCGGAAAGGTGTGCAAGCTGCTTAAATCCATTTATGGGTTAAAGCAAGCATCACGGAGTTGGAACATCTGTTTTGATGTTGTAGTCAAAGAGTTTGACTTCATCAAAAATATAGATGAACCTTGTATCTATAAGAAGGTAGCAGAGGGTAAGGTTGTCTTCCTCGTATTGTACGTGGATGACATACTCTTGATAGGAAATGATATTCCTATGCTGCAATCAGTCAAGCTCTTCTTATCATAGAGATTCTCAATGAAAGATCTAGGTGATGCCTCCTGCGTATTGGAAATCATGATCTATAGAGATAGATCTAAACGGATACTGGGATTGTCCCAATCCAGGTACATTGAAACCATACTAAAGAGGTTTAGTATGGAAGAATCCAAGCGTAGGAACCAACCCACGATCTCTGGACTCACTCTCTCCAAAGAGATGTCTCCCAAGACTGATTTGGAGAGAGCTCGCATGCAAGGGATACCCTATGCTTCGGCAGTAGGCTCTATCATGTATGCGATGCTATGTACCAGACCCGATGTAGCATACTCACTAAGTGTAGTGAGTCGGTATCAAGCAGATCCTGGAGAGAGTTATTGGACAGCAGTGTAGAACATTCTCAAGTACTTACGAAGAACTAAGGAGATGTTCTTGGTGTATGGTAACGGAGAACTCCAGGTGGAGTCCTTTACCGATTCCAGCTTCCAAAGTGATAAGGACGACTCTAAGTCGCATTCGGGTTTTGTCTTTACCCTCAATAGAGGGGCGGTATGTTGGAAGAGTTCCAAGCAGGATACCGTTGCAGACTCGACGATGGAGGCTGAATACATCGCTGCCAACGATGCTGTCTGGATAAAGAAGTTCATTAGTAAACTTGGTTTGGTTCCATCCATTGAGCATCCAATACCTCTGTATTGCGATAACAATGGAGCTGTGGCGTTAGCCAAGGAACCCAGGTCCCATCAAAAGTCCAGACATATTCTGAGGCGGTATCACCTGATCAGGGAGATAGTTGATCGCCGGGAGATCGAGGTCAGGAGAGTAGATACGAAGGAAAACACTGCGGATCCATTCACGAAGGCTGTTCCCCAGATACAGTTTGAGAGATTATTCGGGATGCTAGGTATGAGATACTACAGCAGCTGGCCTTAGTGCAAGTGGGAGATTGTTAGTTATGTATATGCCCTAGAGGCCATTGTTGTACATATAATGTATATTATAATGGATGCTTGGATATATATAGAGATGACTTTCTTGCTCGTCATGATAGTATGCTATTTGGTTTCACTTTATCTTAACATGTTGACTTGTATTGGTTTACTGTTTTACTCTCACATGTTGATAAAGCCCTTAGGATTTGTACTCGACTACTGGGACTATGATGAGATCATACTAGTGGGGCCACGGTAGTCGATGAGTACATCCTATAACTGTTCCTAGTCGAGGGTATATCGAGACAGGGCATCGATACGCCAGAGTAGACTAGCGTATTCGCATCTTGACCCATATGATGGGCGATGGATGATCCCATATCCATCGGTGTTTTGACATCAGAGATGGTGTACGGGTGCTCAGTGGAGACTGGGTACACTGGACGGACTTGCCGAGAACTCCCAGATGGTGATATACCACACGTCAGATGGCAGTTCTCCGGTGACACTGGTACAGGGTAGTCTGAAGACCCGAGATCGTCATAGAGTCTTGTGTGATTCCCACTGTGCTTTGATTTCCACCTTACCACGTCCAAGAGGGCGTGCAAAACGGTGGCTTTTGGGTACAGTCCCGAATCACATGGAGGCAATGAGCGATAGGAGGGGATTCGTCTCTCCCGGTATAGGGAGTTGATGTTGTGCTGTGTTCGATTGGCTATAACTGGAAGTCCCTGGCCAGGGCTGATATAGAGATTTACTGGTAAGTGTTACTAGTAGTTTCTCAACCCGTTATAAGCCACACATCGACACGACTTATCGGTTACTGGGGTCTGACGTATACCACCCCTAGACTTGTTATGCGACATATCAGACGAACAGACCGGACTGTACGGGAGTGTTACTGATTGGATTCACAGGAGAACGCACAGGCTAGCTTGTTGATCTTCTGATCGCTCAATACCTGGGTGGCTGTTACGTTTAGCTGACCGCTTGCAGCTTGTGGGTGTTTGATATGATCATCACCTGCTACCGGCGTATTGACGATTCTTTAGAGTCCTACACAGAGGTTTCTTGGCTCAGGCGAAACGGAGTAGAGGCACATATGTGATATGTGCAGGACCGAGAATAATGCGATATGAGATACCATATTATATTCTCGCGATATTTAGATATGAACCAGGACATCGGATCAAGTGTTGATTCGATGAATCGGTACATGATATATTAGTCGGTAATATTCGATATAGCCGGATCATCAAATCAAGTGTTGATTCGATGATTTAATGTATAATAATATAGATGATATATTGTATTACATTATCTAATATTGGCTCGCTTTATTATTTCATTTTCTCACTGGATGATACATTGATATATATGCGATATATGTTAATTGTATTATTTTCTTTTGTTGCAAATATATAATATATATGTGATATATATTATTGTGACATGATATGATTAATTGTTAAACATGTTTAAGGATGATTAATTGAGGTTAGGGTTTGATTAGGGTTAGATGCTTCATGCACCTTCTAGAAGCATTTTTCTTTTGTCATTGTAAAGATATTTTTGGATGACACATTCTTAACCCAACCAAACCCTAACTCTAGTTTATTCTCTACTAAATCTTAGCCACTCATCCTTGACCATGGTTTATAAATCAATCATATAGCTTTCATTCTATTCATCACAAAAGGATTAATCTTATTATTCATTTTCCATTATCATCTTCTTCTCTCTTGAAAAAGCTTACTAGATTTTTCTTATGTGATGTTTAAATATGAGAAAATGATATAAAAAGAAAGCAAAAATACTACTCTCTCATCCTCATCTCATATAGCCCATGAGATTAGTGTGTTCATCTCTTTAGAGTGAGAAAGCTTGAGTCTTTGCAACTTCGACGTAGATCATCGGAGATTTGGAACACTTCAAACTAGCATGGATCGTTCGAGTCGTGGAGCCTCTCATGAGTCCGGGAGATCGTGGATCGCGGCAAAGGGACTTCTACTCGGAGCTTGTGAAGCGAAGGAGTGGACTACAAAGGTTGTAATCCCTCACACTTAGATAAAAGTTATCATCTTGCATGTTAAACCGTAATAATCTAGCAAAGATCCCGGCTTTGGGTTGTTCGGCACGTCTAAATTTTTATCCGGGCATGTTTGATGCCTTATGAACCTTCACAAGAGTGCCTAGGAACCTTTCACTCGCTACGATGAATTCCACAGGCACTGTTCGCATACGGCCGGCCTTCCCGACGTTAAACTGCAGAGTGATTACCCTTTCCGCCGGGATGAAGTGGTTGGTGAATCCTGACAAGACGTGAGAGGTCGACCTTAGGTCTGCCGGGGTGAGCCCCATGCGCAGAAAGCAGTCATAAAAGAGTATATCCGCCGAGCTTCCCGAGTCGACCAGTATCCTCTGCACTTCGTAGTGGTGGACCCGAGCTGTGATCACCAGCTGGTCATTGTGGGGCAGGGATATACCGTGGAGGTCCTCGTCGTCAAAAACGATCGACTCGGTCTCCCTGCCCTTCTTCCTCGGACGGCTGTTAGCCTCCACGACCGGCGTGGGGTGCTGAGCCTCGTAGGTACTCGGCGTACCCCCCACTGACATGACCATGATTTGGCCGATTGTCAACTCGCCGGGAGGGGGACGTTGCTGTAGGGTTGCTAGGTACGCGCACAAGGGTCTACAGGGCATCAACCATGCCCGATTAAAAAATTAGCCGTGCCGAACAACCCGAATATGGAACTTTAAACTAGAGATTAGGCGAAAACAAGCATGCTAAACACTTTAACACTAAGTGAGAGGGATTACAACCTTTGTAGATCCGGTCCTTCACTTCATATGCTCCGTGTTGTGGTCCCTTCACTGCGATCATCGGGTTCCAGATTCTCGAGAGGTTCCACGAAGAGAAAGATGCAACATTTGCTTCTGATCTTCGATACTAAGATGATCTACCTTGAAGTTCCGTTAATACAAGCTAACACTCATGAAATGATGTGAACACCCTCATCTAAATGGCAAAGGAAGATGAGGATGATGAAGTAGGATTTTTGCTCTCTTTATTTATCTTTTTCTCATATTTTTATTCATCACTTTTATCAAAGCAAGAAAGCTTTTCAAGAAGAACTCAAGGAAGAAGAAGATGAACAATAATATTGAAAACCTTTTGTGATGAATAGAAAAATAAATCATATGATGAATAATGCAACCATGGTCAAGTAAAACTTTGTAGAGAATTAACTAGGGTTAGGGTTTGGGTTTGGTTAAAGATGAGTCACACACAAATATCTTTATCATGACAAAATGAAAAGCTTCTAGAATCAACTAGAAGACTAAACCCTAATCCAAACCCTAATCATGTTTAAACTCCACTAAACATGTTGCATTAGTTATCATATCATGTTACAATATTATATATCACATATATAATATTTATCGTAACAAAATAAAATAATACATTTAACATATATCGCATATATATCAATGTATTACCCGAGTGAGAAAAAGAATCTTTTAGTGAGCAAATATTAGTTAATATAATTTAATATATCATATATATTATTATACATTAAATTATCGAATCAACACTTGATCCGACAATCCGGCTATATCGCATATAACCGACTAATATTTATCCGTACCGATTCATCGAATCAACACTTGATCCGATGACCCGGTTGATATCAAATATCGCGAGAATATAATACGGTATCACATATCGCATTATCCTCGGTCCCGCACATATCACATATGTGCCCCTACTCCGTTTCGCCTGAGCCAAGAAACCTCTGTGTAGGACTCTAAAGAATCGTCAATACGCCGGCAGTAGGTGATGATCATATCAAACACCCACAAGCTGCAAGCGGTCAGCTAAACGTAACAGCCACCCAGGTATTGAATGCTCAGAAGATCAACAAGCAAGCCTATACATTCTCCTGTGAATCCAAACAGTAACACTTCCGTACAGTCCGGTCTCGTCGTCTGATATGTCGCATATCTCGCCTAGGGGTGGTAAACGTCAGACCCCAGTAGCTCGATAAGTCGTGTCGATATGAGGTCTATAACAGTTCGAGAAACTACTGATAACACTTACCAGTAAATCTCAGCAACCCTGGCCAGGGATTTCCGGTTATAGCCAATCGAACACAGCACAACATCAACTCCCTATACCGGGAGAGACGAATCCCCTCCTATCGCTCATTGCCTCCATGTGATTCGGGACTGTACCCAAAAGCCACCTTTTTGCACGCCCTCTTGGACGTGGTATGATGGAAATCAAAGCACAGTGGGAACCACACAAGACTCTATGACGATCTCGGGTCAACAGACTACTCTGTACCAGTGTCACCGGAGAACTGCCATCTGACGTATGGTATAATACCATCTGGGAGTTCTCGACGAGTCCGTCCAGTGTACCCAGTCTCCACTGAGCACCCGTACACCATCCTTAATGTCAAACACCGATGGATATGGGATCATCCATCGCCCATCATAAGGGTCAAGATGCGTATACGCTAGTCTACTCTGGTGCATCGATGCCCTGTCTCGATACACCCTCGATTAGGAACAGTTATAGGATGTACTCGTCGACTACCGTGGCCCCACTAGAATGATCTCATCATAGTCCCAGTAGTCCAGTACATATCCTAAGGGCTTTATCAACATGTAATATAGAGACAATCTGAGTACATGTTAAGATAAAGTACAACCAGATAGCATACTATCATGTCGAGCAAGAAAGTCCTCCTTATATATGTCCTAGCATCCACTACAATATACATCGTATGTACAGTAATGGCCTCTAGGGCATACATATAACTAACAATCTCCCACTTGCACTAGGGCCATCTGTTATGGTATCGCATACCCAACAATTAGCTGTGGTTGAAGTATCTCATACTCAACCGTCCCATAAAAAGTCTCTACTGGGAAAAAGGCCTTTGTGAGTGGATACGCGCTGTTGTCCTCTGCGTCTACTCTCCTAACCTCGATCTCCCTGGAGATCAACCATCTCCATGATCAGGTGATACTGCCTAAGAATTATATCTGGATTTCTGATGGGACGGGCGTTCCTTGGCATAAGCCACAACTCCATTGTCTCACAATGGTAGGAACGAAGTTCATCGCATGAACTTATAAATATCCAGACTGCCTCTTTTGGTATCATCCTTGGTAATGATGTATCTTGCCTTTAATCGTCTAGTATGTCACGGTATCTAGCTTGGAACTCTTCCAACATACCGTCCCTCCACGGAGGGTATAGACAATGCCTGCGACTGACATTCAGTCGTCCTTCTCAGCCTGGAACCTTTCCAGTGATTCTCCCCAGGATCGATTGATACCATCTCACTACAACTAGTGAGTGTCCTAACATCCAATTAGATCTATCTCATAGATCCAAAACCCAGGATTTAGGAGGTATCACTTTGATCCTATATGGAGAATCCTTGTGATAAGCGGAGATTGACCGAGCGTAGCATAGGAAACTCCTTCCCTATCAAGAGTATGTCATCCACGTACTCTACGAGGATCACCACCATACTCTCTACTACCTTTTCATATATACAAGGTTCATCTACCATTTTGATGAAGTCAAACTCTTTGACTACCACATCAAAATAGATGTTCCATCTCCGCGATGCCTGTTTTATCATATAAAACATCTTGCACACGTTTCCGCTGCTTCCACTGTCTACAAAGCCCTCTGGCTGTGTATATATAGATGCTCTTTTCTAAAACATCATTTAGAAAAGCAGTCATGACACCCAACCACCAGATATCGTAGTCATGGTATGTAGCCGTAGCAAGTAGGATCTGGATGGACTTAAGCATAGATCCTTAGAAAAGGTTTCAACATAATCCATACCTGGTCTATGATGCAAACCTTTAACAAGAATAGCTTTGAAAGTCTCAACTTTTCCATGTACACCAAGTAATCTTCTCAAGATATACTTACTCCTGATGGGGATTTAACCCTTCAGATAAAGCAACCAAAGTCCATACTTTGTTGGTGTATAAGGATTCCATCTCAGATCGATAAGCACCCAGCCATTCTTACAGAGTCCCACTCCTGATGGCCAGCTCGAAACTAGTTGGGTCATCATCTCATGATGCAATCCTCGCTCGCACTGTCATAGAGAAACCGAAGTATCTCTCAGGTGGGTGAGGAACCCTACTAGATCGGCGGAGAGGCTGAGGTACGTTGGAAACTATTGAATCCTTTGGTTCTACCAAATTATCAGCTGCAGTTTGTATAGCTGGAACATTTCCAGTTCTACATTACAGACCTTGCCTCGAGCTTGTCCGGATTTTGCTTTTAGACATAGGCCGGACAACCCCAAATCTTAACAAACTTAAGATATGGGCTCTTCCCTTTCCATATCGCATATGAAGTGGTAGGCAACTAATTTGATTTGAACCCTATTCAATAGGTATGCAGCTTCTCAAGTGCATAACTCCCAAAAGGAAATAGGAAACTCAGTAGTACTCATCATAGAGCACACCATATCAAATAGGGTGCTATTGCTCCGCCCCGATACACCGACGTGTTGTGGTGTATACGGAGGAGTAATGCTGAGAGAGAATCTCATTCTCCTTTAGAATAGTCCAGGAATTCCGTGCTCAAGTATTCTCCTCCTTGATCACATCAAAGGACATAATACTTTTACCCGTATTTTGGTTCTCTACTTCTAATTTATATTCTGTGAATATCTCAAAAGGTTCGGACTTGTGTTTCAACAGAAACATATGTCTGAATCTTGAGAGATTATCAGAGAATGTAATGAAGTAGAAAGAACCGATCTTGGCATGTGTAGACAGGGGACCTTATATACATCAACATGTATCAATCCCAAGAGTTCACTAACTCTTTCTCTGTTTCCAATAAACAGAGCTGTGATCATCTTATCTTTGTGACATGACCGGCAAGTTTTCATAAGATGTAAATTCAAACTAATTTAAATATGCATCTAAATGTAACTTCAGCCAGTCGGGTCACATTGATATGACCTAGTCTACAATGCCTCAAGAAGGATTTGTTCATTTCTGAACTCTTCCTCTTGTGTGTGTTCTGTATACTAAGAACTGTAATTTGATTTAGAACGTCAATGCTTTTAGATAACGTGCCTGAACCGATCAACTCTTGATATAGGAAATGTTCAAAACATTATCCAACAATACAAAATTATATCTTTTCTTTACTAATAAAGAGACAGATATGATTTTGTATATCAGATTCGGTATCTAATTACATTCGTTCAGAATCAATGTATTCAGGTAATACAGGGTGACAGTGACCAACAGACTTGGCTGCAACACTTGCATCGTTTTCTGTCTCATGAAACTTATCACCCGTTCTCAGTTCTCTACCTATCTGTAGCCTATGTAACAGATTACATATACGGGACCCTGATCCGGTATCACATACCCAGGACGTAAAGGATACTGAGAAACAGTTCTCTGTAATGAACACACCCGAAGATGATGCATCAACATGCACTTTCTTCGTTTGGGCGGCACGGGAATTCTGGTAATCCCCAATTTCCTGCTCTGTCTTATAACAATTATAAGTTGGAGCGGGACCAATGTTCCGCGGCTCAGTATAACAAGCGGGTTCGGTCAATATATCCGTATTATTATCTTGATTAAGGCGTGATATGGTTGCTATCTGGAGAGAGAGAGAAGAAAACACTCAGCGTATGCTCTTGCAAGATTAGATTGGTTATATAATATATCTAATCAGGATGTCTCCCACTGTTTTAGTCAAATCTTCCTTCAAACCCTAAAAGGAAAGACTAGCCGGGATTAATTACACACTACAAGTTCGCCAATCTTTCAGCCAGGCCAGTGTCGGTACTTTGAGGGAGGTCCCCCGTGCTTTCGCACGAACCTAATTAATGTAAACCTCATTTTCCCAGAGGCGTAACCCCGTTAACACCTTTCTAGACACCTACTTGATCGGCTAATTGTAATGTGTAAAACTCTCCCAGGAGTAACTCTTACTCGCAGCGGATATCGGGATCCAACTATCTCATAGAAGGTATGCAATCTCATTGCAAATTTCAACACTTGAAATTCCCAATAATATTTTGCCCCTAACATCTTATGACCTTGGCTAAGGTCAACAAATCATAAGTGCTAGCCAAGTTCAACCCGTCATTTCCCGATTGAATTAAACCCACCCGCACGACCCTTGGCTAAGGTCAACAAAGTCGCACGACTACCCTAACTCAATCGCATCATATGCTTATACAGATAAGCACTAATCAGCTACCGCACACTATGCCTTAGCTAAGGTCAACAAACGTAGCACGAATATTAACCAGTACTTATCTGAAATGACGGAGGGCTACGACGGGTTTTTCAGAAAACCCTTTGCGTAATGAACTTGATATCGTTGTAGAATCGAGTGATTTTAAATGGAATGTTTTTGAGGCTTTTCTAGTTTTGCTAAATGAAGGGATCGTCGGCCTTTTCCTCATCGAATAAGGTGCAGGATATATCATATATACCGCTGTGCAAAGCAAGAACTATAGAAGCAATCAAAAGACAGACCGAGGGTTGTAGCATCTGCCAGTTATTGCTAAAGGAGTCACTCCCGGTGAAGGGATCTCGGTCCTTTCCTTATCGAATAAGGTGCTGAATGTTCTACAAGGAACACCGCTATGCAAAGCAAGAACTAGAGCTACCAGTTTTTAAACAAGTTTCTACAACATCTTAGGTTTCTTTTATTTCATTAATCTCATTAATGAAGTCCCATTTTAATATGCTTCACAAGCATCTCTTTTTGAAACGAAATCTGCAATATGACATATATCTCATATATATAATATAAACATTCGTCTCAGGCAGTAATATGATCTCATCACAGAACATTGCAGCAGAAGAACATATATGAAATATTGGATATACTAGGACGTCCGTGTTTTCAATACGAGCCTGTATAAAACACGGATTCCACGGTCGCGATGAATAGCCAAACCCACATCCCTAGACCCCTACGAGAGCGGCAAGCAACACTGCCAATTCTAGGGTTAGGAGACCCGGTCTCGACTCCTCGAGATGGTCTCCCACTGGACCCTAGAACCCAGTTACTTGTGCTCCCCGCCTTGGGTCTACCTAATGCGGAAAAGTAAATAATATACAACAATGACATCTTCCGCTACCTGCAAGTGCCCCAATAAAAGAATATTACATACATTTGAATTTTACATGAATGAAAAAGAAGAAAAAAACTCTCATCTCACATAAAACCCCCGGCTATTCAAACGCGACGATCCAATACAACATATCACAGCAACACATAATATCTCATATCATCAACGTAAGCAAGTATGCGTATCCCGATTGTCGTTGATGTATAGCAACGAAGCCGGCGATACACCACATACTACGCTTACGGTCACAGAAAAGAAAGTGTAAAACTACAACAGTTGGAATCCGCAACCTCTTTAGACATCGCATGCCTAACCAAATGAATTCCTTAGACATCGCATGCCTAACAATTATAAACCCCGCATTTTAGTCTCATTATCGAAAACTCTTTTCAATATCAAGTCGGGCAATTCAACAAGATTCCCGACGTCCTGATCGAATGCTCGTCGCAAACTTTAGTAGACGGCCGCACCCCCAGATGCTGTCGACGAAGTGCACTAAGGCGGAACACCGCTGCCGCGAGCACCCGAACGGATGCTTTCGGCGACGGGGTTCTCCTACAGTCACTTGGTCGGGGCTATGGGGCGTAGCTGTCTATTAAGTTTACCCAGCGAGTATCCGCATACTCTACGTGATTGCGACGGACTTTTGATCACATCAAAATTCCGTGGCAACCGATCATCTGAGACTAAACTGCTATGTCTATAATATTCAAATCAGTTATCTCATAACTACCTGTGGATTCCAAATATTGTATCACATTCCAGATAAATAGACAAAGTTAAACTTTCCGATCGAATCATCAAACACCCAAGATTTCCCCAATATATCTCAACACTTGAAATCAGTTTAAAAACATCCATCACATGCCACAGTACCAATGGTCCAGCCGTAGAAGGGTCAAGCCAACGCCTCACATGTGGCACGCCGTACTGCCCCAAACCCTAAGGTTCAAAAAGCAGTTCAAGACGGTCACATAATCGAGTTAAGGTTTGTTGTCTTCTAGAGGGTCCACCGAGTTACTTGCACGACTTAGAACATTCTTAAACACGAGGAAAAATCCAACTTTTGAAAAATTTTCCGACAGGGGAAAAAGTGAGTTATTGATATCCGTTCGAACTTTTTAACAGTTTCTAAAAATTATCCGGAAAAACACATAGACAAAATTAGACAATCCGATCGAATCTACGAACTCCCAATACAACCCAGAAAATTCAACTCTTGAATAAATATTAAAAATTCCCAGGAAAACCAGCACTGCAAAGTAGGAGTTACTGTGCAAAATTCGATGCATGAAGAGACTAAACGGCCGCGGAACCGCCGCATTAGCATGCTAATGCCGCGGTTCCGCTGCGCTTTGGTGGACTTAGGTGCTCGAACTTCACAGTAATTCTTATAAATACCTGCTGATTTTTCTGCATATTTTTAATTCTCAAAAATCCACAAATTCAGAAAATGTCCAGAGAGCATGGAAATATTGAGGTTTCGGTTCGATCGGACTTCAAACTCCGTCTAGACTTCGCCTAAAGCTCTAGCTTGGCTCTGATACCACTGTAGGGTTGCTAGGCACGCGCACAAGGGTCTACGGGGCATCAACCATGCCCGATTAAAAAATTAGCCGTGCCGAACAACCCGAATACAGAACTTTAAACTAGAGATTAGGCGAAAACAAGCATGCTAAACACTTTAACACTAAGTGAGAGGGATTACAACCTTTGTAGATCCGGTCCTTCACTTCATATGCTCCGTGTTGTGGTCCCTTCACTGCGATCATCGGGTTCCAGACTCTCGAGAGGTTCCACGAAGAGAAAGATGCAACCTTTGCTTCCGATCTTCGATACTAAGATGATCTACCTTGAAGTTCCGTTAACACAAGCTAACACTCATGAAATGATGTGAACACCCTCATCTAAATGGCAAAGAAAGATGAGGATGATGAAGTAGGATTTTTGCTCTCTTTATTTATCTTTTTCTCATATTTTTATTCATCACTTTTATCAAAGCAAGAAAGCTTTTCAAGAAGAACTCAAGGAAGAAGAAGATGAACAATAATATTGAAAACCTTTTGTGATGAATAGAAAAATAAATCATATGATGAATAATGCAACCATGGTCAAGTAAACCTTTGTAGAGAATTAACTAGGGTTAGGGTTTGGGTTTGGTTAAAGATGAGTCACACACAAATATCTTTATCATGACAAAATGAAAAGCTTCTAGAATCAACTAGAAGACTAAACCCTAATCCAAACCCTAATCATGTTTAAACTCCACTAAACATGTTGCATTAGTTATCATATCATGTTACAATATTATTGTTAGTTATATGTATGCCCTAGAGGCCATTACTGTACATTGGATGTATATTGTAGTGGATGCTGGGATATATATAGGGAGGATTTTCTTGCTCAACATGATAGTATGCTATCTGGTTACTCTTTACCTTAACGTGTATACTGATTGTCTCTCTGTTACATGTTGGAAAAGCCCTTAGGATGTGTACTTGACTACCTGGACTATGATGCGGATCATACTAGTGGGGACATGGTAGTCCATAAGTACATCCTTCAAGGTCCCTAGTCGTGGGTGTATCGAGACGGGGCATCGATATACCAGAGTAGACTAGCGTATACCTTCTCGACCCATACAGATGGGCGATGGATGATCCCATATCCATTGGTGTTTGACATCAGAGATGATATACGGGTGCTCAGTGGAGACTGGGTACACTGGACGGACTCACCGAGAACTCCCAGATGGTATTATACCTTACGTCAGATGGCAGTTCTCTGGTGACACTGGTACAGAGTAGTCTGTTGACCCGAGATCGTCATAGAGTCTTGTGTGGTTCCCACTGTGCTTTGATTTCCACCTTACCACGTCCAAGAGGGCGTGCAAAACGGTGGCTTTTGGGTACAGTCCCGAATCACATGGAGGCAATGAGCGATAGGAGGGGATTCGTCTCTCCCGGTATAGGGAGTTGATGTTGTGCTGTGTTCGATTGGCTATAACCGGAAATCCCTGGCCAGGGTTGCTGAGATTTACTGGTAAGTGTTACCAGTAGTTTCTCGAATTGTTATAGACCTCATATCGACACGACTTATCGAGCTATTGGGGTCTGACGTTTTACCACCCCTAGGCGAGATATGCGACATATCAGACGACGAGACCGGACTGTACGGTAAATGTTACTGGTTGGATTCACAGGAGTGTGAGCGGGCTTGCTCGTCGATCTTCTGATCGCTCAATACCCGGGTGGCCGTTACGTTTAGCAGACCGCTTGCGGCTTGTGGGTGTTTGATATGATCATCATCTGCTGCCGGCGTATTGACGAGTCTTTAGAGTCCTACACAGAGGTTTCCTGGCTCAAGCGAAACGAAATAGGAGCGCATATGAGATATGTGCGGGACCGAGAATAATGCGTGTATGTGATACCGTATTTCATTCTCGCGATGAATGTATCGATTGCTTGTATGCGATATAACCTAGTTATCGAATCAAGGGTTGATTCGATAAGCCGATACATTGGATATTAGTCGGTTGTATGCGATATGACCGGATCGTTAAATCAAGTGTTGATTTAATGATTTAATGCATAATTATATATTTGATATATTACTTTGCATTAACTAGTATTGGTTCACTTTAAATGGTTTTTTCTCATTTGTTTGTGCACATTGTATATGTGATATATTTTTGTGCACAAGTTTGTATCATGTTTGATGATGCATGCTTACTTGAGTTTGTGTAAAGATTAAACCATGGTTATTTAAATGGTTAGGGTTTTGTTTTTCATATCGATTTATTCATTTACTTATTTATTTATTTTTGGCAAAAGAAAAGAAAAATGGTGGCTTTATTTGGATGCATGTTGAAGCTTCATGAAGCTTTGACTAAGTCACCATTTTTGTCTTCATGCTTAACCCTAACCATTGACCTAACCCTAGTTTATTCTCTACACTTGACCATGGTTTGATTATGATAAGTATTCATTTTAATTTCTTTTTGATAAATACTTATCATATTCTATCATCTTCTTCCTCTTCTTTTTCTTCATGAAGAAACCTTGCTCCATCAATGGCAACTTGAGAAAATGAGTGAGAAATCCAATTCTAAAGTGAACCCACCTCCTATTTCTTCATCCACTACCTCTTACCAAGTAGTATAGGGTGTTATCTTCACAAGTTTCATAACTTGGTGAAGTGGGAGCTTGATCTTGTGATGCCTCGACGTAGATCATCTCCGGCATCGAAGCCGGCGACCAAGCCTGCCCATTTTTCCGATGAAGCCGATGCCAGAGTCCGGGATCCGATTTGGACAGCGGAGGGACATCATCGCGGAGCTATGGAGGTGGAGAACCGGATCTACAAAGGTTGTATTTCCGTTCTTTTAGTTAAGTTGTTAACTAGTTGTCTCTTTCGCCTAAATTTCTAGTTAACGATCCGTATTAGGGTTTCTCGGCACCCGTAAAATTTGAAATTGGCATGGTTGATGCCTTGTGAGACCTCATTCGAGTGCCTAGGAACCCTACAGTGGTATCATAGCCTAGCTAGAGCCTTAGGCGAAGCGTAGACGAAGTTTGAAACCCGAACGAACCAAAACCCTAACACAAAAAATGCTATCTGGACTTTTTTCAAAAACTGGGTTTTTTCCAGATTAAAAATGCTTAAAAAATTCAGCAGTAAGAATTACGGTGCAAAATTTGACAAACGTTCCTTCAAGATTGCGGCGGAACCGCGGCATAAGCCTAGCTTATGCGGCGGTTCCGCAGCAAAAGTATGACGTCACCCTCCCAATTTTGCACAGTAACTTCCTTTATTCAGTGCTGAGTTCTCTGGGTATTTTTAAATATTATTCAAGAGTTGAATTTTCTGGGGTTGTTTTGGGGATTCGATTATTCGATCGGATTGTCAAACTTTGTCTATGTGTCTTTCCGGATAATTTTTGAATATGTTAAAAAGTTCGACCGGATATAAATACCCAACTTTTTCCCTGTCGGGAAATTTCCAAGTGTTGGATATTTCCGTAGTTTAACGACGTTCTAAGTAGTGCAAGTAACGCGATGGACCCTCTAGAAGACAACAAACCTTAACTCGATTATGTGACCGTCTTGAACTGCCCTTTGAACCTTCGGGTTTGGGGCAGTACGGCGTGCCACATGTGAGGCGTTGGCTTGACCCTTCTACGGCTGGACTGTTGGTACTGAGGCACGAACTGAATGTTTTTAGACTTGTTTCATGTGTTGATCTGTATCGGGAAAACTTGGGTGTTTGAATGTTCGATCGAAAAGTTTAACATTTTCTAATTATCTGGAATGGGATACAATAATTGGAATTCACAAGTAGTTATGAGATAACTGAATGAATGTTATAAACATAGCAGTTTAGTCTCACTTGATCGGTTGCCACGGAATTTTGATGTGATCAAAAGTCCGTCGCAATCACGTAGCGTACGCGGATACTCGCCGGGTAAACCTAATAGACAGCCTCACTCCATAGCCCCGACCAAGTGACTGTAGGAGAACCCCGTCGCCGAAAGCATCCGTTCGGGTGCTCCCGGTAGCGGTGTTCCGCCTTGGTGCACTTCGTCGACGGTATCGGGGGTGCGACCGTCTACTAAAGTTTGCGACGAGCATTCGATCAAAATGTCGGGAATCTTGTTGAATTGCCCGACTTGATATTGAAAAGAGTTTTCGATTTTGAGACTAAAATGCGGAGTTTATAATTGTTAGGCATGCGATGTCTAAAGAATTCATTTGATTAGGCATGCGATGTCTATGAAGGTTGCGGATTCCAACTGTTGTAGTTTTACACTTTCTTTTCTGTGACCGTAAGTGTAATATGTGTTGTCGCCGGTTTCGTTGCTATATGTCAACGACAATTGGGATGCGCATATTTACTTACGTTGATGACATGTGATGTTATGTGTTGCTGGATATGTTATATTGGATCGTCGTGTTTGAATAGCCGGGGTTTTTTTATGTGAGATGGGTGTTTTTCATTTTCATTCATGTAAAAACTTGTATGTAATATTCTTTTATTGGGGCACTTCCAGGTTGCGGATGATGTCACCTTTTGTATATTATTTACTTTTCCGCACTAGGACAGACCCAAGGAGGAGGGCACAAGTAACCGAGTTCTGGAGTCCAGTGGGAGACCAACTCGAGGAGTCGAGTCCGGGTCTCCTAACTCTAGAATTGGTAGGGTTGCTTGCCGCTCTCGTAGGGGTCTAGGAGTGTGGGTTTGGCTATTCATCGCGACCGTGGAATCCGTGTTTTATACTGGCTCGTATTGAAAACACGGACGTCATAGTATATCCAATATTTCATATGATTCTTCTGCTGCGATATCTGTGATGTGATCATGTGATGTTCTGTGATAGATACAGTATATAGTATATATGATATATTATATAGGCGTTACTTATGTTTTACACCCGCGCTAGCCCTGCCCCGCTCTGCCGTTAGTTACCTAACCTAACGGTGCACGAGGGGACATCGAGGCGAATACGGATGGCATAAGTGTACGTCGTATTTATCTGTGATATTTAGGTACTTTAAATGATGGGACTTCATTAATGTGATTAATGAAATAAAAGAAACCTAAGATGTTGTAGAATCGAATTTCAAAAATAAAAAAGGTAGCTACAGTTCTTGCTTTGCACAGCGGTATATGTGATATATCCTGCACCTTATTCGATGAGGAAAGGACCGAGATCCCTTCACCGGGAGTGACTCCTTTAGCAATAACTGACAGATGCTACATACTCGGTTTGTCTAAGTCTTTGCTTTGCACAGTGATATATGTGATATATCCCGCACCTCATTCGACGAGGAAAGGACCGACGATCCCTTCACCGGGAGTGACTCCTTTAGCAAAACTAGAAAAGCCTCAAAAGCACTCCATTTCAAAATCTTTTGATTCTACAACGATATCAAGTTCATTACGCAATAGGTTTTCAGAAAAACCTGTCGTAGCCCTCCGTCATTTCAGATAAGTTGTATATAGTATTTGTGCTGCATTTGTTGGCTTTCGTCAAGGTGCAGTGTGCGGTAGCTATATGCTGCTTATCTGCCAGCATACGATGCGATTGGATTAGGGTAGTCGTGCGGCTTTGTTGGCTTTCGTCAAGGGTCGTGCGGGTGGGTTTAATTCAATCAAGAAATGTACGGGTTGAACTTGACTAGCGGGCTATGGTTTGTTGGCTTTCGTCAAGGTCATAGCACGTTAGGGGCAAAATATTATCGGGAATTTCAAGTGTTGAAATTTGCAATGAGATTGCATACCTTCTATAAGATAGTTGGATCCCGATACCAACTGCGAGTAATTGTTACTCCTGGGAGAGTTTTACACATTACAATTAGCCGATCAAGTAGGTGTCTAGAAAGGTGTTAACGAGATTACGCCTCTGGGAAAATGAGGTTTACATTAATTAGGTTCGTGCGAAAGCACGGGGGACCTCCCTCAAAGTACCGACACTGGCCTGGCTGAAAGATTGGCGAACTTGTAGTGTGTAATTAATCCCGGCTAGTCTTTCCTTTTAGGGTTTGAAGGAAGATTTGATAAAAACAGTGGGAGCCATCCTGATTAGATAAAATAATAACCAATCTATTCTTGCAAGAGCGCACGCTGAGTGTTTTCTTCTCTCTCTCTCCAGGTAACGACCATATCACGCCTTAATCAAGATAATAATACGGATATTGACCGAACCCGCTTGTTATACTGAGCTGGGGAACGTTGGTCCCGCTCCAACTTATAATTGTTATAAGACAGAGCAGGAAATTGGGGATTACCAGAATTCCCGTGCCACCCAAACGAAAATAGTGCATGTTGATGCATCATCTTCGGGTGTGTTCGTTACAAAGAACTGTTTCTCTGTATCCTTTACATCCTGAGTATTTGATACCGGATCAGGATCCCAGATATGTAATTTGTTACATACGGGCTACAGAAAGGTAGAGAGCTGAGAACGGGTGATAAGTTTCATGAGGCAGAAAACGGGGCAAGTATTGCAGCCAAGTCTGTTGGTCACTGTCACCCTGTATTACCTATACATTGATTCTGAACGAATGCTATTAGATACCGAACCTGATATACAAAATCATATCAGTCTCTTTATTAGTAAAGAAATGATAAAATTTTGTATTGTTGGATAATGTTTTGAACATTTCCTATATCAAAAGTTGATCAGTTCAGGCACGTTATCTAAAAGCATTGACGTTCTAAATCAAACTACAGTTCCTAGTATACAGAACACACACAAGAGGAAGAGTTTAGAAATGAACGAATCATTCTTGAGGTATTGTAGACTAGGTCATATCAATGCGACCCGACTAGCTGAAGTTGTAAGTGCACGGCGGCGCCCCGGCCGTCAATCCGACGGCCAAATGCGGAAGCGGTGATAAACTTTAATTTTGCGGACTTAGCAAACCGGCACCCCCGCGCACTAAACCCCGGATCGGGCCATTAAACTAGATCTAGCAAACTACAAGAAAGGGAAGAGGTATACCGAATGATCCGAGTCCTCCGGTCTTCTCCTCGTCGTCCCGATCTCCTGCGGAAACTCCGGTCGTCGCCTCCTCGCCGGAAGGGCACCACATCGCCTGTATCTTTTACGGGCTCCCACCTCAATACCGAGGCAACTCGGGCGTGAAGTAGGCTAGCCGACGCGTCCAAGATTTGCTGTAGAATGTAGTGTAGAGTGCATATCTCACTTTGGGGTATTGGTTGCCTTTTGAAGATGGAGGAATGAAGGTATGAAAAATGGTGCTTTCATTTTTCCTTGTATCAAAAATGAGATGAATGAAATTTGCCACACCACCAAAATCAAAACTCCTTCCTTCTCAAAAATTTGGCCGGCCACATATATGGTGAGAATGGTGGAGGGTGAACCAAAGATGTGAAGGAAGGTGATTGTAGGATAAAGGTGGAAGGTGATCATATACAAACATCAACCATGCTTAATACATCTATTCACATCAAATCTCATTAATGCAAAATCATGGATGAAGAAAAAACAAAGGATGCAAATCCTATCATAATGAATACAATTGCAAGAAACCCCCTCCACAAAAGTTATTTGCACAACTGCAAATAACCCCCTCTATCGGAAAAGTCCAGCCGGGAAAGAACGAAGGAAAACCGGCCGGAACGGAAAGCAAACTGGCAACTCCAGAAAACTGGTCCCGTAATAAATTACAGGAAAACCCCGATACTGTGCATACACACCCGCATCTGTATTCCGTCCGGATACAAATGTAAAGAGACAAAATCTACACTGTACTAAACTAGGATCCGGCTTAAACCAAAACCGGCTAGTAATGTTCGTCCGATCCTGATCCGTGCAATACCGCACGTATCAGATCGAACCCTGCCATATCTCCATACGGCCTCTACAGCGTTTCGTCCGAAAGCTTGAGTAACTGAAAGTGTGGTGGACTCTAAAGACTCGTCAATACTATGGCTGTGGATTTAACCACTAGCACGTCAGAGGTATAAGCCAATACGTGTCGGGCCATCAGCTATTGACCAAAAGGGACGTCGATGAGCGAACTCATCCTGACACCCTACTGAGCCTGTCAGTGACAATATCCGTACAGTCCGGTCCGTTCGTCTATGAGCATCGCATGTCGGGCCTAGGGGGTTGGTAAAAGTCAGACCCCCAAAAGCGGTACAAGTCGTGTCGGAGTGTAGCCCAGAACACCCTGAGATACTACTGGAATACCTACCAGTAAATCTCCTGCCTTGGCCAAGGACTTCGTGTAATGGCTCTCCTAGACACAGCGCGACCTCACCCCCAATACCGGGAGAGACGAACCCCTGAAGATCTGCTCACTGCCTCCATGTGGCTCGGGACTGTACCCAACTAAAACCTGTTTGCACGACTCCTTTGAGCCGTGGTAGGGTAGTAATCAAAGCACAGTGGGAACTCACACGAGACAAATGACGATCCCCAGGTCGATGAACTAACCTGTACACATGTCACCTGGAAACTGCTATCTGACGTCAGGTATAAGACCAACTAGCATGTTCCCGGCGAGTCCTGTCCGGTGTACTCATAACCCAATGAGCACCTGTATACATCTTAGGTGAACCAACTGACACCAGTGGCCTGTGAGACCGGCTACCGCCCCTCGTCGGGGTCTCGACTGTATACACTAGTCTACTCTAGAGAATCGATGCCCTGTCTCGAAACTCCCACGACTAGGGACCATTTAAGGATGTGCTTATAGACTCCAGCTCTCACTTATATGATCGCCCTCATACTGCTGGCAGTTAAGCAAGAATCCTAGGGGCTCTATCAACGTGCAATAGTGACCTGTCACGTCACCTAAAGCAGTACACGATGATAAAGGTAAACCAGATAGCATACTATCATCTCGAGTAAGACTGTCTACCGGGATAGGTCCTCCCTCAATCATCGGAATCACGTGCCTGTGATCCAATAATTGACTCTGAGGGCACTATCTCCAACAATCTCCCACTTGCACTCAAGGCCAATTATTGCGATGTCGCATACTCACAGCCCGTGTGATACCGAACACCCAACTCCTCTACTAGTCAGTCTCACAAAGCTCGTTTGCGAAACTATTGCGTTCGAGGAATAGCCTCAGTGAGTGGATCCGCCTAGATGTTTCTTTCTATGTCTCTCTATATCTCAAGTTCGCGGAGAAAACTATCTCCCGAAATGAGCAATACCTGTCTTAGAATGTCTGGATGTCTGATGGGACGTAGCTCATAAATGAACTCCAAATCCAAACTTCTTAGACTGTATCGTCAACTGAACTTAATCAGTATCCTGCGCCATGCCACCCTCAGTATTGCCTTGGACCACCTGTCCAAAATACTGCCCCTCGTCAGAGGGAAAAACTATAACTCTGACAACCTCCTTGACGTCCATGTCACCTTGGAAGCCTGGAATGATAATCGTCTCCTAAAGGAGGCAGCCGTTATCATATCCCTAGAACAGCCACTTATGTTCTAAAACTGCTTCCGACTGTTTCTCCAGGATTGGATCAATATCAACTTATTGCATCTAGTGCAAGAACAACATCTGGTGTGGTACTTGACATCTCATGATTGACTCAATTGCCTAAGCAAGTGATCTGTCAATCATGCGCATTCCTCTCTACTTTAGTCTATAAGACACCTTTAGAGAGGGTGACTCCATCACCTGCAGGTACACTACCGTGCTAGGAGTCGTCCATTCTAAATACTCTTAGAATGCTGTCTAAGTACCCTGATTGGGAAACCACCCAAATCTAGATCTAAAACTATAGATCTAGTAACCAGTATGTCTGATATAATGTCCAAGTCCCTTGTGGAGAAACTTCTGTGTGACGACCAAAGTATAACCGATCGTAGTATAGGAATGTCACTTCCTACTACCTTCTCAACAGATCTATCCCCAATTCTGATGACGTCAAACCTATGACTATCACATCAGAAATAGATGATCTATCTCCGCTACATCTGCTTTAGTCTATAAATAGACATAAACCTGATGTCCACCAATGCTTTCGCTGCTCCCACTGACTACGACAACCCTCTGGCAGAGTCATATAGACGTGCACTTCTAAAGCAAGTTTAGAACGACGCTATACTCATCCTCCTGCTGGGTCTCGCAGCCTGGAACAACAACAATGGCATGTGTGGGTAAACAAGAACTTCCCTGTCACCGTCCTTGAGGCTACCGGAGTACCTCTCGGGTGCCTGAAGTTACCCACCTTATCTGCGGAGTGGCCAATGGAATGTCAAACCAGATTGAATCTTTAGGTTCCTTACCAAATCTTCAGTAATCGTTTGCGGTTCTGGAATCACTTCCAGTTCTACCATACTCCCACTACTGTTTTCTGAAAAATCCATTTTTAATAAAACTGTGGCGAGTCTAGAACAATATTTCTATTGATCTGCCAGATGGTAGAAAGTTAACCCTCGTCATAGCCTGGGTCAACCCACAAACAGCCATTACAGAAACGTGCCTTGAGTTGTCCAGTGTCTGGTTTTAATCATAAGCCGGACAACTCCCCGTACCTTAACATCGTTAAGATATGAACTGTTCTATATCCAATATAGAACCAGAGGCACTGATTTAATTGAACCAGATTCAAATCATGCAGCTATCTCCAGTGCATGTAAACTAAATGGAAGGAGGCCGATCAGCGTTACTCAACTTAGGAATGCTTCCAATTATGAGTAACCTGAAAGAGAAGCAATTTCTCTTTACCATTACTATCAACTGAATACCATACATAAGTATCTACATCTTCGATCATTTTGAAGAATCCCGATACTTGCTACACCTGGTTCTCTACTCTATTCAAATACCTATAACTCCTCAAAACTCAGACCCTGTGTTTCTACGAAACACATGTCTAAGAACTAGAGAAGTTAAAAGTAAACAGAATATAGTATGAGGACCAACCCCTCTGTCCTAATGGACACTGGACAATCATACAATACTCTGTATAAGTCCGCTGAGTCTAACAACTCTTTCACTGTGTGTCGTAGATTGAAAACTGTACTTATGGTTAAGAAGAATTACACCGCTGTTTAATGCTCCTTACCTAACCATCCACTGATATAGGTAAATGTCATCGACATAATATCAAAAGGTATATCTCACTCTATGAAAATAGACATACAGATATATCAATTTGAAATTGGTGCACAACAGCGGATATTCAAAACCAAATATTTGCCGACCGGCAAACAGGCCAGATGATCTCCTCAAATATCACCGATTACAACGAATCCCGATATAATGAGGATGATCACCCAATTCCCAATAAATTACTCCCACTCATCATCTGTGAAACCATACAGATGTGATAATCAAACCTGGTAAATACATACCCTGGAGCAAGTGTCTAATCGGGAAATCAGTTTTCTTTTAACAGTACACAGTTGAACTGAAACATTGAAATGTTTTGATGGGGTATCCTGGTATTCCTAGTAATGCCTCTACCATTATCCAGATTCACAACTATAACCGTATAATTCTTTGCCATCTCTTCAAATCCCTTTATATGTCTTTAGTCATTACCTTCTGCACACCCCTTAGGCCAATTGGTTTTCTTCCTTCCCTACCGTTCGACACCAGCCTATGGTTTGGAAGAAGACTATCCAGTAAGCATAATGGGTGTACTGTCCTAGTCCTAGGAGCACTCGCAATGCGAGAGAAGGTGAAGATAAAAGACAACCGAATAAAACTTATTCCTATTTCTCCTGGACCAGAATCCATCCCCGAACTGGAACAAGTTCCTTTCGAGTTCGTATATAACCATACGATGGAGTATCCAAATAAATTGTGGATCTTCGTAGTGATACGGAGTGTCCTGGAGAAATACAAAGGTGATTTAGGATTGGCGAAGAAATACTTGGTTTGGTCGTGAATATCAGTCGCAATCTACTTTGCCCTCTTACTAATCCCTTTCTTTGTCTGAACTTAATACCTTCTGTACACCGTTTAAGCTAACTGGTTTTCTTCATTCCCCACCGGTCGGCACCAGCCTATGGTTTGGAAGAAGACTATCCAATTTGCGTAATAGGTGTACTATCTCCTAAACCAAGGAGTACTCGCAACCTGAGAGAATGAAAAAGGAAAAGACAACTGAATAATCCTATCCGTTTTCTCCAAAACCGGAAACCATCCTCGAATTCCTTCGAGTTCGTATCTAACCATACGATGGTTTTTGTCCAATGGAAGTGGACGTTCGTAGTAATACGGGGTGTCCTGGAGAAAAGGGTAAAAGTAGGAGTGGCAATGAGGTCTGCAACTCTGACAATCCAAAAGCCAGTGTTAAGAAGGTTCGGTCAACTTGGTCACTGAGTCATAGTCTTAGGATCGGGTCAATGGTCGCTGCCAGAGAGAGAGAGAAAAGAAACACTCAGCATGCACTCTATCCTAGATCAGAATGGTTACCAATTTATCTAATCAGGAAACCTCCCACTGTACCTCAAATTCTCCTCCAAACCTGAAAGAAGAATTAGTCGGGGTCACCCGAGGAGTAAACCAACTCATCAGTGGGAATCGGGATCCAACTATCATCGCATGATATCGTGACGGAATCCGCTCACGCTATCACACTCCAGAAGGTATGCGCATAACTGGCAAGTTTCAGTTCTTTTGAAACTCCCGATGTGATTTTTACCCCATGCTCTTATGACCTTGACTTTGGCCAACAAATCATAAGTCACATGTCAAGTTCTGCCCGTCATTCTCCAGGTTAATTTGAGCCCACCTGTACAAGCCCTTGACTTTGGCCAACAAGGCTATACGACTGCCCCAAACCAACGCATCTATCTATGCTGCATATGAATAACCAACAGCTACCAAACACTGTGCCTTGACTTTGGCCAACAAACACAGCTTGAATACTATTGACTACCCATATGAAACGACGGAGGGCTACGAATGGTTTCTGGTAAAAACCTTTAACGTAATGAACTTGATATCGTTGGAGGAACTGATAGCGTTTTAGAAAATATAGTGACGAAAACCTTTAGTAAAGAGGTCACTCCCGGTGAAGGGATCTCGGCTCTTTCCCCGTAGAATGGGGTGCAGGATATTCCAACTGAATACCACGGTGCAAAGCAAAAGTAATCGGCTATAGTGAAGTTAATGCCCTGACGCAAAATTCTGTCCAAGGGGTCACTCCCGG
Source organism: Agapanthus africanus (assembly GCA_030015575.1). Taxonomy (NCBI): domain Eukaryota; kingdom Viridiplantae; phylum Streptophyta; class Magnoliopsida; order Asparagales; family Amaryllidaceae; genus Agapanthus; species Agapanthus africanus. Next base: position 125,053,816 of record CM057348.1, read on the forward strand.
TGAAGGGATCTCGGCCCTTGCCTCGTCGACTGAGGAGCAGGATATTCCAAATGAATACCACGATGCAAAACAAAAGTGAACGTCCTTGCAATAACAGCTTTTTGAAAAGTGTTCCAACAACATCAGAATAGGTTTGTTTTAACTTGCATTGATCCGAATCAATGCAGTCCCATCAATTGATCACACCATAAAGAACGAAAATATACTGACGTACGTATATGTCATCCGCATTCGCTACTGGGTCCCGTCTTCACCCATTAGGTTAGCTAACTAACGACAGAGCGGGGACTGGACTAGCGCGGATGTAAAACACATACAACATCTACTAATATATATACCAATATATTATATTTCGCTCAAGGCATGAAAAGAAATGCAACATCACAGAAATGTACAGCATCACAGAACAATACAGATATCTGGGATCCCCGGGTTTCACAGAGCCACTACTGAAACCCGACGTTCCCCTGGTCGTGTGGATAGCCTGTGCAATGAAATCCTAGACCCCTACGGGCGCGGCAAGTTACCCGCCAAAACCTGAAGCGAGGCAGCCCCCTTCAGCGCTGTGAATGGACCACCCAGCACTCCACGGAATCCGGCAACTTGGGCACCCCTCCTGGGTCAACCTGTACCCCCTACGAGTGCGGTGAATAGCCCGCCAATCCTAGAGTGAAGCCCCCTCCGTCTCAATGCCATGAGATGCGGGCTTGTTGCCCTCTAGAACCCGGCTATCCGTGCACCCCTCCGCGGGGTAATCCTAGTACAGAAAGTAAAATATACATACAACGGGTACATCGACCGCAACCAGGTCGTGCCCCAAAATAATAATACAAACAGGCAGTGACGGCAGTCCACATGTCGGACGCTCGCCCCGCAATATCAAATGTATATAATACAACAACACTGTACTAGCATTGCATCCAGGCTATCCCCCACGACCGATCCGCAACATCACAGCAATACATAGAACATCAACGTGAAAGTCACGTTCGCAAATCCGTCTAACCGGGCTATAGCAGTTAGACCGGATTTACCGATCAAGTGACATTCACGGTCGCAGATATAATGTAAATACTGTGAAAAATGTGTTTAAAATATCCGATCGATCAAAAATTAACAAGTGGGCCCCCAATCAATACTGTAGCACTCACAGAAAACCTGGGCCCAATTTTAATATTCCAAAACCCCTAAAAATTGCCCAGAAGCCCACTGGAGAATTACGAAGCAATGATCCCATCAACCTGCGGCGGAACCGCGGCAACAAGGGGGGTTTTGCCGCGGTTCCGCGCTCGAGATGATGGTTCATTGTCTCGTATTTTCCCAGAGTTCTTAGAACTCCCTGCACATCATTCTGAGACCACCTGAAAAATTTTTAGACTTCAAAAAATTTCAACAAAAACTGATGTGAAGGAAAAATTGGGTTTTTGGAATTTTGGTCGATCGGAACTGAAAAACACATCAAACGAAGCTAGACGAAGTTAATGGCGAGGCTCTGATACCACTGTAAGTGCACGGCGGCGCCCCGGCCGTCAATCCGACCGCCAAATGCGGAAGCGGTGATAAACTTTAATTTTGCGGACTTAGCAAACCGGCACCCCCGCGCACTAAACCCCGGATCGGGCCATTAAACTAGATCTAGCAAACTACAAGAAAGGGAAGAGGTATACCGAATGATCCGAGTCCTCCGGTCTTCTCCTCGTCGTCCCGATCTCCTGCGGAAACTCCGGTCGTCGCCTCCTCGCCGGAAGGGCACCACATCGCCTGTATCTTTTACGGGCTCCCACCTCAATACCGAGGCAACTCGGGCGCGAAGTAGGCTAGCCGACGCGTCCAAGATTTGCTGTAGAATGTAGTGTAGAGTGCATGTCTCACTTTGGGGTATTGGTTGCCTTTTGAAGATGGAGGAATGAAGGTATGAAAAATGGTGCTTTCATTTTTCCTTGTATCAAAAATGAGATGAATGAAATTTGCCACACCACCAAAATCAAAACTCCCTCCTTCTCAAAAATTTGGCCGGCCACATATATGGTGAGAATGGTGGAGGGTGAACCAAAGATGTGAAGGAAGGTGATTGTAGGATAAAGGTGGAAGGTGATCATATACAAACATCAACCATGCTTAATACATCTATTTACACCAAATCTCATTAATGCAAAATCATGGATGAAGAAAAAACAAAGGATGCAAATCCTATCATAATGAATACAATTGCAAGAAACCCCCTCCACAAAAGTTATTTGCACAACTGCAAATAACCCCCTCTATCGGAAAAGTCCGGCCGGGAAAGAACGAAGGAAAACCGGCCGGAACGGAAAGCAAACTGGCAACTCCAGAAAACTGGTCCCGTAATAAATTACAGGAAAACACCGATACTGTGCATACACACCCGCATCTGTATTCCGTCCGGATACAAATGTAAAGAGACAAAATCTACACTGTACTAAACTAGGATCCGGCTTAAACCAAAACCGGCTAGTAATGTTCGTCCGATCCTGATCCGTGCAATACCGCACGTATCAGATCGAACCCTGCCATATCTCCATACGGCCTCTACAGCGTTTCGCCCGAAAGCTTGAGTAACTGAAAGTGTGGTGGACTCTAAAGACTCGTCAATACTATGGCTGTGGATTTAACCACTAGCACGTCAGAGGTATAAGCCAATACGTGACGGGCCACCAGCTATTGACCAAAAGGGACGTCGATGAGCGAACTCATCCTGACACCCTACTGAGCCTGTCAGTGACAATATCCGTACAGTCCGGTCCGTTCGTCTATGAGCATCGCATGTCGGGCCTAGGGGGTTGGTAAAAGTCAGACCCCCAAAAGCGGTACAAGTCGTGTCGGAGTGTAGCCCAGAACACCCTGAGATACTACTGGAATACCTACCAGTAAATCTCCTGCCTTGGCCAAGGACTTCGTGTAATGGCTCTCCTAGACACAGCGCGACCTCACCCCCAATACCGGGAGAGACGAACCCCTGAAGATCCGCTCACTGCCTCCATGTGGCTCGGGACTGTACCCAACTAAAACCTGTTTGCACGACTCCTTTGAGCCGTGGTAGGGTAGTAATCAAAGCACAGTGGGAACTCACACGAGACAAATGACGATCCCCAGGTCGATGAACTAACCTGTACACATGTCACCTGGGAACTGCTATCTGACGTCAGGTATAAGACCAACTAGCATGTTCCCGGCGAGTCCTGTCCGGTGTACTCATAACCCAATGAGCACCTGTATACATCTTAGGTGAACCAACTGACACCAGTGGCCTGTGAGACCGGCCACCGCCCCTCGTCGGGGTCTCGACTGTATACACTAGCCTACTCTGGAGAATCGATGCCCTGTCTCGAAACTCCCATGACTAGGGACCATTTAAGGATGTGCTTATAGACTCCAGCTCTCACTTATATGATCGCCCTCATACTGCTGGCAGTCAAGCAAGAATCCTACGGGCTCTATCAACGTGCAATAGTGACCTGTCAGGTCACCTAAAGCAGTACACGATGATAAAGGTAAACCAGATAGCATACTATCATCTCGAGTAAGACTGTCTACCGGGATAGGTCCTCCCTCAATCATCGGAATCACGTGCCTGTGATCCAATAATTGACTCTGAGGGCACTATCTCCAACAGAAGTTACATATAGATGCATATTTAAATCAGTTTGAATTTACATCTTATGAAACTTGCCAGTCATGTCACAGAGATAAGATGACCATAGCCCTGTTTATTGCAAACAGAGAAAGAGTTAGTGAACTCTTGGGATGATACATGTTGATGTATGTAGGTCCCCTGTCTACACATGCCAGGACTGGTCCTTTATACTTCATTACGTTCTCTGATGATCTCTTTAGATTCAGACGTATGTTCTTGTTGAAACACAAGTCCGAACCTTTTGAGATATTCACAGAATATAAGTTAGAAGTAGAGAACCGATACGGGTATAAGTATTATGTCCTTTAATGAGATCAGGGAAAAGAATACTTGAGCACGGAAATCCTAGCTATTCTAAAGGAGAATGAGATTCTCTCTCAGCATTACTCCTCCGTATACACCATAGCACGATGACATATCGGGGCGGAGCAGATACACCCTATTTGATATGGTGTGCTCTATGATGAGTACTAATGAGTTACCTTTTTCCTTCTTTTGGGGGTTATGCACTTGAGAAGCTGCATACCTGTTGAATTAGGTTCGAATCAGATCACAGCCTACCACTCCACATAAGTTATGGTATGGGAAGAGCCCATATCTTAAGTTAGTTAAGATTTGGGGTTGTCCGGCCTATGTCTAAAAGCAAAATCCGGACAAGCTCGAGGCAAGGTCTATCATGTAGAACTGGAAAGGTTCCAGCTATACAAACTGCAGCAAATGATTTGGTAGAACCGAAGGATTCAATAGTAACCAACGAACCTCAGCCTCTCCGCCGATCTAGTAGGGTTCCTCACCCACCTGAGAGATACTTCGGTTTCTCTATGATAGTGGGAGCGAGGATTGCATCATGAGATGATGACCCAACTAGTTTCGAGCTGGCCATCAGGAGTGGGACTCCGTAAGAATGGCTGGATGCTTAGTGATCTGAGATGGAATCCATGTACACCAACAAAGTATGGACTTTGGTTGCTATATCTGAAAGGTTAAATCCCCATCAGGAGCAGGTATATCTTGAGAAGATTACTTGGTATAGATGGAAAAGTTGAGACTTTCAAAGTTAGACTTGTTAAAGGTTTTCGTCATCGACCAGGCATGGGTAATGATGAAACCTTTTCCAGTGCTTATGCTTAAGTCCATACAGATCCTACTTGTCACGGCTACATACCATGACTACGATATCTGGTGGTTGGGTGTCATGACTGCTTTTCTAAACAATGTTTTGGAAGAATGCGTCTATAAGTATACAACCAGAGGGCCTCGTAGACAGTGGGAGCAGCGGAAACGTGTGCAAGATGCTTTATAGGATAAAGCAGGCATCGCGGAGTTGGAACGTCTGTTTTGATGTGTTAGTCAAAGAGTTTGACATCATCAAAATGGTAAATGAACCTTGTATATACAAAAAGGTAGTAGGGAGTATGGTGGCGATCCTCGTAGAGTACGTGGATGACATATTCTTGATAGGGAAGGAGTTTCCTATGCTACGCTCGATCAATCTCCGCTTATCACAATGATTCTCCACACAGGATCAAAGTGATACCTACTAAATCCTGGATTTTGGATCTATGAGATAGATCTAAATGGATGTTAGGATACTCACTAGCTGTAGTGAGATGGTATCAGTTGATCCTGGGGAGAATCACTGGAAGGGTTCCAGGGTGATAAAGACGACTGAATGTCAGTCACAGGCATTGTCTTTACCCTCAGTAAAAGGGACGGTATGTTGGAAGAGTTCCAAGCTAGATACCGTGGCATACTAGACGATAAAGGCAGGATACATCGCTACTTAGGATGCTACCAAAGAGGCTGTTTGGGTGTATATTGGTTCATGGGATGAACTATGTTCCTCCCATTGTGTGACAATGGAGTTGTGGCTTATGCCAAGGAACGCAGGTCCCATCAGTGATCCAGACATATTCTAAGGCAGTATCACCTGATCATGGAGATGGTTGATCTCTAAAGGATCGAGGTTAGGAGAGTAGACTTAGAGGACGACACGGCGGATCCACTCATGAAGGCCTATTCCCAGAGAGAGACTTTTATGGGATGGTTGAGTATGAGATACTACAACCACTGCTATCAGATGGCCCTAGTGCAAGTGGGAGATTGTTAGTTATATGTATGCCCTAGAGGCCATTACTGTACATTGGATGTATATTGTAGTGGATGCTGGGACATATATAGGGAGGACTTTCTTGCTCGACATGATAGTATGCTATCTGGTTAATCTTTACCTTAACGTGTATACTGATTGTCTCTCTGTTACATGTTGGTAAATCCCTTAGGATGTGTACTTGACTACCTGGACTATGATGCAGATCATACTAGTGGGGACATGGTAGTCCATAAGTACATCCTTCAAGGTCCCTAGTCATGGGTGTATCGAGACGGGGCATCGACATACCAGAGTAGACTAGCGTATACCTTCTCGACCCATACAGATGGGCGATCGATGATCCCATATCCATTGGTGTTTGACATCAGAGATGATATACGGGTGCTCAGTAGAGACTGGGTACACTGGACGGACTCGCCGAGAACTCCCAGATGGTATTATACCATACGTCAGATGGCAGTTCTCTGGTGACACTGGTACAGAGTAGTCTGTTGACCCGAGATCGTCATAGAGTCTTGTGTGGTTCCCACTGTGCTTTGATTTCCACCTTACCACGTCCAAGAGGGCGTGCAAAACGGTGGCTTTTGGGTACAGTCCCGAATCACATGGAGGCAATGAGCGATAGGAGGGGATTCGTCTCTCCCGGTATAGGGAGTTGATGTTGTGCTGTGTTCGATTGGCTATAACTGGAAATCCCTGGCCAGGGTTGCTGAGATTTACTGGTAAGTGTTACCAGTAGTTTCTCAAATTGTTATAGACCTCATATCGACACGACTTATCGAGCTATTGGGGTCTGACGTTTTACCACCCCTAGGCGAGATATGCGACATATCAGACGACGAGACCGGACTGTACGGTAAGTGTTACTGGTTGGATTCACAGGAGTGTGAGCGGGCTTGCTCGTCGATCTTCTGATCGCTCAATACCAAGGTGGCCGTTACGTTTAGCAGACCGCTTACGGCTTGTGGGTGTTTGATATGATCATCATCTGCTGCCGGCGTATTGACGAGTCTTTAGAGTCCTACACAGAGGTTTCCTGGCTCAAGCGAAACGAAATAGGAGCGCATATGAGATATGTGCGGGACCGAGAATAATGCGTGTATGTGATACCGTATTTCATTCTCGCGATGAATGTATCGATTGCTTGTATGCGATATAACCTAGTTATCGAATCAAGGGTTGATTCGATAAGCCGATACATTGGATATTAGTCGGTTGTATGCGATATGACCGGATCGTTAAATCAAGTGTTGATTTAATGATTTAATGCATAATTATATATTTGATATATTACTTTGCATTAACTAGTATTGGTTCACTTTAAATGGTTTTTTCTCACTTGTTTGTTCACATTGTATATGTGATATATTTTTGTGCACAAGTTTGTATCATGTTTGATGATGCATGCTTACTTGAGTTTGTGTAAAGATTAAACCATGGTTATTTAAATGGTTAGGGTTTTGTTTTTCATATCTATTTATTCATTTACTTATTTATTTATTTTTGGCAAAAGAAAAGAAAAATGGTGGCTTTATTTGGATGCATGTTGAAGCTTCATGAAGCTTTGACTAAGTCACCATTTTTGTCTTCATGCTTAACCCTAACCATTGACCTAACCCTAGTTTATTCTCTACACTTGACCATGGTTTGATTATGATAAGTATTCATTTTAATTTCTTTTTGATAAATACTTATCATATTCTATCATCTTCTTCCTCTTCTTTTTCTTCATGAAGAAACCTTGCTCCATCAATGGCAACTTGAGCAAATGAGTGAGAAATCCAATTCTAAAGTGAACCCACCTCCTATTTCTTCATCCACTACCTCTTGCCAAGTAGTATAGGGTGTTATCTTCACAAGTTTCATGACTTGGTGAAGTGGGAGCTTGATCTTGTGATGCCTCGACGTAGATCATCTTCGGCATCGAAGCCGACGACCAAGCCCGCCCATTTTTCCGATGAAGCCGATGCCAGAGTCCGGGATCCGATTTGGACAGCGGAGGGACATCATCGCGGAGCTATGGAGGTGGAGAACCGGATCTACAAAGGTTGTATTTCCGTTCTTTTAGTTAAGTTGTTAACTAGTTGCCTCTTTCGCCTAAATTTCTAGTTAACGATCCGTATTAGGGTTTCTCGGCACCCGTAAAATTTGAAATTGGCATGGTTGATGCCTTGTGAGACCTCATTCGAGTGCCTAGGAACCCTGCAATTATATATCACATATATAATATTTATCGTAACAAAATAAAATAATCCATTTAACATATATCGCATATATATCAATGTATTACCCGAGTGAGAAAAAGAATCTTTTAGTGAGCAAATATTAGTTAATGTAATTTAATATATCATATATATTATTATACATTAAATTATCGAATCAACACTTGATCCGACAATCCGGCTATATCGCATATAACCGACTAATATTTATCCGTACCGATTAATCGAATCAACACTTGATCCGATGACCCGGTTGATATCAAATATCGCGAGAATATAATACGGTATCACATATCGCATTATCCTCGGTCCCGCACATATCACATATGTGCCCCTACTCCGTTTCGCCTGAGCCAAGAAACCTCTGTGTAGGACTCTAAAGAATCGTCAATACGCCGGCAGTAGGTGATGATCATATCAAACACCCACAAGCTGCAAGCGGTCAGCTAAACGTAACAGCCACCCAGGTATTGAACACTCAGAAGATCAACAAGCAAGCCTGTACATTCTCCTGTGAATCCAAACAGCAACACTCCCGTACAGTCCGGTCTCGTCGTCTGATATGTCGCATATCTCGCCTAGGGGTGGTAAACGTCAGACCCCAGTAGCTCGATAAGTCGTGTCGATATGAGGTCTATAACAGTTCGAGAAACTACTGATAACACTTACCAGTAAATCTCAGCAACCCTGGCCAGGAATTTCCGGTTATAGCCAATCGAACACAGCACAACATCAACTCCCTATACCGGGAGAGACGAATCCCCTCCTATCGCTCATTGCCTCCATGTGATTCGGGACTGTACCCAAAAGCCACCTTTTTGCACGCCCTCTTGGACGTGGTATGATGGAAATCAAAGCACAGTGGGAACCACACAAGACTCTATGACGATCTCGGGTCAACAGACTACTCTGTACCAGTGTCACCGAAGAACTGACATCTAACGTATGGTATAATACCATCTGGGAGTTCTCGGCGAGTCCGTCCAGTGTACCCAGTCTCCACTGAGCACCCGTACACCATCCTTGATGTCAAACACCGATGGATATGGGATCATCCATCGCCCATCATATGGGTCAAGATGCGTATACGCTAGTCTACTCTGGTGCATCGATGCCCTGTCTCGATACAACCTCGACTAGGAACAGTTATAGGATGTACTCGTCGACTACCGTGGTCCCACTAGTATGATCTCATCATAGTCCCAGTAGTCGAGTACATATCCTAAGGGCTTTATCAACATGTAATATAGAGACAATCTGAGTACATGTTAAGATAAAGTACAACCAGATAGTATACTATCATGTCGAGCAAGAAAGTCCTCCTTATATATGTCCTAGCATCCACTACAATATACATCGTATGTACAGTAATGGCCTCTAAGGCATACATATAACTAACAGTTGCGATTGCTCACGGTCAGCCTGCCGCTTGTCTCGCAAGTATGTTGCCAGGTGCCCCGAACGGATGAGCTCCTCGATGTAGTCTCGAAGCTGCTTACAGTTCTCCGTAGAGTGGCCTTACGACCTGTGGAAGCCACAATAGGGGCCCTGCGTGCGCTTTGCCGCCATGCGCGAGACCGGGAGGAGTTTGAAGAACCTCTCGCTCTTAGCTTCCTCTAGTAGTACCGTCTGGGAGACATTGAGCGGGGTGTACTCCTGAAACTTCGGGGAGTAGGGCTTTGGCCGCTCAAGCCTCTTATTCTCTTCCCTCGTCCTTTTCTTCTGGTCAGTTTGCTCTGCCCGGGGGAGATTTGCATTCACCTCGGACTCGAGCTGGATCTCTCGCTCGGTCCAGGCCTTTACCTCGGCCATGGTCATAGGTTGCGCTAATGCAAAGGAGCGTAACCACTCCTTGTGTGTCACGCCTCGCTTCCCAGAGTACGCTAGATTGGGCACGTGACATAGCTAACCATGCTACCTGTGGTTAGGAAGTGTCCATCCACAGTCACATTACGGCTGTAGAGATATCAAGAACAAGATTAAACTATCTAAAAACATGTCCATAAACCAGAATAACAGGAGTCAATAATAAATGAATGTGGAAGCAAATGATCCAATACATATAACTGAAAGTATGTCCCATAATGCGGGCTCACATCAGGAAATAAAACTAACTACTACTGAACTCACAGCTCAGCCGGCTGGCTGAAGTACTCCTGCTCGGACTGCGACAGCGGTACAGAATCTGGGCCATGCAAAACCCAGACGTCAGCGCGTCATGTCAACAAGTAATATAATATGAACAACGTAACAGGCAATGCAAACTAAACATGAATAAAATGAGAGTAGCAATAATGTGAATCAAGCAGTGCAGGGTAGTGTGCAGTGGGTAACTAAACTGTTCTATCAGGTTTTCTATTCGAAAGTCTTTGAAATCAATTGATGAATCGTCGATGTAACTCAATAGTATCCCGTGCATGCCCGGGACCACGGTCAAGATCCTCGGGGCTGAATCCGAGACGTGCCGCTAGGCAGTAACAGGTAGCAGGATGGGCGAGTGATGTCAGCATCATCACTCCGGGGCTGGCCTAGCCCGTAAGACTGATCAGAACAGGTATCGAACTGTTGAGTTACAAGTCGGTTTCACCTTTGATTTTCCCATACCCCCAAGTTATGTATGTCGAGTCAGGTATTCAGTAATTAAGAACTAATGCCAACACAGGATCAGGTAAAAGCAGGTTTGTCTGGATAGACAACAGGAACAGTCCATGAGGACTACATGTCAGGTTTGTTGGCATTAGACACAAGATCAGGTAACGGGTCGAGTCATGGTACATCAGGTCAAGTCAACAGTATACGGTACCATGTCAAGTACATCAATATATACATGTGTAGCAATGTCACGTCAAGATGTACACAATGTCGTGGGTGTGCTCACAATCAGATATATAATCAAACATGGGTATTAACAACATGAGATAAGCAATGAATTACATAAAAGCAGTTTCATTCAAATTACAAGAGTGCAGTAAAACGATATAGCCATTTAGTCATGTTAACAGGTTTAAGAACCCTAAGCGGTGCAATAATTTATGTAACGGTTCAATACAGTTATTTCAGGTTAAATGCATACGAGTGTCTAAAGGTAACAGAACTACAGGGATAAATGCTACCAGCTATTTTAACAGTAAAATGTGATTGAACAGGTAGATATGATTATTAGGTTCAATTTGCAAATTGTAAGTTCCATGTTTAACAGTAAAATGATATAATGCAATATTGTAACCGAAAATGGGAAACGATTATACCGAGTTAAATTATACAGGTTTAGGGTGTCAATACATATATGTAAATATTGTATAGCATGTAGCAAGGGGTACTTGCCTCGACGGGGTCGCGAACCGGGAAAAACGGAACGTAAATGTCGGCGGAAAAACTCGCGACGGACGCACGGTTCACGGATTGAACCCAAACAACAAACAATGGAACCACGCGGATCGGGGTATCTCGCTGGATCGTCGGGACACGTCACCGGCACGGCCGGATTCCGGCGAACAACAAACTACAATTTCAAGAATTCATGAACGACCAAATGAAGACTCAAGAAGAGGGAAGAGAAGAAGGATAGAGACGAGGGGGCTCACGAGGATCTGTGGAGGGATGGTGACTGCCGACCACGTCGACGGAGCTCCGGTGCTTTGCCTGCGATGAACTACGACCATCAAGAATTGGGACAGAACAGAAAAGGGAGAAGGAAGGAAGAAGGAGAGGAGGAGAGAAGAGGAAGACTTACAGAGGCGATCACAGGGGGTCTGGTGATCGTCGGCGATGACCAGGGGCGGCGCAGGTGGTCGCGGGTGGTGAGCGGCGGATGCAGCGGCAAGGGCGAGGCCGCTGTGAGGATGCAGGCGCACGGGAAGGAGGACGAGGGTTGTGGTTAAGACGAGGAGGTGCGGGCGCAGGCGACGGTGGTGCCGGCGACGGGGTTGCGGCGGTGACGGGGATGAGGCGGAGGCTAGGGTTCGAGGCTCGGATGGGTTTCAGTTGTTTTCATGAGAAATATGAGGGAAAGAAATTTAAAAAGAAGAGAGAGAAGGAGAATACAGTTAGAGAGAGGAAGAGATTTGAGGGGTAGAGAGAGAGATAGAGAAAGGGAGAGAGAGACGGTTAGAGAGAGGAGAGATAGAGATAGAGAGAGAGAGAGAGAAAAGGTGTGGGGTCCGCGGGAACAGGGATCTCGTGATTGGCTGAATAAAGATTTAGAGGTTTAAAAAATATTCAAAAGATTTAATTATCAACAGTGAAATATATATAAGTTACGGAATATATTATGGTTTAAAGATTATTAAAATTTGGGATGTTGGCGCCAAATAAAACATTTCAAAATCATGCCCGGGTCGGGTCCAAAAATTCGAAATTGAAATAATAGGATTTTAAGCGGGTTCCAAATTTTAAAATTAAGTGTCTTATGATTAAAAGGCGTACCCCCAAAACGGACACACGCGCGCGCACGTAGCCATCCAAACTTGCCCGTTTCACTGAACGGGACGAGAACACGATGCACGGACGCTACCACAGGGTTAGGGGTGTCGAGTAGACCAAGATGAATATTTTTAATTTTATTTTAAATGCCAAAAATTGTTATATGGAGAAAAGACTTTACCGGGTAAAATTTTACGGTAAGTGACCATCAAGCAGGCTAAATGAAATGAGTACCACATTAATGCTCAAACAGTAACTGAAAAACAGTAGCATTGGTCTCGGGTGTTACATTATACCCAACTATAAAAAGAATTTCGTCCTCAAAATTCCAAGAATACAAAGATAGAAAACTACATGAAAAGGTGAGGAAACTTCTGCCGGATCTCATCTTCTCGTTCCCAAGTGGACTCTCCATGCGAGCGATTACCCCAAGAAACAAGCACAAGGGGGATAACCTTGTTCTTAAGAACCTTTTCCCTTCGATCCACGATTTCAACCGGTCGTTCCTCAAAAGTCAAATCTTCTCGTACCGTTAACTCCGAATGATCCAAAACGTGTGTTTCATCTCGAACATACTTACGGAGTTGAGATACGTGAAACACATCGTGCACACTTGCCAAAGTCTGCGGTAACGCCAAATGGTACGCTATCTCACCAATATGCTCCAAGATCTCAAAGGGTCCAACGAATCGAGGACTAAGCTTTTCTCGACTCCCAAAAAGAATCACCCCTCTAGTCGGTGATATCTTCAAGAACACCAAATCACCCACGGCGAACTCTAGAGGTCTTCTTGACGTGTCTGCCCAACTCTTCTGTCGGTCTTGAGCTGCCTTCATATGATTTCTGATAGTGTTAACCTTTTCAACTGTCTGCACAACCAAATCTGGTCCCAACAATCTTCGTTCACCGACATCATCCCAACAAACAGGTGAACGGCATTTACGACCATACAAAGCTTCAAACGGAGCCATCTGGATAGTTGCCTGAAAACTGTTGTTGTAAGAAAACTCCACCAAGTGTAGATGATCCTCCCACGAACCCTTGAAGTCCAACATGCATGCTCTCAACATATCTTCAAGAGTTTGGATCGTTCTCTCCGACTGACCATCAGTTTGAGGATGATAAGACGTGCTAAACTTCAATCGAGTCCCCAAACTTTCCTGTAAACTCCTCCAGAAGTGTGATAAGAACCGAGTGTCCCGATCGGACACGATCCTCACCGGTACCCCATGCAATCTTACAATCTCCTGCATGTACCGCTCTGCCAAAGTCTCTGTTGATTGACCAACCCGGAAAGGAATAAAATGAGCTGCCTTGGTCAATCGGTTAACAATCACCCATATAGCATTGTTGCCTTTTGGACTTCGCGGTAAAGCCGTCATGAAATCCATGGTTATATGTTCCCACTTCCAATGAGGAAACGGAAGTGGTTGCAATAAACCAGCAACCCTTTGATGTTCAGCCTTAACTTGCTGACACACCAAGCACTTAGCCACAAAGCGAGCAATCTCCCGTTTCATGCCTTCCCACCAGAAATGTTGTCGAATATCTCGGTACATCTTTGTGCCTCCTGGATGTACAGAATAAGCTGAACTGTGTGCCTCATTCATAAGCTCTTCAGGAACATCTCCCTTTGGCACACATAAACGGCTACCATACATCAACGAACCATCTTCGTGGACCAGTAAATCTGTACATAGTCCGGCTTCAACTTGCTCTCGAAACTTTTGCAGTCTAGGATCCTGCGATTGTGCTGCTTTAATTTTCTCAATCAAAGACGACTGTACTTGCAGCTGCATCAACTGTCCCGTAGAACGCGGTAGCACAACCTCCAAGTCAAATCTTCGGAAATCTGCAACGATCTCCTTCTGCGTAGTTAACACCTGAATTACTGGTAACTGACTAAACGCATCCGGCACAACATTAACCTTCCCCGGATGGTACTTAAGATCAAGATCGTAGTCAGCCATCAGCTCCAACCATCAACGCTGCCTCATGTTAAGCTCCTTCTGAGTGAACACATACTTCAAGCTCTTATGATCTGTAAAGACTTCGACTCTTTCGCCCAAAAGGTAGTGTCTCCAAATCTTCAAAGCGAAAATCACAGCCGCAAGCTCCAAGTCATGAGTCGGATAATTCTTCTCATGGGTCTTCAATTGTCTCGATGCGTATGCTACAACCTTTCCATGCTACATCAAAACACATACCAATCCTTTTCCAGATGCGTCGATGTGAATCACCAATCCTCCGGAATTGTCTGGCACGGTCAGAATAGGGGCGGTTATCAACTTCTGCTTCAACGTCTCAAAAGCTAACGCACATTTATCCGTCCATACAAAAGGTACCTCCTTGCGCGTAAGCTTGGTCAACGGCTCTGCCAGACGAGCAAAGTTCTCCGCAAATCTCCTGTAGTATCCGGCTAATCCAAGGAAACTTCTTATCTCAGCAACATTCTTTGGAATCGGCCAGTCTCGAACTGCTGCAATCTTTTCTGGATCGACGGCAATTCCATCGCCAGACACAACATGCCCCAAAAACTTCACTTCCTCCAGCCAAAATTCGCACTTACTCATCTTCGCATACAATTTCTCCTGTCTCAACGTCTGCTGTGCGATCTTTAAATGCTCAGCATGTTCCTCAAAACTCTTCAAGTAAACCAGAATATCGTCAATGAATACCATAATAAACTGGTCCAAGAACGGTGAAAAGATTCGGTTCATCAAGTCCATGAATACTGCCGACGCATTCGTTACTCCGAAGGGCATCACTAAGTACTCGTAATGTCCGTACCGAGTTCGAAACGCCGTCTTGCAAATATCTTCTGTTTTCACTCGGACCTGATGATATCCGGATCGCAAATCCAGCTTCGAGAATACCCTCGCGCCACTAAGCTGCTCAAAAAGTTCTCTAATGCGAGGGATCGGGTACTTGTTTTTAATAGTCACCCGGTTTAATTCTCAATAGTCGATGCACATCCTTCTCGTGCCATCCTTCTTCTTTACTAGAAGAACTGGAGCTCCCCAAGGGGAGTTACTGCTTCGAATCCAACCCTTCTCAAGCAATTCAGCAACCCGTTTCATAACTTCTTCCAACTCTACTGGTGCCATTGGATAATACGTTTTAGATACTGGCGCTGCACCAGGAATAAGATCAATTGCGAACTCCACGCCCCGCCTCGGCGGTAAACCCGATATATCTTCAAATACGTCCATAAAATCGCGAACAACCGCCGGCTCTTCACCACTATCAACTTCCATTGCTGCAAGAATACTGTTTGTCGGCCTAGCCCTAAACTCGACTGGCCCGACAAAACTGCTCCCTCCAGTGAAGGTAAACTCGGGATGTCCGGGAATCTGGAAAATTATTTTCTTTGCCCTACAGTCAATGTGAGCGTGGAAAGTGCCAAGAAAATCCATTCCCAAGACGAATTCATAGCTGCCCGTATCAATCACCAAGAAATCTGCAAAGAGTTCCCGTCCGCACAAAACAACTGTACAACCTTTACACTCCCTACTAGATATAATTTTCCCATTCCCAGTGTGTATGTCCCAGAAACTAGACAGGGTCGTGCAGGCAATCGAGTGTGTAGTTATAAACTTGGATGACATAAAACAATGGGATGCACCAGAATCAAATAATGCCAATGAGGGAAAACCATGAACGAGTAAAGTGCCAGAAACGACTTCTCATGATGCCTTAGTTTCCTCAGCTGTCAAGGTAAAAGCTCGAGCCTAATTAGGTCCTTGAGTCAGCTATTTCTTCCCTTAGAACGGTTTCTGCTGAGGCTTCTGAATATCATCCCTCGAACGAAGCTTCGATGGACAGGCACCAACTGCATGATCAGCCGCTCCACAAACCAAACAAAGTCCCAGCCTTCTTCGACAATCCTTCTGCACGTGCCCAGGTAAACGGCAGTAGTCACAAATCACGCTCTTTCTTCGATCAACGATCACAGGCTTCTTCATGGGTGCTACACCTCGACGGTCCACTGGAATACCTCTGCGACCATAAGCTCTGTTAGGTACAAATGCGGGCTTCCTTACCACAACTGCTGTCTGCTGCAAGCTCCCTTTCATCCCAGATAAACTCTGTTGTTCCCGAGCTGCCGTAAGAACCTGTGAGAAAGTGGTCAAACCCAGGGAGACAATCTGCCTCTGGATGTCCACATCCAAACTGCGCATGAACCTTCGTGCCCTGTCTGCATCGTTGGCGACTAAAGGTCCAGCGAATCTGCTGAGTCTCGTCCATTCTGCTGCATGCACATCCACGGGTGCTCCATTCTGCCTTAGCCCAATAAACTTCTCTTCCATTTCCTCCCGTGCAGTCCGTGGGAAGAACTTCTCCAGGAAATTCTTAGAAAAATCCGCCTACTTGATCGGCTTAGGCAAGCGGGTCTCCTCCACAAGCCACCATTCTCGGGCGTAGTCTACTAACTGAATGCGTACCACATCAACTCTTTTGTCATCTGGAATCTGTGCCGCAATCAGCAAAATTCTCCATGTCAACTAGCCACTGCTCGGCTGGCAACGGCTCCTCCAAACCAGTGAATGTAGACGGACCCAAACGTCTGAAATCTGCCACGGTCCCAACTCGATCAACTGGTTTAGCTCCAATGTTGTTTACAGACTGCTGAACGATCTGCAAACCTTCCTGGAACAAGTCTGTTTGCTGCTGGATCAGCTCGGTCTGTCTCTTTTGATTCTCCAGCATTCCTCTTATCACTCCAAGCATGGCGGCTTCGTCCACACGCCTCTGGTACGTCTTGAAATTCTTATCTGCCATATTCCTGAAATCAAAAACACCCAACATTAGCATGATGATAGATTCAATATATAGATCAAGGCTAGAACTCCAAGATACTTAAATAGAGTACCACATTGTAACTATGCCGCGGTATCATAGCCACAATTATTTAACTCTACCCAAGTCGCCTAAGTCCTAGAGATAACAAGAAATCATGTTTTTCGAGTCGATATGCAAAAGAAGTTTGCACATCATAAAAGATATAATCAGGAAGAATGTGATTCACGAATGGTAAACGGAAAAGTGGCAGGACATGTTTCCTAAACACGGGCATTCTGATTCGTGTATTGGGTACAATACCCAACTACAAAAGAATCAACCCAACTAACCTATGGCTCTGATACCAAAAGAACCATGTCACGCCCCGCTTCCCAGAGTACGCTAGATTGGGCACGTGACATAGCCAACCATGCTACCTGTGGGTAGGAAGTGTCTATCCACAGTCACATTACGGCTGTAGAGATATCAAGAACAAGATAAAACTATCTAAAAATATGTCCATAAACCAGAATAACAGGAGTCAATAATAAATGAATGCGGAAGCAAATGATCCAATACATATAACTGAAAGTATGTCCCATAATGCGGGCTCACATCAGGAAATAAATGCAGGAAATAAAACTAACTACTACTGACTCACAGCTCAGCCTGCTCGCTGAAGTACTCCTGCTCGGACTATGACAGCGGTACAGAATCTGGGCCATGCAAAACCCAGACGTCAGCGCGTCATGTCAACAAGTAATATAATATGAACAACGTAACAGGCAATGCAAACTAAACATGAATAAAACGAGAGTAGCAATAATGTGAATCAAGCAGTGCAGGGTAGTGTGCAGTGGGTAACTAAACTGTTCTATCAGGTTTTCTATTCTAAAGTCTTTGAAATCAATTGATGAATCGTCGATGTAACTCAATAGTATCCCGTGCATGCCCGGGACCACGATCAAGATCCTCGGGGCTGAATCCGAGACGTGCCGCTAGGCAGTAACAGGTAGCAGGATGGGCGAGTGATGTCAGCATCATCACTCCGGGGCTGGCCTAGCCCGTAAGACTGATCAAAACAGGTATCGAACTGTTGAGTTACAAGTCGGTTTCACCTTTGATTTCCCCATACCCCCAAGTTATGTATGTCGATTCAGGTAATCAGTAATTAAGAACTAATGCCAATACAGGATCAGGTAAAAGCAGGTTTGTCTGGATAGACAACAGGAATAGTCCATGAGGACTACATGTCAGGTTTGTTGGCATTAGACACAAGATCAGGTAACGGGTCGAGTCATGGTATATCAGGTCAAGTCAACAGTATACGGTACCATGTCAAGTACATCAATATATACATGTGTAGCAATGTCACGTCAAGATGTACACAATGTCGTGGTTGTGCTCACAATCAGATATATAATCAAACATGGGTATTAACAACATGAGATAAGCAATGAATTACATAAAAGCAGTTTCATTCAAATTACAAGAGTGCAGTAAAACGATATAGCCGTTTAGTCATATTAACAGGTTTAAGAACCTTTAGCGGTGCAATAATTTATGTAACGGTTCAATACCGTTATTTCAGGTTAAATGCATACGAGTGTCTAAAGGTAACAGAACTACAGGGATAAATGCTACCAGCTATTTTAACAGTAAAATGTGATTGAACAGGTAGATATGATTATTAGGTTCAATTTGCAAATTGTAAGTTCCATGTTTAACAGTAAAATGATATAATGCAATATTGTAACCGAAAATGGGAAACGATTATACCAAGTTAAATTTTACAGGTTTAGGGTGTCAATACATATATGTAAATATTGTATAGCATGTAGCAATGGGTACTTGCCTCGACGGGTCGCGAACCGGGAAAAACGGAACGTAAATGTCGGCGGAAAAACTCGCGACGAACGCACGGTTCACGGATTGAACCCAAACAACGAACAATGAAACCACGCGGATCGGGGTATCTCGCTGGATCGTCGGGACACGTCACCGACACGGCCGGATTCCGGCGAACAGCGAACTACAATTTCAAGAATTCATGAACGACCAAATGAAGACTCGAGAAGAGGGAAGAGAAGAAGGATAGAGACGAGGGGGATCACGAGGATCTGTGGAGGGATGGTGACTGCCGACCACGTCGACGGAGCTCCGGTACTTTGCCTGCGATGAACTACGACCATCAAGAATCGGGACAGAACAGAAAATGGAGAAGAAGGGAAGAAGGAGAGGAGGAGAGAAGAGGAAGACTTACAGAGGCGATCATAGGGGGTCTAGTGATGTCAGCGACGACCAGGGGCGGCGCAGGTGGTCGCGGGTGGTGAGCGACGGCTGCAGCGACAAGGGCGAGGCCGCTGTGAGGATGCGGGCGCACGGAAAGGAGGATGAGGGCTGTGGTTGAGACGAGGAGGTGCGGGCGCAGGCGACGGTGGTGCCGGCGACGGGGTTGCGGCGGTGACGGGGACGAGGCGGAGGCTAGGGTTCGAGGCTCGGATGGGTTTCAGTTGTTTTCGTGAGAAATATGACGGAAAGAAATTTAAAAAGAAGAGAGAGAAGGAGAATACAGTTAGAGAGAGGGAGAGATTTGAGGGGTAGAGAGAGAGAGAAAGATGGAGAAAGGGGGAGAGAGAGAGACGGTTAGAGAGAGGAGAGAGAGAGAGAGAGAGAGAAAAGGTGTGGGGCCCGCGGGAACAGGGATCTCGTGATTGGCTGAATAAAGATTTAGAGGTTTAAAAAATATTCAACAGTGAAATATATATAAGTTACGGAATATATTATGGTTTAAAGATTATTAAAATTTGGGATTTTGGCGCCAAATAAAACATTTCCAAATCGCATCCGGGTCGGGTCCAAAAATTCGAAATTGAAATGATAGGATTTTAAGCGGGTTCCAAATTTTAAAATTAAGTGTCTTATGATTAAAAGGCGTACCCCCAAAACGGACACACGCAGGCGCACGTAGCCATCCAAACTCGTCCGTTTCACTGAACGGGACGAGAACACGATGCACGGACGCTACCACAGGGTTAGGGGTGTCGAGTAGACCAAGATGAATATTTTTAATTTTATTTTAAATGCCAAAAATTGTTATATGCAGAAAAGACTTTACCGGGTAAAATTTTACGGTAAGTGACCATCAAGCAGGCTAAATGAAATGAGTACCACATTAATGCTCAAACAGTAACTGAAAAACAGTAGCATTGGTCTCGGGTGTTACATTATGTCTAAGACCTGACCTGAGGGCCGTAATGACCGTATCGTCCCGGTGTTCTGGGACCTCAAGGAGGGCATTGTAGAAGCGGGTTACGTACCCTTTGATGGTTTCCTTATCCCCATTTTTTATCGTGAAGAGATGGTCGGCGATCCGCTTCTGCCGTCTGTTCCCGACGAAGTGGCCGAGGAATTGGTTGGCCAGCTCGTCGAAGGTTGAGATCGAGTGTGGCGCGAGTCTTCGGAACCAGTCTCGTCTGGAGAGGATGAGAGTGGCTGGGAAAGCTCGGCATTGTGCGGCGTCGGAACAATCCTGGAAACTCATCCCGGCTGTGAACGCGTCCAAGTGGTCCTTCGGGTCTGACTTCCCGTCGAAGAGCGAGACCTTTGGGGGCTTGTTCCGGAAGAAGATATGGACGGCGAGCAGCTCTTCGGTGAAGGGTTTTGTGAGCGAGTCGGAGGCGTACTTAGCCCCGTCGCTCGAATGACGACCTTCCCAATGCATAGCCTCGATCTTCTTTTCGAGGGCGTCGGGTCGGCCATTGGAACACCTTAGTTCATTTATACCAATTCTATTTCGAGTATTTCTTTAATTATGGTATTTTCCTGATTTATTGTGTTTTGGGTGCGAATAGTGTATTTGACATTTGTATTTGCGTCCGACCCGACCCGCTTGCTGGAAACCCGTCTTAATTCCTGTTTATGATTTACCCCTGCTAGTTATGAGGATCTGTGCACTTCATGTTGTTTATTTTGCATACTTGCATTATATCTAGCATCTGCATTTTTTAATATAACATTTAAAGTCAAATAAAATATTTTAAAAATATATTGCATGGCCTGCATGAAACCCCTAACCCTGTCGTAGCATCCGCGCACCTTGTTCTCGTCCCGTTCAGTGTAACGGACCTATTTGGATGGTTACGCGTACGTGCATGCATCCGTTCTTGGGGGTATGCTTTTTCGTGACCCGGATATCCTATTTTGGTTTTGGTTAACACGTATATTTTTCGTAATTTAAAACTGGATTTTTAGACCCGACCCGGACGTGTTTTGGACTAATTTTGTATTATCCATAAAACTCAAATTTACCTAATATTATATTCTTATATTATATCAATTGTTTATACGAAAATATAAATTTTATAACTAAGGATATTTTAATATTCAAATCATAACAGACATCTCTCTCTCTCTCTTACTATTTATTCTCTTATATTTCTTTTAACCCTATTCCTTTTCCCTAGCCCACGTCTCTTTCTTTCTCTCTTCCTCTTTCTCACTCTTCTCACGAACACCATTCCTCCTAAGATCCAGTCATCTCCTCTTCCACTATCGTCACCTCCCTTCTTATTCCTCTTATTTATATTCTGTTGCTTCCCCTCTTGCAAACCATAACCCTAGCCTTCACCCTCGCCTAACCCTAGCACCTCTCACCATCCTCATCTCCTCCTCCCCTTGCTTTCCTCCCCTCCACCTCGTCATCGTCTTCCTCTTCTTTAAACTTCGGCCACCACCACCATCATAGCCCGATCTCCCTCCTTTTCTCTTGACCCATCACCGAACTTCCTCGTCACCACGCCTCTAACCTCGACACCACTAGCGTCGCCTCCATTCTCATCACTACCTTCGCCTGCTCCCCTCTCCTTCTACCTCACCAGCTCCTTCTCCGAACACCACAACCACCACCGCCATCACCCTATCCGCGACCCACAGGCTTCACCTTACCCATCGCCTGCACCCACCTTGCCGAACTTTCCTCGCCGTCATCGGTATCCCCTTGCCACCTCCTCTCCACTTCCCTGCACCCTAAGCTTTCCCTACATACCTCGATCCCCGACGTCAAGAACCTGCACCGGATTGCCCACTGCCTCTAGCCGGAAAACCCACGACCTCTTCGTCACCATCTCCTCACCTCCTCTGTCCCAAACCCAGAGCCAAGAAACAGCACCCTAACCCCAGACCACCTACTTTCTTCTTCTTCTTCTTCTCTTTTCTTTTCTACATTCTTGGTTTTCCGGTCATCGCCAGAGCCGTGCCGCCACCGACGATCCGAACGAGCCAGTGAACGTCCGCTACCTGCGTAGTCACCCTCTTACCTTGCCTGGACCCGTCCCGTATGCCGTGTGTGCGTTGCAACGATTTACCGACGTCGGACGTGCCGTACGTATCCGTATTGTGATCCATCGAGGCAAGTTTATCTTTCTACATGCTATAATACTTATCTTGCATCCATATGAATAAAAATATCACATGTTGATTGCATTATGCATCCATATTAATGTTTACAGTTTTTAGAATACCCGTATGCATCCATATCATTTATTATATATGTAGATGCATCTACAAATTATATTAATTCATATTATTGTTAGATTAACACCCATGCTTGATAATGTGCATCCTACATAGTCTTAGAACTGTAAAGGTAACCTCGATCGATATTTGTGCATCCATACCATTAATTATATATCAATTTGCATGCCATGTCACATTGTTTCAAATATATTAGTACTCTATGCTTGATAAGGTGCATCCTACATAGTCATGATGTAACCCCTGATAAATCTTTGTGCATCCATACTTTTATCGTGCACCCGTACTTGCTACAGTTTTATTATGAGCATCCGCTTGATATCTGTGCACTACCTGACTTGACTTGATGCACCACTGCTTGACTTGATACCTGATCTTGTTACTAATGCCGACAATCTTGACATGTTGTCCCGATTGACATATCATGTTGTCTGTATATACAAACTTATACCTGCTTGATCCTGTGTTGGCATTAGCTCCAGATTATCAATACTTGACTTGAACACATAACCTTGGGGGTATGGGGAAATCAAAAGTGTAAACTAAAGTGTAACTTAAAAGGGTATTATTTGATCCGTAGTCCCGGGAGGTAACGGGACAGAGCCATTCGTGACTCTTACATCTTGATCCGTGGTCCCGGGGGGTAACGGGACATAACCACTCTTGGTTCACATATTCCTGATCCGTGGTCCCGGGGGGTAACGGGACATAACCACTCTTGGTTCACATATTCCTGATCCGTGGTCCCGGGGGGTAACAGGACATATTCTTTGAGTTACATGGAGAATTATATTAATTGATTTCAAACAAACTTTAGAATAGATAACCTAGTAGCACAGTTTAGATTGATCACTGCACGTCACATATACTGATACACTTCACTGTTATACATCGCTGTTGACTTGTTACTATTTATGATTCATGCCTGCATATCCCGTTACATCCTGATTGCTTATATTATTGTTGATATTATGACGCACTGACATCTGGGTTTTGCATGGCCCAGATCCCCTACCTTTGCCGCAGGCCGATCAGGAGTATTTTGACCAACAAGCCGAGCAGTGAAGATCATGTTAGTAGTTAGTTAGTTTAGTTTTATTTCGTACTTTCATTCCTGATGTGAGCCCGTATTTTGAGACGTACTTTCCAGATTTTTATTGTTACTTGAATTTATTGCTTCCGCATATTATTTCTTGACTCGTTATTTCTGGCTCATGGACATGTACTAGATAGTTTCTTTTATTTTACTGTTCTTGATATCTTATAGACAGCCGTAATGTGACTGTGGAGGGATGTTTCCTAGGCACAGGTAGTATGGTTGGCTCTGTCACGTGCCGATCATAGAGCACTCTGGGAAGCGGGGCGTGACAGCCATGGTATCCCGAGGAGTCGGCATACTCCGATTTTTTGCCTCGGCTACTGGAGACCTCTGCGCGGCCTCAGACCCGATTCCGTTTGATGACGTTCCTCAGGTCTCGTGGCGATGTCGTTTTCGAGCTGCCGTGGTGAGTCCCGTGCGCATGACCCCGTTGAGAGAGGGGGTGCCGATCATGCCTGGGTGCAGGCGAGCTGACCGATACCTCCTCAGGAGGGATGGGGGTGCAATGGGGCTCGGGGCGAGGCGACCTCGGAGTTAAACTATGCGGCGTCCAACGGGTCATTGAATATGTCGGCCTGAGAGATCTGCGGCCGCCAGAGACAGCGAGGGGGTGATCGGTTGTGCCATCGCGAGTAGAGTCTTCTCTCCCTCTATAGGGGTCCCGATCCCGCGGAAGGGGAGCGGCGACCTGGGAAGCTTGCTCGGCCGTTTGGACATGGACGAGCGCATCTACGACTGACATGAGTCGATCTATTCGAGCGGATAGGGCGTGAATGGCGTTTGGTGGAGGAGGGGATTCTCCCTCGTCTCCACCGTAGAGAGGCCGACGGTTGGTGCTTGGATCGTCATGGTGGCCGCTTGCCATGTAGTCGAGATCTGAAGATGAACTTTTGGTTGAGTGGAACTAGAGTTCCTACAGACGTCGCCAACTGATGGAGGTCTGGATCTCTTTCTGATGTTATCTTCCGTTGATCTCTTCACGTAATGGCGGACGGCTGAGATTTAATCTGGAGGTTGTCTCCTTTAGCGTGTGGATCTCAATGGGCTTGGATTTGAGGTTTAGTCGAGCTACCTGCAAGGAAGTCCCGGGTGGTTGTACCACCGAGGACCATCCAACGATCAAGTTAGTGGTGCAATGCAGAGTAGCGGCTTAGTGGAAAGAATCGCGTACCTCGATCGTCTGAGGGAGGGGTTTATATAGCGGCAGCAATGAGCAGACAGGCGCGAGAATCACGCCGGCCGTTACGCCCCTGGCGCCACGCCCGTGTGACAGGCGGGATCCCGCATTAATGACGAGATAGGCTCGTTAATGGGGGATCGTGGTGGCGTGGGATACGGGATCGTGGGCGGCGAATATTTCGCGCATGGCGAGATTTGCGGAGTCGCCAGTGATCAGTGCCGCGGGTTGGTCTGGTTGAGACCGAGAAAGATGAGCTCGGCGGGAGGCTCGGGCACGAGCGGGAGGCCGAGGCGTCTTAGTTCTGTGATAGCCCGGAGGCGAGCCGAAGGGTGGTCTGGGAGGCCACCGGAGGTGGGGAGACTCCTTGGGCCATAGACCCGAGGTGCGATCCAAGTCGAGGTTACTGATCCTCTCTCGTAGGTTCTGGGACACGTCATCTGCAACGTGTCAGCATCTGGAGAGTCATCGATATCGAGCCTCATCAGTTCTCGTTCTTGTTCTTATTCAGTAATTTCTCTGTTATGAATGAGTTCTACAGCTTGGTCTCTGAGATTATTCCTCGACATCGGAGTTACTCCACCTGTTCCTCAAAGGACAAGCTTCATCACAACAAGGTATTTACACCCCCAGATTCTTATTGCTTCCAAAATTATGAGATTGGGAAGCTTATTGCTTGAATTTTAACTATAACCTTCAGGCTTTTTTCCCCAATGTGTAAACCCCCCAAAAGGTTTCATCGTCTGGCATGCATCAAGCTACCAAGAGGTTTGAAATCTTCAAAACACCAGCATGATCAACGGACGACGACGGTTGATGCTTTAATCAGGGGCGGAGCCAGAAAAGATTGGTTGGGGGCCCTAGTAAAATCCTTGAAAACGTTATTGCCTGAAATGAAAAAAATAATTATTTGCTAAAAATGTTGGAACGTGCTTCTTTAAAGCAACAGTCTATTAATATATCCATTACCATTTTTATTTTTTATATGCTAGTACAAGTGATTCAAATCCAACAATTATAAAGCCACAACCCAAAGAGAAATAAATATCAAAAAGTCAATATTTTTCTTGTTAATTTGAAAACATAATTGCACTTAAGAAGTGTTTGAGTCAAGGTTAAGTATAAACATCATATTTCAACTTTATTGGTAGCTTAACTATTGTTTGTTAGTATTGATGTGATAGCATATATATTGTTTTGGTTAAACATATATCAAATTCCAAAGATAGTAAGATACCATTTAAGGAATAAAATTATTGTCATGCCAATTGCTCCTAATGTTTAGATATACACATCTAATTATCCTATGAAGTAATAACCAAGATTTGTTGTGTAATTAGGGAAGTAATTGAATGCCATCAGTAGCAAATATAGCAAACTTAAATTTATTTAGTGGAATAATTCGAGGCCAATATTTTGCAAATATAAAGTAAGGCATTGGTATAATTGATGTAATTTCAGGCCTTTAAACTAACACAGAGAGTTCCCGGTAAATATATAGTAAACTTACGATTAATTTACATATTTGACATAAATCTAAATATATGTATCTAAAGAAGAGACTTTCACTTCTCATAGGCATTTTGGAAGTAAAACGTCTTCAACCTTGCCCTGAATTTTGCAGCCATTTTAAACACCATGGCAATAGTAACATACAATTACTTGCTTGTCCAAACAAAATAAGAAAAAAAATAATATGTTAATCCAAATGTTTATGTTTGGCATTCATTTCTACTATCTTAATACGACTCCATGTTTAAAAATAAACGAATAATCAAACAAGAAAGCAGTAACTAAAGTACTGGAGCTTGCATTCTTTTCTTCTCTCAGAAAATAATTACAAGCTTTTCTTACGTCCTGCATTTTGAAGTTTTAAGAGTTTTCAGCTGCTTCAATACGTACTCGATAATCCTTCGCAATGGCTATCCTGTTCTCTTTGAAGTTCCAAAGTTCTAAATATATGTACCCGCCGCTTGCGCAGTGCTCGTTTATCTCAAGTAAGGCGGTAGCGAGGGCATTGTAAACTTCATCTTCCCATTCATTTCTCAAGGCATTCAATTTTTCATCACCATCATCTATGATACTCTATAATACAAAAAAGTTTAATGGGATTTAGCCATTTAGCATATACAATAAGATGCAAGAAAAAATGGTTAACTCTATTCATGCCATAAAGGCATTAGGCATGATGACATATCTGAGGTTGCGATAGCGGGCAAGAACGTTTCAAAGGGTGAATTGCATGCAACACCCTTTAGCCATACTATCAAAAACTTGTGACTTACCAATTGAGCTTAGCTCATGTGGTATAACTTGCCTTTCCTAAGTAAAAGGTCATAGGTTCGATTTCCGAAAGGGTCGCATCCAAAAAAAGGAAAAAAGAAAACCGACTTGTTAACATAATTTTAAATGTCGTTTGATCTTGATCCGAAATGGCAGATTTTGATCTCGAAATGGTCGCTAGGGTTCCGATGCAGAGAATTTAGATATTGATATTGGTATTGGGCTAATCAATTGATCAATGGAATTTTAATATTAGTCTATTAATGGGTTACTAGGTTATTTGATATCATTAATTATTAATTACTAAATAAATGTCAAAAGGATTGTATTTATCGTTAAAACATATCTTAAAACCACTCTAACATCCCTAATAGCTAAAAATTATTTCGATATTTTATAATTATATTTAGTTTATCTTCTAAAATTTTTTACTAAACTTAGAAAATTAATTTAGACAATCTTTAAAAATTCGATATTTCGATCCGAGATAGCCAATACAGCAAAGGCTCGAGATAGCTTATTCTGATCCTAAAGATGCCCCCTCTCTCGATACCGATATTGAGATGAGTTTATTAGTAGTCAACAACATGTTGATATCGTTGAATTTGATTTAAATTCCGATTAGTTAGAGATTAATTAGGATTTAAATTCGATCTATTGAGTTAAGATTTAAATCTAATCTATAGATTAAATTCATATTTATCTCTAATTTAAATATGGATTTGTCTCATAGTATTTATTTACCCTATAAATATGAGACTTTCTCTAGAGATTTTGTGAATCCATAATTCTCTAATAACTTGGAATTTGATTAGAGTGGGAGAGGACGGCCAATCACAGTCGCGGATAGAGAGAGGTTTGTGAGGGGTATTTCTTTGTAACGGAGGATGAGAAGTTGGTGTAATCTATTGTAATTCTTTCTCATAGTGGAATTTTTCGTCGCGGTTTGCAGGATTAGATGCTAGTTGCACCGATCCTGGGTAAATCTTATGTTATTGGTTTGTTCTTTCAATGTACCCTAAAATAAAGATCTTGGATTTCCGCTGCGCAATAGATATATAATCCTTACACAACAAGTGGTATCAGAAT
The DNA here is from genome assembly GCA_030015575.1 of Agapanthus africanus. Taxonomy (NCBI): domain Eukaryota; kingdom Viridiplantae; phylum Streptophyta; class Magnoliopsida; order Asparagales; family Amaryllidaceae; genus Agapanthus; species Agapanthus africanus. Next base: position 125,082,193 of record CM057348.1, read on the forward strand.
GTCAAGTTCGCGTTTTGGAGTTGATTGTGGAGATGGCGTTTACAAGTTGCAAGATCGAAAAGTTTGATGGGCGCAATAAATTCAGTCTATGGAGATTGAAGATGACGGCGCTGCTAAAGCAATAAAGTGTGTATAAGATTGTATTTGCGAAAGACAGGATTCCGGCGATTACCACGGCAGTTGAGATTGAAGAGATGGAAGACAACTCATAATTCGATCTAGCTTTCAATAGTCGATAAGGTTCTTTATGAAATGGCGCAAGAGACGTCAGCGGCAGAATTGTACAACAAGTTGGAGTCCGTTTATATAAAGAAATCTCTTACTAACCGATTTTATCTAAATCGGTCTAGGAAGCGCGTGAAGGTTCTTCGGTTTGGATTTAGCGGAGGGTTCACTTTATAGGAGTTCGCAGGATTGTGCAGGTCGGAGAGGATCATGCATCAATACACCATACTGGGAGATCCTCGGTCAGATGGCATTGCAGGGCAGATGCTTCGGACAGTTGAGAAGAACATAATTTTATGGCTTACGGCTGGTTTTCCGAAGGAAATTCAGGCTAGAGCCCTATCTACTACCGAGTACCTCATCGATCAGTCACAATCAACGACGATAGATATGAGAATTCCCGAGGAGTTATGAAATGGAGGGGTTAAAAGTTACTCAGCGCTTCGTGGTTCTAGATGCAGAACAAATGGGTGCAGATCGTTGTTCTGGGATCCAGAATGGAGTAATCAGCCAAGTGACATTCGTTGAGTCTGTGATACTTCAAAAAATACAGACTCTGTCGGATGGTGAATAGAGAACAGGCATGTCGCTAAGTGAGGTGGAGTTCAAAGTTTGGTTACGAGAGATGACATGGTCGATACTCTGATTCAGGTGGAGAATCCAGTACAGCCAGTGGTGCAGAGGCTGAGAACAGTTCGGCGCACAGGAGTGGCTAGAGACAAGTCTTCAAAGCAAGAGGATCGAGAGTTCGACAGAAAGACCGCATGTTTGATACGTAGCATAGATAGTGTCATGAATGGGGAGTTGCATCGGTTGCACCAGTGTATTGAGCCGGTTCTAGCACGGTATGGGATATAGGAGATTCGGCCCGTGTCTTCTCACTTAGAGGCACACTTTAAATTTTCGGCGATGTTATCATCATGAATATATTACGCTGGTTATAGAGGCAGATGGAGATCAACGATGGGTTACATATTGGGCACAGATATAGTGCCAAGTAGATTGACGCTTCAAGCTGGTATCGCGGTTTCAACAATGGAGGCATGGTTGATAGCCGGTATGGATGCGGTTAGGAAGGCCATCGATTTGTGGAAATTGTTGGGTTTAGGAGTTCCAGGGCCGGTGAGAATGTTTTTCTTGGAGGCCGAGAAGAAGGTAATATCTCTTACAAAGATTGGTGCCCTAGAAGATCTAGCAGACGTATTTCTGAGATAATTCCGATCCAAGTTCAAGTTTTGCCTAATAGATTGTTGAGATGCCTTTAGGCACAAAACGACGAGAACAGAGTTTCAAGATGTTGAAAAAGTGAAGAGATTATAGTGAATTTGAATCAAGGTGGAAATTGTTGAATTTGATTTAAATTCGGATTAGTTAGGGATTAGTTAGGATTTAAATCCGATCGGTTGAATTTAGATTTAAATCTAATTTCTAAATTAAATTCATATTTATCTCTAATTTAAATATGGATTTATCTCCTAATATTTATTTACTCTATAAATATGAGAATTTCTCTGGGGATTTTGTGGATCCATAATTCTCTAATAACTTAGAATTTGATTAGAGTGGGAAAGGGCGGCCAAGCGCGGTCGCAGATAAAGAGGTTTTGTGAGGGGTATTTCTCTGTAACGGAGGATGAGAAGTCGGTGTAATCTTTTATAATTCTTTCTTATAGTAAAAGTTTTCATCGCGGTTTGCAGGATTGGTGCTAGTTGTCCCGAACCTGGGTAAATCTTGTGGTGTTGATATGTTCTTTTTGTGTGATTTGATCCGTCAGATAGTTCTTTTTCAATCTACCCTAAAACAAAGGTCTCTGCTGCGCAATAGATACGTAATTCTTGCACAACAGATATTCTGGAGCCCTTCAATACTAATCTCAAGGGTGTTATATGCATTAAACCCTTGTTGAATATAAACTTCAAACAGAAATCGCGAAAGATTAAAAAAAAAGAGATTTTAACTTATTAATATACATAGTTGAGAATTTCCATTGACAATGACTAGAGGCGAGCATCGGTCGGTTCGGTTTGGTTTTTGAAAAAAAAATCGTAACCGAACCGAAATAACCTAAACCCAATTGATTTGAACCGGACTGATTCGGCTGTCGGTTTTTATACATGAAAAGGCGAGTCTTGCGGCGGCGAGGCCTGTGGACGGTGATCTGCTGTGATTGAGGTCGCTGGTGTTTTATGATTGATGGAGATAAGTTGCGGCAAAAACTCGTCGATTCTTAAGGAAGAAGATGGACAGTAATACTATAAATTTGAAAAATTAAATATGTTTTAGCTTCTAAAGCTTTGACAGCTGCACTTTTATGGGAAAAAGAGAAGGTTTATGTGGGCATATGAAAAGAACCAAGGCAAAAAAGCTAACATACATTAATAAATCTTTGAAGTTGTGAGTTATTGTGCACATAATAATTATGGTAATGGACATCATAACAAAGTGTTCGCTTTTTCGGTTGGTTTTTGAAACCGAAAATTTCAATTTTGGGAAACCGAACCGAATCGTAAGCAGTGTAAAACCAATTTTTCGGTTATTTTGGATCGGTGCGGTTCGGTTTGTCGGTTTCAACCGAACTTTGCTCAGTCCCAGCGGTGACCATCTTGAACGGGTGCCACTCCGGGAGTTTAACTTACTCCTGCCAAAGGGAGCATAATTCAACGCCTTTAACTTCTTCATCTTCATTTGGAGAACATCCACAAATAGCTTTGGATTAAGTTCACCAATTCTCTTAATCCATTTAATACTGGGGGTGCGTGCATGAATGATCTACCAGGCCCTGTAGTGTTGATAAAACGGGTAACTTCAACACTTAGAAAATTAACTTTAGCCGATCCAAGTTGCAAGAAAATAAAGGAAAGAAATGCTTTCCTTGGCTAATGCTTTACGAGCTTCCTGAAGCTCCAAGTTACTTTGATATTCTTTGAAAATTAAAAGGTTTAGAATTCCTTCATTAAAATTATCAGCATATTCAATGTTCTGATTCATGTCCTGATTTGCAATAAAAGATCCATAGAACGTTTTCATTAAAAAATAATCAAAATTATAATCAATGACAAATTTAAAGTTTGCAGGATGTGACATCACAACATTATTCACATTGGATAAAGAGCATACCCACAAGTGGAGTATATCTACAAAACAAATTAAACTAAGTTTACTATGCAAACTATCAATATCATAAATGAATGCCTTGGGCGTGTGAAACAGCAGGGAATACGATGAACATAACAATCGTAAAGAGGCACAGAATAAGTGTAGTAAAATATCTTTCTTAAAAATATCAAATTCTTGAAGAGCCCAAAGTTCTCTTCATATAATCTTATGCAAATTAACAGTGCTTGCAGTTTAGAGATCGCAACATTTATATACAACTATTATATTTTATATTTAACATATCGGTTTTGGCGTACTATCTCTTGTTCATCATTTGGTTCATCTGTCTCAAAATAAAGGGCAAAGTTCTCTTCATATAATCTTATGCAAATTAACATGCTTGCAGTTTAGAGATCGCAACAATTATATTCAAATATTATATTACATATTTAAATATTTAACTTATCGGTTTTGATCGTACCATCTCTTGTACATCATTTGGTTCATCTGTCTCAAAATAAAGGCAGACGCTTTCTACTTCTTTCTTTTGGTGCTCAACTTCTTTACTTTGAGACTCAAGTCCTACCTTCAACTTCTCGTTTTGAAGAGAAAGTTCACGTAGAACGACCTACATTTTTCTCCTATATGAAAATAGAGAATGTAATGTATAATGCTATACAAAATTACTTTCAGATAAAGAGACGCTCATACCATAAATGCAGACATTATGCAGCTATCGCAAAAACATATATTTATCCTTCAAGATTTTGGAAAATTGGTGGCTTTTTGTGCAACCGATAGAACTCAAGAGAGAGTACTCAAACAATAAATACATAAAATGGGCAGTAATATATATGCTATTTTAAGTTGAATATGAATTTCCTAGTAGGTAAAGAATCAATTATGTAATCCACCATATATGTGCAAGACAAACAACCTATATGAAGTAATGTTTGGTACAAAGAGAATAAATTCTAAGTTTCTGTTTTCATTTGATTTTGTCGAAGGTTTATCAAAATTAAGCTTGTATAATAGCATGGCCCTGCACGGGGGTTGGACTTGTTGCATTTGAAATGGTTTTACGAGACGTGTGTTAGCTTTAAATACGTATTTAATGAGCTTGTGGACACTAACCAATCTAATAGTAGAAAATATTTAGAGCCAACACCTTCAAAGAAGCCGAATGATCTACATACATGATCTTACGAGGCTAGGGCGAGGATCAACGAGGCTAGGGCTTTAGGGAGATGAGGCTAGAGCTAGGCCTTAGGGTGTTAAGGTGTAGCTACGACAAGGACGTCTCATCGATTCTTGGGCTAGGTGGAGGCAAGGGTAGGTTCAAGGCTAGGGCGTATATGAAGATAATGATGAAGATGACGTTGAAAGAGGCTAGGCAGACGCAAGGGTAGAATTAAGGGCCAGGGCAATGTTGAAGAAGATGATGGAGGCTAGGTAGGAGCGTGTGATGCAGGAGCATATGACCGAGATAACCGAGCATATGGCCAAGATCTAGACCGAATAGGAGAAACAAGAGTTGATTCGGCATGAACGGTTTTGGAAAGATTGGGAGAAGATTTCGCAGAAGATTCGAGATTTAATTGAAGATTTGGTTGAGATTTGGAAATATTCGACAAAAGATTCGTTGTAATTTAAATTGAGATTTGATTCAATTTAAATTGTTATTTATGTAGATTAGATTAGATTTAATTAATATATTATATATATTTTTATAATTTTAGTTAAGATTTATTTTTTTAGGGTTTATATTTCTATCTCCTATTTAATGGGACGAGAACAATTATATTAGGTAGTTGATTTTGATTATTGAATAAAAGTTGCTTGTTAGTAAAGAAAAAGCGGCTTCTTTTGTATTTAAGGAAAGGTCATCATACTTTGTCCTTGGATAATTTAGGGATTTGTTCTTGTGATTTCTTTTGAGAGGGAATAGATCGTGCTGAGTATCGAGCCTCCATAGACCGATCCTTATCAGCATAATTAGATTGGGCGAGGCTAATGACGACGGCGCTGGTGGCATAAGAGAGCAGACCAACAATTAGGGTTAGGATTGAAATAATTTTAGAGGGGGTGAATAGGACTATACTAACAATATCCACAAATTAACAATTCTACTTGCAAAATAAAAGGAAACATAAATATAACACAAGATAAAATGCAAGTAAGAGAAACAAAGCGCAAACACAAACGATTTAGAGAGGTTCGGGAGTTCCCCTAGTCCTCTTTCTTTAGGCGACGAGCCCATTCCACTTAAATCACGTCTCCGTTGAGACAACACATTGCGGACCTGCAATAACACGTGTTCTCGACACACGTGTGACCCTCTTCACAATACTTCTCACTTACAGGAACCCACCTATACTCAAGAGATTCCACACAAAGAGAAAAGAAGATTACGATCCAAGATACTCTCTCAAGAGTTTATAATTCAAGCTTTAGTATACTTCAATGGAGTATAAGATTTGCAATTAAAGCTGAAGCGTTTTCTTTTTCTTTTGGTGGGTGAGGATGAACTCAAAGAATGAATGCAATTTTTCAGAATAGGTGTTGTGTAATAACTACACAAGAATCCTTTATAAACCCCATACAAAAATTAAAGTATATACATTTATTATGCCTCAAGCCGAGAAACAGACGTCTGAAGGCAAAAGGGACAGACATCTGAAGGTAAAAAAAACTAGCCTTTATAGTATTAAATGCACGTAACGGTAATATTTTTCAAAGAAATATAATTTCAGACGTCTGTTGTTATGAGCTTTAGACGTTTGCCGTGGTTTTTAAAACATGGTCAATGAAGGAACATAAACCACATTTGAAAAACAAATTACACACGTTTGAAGAACAAAAGGTTTTCAAAGTTTTAAACCTTTAGACGTGTGTTCAAATAAGGTTCGGACGTTTGTTCTCATAAAAATTTGAAAGCCATGAAAACATAGAGAACAACCAGATGTCTGATGAAGGTTTGACAGACATTTGTTCCATAAAAATTTTAAACGAATGAAAATTTAGAGAACAAACAGACGTATGAAGAAGCAAGATCAGACGTTTGTTTGTCAAAAAGTTTTAAACATTGAAAAACCAGAAAATAACCAGACGTTTGTTTTGGTATACTTCAGACGTTTGTTTTGACGATGAAACTGATATTTCAAGATTTGTGCATGTTTTATAATAAAGAGCAGATGTTTGAATAAGACTAGGATGGACGTCTGAAGAAGGAATACACAGAAAATTTTGAACTTGAAATTGAAAAACGTTTTGAATGAAAATTTTTTCTAAGTTTTGTCCAAAGATCTCATGCATGCAAACTGAATATGTTTTGAGCTTTTTCATGCTAATCTCATAAACCATGCTTATATCGATCTCCTATGTCAATATCGTTTGTTTGCCAAATTTTGAATCTTCCGATATCTCGACACGAACTCTTGAATCTTCGATTCTTGATTTTCTTGAATTCTTTTAAACTTGGACTTTGGTTTCTTAAATTCATAAAACTTGAATGTGATCATTGATGACCTCTAGTCTATTAACCTCTAATAAATTTGCCGTTTAAGCTCAATTTCCTCCATCCTTCATCGTAAGCTTGTGTCGGTTTATATTCTGAAATCTTTCTCAAACAGGACCAGGCTCATATATAGTATTATAAAGTATGCAATATAAAACACATGTATAGATCTATTAATATTATATAATATCATCAAAACTAAATAGTAGGATTATGAAAATCCATAAGCCATCGGCTCGGGTTAAGGTTAGGAGGATGAAGAGGAGATTATTTTTGGACAGTTGCAATTCCTAGGATGCCATAGCAATTTAAGTTATGGTGTTGACATGGTGGTGACGTGGCATTGTTAAGTCTTTTACTTATGGTAGTTTTCTAGTGATTACAAACATTTTGGTAGTTTGTTGCCAAACCATGAAACCTTTTGTGAGTTTTCGTAGAAATAAGCCTAATTTTCATGATTGTCTCTTCTTTGCATACCGTTGTGATTCCCATTTTTGGCTCTAAATCTATATCAAGAACTCAAGATTCTTTCAGATACTTTTTTTTAAATTGAAAATTCGAAACACACTTTAATATCTGCCGGAAACATCTTATTTTTAATTCACCCTCTCTGTTGTTATGAACATCATCATCATTATAACAAAATTATATCTTCTAATTACTGGACAAGTGAAAACAGGATAATCTTGCACAATTAGTGTTAGTTCTTCACATAAGCACCCGAAAGATTAACTAAAGAGAGGATAAAAACTTCAGAACATAGAGCAACTTGCATGTAAAAGGAATATTAACAAAGTAACTAACCTGTTCTGGGGTACTATCTCTTTGGATTAGATTCCGCAAAAAGTTGTCAAACAACTCGAAGGAGTGAAGCTGGTACTAAAAAGAACAAGTAATGAGACTGCAGGGAAATTTAAACAAAGCAAATACGGTTCATGTCGGACTCAAAGATTGAACATGAAGGATCAGGCTGTTGCCGGCCACAATGTAGAAAAGGTATAGGTTTTCCCCTCTCTCTACATAACTGTTCCTGACATAAATATCGCTCAAGCATTATGGTGTAATGTCTTCATTTTATAATGTCTTCATTTTATGTTCATGCTGCACCAGTGGCCTCTGTCCTCTGATTGAACTACTGAATCTTCGGATATTTTCCGTAACCGACCTGTCATATAATGATCGCTGTATTTTTCTTTCTTTAGGGAGCAATGGTTCTCCCGAGGCTTGTAGGTAATTTTGTTCCTTTGAGGACTTGAAAGGCCTCGTATCTTTTCTTGTAGATTCAAAAAGAATTTGACAAATTGCACCTACTCTAAATTTCATATGGTTCTTGTCTTCTTGAAAATTCTCTAACTATTGGCTGGGCATGAGAAGCTTGGGCTGGATGGTTTGCAATGTGTACATTGTTCTGTAAGCTAGGCATAAAATAGTTCAGCACGATAAAATTTGGGTCCTTGGAATTGTTTATATTAGATCCTTTTTGTCAGTTGAGATTTTTTTTAAAGAATGAGGAAAATTTATTTATAAATATTGAAAGTAACTATACACAATTTGTCAAATTCTTTCGTAATTAATGATGTCCAAATTCGAATTAATAATTTCAAACTGACCATAATAACCCAATAGCCTATAATAGACCCATTAAACCTCTGATGAACTCATTAATCCGTTAATAAATCCTCTAACCATTAATAAACCATTATAAAATGTTAAACACAATATTGCTTGGTGTCGGGTCTCGGAACTTGGATGGTCATTTTTGGGATTGGAATCGGCCATCTGGGATCAGGATATATTTCAAGCCATGCCATGAAGATTTCCACTTTAAATTTCACTAATGAAGTTCCCACAAGTTTTTTATTCGAGTTTGCATAAATTATAAACTACATGTCTACTCACAGGTCAGTTGCAGCAACACCGCAGATACAAAAGGCTGCAGGTATCATATTCCCTATGTTCAAATCATATTATGTATGGCTTGTATGTTTTTCCTCTATATGCAACCGTTAAATAAATTGCTTTCAGATATAGCACAGCAGCAAAAGATAATACTATTGATGTGTGTGTAGTTGAGCATCACTTTCCTTCGCCTGTTCTTTCTTGCGTCGAGAACCTTCCCCTCGTTCGGCATGTTTCACATATCACTACTCCTGAATCAACAAATGTGACGTGACCTGGATCGTGCCAAGATGTTGCCTTCCGTTGATCTGCTGATGGCGGCGATGAGTGGCAGGGATTGGATCTGAAGGCTGTCGCTCCTGAAGCGTGTGGATCTTAATGGGTTTGAGGTTGTGGTTGCCGAGCTACCTGTAAGGAAGTCCCGGGATGCTTGTACCACCGAGGACCTTCCGATGGTCAAGTTAGACTAGAGATCCAAGCAGAGTAACGGCTTAGTGGAGTAAAAATGACTTACTTGAACCGTCTGAAGAAGGAGTTTATATAGTGGTGGCAGTAGGCAGGGCAGACGCGAGAATCACGCCTGCCGTTACGCTCCCGACGTCACGCCCGCGTGATGAGCGGGATCTCCCATTAATGGTGAGACAGGCTCGTTAATGGGGGATCGTGATGGCGTGGAACGCGGGATGTGGCCGGCGGATATCTCGCGCATGGAGAGATTCGTGGGATGGCGGTTGCGCCTGTGAGCGGTGCCGTTGTTCGGTCGATGAGGCCGAGGAAGATGACCTCGGCGGGAGAGCTCGCGGACGAGCGGAAGAGCCGAGGTATCTTGGTTCTGTGGTATCCCGAAGACGAGCTGGTAGGCCGAGAAGACCAATTGTGCAGGGACTCGGAGGCGAACCAGCGTTTGCTTGTAGGACGGACAAAGGAGTGGTCTGGTCGACCAATGTAGGTCCTTTCTTGAGAGCCCTAGGACACGTCATCTGCCACATGTCACGATTTGGGAGATCACCGATATCGAGCATCATCATTAGCCCCCCACTCTCGTCCCGACCAGCTGATGGGTCGGGTCGAGAGTGATCTGCCGGGTCACCCGAGGTGAGCTTCCTTTCGAAAATATCGTCAGGCGTGTCCCCGGGTAATCTGTTTTATTTTCTGGATGATGTCAGCGAATCAGGGAGAGATCTCTGCATTAAAGAGGGTGCACTGGATCACACGTACTTTTGCTGAAGCAACAAACCACGTGTCGGGCGCTGGTTGGCTGACGTGACGGGACACAGACCTCTAGCATCTGATGGGATCCGGCCAATGTGCGTGCGACAGGTGGAGCGATCGTGGTCGTCGAATGCGAAGAGTTGTTTTGGCGGGAATCGACTGTCGCCGTGGGATGAGGACGCCGGTGGCTATAAATAGAGGCGGGGTCCGCTTCAGGGCCCATCTCTCTTCATATTTCCCTCACTCTTGATCTTGTAAGCTGGGCGCTCTCCTCTTAGGTCGGATTTCTGCATTGCCGATGACTTCTCCATCAGGTTAGATGTTTTCCTCCGAGGAGTCTGTAGATGTCGTCAAGGTAGATTCTAGGGATCCCTCCGCCGAGTCGGAGCCTTCCCGGGGAGTTAGGGTCAGATCTTCCCGGGGCCGCGCGTCAGGGGCGGATCCCCAAGCGGAGGTGGCGGATGCCCCTGGCGTGCCATCCTTGGTGAGGTACGAGAACGAGCTTGCCACCGCTCGGGCTCGTTTCCATATACCGTCCGACTACATTCTACGTTTGGCCGAGGAAGGAGAGAGGGCAGATCAGGTATGGGGTAAAGAGATTGCCTTGTACCTGGAATCCTTTTGGGCCGAAATGCACCTGCCCTTCTCTCCCGAGATTGTTAGGGCGCTAAATTACTTTGAGCTAGCCCCGGGCCAGCTAGTGCCGAACTCATGGAGGATTCTCCTTGGGTTCCTGGTCCGCTTGAAGTTGCAGATGATTCCTTTTGGTTTGCCCATCCTTGTTTCCTCTCTTGTTTACAAAGGCCACCCCGGCACCCGTGCGGGCAACCTAAGGAGGATTTATCTCTCCTTTAGGAAACGACGGGGGAGTGCACCCGGGTCGGGTGTCGTCGCCCTGTCTTCTTCCATCCACGATTGGAAGAAGAAGTTTTTCTTTGTTAGGCCGCCAAAAAGTGAGGACTGGCCCGTGCCCACCCAGTGGTCTAGGGATAGGTGCCGGGGGAAGCCCGTCCAACGACCCTGACGCGGTGAGAGTGGTGGAGTGGGAGCCCATTCCCCGGCCTGACGTGCTGCTTTCTGTCACGCTCCGCTTCTCAGAGTGCGCTAAGATAGGCACGTGACAGAGCCAACCATGCTACCTGTGGATAGGAAACATCCCTCCACAGTCACATTACGGCTGTCTAGAGATATCAAGAATAGTAGAAATAAAATAAACTATCCAGTACATGTCTATAAGCCAGAATAAACGAGTCATGAAATAAAATGCGGAAGCAATAGATTCAATAAACAATAATAATCTAGAATGTACGTCCCAAATACGGGCTCACATCAGGAAATAAAAAGTGCTGAAAGTAAACTAAACTAGAATACTAACAAGTCCTCACTGCTCGACCTGTTGACTGAAATACTCCTGATCGGCCTGCGGCGAAGGTAGAGGATCTGGGCCATGCAAAACTCAGGTGTCAGTGCGTCATAATATCAATAATACTAAGCAAGCAGGATGTAATAAGATATGCAGGCATGAAATATAAACAGAAACAAGAGTATAGCAGTATCACGAATAAGGAACAGTGAAGGGTATAAGCACATGTGATGTACAGTGAGTAATCTGAACTAAGCTACTGGGTTAATTACTCTCAAGTCTTTGAAATCAATTTAATGAATCATCGATGTAACTCAATAGTATCCCGTACGTGCCCGGGACCACGGTCCAGATTCTTGGGCTGAAACCGAGACATGCCACTAGGCACTAAAACAGAAAATATGTACAGATGAATGATGTCAGCAGCATCATCCCAAGGCTGGCCTAGCCCCTAAAACTGATCAGTATAAGCAAGCGAACTGTCGAGTTACAAGTCAGATTTCATCATTGATTTCCCCATACCCCAAGTTATGTGTTCAAGTCAGGTATTGATAAATCTGAAGCTAATGCTAACACAGGATCAAGCAGGAACATGTTTGTCTATACAGACAACAGGATATGTCCATCGGGACAACATGTCAGGATTGTCGGCGTTAGAAACAGGATCAGGTAACATGTCAAGTAGTGATATATCAGGTCATGTCAGGTAGTGCACAGGTATCAAGTCATGTCAAGTAGCAGTATGTCAGGTCATGTCAGGTAGTGTACAAGTATCAAGTCATGTCAAGTAATACACGGGTATCAAGCGGAAGCTCATTATAAAACTGTAACAGCTACGGATGCACAACAAAAGCACGGATGCACAAATATTTATTAGTGGTTATCACATTACTATGTAGGGTGCACAATATCAAGTATGGAGTACTAATATAACAATAAAATGAAATAATGCGACATGATATGCAAACAGGTATAAAATCAATGGTATGGATGCACAATTATCGGTTAGGGTTACATTTATAGCTTCAATGCTAAGTGGGATGCACATTATTAAGTATAGGGTGTTACTACAATAATAATATGAATTAATATGATCTATAGATGCAGTTATATATATTTTAAATGATATGGATGCAAACAGGTATCCGAAAACGGTAAAACTTTAATATGGATGTATAATGTGATAAACGGGTAATATTTTACTCATATGGATGCATAATAATATACCTAGCATGTAGCAAGATGAATTAGCATGCGACTAGATATGTAAATAGTGATATGGATGCATACGGACGTGATATAACAGTAAAATGATAAACTGGTAAATGCATGACGTACAATTAAACAATATGTGATGTAAATATTCCATTGAGTGCAGTATATTGTAATATAGTATGTAACAAGATAGGTTTGCATGCACTAGAGGTGAAATAACATGTACGGACGCATACGGATGTCCGAAAATGGTGTAATATGAAAACTGATAATGTGGATTGCAAAACTAATCGTTATGAAGTGTTATAATTCAAATAGATGTAGAATATAGTAGTATAGCATGTAGCAAGATAAACTTGCCTCGACAGATCACGAAACAGATATGTACGGCACGTCCGACGTCGGCAAAATGTCGCAAAGCACGCACGACACACGGGACGGGTCCAAGCAACGCAAGTGGGTGATCACGCAGGTAAAGTACGTCCTCTGGGTCGTCGGCGTCAAGCCCGGCTCCGGCGATCGCTAAAATACAGATTTCAAGAACATAAAGAAAAGAAAAGGAAAGGAACAAGAAGAGGAAAGGAGAGAAGGGATGAAGCTTACTGTGGTTGTGGTGTGCTGTGGTTTCAGGGAGAGGTGAGGGTGACGACGAGGTCGACTGAGCTCAGGTGGGGCTAGGGTTGGCTTTAAGAAATTAGGGTTAGGTTAAGGTTAGGCTCGGGTGCAGCTGGGGTTTCTTGGTGTGCAGGGATCTTGGTGAGGGAGAAGTATATAGGAGAGGGAGAGGAGGAGATGATGGTGGTGGTGGTATGAAGCTGTGGTCGCCGGAGGTGAGGGGACGACGACGAGGTGAGGGTCCCATGGGTTATGGGTGTGCAGGGGTGTAGATATAGGCTCGGGAAATGGGTGAAGAAGAAGAAGATGGAGAGAATGAAGAGGAGAGAATGGTGGTATGAGAAGAAGAAGATGATGACGACGAGATTGGGATCGTCGGAGATGGGTTCAGTTGGGGTTTGAGGGTGCAGGTGTGGGCTCGGGAAAAAGAAGAAGAAGGAGATGGCGAGGAGAAGGTGACGAGGAGGAGGAGGCTCGGTTGAGGGAGGAGGTGATGAGGAGATGAAGTCTTAGGGTTAGGGTTTGAGGAGGAGGTGAACTGCGATGGGTTAAGGAGAAGGCTCGGGTATTTAAAAGGAGAAGAGGGAGAAAAGAAAGAGGGAGGTGACCGTATCGGTGCGCGCGGTGACCAGAATCGAGGGATGCACAGTACTCGCGAGATGAGAGAGAGAGGCGCGAGAGGAGAGAAAGAGAGAGATAGCGAGGGGAGAGAGTGTTTACCCCAATCAGAGCAAAGCTCTGATCAAATTCCAAGATGGGAAAAGAAGCAATGCTTCTGTTTTCCTCCAATCAGAGCAAAGCTCTGTCTTGAAAATTAAAGTGAAAATTAAAGTTAAAATAAATGAAGCAACGCATCAGATCCCCTGCGCTGTGCGCAGAGCGCCACGTGTCAAAATCAGACACGTTAGCGCAGGGAGCGCAGCGCCCAAGGCAGCGCACCCAATCAGAGCAAAGCTCTGTTTAAAATTCAAACTTTAATTAAAGAAGCAACGCTTCAGCTGGCCTGCGCTCTGCGCTGCACGCCACGTGGCAGCGCAGTTGCGCTGCGCGACACGTGTCAGCGCAGTTGCGCTAGCGCAGTTGCGCTGCGCTGTGCGCTGCGCGACACATGTCAGCGCAGTTGCGCAAGCGCAGTTGCGCTGCGATGTGCGCTGCGTGACACGTGTCACGCTCTGGAGCATTTGCGCCAAACAAAATTAAAATTCTAAGAAATCTTTATGTTCTTGTTAAAACAAGAAGATTTTCTTCTGTAAAACAGAAGCCCTTGGATCAAAAATCAAACGGTGGGGAAAATTCCCCAAATCACTCAGAGAAAGATCTCTTTAACAAAATTAACTAATTTATGGGCACTATAAAAAGGACCCTAGACCTCAATTCAAAGCCATAAACATTTTGGGAGAAATCAAGAACTTCAAACAGAGAGAACTTTGAAGAATTAGAGAGAATTTCTCAAGAACAAGAGAAAAAGGTAAAAAGCCTTTAGAAAAAGAGAAAATTCTCTTAAAAACAGATCATTGATCTAAGAACAAGATCAATGATCTTCAAGGAAAAAGAAAAATAAACAATAACAGTGCCTTGCACTTTTTATGAACCACTGGTTGTTTGAAAACAAGAAAAAACTTGTTTTCTTTAATCTAAAATTGATCCAAAAGAATAAGAACAGTGCCCAGCACTTGCCAAAACTGCACCATTGCGCAAGCCGCCAGGAAGCGCCTCGTGTCAGCAGTGCAACAGCGCAGCGCACTGCGCTGTTGCGCTTGCGCTCATCAGAGCGTAACACGTGTCACTTCCACATGCGCTTGCGCTCTTTAATTTGCGCAAAGCGCCTGACAAGCCATGTGGGGCACTGTCAGAGTATTTAATGCTCTGCATTATTAAGAAAAGGGACAGAGCCAAATTAAAAGGCCCAACAGGCCTAATAAAAAATGCTATGCATTTTAAAAAGGGCAGAGCTCAAACAAAATAGATGCTCTGCATCATTTATAAAAGGGCAGAGCCCAACCAAAACAAAGAAAAATAATGCAGTGAGGGGGCAAGGCCCTAGCACAGGTCCAATAGGCCAAAGACAAAAGAATATTGAAACTGGACTTAGCCCAGTCATGGCCATAAGTCCTCAAATTAAATTGACTGAGCACGGCTGCTCCCTAAATCAATTTACATCCGGTTCGAGGGTACATCTCCGAACTCCTCTGACAGTTCTCGTTGTAATCCTTCAACGACGTCAGAGAGGTGACGGGTCCCAACGACCACACATGAATACGGACTGCGGGGTTCTTAAACTCGTGGACCGAAACGTCCTTAAATTAATATTGGACCGAAACGTCCTTAAACTAATATTGGACCGAAACGTCCTTAAACTAATATTGGACCATCACGTCCTTAAACTGGAACATGGACCCCTACGTTCTTAAACTGGAATATGGACCACCACGTCCCTAAACTGGCGATGGACCCCTACGTCCTTAAACTGGAATATGGACCACCACGTCCCTAAACTGGCGATGGACCCCTACGTCCTTAAACTGGAATATGGACCACCACGTCCCTAAACTGGCGATGGACCACCACGTCCTTAAACTGGAACATGGACCACTATGTCCTTAAACTGGTATTGGACCACTATGTCCCTAAACTGGAACATGGACCCCCATGTCCCTAAACTGGCAATGGACCACTATGTCCCTAAACTGGAACAATAGAGCCCAAAATGCTCTTTTGTCGGATCTAAACGATTCCGTTTAAGTTGATCTTAGCCCCAAATATGGCTAACGTATCCTTAAACCTTCAAATAGACTTTAGTCCCAAATTGGACTATGGATCACCCAATCAACCTTGGTTCAAGGGTACATCTCTGAACTCCTCTGACATCCGTCGTTGTAATCCTTCAACGTCGTCAGAGAGGTGACGGGTCCCGACCGCCATACATTCAATGGACCAATATATCCCTAAACTGGAACAATAGAGTCCAAATGCTCTTTTGTTGGATCTAACTGATCCCGTTAAGTTGATCTTAGTCAAAAATTAGACTAACGAATCCTTAACAAACGTTTAAGTTGATCTTAGTCTCAAATGAGACTAACGTATCCTTAAACCCAACCCCAAACCCAAATCTAAGAAAATACGGATTTGGACTAATCCACGTCCTACGGGCGACGACATAAATTGGTCTCCGTATACAATCCATGGGCAACCACAAACAAAACAAACACCCACGACACGAAGTGAACATCTGGAGAAGGAGAAAGTTGTTACCGCGATGCGGTAGCGTAATTAACTGCAGGGGCTTGCGCCTGCAGGGAAGAGCGTCCCCACAATCAAAAACCCCTCAAGCGAGGGGGAATCTGACGAAATCTGCTACATCGGCCGCATCCGTCTAAACCTTCGATACACGATGCCATAAATCAACTTGGCATCTTCGGAGAGGTGGACGGATAAAACCAAATAGCATCTGCCCCGAATCTCAGGCAAGACGTTTATCGCGTCTCCGCCGCGTCGTTCGGAGGGGAACAGATTCTGGCACGCCCGGTGGGACCTTTTCCTCTTTCCACTCCACACTTCGTGTGTCATGTTTTTCCCGCGATCAAATAATCGCGGTGTGTATGTTTTTGGTTGCCCTTAGGGGAGTGGATATTGAAGCCGGCATTTCGTCTCTATGAAGAATGGTATTTGCTCCCACCCTAGCAACTCAGGCTTTGTCATACCCGGCGGAGTCAAGTATGGGTCACTTGCAGCCTCAAATCTCTGCAATCCGGCTTTTAAAGAAATTAACGGGCTTCTTTTTGGGTCGATGCTCCCACCTCCCACCCTCGGTGCCTCAACGCCGATGGAGGAAGCCCAGAGGATGTCTGTCGCCCACAGGCAGGCTCCCCAAGCAGCAGCCTTGCCGACGGAATCGGTCCTCAAACAGCTGGCACATGCCAAAGACCAAGGTCGACGCAGGGGGCAGAATATTCAAGCTATTCAAGAAATCATTGGCTTCAAATTGCACTAACTGCAACAGCAACTCTCGCTCTGTTCCATCTGGAGGAGTAACCTACGGGCCCCAAGCGGCCTCCCTTTTCACTATGCCAGTGGAGCAGGTAACTCAAGCCACCACTGGGCTCTTCTTCGGGACCATGCACCCGCCAACGAGCTTCAGCGCTCCTGTACCATCGCAAGAAGCTCCCAAGAAGTCGTTTTTCAGCGCTCCTGTGCTTATTTACGCCTTACTTTGCATTATACTGTATATAAGCATACACAAAAAATTGTGATAATAAAAGAGTAGAAAGTGAAAAATTATATTTAAAAGATAGGAATAGTTTAAGAAAAACAAGAAAGTTAGATGTTTTCTTAAATGAAACTAGTAATAAGTGGTTATAAGCTATTGTCCCAAAGGTTAGTAAGATGAAGGAAATTACTAATCCGAGGATAAAAATAAGTCCGAAAAATAGTTCCTATTCTGAAAGCCAAACATTTGAACGTTGAAACCCTACTATACGCACGTACACACATCTTGAAACTCGGGATAATAGAGGATACCTTGAAATGCTCTTGTCTAGAAGGCAAAGTATGAAGAAAATAAAAGTGGAGAATAAAAGATAAAATGGTGAAAAGAAAAATGAACACTGGTTTTGTTATCACCGAGGCAGCAATAAAAAAAATATAGCGAGGGTGCTTTATCACCTAGTGCCTTAGACCAACTGGTTTGGGAGCCACTGCTAAGCCTTAGGTGTTGCAAGACGAGGAAAAACACCTAATTAGCAAGCACATGAGTAATCGATCGGTTAGTACCTCAAGAAGTATTAACGGTCGCATGAAGAATGTGTGAGCAAATTCCATCTAAATATCTATTAAAAAGTACTGAGGTAGATGGATAAGAGTATGATTGCTTGAAATGAATTCTCTGAGTGTAGGGATGTCCAGTTCACACACGTAGGGGTATATGATCAATGTTTGGAAGAAAGGTAGGAATGAAAACTAAAGGCGATGTTTTATTGAGGGATGATGTGATTCCTAACATCTTTTCATGACTATTAAGATAGGGCTCATAGCAACTGAAAAGCTGGTAGAGTTGAAAACTCTCATTTTCAAGTTCTTTCTTTTATAGTTCTTATATTTATATAACTTTCACCATCTCTCTTTTATTATACGATTTTGTGGGTGTAATCCGCTGAAAACCCTCAGGAGACAACACCCCTCCTACTAGGGATATACCACTGGCGCCGAGTAAAGAAGACCGGGGGCAACTCTCCTTCTGGACTGACTCCGCCGACTCCAACGGCGGAAATTGATGTTGCTGTTCCAACTGGAAACAGCTTTGAACCACTTAGGAAGGTCCACAAGAACTCTCCGACCGCTGTGCTGAAAAGATCTCCTCCACCTATGGAGAGCACTACAAAGGTGAAGCCGGAAAAGCCCCCTCAACGGCTGTCCTCTAAAATCTACAAGGTCTGGCGTCAAGTCCAAGACTCGGTAATTGATCAAGATTATCCCCGCCGACAGAAAAAGGTGAAAGTTCAGCGGGAAGAGGACCATCCTATCAAGCCACAAAAGGCGATAGCTACTTGGGTGCCCGCTGCAATGGCTCCCTCAACCTCGACCGTCCACGAAAGAGGAGAAGGCCGGAGAAAATCCCTGGGTCTGCGACGAACTGCAAGACCACTGAACCCAAACACCCCAAGTCTGGGGGCATGATGGTACATACGGTCTATATGGCATCCGGAAAAGAAGATAGCCATGTCTTCACAGGTCATAGACCGCTTACGCGATCAATGACTAAGGCTCAGGGGCAACAACAACAAAAGCTCCAAGAAATGCTGACAGCCATGGCCGCACTTACGGGACCGAAAGCAAGCCCGGAGACATCCTCGGAGCAGCGCCGTGAGCAAGAAACTGATGCCGAGTTTTTTTCAGAGAATCCTCGAAAAGAAGGACAAAGAGGTAGCGGAACAAGCTGCCAACATAAAACAAATTTAAGACGAGGAAAAGGTTTGCTAAAGCTATATCAATGGGAATGAAGCTACCACCCTCTGAAGAAAACACTCTCGGTGGAGTAGAGATGCATCCTAATTACTGTCTATATCATCAGAAGATCGCACATCCCACTAAAGACTGCGAATCCTTTAAGTGTTGGTGGCAAGGGTATGTCGTTCATAGGCAACACTTCAACAGGAAAAAGCGTGAAGCTCGTAGACAGCGAAAAATACGACAGATGAGCATAAAAGAGTTGCCGTCAATTGTCATAGGGATGACCCCGGGGGATCACGAGTTCTTACCTTCGGGAGCGATTTCGACGAAAAAAGCAGCCCTCGGCCCTCTCTTCAAGGAGTCCATCTCTGAAGGATTGAGGAGTTGCAAGAACATTTAGCTGTGCAATTGCACGATACTCGGAGAGAATCTCGGGCCCACAAACAACGGAGCGAACAAAAAGGATAAAGGAAAAGGAAAAACGGCCTTCGTCGCCAGCGCTCAACAACAATCAAGTGAACCTAGACCGTTTTTTCGCAAAAGCAACAAGCGGCAACCTCTCTATGAGAAGTTGAAACGACCTTACTCATTTTCCCGGGATGAAACAAAGAGGTTGTTCGAACTAGCAGTGCACAACAGGCTTATCACTCTACCGGAGCCGAAACACCAGCTACAACTGAATGATGTCAACAATCCTGATTACTGCCCTTACCACCAAGTATTGGGCCATCCGATCGAAAACTGCTACATTTTTAAAAACTGGGTTGAAGACCAATACCAACAGGGTGAGTTCGCGTCGTCCGAAAACTGGAATGTGAGCCCGCCACAACCACATGCTCCAAGAAAGATGGATATGCCGGGGGCATCATGCTCATTCATAGGGAAAGCCCTATTGAACCAGCATCGTCCGGGGACATCGATTCTTCTTGGCGACGACTGATTATTTCTCCAAATGGGCAGAAGCAGTACCGCTGGGGGAAGTAAAGACGGAGAATATCCTCCATTTATTCAAGACGCACGTCATCTATCGGTTTGGAACTCCGAGACGGATTATCTCCTATAACGGGCCAGCGTACAGAAGCCACAAAATCAGTCGCTTCGCGCAACATCATAATATAGACTGGAGATATTCCTCAGTTTATAATCCGTGAGCTAACGGTCTAGCCGAAGCCTTCAACAAGACCTTGACAAAGATCATGAAGAAAACGGTGTCCCGAAATAAGAAGGACTGGCACGAGAGACTGCAAGAGGCTCTCTGGGCGTATCGAACTACGTTCAAGACGGCCACGAACACAACGCCGTACGCGTTGGTATTCGGTACAGAAGCAGTACTCCCCCTCGAGATAGAGTTACCCTCTCTACGAGTGGCAGTCCACTACGAGCTGACGGACGAAGAAAATGCTCACCTTCGGCTTGAGGAGCTTGATGCCCTTGATAAAACCCGGCGCATAGCGCAACAAAATCTAGAAGCTTATAAAGCAAAGATGATGCGCTCATATGAAAGATTGACCCGACCGAGGACATTCCGCCAAGGAGAACTCATGCTAGTGATCAAAAGACCTATGATCCCCAATCGCGCCAAGCGGGGAAAATTCGAAACGAACTATGAAGGCCCGTACATCATAGACAAGGTCTACCAGGGTGGAGCCTATCTACTCATGGATATGCACGGTGAAAGGCCTTACAGGCCAATAAATGGTCGATTCCTAAAGAAATACTACGCTTAGCGAGTTACTGCCTGGGTCAATGATAGATGACGACGATTATGTCCGCTCGCTATCTTCCTAAGCTCAAACTTTATAAGCAGTAGCCAGCCTTCTCTTGGACGGACCGAAACGTCCTTAAACTAATAACGGACCACAATGTCGTAAACTTGCAAACGACCGAAACGTCTTTAAACTAATACCGCAACATCCGTAGGCTGACGAAATAAAAAAAAAGAAGAAAAATAAAATATATAAAAACGGTATGACCATAAGCAAAAAGGGCACGGATGAAAACCTGAAAGGGCTCCGTGAGTAAAAACAGCAGGGCTACCGGCGAGTGTTCGTGAAAACCCGAAAGGGCGTGACCTCGTAAAAAATATATATATATATATATAAAAATAAAAAAGAAGGGTATGTCCATAAGCAAAAAGGGCACGGATGAAAACCCGAAAGGGCTCCGTGAGTAAAAACAGTAGGACTACCGGCGAGTGTTTGTGAAAACCCGAAAGGGCGTAACCTCGTTAAAAGACACTTACAGGGTCATCTCGACCTTGTAAGGAGAAACCACCCGCGTGAGATCCTTACGACTCACAAGGGAGCAACACACTCAGGGATCCCCACGATTCCTAAGGAGAAAATACACTTGCGAGATCCTCACGACTCGTAAGGAGAACTCTCTTATGGGACCCTCACGGCTCATAAGATTTGAAAGTCTTAAGTTAAAGAGACCTAAACCTGTGCTTAAGCAACCCCCACAACCTCTAATATTGCCCTACAAGTGGTTCAATACTGACTCTTGTATACAATCCACGGGCACGAATAAACATTTCCCTAACCAAATCCCATCCGTGATTGGGGATATGTGCGCATGATGAACAACCCTTGTAAGTCCTCTCGACTTGCAAGGAGAAAACACTCTTGTAAGATCCTCACGACTTATAAGAGAACACACTTAGGAATCCTCACGATCCTTAAGGAGAAAACACACATACGAGATCCTCACGACTTGTAGGGAGAAATACCTTTATGAGATCCTTACGGCTCATAAAGTCAAAAGCCTTAGTTGACAGAATCCTAACCCTGTTTACTAAGCCACCTTTGTTCGACATCGACAGAGGCAAATGATGATTCGCTCTTGGCAATATCCCAGTTGTAGCGATGCTGATGCCTAAATCGGTATCAAATTCCAAGCCCTTTCACGGCAAATGATGATTCGCTACTGGCAATATCCCAGTTGTAGCGATGTTGATGCCTAAACCGGTATCAAATTCCAAGTCCTTTTACGGCAAATGATGATTCGCTCCTGGCAATATTCCAGTCGCAGCGATACTGATGCTAAGATTGGTATCAGATCCTAAATCCCCTACTTGCGAAAAAAAAATCAGCGAGCCAAAAAAAAATGCATATGAAATAGCCGGAATGATGGGGCAACTTGCAACAAAATCAGCGAGTAAAAATGTATGCATACAAAAACAGCCGAAATGATTGGGCAACTCGCAATAAAAAGCAGCGAGTAAAAAGAAAAATAGCCGAAATGATTGGGCACCGCGAAAAATAGCCGAAATGATTGGGCAATCGCGATTTTCGTGATATAAAAAGATGAAATGATAGAGCATCACGGAAAGAATATAAAAAAATGATGACAGAATGAAACTTTTTGCCCTACAGGTGAGATCACATCGATCCCTGTATACAATCCAGGGGCACAAACAAAGAGGGAACCATACCTTCCCAACAGGCTCCACCAGAAAGCGAAGCCAAATCTCGACGGTTCATAGACAACCCAGAGACAACCTCGACATTTTTCGCAATATTGCAGACATAATGTCAACAGACGAAGCAAAAGGAAGATCCCGAGCTTCAGGGTCTCGACGTCAACATCGACAACTTAGAGATCACCAACGGCGTTTCTCCTCACTTCAACCAGATGCAGACGTGACGTCAACAACCGACCTCAGAGTCGCAACGAAACGGAACCATGGCAAAGTCCCTAGTTCCTAATCTCAATGGCCACATCTACAGCCTGGAGACCAACAACGGTGTGCCTCCTCATTCCAGCAGGACACAGATGTTACACCATCAAGCGGAGCGATGGCAAAATCCCATCTTCACCTCAGCGTTCGTCTCGTTACAGCAGACGCAATGTTAACAACGGCGTTCCTTCGCAGTCCAGCAGGATGTAGATGCAACGTCAACAAAAGACCCCATGGTCAGTAAAGTGGAGTGACGGCAAAATCCCAGCTCCACCTCAGCATTTGTCTCGATACAGCAGACACAATGTCAACAACAATGTCCTTCCTTCGACAGGATTCGGACACACTAAAGCAAACGAAGCGAAGGCCAAGTTCCTAGCTTCAACGTCTTGGCGGTAACTCATATAAAACCGGAAAGACAATCAGAGATCATCTCACACCAGCATAGAGTGATCACCACCTCGACGTTCGTCTCGATACAGCAGACGAAATGTCACTACAGCGTCCTTCCTCCAACAGGATCCGGACACGACAAAGCAAACGAAGCAAAGGCCAAATTCCTAGCTTCAAGGTCTTAACGGCGAGTCATATAAAGCCTGAAAGACAACTGGAGATCGTCTCACACCAGTGCGGGACGGTCACCACTTCGACGTTCGTCTCGACACATCAGACGCAACAATCATCAAACAAATGGAGCCACGGCAAAATCCCTAGTTCCAAACCTCGACGGTTCATCAGCAACCTAGAGACAACTACGATGTTCGTCTCGACACAGCAGACGCAACATCATCAAACAAATGGAGTAACGGCAAAATCCCAGCTCCACCGCGACGTTCGTCTCGATACAGCAGACGAGATGTCACTTCGACGTTCGTCTCGACACAGCAGACGCAACATCATCAAACAAATAGAGCCACGGCAAAATCCCTAGTTCCAAACCTCGACGGTTCATCAGCAACCTAGAGACAGCTACGATGTTCGTCTCGACACAGCAGACGCAACATCATCAGACAAATGGAGTAACGGCAAAATCCCAGCTCCACCGCGACGTTCGTCTCGATACAGCAGACGAGATGTCACCCCAACGTTCGTCTCGACACAGCAGATGCAACATCATCAAGCGAATGGAGCCACGGCAAAATCCCTAGTTCCAAACCTCGACGGTTCACCAGCGATCTAGAGACAACAGTGACATTCGTCTCGATACAGTAGACGCAATGCCAGCAAATGAAGCAAAGGCCAAATTCCTAGCTTCAGGGTCTTAACGGCGAGTCATATAAAGCCTGAAAGACAACCGGAGATCGTCTCACATCAGTGCGGAATGGTCACCACTTCGACGTTCGTCTTGACACAGCAGACGCACATCATCAAACAAATGGAGCCACGGCAAAATCCCTAGTTCCAAACCTCGACGGTTCACCAGCAACCTAGAGACAACCGCGACGTTCGTCTCGATACAGCAGATGAGATGTCACCCCAGCGTTTTTCCTCCAGCAGGATTTAGACGCGACAATCAAACAAACGGAGCCACGACAAAATCCCTAGTTCCCACCGCGACATTCGTCTCGATACAGCAGATGCGATGCCAGCAAACGAAGCAAAGGCCAAATTCCTAGCTTCAGGGTCTTGACGGCAACTCACATAAAACCTGAAAGACTATCGGAGATCATCCCACACCAGCGCGGAGTGGATATGACTCATCGGGGCTCTCCAAAATGAGCCTAACCTCAAGTAAAAAGCGGCATGGCAAATTCCTAACGCTTGCTCTTCCGAAGGTCAAACTGCCAAGGAGGATTGCTTGAAGACGTCTTGTCCAGCCCCCGAAGGGATCAGAGACACGGCAGTCGCGGGACTACTCGAGCAGCATGATTGCCTATCGAGGAACATATCAGCTTATGCGACGGTATGACGGCCAAAACCCTAAATACCACAGACCCTAACGGACTTCTGTCGAAAAGAGCAGAGGTTAACTGTGACGTTAGGATATTCTTGCAAGAAATGCTCGATTCGTCTCGACTTGTGAAGAAATCGATGTCTTTGCGAGAAATTTTCGATGCGGATCGACTTGTGAGATGAAGCCTTAGGCAATAGGCATAAAATGAGCTTATTTCCTAAGCATTGGGACCCTGCAAGTTGGCCCACAACGGTCTCTTGCACACTATCCATGGGTCTCACTCTCCAAACTCGAAACTCGGCAAGGAAGGAAGCAACCGCTTACGGGTCCTCTCGACTCGTAAGAGGGAAAAATTCTCTTATAGGATCCTTACGACTTATAAGAGAAAACACACTTAGGAATTCTTACGATTCCTAAGGAGAAAATCCACCTACGAGATACTCTCGATCCGTAGGGAGAAAAATCTCTATGAGACCCTCACGGCTCATAGAGTTGAAAAGTCTTAGGCAGCAGATCTGAACCTGCGGCCTAAGCCATCGCTATCTCTTGAAGAAACTAAGATGCCTACGCCATTATCTGTCAACTATGTTTATCAAGACAGCATGCCAATAATAAGAGAAAAGAGAAAGCAACAGAAGGAGCATCCGATTTACGTTTGGTCGAGCGTTCGAGACACACTCATTCATGCATAGGCAAAAGACTCAGAACGAAAAATAAGACAAGCTGGGATAAAACTTTTCCATTAATATTGCCAAGAATTCTTACAATCATAAAGCAATAAATGAGAAATATTATTACAAAGGTATAAACTCAAACCCAGGACATGGATTGAGGAACTCGAAAGCGACCCTATCTATGACTTTCCAGGCCTCGTGGACCATCCTGGTGTGCTTTCTTTCGCGAGCACAAGCGTCAGGATCCCCCATGATGTCTTCCACCCTCCGGTAAGCAGTGAGTATGGCAGACTGTTGGAAGACCTCGCGCAAGAGATCGACGAGACTGTCTCGCCGTCTCTTCGAGATAAAGTTCATCAGGTACACCGAGTGCACCTTATCCTCGGAGGCATCCAACGCCCTAAGCGGCACACCGGAACAGAATAGGGGAAGCGCTTCCCAGATGGCTCCCACGATAAGTTTCAGGAGGGAGGAACGTCGGGGAAGCAGTGGACCGTTATATGCGTCGAAGCGGCTCATGATTTCAGCACACTCCGCGTTTGTGAACTCTCGATTTTGAGAACGGCCAAGTCGGCGGATGTCCCCGTAAGAGATGATCTCGTCAAGATTGTACATGTGGGCGTTCATTGTTTCTATAAAAGAAAATCAACAAAAATTATCAGAAAGACTGATTAAGCAAAACGATATAATGCACTGAGAAATAAAATGTCATCTCTAACTTCCAAGATCCATGAAGAATTCTTAAGAGTTCTTCTATATGATTTAGGAGGAGCAAAGCTCCATTAATGAAATGAGAAAATACAGGGAAGATCTTTTAGAGAGCAAAGCTCTATTAATGGAACCCTAATAGGGCTCTCCTTAGTCTTCTATAGACCCCCTTAGAGCAAAGCTCTGCTAAGTGAAACCCTAAATGGGTCTTCTTTAGATCTGGGATCTATTGAGAGCAATGCTCTTAAAATTGATTTAATTTAATCAAAATTAATATTTTTACCTAAAATTCTCTAAAGTTTGAACTTTTAAAAAGTGTTTAAACAAGAGAGCAAGGCTCCAAGTTCTGAAAGTAAAATTGTGAAGATGAAAATCATCTAAGGGACCAAAGGTCCTATTTATAGGCATCAAATGCCCTTTCAACTTCCAATAGTTGCCGCGACGGTTGGAATTCGGCCACCGCTGCGCTCACGTTTAGGGCCACGTAAGCGCAACGGTGGGGGGGCATTTGTTTACCCCAATCAGAGCAAAGCTCTGTTCAAATTCCAAGATGGGAAAAGAAGCAATGCTTCTATTTTCCTCCAATCAGAGCAAAACTCTGTCTTGAAAATTAAAGTTAAAATAAATGAAGCAACGCTTCAGATCCCCTGCGCTGTGCGCAGAGCGCCACGTGTCAAAATCAGACACATGAGCGCAGGGAGCGCAGCGCCCAAGGCAGCGCACCCAATCAGAGCAAGGCTCTGTTTAAAATTCAAACTTTGATTAAAGAAGCAACGCTTCAGCTGGCCTGCGCTCTGCGCTGCACGCCACGTGGCAGAGCAGTTGCGCTGCGCTGCGCGACACGTGTCAGCGCAGTTGCGCTGCGCTGTGCGCTGCGCTGTGCGCTGTGTGACACGTGTCACGCTCTGGAGCATTTGCGCCAAACAAAATTAAAATTCTAAGAAATCTTTCTGTTCTTGTTAAAATAAGAAGATTTTCTTCTGTAAAACAGAAGCCCTTGGATCAAAGATCAAACGGTGGGGAAAATTCCCCAAATCACTCAGAGAAAGATCTCTTTAACAAAATTAACTAATTTATGGGCACTATAAAAAGGACCCTAGACCTTAATTCAAAGCCATCAACATTTTGGGAGAAATCAAGAACTTCAAACAGAGAGAACTTTGAAGAATTAGAGAGAATTTCTCAAGAACAAGAGAAAAAGGTAAAAAACCTTTAGAAAAAGAGAAAATTCTCTTAAAAACAGATCATTGATCTAAGAACAAGATCAATGATCTTCAAGGAAAAAGAAAAATAAACAATAACAGTGCCTTGCACTTTTTATGAACCACTGGTTGTTTGAAAACAAGAAAAAACTTGTTTTCTTTGATCTAAAATTGATCCAAAAGAATAAGAACAGTGCCCAGCACTTGCCAAAACTGCACCATTGCGCAAGCCGCCAGGAAGCGCCACGTGTCAGCAGTGCAACAGCGCAGCGCACTGCGCTGTTGCGCTTGCGCTCATCAGAGCGTGACACGTGTCACTTCCACATGCGCTTGCGCTCTTTAATTTGCGCAAAGCGCCTGACAAGCCATGTGGGGCACTGTCAGAGTATTTAATGCTCTGCATTATTAAGAAAAGGGACAGAGCCCAATTAAAAGGCCCAACAGGCCTAATAAAAAATGCTATGCATTTTAAAAAGGGCAGAGCCCAAACAAAATAGATGCTCTGCATCATTTATAAAAGGGCAGAGCCCAACCAAAACAAAGAAAAATAATGCAGTGAGGGGGCAAGGCCCTAGCACAGGTCCAATAGGCCAAAGACAAAAGAATATTGAAACTGGACTTAGCCCAGTCATGGCCATAAGTCCTCAAATTAAATTGACTGAGCACGGCTGCTCCCTAAATCAATTTGCATCCGGTTCGAGGGTACATCTCCGAACTCCTCTGACAGTTCTTGTTGTAATCCTTCAACGACGTCAGAGAGGTGACGGGTCCCAACGACCACACATGAATACGGACTGCGGGGTCCTTAAACTCGTGGACCGAAATGTCCTTAAACTAATATTGGACCGAAACGTCCTTAAACTAATATTGGACTATCACGTCCTTAAACTGGAACATGGACCCCTACGTCCTTAAACTGGAATATGGACCACCACGTTCTTAAACTGGCGATGGACCCCTACGTCCTTAAACTGGAATATGGACCACCACATCCCTAAACTGGCGATGGACCACCACGTCCTTAAACTGGAACATGGACCACTATGTCCCTAAACTGGAACATGGACCCCCATGTCCCTAAACTGGCAATGGACCACTATGTCCCTAAACTGGAACAATAGAGCCCAAAATGCTCTTTTGTCGGATCTAAACGATCCCGTTTAAGTTGATCTTAGCCCCAAATATGGCTAACGTATCCTTAAACCTTTAAATAGACTTTAGTCCCAAATTGGACTATGGATCACCCAATCAACCTTGGTTCAAGGGTACATCTCTGAACTCCTCTGACATCCGTCGTTGTAATCCTTCAACGTCGTCAGAGAGGTGACGGGTCCCGACCGCCATACATTCAATGGACCACTATGTCCCTAAACTGGAACAATAGAGTCCAAATGCTCTTTTGTTGGATCTAAATGATCCCGTTAAGTTGATCTTAGTCAAAAATTAGACTAACGTATCCTTAACAAACGTTTAAGTTGATCTTAGTCTCAAATGAGACTAACGTATCCTTAAACCCAACCCCAAACCCAAATCTAAGAAAATACGGCTTTGTACTAATCCACGTCCTACGGGCGACAACATAAATTAGTCTCCGTATACAATCCACGGGCAACCACAAACAAAACAAACACCCACGACACGAAGTGAACATCTGGAGAAGGAGAAAGTTGTTACCGCGATGCGGTAGCGTAATTAACTGCAGGGGCTTGCGCCTGCAGGGAAGAGCGTCCCCACAATCAAAAACCCCTCATGCGAGGGGGAATCTGACGAAGTCTGCTACATCGGCCGCATCCGTCTAAACCTTCGATACACGATACCATAAATCAACTTGGCATCTTCGGAGAGGTGGACGGATAAAACCAAATAGCATCTGCCCCGAATCTCATGCAAGACGTTTATCGCGTCTCCGCCGCGTCGTTCGGAGGGGAACAGAGAGAAAGAGAGGAAGAAAGAGAAAGAGAGAGAAGAGAGAGGAGAGAGGAACTGCATCAGAGAGAGGGAGACTCTGAGTGTAGGGTCCACGAGAGATAGAGAGAGAGCTGGGTTTGTTAAAGGTTAGGATTGTTTAGTTAAAAGTTAGGATTTTAAATTTAATAAAATTTGTTAGTTATTTAAACTGTCGATTTAAAATACAGATATTAATTTAAATAAAATTTGAATTTTGGCAGGATACAAAAATAATCCAAAACACGCCCGGATCGGATCTAAAAATTCAGTTTTAAAATACGAAAAATATATGCGACGACCAAAATTAAAAATGAATGCTCGGGTAACGAAAATGCATACCCCCAAGAACGGATGCACGTACGTGCGCGTAGCCATCCAAACAAGTCCGTTTCACTGCACGGGACGAGAACAAGATGCGCGGATACTACCACGGAGTTAGGGTATCATGCAGGCCATGTAATGTATTTTAAAATATTTTATGTGACTTAAAATGTTATATGGTAAAAGATGCAATGCCAGATAAAATGCCAGTAAGCAGTATTCATGAAAGTGCGCATGTCTACGCAACAAGTCAGGATAAATTATAAACATGAATCAAACAGGTATCAAGTAAGCGGGTCGGGTCGAATGCTAATACTAATGTAAAATACTATTCGCACTCAAAACACGATAAATCAGGAAAATACCATAAATAAAGAAATACGTGAACTGGAATTGGTATAAATGAACTAGGGTGTTACACTTTCCAAGCGGGCCCTTAGTTGGGCCGGGCTCAGCCCCGCCCAGTTCGTCGGTAAGTTAGGAGCTCGTAGGCATTCTGTTAGGCTTGTGTTTTTTTTCATTTTGTTTGTGTTGCTAACTTCATTATACCTTGCCTTGTGCAGAATCCATGGACCTGAGCTACCTTCGAGCGGTCATGCGCAAGCCGAAGAAGGGGTCGAAGGCTGGAGGTGCCAGCTCTTCTCGTCGGACGACGACCCCGTCTCCCCCAGCAGCCGCCCCGCCTCCGCGCTCGAGTGCAGATCACGCCCCGGAGTCCAACGAGGCACTGAGCCAAAAACGGGTTTGGGGACAGGAGGCCCCGGCTTCGGAGGTAGAGACCAGCCCTCCGCCGTCGGCCCTGAAGAGGTTCCCCCGCGCAGTCCCGCGGATCCCGGCCTTCCCGATCTTGGTGGACGAGGGGGAGCTCCGCTTTGAGGTGCCCTCGGGGCTTTCCGTCACCGACAGCTTGTTGTCCGACATAGAGAGGTCGACCGGGGGCAAGATTCCTGAGGGGACTTTGAAGGCGCAAATGGCGTCCATCGCCCAAGAGGTCGTGCATGTTAGTGCTCATACTTCACTCGATTTTTCACTTTAGCGTCTCGTCATTCGCGAGATTTGGTGCTCCTTTTTCTTTCTGACCCCCTTCTAATTTCTTCAGGTCCTCCAGCACGTCGCTCTCGTCGTCCGGATGGAGGAGGATGAAATAGCCCCGGCGATGCGGGCCGCGAGCGAGCTCTCCTCCCCGGAGGAGTGCTTGAAGCGGGAGCTGGAGGCGGCGATGGTGAGGGTCGCTTCCCTTGAGGACGAGGTGGAGGCAGGGAAGCAGGAGGCGGCGGCCGCGAAGGAAGAGGCGGCGGCCGCGAAGCAGGAGGTTGCCAGGTTTCGCGAGGCCGCCCAGGCTGCCGAGGCCAGGCTTCGGGACTCCAGGGTGCTCGTCGGCACCATGAAGAAGTCCGAGAGCACCCTCCGGAAGGAGTTGGAGGCTGCGGTAGAGGCGGCGAAGCAAGCCGACCTCAGAGCAGCGAAAGTGATGGAGAACTTCCAGAAGTTGGAACAGTTTTACACCGTCCTAGCCTCGGCCACCACCGCCATCTGGCATGAGGCCCTCGACGCCGTCAAGGCTCGGATGCCGTAGTTCGCTGACGAGGAGTTCCAGGCCGAATATCTTCACGGGGATGACGAGCAGGGGGACGGCCCCGGGGACGAGGTCGGGGAAGAGATACCTGGCGAGGGCGACGCCGAGGCTCTTATGGTGGGCGCTCAGCTTCCCGGTGTTGCGCCTGGCCTTGTGGCCTGAAGCCCCTTGTCTTCTTGTTTGTTCTTCTTTTTGTTACCTCGGGAATTTTGTAGGCCTCTGGGCATTTTGTAAGGCTGGGGAGCCCACAATACCCTTGTAAATAAAGATTTTTGTTTTTGTAGTAGTGTTTCCTTCGTTTTATGTCGGTTCTTTGTCTAGCGATCACATATCGAGTTGAATCTGTTCATTTTCCGAGTGTGCAAAGACCGGCTGGGGACGGTATCTCCATGGCCCCGAAGTCGAGGTAAAGACCGCTTAGACATAGAACTGGATGCCTCTTGGTGAGGTCATGTTCCTTAGCGTGGAAGGCTCGAAGAGGTATGTTGATGATAGACTGAGCAGGATAGCTGCCCGGGGCATCTAGGCGAGGGCTTCAATCCCTGGAGTTGTAAGGTAGTGAATTGGCGGCCAGGGATAGTCAAGCAGGGTAGCCGCTCAGATCCCTTATGCGAAGGCTTTTGTTCCTTAGCGCGGGAGGGGCCGTGAGAGGCTTACTAAGGACGTAGCCGAGCAGGGTAGCTGCTCGACGCTTCTTGGAGAGGACTTTGATCCTTGGGGTGTTGGCGTAGGGAGCTACCAGCTAGGGATAACCGAGCAAGGTTGGGCCCGGTTGCCTCTTGCGAGGGCTTTTGATCCTTAGCGTGGGAGGGGCCGCAAGTGGCCTACTAAGGATGTCCAAGCAGGGTTACTGCCAGGTGCCTCTTGGCGAGGGCTTTGATCCCTGGTTTGTTGGGGTAGGGAGCTACCAGCCAGGGATAACCGAGCAAGGACGGGCCCGGTTGCCTCTTGCGAGGGCTTTGATCTTTAAGGACGGGCCGAGCAGGGTTACTACCCGGTGCCTCTTGGCGAGGGCTTTGATCCCTGGTTTGTTGGGGTAGGAAGCTACCAGCCAGGGATAACCGAGCAAAGGTGGGCCCGGTTTCCTCTTGGCGAGGGCTTTGATCCCTGTTTTTTTGGGGTAGGGAGCTACCAGCCAGAGATCATCGAGCAAGGGTGGGCCCGGTTGCCTCTTTCGAGGGCTTTTCATCCTTAGCGCGGGAGGGGCCGTAAGTGGCCTCTTGGCGAGGGTTTTTTGTCCTTAAGGATGGTCGAGCAGGGTTGCTTCCCGGTGCCTCTTGGCGAGGGCTTTGATTCCTGGCGTTGTGGGTTAGGGAAGCTACCAGTCAGGAATAGCCGAGCAGGGTAGCTGTAGGGCTGCCTCTTGGTGAGGGTTTCGATCCCTGGCGTTGTGGGGGTAGGAAAGCTACCAGCCAGGGATAGCCGAGCAGGGTAGCTGCAGGGCTGTCTCTTGGTGAGGGCTTCTATCCTTGGCGCTGGAGGGGCCGTGAGAGGCCTGCCAAGGATGAACCAAGCAGTGAAGCCGCTCGGTTGCCTTTTAGTGAGGGCTTAGATCCCTGGCGTTGTGGGATAGGAGAGCTACCGGCCAGGGATAGCCGAGCAGGGTAGCTGCAGGGCTACCTCTTGGTGAAGGCTTCGATCCCTGGCGTTGTGGGGTAGGGAAGCTACCAGCCAGGGATAGCCCTGCAGGGTAGCTGCAGAGCTGTCTCTTGGTGAGGGCTTCTATCCGTGGTGCTGGAGGGGCCATGGGAGGCCTGTCGAGGATGAACCAATCAGTGAAACTGCTCGGTTGCCTCTTCGTGAGGGCTTAGATCCCTAGCATTGTGGGGTAGGGAAGCTACCAGCCAGGGATAGCCGAGCAAAGTAGTTGCAGGGATGCCTCTTGTTGAGGGCTTCGATCCCTGGCGTTGTGGGGGTAGGGAAGCTACCAGCCAGAGATAGCCGAGCAGGGTAGCTGCAGGGCTGCCTCTTAGTGAGGGCTTCTATCCTTGGCACTGGAGGGGCCGTGGGAGGCCTGCCAAGGATGAACCAAGTAGTAAACCTGCTTGATTGCCTCTTAGTGAGGGCTTAGATCCCTGGCATTGTGGGGTAGGAGAGCTACCGGCCAGGGATAGCCGACCAGGGTAGCTGCAGGGCTGCCTCTTGGCGAGGGCTTCGATCCCCGGCGTTGTGGAGTAGGGAAGCTACCAGCCAGGTATAGCCGAGCAGGGTAGCTGCAGGGATGCCTCTTGGTGAGGGCTTCTATCCTTGGCACTGGAAGGGCTGTGGAAGGCCTGCCAAGGATGAACCAAGCAGTGAAGCTGCTTGGTTGCCTCTTAGTGAGGGCTTAGATCCCTGGCGTTGTGGGGCAGGCGAGCTACCGGCTAGGGATAGCCGAGCAGGGTAGCCCTTAGCCTCTTCTAGTAGCACTGCCCGGGAGACATTGAGCGGTGTGTACTCCTGGAACTTTGGGAGATAGGGCTTTTGTCGTTCAGGTCCCCTTCTCTCTTCTCTTGCTCTCTTCTTCTGGTCGGTTTGCTCTGCCCGGGGGAGATTTGCGTTTACCTCAGATTCGAGCTGGACCTCGCGCTCGGTCCAGGCCTTTACCTTGGCCATGGTCTTAGGTTGCGCTAGTGCAAAGGAGCGTAACCACTCCTTGTGCCTAAGACCAGACCTTAGTGCCGTGATGACCATCTCGTCCCGGTGCTCGGGGACCTTGAGAAGGGCGTTGTAGAAGCGGGTGACATATGCTTTGAACGTCTCTTTGTCCCCTCTCTTGATCGTGAAGAGGTGGTCGATGGTGCGTTTTTGCCGCCTATTCCGGACGAAGCGGCCGAGGAATTGGATGGCCAGCTCATCGAAAGTTGAGATCGAGCGCGGCTCGAGTCCTCGAAATCAGTCTCGCCCGGAGCGGATGAGAGTGGCCGAGAAATCCCGGCACTGGGCGGCGTCGGAGTTGTCTTGGAAGCTCATCCCTGAGGTGAACGCATCCAAATGGTCCTTTGGGTCAGGCTTGCCATCGAAGAGGGAGACCTTTGGGGGCTTGTTGCGAGAGGAGACGTGGACAACGAGCAGCTCCTCGATGAATGGTTTGGTGAGCGAGTCGGCGACATATTTAGCCCCGTCGCTCGAACGGTGACCCTTCCGATGCAGACCCTCGATCTTCTTCTCGAGGGCGTCGAGTCGGCCATGGTACCCTGACGACTCGGCACATTCTGATCCCAGGCCTCTGCTGTTGGAGGCTTGCGTCTGGCCTCGGCCCCGGTTCCTCTCAATGAGGCTCTTTAGATCCCCCGGCGAGGTAGTTTTCGAGCCACCGTGGTGAGTCTCATCCGCGCGCCCCAGTCGAGAGAGGGGGTGTCGGTCAAGCCTGGTAACAGGCGAGCTGACAGACATCTACTCGAGAGGGACATATGCGTGAAGGATCTCGGGAAGAGACGCTTTGGCAACGGACCTCGGCGTTGAACTGTGAGGCACCCAGCGGGCCTCAGAACGTATTGGCCCGGGAGATCTGCGGCCGTGGGAGGTAGTGACGCGGTGGTCGGCAGTGCTGATGCGGACGGAGTCTTCTCTTCCCCTGTAGGGGTCCCGGTCCCGAGATGGGGGAGCGAAGACCTGGGGATCTTGCCCTGCCGTTTGGACACGGATGAGCGCCTCCACGAAGGACGCGGGTTGGTCTATTCGGCCGGCGAGGGCGCTAATGGCATTCGGCAGCGGAGGTTCGTCCGCGCCTCCGTTGAGAGGGAGGCGGCGACTAGTGCTTGAATCTTCGTGATGATCGCTCATCATTGGATTGAGATCGGAAAATGAACTTTTGTTTTTATGGAATCAAAGAGTTCCCACAGACGGCGCCAGCTGACGTGATCTGGATCGCGCCAAGATGTTACCTTCCGTTGATCTGCTGATGACGGCGATGGGTGGCTGGGATTGGATCTGGAGGCCGTCGCTCCTGAAATGCGTGGATCTCAATGGGTTTGAGGTTGTGGTTGCTGAGCTACCTGCAAGGAAGTCCCGGGGTGGTTGTACCACCGAGGACCATCCGACAGTCAAGTTAGACTAGAGATCCGAGCAGAGTAACGGCTTAGTAGAGTAAAAATGGCTTACTTGAACCGTCTGAAGAAGGGGCTTATATAGCGATGGCAGCTGTTCCCCTCCGAAAGACGCGACCGGGACGTTGGGACGTCAAGGCATGAATTCCGAGGGCAGATGCTAATTGGTACTATCCGTCCACCTCTCCGAAGATGCCAAGTTGATTTATGGCACCATGTATCGAAGGTTTAAACGGATACGGCCGATATAGCAGACTTCGTCAAATTCCCCCTCATTTGAAGGGTTTTTGATTGTGGGGACGCTTTTCCCTGCAGGCGCAAGCCCCTGCAGTTAATTACGCTACCGTGTCGCGGTAACAACTTTCTCCTTCTCCAGATGGTCACTTCGTGTCGTGGGTGTTTATTTTGTGTTTAGTTGCCCGTGGATTGTATACGGAGACTAATTTATGTTGTCGCCCGTAGGGCGTGGATTAGTCCAAATCCGTATCTTCTTAGATTTGGGTTTGGGGGTTAGGTTTAAGGATACGTTAGTCTCATTTGAGACTAAGATCAACTTAAACGTTAGTTAAGAATATGTTAGCATAATTTTAGACTAAGATCAACTTAACGAGATCGTTTAGATCCGACAAGAGAGCATTTGTGCTCTATTGTTTGGTTTAGTGACATTGCGGTCGATTAGTTTAAGGACATTACGGTCCAATATTAGTTTAAGGACATCTCGGTCCAATGTTAGTTTAAAGACATCACGGTCGAGGTTAAGGACATCATAGTCCGTGAATTTAAGGACCCCATAGTCCAATGTTAGTTTAAAGACATCACGGTCAAGGTTAAGGACATCATAGTCCATGAGTTTAAGGACCTCACAGTCCGATGTTAGTTTTAAGAAATCACGGTCGAGATTAAGGACATCATAATCCATGAGTTTAAGGACCTCACAGTCCGATGTTAGTTTTAAGACATCACGGTCGAGGTTAAGGACATCATAGTCCATGAGTTTAAGGACCCCACAGTCCAATGTTAGTTTAAAGATATCACGGTCGAGATTAAGGACATCATAGTTCATGAGTTTGAGGACCTCACAGTCCAATATTAGTTTTAAGACATCACGGTCGAGGTTAAGGACATCATAGTCCATGAGTTTAAGGATCTCACAGTCCGATGTTAGTTTTAAGATATCACGGTCGAGGTTAAAGACATCATAGTCCATGAGTTTAAGGACTCCACAGTCCGATATTAGTTTTAAGACATCATGGTCGAGGTTAAGGACATCATAGTCTATGAGTTTAAGGACTTCACAGTCCGATGTTAGTTTTAAGACATCACGGTCGAGATTAAGGACATCATAGTCCATGAGTTTAAGGACCCTACAGTCCGATGATAGTTTAAAGACATCACGGTCGATGTTAAGGACATCATAGTCCATGAGTTTAAGGACCTCACAGTCCGATGTTAGTTTTAAGACATCACGGTCGAGGTTAAGGACATCATAGTCCGTGAATTTAAGGACCCCACAGTCCAATGTTAGTTTAAAGACATCACGGTCGAGGTTAAGGACATCATAGTTCATGAGTTTAAGGACCTCACAGTCCGATGTTAGTTTTAAGACATCACGGTCGAGGTTAAGG
Organism: Agapanthus africanus; assembly: GCA_030015575.1. Taxonomy (NCBI): domain Eukaryota; kingdom Viridiplantae; phylum Streptophyta; class Magnoliopsida; order Asparagales; family Amaryllidaceae; genus Agapanthus; species Agapanthus africanus. The sequence continues at coordinate 125,118,935 of CM057348.1, forward strand.
ACATCATAGTCCATGAGTTTAAGGACCTCATAGTCCGATATTAGTTTTAAGACATCACGGTCGAGGTTAAGGACATCATAGTCCATGAGTTTAAGGACCCCACAGTCCGTGAAATGTGTGGTTGTCGGGACCCGTCACCTCTTTGAAGACGTTGAGGAATTACAACGATAAATATCAAAGGAGTGAAGAGATGTGCCCTTGAACCAGGATGGATTAAGTGATCTGTAGTCCAATTTGGAACTAAGATCAATTAATTATATTATAAGCACATTGGCTCAGTTGAGTCTGAATTGAGGACTTATGGCCTACTTGGGCTAAGTCCAATTAAGTTTGAAGTGTTGGCCCTCTGTTGAACCATTAGACATTTGTCTGGATTCGAGCCCATATTATTTAGCAATGCTAAGAGAGAAAGTTGGAGGGCTTTGGCAACATTTTTATCTTTAATTTTCTCAATTTTGAGATTCATTTAGAGGAGGGACTTTTGCCTCTGGAAAATTAGCCAATTTGGCTAAAAGTAGTGTTAAATACTAAAGAGCAATAGTGTTGAACACTGGAGACAGAACTCTCAAATTAGTGTTAAATACTAAAAGATAATCAGTGTTAAACACCGGAAATATAATCCCCAAATTAGTGTTAAACACAAAAGAAAGAGGGGTCACGTGTAGACACGTGAGGGCGCACAAAGGTGGGACCAGATCTCTTTACTTCTTTCTGCAATTAAGTGTTAAACACTTTTTATTTTTATCACGTGTTGACATGTGATGAGGATTTATGCGCTGACTGTTAAAGCGTTTGCTAAGGGATCACGTGGTAACACGTGAGAGCGCCCAAAGCCTTGATTCTTTTTGCTTTTTCTTTCTGTGTTTTGGAGGTCATGTGGGAGCACGTGAGGTATTGCCTCAGAGCCTTTTCCTTCTCATTTGGAGATCTCTTCTGGGGTTACGTGGAGACACGTGACCTTGATTCTTTTCATGCACAGAGATATTTTTAGTCTCCTTATTTTATTTTGAGAATTAAATTCTCTGTAGGGTTAAACCCTAATCATGGTTTTGGAGGAATTAAATTCCTATTATGAAAGAATTGAATTCTTATGTAGGGTTAAACCCTAATCTCTTTTTTGGAGGAATTAAATTCCTATATACGTAAAAGAATTAAATTCTTATAGGGTGAAACCCTAATTTCATTTAGGAGGAATTAAATTCTTGTGAATTTTAGAGAATTAGATTCTCAATTAGGGTTAAACCCTAGTTCTGTCCATCTTAAAGGAATTAAATTCCTATAATTTTAGGAGAATTAAATTCTCATATAGGGTTAAACCCTAATTTCATCCTGAAGGAATTAAATTCCTATAAATTTGGGAGAATTAAATTCTCTGAACTCAATCCCCCTCCAAGTTTTGGATCTGCATGGCAGGATCTCAACCCGATGAGAATAAAATTCTCAACCTATGGGGAGATGTGTTTCTGCAGATCTTCAACTGGAGAAAGAACTAAGTTCTTTTGCAAAAGAGTTAAACTCTTAGATCTTTGAGAATTAAATTCTCTTTTCTTTTGAAGTTTTGATTTCCTTTCTTTTCTCACCTAGGGTTTTCTTTGCTGAGAATTAAATTCTCCTTTCTTTTCTCTCTGAATTTTCAAGATGCCCCAAAATTCTCCCTCTTTCTTCTTTTCTTGGCTCCTATTTTTAAGAGTAAGAAAAGAATCAATTTGTTTAGTAAATCTCTCATTGAAAGATTTTGTTTGTTTTCATAATTGGTATGAACTTTAGATCATTAAGTGAATTTTATTCACCCTTGGATTTTAAATCCAAAGATATTCTGTTTGTTATTTCTGGTGAGATTTTCAGGAAAATCTTTCCTTGTCTAAAATCTTTCCATAAATTGGTGATTTTTAATCACCCTTGGATCTTTAATCCAACGGTCCCCATAATCTTTTTCCATTTGGAAAGATTTAGAAGCTTTTAGAATTTTAATTCTATTAATTGTAAGGCTTTCAAAGCCAGTCACGTGCTGACACGTGACCCTTGGTCGCATGTGAGCACGTGACTCCCAATTGATTCCTTTTCTCAGCGTTTACTTACGCTTCAGTTTTAACTATCACGTCTCAACACGTGACCATTGGTCACGTGTGAGCACGTGACACCTCATTGAGGTATTTTCTTCAGACGTTTGTTATTTTATTTCTGTTTTAATTGTCACGTGTCAACACGTGACCGTTGGTCACGTGTGAGCACGTGATACCTCATTGAGATAATTCCCGATTTTTAGAATTAAATTCTATTAAGCTGCAAGGCTTTCAAAGCCTGTCACGTGCTGGCACGTGACCCTTGATCACGTGTGAGCACGTGACCCCCAATTGAGTCATCTTTCAGCCGTTTGTTTTCCTTTCTGCTTGATAGGGTTTTATCCATCACGTGTCATCACGTGACCATTGGTCACGTGTGAACACGTGATACCTCATTGAGGTAATTCCTGATTTTCAGGAAACAGCAGCAGGCAGGGCAGATGCAAGAATCACGCCTGCCGTTACGCTCCCGACGTCACGTCCGCATGATGAGCGGGATCTTCCATTAATGGCAAGACAGGCTCGTTAATGGGGGATCGTGATGGCGTGGAACGCAGGATGTGGCTGGCGGATATCTCGCGCATGGCGAGATTCGCGGGATGGCGGTTGCGCCTGTGAGCGGTGCCGTTGGTCGGTCGATGAGACCGAAGAAGATGACCTCGGCGGGAGAGCTCGCGAACGAGCGGGAGAGCCAAGGTATCTTGGTTCTGTGGTAGCCCGAAGACGAGCTGGTAGGCCGAGGAGACCAATTGTGCAGGGACTCGGAGGCGAACCAGCGTTTGCTTGTAGGACGGGCACATGAGTGGTCTGGTCGGCCACTGTAGGTCCTTTCTTGAGAGCCCTGGGACAGGTCATCTGCCACGTGTCACGATCTGGGAGATCACCAATATTGAGCATCATCAAAATGATAATCCGAAAGCTTCATTTGATGGGTCCTCAACCTCCAGGGCTCTTCAGGACGTGCATATAGTTAAGCACTACCCTTCTGTCTATTCTAAAAGCTGCACAGAAAAATCACTATGTCAGTTTGGTTGGTATGCTGTTCAATTGGTAATAATTCAAAACAACTTATGAGATATATGGTCACCTGCAGTCGGCACGGTTGATGGAAGAATTTATGGAACTTGCTAATGCTAATACGGAGAAGAACCTGGAGACTTGTGGAATACTCGGTGCTTTTCTTGTATGCTCGATATACATGAGAAATCTTTTATGCAAGCCATGAACTGACTCTTTGTACAAATTCAGATATAAGTTAAACAATGAGTTTCAATAATTTTATTTCTGGAGGCTAACCTTCAACAATTTAAATGCAGAAGAATCAGACTTTTTACGTGACCACCCTCATAATACCCAAGCAAGAATCAACTTCGAATTCAGTAAGTTTGTTTGGACAAGTTGCGATTCAATATGTTATTCAATGAGTATTTTTTATGGCTTAATTCCAAAAAACTCCCATACATTTTAGCTAAACTACGAGAAACTACCAAAAACTTTTAAAATACACAAGAAACTACCACAAAACTTTCAAAATACACAAGAAACTACCATAAAACTTTCAGAAACTACGAAAAACTACCATAAATAAGGTGCCATATTAGCAATAAATTGCATGAAACTGCCAAAAACTGATTAAATTTTGTACCATGGTAGTTTCTCGTAATTTTAAAAGTTTTTACTAGTTTCTCGTAGTTTAGCAAAAATGTTTTATTTTTTTTTTGGAATTAAGCCTTTTTTTTATATTCAGACGAACTCTGTTTTGAATATTTTCTGTACTTCATCTTTAAGCTTTTCATACTTGTTCCCAAATTTGATTAGTGTATCAACTTTCAGTGTCAAGCATCAAACGAGGAGGAGATTCATGCCAAACAGGACGGGCAGTCCCTTTTTCCTGTGGGAGGGATTCATGTTAGTATCTTACATATAAAAACTTGCTTTTCCTTTCTGACTTATTAAACATCTAACTTGGAATGTACAAGAGTAACAACATTTTAATTTTAGTTGCGGGTATGATCTACATTAATATATCTGTATAAATGCTTAGAACCTCATAGATATGCCAGTTATTAAAAGGGAACAGAAAGAAGGCGTATTAACTTTGTTTTTCATCAAAGTTGGGCAGCCAATTTGCATGAAGATAGAGACCAAGGGAAAGTTCTGTCATGGAACAGGTTGGGGAAAGTTCTGTCATGGAACAGGTTTGGGGAATGGGGTGGACAAATTAACAGTCATAATAATGGTATAGAGATTCTTTTAGAACTTAAAAGTTTAAAATCCAAACACTTACTTCACTGATATATTCTACACCGATGTGAAGGTTTAAGTAAATATAATGGATCATGCCACACTAACTCTAGCCTGAACTTTATTTAGGGTTGTTTTGGTTGCTTGGAAATGAAGTTGCATTCAACCTTTTTTTTCGTTTTTTATTTTTATTTTTTTCCACGTTTGGTTAGCGAGAACTTGAGTTGGACTGGGAAATGGAGTTGCAATATTCAACAGATTCTTGCAACATTTGTTGCAACCATTATGATCCTTGACCTTGAAAGACCCCGATACAAAACGTCTTATTGAGAAACCAGCTGCATATACGAGTATATGAACATGTCATGGAAGCCACTCCCTTCCTTCAGATTGTTATTTCGATTGGGATATACTTGATATGTCATATTAGTCCTCTGATGTCTATAAACGGGGCCCAATCCTAAGGACGGGATTAAATATTGAGGACCACAATTCTGGTTTTGTACGGACTTCGGTCTCCTATGGTCAGTTTGGTCTCTCGCTCTCTTAAGGTTTAATTGAAGACTCTAGGGGTCTAATCTAATCTAATCTCAAGTTAATCTACCACTAGCCTCAAATTTGTTGATTTCGGGAATGGATTTGATCCTCTACTAGAATTTGAGCTAACAAGCGATTAAATATGTTGGAAATATAAGTGCATAAATGGATAGAATTAGTATAAAGGATCCTAAAATATTCTAGATAGCAAGATAATTGTAAACAAAGTAACATTGATCTATGATATTTAATGTGTCGTGTTACCTTAACTTTATTGGTTTCCAAGATGATTAAGTAGGCAGGGATCAAAATTCTTTAGGAGTTGGATACCCTTCATTTATTTTTAAATATCGACTTGCCAAATTGAAAGTCTACTACATTCATCTTCATTACACCATTTTGAGTGCTTAAAATTTCAAAAAAGTATTTACTCGATGAATAGCCAATATTTTATGTATTTGGTGTAGAATGTTTAAAGCCTGACTAAAACTGGATTTTATGGATGCAGAGTGTTCTAGATAAATAATATAGCCATATTCCCGTGTCCTCTTTTTTACAAATTTGTCATGTCCCACATCCTGTATTTGTGTTCATGTCCGTATCGGTGCCTCATAGTTTGAATGTTTAAAGTTCTCTTTTTTATTTTTATTTTTTGCAGGCAAGCTCTGTTAAGTGTCAACCATAAACCTACCTAGTTGCATAACAGGGCTAAAAAATATAGGGAAAATATAGAAAGGTGATTCATACCACTCAATTTCTAATATCCAGTATATGATTTGAATCTTCTATTCTATTATCTCTCTCTCTCTCTCTCTCTCTCTCTCTCTCCAGGTTATTATATTCAATTCTCGTCTTTTATCCTTTTGGTTTATTTATAGCTTGCTTCTTAGGTTGCCATTTCTATTATACTTTATTAACTATGTTGTAGGTTTAGTTACCGATATCTAAAGCATAAACACCACGATAGAAAGACGGAATTCGTAAACACTGCTAACAAGAGCTCTACCCCCCCCCCCCCCACCCCCCCCCCCCCCCCAATCTTTCTTAACAAAACCAGAGCATTGGTATCTGTTTTCTGTTGGAAGAATGGAATTAGGATTGCCATTTCAATTTAGAATTGAGGACAATAATTCTATTGAATGATTTAATGGATGGTTAGTTGATGACATTTGATATGTTTTTTAAAAATATATAATCACGATGTTAACCACACGACCTTTGATATTTTGCTATTCATGATAACAAGGCCTTGTAACTCTTTATCGACATCTAGAGCGCCTCTGTTATTTTGAAGCACTAATGTTTCCGTTTGATCATTGGAATTTCTTGAATTGAGATTGTTGGGTGTCTCAAGGAGGAAAAAGGCATAAGGTGTTAAGAATGAAACTGGATTGATGCCAACTAGAGGAGATTTGCCAAGGAGATACTTCTAAAATTGACATTATTTATTTTTCTTGGTCCTGAAATTTATGGGAAAGATGAAATGAGGAAAAGGAAATTTTTCATCACAATTTAGTCGTGTGATATTTATGTGACCTAGCCGTGTCTGTAAAGAAAATCTGAGAGATTCATGGAATTTATTTGAATTCAGCTATGGTATTTACGTGGTAAACCGGAAAAGGTTATGGTATTTTTAGTAAAATTTAGCCCAATTATCCCCCCAAACCCACCCACCCAATCTGTAAGAGATCAAAAAGAAAGGACTGCTAAATTTACGGCTGCTTTTGAGAATATCATATGCATCTTTTAATCGCATAAATTCGATGCATTTCTATTTTCTAGGTCATGCTGCCAGAGGCGATCGCTATTGACATGGCCCCAACAGATCCTACAAGGTAAGTTCCGGCGTAGATTATCCGCAACTACAATTCCTGTCTACATAAATTTGGATATTTTATATGTTCAATATCACACACACACACACACACACATATATATATATATATATATATATATATATATATATATATATATATATATATATATATATATATATATATCAGTGAATGGGTGGGTGGCAATACACTAAAATATAAAATGAGAAATAAGTGTATCAACTCCCTAGAGGTGAGAGTGTTGTTAGGGCATGACAAGTGTTCAGTTAATGACGAGTGTGCTGATCGAAATGAGAGCATGGGTGTCCGATCAGAGGTGCACCATCCATTTTTTGCCTTGTATAAATCCTAACCATACAGTAGTTGCTACATTGGTCCCACTCGAAAAGTTCCATAAAAAATTCTCTCTGCGTAACCTGTCATTATTTTTCAGTTGGGATTTATCCGAGGCCAATTGGATAGTTCATGTTTAAAGGGGGATTCAACGAATCCATGCTCAAATTTCGATGAATCCAACTTTATAGAGGTCGCACGCTATATAACGATTTTGGTGAACCCATTTGCAGAAGCTATGGAATATTTCGGCTGACGGACCCAAGGAGGGATTACAGTTATAAAAGAATGCCGAGAGAGTGATGGGTTCCACCTCCACCCAGATGGTAGTCCCATTTACGGGTGCTGCTCCAACATCTACATTAATCCTAATCTGAGGTTCGAAGTTATCGATCCGCGCTCTGCTCCCTACCCATGATACACTAGTAAAATAAGGGGTTGCCCCTACGGATAATATCATCCGTAGGGGCAATAAAAGTTTGGCCCTACGGATTAATACGTAGGGCAAAGTGGCTGTCCTTACGGTCGTTCAATATTTATTTAAAATTTATTAAATCTTAAAGTGTTTTTTGCCCCTACGGTGGCGCAAACCAAGCACCTACGGGTATATCCGTAGGGACATCTAAATAGCGATTTAAGTGATCGATCCCTACGCTGATTATTTCTTATTTCCTTTATCGTTGCGCGCGAACCCAAATCCCCAAACCTTGACGTTCCCGCCGATCGCCGTTCTCGTCATCGCCAGCGCCGGCCGAATCGTCGTCGCCACCGCCTGCAGTGATCTCGTCGTCGCCACCGCCCTCGTCGTCGCCGATTGCGTCTCCGTCGTCTCCTCCACCGCCTAGCCTACAGGTTAGTTAAACATTATTTTAATGATGTTAGGGTAGCGATGAGGGTTAGGGCTAGGTATCGGTTGGGGTTAGGGTTAGGATTAGGGTTAGGGTACGGGTTCGATCGGTTGGGGTTCGACTGGTGTTGGGGTTAGGGTTAGGGTTAGGGTTCGGTTGGGGTTTGGTGTTGGGGTTGGGGTTCGGCTGGGGCTGGGTTGGGGTTAGGGTTTGGTGTTGGGTTGGGGTTCGGCTGGGGCTGGGTTGGGGTTAGGGTTTGGTGTTGGGTTGGGGTTCGGCTGGGGCTGGGTTGGGTTAGGGTTAGGCCGGGTTAGGGTTTGGTGTTGGGTTGGGGTTCGGCTGGGGCTGGGTTAGGCTTAAAAAGGTGAAATTTTAGGGGATTGATCTGGAAAATAGTGAAAGTCGATACTGTTTATTTGTGAATAACACAGTCCATGATTTTTATATGAGAAAATGGTCCATGAAAGTCTATGGGATTTATCTAAAAAACGCTGAAAGTTCATGTATTTATTTGTAAACAACAAAATTCATGGTATTTATCTGGAAAACGTTGGAGGTCAATGGTATGTATTTGTAAACAACAAAATCTATGAAAATTATGTGAAACGTTAAAACTTCATGGTATTTATTTGTAACAAACAAAGTCTATGGTATTTGTTTGATAAATATTGAAAGACCATGACATTTATATGTAATGGGTCAAAGTCATTTGGGTTATGTCAATCTTATTGGCGATACTTTCTTTTTGTGCATATCCAAAAACTTTGAAAGTTCTTGGTACCTATTAGAAAATATAAAGGGTTTTGTAGTGAAAGGAAAGAATTGGATTTAGAAAAACCGTGTGTAACTTTTAGAAATTCTATACACTCAAGTATATAGAAAAGGGTTAATTGCGGATACAGCCTATGTACTATGGGGATCAAGCACTTATAACCTCTGAAGTATAATAATAAGCACTTTTGTTTGTTTTTCATTAGTGATTAATTTTTAGTTTGCTATTTATTCTTTTTCAGTATGGATACTTGATAGAATTATAATTGCTTTACTATTGTTTGCCTTTTTCCTTTTGTGTAGAAAATATATCCATTGTGTCATATGGACACTATTAATTTCACATCGATTCAAGGGAAAAATTGAGGAAGATTGTGTTTGTTATATCAAAAACCTTTTTGTTGAACCCAACAGGTGAAACTTTAGAGTTGTTATAGATAGCTCTACATGTTTAATGCATGTACCATTGTTAAGAGAGTGCAAGGTGGAGAACAATAATTTGTTTCAACGGCACGTTTTTCAAGTTATAACCAATATATGATACTCGATGATAATATGAAACCTTCATATTCCCATCGATACCCATATATGAAACTAAAAGCGCCACTTAGTCCCCGTCTATCGGTTAACATACGTGCGATGCTCGTCGTGACCTAGAACTATACGAAGGTTGTTAAATATCGGACAGTATAGCTCGATACTAACAACCGTCGTATAGTCTACGCGACGAGAAAATTCAATCGTATGGTAACCCATAGATTTGTCCCGTGTGGACAAGTTAAGAATGTATAAAGCAAACGCCTTCATTCACTTGTGTTTTCATCCGTTTCGAGATATTTCGTCGGTACCTTTCCGCTGGTTCTCCGTGTACAAAGATAGATTAGATGTTCATTTCAACGTTGTTTCACAGCTTTGAAATGATTATTTATTCTATTACAGTGTACTCGGAGAACAGCGGGGAGGTGCTGCCGAAATTTACTCGAAACGGTTGAAAGCACAAGTGATGGGCGTTCGCTCTATACATTCTTAATGGGATAGAAGCCTACCCCCGACAGCCGGAACACATACATACAAACGCATAATCAGAGAGCGACTCGAGATGTTCGGGTTAAAACCAATATATGATACTCGATGATGATATGAAACCTTCATATTCCCATCGATACCCGTATATGAAACTAAAAGCGCCACTTAGTCCCCGTCTATCGGTTAACATACGTGCGATGCTCGTCGTGACCTAGAACTATACGAAGGTTGTTAAATATCGGACAGTATAGCTCGATACTAACAACCGTCGTATAGTCTACGCGACGAGAAAATTCAATCGTATGGTAACCCATAGATTTGTTCCGTGTGGACAAGTTAAGAATGTATAAAGCAAACGCCTTCATTCACTTGTGTTTTCATCCGTTTCGAGATATTTCGTCGGTACCTTTCCGCTGGTTCTCCGTGTACAAAGATAGATTAGATGTTCATTTCAACGTATTTCACAGCTTTGAAATGATTATCTATTCTATTACAGTGTACTCGGAGAACAGCGGGGAGGTGCTGCCGAAATTTACTCGAAACGGTTGAAAGCACAAGTGATGGGCGTTCGCTCTATACATTCTTAATGGGATAGAAGCCTACCCCCGACAGCCGGAACACATACATACAAACGCATAATCAGAGAGCGACTCGAGATGTTCGGGTTAAAACCAATATATGATAATATGAAACCTTCATATTCCCATCGATACCCATATATGAAACTAAAAGCGCCACTTAGTCCCCGTCTATCGGTCAACATAACGTGCGATAATTTATTCTTTTCGGCCTCCATCCCCATTGTCCGGAGAGGACGTGACTGCTAAATGGGATGGTTACAATAACGTGACCTTCGGGATGGATCCGACGAGACAGGTCAAACCACAATATTGGAACAAGTTAAGCATTTTCTTCGAGCTTCCGTACTGGTCTACAAATTCAGTGCGTCATTGTCTGGATGTCATGCATATAGAGAAGGGAGTATCAGAGCACATACTTAACTTGCTTCTGTGTAAAGACGGGAAATCGAAAGACAACATGAATGCCCGGATGGATCTACAAGAGTGGGGAATAAGAAGTGAACTGCACCCTAAACCGGTAGCGGGTAAACCGGGCAAGTTTGTACTTCCCAATGCCGCTTATCATATGTCACAACCGCAGAAGAAAAGATTCCTGCAGGTGTTGCATGATTTGAAAGTCCCCACAGGCTTCTCAGGATCATTCAGCAAGAAAATAAAAATTGTGAAGGGCAAGATCGATGGGCTGAAAAGTCATGACCACCATGTTATCGTGGAGCACCTTCTTCCATTAGCCCTCAGGACTTCTCTCCCCGACTCGGTTGGTCTGGTAATCAACGACCTATGTTGTTTTTTCAGGGAGTTGTGTGCTAAAACGCTGGAGGTTGCGATGCTGGATAAACTAGAAAATTCTATTGCGTTGATACTTTGCAAGTTTGAGCGTATTTTCCCACCGTCATTCTTCGATATCATAATACACTTGACGGTTCATCTTGCAACTGAGGCGAAATTAGCCGGACCGGTACAATATCGATGGATGTATCCCGTCGAGAGGTACGTTAAATTTTTCGTTTCGCGCAATTTATAAATTTATTTTTGTCATGTATGCCCGTGTTTATTTATTCAACATATTCTCATTAGGTACCTTTACACTCTTAAGAAGTATATACGCAATAAAAATCGACCAGAGGGTTCTATCATGCAAGATTATCTTCTTGATGAAGCAACCACATTTTGTTCCCGCTATCTGGACGAGAACATTGAGACAAGGCTTAACTGACCACGAAGAATTCAAGACGGGCTATATGGTAAAGCCGAGTATAAGAGGGTAGACACTATGTTTATCAACAAGATATACCGGTTTATCTTGCTTAATTGCGTATGTCTTGAACAAATTAGAGAGTAAGTTCTTTTGGATTAATTGTTATATCTGTGTTTGTGTATGAAATGACATAATATTAATGTCACAATTATTTGTCGAAAACAGAACTCATTTTAACGAGGTACGTGAGGGGCATCCTGATTGGAACGAAGAGCGTTTGGAAAAATACCATCAGGATAATTTTTGTGATTGGGTCACAGAGCATGTAAGTTATTCGAATTACATTTTATTGCTATCGGTTTTAATCTAAACTTATATCGTTATGTATTTATCGTAAAATTTGTTTTGTTAGATCCACGATCCGAACTTGTCTGCATCATTTGAGAGTGATTCAAGATGTTTAGCTCAATTTCCTAGTTTGGAGGTTGCACATTACAAAGGATTTGGTGTCCTTGGATACAAATTCGAAGTTAAGGACATAGAAACATCTAGAATCACTCAGAACAGTGGGATTGCGACGGTAGGATCGGACGGTGTGATTTACTATGGGTACTTAAATTGTATACTCGGCATCCACTATCCCGGACGATCAGAACCCTTTTATATATTCCACTGTACTTGGTACGATCCGCGAACCGATACAAACAAGTGGAGAAGCAGTCTTGGGACCTGGAAAGATGAATATGGATTGACAAGTGTGAACACACTTCGATTTTACGGTCAGGACGATCCGTTTATCTTTCCGAACCAAGCGTTCCAAGTATACTACTCACAGTGTTTGAAGCATCCGGGGTGGAGTGTTGTATGCCGATGGAAACCTAGAGATGTCTACGATGTCCCAGAATACGAGGACAGCGATGAGGACGAAGAAGAGAGAAGGCTTAAAGTGCTCCGACCGTCTGTTTCGAAGGACGGGTTGTCTTCGACCGATCATGAAGTTACATGGGTTAGAAATGACATTGACGATGAAATCCAAGTAGATATGTATGATGCGCCCACGAAACGAAAAAGGTTATCAGTAGTGTTATATTATTACTTCACATTTTACGCTCTAGATCATATATAGTCAATACTTTTAATGATTGTCTAATGCGTCCACGAACCGTTTATCTAGATTTGATGACGATGTCGGGAGCAGCGAGGGGCGGCAGGAGCTCCAGCCGCGGCAGAGGCAGAGGCAGAGGCAGAGCGGTTCTGCCGCCCGGAGAGCTCCGTAGGGAGCTTCAGAGGGCCGGTCTTGCACCCAGATCGGAGACCCCTTCGGATGCCTCCTTCCGTGTTGATTTGGCCACACCTCCAGGTATACTGCACGCATATCCATTTTGAATGTAATATTACAGATATTCATGCATGTTTATGTAAAAATTACTTATATTGTCAATGTTTGATTGTCTAGTTGTTGGTGATGCGTCCACATCTGGGACAGAGGCCACCCCCGCTCCTCCAGGTATGTTTATATATCATATAGTGTATGTATATTGATTTAGAATGCTATATCATAAATATACACATTCCTTTTGCTCTTACTTAGCAATTTTTATTATTGTCTAGCTGTAGGTGGTGACACCACCGCACCTGCGGGTATGTTTATATGTCCTATAGTGCATGCATATTGATTTAGAACGTTATATTATTGATCTACACATTCTTTTTGCAATTACTTATAAAATCTATTTTTAATTGTCTAATTATAGGTGGTGCGTCCACACCTTCCACAGGGGCCACTCCTGCCGCTTCCATACCCTCCGCATCGTCTGCAGGTTAGTATGAATAAATTTAAAATATTTATTTATTTTACATATGCTCTATAGAATAAATATGAACTTCATGGAGATTTAGCATCGATGTTTATTTTACAGTTGGAGGGGATGCGTCCGGGACCCCGGTTGTTCCTCACCGGAGGAACTATCGTCCCGCTCGTGCTGCTGCTCGGGCCCAGGCTCGTGCGCTATTCACCGGAGGTATATATCACACTTGAATTCTTAATACAACTTTGTCTTATTATTGATTGTCTTGATATTTCGTGCAGACGCAGGGCCTCTCCACCCCCAGAGGGGGACTCGAGGCCCGAATCAGTCCCATAGGCTGAGGCCTGATAGAGCTAGGGGGGAGGCAGCATTCCCCCTATTTTTTACCCTTGACTATCGCTATACCGGTCCTCATGCCGAGAGGTTCGGCCGGTATTTGGGGGACGAGAGCCGGATCGTGAAGAACTATCCACTTCACGTTGAGTGGGGCGAGCAGCACCAGCGCTCATTCGCCCTCTTCTTTGAACAGGCTCAGGTATGTATTAATATATATTTTCATTTGATCTATCCAATATATTTATTATTAACACTTGCAATCTAATAACAATGTTTTTTTGTATTTTCAGTTGGATTACGATTTTCAGCCTGTAGCCGACCCTGATCACCCGGGGAGGGTGCTCGACCTTCATGCTCTGTACAATGGCCTGATGAAGAACATGCAGGCCAAGGTCCGATACAACAGTAATGAGCTGAAGGCCGACTGCTACTCCCTGTGGATAGCGACCCCCGAGGCAGAGAGAGCGGCCCTCCTATCTACTCCGGCGTTTGCGAGAGTCGACGTAGAGACATGGCCTATATTGTGCGCTTATTTCGACTCCGAACGCAAACGAGTATGTATTTTAAATTTAATTCATTATTTATGATATAATTTATTTCTTCGTGTTTCTTAATTAGAAAACTAAATGTTAATGCGTTGTGCAGAAACAGGCCGCTCAGAATACGGAGAACAGGAAGTCGGCGAAGAGGGGTCGCCCCACTTACACAGGTGGCTCGAGGAACATTACTCGAGCCATGGAGTTATCGGTAAATTAAGAGTTATTCTCTAATATTCTGCAATATTAAGAGTTATTCTCTAATATTTCTAATATTAAGAGTTACTTTCTAATATTGCAGACAGCTCGGACCGTGGCGTCAGGTGGTACACCGAGCGTGCTGTCCGCATATCTTGCCGTCCACGGCACCTCGACAGATCCCGCCACGGGCGAGCTTCGATGTCCCGACGTCGCTACCCAGGAGTACTGCGTAAGTGTTAATATTTTTTCTACCCAAATTTGAAATTTTAGTTTTGGAAGGTTCAAGTTTAAATTTTATACTTATACTTTACTGCTTAATGTGGGTGTAGGAGCGGGTGGTTGAGCAGGCCCAGGCCTCGGGGATCGATTTTACCGGACAGAACGATCCGAGGCTGCTGACCCCAGTTCTGGACGCCGCACACGGAGGGCACCACGGAGGTTGGGAGAGAGGCCGGGGATTGGGCCCCAGCAGGGCCCATATGAGGTTGGACTCCACCCCGGCGGTTACTTCCTCCGTCTCCAGTGGCCGGCATGTCCATCAGGAACTGGATAGCTTGAGGGCCACCGTTCAGGAGTTGAAGGAGATGCTGGTATGTATACTACTTTATAGTAAAATATCATTTCATATTATATACATATCAACATATCCATAATTAGTACGTAGCTTGAGCTTATTTGGTTTTAGAATTAAGTTTGATTAATCATACATACATATGTAATTAAAATAAACAACGCTTTTCCAAATTAGATATCCAAACAGGGTTTCGAAATAACTTAATAATGAAACGAATTCGAATAATACACAGTTCTTACACGTTTCTTACACACGTTATGTCCAGACGCGACAGGGTAGATCGGCCGAGCCTCCACATGCATCTCCTTCGACTGCGGCTCCGCAAGCCACTACATCGGCTGCGGTTCCGCAGACAGCTCCTGTAGCTCCACCGCCCACTCAGACTCCCGCAGCCGCGGCTCCGCAAGCGACTACCTCGACGGCGGCTGCGCAGACCACAACGCCAGCTCCACATGCCGCTCAGACTCCCTTATCTGTAGCATTGGAGAGTGTATTTACCGAGGAGCAGGCGCGCGTTATTTTAACGTTATTCGGAGGTGGAGCTGGACCGAACTAGGGTAGATTTTTGGTTCTTATTTTTTGAAACATGTATTTATTTATATCACATTGTACTACATTTTGAAACGATATTGATATTGGTTTGAATTTATATCATATTCAGTTTTTGGGTTTCTTTTGTATATTATATATATGCGTGGGATGTGATTATGAATACTGCAATATATGATTTGATTGATGTATATAGTATTGTGCACAGGGCGGGAAAAAATCTAGCAGCCCTTTTTTAAAAAAAAATACAGACAAAATGTACCTACGGATTAATCCGTAGGTATATATGTTGCCCCTACGGCGTTAGCCGTAGGGGCAAACTATCAGGAAACCTGATATTTTCCCACCTGATATCAGTGCAGGGTGTTGGGGGTGCCCCTACGGATATAAACGTAGGGGCCACTGTTTATCCCCTACGTATATAACCGTAGGGGCAAAATATCAGGTTCCCTGATATTTTCCCCCCGATCTCAGTGCAGTGTGTTGGGAGTGGCCCCTACGGATATATTTGTAGGGGCTACTTTATATCCCCTACGGATACAGCCGTAGGGGACGTAATAGGACCTACGGATATATCCGTAGGTACAGACAATATATTCAAAAAAAAAATTAAATATATGATTTTATTACCCCTACGGGGTACTCCGTAGGGGCTATAGCACCTACTGAGTTATCCGTAGGGGCATAAATTTGTCCGTAGGGGCACGTTCGGGACCTCAACTTGCACCTGCGGCCTTTGCACCTACGGGGTCTTTTTTCGCCCCTACGTATATATCCGTAGGGGCAGTGGGTTGCCCCTACCGATAAATCCGTAGGGGCAAACCATATTTGTAGTAGTGATACGAGTGCGTACTTCCTACAAAGTAAACGTAACTATATACGGGAAGTACCCTTTTTGTATATAAGAATAATCGCAAACAAGGTGCGAAATAAATGTATATAACACATCAGCTGCACAATGTAACCTCTGTTATTTGCCGCTCATGTAGGCATTCAGTGAATAAGCGCGCGCGACTTCTATGTACCGGGAATTTCTTCGGTACTTGCTTTCTTGTGCTTCCTAAATCGTGTCGGAAGGGTGTACCCATATTTGAGGTCTATCCAGTAACAAATGGAAACGTGTCGGTCTGCCTCTACCCAATACCTGGTTTCTCAATCAAAATTTCTCTCTTCTCTAATTTTAGTAGAATCCACTTTCTCAAATACATCTCAACAAACAAAACCATGGTTTATTTTCAAAATGGAGCTTGAGCCTTGCAAACCATAGTATGCATCCTTTCTACCTACACTTTAATAAACTCTTGTTTTCTTACAGTTATTAGTTATGTTTATAAAGTAAATAACAAACAAATTATATTATGAGTCTAAATATAGAAAAAGGATCTAATTAATAGCATATATTATATCCAAACTAAAAAGGCATAGAGAATTTTCTATTCTAATCATATATTAATTTTGGAATATAATAGAAGTCATTAAAAAAAAATCCTTTTTCACTATATCCCTTTTGAGTAGCAAGTTATTTATATTTTTGGAAGGGTAAAAAGGACAAATATAGATAAAAGATAAAGTCATCCAAAATCAAAAGATTAAATTAAAGATGTAAACAGCTAATTAATTTTATTATTCTCAATAGTTGAAGTAAGTGCCACTAAGATTATCATGGGCATTTGTAGAAATGCTGGGAAATAGTATGTTGGTAAAGGTTTAGCATTATTTATTTAAGCGTGTCAGCATAATCAAGATTTAACCCATTTCATATGGTTATCACTTATAAAGATAACCTAGCCCAATAAATCATCAAAATTTTCATTCAGATTAAAATCCATTTGTATGCAAATTGATTGATAATCCATATAAAACTTTAAAATGCATTGTAGTATAAATTACTCAATGTAATTAAAAGCTTACATTAACGAGTAGTCATTACTAAAACTTTTGAGACTATATGCTTTGTAAAATGTGAAGTCATTAAGCTAAAGCTTTTGCACTTAGGGGATGTTGTGTTAGCAAAAAAAAAAATTGCAAGACTTATTACGTGCAACAAATGTTTCACTTAGCATTTGTTGCAAAAATAGAAGCCCAAATCCATTGTTTGGTTATTTTCAAGTTTTATAGTTGGATTTCTAAACCCAAACCATTTTTTGCGTTTAGTTGAACAAAAAACTAAAAAAAATGCAACATTTGTTGCAAATTTGCTTAGGTGTCATATACAAAGCTTACGTGGCATTTATAATTATTGCAATGCTCATCATTCCCAAAGTTTGCAACATTTGCTACAACCAAAATGGTTGCAACCATAGTCACAAATTCGTCATTCAGGTATAGTTCGGCGAGGTCGAAAATTCGGATTCGGCGAACTATTCGGAAAATATCGGCA
This sequence comes from Agapanthus africanus, assembly GCA_030015575.1. Classification (NCBI taxonomy): domain Eukaryota; kingdom Viridiplantae; phylum Streptophyta; class Magnoliopsida; order Asparagales; family Amaryllidaceae; genus Agapanthus; species Agapanthus africanus. Next base: position 125,136,755 of record CM057348.1, read on the forward strand.
GGTATTCGGGAAAGAATCGGTAAGTGTTCGGGAAATGTTTGGGAAGGATTTCGAGCAAGAAATTAATGTATGAGACGCTAGGTTTTGATTTTGTGAATTATTTATTGTTTTTTGAATTATTCGATGTTTTTTCATATAATTCGGGAATAATTCGCGAATTATTCGGCTCGCCGATTAATTCGGCTGATAAAAAATTCGCGAATTATTCACGAATTCGGCGAATAATTCGCGAATTATATGACTATGGTTGCAACAAATGTTGTGAGAACTTATTTTTGCATCTCCATTTTCATTTCCCACTCAAGTTTGTTGCTAATCAAACATACTAAATGAACATTTTTTGCAACAAATATTGCATGTATCTCCGTTTCCAAGCTACCAAACAGCCCCTTAATGTGCTTTGAACATCGAAATCGTAACTTCAGCCTATATTATAAAAGTAGATGAAGTTAGGGTTTTGAACTTGATAATGTATTGAGTTTTTACAATATATAATTCCAATTGTATGATGGATGTTGAAGTTAGGGTTTTGAACTTGATAATGTATTGAGTTCTTACAAGAGATATATATAATTACAATTGTACTATGGATGATGAAGTTAGGGTTTTGAACTTGATAATGTATTGAGTTATTACAAGAGATATATATAATTACAATTGTATAATGGGAATAAAAATCAATTAAGATTATGGTACAAATCAATTAGAGTTGTTGGGTCAAAATTTATACTCCGTTGACCAAGTCAAAGCCAATATCAACATCTAAGCCAAGTGAGCAAGGGAGGAGCCGGCCCTTTAACCGAGCAAGGAAGGAGCCGGCCCATGCCATGAAGAGGCAAAAACTTATGTAAATGCAATTTTAGGAAATGAATGTAAAATGAATTGGTAAGAAGCCAATTTTGTAAAAGCACGTGACTTTGTACAAAAAGAAAGAATGCATGGTCTGGAAAAGGCACAAGTGCTATTTTGTAAAGCCCTAGGGGCTATATGTAAAAGTGTAAGCCAATAAAATGTATCATGATGAATGATAACTAACATTATTCTCTCTTAAAAATCAACCTAGGGTTTTGTAGATTTCTTCTCTCTTTCTCCTTCAATGTTCATCTTTTTCTTCTTTTTTATAAATTAAATCAAGAGTTAAGCTATTCTTTTCTCAAAAACAAGTAGATTGTGACCATAAAATGCACTAAATAGAGAGAGGATCTACCCTCTTATCCAAGAAAAAAAATGAGATTTTTAATCTCATCCCCTCCTTCCTTCAAAATCCCAAAATAGAAGAGCAGGGAAAAGGAGAAACCACTTCGAAAAAAAACATTTTTAAGGAGGTCCAGGACTTGAAAAAAATGAAAAGGGATCTCCTTTCATCCTTAAAGATCTAAGTCCTTTGAGAGTTTAACTCCAAAATAAATCTTTTAGGAGTTTAACTTCAAATCTAAATCTTTTTGGAGTTTAACCCCAAATCTAGATTTTTTAGATGTTTTACTCCAAATCTAGATCTTTTAGGAGTTTTACTCCAAATTCAGATTCGTTGGGAGCCCAACTCCATATTCATTTTCTGTTCAGGAGTTCAACTCCAAGCCCGGAGGCTTAGCCCCTCTTCCGCAGGTGCTTCGAAGGTGCCTAGCGGGCACGTGACGCTCTCGTGACCCGCCAGGGTCCAGTGGGCGCGTGGCGCTCTCGTGACCCGCCGGTGTCCAAGCGGGCACGTGTCCCGCTGGCACCAGTAGGTACATGTTGCACCACGGTCGCCCTTCACTCTTCGTCTCTTTTTTTAAAAAAGGAAATATATAATAAACACACGCGTTTCACACTCAAAATACTTCTCCTGTTAAATTTTATTTCTAACGGGGTGCTGCCCCGTATCTCGCAAAGGGGTTGCTAGCCCTCTTGACCCTTAACCCGCTGTTCGGGTAGCGGGACCCTCGTAAACTCTGCGAGGCCCCTGAGGCATCCAAAACACCCTCAAAACACACATGCACATACTACACATTGAGTTTGCATAATCTGTTTGACCTGTTAATCGGAGGTTCTCTCGCTCCCAGGAGCGAGGGGTAATTAATAGCAGCTTAATGCGTGGCTGCCGGAGATTCGGATCCTCACAATCAATAATTCTCAGTCTACCCCCACACAAGGGGAATTTGTATATGCTTGACAAGCGCGCGCATTCTTATCTTAATATGGTGACGAAAAACACTCTATAAGAGTCTTTTTCTAATCTCTAGCGATCTTGCCAAGATTTGAGGAACTGGAATATTCCCTTTCTCGTATTGGCCAGACGGCCGACCTGTCTGAGTTAGACGTCTATGTGTTCTATGTTTTAATTGAGAACATATGTCCAGACGTCTGGATCTTCTTCTTCAGACATCTGGTTCCGTTTGTTTATTTGGGCAGACGTATGCCATATTTTTCTTCAGACGTTTGGCTCTGCTATGTTATTTGGTTAGATGTGTGTTGTCTTCTTGGGGATATGTCGCTAACATATATCACCTACAAACCCAGATCTGCTCCCTCGTTGCCACGATCTCGTCCTCATCCTCTTTCGACCTCATTTGCATGGTTCTTTACTCTGCGGGTCTGATCGCTACCAAGCTCTCAATCTTGAACCCGACCCCATGGGATGAGCTGCACGCAAAGAGGTAATTAAATCGTATGGCACTCGCAAATCCATCAAAAGATCGTTTGGAAAAAGACCAAGTTTGTTACATCATGGTGGATCTCATGAATAATGGCGTGACGGTGCTGACGACGGCAAGCGGAGCATGCGGTGGTGGTGGTGATTGATCAGGAGCAAGAAGGGAGAGAGAATTTGGATGGTGTCGGAGAAACAAACGAAGGAGGCGAGAGTTCTCGGCGGCAAACGGAATGTCCCTCGGCGGCGGCGGCCCGCAAGTTGGTGTTATTTTTTTTTCTTCCATGAGAAATCTATGAGAGAAGAAGAAGAAGAGGTGAGCTGGGCGTGGGGTTGGGGGAGAGAGACTGAACAATTGATTGATGAATTAGGAAGAGAATTAAAAGGACTAGTCTTGTAACGAAAAGGGAAAGGTGTGACCTGTTATTCAAGTTTGGCAGGCTGAGTTTGGATCTAACGGTTCCGAATTAATCTTACGACACATATTTTACAGTGTTGCGAAGCACGGAAGAACAACCCCTATGAACCATCTTTTTCTTCACAAATTGAAGTTCGAGTACGTACAAAATCCATGCATCTAATGCTCACAACTAAAAACGCAGCTTTCTTGAAAAATCTCTCAGATTTTTCTTCATATGTCAAATTCATGTGGAGAAGACTTTCCAACGCCAAACTCCAATGTGTTTTCTTCCTCGGAGATTTCATCATCATCAATCAATGATTTCATCATCATCCTCATCTTAGCCTTTTCTCCACCTAAATGGGTTCAGACACGAAACAAAACTCTAAATATCTAACAAATTAAATTATATGACCAGCCAGCTATTGTCCTTCTCCTAATAAGTGCAGAACTATGATTCATAAACTAATGACAAGAGAAAGACTTATCATAGTTTTAGATCCAAATTATCATAAACTATAGAGAAGTCTACGAGAGAAGAAAAGTATGCATATATTTGTTTTATGGAATTACGTTTTAAAGGACATAAATATAGCCAAGGGCCGAAGGAAACATTTAATTTCTCAATGATTTACTTACAATTAATTTAAAATACCTGGATGCTTATATGTCAGGATACATAACAATTCCTACACACTAAATAAAAAGATTATTTAATGTTTAGACATTACAAAAGGCATAAGCTATCTCTCTCTCTCTATCTGATTGAATGTCTCTCTCACAATACTTGTTATTATATGTTTCCGTATATGATGATCCAATTCTTCTCAGGCTTGAATGAATTGATAAACTTGTACGGATGAATAACATATTTCATTAATTTATAACACCTTGTTGATATTTCCACGGATTATAATTCTTTATACAAAAAAATGCCGCTCTAAGAAAATGACATTATGCGTTAACTTGGTGAGATCAAATGCATGTTTTCCAAATCAAATCAACGTAGGTTTTCATTGTTTTGGACAAACTACCAAAACAAGCAAAGCAAATAAAGCAAACAAGTTATGATTTCCACTTGAACCAACAAATTGGTTTTGGTTTGATGGGAATTGGTTGGGATTTCCTCTTGACACGTGAAGACCCGGCCCTCTGTGGTTAAATTTAAAGGGCCCGCGCTTTCCTTTTCCAATCCCATTCTCGTATCTTTTTCTTTTTTGCTTTCCATCTCTTTCCAAATTTCCCCATTTGAATGAATGAATGAGAGTGTGAGAGCAATGGCCAGCCCATCTTCCACCAGCATCCCTCCTTTTCCATTTCCAGTCACAACAAATCCTAATTCAATTCCAACCCAAAAATAAAAAAGAAAACAAACAGCAAACTTACAAGCCATGAAAATAGAAGCAGAGGAGAAGGATTCTCCGAGTTTCCGCATGGACTCTCCGGAGAGAATTTCCGCCGCCGTCCTTATGGACAACAATCACGCCGAAAAGAAGGAGAAATATGAAGAAGAAGAAGACCACGACGACGACAGGGATAATGAGGATTTCGAATTCTCTTTCGTTCACATCCGGCCGCTGCCAGAAACATCAGCAAATCCTCCATTCATCTCTTCCGCGGACGACATCTTCTCTGACGGCAAGATCCTCCCCTTCTACCCTTGCCCTTCAATTACTACCGTAACATCCCAAAGGAGGAAGAAGAAGAAGAAGAAGAAGAATTAAAACCAATCCGCATCCCGCTCCGCCGCCTCTTCATCCAAGAGGAGAGGGAAAGACAAGAGGCGGATTCGTCCTTCTCCTCCTTCTCTTCGTCCTCGTCGTCTAATCTAGACGAGCTCGACGGCATCGCGCCAGGTACTTACTGTGTCTGGACTCCAAATAAGAACATCGTGAACAGCAAGAAGAAGAGGAGCAGCTCCACCGGGTCGTCTTCTTCTTCGAGATCATGGAGGGCGATGCGGGGTTTGTTTAATGCTGTCGGGCGGAGTCATAGCGACGGCAAACACAGGTTCGTCTTCATTCCTATCAGAGACGGCAAGAGTAGTAGTAACAACAACTATAAAGGCAAGTCAGGCAAGTCGACGGAGGTGGATATGCAACAGCTGCCGCAGGGGACAACGACGACGACAACGACTTATTACGTGCAGGAACCGGGGAAGGCTCCGGCCAGGACAAACCCGTCGTTTAAGGACTTGTTGGCTAATGCCACCAGAATTCATCACCCATCCTAGGGCCAGTATGATTCTCTACTTCTTCTTCTAGTTGATTATATTAGTTGACTCTGTGATTCTTCAGATATTTGCTCACAATTGTAATCAGAACAAATTAGGTTGAGGTTTGGCTTTGAAAGATTAATATTATGTAAATCATGTGGTTTGGCTTGTCAATCTATTATAAATTTAATTAACCAAGATGTTTTATCGATTCAAGCATGAGAAAAAAAAAATCAAATTTTATTTTTAAGCTAGACTTGTTGTGCTATAACATTAAATTCCTCCATAGCCGCATCCCGCTTCTTTATGTTTTCTCAAAAGAAATTATTGCACGAAGTTTTGCAAATAAAAGTTTGTTTCCAAATGATTGTTTGTTTATTAAAAATAAAAAGCAGGAACAGAGTTGGATTTATCCTGATCTTATCTAATCGATCGATCGACCGTGCTATTTATCCATAGCCGTCTGGCTCTGTATTAATTTCGAACTATTGCAATCCTCAAAGTGACAATGAATTATAAAAGGCCTCAAAACATATTCAGAAAACAACACAACCGCACCGCCCAAATATGAACGGCGTATCTTTAGCTTGATCTTACAGTAGTAACACAGCAACTAATGAAATAAACAAAATACAAACATACATGAGAAGGCCATCTATACCAAATTTGTTACTTTGCTAAATGAGTGCAATAACTGGTCATCACTTCAAAGTTCAAATGCAAGTAAATTATACATGCATACAAATATAAAGTTATTTCCCCAAAATAGTAAAATGGACGATCCATTGATAAGAAAAAGGAGTTTCACAAGCATAGTGATGGTGACAATCACATGGGCTCTTCACCTTTCTATTTAATTCCTTTTTCTTATTTCTTAATTTTGAGTTTTCCATTTTGGAGTCTTTTTTGGTATTGTATGAATAAATATTTAGGAACTATTTATTATTAGTAAAATAAATTGTTCGTCATTTTGAAGATTACGACATTGACAGTGCACCGACTCAAAAATCTCTTCACATCATAATAATTTATTCCTTTGAGTTGGAAAGTCACTGCCAACAAATAGTTGGTTGCTTTTAAAGTTCAATTTGATTATTATGTTTACATAATTATATTATTTTTTTGTGGATGACAGCTTACAAATCTTTTCTTTGGGTAATAAGTTAAGATAAACACAAACATCATGCCTATATTTTGTATCCAATATTAATATACCAAATGGTATATATACACACACACGCAAACACTTAATCATGAAATTTATATTATATGCTATTTGGACATATGAGTTCAGTTGTCTTGTTGGTTTGTTGCCTTGGCACCACTGCCGCCTTTGAATCTTATTTGGATATTGGCTTGACAAAGAATGGTATTGCCCTGACAGGGACGGAATATTATACAACGTTAGATAAATTTATTTAACCGCTGTTTTTAAGTAACGGTTAAAATAAACGGTTCAGATTTAACCGCTACTTCAAAGATATGTTAAAATATTTAACCGTTACTTAAGGTACCAGTTCATATTATATAAAAGAGAAAACCGCCCCTAACTGTTTCAGCGGTTTAGGGTTTAGAGATCGAAATTGGATGATTTTTATTATGATTTGAACTGCGATTCTTGCTGGCTATTCTCTAGATTCTTGGACCGATTTCATTAGTTAAATTAATTACTTTAATTACTATAAATTTTGTTATTTATTTAGGTTTTTTTTAGGGTTTTCATATGTAAATTGGTTTTTTTCCATATGATTTGAATTGCGATTGTTGCTAAGTATTTTATTGTTTCTTAGATCGATTTTATAACATAAATCAATTAGTTCTATTGTTTGTTCGTCTGTTTCCACCACTATTCTTTCTTTTTTTTCTAATTCAGGGATAGTCCACTCATAAGCTAGATTAATAAACATGATGGCGTATGTAAACATAGAAATAAAAAATATATTATAACCACTTCGAAAAACTTCGTTGAGGAAGGCATAGAAGTCATGTGGCGGAAGAAAGAGTTCGAAAGTCGAGAGGTGATATATTCCGTAACCGCTTGAAAAAAAATTACGTAAGCAGCGGTTAACTTTTGATTTAAATAACCATTTTAAGTAGAGATTAAATAACAACCGTTAGATTTAACCGCTACCTTAAGTAGCAGCGGTTAACTTTGAACGGTTCTGATTTGTTGGATAAATTAACTTTTGATTTTAACTGCTACTTTAAATACAGGTTAAATAAAAACCGTTAAATTTAATCCCTACTTAATGTAGCGGTTAACTATAAACGGTTGTGATTTTTTTTATAATTTTTTATTCAACGTTGATGGATATGTTAACTATAAACCGCTACTTTAAGTATAGCTTAAATAAAAACTGTTAGATTTTGCTGCCGCTTAAAGTAGTGGTTAATTATAAACGGTTCTGATTTGTTGTATAATTTTTTATCCAACATTGATGTTAACTGCTAGTTTAAGTAGTGGTTAAATAACAGCCGATAGATTTTAACCGTATTTTTAAGAAACGGTTAATTTTGAACGGTGTTATTTATAGCTGTGCGCATCTACGAGGGCTACGGACACTATAACAAGTATGCCTCAGACATGATGGCGGACTCCATGGGATTTTGAGCGGCCTGTGAGTGCCGAGCCCTATCCACATCAAAATTTTAAGAAATTCTTTGAAAGACATAGGAAGAGACTAAATCCATTTTGATTCTATGAATCTATATAATATGTGTGCCGCCACATGAAATTAATTAATTATTTTTCCACATAATAAGGTTGCTTAATGCTCCAAGTGCTGACACAGCCCTAATTTAAGGATTGAATAGGCCAATTTTTTTTTTTTTACATAAACCAACTCTTAAAGTCACAACATTATTCTGTATTTAATTTGTATTCATAAGTTTAAACTGATTTATTTTTGCAACTAAGCACTTTCAATTTTTTGTAAAGTTAATCCAATATATTGATTAAATTTTTTCTTAAGTAAAGACCTGTGCACCATATCTGATGTGTTATAAACCATTTTAAGAAAATAATGAGTTTGCTGCAAAATCCTATAATATGATCTGATGTATAAAAAAAAGTATTGAGAAACTACATAATTTTCCTACACAATAAACTACGCAACACATTGAAACACTTGGTGTAGGGCCCATGCACTTAAGTATGAGACCTGCTGATTTTGGTGTGGGGCCCATACATACGAAACCCTTTTTCTTTTTTCATTTTTCTGGAAATCAACCCCCTCTATGGATCGAACCTGCGACCTCTCATATTGAAGAACAAATTAGTACCAACTGAGCTAGGCCCAGTTGATCAAAACTCTTTTTCCTATATAAAAGGGTTTTGCTAACAAGTGCATCCTGGGCACTTGTTAGACCCCCTACTAAATGACAACCTTTTGAAGCCTGCTGTGCAGTACGAAGACTCTTAGTCTCTCCTTTGGAAAGAGAGCATTAAATATGCTGCATGATCTCATTTTTAATCACATACCAGGTTTGCCTTCATTTTGTAATCACATACCAAGTTTGCCCTCTGCATCGTCTCCCTCCTCCTCAAGACCCCAATAGCCCTCACCACCTTCAACTCCTCCTCCTTCTCTGTCACGTCCCGCTTTTCAAAGTGCGCAGACTACGGAACGTGATAGAGCCAACCATATTACCTGTGGCTAGGAAATATCCCTCCACAGTCACATTATGGCTGTTTATAAGATATCAAGAACATAGAATATATAAAAACTAGTTAGTATATGTCCATTTGCCGCAGTAAAAGGAGTCATGAAAAATACATAAGCAGAAACGAATCAAATCCAATAAACAACATCTGAAACCTGTCCCAATATGGGCTCACATCAAGAAATAAAACCGCGAAAACAAATAAATAAACTAAACGTCTCTAAATAATACATGTCAATTCCTCACTGCTCGGCTTGATGGCTAAAGTATTTTTGTTCAGCCTGTGATAAAGATAGAGGAACTGGGCCATGCAAAGCCCAGACGTTAGTACGTCATTATATCAAAATAACAATAATAATTCAGATGTAACGATATAGATAAACATGAATATAAATAAATAACATAGATATGAAACAGTGAGATATATATATGTATGTGATGCGTGATGTATAACCTAAAACTGTGCTTCTAGATTATCTATTCTAAAAGTCTTTGAAATCAATTAATGTAATTCTCATCGTAACTCAACAGAATATATCCTGTTCATTCCGCACGGGATCACGGTTCCCGTAACAGGATTATTCCGTAACGTCCGGAAAAACGACAAACAGGTAATTATTCCGTAACGCCAGGAAAAACGACAAACATGTAATAATATCCTCTTGAGTTACGTTTCGGTTACATTCTTGATTTCCTCTTTACCCCTAAGTTTGTGTTCAAGTCAAGTATTACCAATATAGATCTAATGCCAACACAGGATAAAGCAGGTACAGTTTTCGTCTATGCAGACAACAAGTTACGTCCGTCAGGACAACACGTTAATATTGTTGGCATTAGTAACAAAATCTAAGTAAAAGTGTCAAGTAGTGTGTCATGGACATGTTATGTGATACATATGTATCAATAGATATCTATATGTGAAACTGTAACGAATATCGGAATACGGTTAATGCACGGATACACATGTATTATCTGTAATAACCTTTTATATGTCCATGACTATGTATGATGCACACTAGATAACATGTTGTACTAATATATAGTATAATGATATCATGATGTTTCGGTATGCAATTAGATATGCGATTATCAGTATGGATACGAACGGATACTGTAAAACGGTAAAACTATAATATTTGCTGCATAATGAAACACATGTATTATTTTTATTTATATAGATATAAATATATTAATATAGCATGTTGCAAGTTAAACTTGCCTGATCGGATCTCACGACGGGGTACGAATGCTACATCCGAAGTTGGAAAAACGTCGCGATGCAACTCACGCGCGCGCGGGACTAGACCTGGCTGATCAAAGACGTGACTTTACTGGATGACGACGATGACTGGATCGTCCGGATCTTCGGCGGCATGTGCGACTCCGGCAAGACGGCTGGAAAATTCAAGAAAGCAAGAATGGAAGAAAGAAAAAAAAGAGAAGAAGAAGAGGAGGAATGGGCTGTGGTATTGGCTCTAGGGCTAGAGACAGAGGAAATGGGAGAAGACGGCGGCGACGATGGGCAGCCGTCGACGGCAAAGGCATTAAGTTTCTTAGGTTGCTGTTGAGGTCGGGAAGTTGTCGAGAGTGTTGGTTGGTGGTGGTTTGTGGTGTCGGGGAGTTGGAGAGGGATGAGGAGGTGTCGGTGGTGACGGCGGCGAGGTCTCCGGCGAGGTTGGGTTTCTCCAGTGGGTCGCCGTCGGGTTGCAGGGTTGGGGTCGTGGAAGTCCGGGTTGTCGCGAACAAAATCATGGTTCGCTATATATTGGTTGCCCCTAGATTCGAGGTACTAAAACTTGGTGTCTTGCTCCTGTACAGAAAATCAATGGCCCTCAACTGCACCTCGTGAAACAGCAACTCTCGCTCCACCCCAACTGGAAGAGTGACCTATAGGTGCAACGCGGCTTCTATTTTCTCAATGACGGTGGGGCAGGTCACCCAAGCCACTATCGGACTGTTCTTTGGGACCATGCTCCCACCTGTGAGTTTCGGTGCCTCAACGCCACAAGAATAAGTTCCTCGAAGGTCGGTCTTCGATCAGCTAGCAACCATGACGGCCCCCATCAGCAAGCCGTTAAACTCTGGCGTCTCAGTCTTCAACAGGTTGAGCAAAAACTCGAACGGGCCCATCAAGAAGCTCATAATACCTGAAAGGGCTATCCTACAATGGCTATCCCTTCCTACTCCTGCTACAGTCGAAGTCGTCAAAGGTGCTTACCCCATTACGCAATCGGTCTTTGAAAGATTGGCCGGCCCTCCTCAAAATCCATCAAGGACGTCGGTCTTCAACAGACTAACGCGGATTGAAACCCCTCAGCAAAGCCGGGGGAATGATGAAGCTAATTCCAAAACTGAGGCGGTCCCTTCTGCGGGGCACGCTTGACGTCGCCACTGGCACCGAGTGAGAGAATCTGGGGGCAACTCCTCCTCCGGACTCACCCCACCAGCTCCTATAGTGGAGGTCGACACTGCTGTTTCAATTGGGAACAGTTTTGAACCGCTTAAGAGGGTGCGTAAAAACTCCCCAACGGCGGTGCTAAAGAAATCATCCCCACCTGCAAGAGTTACAGTGCAGGCAAAGTCAAAGCGGCCTTATCAGCGGCTCTCCTCGCAAATTCATAGGGTCTGGCGAAAATTCCAAAACTCTGTGAGTGAAAAAAATTACTCTTGTCAATCAAAGAAATCGATGGTCCGACAAGAAAAAGAACACTCCTCCGCCATACAACGAGGGACTTTTTCTAAACCGGCGCCTGCCATAATGGCTCCTTCAACTCCAATCTCTCATAAAAGAACTAGGCTAGAGAAAACTCTACCGCCCGCGGCAAATTCCAAAGGTGATGGATATAAATGCCCCATGTCTGGGGGCATTATCTTTCATACGGTCTATATGACCAATGGGCAAGAAGGGAGCCGTGCTTCGGTAAGTCATCGACTGCAAACTCGGTTACTGATAAAGGCTTAGGAGCAACAATAGAAGCTCCAAGAAATGCTGAACAAAATGACGACACTCACTGGACAGAAAGAAAGTCCGGACAAAGAGGCTGAACAACACCAAGAGCTAGAAACCGATACAGACTTTCTGCGTAGGGTGCTAGAGAGAAAGGATAAAGAAGCGGCTAACATAAAGTAGATGGCTTTCTTGTTCTAAGACATGGTTGGAATGATGATCCGGCTAGAACCCCTGGCCGAAGATCCGCCGATAATCATCGAGGATGACAGAAGGGAAATATCAAACCCTCCTCCGACCTTATCAGCAGCCAAGGAGAAAAGGATCTCCAAGGCCTCCCTTGATGATTACATTGCTCAACAAATAAGTGCTCATCAGGCTAATAAAGCCACCGGCTAAATTTTCAGAACCGGACGACCATATCCAGGCCGGTATGACCAAATCAAATACCCGCTGGGATATACGATCCCCAAGTTCCATGTATATAAAGGAACATGCAATCCTCATCAACAGATCGCGCAATTCAAAGCTCTGTGTGGCAACACCAGAGGCGACGATAAACTGTTGCTTTGCCAGTTCGTTGGCAGCCTGTCAGAAACAACCTTCTGTCATGACCCAAATTAGGAACGTGACCGACACTTAAATCACGCAACGTTTAAAGGCGTAACATAACTCAAGTAAGCCGAAAACCCAGAAATCTAAACCATGAAAAAATAGAATGGTAAAACAGTTAAAACATTTGTTAAAAACATTTAAAAACTAAATTATTTGTTCTTAAAAATTTCGGCTGCATCTCCTTTGTAAAAACTAACCCCAAACGGGTACAAAAATATAGAATAAAAAGGCATCCCCAAACGGGAGCAACTCACGCCAAAAGGCGGAACACAACCATAATAGGATATATATATACGGCGCCGTAGTGATGAAATAAGCAAATAAGAAGTAAAAAAGGCATAACAAGAGATAAAACAGCATCGCAGCATGAAATAAAGGCCGGCTCACACGAGCACGACAACTAGAAACACAAATAAGATACAAATACCGAATCTCTCAGTCTCTCCTCTAAGTCACATACATGTTAGTGATAGATGGAGAGTACTAGATACAATAAGATATACAATGGAATCATACGGATACTTGCAAAACCCACCTACTCAAAAGGGCTCTCACATCCAACAGTAGAGGTATCCCCGAAAATGATGCGATAAAGAGCATGCCGCGACTACACTGAAGGTCAAACCTGCAAAACACTGTGGCACAACGGGGGTGAGTTGCCAACTCATGAGAAGTAAATAACATCATACAGGTAATCACATGCATGCACGATGAAGCGATAATCCGAAATATGCAATCTGATGGCATAAATATAGCAGTATGGATATACAACAAAATCATGATCAAGTACACCACCAGGGTACAACGACTACATGAAACGATGCATATCATAATAAATCCTGAGTGTGGGATAAAACATAATCCTCATCATAGAAATCCGGTGTCCATCAACGACACCCCAAATCCCAATATCTCAAACACCATCACTCTGATCGGCTCTCATATCCATCTCATCTCATAACTCCGAACGGTATCCTCCGGATATCCGTCGAGTTTCTATAAAATCACCAGTAAGTAGTGTTCCTTCCTGCCAAGCTCATCGTCTACATCTCGAGCTTCTTGCCCCAAGATACCTTACCGGATCCACCATGTACCCGTAGACGGTTCATCCAACTCCTCGAATTGGGTCTCAAAAACATGCTCAGAACCGAGAAAACTCATGGTGGACGCCTCAAAATCACATCACGAGAAACTGCGTTTTTATAACAATTTATAATTTCTTTTGAAATATATCTACGGTTCACAAATCAAGAAATCATATGAAAACAGTATCGCAATGCAAATATCCATGAAGTACGATGTATGCAACATAGAACAGTAATATGAGCATATCAATGGAAAACCACACTTATTAAATATATCGAGTTTCAAAAGGTATCTTGCAGTTTCCCAAATCCACGAAATCAAAACAAAACATCATATGAGAGTATAATATTACTATAGCAATGTATGTATGTATGCATGCATGTATGTATGATGCAATTCATAATGCACAATAGAATAAGAATCAATGTCTAACTGTTAATAACAGATGCAGTACAATATATTTATCCATGGCAAATTCTGTAGTGTGCGTGTCATGGCAAATACTATAGTGAGTGTGTCATGGCAATTGTTATAGTGAGCATGTCATGGCAATTACTAACGGTGTGTGTGTGTGCGTCATACAATTCAGTGCTCGTGCAACATGAATCGTTAGTAATGGTGCAATGTTCAATTAATTCTATGGCAATGTACAACAGGTAATAGGATGTGCAAAATGGTGCTCATGTACAATCAATATATATACATATAAGCATATGGTTATATCACTGAATCTAGCCTTCGGCGCTTAACGCCATACGGGCGATTCCCCCGTAGATGTTAAATCTACTCACCAGACGATCTCGAGCTAGGTAAATCCGATCACCTCTTTATCCTTCCTAGCAGTGTCCGAAGTCCCCGCAAAAGATCCTAATAATACACAAAACCATAACACAAGAAATTAGTAAACTTACGATAACACACGAACATAAAAGACAACTAACGGATCGACTTCTACAAGCTACCAAGTGTTAGCTTAGTGGCTAGACGCGTGCAGCGACAACCTAACCCAACCTACAGCTGTTAACGTACGAACACCAAAACAATGTCGGATAGCACCGTATCGCACGATATCGAAATGCAAGAATTAGCAAAACGGCCCCAGATTTTGTCTACAGATCATAAAGGAAAAACAAGGTATACCAAATACCATAAATAACCTACAGAGAGCTACCAACCAAAAACCAACATCCCAAGCCTCAAAAAAACCGGCGGCGCCTGCCATACAAGGAATCTCGCCGGGCCAAAAAAGATAGGTTGGGTCCGGGTTTCTGGGGTATCTTCAGGACTCTAACATCAATCTACTGTGTTGTTAGATTTTATAGCAGGTCGACGTAATAATAGAAGATTCACAGAGACTCAAAACTTAACAAAAAAACGATATTTAACACAAAAGTATAACTTTAAGGTATCTAACTGAAACTATTTAACAAAACAACCTCCCTAGAGCCTAACAAAGAGTTTAACATCAATATCTCACCAAGACTTGAGAAAAACTCTAGCTTTCCAAGCTCCAAGTCATCACAAGAGGGTTAAATATGATTTGTGAAGGGTTTAGTGAGGTTTGATGAAGGTTCAGGCTAGAGGTTTGTGGGAAAAAGTGGATCAAGTGAAGAAATTGGTGAAGGATAAGAACAAGCAAAGGAGAGAGTGTGGTGAAGAATTGAGAGAGTGAGAGTGAGCCATGCCCTCTCTCTCTCTCTTCATTAAATGCTCTCCACGCTTTGTCCCCCCACACTCCATGCTTCATCATTCCCTCTCTTTTCTCTTTCTTTTATTTTTTCAAAACAAAACCCTTTTATAATTAAAATAGATATAAAATATATAGCATATATATATAACATGACATGGAAAATGGTTAAGTGTGCCATGGCTAGAAAGCATGGTTAACATCTTCTTAACCCAAGATTAACATGCACATGTGTGTGCAAGTATAAAAATAATTAAATAAAATATTAATTAATAATAATAAAATATGTGAAAACAATTATTGGTTAAATTTTATTTTAAAAAACACGCATTAAAACGCTTAATTAACTCTAATCGCATTTTAATGTGTTACAATTTTCCCCTCTTAAAGAAATTCGGTCCCCGAATTTAAAAATCTTACTATGTGTACCTTTGAAAAGATGGGGAAACTTCTTCCGCATCTCGCTCTCGGCTTCCCATGTGACCTCTTCGCTCTTCGGGCCACGCCACAGGACCTTTACTGACGGCAAGACCTTTGACCGAAGTTTCTTCACCAGCTGATCCAATATAACTACCGGCTGCTCAGTGAATGAAAGAGCACGCTCCAGCTGAATAGTCTAGTGCTGAATCACATGAGAAGGGTCTTGAAGGTACTTGCGAAGTATCGATACATGAAATATAGGATGAACATTCGGAAAACCGCGCGGAAGTGCCAAACGATTGACAACGGTACCAACTCGCTCAAGGATCTCAAAAGGACCCACAAATATGGGACTAAGCTTCTCTTTCTTCCCAAATCTTATCACACCTTTCATTGGAGCAATCTGTAGGAATACATGATCACCCACTGCGAACTCAAGTCTGCAACGACGACGGTCGGCATAAGACTTCTGCCTGCACTGGGCTGCTCTCATCCTGTCCTGAATCAGCTGGATCTTCTCCATAGTCTCCTGGACTAGCCGTGGTCCCAAAATCCTGCTCTTGCTGAGTTCGGTCCAACAGACTAGCGATCGACACTTCCTACTATACAAAGGCTCAAAAGGTGCGATCTGAATTGTCTCCTGGAAACTGTTACTGTAGGAGAACTCTATCAACGGCAAGTGACGATCCCAACTGCCACCATTATCAAGCACACACGCACGAAGCATATCCTCGAGAGTCTGTATAGTCCGCTCTGACTGCCCATCGGTCTGCGGATGGAAAGCGGTGCTGAAACTCAATCGGGTCCCCAAAGCTTCCTGAAGTTTCTCCCAAAGACGGCTCGTAAACTGGGTGCCTTTGTTGGATACAATGCATATAGGAACGCTGTGTAAACGCACAATCTCATCAATGTACAGCTGAGCATACTGATCAAAACCGAAAGTGGTCTTCACTGGAAGGAAGTGAGCCACTTTCATCAACCGGTCGACAATCACCCAAATGGAGTCATACCCTCGACTGGACCTTGGTAGACCCACAATGAAATCCATGGAGATCTGCTCCCATTTCCACTCTGGAACGGGTAAAGACTGTAACTCTCTTGCCGGTCTCTGATGCTCAGCCTTGACTTGCTGACAAGTCAGGCCCCTCGAAATGAAGTCCGAAATATCTCTCTTCATCCCTCCCGACCAGTAGATATCCCTCAAGTCATGATACATCTTGGTGGAACCTGGATGAACACTGTATGCTGACTGATGTGCCTTCTCTAGGATCTCACGTCTCGGCCTCTCGGAATATGGTACACATAGACGAGTCCCAAAACGTAGAACACCATGGTCATCAATCGCCAACTATGAATCTCTACCCTGCCGAAAATGCTCTAAAATCTCAGACAAACGAGTATCGTCGGGCTGCGCCTCACGGATACGATTAAGTAGAAGTAGACGGGCGGGGATATGAGCAAGCTTTCCTTCAGTGGAAGTGAACTCGAACTGTACTCTACTATCGCACAAGATCTGCTAATCTGTAGAAGATTATCTCCGAACTGCGCTTAAATGGAACAAGCTACCTCCGGGCCTACGACTCAAAGTATCAACTACCACATTCTCCTTACCCGGGTGATAAAGGATTTCACAATCATAATCCTTCACAAGCTCCATCCAACGACGCTGCCTCAAATTCAGATCCCGCTGCTGAAAGATGTACTTCAAGCTTTTGTGGTCCGTGAAGATCTGACACGACTCTCCGTACAAGTAGTGTCTCCAAATCTTGAGCACAAAGACCACCATGGCCATCTCTAGATCATGAGTAGGATAGTTCTGCTCGTACTTCTTCAACTACCGAGAAGCATAAGCTATAACTCTATCATGTTGCATCAATATGCAACCGAGCCCCACTCGTGAAGCATCACAATAAATGACATAGCCGCCCGATCCAGAAAACAAGGATAGAACTGGTGCAGTCGTCAACCGAGTCTTCAACTGCTGAAAACTCTGCTCACAAGTCTCAGTCCAAAGAAAAAGAACTCCCTTCCAGGTCAGTCCGATTAGCGGTGCAGCGATACTCGAGAAATCCTGCACGAAACGACGGTAATAACCGGCTAAGCCCAAGAAGCTGCGGACCTCTGCTACTGATACAGGTCTGGACCAAAGCTGTACGGCCTCGATCTTCTTCAGGTCCACACGGATACCATCTCCCGTAATCACATGACCCAAGAAGTCAACACTATCAAGCCAGAAAGCACACTTCGAGAATTTAGCAAACAGCTGGTTCTCTCAATGTCTGCAAGGTAATCCTCAAGTGCTGCTCATGCTCCTCTCGACTTCTGGAATAGACTAGAATGTTGTCAATAAACATAATAATGAACTGGTCGAGGAGCGGCCTGAAAATGCGGTCTTCCGAATGTCATCACTCCGAACCAGCAACTGATAATAACCCGACCTCAAATCAATCTTGGAAAAATGTCCCGCATCCTGGAGCTGATCAAACAAATTGTCAATACCAGGTAAAGGATACCTATTTCGCACCGTCACTCGGTTCAATTGATGATAATCAATTCACAATCTCATATTGCCGTCCTTCTTCTTGACGAATAGAACAGGAGCACCCCAAGGCAAAACACTCGGACGAATAAGTCCCATGTCCAGCAACTCTTGCAACTGATCCTTTACCTCTTTAAACTCCGCCAGGGCCATCCGATAAGGTGGTATAGAAATAGGCCCTGTGCCGGGGATCAAATCGATGCAAAACTCGATATCGCGCTCTGGCGGCAATCCAGGTAACTCATCAGGAAATACGTCGGGAAACTCTCTCACAATAGGAACCTGGTTCAACGGATCTGCTGTGGCTCCAGTATCATGAATATAAGCTAAGAATCCCCGAGATACCCCTTCCTCAAGAGCCGATGAGCGCAAAGGGAAGAAATCAAACTGTGAGGGATGGCACTGTGGTCCCCCTGCACAACAAGAACAAACTCTCTCGGAAAACAGAATCTATCTGTCTTCTCACGGTAGTCCACAGACGCATAGTAAGCAGCTAACCGGTCTATGTTGAGGAGAACATCAAAGTCTAACATATCAAGAAGGATCAAGTCGACGGACGAATCTCTATCTCTGATACGAACGATACACGACCGAAACGCATGTCACGCAACAAAAGACTCACCAACGGGAGTAATCACGACAAGCGGCTGAACTAACAAGGACGAATCTCAACCCAACCTCGGTACGAAGTGTGTGGAAACATACGAGTGCTTAGATCCTGGGTCGAACAATATGCTTGCATCGAAAGAACATACTGGAAGAGTACCTGTCACAGCTGCATTCGACGCCTGCGCATCCTAAGGAGTCAACACAAAAACTCGAGCCTGTCCTCTACCGGTATCCGGCTGTCCCCTACCTCTTTCACCTCGTCCTCTCTGAATAAGACTGCCATGACCACGGTCCCTCTGAGCATCTGTCTGGCGTGGAGCAATAACGGGCGTAGGAGGTAATGCTTTTTGAAGTGGGGAAGGTGGTAAGGTAACACGTGGAACTGCTGCCTCGCCCTGGCGTACTTCAGTACAATCTCTGATGCGATGATACCGACTCCCACATCAAAAACATCCCGGTGACGGCTGCTGACTCTGTGGGTAAGAGCTATATAATTGGCCTCGCCTCAAGCCTATGCTACTACCATCACCTGGAAAGAATCTATCGCGGCGTCTACCTCACTGTCTCTGAGCTGGCATCCCGATACGAATCTGCTTCGGTCTCGGAACAACTAAAGTCTCAGAAATACGCTCCTCTACCAGTAGGGCTGCGTCCACCATGGTTGCATATGTGTCAAAGTGATGGGCGCCAATCGAGAGGAACAACTGGGTAACAAGGCCTCGCACGAACCTCTTGATGCGCTTTTCTTCAGTATCCACCAAATATGGAGCATAAACGGATAGCTGGGTAAACTGTATATCATACTCCACCACTGTCATACTAATAGTTTGACGCAACAACTCAAAGCTGCGAGCTCGGGCATCCTTGACGCTCTGCAGAAGAAAACGAGCAAGAAAAAATGTAGCGAACTCATCCCAGGTCATAGGAGGAAGACCCACGGTTCGAACTCTCTCCATAGACTCGCACCAAGTCTGGGCAAGACCCTCCAGACAAAAACTAGCGAACTCGACCGATCTTGCCTCGGAGCTTGTCAAAGAACTGCAAATCCTAGCCATCCGGTCGAGGAACGACTATGGGTCCTCCGCTGCATCATGTTCAGTACAAATCGTAGGCTTCAGCCTCATGAACTCTGATAAATATACGGCTATGGTCTCTATAGCGGTAGGTACGACCGTCCAAGCAGTAGGTACAGTCACGGTCCCCGTAGCAGGTGGAACAGCATCTGCTCTCGGTGCTCTACTGATCTCGACCAAAGATCTGATCTTCTAACATAGGTCCTGCACACTGGCCTCTAGCCTAGTAATACGACCTGGAGAAGGTGGATCAACCTGCTCCTGAAGAATAGACGTACCGCCCTGGTTAGTCTTGGTCTCAGATGAGCCTGCCATGGCCTCATCTCTGGCGGCAGCTATCTATACCCTCGTAGTCTTTGGCGGCATCGTGGCTGGAACAAGGAACATGATTCGATCAGAACATAGAAATCGAATCATAAGGATACATGGAATCAAGAAAGGAATTACAAGCAAATATGTCATAAGGTCACTTAAGCAGAGTACCGTGTCATAAGTATGCCGCAGAACATACATACGCTACGTCACCCTGCTTAGGATACCTACTCCATCATACCAAGGGTCATCCTACACTCCGAAAGGTAAAACCTAGCGTTCTGATACCTACTTTGTCACGACCTAAATGAGGAATGCGACCGGCACTTAAATCACGCAACGTGCGTAACGTAACTCAAGTAAGCCGAAAACCCAGAATCTAAACCATGAAAAGATAGAATGATAAAACAGTTAAAAAATTTGTTAAAAACATTTTAAAAATAAATTAATTTTTCTTAAAAATTTCGGTAGCATCTCCTTTGTAAAAACTAACCCCAAACGGGTACAAAAACATAGAATAAAAAGGCATCCCCAAATGGGAGCCACTCACGCCAAAAGGCGAAACACAACCACAATAAGATATATATATATATCTATATACACACACACACACACACACACACACACACACGACGCCGTAGCGAAGAAATAAGCAAATAAGAAGTAAAAGCAGCATAACAAGAGATAAAACAGCATCACAGCATGAAATAAAGGCCGGCTCACACGAGCACGACAACCAGAAACAAAAATAAGATACAAATACAGAATCTCTCAGTCTCGCCTCTAAGTCACATACATGTCAGTGATAGATGGAGAGTACTAGATACAATAAGATATACAATGGAATCATATGGATACTCGCAAAACCCACCTATTCAAAAGGGGTCTCACACCCAACAGTAGCGGTATCCCCGAAAATGATGCGATAAAGAGCCTGCCGCGACTATACTGAGGGTCAAACCTGCAAAACACTTTGGCACAATAGGGGTGAGTTGCTAACTCGTGAGAAGTAAATAACATCGTACAGGTAATCACATGCATGCACGATAAAGTGATAATCCGAAATATGCAATCTGATGGCATAAATATAGCAGTATGGATATGCAACAAAATCATGATCAAGTACACCACCAGGGTACAACAACTACATGAAACGATGCATATCATAATAAATCCCGAGTGTGGGATAAAACATAATCATCATCATAGAAATCCGATGTCCATCAACGACGCCCCAAATCCCAATATCTCAGGCGTCATCACTCTGATCGGCCCGCATATCCATCTCATCTCATAACTCTGAACGGTATCCTCCGGATATCCGTCGACTTTCCATAAAATCATCGGTAGGTACTGTTCCCTCCGGCCAGGCTCATCGTCTACATCTCGAGCTTCTTGCCCCGGTGTACTTTACCGGGTCCACCATGAACCCGTAGACGGTTCATCCAACTTCTCGAATCAGGTCTCGAAAAGAAGCTCAGAACCGAGAAAACTCATGGTGGATGCCTCGAAATCACATCACGAGAAACTGCGTTTTTAAAACAATTTATAATTTCCTTTGAAATATATCCGCGGTTTTCAAATCCAGAAATCGTATGAGAACAGTATCGCAATGCATATATCCATGAAGTACGATGTATGCAACATAGAACAGTAATGTGAGCATATCAAGGGAAAACCACACTTTTTAAATATATCGAGTTTCAAAAGGTATCTTGCAGTTTCCCAAATCCACGAAATCGAAATAAAACATCATATGAGAGTATAATATTACTATAGCAACGTATGTATGTATGCATGTATGTATGTATGTATGATGCAATTCATAATACGCAATAGAATAAGAATCAATGTCTAACTGTAAATAACAGATACAGAACAATATATTTATCCATGGCAAATTCTGTAGTGTGCGTGTCATGGAAAATACTATAGTGAGCATGTCATGGCAATTGTTATAGTGAGCGTGTTATAGCAATTACTAACGGTGTGTGTGTGTGTGTGTGTGTCATACAATTCAGTGCTCATGCAACATGAACCGTTAGTAATGGTACAGTGTCCAATTAATACTATGGCAATGTACAACCCGGGCCAAAAAGGTGGATTGGGTCCGGGTTTCTGGGGTATCTTCAGGGCTCTAACATCAATCTACTGTGTTGTTAGATTTTATAGCAGATCGACGTAATAATAGCATATTCATAGAGACTCAAAACTTAACAAAAATACGATATTTAACACAAAACTATAACTTTAAGGTATCTAACTGAAACTATTTAACAAAACAACTTCCTTAGAGCCTAACAAAGAGTTTAACATCAATATTTCACCAAGACTTGAGAAAAACCCTAGCTTTCCAAGCTCCAAGTCACCATAAGAGGGTTAAACATGATTTATGAAGGGTTTAGTGAGGTTTGATGAAGGTTTAAGCTAGAGGTTTATGGGAAAAAGTGGATCAAGTGAAGAACTTGGTGAAGGATAAGAACAAGCAAAGGAGAGAGTGAGGTGAAGAATTGAGAGAGTGAGGTGAAGAAATGAGAGAGTGAGAGGGTGAGAGTGAGCCATGCCCCCCTCTCTCTTCATTAAATGCTCTCCATGCTTTGTCCCCCCCCCCCCCACTCCATGCATCATCATTCCCTCTCTTTTCTCTTTCTTTTATTTTTTCAAAACAAAACCCTTTTATAATTAAAATAGATATAAAATATATAGCATATATATATAACATGACATGGAAAATGGTTAAGTGTGCCATGGATAGAAAGCTTGGTTAACACCTTCTTAACCCAAGATTAACATGCACATGCGTGTGCAAGTATAAAAATAATTAAATAAAATATTAATTAATAATAATAAAATAAGTGAAAACAATTATTGGTTAAATTTTATTTAAAAAACCCGCATTAAAACGCTTAATTAGCTCTAATCGCATTTTAACGTATTATACCTTCGAATGGTACTCATAGCTCCCAAATGACTCCGTGAAAACATTTGCAGAAATGGAGATGTTGTTCACACAGCGATTCGCCAGTACGAGCAAATGCACTCCGATCACGGCATTAATCAATACCAGGGTAAAGCCAGATGAAACATGGGTCCAATACGCGAACCGGTGGCGGAACCTGTGGTTTAAGTGTGAACAACGCATTGAAGAATCTCCTGCCATGGGCATGTTCATCGGGACCCTTGATTCTTAAACGACTGTGTCCCAATCATGACATTCTTCAAACCAACTACCTTCCAGGCTCTGATAGATAAACTGGCCCAAATGGACCAGATGGGCCATGGGCCCTCCTTCTCAAATAAAGACCCTCAAAATGCTAAGGGTAAAGGGAAAGCAGCCTTCGCTGCCAATACGAAACAACAGCTGAGTGGCCTAAAATCAGCTGCTCGCCAAAATAACGTACGTCCGTGCCCGACCTTAGAGGAAAGTCTAGGACGTGCTTACTCGTTTCCTCGCAACAAGATGAGAAGACCGTTCGAATTGTCAATGCGTAATAAACTCATCATATTGCCAGACCAGCGGCGTCCACCGCAACCCGGCGCCATCAACAACCCTAATTACTGCTCCTATCACAGAATGGTGTGCCACCCAATTGAAGATTGCTACGTCTTCAAAAAATGGGTCGAGAACCAGTATCAACAGGGGAAATTCACGCTGTCTAATAACTGGAAGGTAAGCCCACCCCAGAAGCACACTCTTAAAAAGATGGATGCGCAGAGGGCATCATACTCACTCGTGGAAGAAACTCCATAGGAAGGCGTTTTTGAGCAAAAACCAAAAGAATGCTGAAGGATCTATAAGCATGTCCGGCAGTCAGGTGGAAAAGCCCACTTGAACCCGAAATAATCGAAGGGATGTTAAAACATCGTCCCGCACCAAAAATTATTGACGAGGGGAAAACCCCCTAAATCAAGCCTTCGAAATCTTCGAAGAAAAAGAAAAAGACTAAGAAGCCAATGCAGCCCGCCGAGTATGATGACAGGCACACAGATTTACAAAAATACATAGACGCGTTGGAGGAGTATAACCAGAAGTCGCGGACACCAGTCACGCTCGAAGAGTTCCTATTCAGTCGAAAATATTGTGCATTTGATATGGCATTTTCCTTACTATTTTTTATATAATAAAAGGTGTTTATTATAAATATGACACATATGAGGGTTTATCTGTAAAAATACTATTTTCATGTGTTTATATATTATAATTAACATTATGAAGGAAAATGTAAGCATATAATATCTATATAATATTTAGTCCATTTAAATATGCTTACCTTATCAAATATCATTAACCAATTTTCTTAAACAATAATATCATATCAAATGGTTAGGATAATATCTCAATAAAAACAAATTCTTTTAACATTATTTATTGAGATAATGTCCAGGAATTATATCAGTACTGGAATCATGGAGATCCGAATTATCAAGATCAAATCTGCCGAAATATTAAAGTAAATCGAAGAAATCAATTCTAGCAGTGACTTAGAGAAGATTTCCTAATTCTAGATATTCAAAAGATCACCACATGACAACTAAAAGAATCTCTAGAAATTTGAGCCAGAGATCCCACCAAAGCAAGGCTAAAGCGCTGCTAAAATGAGCATATTGCGGCGGTTCCGCCGCAATATTGAAGAGTTGGGATTTGGGATTTTTTGGGTGGGATCCTAACAACTAACCCTAATTATGTGGATCTAGGGGTTTCAACTTTTGGGACTATAAATAGAATCGAGAGCCTCACTTGGAAAAATCATCAAACCGACGCGATCACGAAGTCCACGATGGCTCAAGAATCCTTGTTGATCATCGACAGTTCATCTACCTCCTTAAGAAGAGATCGAGAAGCAAACTAAGGTTTTGTAATCACTTTCTAAAGGAACAAAGTGTACTTGATCTTGTTGATTAATAAAGGTAGTTTTATTCTATTTTCATTTTATTTTCTTCATGATTTCTATCTTTTTTTTCCCAACACGCGCGAGTAATTCTCCGCTTGTTATGGTTCGTAGGATTAGGGTAGATCAATAGATGATGAAGATCCTTAAACTCCTTTTACGTCCTAGAAAGTTTATAAACTTTACCAAAGAATCATTAACATCCTAATCGGGCGCGCTACCAATTCATTGGGAGCCACGACCGCGATTAGAGATTAGATTAACGATTGTTTTGGTAAAGGCTAGACATGAAAGGAGATCCATGTCAAGATAGGGGTGAAGAGTGGGAACCATTTTCCCTCCAGAAACCCTAATCTACATGCATCACTGTCGATCTAGTTTTAAATCTATTAAAGGATAAAAGGAGTAATCTTTAATTAATCATCCATGACTACTAAATCTTAATGAACCCTACAAGCATCTTCTAATATAAAACCTACATCCGTAGTTAATCTAGATCTATATCCTACATCCGTGTTTGACGTAGATCTAGAATCTATAACCACTTCACTATTCATTATTCTTCCTCCTTTCCTAATCAACACGCCTAAAGTAAGATTAAAAGATTCCACATTTCCCTGAGGACGACCCGTACTCATCTCCGTCTAGCTACATGCGACACCATTATTGATTGCGGTTACAACACAACTCTAAAAACATCAAACAATCAAATGGCGCCGTTGCCGGGGAGACGTGCGTAATATTTTTTTCTTACTATTCGTGTTGAATTCTTATTCGATCAATATCATAAATAAAACAAAACCGCATCTTGCATATTTAACGATTAGTATGTGATTTTTACGAGGGAATCTGGAGTCACTTTAGCGAGGAAATAAAAATTCAGAGACATTCATCAAGACCTAGAGGAGCAAAGGAGGCCACAGTGAAAAAAATTAAACAAAGAACCCCCTAAAGCGCGGCGGAATCGCGGCTATTGTGTGCAAACGGCGGCGGAACCGCGGCGGTCTTGGGGAGTTGTGCCCTCAAACTTTTCTGGTATCTTTTCTATCTCTTTCTCTCTCCTCTGAAAAATCCAATAATATATTTTCTGCAGGATTCTTTGCAAAATATCGCCGCTCAAAAATCTTTTTGTGTGTTTTGTTTTGCGGGTTTTTTTTGCATATTTTAATACGGACTTTAAGGGGCAAAGACCAAATTCAGATTAGGTGGGGATTTCATCACCCTTCCTAGGCACCACAAATCACAAAATGAGCATCCGTATCAACCCTACATTAATTTAAAAAATATATAGACAAGACTCTAAGGACCGTCGCGCTCAAATAGGACAGAGGAAGGTCGTGGGTAATCTATCGATTATCCGCATTACTTTTGTGGTGTTTAGGCAAGTGTGTCCAAGGCAAGTGGTTACTTAATTAGTCCCGCTATTTTCGGTGATTCGTATAGCGAATACCTCCCACTTACCTGGCACTTACCTGGCCACAAAAGTGATAAAGAGGTGGTAGAGAATTGATCCTGCGGCTTGTCCTTTGAAAGTCTAGCAGCGGTCTAGTGCTTGACCTAGGTAACCTTAGTTCTAGGGTTGTTTTTGAATTTTTTTGATTTTTGTGAGTAAACCCCCAAGTCCACTTTCAAAGCAAAACCATCCATATAGAGCTTAAATCTTTTCACCCTCTTCTCTTTTCACCTTCTTATAATGGGCAACCCAAATAAAAGAACTCTTGCCAAGTTTTGCTAGCCAGAACCAAATATTTCTTGTTATCGTAATCGCTTCGGTATACCATCCGACTTTACCATGTCTTTAAGAGATCGGATAGAGCAAACGGAAAGAAACAGTTGGTCACCTCACTCCAGGTCCTGTCAACCGCATTCAAATTCTACATCTTCTTATGTTGATACTCCGAGTGAAGGAACTCCTAAACGCATGTCCATCGCTGAGCATATAGCGAGGGCTAACGGCCAAAGTTTCAATCCAGTCAAACCATTAGGACAACAAACACCACCACTTTCTAAAGAAGATTTTCATACTCTGTTTGTGGCGTATATGTTGTCTGTTGAAAATCACCAACCAACCAACCAATATCAATATTCTTCTTATCACAATGTTGATCTTACTCCTGCCCAATTTTCACAACCATTCAATTCCTATCAATCCTACCCGACTTTTACACCTTTTCTAGACAGTTCTTCTAATCAGTCATTTGGGAGTTTTACTTATCCACAAGAATTTCAATCTTATGCTGAAACCCCTTACCGACCTATGTCTAGTCTTGAACGGACTGTGGAAGAATATATGGTAGCATCACGCCGCACCAGAGAGGAATTGAATGAGTGCATGGCCATTCTCAATAAACAAAACGAACGAGCAACTAGTTTCAAACCAGCTCAAAATTTTCCAACGTATGATATGGCCATAGGACAAATTGAGAATTTGGGTAGTGAGAGAGAGCGGTACATCCTTCCAAATCAAACCCCGCCATCCCAAATTGAAATCCACAACTCAAGTTTCACAGATCTATCGAGTACACCAAATGATTCACCAATCGAAGATAGAATTTCTGATGAGTTGCGTGACTTTGTAGTGTTTGATTTACCCGATTGTGAAGGGTCCATTTCAAGTGAAGCCACACCCAACCCTTGTGATATCTACACCTCCACTCTAGAACCACAATTGATTGAAAACCCTGCTTTTGATGAGGTGTCTGAGACTTGCAACCTTCACTTGATTGAGGATATTGACGTTAGGAATATATTGAATGATGAACCCAAAATTTTGGATGAGTTTTTCCCACCAACTCATCAAGTCATTTCACTCCCGTGTGTTCATCATCTCGAGCCTTTAACTATTCTTCCTGAACCCCATATGCGTCTTGAAATTGATGATAAATGTATAACCGAAAGGCAGAACGAAATTCAGCATTCATTTCCCACATCTGGTTCAGTAATACACCAATTTGTTTACCCATTTCATCTTCCGCTTTCTCTAGTTCTTCTTCTAATCAACCTTTACTTTTAGCGAGTGTTGATAAATCACAATCCGGTATTTCGAGTTCGATAATTCTAGAAAGACAACTTGATTTAGATACTTTTGAGAATGAGTTAGATAAGCTTTTCGAGTTTCCTACCTCCATAATTTTTACAAATCAAGTGTGTTGAATTCTGGCGTGACACTTATTGACATCGAAACGTTCAATCGAACCATCGATGAAAGTTTCGAAGATATTTTCGCCGACAAACTCGCATTCTTAAATGACACGGATTTTGTGATTAATCAATCTCCACCTGAGGAAATTGAATCATCACCATTTCTTCTTATCCCATACGAGAATGCGACCATTCTTTCCATTCCTAATCATCCACATTTTCGTTTCCATTCACCATTATTATTTCGTCTCTATCAACCGAGACGTAAACCATATTGCCTCCTATCTCCCCACTTCTTCAAATTTCTGATTTTCCACCAACCAGTACGTTATATCGATAAAATTTTTGAATGGTTGGTGTTGACTTTTGGTCTTTGTAAGGCTTTACTTTGACCAATAACTTTAACCCCCCCAATAATTTTAATTGCTGAATACTATTTTACTTAAGTTTGGGGGGGTGGGAATATTTTGGCTCTTAAAAGAAATTTTTTTATAAAATTGTGAGCTGAAAATAAGTTTGGGGGAGAATTTTACTTTCACTATTTCATGTCCCCGTTACTAACTTTTCCTCCCAAGTCTACAGTTTTTTAAGCTTAATAGATGACATCAGTGAGGACACTGCTGTAAACAGGTTTGGGAGAGCTTTGTGCTTATTCACGCATTATTTTGCATCATACTATATATAAGAAAAAAATGATAATGAAAGTTTGAAAGTGAAAATTTACATATGAAAGATAGGAATAGTTTGAGAAAAGCAAGAAAATTAGATGTTTTCTTAAACGAAACTAGTAATAAGTAGTTATGAGCTGTTGTCCCAAGGGTTTGTAAGATGAAGGAAATTACTAATCTGGGGATAAAAATAAGTCTGAAAAATAGTCTATATTCTTAAGTCTAAACATTTGAATGTTGATACCCTACTATACGCACTTACACATATCTTGAAACTTGGGATAGTAGAGAATACCTTGAAATGCTCTTGTCTAAAAGCTTTAGTATGAAGGAATATAAGTGGTGAAGAAAAAAAAATGAACACTGGTTTTGTAATTGCTTAAGGCGGCATAAAAAAAATATAGCGAGGGTGCTTTATCACCTAGTGCCTTAGACCAACTGGTTTGGGAGCCACTGCTAAGCCTTAAGTGTTGCAAAACGAGGAATTACGTCTAAATGCGCAAGCACATTTTGTAATCGGTCGGTTAGTATCTCAAGAAATATTAAAGGTCGCATGAAGAATGTGTGAGCAATTTTATCTAAAATATTCACCAACTATAAAGTACTTTGGAAGATTGACAAGAGTATGATAGCTTGAATTGAATCCTTTAAGTGTAGGGATTTCTTTTACACACACGTAGGGGTATATGATTAATGTTTGGAAGAATGATAGGGAGGAAGACTAAAGGCGATATTTTATTGAGAGATGACGTGATTTCTAACATTTTTCATAACCATTAAGATAGGGCTCATGACAACCGAAAAACCGGTGTAGTTGGAAACTCTTACTTTCAAGTTCTTTCTTTTATAGCTCTTATCTTTATATGTAACTTTCACTATCTTTCTTTTATTATAGGATTTTGTGGGTGTAATCCGCTGAAAACCCTCAGGAGACAACACTCCTCCTATTAGGGACACCTAGAGGTAACGGCTTGTTGCATGTGCTCAGTGCAATCGTGTTGCCTACGAAAGTGTGCTACTTAGGTTTTTCTTTTTCTTTTTCTCCTTCTCTTGAATAACAAGTTTGCTCGGGACGATCAAAGTTTAGTTTGGGGGTATTTATTCAGTCGAAAATATCGTGCATTTGATATGGCATTTTCCTTACTATTTTTATATAATAAAAGGTGTTTATTATAAATATGACACATATGAGGGTTTATCTGTAAAAATACTATTTTCATGTGTTTATATATTATAATTAACATTATGAAGGAAAATGTAAGCATATAATATCTATATAATATTTAGTCCATTTAAATATGCTTACCTTATCAAATATCATAACCAATTCTCTTAAAATAATAATATCTTATCAAATGGTTATGATAATATCTCAATAAAAACAAATTCTACTAACATTATTTATTGAGATATTGTGCAGGAATTATATCAGTACTGGAATCATAGAGATCCGAATTATCAAGATCAAATCTGCTGAAATATTAAAGTAAATCAAAGAAATCAATTCTGGTAGTGACTTAGAGAAGATTTCCAAATTCCAGATATTCAAAAGATCACCACATGACAACCGAATGAATCTCCAGAAATTTGACCCAAAGATCCCACTAAACCGCGGCTAAAATGAGCATATTGCGGCGGTTCCGCCGCAATATTGAGGAGTTGGGATTTGGAATTTTTTGGGTAGGATCCTTACAACTGACCCTAATTCTGGGAATATAAAGATTTCACTATAAATAGAACCGAGAGCCTCACTTGGAAAATCATCAAACCGACGCGATCACGAAGTCCATGACAGCTCAAGAATCTTGGTTGATCATCGACAGTTCATCTACCTCCTTAAGAAGAGATCGAGAAGAAAACTAGGGTTTTGTAATCACTTTCTAAAAGAACAAAGGGTACTTGATCTTGTTGATTAATAAAGGCAGTTTTATTCTATTTGCATTTTATTTTCTTCATGATTTCTATCTTTTCTTTTCCCAACATGCGCGAGTAATTCTCCGCTTGTTAGATTCGTAGGATTAGGGTAGATCAATGGATGATGAAGATCCTTAAACTCCTTTTACGTCCTATAAAGTTTATAAACTTTACCAAAAGAATCATTAACATCCTAATCGGGCGCGCTACCAATTCATTAGGAGCCACGACCATGATTAGAGATTAGATTAACGATTGTTTTGGTAAAGGCTAGACATGAACGGAGATCCATGTCAAGGTAGGGGTTAAGAGTGGGAACTCTTTTCCCTTCAGAAACCCTAATCTACATGCATCACTGTCGATCTAGTTTTAAATCTATTAAAGGATAAAAGGAGTAATCTTTAATTAATCATCCATGACTACTAAATCTTAACAAACCCTACAAGCCCCTTCTAATATAAAACCTACATCAGTAGTTAATCTAGATCTAATCCTACATCCGTGTTTGACGTAGATCTAGAATCTACAACCATTCTTCACTATTCATTATTATTCTTCCTTTCCTAATCAACATGCCTAAAGTAATATTAAAAGATTCCACGTTTCCTTGAGGACGACCCGTACTCATCTCGGTCTAGCTACACGCGACACCGTTATTGATTACGGTTACAACACAACTCTAAAAACATCATCAATCAGTTCCTCAATCATATTCATGAGGACGAAGACAGTGACAATGATGAGGGAAATGACTCAACAGAAGACATCGAAGACCGAGCAGCAAGTTGCCACGTAGTCTTCCATTCGTCGTTATATGACGAAGAGGCTCCCTCAGTGTCAGAAAACAACGTAGAGGAACTGGGAGCAGAATCGGCGCTAAAATCCCCGGAACTGCCAAAAGAAGATCCGATTGAGAGGCTACTAAACGTAACCTTTCCAAAAAGCAAAGTTTACCGAGAACGCGAAACATCCATATATGAAAAGGATAAGCGTCAATGTCTGGATAAAGAAACTGCGGTTAGGACGAGTTGTAAAGTGCCTCCAACTAAACCAAAGCACACCTGCAACAAATAAGAGCAGGATCAAAACAGAGAAGCGGTTCGCCAAAGCCCTGTCAATGGGGATGAAGCTACCATCTCTCCTAAAGAACACTCCCGGGATCACATGCCTCGATGGAGAAGAATCACATCCAAGCTACTGCCTATATCATCGAAGGGTCACCCACCTCACCGAGAAATGTGGTGTCTTTAAGAAGTAGTGGCAAGGATACATTGCCCTTTAAAAACACTTCAAGAGGATGAATCACGAAGCTCGCGATCATCGACGGCAAAATAGTGGGACAAACACGCATGAAGAAATGACTAGCAATTGTCATATGGTTGGTACCAATTCGGATGGAGGAAAACCTCCAGTTCTTACATTCGGGAGTGATTCTAAGGATGAAACACCCCACATCCTTCTCTTCAAAGACGCCCCCTATGAAAAAAAAGAGGAGGAGAAGAACTGTGAGAATATTCAGCTGCGTAACCGCACGCTGTCTGAGAAGAACCTCAGACTTACAAACAAAGGTTCGAACAAATAAGACAAAAGGAAAGAGAAAATCCCTGAGGAAATTGTCCTTGACGATGGAGTTGTCAAAAAGCTTACTGTAGAAGACCCACCTAAGAAAAACAAGGTGGATTTCAACGTCCTGGCATATCTGAGGAAAATACCCTCACAACTGAGTATATTGGATGCTCTCCTCATGTCCAAAGAGACACGGGATTCCCTGATCAAGGCATTACAAGAGCTCAATCAGTTCCAACCTTTCCTCATGGAAGAGAAGATGAAAAATGAACTGGCAGAGGTCCACACGTCTGACATTATATTCAGCGATGAAGATCTCCTTCTCAGTACGTGCGAACATAATCGCCCGTTATATGTCACTGGGTACTGCCATGACATCAAGTAGGGAAAATTTTTCTCGACAACGGATCCTCCGTTAACCTTCTCAACGTGAGAGTGCTGAAAGAGATTTGCATGAACGTTCAACACCTTACCCGAGATAAAATACCATCTTTGGGTTCGACTCACAGTCATCATGGAAACTTGGGTCCGTAATACTGATGCTACGCTTCGGACTGCTCATGACTGATATCAAATTTCATGTCATTGACGCTAAAACTTGCTATAACGCTTTGCTCGACAGGCCTTGGTTACATGAGCACAATATCATCCCTTCTACACAACATCAGTGTATGAAGTATTTTAAGGATGGATCGGAGTACACCGTCACAGGAGAGCTAAATCCGTTCTTCGTAAACGAAGTCCAAAAATACGGAGACGCAAAGTACTTCCTACCAGACTTCGAGGATACTGAAAGGTTCCATAAGCCGGAGAATAAACAGAAATCCATCGCCACTATCCCGATATTTAGGAGTGATACTGAGGAAGATGAAGAAATAGTTTACTCAGGACTACCTCATAAAGAAAACAATAAACTCGGACCATCTACTCCTATTTTGGTCTTTGGCAGCGACTCTGAGGATGAGGCTAACGCAGTGTTCTCCGTCCATCCGTCAATGCTAACATTCGTCGGAACAGATCAATGTCTACAAATTACAATAGCTCCGCCTCGGTATTACAAGGAACATGATGCGCTTGATACATACAGCATACAAGAGCTGCAAACCTTCTACGTATCTCCCAGGCAAAGAGGTGAAAAGGCGATCTTTTTTTACCAATCTACTGAGACCAAAGTAGAAAAAGAAGTTTGGCATGGTGCCGATTTTGCACTCGACTGGCTTCAACCAATCCGTCTGCCAAGATATTACGCGGAGGATTGAGAAGGCTGTTAAGATGTCAAGGTATACCTCTCGAACAAACTGTTCGACAAGCCCAATTCTACAAAAAGATTTAGGACACACCCGGGACTCAGCGAAAGATGTATAACGGGAAGATGGAGACAATTGGGCTCGGATATGTTTGGTCCAAGAAACGAGAGCAGATCCACAATTGCCGTGTCGTAAATAGCTCCAATGAAGAGGAAAACGCTCTTCCAAATAGCCGTGAAGTCAAATCGAAGCGAGATCCCGCTCTAAAAACGTTAAGTCCGTCGCTGGAAGAACAAATTGACAGGTTAATAAAAGAAACTTGTTAAACGAGCCGGGACAATCACAGCCGCGAGATAGACATTTATGAAAAGGCCAAGAAGCAGAGTCTCAGTAAGCAATCTGCGGAGAAAGAAGACTGTAATGCTCTTCATTCCTGACCCACTGTATGTTATCGTGAATGGGGAAAATCCCGAAATGGAGGCAAAACAGGGCAAGAACGCAAACAACATTCAAAGACAACAAAGCATATCAAAGATGCCGTTCAATCAAGAAAAGCTCGATTGGAGCCCGTCGTTTATAAAGAAGATGGGTCCGGAATACTCTTTCCCTCAAGACAAGACAAGAAAAATATCCAACCTTGTCATAAAGCACCAAATGATGACGCTTCTAGAGTCTCGGCACTCCGAACAAATAAATGAGATCCATCATCCAGATTATTGCACCTATCACCGAGTAATAGGTCATCCCCTTGAAGACTGATTCACCTTCAAAGACTGGGTGGAAGACCAGTATCGATAAGGAAGGTTTATATTATCCGACAGCTGGAGAGTAGCCTCGCCATAAAAGCATGAGCCAAAAAGGACCTACACCGTCAGTTTAAGACCAGCTCAACCAAAAGAATGGAAGCGAACTCGTACCTGCTATACGATAACACTCTTAAAAAAGGAAGGGCATGAGACTATGAATGACCTCTACAGGTGCTTTGCCAACGAAGATGAGGACATGGTGATCTCAGAGTTTCCACCAGCACTAAATGAGCTGAAAGATGGGATACACACCACGGCGGACGACCTAAGAAAAATTGACTTAGGGACGGAAAATAATCCAAGGCCAACGTTTGTCAGTGAACTACTATCAGAAAAACAGGTAGCTACGTTAAAAGACGTGCTCATGCAGTATAAATATTGCTTCTCCTGGAAATACTCTAAAATGCCGGGTCTAGATCAAAAAGCGGTAATACATAAACTGGCTATATCGCAAAGTATAAATCTAATCAAACAAGCGCCAAGAAGGATGCGACTCGAACTTGAGATGAGTATCAACGCTAAAATCAAGAAATTAATCAACTCCGGTTTTATCCAAGAGGTTCAATATCCTGACTAGATCGCTAAAATTGTTCCAGTGATGAAAAATGGGATGGTTCGCATCTGCGTGGACTTTTGGGATCTCAACAAAGCGTGCCCGAAAAATGACTTCCCAGTGCCCATTACCGAGCTTATGATCGATAACACGTCTACCCATGAGGTCTTCTCCATCATGGATGGATTTTCAGGATACAACCAAATAAAAATGCACGCAGAAGACCAAAGGCATACCGTCTTCCGGACTACGCTGGGCATATTCTGTTATAAGGTGATGCCCTTCGGTTTGAAGAACGCTGGCGCTACCTACCATAGGTCCATGACAAAGATCTTCGATGACCTCATACATGAGATCGTCGAATGCTATATCGACGACTTGTGGTAAAGAGCAAATCTCACGAGGAACATTAGGAATATTTAAAAATAGTGTTCCAACATCTTCGGAAGTATAATATGAAGATGAACCCTCTAAAATGAGCGTTTGGAGTTTCCTCAGGCAAATTCCTAGGATTCATCATATGTCATCGAGGTATCGAAATCGATCCCTCAAAGATCAAGGTGATTATGGAAATTCCCATTCCAAGAACCCTCAAACAACTGCGGTCTTTCTAAGGAAAGCTCGCGTATATCCGGTGGTTCATACCCAACCTCTCCGGAAAATACCGTCCCTACAGTCATTTGATGAAGAAGGGGACCTGTTCGTCTGCGATCAAAAGTGCCAAAAATGCACTAGACGAAATTAACCTATACCTATAAAATCCGCCGGTATTGACCGCTCCGGTTAAGGGCAAACCCCTTATCCTATATACAACGGCCCTTGAGAGTTCTCTAGGCGCGCTATGGGCACATGAGAATGATCAGGAAAAGGAGAGAGCTCTATACTATTTAAGTCGAGTTATCCTAGGGGAAGAAAACAACTTTTCCCCCATCTAAAAGCATTGCCTGGCGCTGATCTTCGCAATAACAAAACTCAGACATTACGTCTTGGCCTATGAGGTCCACTTCATATCGAAGTTGGATCCTCTCAAATATCTGGTGTCAAGGGCTATACTAACAGGAAGGCTTGCCAAATGGGCCCTCCTCCTGATGGAGTTCTCGATAACGTATCGTCCCCTCAAAGCAGTGAAAGGGCAGGCCATCGCCGACTTTCTCGCGGAGCATCCGATACCAGCCGACTCCCCATTAAATTACGAATTGCCAGACGAACATGCATTCGATGCAATCAAAGAGGAAAATGATTCCCCATAGGAACTCTACTTCGATGGAGCATCTTCCGTGAAGAGGTGAAAGCAAAATATCCCTATAATCAAAGTCGGGATGTGCCTTATCTTCGTGACTCCACAAGGAGGGATATTGTGTTACGCCCTCTCCTTAACAGAGCCAAAGACTAACAACAAAACTAAATATAAAGCTTTGATAGCAGGTCTCGAGATCACTATCGACATGGGGATCAAAGACCTCCTCATATATGGGGACTCCCAACTGATCATTAGCCAAGTAAATGGTGACTATCAGACATGCAAGCCAGATCTGATAAAGTATGGCAAAAGAGTACAGCAACTGCTGACACAAATCCTTTCCTATACCTTAGAAAGTATATCGCGAGCGAAAAACAGCAAGGCAGATGCGTTGGCCAAATTGGTTAAGGAACTGGCCGATGAAGACCTCGATGACGTAAAGATCATTGTGCAAAACCGCAGGGTTCTCGCGCCTACAAATATTTCTTCAAAAGACAAAATAGAGCCATCCGAAGGAAAAAAACGATCGAACAAGTAACCATTCGGATAGAGGACGAAGAAAAGGTCATCGACTGGAGGGAAGTCTTCATAGACTACTTCAAGTCTCGAAGAATACTCGAAAATGCGTCGTCTAGACATCAGCTCATGAAACTTGTTTTGTCTTTTGCCTTCATCAATGATACTCTATATAGGAGATTGTTCGACTGTCTATGGCTAAGATGCCTGGGGCCAAAGGAAGCAAAGAAATTCGTCAAAGAAATTCATGATGGGCTCTGCGGTTCTCATCAAGTTGGGCCAAAGATGAAGCTAAAGATAAAAAGGATTGGTTACTATTGGCCCGCGATGATCAGTGTCACTGATGCCGAATTCATGGGGACTTCATCCATCAACATCCAAATCCACTACACCCAATAGTGGCTAGCTGGTCGTTCGAAATGTGGGGAACCGATATAATTGGCCCTATCGAACCGGCGTCTTCTAAAGAACATTGGTTCATATTGGCAACAACTGATTATTTCTCTAAGTGGGCAAAAGCAGTACCACTGAGGGAGATGAATACGGAGAATATCCTCCACTTCTTTAGAACCCATATCATTTATCGGTTCGGCACTCCGCGATGGATAATCTCGGATAATGGGCCAGCTTATAGAAGTCATAATATAAGCCTCTTCGCACAATGACATAAAATAGATTGGAGATACTCTTCAGTCTATAATTCTCGGGCCAACGGTCTAGCTGAAACTTTTAACAAGACCTTAATAAAGATTATAAAAAAGATGGTGTCCAGAAACAAAAAAGACTGGAACGAAAGGCTACATGAAACTTTATGGTCATACCAAACAACGTTCAAGACAGCCATGAATATGACACCATACGCATTGGTGTTCGGCATGGAAGCAGTGCTCCCACTGAAGATAGAACTCCCCTCTCTACGAGTAGTGGTTCGATACGAGCTGACAGAGGAAGACAATGCTCATCTTAGGCTCGAGGAGCTCGACTCCCTCGAAAAAACTCTCCTTATAGCATAGCAAAATCTGGAGGCTTATAAGGCAAGGATGACACGGTCATACGAAAGATTGATCAGGCCGAGAACATTCCGTCAAGGCGAACTCATGCTGGTCGTCAAAAGACCAATGATCCACAATCGTACAAAACGGGAGAAGTTCGAGCCGAACTATGAAGGCTCATAAATCATAGACAAAGTCTACCAAGGTGGAGCTTACCTGCTCATGGATATGTATGGTGAAAGACACTTCCGGTCAATAAATGGCCGATTCCTCAAAAAATACTACGTTTGACGAGTCACAGCTTAGGTTAATGATAGATGACGACGCTTATGTCTGCTCGCTATCTTCCTGAGTCAGAACCCTGAAAGTAGTATCCAAAAGCTCCGTCGCCTCAAAAATGGTGATAATGGACCGAAACATCTTTAAACTAATATTCATCCCAAAAACAGGAACGTTGGACCGAAACGTCCTTAAACTAATATTTGTCCTAAAACGGGAATGTTGGACCGAAACGTCCTTAAACTAATACTCGCCTAAAAAATGGTGATAATAGACCGAGATGTCCCTAAACTTAAAATGGACCAAGATGTCCCTAAACTAGCGCATTGCCTCAAACACGAAGATAATGACTAATATTCGTCCCCAAAATGGAAATGCTGGACCAAAACATCTTTAAACTAATAATGGACCGAAACGTCCTTAAACTAATGCTGGACCGAAACGTCCCTAAACTAATCTTCATCCCCAAAACGGGAATGTTGGACCAGAACGTCCTTAAACTAGCAATTCGCTTCAAAATATGGCGATAAAGGTCCGTCATGTTCTTAAACTTATACGTTTAGCCCTACGGTAAACCCTCATATCGATTACCGTATACAATCCACGGGAATAAACGATTCATAACTCTTTCGGGTCCCATGTGATGTAATCCTTTGAAGAAGACCGGAGCCTACAGCTGATGGTGCATTATTTTGCGGGCCGCCTAAAAAAAGCCGAAATGATAGGGCAACTAGCAATAAAAAGCAGCGAGTAAAAAATAAAAATAGCCGAAATGATTGGGCACCGCGATAAATAACCGAAATGATTAGGCAATCGTGACATTCGCGATATAAAAAGCAGAAAAGATAGAGTATCGCGGAAATAAAAATAAAATAAAATAAAACTTTTCTGCCCTGCAAGTATGTCCATATTGAATCTTGTATACGATCCATGGGCACAAATGAAAAAAAGGGAACCATTTTTTCCCAACATGCTTCTTTAAAAGGAGCTCCAAGTCTTGACAGGTATATATACAATCTAGAGACTATCCTGGCGTTTCTTCTCATTCCAGCAGGATGCAGACGCAACGTCATCATAAAAAAAGGACCCAAGGGTCAAAGCAAAAATGGAGTAATGGAAAAATCCTAACTCCAAGTCTTGATGGTTCGTATACAACCTAGAGACTATCCCAGTGTTCCCCCTCATTTCAGCAGGATGGGAACGCAGCTATCAAATGAAATTGGAGCAATGGCATATTCCTAGATCCGGACTTCAATTGTAATATATACAGCATAGAGGTCCTACAGATGTCTACCCTACTTCAGCAAAGAATCGGCGCGCCATCATCAAAGCAAAAACGAAGTGATGACATATTCCTAGTTTTAGGTCTTGATGGCAGTCCGTATATAGCCTAAAGACCGTTGGAGATCATCCCACCCCAGAAGGGTGCGGTTATGACTCATCGGAGTTCCAAATTGAGCTTAAGCTCAAGTAAAAAGCATCATGGAAAAAACCTAACACTTGTTCTTCCAACGGTAATATGACCTAAGAAAATTACTTGAAGATGTCTTGTCCAGCCTCAGAAGGGATCAGAGACACGACAGTCGCGGGGCTACTCGAACAACGGCTTAAAGACTGCATATCGAGGAATATATCAGCCAACGCAACGGTACCACGGACTAAAACGCTAGTACCACAAACCTAATGAACCTCTGTCATAAAAGAATGGGGATTATCTATATACAACGTTAGGAAAAGTTTGCCTGCAAACCCAAGGGTGGTAAACTATAAATACTCCGAAATGAGAACATAAACTAAAAATACTCCGAAATGAGTATATAAACTAGAGACTCTGAAATGAGTGAATAAACTACAAACTCCGAAATGAGTACATAAACTAGAGACTTCAAAATGAGTGAATAAACTACAAAACTCTAAAACGAGTACGTAAAATAGAGACTCCGAAATGAGTGAATAAACTACAAACTCTGAAATGAGTACATAAACTAAAAACTCCAAAACGAGTAAATAAACTAATTAGCACCGAATCATGACATCAAAAGATAGAGAGGTGCAAGCATGAAATAAAATATGTCTTTTATTTATAAACCAAAATGAATACTAGATAAGAAAAAAGGAAAAAAAATACAGCGACAAGAAAATTAAGACGGTGGACAGTTCAATAAACCAGCTAGATCATCATTTTTCTGCCGGACCTTCGCCTCTAGCAGCGCCGCAAGCTGAGCCCCTGCCTGTGCCTGTTGTTGTTGATATAAATAAAACCGATGCTCAAGCTCTTTCTCAACGGTCTTGTGAGTTCAACCATTTCGCGCGCAAAAATGACAACTTTATCGAGAGCCACCACCTCCGTAATTGCCTCTTGAAGGACTCGCCAAATTTCATAGTCCCGAGTAATCTTGGTTGTGAGCTGGGCTTGAAGTTCCCCCCAAGCCTTCGAGGCCATCTCCCTTTCCCAAAATTTCCTATTGAGACTTTTCTCATAAGATCGGAGGTTGGTCGCACACCGATCAATCCATTAATGTAAGTTGGCCTTTACAGATAAGATATCAGAGGGAAGGCGTATGCACTCGACTCCATGTAGAGAAGCCTCCACTCGACGGTAATATTCAACCCAAGTATGCACCAGCGCCTCGTCATGGTAGGTGGTAAGGATGGACAAAGAAGCATTAGCTTTGATAGCAAATTCCTCTACCATGACGGAAGTGCCAACACACAGATCTTTAATAAGAGTGGCCAGTGAATGAATACACTGTTTTGCCATCCTCTTAAACATATGTCTGGCATAAGGGCTTGGCGGCATACAAATATGGGACTCTAGTGGAGTCAGGGTTGGCAAAACTGTGATGATACATGTATGGTTAGTCGCCTTTCCGAATGGGAAATAAGTAAAAGAATACCAGGGCTAAAGCATCACTTACCCATGGCCAAAGAAGGCAAATCTGAGAAATCCCAAGTCCTATCAAGAACTTCAACTTCGTCATCAGCCTGTAGGACTGTGGTTTAAAGTAAAGGGCACGTCAGCATCATTATGAAAATATAATACGAAAGGAAAAGGAATACTAACCTTGGCCGGAAGATAAGACGATGCGCTGGGGGGGGGGGTATTGCGTATGGGTCCGCCATGTTAAGTAGATGTAAGAAGGTTTCCTCCGGAGAACGATCCACAATAGAGGACGCCAGTCCCGCAATTCTAAGAGAAAGGAAGGGTCAGACATATTGAAAGGTTGTTAAATAGAAAGAAAGATATAAGATTACCTTTAATACTTCGTCCATTTTGGACCAAAAGAACAGCAGCCTTAGGAATCTCCTCTACATCCTTCGGTGCGCCACTAGGAATATTTACAGAGTCTATAACTGGTCCAGCAACCTCCACTGAAGGAATAAAAGTCATCACCGGAGGCTCTAAGGCACAATCTGGGATCGAAATTGCGCCCACCACGGAAGTCCCTACAAAAGAAAATATGTAAGGACGAATGTAATATGAAAGCAATGTAAAGCATTTATTGAGAAGGATGTAAAAGGTACATACCGATATGCCAAGGAGCCTGAAGTATGACCTCTTCGAGCCTCTGCTCTTTCCTGGTTAACCATGCTCGTCAGGCTTCGATCGAAAATAAAGGCCTACCCGCTTTCAGAGCAGCCTCGTCTTAAGAAACGACCGATATCGGCTGCTTAAGAGCCC
This sequence comes from Agapanthus africanus, assembly GCA_030015575.1. Lineage (NCBI taxonomy): Eukaryota > Viridiplantae > Streptophyta > Magnoliopsida > Asparagales > Amaryllidaceae > Agapanthus > Agapanthus africanus. Next base: position 125,178,443 of record CM057348.1, read on the forward strand.
TTTCTTCTGCCGGCGTTAAAAGAACTACTGGTAACATAGCAGGAGCCGGATCAACATCATGAAACTCAACATGGGGAAAGCATCCATTCCTAGGGCGCACGTTTTTAGTCTCATCTTGTGATCGCTTTAGGGCTTCGGCCAGCTGAGCGTCCTGCTCGGCAGATGTGCCCGGAAAAAGAAGACCATCATCTGGTTCGTGCGCAGACATAGGCTCATCATAAGTAAGAGGCTCAGGACCGAGCAAGGTGTCGATTAAGCGAGCAGCCGACTTCTTCCTCCTTGTAGGTCCCGAGCCAGCACTCGCAGAAGGAAGCTTCCTCCTCTCAGGCACCTTGTTCTCCGCTGAAAGGCCAGACCGAGACGTTGGGATGTCTAGCTTGAATTTAGGGGCAGATGTTATTTTGACTTATCCATCCACCTCTCCGAAGATACCAAGTTGATTTATGGCACCATATATCAGAGGTTTGGACAGACGCGGCCGTTGTAGCAGACTTTATCAGATCCCCCCTCATTTGTGAGGGGTTTTTGATTGTTGGGACGCTCTTCCCTGCAAGTGCAAACCTTTGCAATTAATTACGTTATCGTGTTGCGATAACCACTTTCTCCTACTCCAGTGGTTCACTTCGTGCCGTGTTGTGCTTGTTTTATTTTAGGTTGCCCATGGATTGTATACGGAGACTAATTATGTCATCGTCCGTAGGGCACGGATTAGTCTAAATCCGTATATTTGAGATTTGGGTTTAGGTCAAGGATTTGCTTGACGGGGTCTACGTTGGTAGCTTGGTTTGCCAATGGGAATGAACTTAGGACGGAGATCTCGTATAAATGAGTTCCATCAGTTCATGAGATATTTGGGTTTGATCTAAGGATCGTTAGTCATATTTGAGACTAAGATCGACTTAGAAATAAATGAGCATATGAGCTCAATTATTTTAGTTTAAGGACATCACAGTCGAACATCACTGTGTTTGGGGCGACGCGCTAGTTTAGGGACATTCGGTCCAACATTCCCATTTTGGGGAAGAATATTAGTTTAAGCATATTTCGATCCACTATCGCCATGTTTGAGGCGGATTGTTAGTTTAGAGACATCTCGGTCCAAACATTCCCATTTTAGGGACGAGTATTAGTTTAAGGACATTTCGGTACAACATTCCCATTTTGGGGACGAATGTTAGTTTAAGGACATTTCAGTCCATTATTACCATGTTTGAGGCAAATATTAGTTTAGGGACATTTCGGTCCATTATCAGGCGACGCACTAGTTTAGGGATGTTTCGGTCCAATGTTCCTGTTTAGGGGACGAATATTCATTTAAGGACATTTCGGTCCAACATTCCTATTTTGGGGACGAATGTTAGTTTAAGAACATTTTGATTCAACATTCCAATTTTGGGGACGAATGTTAGTTTAAGAACATTTCGGTTCATTATCCATCTTGCGCGCATGTGTATTTATTATGTGGCGGAGTGAATGATGGTGATATGGAATGCACCCAATTTAGGTTGCGATTCGATTTGAGGCGTGCACGTCAATTAGGAAGTGCATCAGTGTGGGATGAAAGAAGTTTTTGGTTGTCGGGACCGGCCACCTCTATGATGACACCGAGGAATTATAACGACATATATCAGAGGTGTGGAAAGATGTACCCTTGAACCAAATCCCTTATTTGAGGGAAAGATCATGATGGATCATCTAAGAATCATTAGCCTTATTTGAGGCCGAGATTAACTTAGAAAGTATAGGATGAAGATCATTAGTCATGTATAGAACTAAGATCAGTTTGGATATCTTGAATGTAGGCTTAGCCAATTTGGGCTAAGATTGGATTTCTGTATTACCCCGCAGTGCTGAGCACTCAGTTGCATATAGTGCTCACGTGTGTTTCATGTGAGGCGCTGAGCGTCTGGTGCTCACGTGTGTTTCACATGAGGCGCTGCACTAGTGCTAAGCACTAAACTTTTCTGTTTTCTGCCACTCACGTGTGTTTCACGTAAGCCGCTATGTAACTTGGCCTTGAGTGTTCACGTGCTTTTCACGTGAGGCGCTGAGTTCTTTGGAGATTTAATCTCTGTTGATGTTCTTAGAGAACTTAAATCTCTGTTAATGGTATTTTGACCATTAACGATCGCCAAGATCACTATTTTGATGACATGGGGTCAGGTTCTTTAAGAACTAAGTTTTTTATTTTAAAGAACTAAGTTCCTAGAGTATTATGAACTCCATATTCTCCATGTTATTTTATCCATGTTTTTCTATTCATGTTTTCAAAGAGGTTAAACCTCTGTTAATGGTATTTTGACCATTAACGATCACCAAGATTACTATTTTGAGGATCTTGGATCGAGTTCTTAAAGAACTAAGTTCTTGATTTGAGGGAACTAAGTTCCTGGAGTATTATGGACTCCATCTTCTTTCTTTTCAATTTTATTCTTCCTTGAATCTTTGATTCTCAAGAACAAGATCTTAACGATAAGAATTAAATTCTCAACTTGTGAGAGACTTGTCTTGTGGATGTCAAATCCAGAAAAAGAACTAAGTGCTTGAGAAGGATTATACCCTTAGCTATGCTATGATAGGTAAATGCTATGATAGGTAAATGAGATATTTTGATCTCTGTGGTTTCTTTACCTAGGGTTTGAGAGGAGGAAGATCTTCTTATTTATTGAGAATTAAATTCTTTATTGTTTTGAGATCTTTCTGTATTTTTACATAATCTTATGGGATGGTCTCTTCCTTATTTGGAATATGGGATGGTCTCTTCCTTATTTGGAAAGAGAGATCATTGGTCGTTGGGACCCACCACCTTTCCGATGACGCTGAGTGATTATAGCGCCATATATCAAAGGTGTGGAGGGATGTACCCTTTGAACCATGTCTCATTCATCAAGGAGAAGAACAGGTTGGAGTTTAAACTTCTAGCTGCTTGAAAAATATTTCTTTGCGTTCGCGCATGTGCGTCGCACGTGTTGGGCGCACGTGCATTGCACGTGGAGGACGCAAGGCGTGGGCGTACGTGTGTCTTACGTGTTGTGCACTTGGCGGGCGCACGTGGTACGCACGTGCGGTGCACGTGGCGCTTGCACATAATGGGGGCAGCTAAGGCCTTAACTTGGAGAACTAAGCTCCTATGGAGAACTAAGCTCCTTTGAGGATTGAATCCTCGCACGTGGTGCGCACGTGGCTTTCTGTTTAACAGAAAGTTGGTGGATCAAAAATCCAATGAGATGGGAGTATGTTTTCCCAATCTTTCTAAACAAAGAAAAATTGCTCTCTATAAAACAGAGAGTCATTGGATTAAAAATCCAATGGTGATTAAAAATCACCATTTGACAGAATAAAATTCTATATACGGGAAAATATTTTCCCAATCTTGTTAAAAATAAGAAAATATATTCTGTGAAACAAAAATCACTGGATCAAAGATCCAACGGTGGATAAAATTCCCCGAACAATTTTGAGACCAATTAAATCGATTGGAATCTCTCAATTAGAGATTTTCTAAAAAACTAATTAACAATTTGCCTCCACTATATAAAAGACCCGAGACTTCAAGTTTCATATAGAGAGAACCCCCCTTAAACTTCTACAAACAAAAAGATAGAATCTGCAACTGAGAATTCAATACTCCTTCAACGAAGATCTACTTGTTCTTTCAAATCCTAGGTAAAGAAAAATAGAAATAAAATGTATCTTCTTTATCTAGCAAAAAAAATAAGGATTTAACCCTTCATAAAAAGAACTCAGTTCTTTCTCTGATCTAAGATTTGCAAAGTAAATATTCCCACAAGTTGAGAATTTAATTCTCATCGGGGTGATTTTGTCTTTCAAACTCAAAATCTAAGGGAAAAAACTAGATTAAAAGAAGGACCTATGTTCTGGGAATTTAATTCCTCTAAAAATAAGGTTTAACTCTAAAAAACATAAGAACTTAGTTTTTAAAGAAAACTTGATCCCAGATCTTCAAAACAAAGATCATGATGATCATTAATGGTCAAAATGCCATTAACAGAGATTCAATCTCTAAAAATAAAAGAAAAGGAATGCGTGCCTCACGTGAAAAATATGCGAGCGCCCAAAACAGAAGGCCAGTGCCTCACGTGAAATACACGTGAGCGCTGGGTAAAAGTGCTTAGCACTTTATATATATGGCCAAAACTACTGAGTGCTTAGCACTAATTGGACAGCGCCCAGCGCTTCACGTGAAAAACACGTGGGCACCCAACAAAATAAAATGAGACGGCATCGCATGTGCTCCTCACGTGGATGTCATACAAAAGTGCTTAGCACTTCATATTCAGTCAAAATGACTAAAGTGCTTAGCACTTATTGGGCATGTGTTCATATCAGATTTTTGCATTTTCATACCGCCCAATTTTTATCACATTGCATATCCGTAGATACTCTTGAGCCGTGTTTGCTAGTCAATTGCAGGATACAGGTTCTCGGTTCCAAAACGATGAAATTCATGGAAAACACGAAAAAATCCGGGTTCTTGCCGACCACAGATAAAACACGGTCTCCGTCCCTCATCCGTATGTTGCCAGACACCAGTAGGAAGACAAAATGTCAAATCTATGCACAAGGCTCAATGGTGGCACAAGATCCAAGAGATCTACGCGGAGCTCGAGGCAATCATGACAAAATCTTGACAAAAAGTCCACCTTTCCCTCAACAGAAATTCTGGAAAAATGGTGGAGTCAAATTGAGAAAATATATGTACCAGAACAATGTACACATCAGACCAGGCCAGCACAAAAAAGCTCGAACCTCAACTCCACTAAACGGCCGCGGAAGGGCGGCCAAAATGGGGTATTGGCCGCGCTTCCGCGGCCGTCTTGGAGCCAAACGGTTAGGGTTTTCTGGGGCACTTTGGTCTTTTCCTATGTGCTCTGTTGGTTGCCCTAGATCTCCATTATCCAGCCTATAAATAGCCCAGAATTCTGTGAAGGAAGGGGTCCATATTCTTGTATTCATTTTGCCTAGTTTTAGTGTAGTTTGTGTCTCTTCTTCCTCTTCTCACCTCTTCTCCATTAAACTTGTAGTGAGCTTTTGAGTGAAGAGTGATGAATAAAGAAGAACCATTTATTATCATGCTTGTCTCTTTACTTATGTTATAATTGTTGTAACTTTAAATTCGTTAAGTAGTTGTTGTTATTTCCTTATTGTTTCTTTCTTCTTTCTTTTTCTTTATCCTTACATACGACAATGATACTTACGCTTGATCCTCGCCAAGGTGAGGTCGCAAATAGTTAGTCGTATTCTTCTAGTCTCTTTCTTTCTATCCTCCTCTTTTGTTGTTTTGTTTTTCCGTATTATGAAGTGTGAGTAGTTCTAAACTTGTTAGGGTAGGATAAGGGAAGTTTGAGAGAAGGAAATCTCTCTCACTCTTTCCTTGCCCAACAACTTAAATCAACTCCCGTTAATTGAACCACAATCCGCTCCTTACGGCACCCTATCCTACATGATAGCGGTGATTCCGTAGTGAGACCGGTTGTGGTTGAATTAACCGGAGGTTATGGATAAGAGCCAAGAACGGACGGACAAGCACCAAAAGGAAGGACTATGCGTTGGAAAGCCTAGCTTATACTCGCAAGTTCCTTCTTAGTCGTGCTAATCCCCGTTGTTGCCGATTACCGTAACACCGATATTAAGTGGGGCAATGAAAGATGTGGAGACTCCTAACTCAAACTAACCTAATCCTAACCCTAACAAGCTCTCTTTAAATATTAACTCAACACTTAGATAATCCAACAAAATCTGAAAACCGGACTTAACTCGTTAAAACACTTTGAAAAAGACAACCATCTCCCTGCGGACGACCCGTACTCAACCGGCTAGCTACAAGCGAAACCGTCTTGATTGCGGTATTTTAAACTAAACTTGAACACGCACGTATCTTAACAATCAAATGGCGCCGTTGCCGGGGAGACGGTAGTTTGTTTCTTTGTGAAATTTCGGGTTAATTTGTAAGTATAAAAAAAAACGATAAAAAATACATACTCTGTAAAAAACCATCTTGTTATTCTTGATTAGTTTTTGTGCAAGTGCGCAGGAAAATACGAAATTCAAGATCGACGCCAAAGACGTTGGAAATACGGAGTTCAAGTACAGTGCCAAAGACGTGGGAAGATAGACCCACATTTTCGCGGCTACACCGCGACGGACAAAAACGAAGCATCCGGTCTACGGTAAAAATCTTTGTAAGTCCCTCTGCCTCTCTCCACTCCTCTGAACTCCACTGAACTGTGTTTTCTGCAGCCTTCTTTGCGCAAATTCTTCTCCCCCTTCCAATAAACTGTTCTTGTGCAGGATTCTTTGCGCCGCAAATAAAAATTGTTTGCTGTTGATTTGTTACTGTTTTGCATTCTTTAATACGGACTTAAGGGGCTCGAAACCAATCCAGATTGGGTGGGGATTTCATCACCCTTCCCAGGACCCCAAAAAAATCACTAAAGCATATGCATTGTCCATTGTAAATTAAAAAATACTAGACTTCAGCCCTAAGGACTTCGCGCTCATTAGGAGAAGATAAACCGTGTTTAGAACCTCGCTTAACCGTATATTGATTACGGGGTGTCTAGGAAAGTGTTAAAGGCGCAACCGCCGAAAGAGAAAGGGTTATTTAATTAAGGAACTTCGCGAAAGCGTTGGACAACCTCCCCTTATCTCTGCACTTACCTGGCCCCGTGATCGGTGTATTTTTAAGCCTGTTTCTCGACACTGTTTAACTTCGAAAATCAAGTTCAGGAGCAGGTCTAGTAGACCTAGGCGACCGTAGATCTAGGTGTGATTGTGCATATCTTGTTTGTGATTGCTTAAGCCGTATTTCCGTACATACTTCTGTAATCTCTTTCTAAAAAAAAAAAAAAACTCAAAAGACTTTTATAAAAACTTGCCCTTTTGTCGCCAAATCCATTTTCACCCACCACCCATCGCCTTTCTCCATTGACGTTTTCTTACTCGCACCTTCTCCGCTTTGACTATACTAAACTCGTTTAGTGTATGTCCGCTTGGACTCGGGACACTAGCGCCCGTTTAGTCCGCGTTACGTTAGTCGCGACCGACTACGCGATCGACTCCGAAGTCGATACTCCGTCCACTCCTCTTTCACCCCTTCCTTTGCCGGCCAACTCCGACGTTGACCGGAATTCTGTTCATACATCTTCACCTTCACCTTCACCAACCTCTTCTTCCGCGATGTCGGGATTTAATCCGAACATCTCTTTGACCACCGCTGGAATGGCTCCACCTCCTACGGAGACCAATCTTCCACCACCTCCGCCTGTTGTAGCGCCGCAGCGAATTGCGCTCCAGGATCGTTTCTACCCCACCCGTTCCGCACTTCCCATCTGCCTTTCTCTTCCTCCGGCCAATGGGGACAACTTTGAAATTAAGCCCCATTTCATCAACATGCTTCCACGTTTTCATGGGCTTGAATCTGAAGATGCCTATATCTTCATCAACAAATTTCAAAATGTCTGTGCCATGATGAAAACCACCCAGCTGTCGGACGATGCTATACGTCTACGGGTCATTCCGTTCACTTTATGCGATCTCGCAGAAAAATGGCTATATAGCACCGCTTCCCACTCAATCACCAGCTGGGACGAGTTTGTTAAAGCGTTTCTGAAAAAATTCTATCCAAATCATAAGACCGCAAGAATTCGAAATGAAATCAACCAATTCTCCCAGCTTCCTTCTGAACCCTTCTGGAAGTGCTTTGACCGGTACAAAGACCTTCTTGTTCAGTGTCCTCACCACGGTATAGAGAAATGGCAACTCTGCCAAACCTTATACGAGGGACTGAACCCAGCAACGAAGCAGTTGCTGGAAACCATCTGTCAGGGCCACTTCCTATCGAAATCTGACGATGAAGCGTGGCAGTTCTTTGACGATCTTGCGGAGCAAACGCTACAGTGGGAGAGCACAAGACCGACTTCTTCTTCTTCTACCTCCACTTCAACCGGTCAGTCTAGGACAGGAATCCACCAACTCGATGTCTCTATTGCGATGAAAGCTGAAATGGCTGCAATTACACGAAAGCTTGAAGCGATAGAGAGCAAATTTTCTGCTCCTACTCCTGCCCCTGTTCTCCCCCTTCGTACCATCTGCGCTTGTTGTTCCGATCCTTCCCACTTGACCGAAGAGTGTCCTTACAATCCACCATCGCAAGGACAGGATCAGGTTAATGCATTCCAGCAAAGACCGAGGAATGATCCATACTCTTCCACCTACAATCCCGGTTGGAGGAACCACCCCAATTTCACCTGGAATCAGAATCAGAATCAATTCCAGGGCAATAATTTCCAAAGGGGCCCTCCACCGCAACAACAAGCGCAACAACAAACTCAGTTTCAGCAGCCCTTCCAACCCCAACCTTACCAAAACCAGACGAACAATTTTGCACCAAACAATCCTTTTCCACCAAATAACACTTTTGTTCCGTCAAACACTGATAAGGTTTCCTCGCTCGAGCGAAGTCTGGAGGCGTTTGTTAAACAATCGACTCAATCCACCGCCAACATCCAGTCTTCGATCCAATCTTTAGTGCAACACACCGCCGCACACGGGCAGAGCATCAAAACCATCGAGGCCCAGATTGCACAGCTGAACGCGGCCTTGAGCGAGCGAGAGAAGGGGAAGCTTCCATCCCAGCCACTGCCAAATCCCGGTCACCCACATAATGCACATGTTGCTCTTGAACAACAAAACCATAATGTGAGTGCCGTGACTACGCTGAGATCAGGAAGGATGCTGCAAAACAACATTGGCAAGCGAATCAATGATGACACCCCGGCCGCTTCTTCTTCTTCTTCTTCTCCTTCTTCTTCTTCGTCTTCTGAGCCTATTCTCCATTCTTCAAAAGGCTCTCCTTCTTCTTCTTCTTCTGCTGCTCTAAACGGACCCGCTTCTCACTCCACGAAAACACCTATTCTGGGATCTGTTCCTACTCTACAATCTCCTCCACCAACATTAGACTCAACCAATTTTAAAAATGTCCCATTTCCAAACCGGTTGAGGTCTAATAAACAAAATCCACATATGGAGAAGATTCTGGAGTTGTTCAAGCAAGTTAACATTAATATTCCTCTTTTAGATGCTGTCCAACAAGTCCCGTCCTATGCAAAAATCTTAAAGGACTTGTGCACGAAAAAGAGGAAGTCTCAGGTACCCAAGAAAGTTTTCTTGGCTAGTGCTGTGAGTGATGCTCTTACCCAATCTTTACCACAAAAACGGAAGGACCCTGGCTGTCCTACGATTTCTATTACTATTGGGGATAAGAACATCAACCGCGCACTATTAGATCTTGGTGCCAGTGTTAACTTGCTTCCTTACTCTGTATATGAGCAATTAGGGGTCGGAGAGCTGAAACCCACACACTGCACTCTCCAAATGGCCGACCGATCGATCACCCATCCTAGGGGTGAGCTAGAGGATATGTTAATCAAAGTCGGGGACTTCATATTCCCTGTTGACTTCATCGTATTAGACACACAGCCTGTAGCTAACCCCCGGAATCAAATTCCGGTGATACTCGGTCGCCCATTTCTTGCAACCTCAAATGCTGTGATCAATTGTCGCAATGGTTCGATGAACCTCTCTTTTGGTAATATGACAATTGAACTCAACATTTTTAGGTTGGGGAATCAGCCCACCGAACCTAATGCTCATATATTAGATGTTTGCTCGATCCAGGAGATCACCCCTGAAGAATGTGAGTTCGAGGAGTTTCTATTTCACGACGATAACCTTGACGCCACTAGTGCGTTTCTCTTCGAACCCGCTGCTGCTTCCGCGCCCAACTACGACTATGAGTGTTTTACGTTTTCACACGATCTTAGCCGCTCACCACCCGAGTTTGAATCGTTTGACTTTTCGGATGAGTTACCTGAACCATCCAACTCGGTGGCTTACACTCGTTTCGAACCTTTGTTGGAATCCTTTGAGTTCGAGACCTTTTCTCCAATCCTTCCTTCTATCATTTCACCTCCAATTCTCGAACTCAAGCCTTTGCCGTCTCACCTTAAGTACGCTTACTTAGGTGAGAACGAGACCCTCCCAGTTATCATTTCGGCTTCTCTAGCTCCTGAGCAAGAGAAAGCCCTTCTTTCAGTCTTGCACGGCAATAGGCAAGCTTTTGGCTGGTCCATGGCGGACATTAAGGGGATTAGTCCCCTGATCGTAGAGCATCATATACATCTGATGGATGATGCCAAACCAGCCCGGGATCCACAAAGACGTCTCAATCCAGTCATGAAGGAGGCTGTGAAGAAGGAGATCGTCAAATGTCTAGATAGTGGTATCATTTACCCTATCTCTGATAGCCAGTGGGTTAGCCCCATTCATGTTGTCCCCAAGAAGTCGGGCATTACGGTCATCACCAATGAGGCAAACGAGTTAATCCCTACTCGCACCCAAACTGGGTGGCGAGTATGCATTGATTACCGAAAACTCAACGCCGCAACGCGGAAAGACCACTTTCCGCTACCTTTTATTGACCAGATGCTCGAACGATTGGCCGGACACGAGTACTATTGTTTTCTAGATGGCTACTCTGGCTATAATCAAATTCCCATCGCCGAAAAAGACCAGGACAAGACCACTTTCACTTGTCCTTTCGGCACGTTTGCATATCGTCGCATGCCCTTTGGGTTATGCAATGCGCCCGCTACCTTCCAGCGGTGTATGTTGGGAATCTTCTCAGACATGGTGGAGAAATTTCTGGAGATCTTCATGGACGACTTCTCCATCTTTGGCGATTCTTTTGACGAGTGTCTGCTGCATCTCGACGCTGTCCTTACCAGATGTAAGGACAAGAATCTCACTTTGAACTGGGAGAAATGCCACTTCATGGTGCGTGAAGGTATTGTCTTAGGACATATCATCTCGCAGAAGGGCATTGAGGTAGACAAAGCTAAGATTGAGGTCATTTCCAATCTTCCTCCTCCCCGATGCGTCCGAGATATCCGAGCCTTCCTTGGCCACGCCGGTTTTTATAGACGGTTTATCAAGGATTTTAGCAAGATTGCTAGGCCCTTGACTCTTCTCCTGGCCAAGGACACGCCATTCGACTTCAGCTCAAGCTGTGCGGCTGCTTTTGAATCATTGAAACACTCACTCACTTCTGCTCCCGTTCTCTCTTCTCCTGACTGGACGCACCCATTCGAGATTATGTGCGATGCATCCGACTTTGCCATCGGTGCTGTCCTTGGACAGCACATCAATAAGATGCCGCACGTGATCTACTACGCTAGCCGAACCCTGAACGACGCCCAACTTAACTATACAACAACTGAGAAGGAATTCTTAGCTGTTGTATTTGCTTTAGAAAAGTTCAGGCCTTACCTCATCGGCTCTCCAGTCATCGTCTACACGGACCATTCAGCTCTGCGCCATCTTTTTGCGAAGAAAGATGCCAAGTCTCGGTTAATCCGTTGGATCCTCTTGCTTCAAGAGTTTGACCTTGTCATTAAGGACAAACGAGGATGTGAAAACGTGGTTGCCGACCATCTCTCGCGACTTCCTTCTTCGCCTTCGCTTCCACTTCCGATAAACGACGTTTTTCCGGACGAACAACTCTTGACTGTATCATGCGAACCCTGGTTCGCAGATATTGTGAACTATTTGGCCACGGGATTGCTACCGACCGAATGGTCGAGTCAGGACAGACTTCGTTTCTTATCCCAAGTAAAACACTTCTACTGGGACGAACCCTACTTGTTCAAGTACTGTCCCGACCAGATCATTCGTCGGTGTGTCCCTAATGAGGAATTCAGGAGTGTGCTGTCATTTTGCCACGATCAAGCGTGTGGCGGGCATTTTGGGCCCAGAAAGACAGCTGAGAAGATCTTGCAATGTGGTTTCTACTGGCCACAACTTTTCAAGGACGCTCACGAATATTGCAAGACTTGCTCCCGGTGCCAACACATGGGCCGGATATCCCGGAGAAACGAGATGCCGCTCCAACCAATCTTGGTTGTGGAGATTTTCGATGTTTGGGGGATAGACTTCATGGGGCCGTTTCCCAGCTCTTTTGGGAACTTGTACATACTTCTAGCTGTTGATTACGTCTCTAAATGGGTCGAGGCTGTGCCCAGCCGGACTAACGACAACAAGGTTGTCGTTAAGTTCCTTAAAGAAAACATTTTCTCCCGGTTTGGGCACCCCCGAGCGATCATTAGCGACAATGGAAGTCATTTCTGCAATAGGACTTTCGAGGCCTTGATGCGAAAATACTCCATTAATCATAAGCTTTCTACGCCCTACCACCCCCAAACCTGCGGGCAGGCCGAAGTTTCAAATCGGCAAATCAAGCAGATACTGGAGAAGACGGTTTCCAAGAACCGTAAGGATTGGTCTTTGAAACTCACTGATGCCCTTTGGGCATTTAGAACCGCTTATAAGACCGACCTTGGCATGTCTCCCTATCGGCTTGTATACGGAAAGGCCTGCCACCTTCCTGTTGAAATCGAGCATCGCGCGTTTTGGGCGATTAAGGAGCTGAATCTATCTCTTGAGGACGCGGGCAGCCATCGGAAGCTGCAGCTGAACGAACTATGCGAGCTTAGGGATGAGGCTTACGACAACGCGGTTGTCGTTAAGAATCGAACGAAGGTGTTTCACGATAAACACCTTTTGCGCAAAACCTTCGTACGTGGTCAACAGGTACTTCTTTACGACACCCGACTTCATTTCCATCCTGGAAAGCTCCGATCTCGCTGGAAAGGGCCATATTTTGTGCGGAATGTGTATCCGCAGGGCGCTGTGGATTTGGAAAATCCAAAGGACGGTTCACTCTTCAAGGTAAATGGACACCGATGCAAACCGTACCTTAGCGCCGAACCAACAGAGGAGCTCCTGTTCTTACAGGAGCCGGTTTACCTTGAATGATCTTCCTCTGCCTACCTCCACACTTCGGTTATCCAGCCAAGAACAGTAGACACTGTTCCAAATAAGTTTGGGGGTATGTACAAACCATTTTGTTTATATCTGTGTATATTCTTTTTCTTTTCTTTACAAAAAAAAAAAAAAAAAATTGTGTATCACTAACCGACAATTTTGAACCTTCCAACTGCTCTCTTCATGCCACGACAGTGAGGACACTGTCCAGTTTAAGTTTGGGGGTACGCTCGGTACGCATTTCTTACCTTCGCATTCATATGTATATTTTTGCATCTGCATATTAAAATCCATAAAAACCATAAAAATTTGAAAATTTTCCAAAAATATAAAAACTTTTTTGTCAAGTTAGCTTGTGGAAGAACTCTGATTCAACATTCGACGGTTTTTGTTTAAAAAAATAGGAATAACTAAATCTTATGTTTAGATTTTGAAAACCTGGAAGATAACTCTCCTTTGAAGTTAACTATAGCTGATATAAGTCTTTACATCACACTACACGTGTCGTGAATTTTGGGAATTAGATGACAAGTCTTTCATGTTTAAACTTTTAAACAGATAAATGATTTTCTGAGGATCAAATAGGTTTGTTCTGAAATAAGTAATGTCAAGAATAGTTTATGAAGTAAAGCGAATATGAAGGAATGTTATTGATGCCCTAATTGGAACTAAGTCTGAAAAATAACCCATCCAAAACTTGATTGGAATGATTACACACCAAACCCACTAGACACGTCTTTTATCCAAAAAAAATATTTGAACTGCCGGTTATATCTCCGTTCGTATTAAATCATCTGATTTTCACGCCAATCTGTCTTTTGTTTTTGGACCTAGGTAACTTGAGTAATTAAGTCCGCTGGGGTGTTTTTACACCTAATGCCCTAAAACCAACTGGTTTGGGTGCATTGGCCCAAAGCTCGCTAAGAAGCCTAGAAAGTCCAGTTTAAAACAAAGTCAAGCAAGTGTTCTCTCCGAGTTAAAATTCCTAACGGTTCTTTGTGTGAGAATAATCTTGATAAAAGACAAGCTTTTATAAAAATTTTAACGGAGATATGAAGGTTTTATTCTATGATAAAGACTATTGCACGTTCACAGAGGTGTGTATGAAATGAAAATAAGTAAAAGGTGGAGTGAAAAATACAACTTAGTTTCCTGTTAAGGAAGATAGAAATTCTGAAGTTGAAACCTTACTGGAAAACGAAACTTGAAAAATGTTTAACTCGTTATAAAACTTATGTGATCCTTTTAAAATTATTATCTGGGTTTTATTGTGCGACATGATGACTTTAATCGATCCTTCTGGAACTTAACGACACTATTTTCACTGCACGTAAAGACATATAAAATCTGTAGTTAAATAAGAATCGAGGTGTGAAAAATAAAGGTTCGATGGTCTAGACTTAGGATTATAGAATTTTTATTTTCTAAAAAAAAAAACTTTAGGGTTTGAAACTTAGTCATTTTTACAAACCAACTTGACCGGATTTTGTGGGTAGTATCCGCTGAAAACCCTCAGGAGACAACACTCCTCCTACTAGGGACACCTAGAGGTTTAACGGCTTGTTGCACATGCTCAGTGCAATCGCGTTCCCTGCGAAAGTGAGGTTAGGAAATTTTTTGTGAATAAATGGACTTTGCTCGTGACGAGCAAATGATAAGTTTGAGGGTATTTGTTCATATCAGATTTTTGCATTTTCATACTGCCCAATTTTTATCACATTGCATATCCGTAGATACTCTTGAGCCGTGTTTACTAGTCAATTGCAGGATACAGGTTCTCGGTTCCAAAACGATGAAATTCATGGAAAACACGAAAAAATCCGGGTTCTTGCCGACCACAGATAAAACACGGTCTCCGTCCCTCATCCGTATGTTGCCAGACACCAGTAGGAAGACAAAATGTCAAATCTATGCACAAGGCTCAATGGTGGCACAAGATCCAAGAGATCTACGCGGAGCTCGAGACAATCATGACAAAATCTTGACAAAAAGTCCACCTTTCCCTCAACAGAAATTCTGGAAAAATGGTGGAGTCAAATTGAGAAAATATATGTACCAGAACAATGTACACATCAGACCAGGCCAGCACAAAAAAGCTCGAACCTCAACTCCACTAAACGGCCGCGGAAGGGCGGCCAAAATGGGGTATTGGCCGCGCTTCCGCGGCCGTCTTGGAGCCAAACGGTTAGGGTTTTCTGGGGCACTTTGGTCTTTTCCTATGTGCTCTGTTGGTTGCCCTAGATCTCCATTATCCAGCCTATAAATAGCCCAGAATTCTGTGAAGGAAGGGGTCCATATTCTTGTATTCATTTTGCCTAGTTTTAGTGTAGTTTGTGTCTCTTCTTCCTCTTCTCACCTCTTCTCCATTAAACTTGTAGTGAGCTTTTGAGTGAAGAGTGATGAATAAAGAAGAAC
Source organism: Agapanthus africanus (assembly GCA_030015575.1). NCBI lineage: Eukaryota > Viridiplantae > Streptophyta > Magnoliopsida > Asparagales > Amaryllidaceae > Agapanthus > Agapanthus africanus. The sequence goes on from CM057348.1 coordinate 125,193,761, forward strand.
CATTTATTATCATGCTTGTCTCTTTACTTATGTTATAATTGTTGTAACTTTAAATTCGTTAAGTAGTTGTTGTTATTTCCTTATTGTTTCTTTCTTCTTTCTTTTTCTTTATCCTTACATACGACAATGATACTTACGCTTGATCCTCGCCAAGGTGAGGTCGCAAATAGTTAGTCGTATTCTTCTAGTCTCTTTCTTTCTATCCTCCTCTTTTGTTGTTTTGTTTTTCCGTATTATGAAGTGTGAGTAGTTCTAAACTTGTTAGGGTAGGATAAGGGAAGTTTGAGAGAAGGAAATCTCTCTCACTCTTTCCTTGCCCAACAACTTAAATCAACTCCCATTAATTGAACCACAATCCGCTCCTTACGGCACCCTATCCTACATGATAGCGGTGATTCCGTAGTGAGACCGGTTGTGGTTGAATTAACCGGAGGTTATGGATAAGAGCCAAGAACGGACGGACAAGCACCAAAAGGAAGGACTATGCGTTGGAAAGCCTAGCTTATACTCGCAAGTTCCTTCTTAGTCGTGCTAATCCCCGTTGTTGCCGATTACCGTAACACCGATATTAAGTGGGGCAATGAAAGATGTGGAGACTCCTAACTCAAACTAACCTAATCCTAACCCTAACAAGCTCTCTTTAAATATTAACTCAACACTTAGATAATCCAACAAAATCTGAAAACCGGACTTAACTCGTTAAAACACTTTGAAAAAGACAACCATCTCCCTGCGGACGACCCGTACTCAACCGGCTAGCTACAAGCGAAACCGTCTTGATTGCGGTATTTTAAACTAAACTTGAACACGCACGTATCTTAACAATCAGCATGTAACGCTTTAGAAAATCGTTTAGGTCAATTATATGTTAATTAGCGTATTAGCATGTGCTATGCTACTAAAATACGTTACAATTATTTCCTTATAGACTTAAATATAACCGTTTTAATTATGTAATTGCTTATTCTATTGGTATTTATTAGTTTTGATTTAATCTTTTGTTCACTTAATTATTTTCCTTAATTATAAATTTTTAAAATCATTTTAAACATGCGCACACACTAATCTTGTGTTAATCCTAGGTTAACTATATGTTGAAACTAGTTAAGTGTACCATGACAACTTAATAATATTTGGTAACAAGTTCTTTAGTTCATTGCATATGGTTCGAGAATTCTCTTTAAACTTAAAATGAAAAAGAAAATGTGAAATTAGCCTTGGAGCATTTAATGCATGGCAAGTGGGCGCCATGGCATGAGGTTCTCTCTCTTTCTCTAGATTATTCTTCACCTCATTCTCTTCTCTTTTCCTTCTTCTTCTCACTTGCTAAATCTCTCCACCTCTTCTAAAAACCTAATAAAATCAACACAAATCCACCATTAATAACTTCTAAAATCCAAATCCAAGCCTCTTTAAATATTTCCTTCAAGCAAGTTCCCTTTTGGTGGTTATATTTCAAGTTAGGGTTTTTCTTCACCTCTTGGTAAGGTATGAAAACAAAATTCCCTTAATGTTTCACTAATCCTTGATTTAATTAGTTTTAGTTAGATGTTTAAGTGGGTTTTAGTGCAAGTTTAGTTTTCTTAGAAAGGGTTAGAATAAAATTAGGGTTTTCATGGCTATTAGGGTAATTTTGGCTCACATTAGAGTAGTTTAGTGTTGTATAGTCTTGTTAATCCATCTCTTTGCACTAAAATACCATAATGTTTAAATTAATGTCTAATTACCGTTTTTAGTTTAAATTATTGTTCTTTTGTGATCTGTTCTTAAGCCCGTTGTCACAGAATAAAGTTGCAATTATTGTGAGATGCTTATAGGACCTAGATTACACCATCGAAGCACGAGCCCCCAAATCAAACTTTGGGCCGCAGATTTTGGTGTTTGCGGCCAGAGTTGGGACCTGGGTGTCGGGGTTTGTGTGGTTAGTGTCTTCTGTATAGTTTAGGTCTATGGTGCATGCAACTTTTTCTTTTCTCACTCGTATCAAAATCTGGAGCCGTTTTACCTTAATTGTGGCATTTTGTTAACGTATGATTCGGGCGTTTCAATGTTAGTTTTGGCGTTTGCTATGGATAAAAACACCTAGGAGTGGTCTCAAACTGTGTTGTTCGCATTTAGCGTGTCTAGTTTCATGTGTCTAACTTGTAATGTGCTAGTCCTTTCGTATAACCCTTGTCTTCACGTTATATCGGATTTCTCGCCTCATGTGTTATTATTATGAGATTCTAGGATCGGTTGCAGGGACATCGGACGCGGCAGGGAAAGGCAAGACGGTGATCGGATTCGATTAGCCGAGGCATTCAGGTGAGTAGATGTACACATTTATGGGGGAATCACATGGATGGTGTAAAGCGCCGATAGTTAGGATTTAGCTATTATTCTTTTGTTCACATATATATGTCATATTCATATAGCATTGCATCTCCATGTACATCGATGTTATTAATTAGGACACTTACACTTTTACCAATGGTTCATGCTGCACGTACACTATTTTATGCAGACACGCATGCCATTGATAATTGCCATATCACGATACACTTCGAACCTTACTTAAAAATCGGTACCTGTGCATTTGCATCATCATTGCATCATGTTGACATCACGGACATTCATAGTTATCCACATGCTTGCATATTGTGATTTTTCTTGGATATTTCCGTATTCATGAGATTTCTGAATTTGGAAAAAGCCGCAAAGGAATTTCATAAACTTATAAAGATTTCAAATATAAAGTGTGGTTTTTCTCGTGATATGATGTGTGTGGCGTCCACCATAAGATTTCTCGGTTCTTGAGCCACGTATGTACGTATACCCGATTCGAGGAGAGAGACGTCTTCTGCGGGTACATGGTGGACCCGGTGAGATACCCCTGGGCAAGAAGGCCATATAGAGAGACGTTGAACCTGGCAGGGGAGCACTACTTACCGGTGATTATTGACCCGGCGGTCATCCGGAGGATACCGACCGGGGTCGTGTGATTTGACAGACTTGAAGGCCGATCTGAGAGACGGCTACCGAAATTTCACACACACACACACACATGGTGTCGATATTGACACGGTTTTCTGTTGATTTCATTTGATGATACCCAGTTTTATGATACAAAGTTTTAGTAAGATAAGAGCACATTTTTTTTCTCATACCAGACATATATCCAGATTTCGCGTTTGATCTTTCATTCATATAGCATTCATATTAATACATCGCATCATAGTAGTATGTATATAGGTTGTGACGCATTTGCATGCATACTTATGATAGCCTAATTAGATGTTACTTACTACTCACAAGTTGGCAACTCACACTCGTTGTGCCACAGTGTCTTGCAGGTCCGACCCGTCAGCATAGCAGCGGTGAGGGTACTTCTTCTACTTTCACCCATTCCAGCTCTTAAGGGCTTTAATTGTAGGTGGGTTTTGCAAGGATACCTTTCTGTTCCCACCTTGTATATTATTTTGTACCTAGTACACTCCATCTACCATTTCTACCACTTTTGTATATTGGACTTAGACTGTGAGCTAGTGAGACTTGTACATATATTCTGATTTCTGGTGTCAAGCTCGTATGAGCCGACTTTGCACTTGTTTCTGTTTTCTTGCTTTTAAATGTTGATTTCATATTATAATAATGTTTCTTGCATGTGGTTGTGTTCTTCCATTCGGCGAAGAGCTAGCTCCCGCTTAGGGATGCCTTTTTATTATTGCTTATACTTATTTATGTGGTGTACCCGTTTGGGGCCAGTTTTTACAAAGTAAACTCTGCCGTAATTTTCGGAAAAACTTGATGCATTTAAAATGTTTAATGTGACTTTATTTTGTTAAAAATTACTTTTTAAAACAAGTATTTATTTACTCTATCTCGTTAAAGGGTTTAGATTTCTGGGCTTTGGCTTACTTAGATTACGTTACGCCTATAGACGTTACGTTATTTAAGTGCCAGTCGCGTTCCACACCTTCGGGTCGTGACAGGACAGCACCCATGAATGAGAGATTCATATGATACATATGTGAGTGCAAGGGCCCCGAAACAAGTGCTTAGCAATTTTGCATAAAAGGAAAAGGGCCGAGCAAACAGAACTCAAATAAGGGCTTAGCACTTTTGAATAAAAGAAAAAGAAAGAAGAAAAGACTGAGCAGACCAAACCCAAATTGGATAAAAGTCTCTCTCTGAAATTTCTAGCATCTGAGTCCAAATGCTCTGTTATTGGATCTTAAATTAAAAAAATGACGATCTTTAAATGTTGCTAAGTTGGTCTTAGTCTTAAATATGACTAACGTATCCTTAGTTAAAAATAAATTAGGCCCAAATGCTCATATATTTAAGTTGATCTTAATCCCAAACTAGATTAACGGTCCTTAAATTAAACCAAACCTTCTTGAACTAAAGGAAAATATAACCTAAGTTCAAAACCCAAACCCAAATCTAAAACATAAGGATTTGAACTAATCCACGTCCTACGGGCGACGACATAAACTAGTCTCCGTATACAATCCATGGGCAACCCTAACAAACAAAATAACACACGACACGAAGTGAACTACTGGAGCAAGAGAAAGTGGTTATCGCAATGTGATAATGTAATTAACCGTAGTAACTTGCGCCTGCAGGGTTGAGCATCCCCACAATAAAAAAAACCCCTCACAAATGAGGGGGAATCTGATGAAGTCTGCTACAACGGTCGCATCTATCCAAACCTATGATATATGGTGCCATAAATCAACTTGGTATCTTCAGAAGGTGGATGGAGAAGTCCAAATAATATCTGCCACTAAAATTCAGGTCGGACGTCCCAACGTCTCGGTCCGGTCTTTCGGCGGTGAACAATTAACACGGTCCCATCAATTATACCATCACACAGAAGAAACAAAAATAACACACACATATATACCATCCGCATTCGCCACAGGGTCCCGGGACATCACCGTAAGGTTACTTAACTTACGGCAGGGCGGGGACAAGACTAGCATAGATGTAAAACATATATAACGTCTAATATATAAATATACACACACACACATTCATCTCAGGCATGATAGCAATAACAAAGCAGCAGAAGCAACAAACAATATGGAAAAACGGATAATTTAGGAACATTACGTTTCATTCGAGCCCCAAATGAAACTGCAACGTTCCCCGGTCGTGTGGATAGCCCGTAATATCAGACCCTAAACCCCTATGAGTGTATCAAGCCACCCATCGATCCTAGAAGCGAGGCAGCCCCAATCAACAAAATGAGTGAGCCACTCGTCACTTCCAAAATCCGGTGAACTCGAGCACCCCTCCATGGGTCAATCCTATCCCCCTACGAGTGCGGCGAATAGCCCGTCAATTCTAGAGTGTGGCGACCTAGTCTCAATGCCATGAAATAGTCACCCATTTCCCTCTAGAACCCGGCTATTCGAGCACTCCGTCGCGGGGAATCCAAGTAACTGTAATGAATAACATGTATATACAAAGGGTGAGTACGCCTGCAACCAAGACACGTCCCAAATAAAAGAATATACATCACATCATCACAGAATATCTAATACCATACTCCAGACCATCAGTCACAAAAATCCAACTAAACCATATCATCATAGATAAACAACAGAGAATATCACAAAGAAACAATGCGAGTATCAATTTCGTAACCCCGTCTAATTAATACCTGTAGCAATTAGACGGCATTTTTGAAAGTGTGTCTTAGCACCTCTACTAGGTTTCCACATGCATCAAGTATGCAATTTAAAAAAAACTAGAGGTCTAAGCTACACTAACCTAGAATTGAACTAGAGAATTAGGGTTTGAAAGCAAGTAAACAAGTTTTACACTAAGTGAAGAAAGAATACAACCTTTGTAGACCAGTCCTTCACTTTAATAGCTCTTAGTAGTACTCCCTCAGCTCCAAGTATTGGTCCCTAGAACTCTTTTTGGCTCCACTTGAAGAAATGATCGAGTTTGCTACGTCTTCTTCAAGGCCGAAGATGATCCACCTTGAAGTTTCTCTAACTCAAGCTATCTCTTCACTAATCAAAGAATTAGTGAAGCAAACAACCTAATCTTATAGGCTAGATAATAGTAGATTGATGAAGTAGGAATTTTGCTCACTTTAGAAATTCTTTTCTCTTTTTCTTTTCGAACTCAAGAAAACTTAGAGAAGAAGAAGATGAACTTGGGTGAAGAAATATCTCAAGTGATTAAGTATGGGCTAAAGATAATGGTTGGGTTAGAAAATATCTAGAGTAAAACAAAATTAGTGGAATGAGTCATGGCTTCTATATGCTTCCACAAGCATCTAAGTCATGCTCATTTCCACCTCATTTTGATTTTACTCTAAATAAATAATTAGCCTAATTATCTTTAGCCTTTGTGTGAGTCTCATACACCCATGTTCTATGTATCATCCACCATGACACAATAGTAAATAATATATATAAATACACACACACACACACACACACAAAAGAGAAGAAATTCATTAGTGATCAAATATTAGTTAATATATATTAATATATCAAATATAAATATATATCAAATTATTAAATCAACACTTGATTTAATAATCCGGCTATATCATATATAACCGACTAATATCATTTATATATGTATCTAACATATCATTGAATCAACATTTGATTCAACAATCCGGTTATATCACATATAACCTAACCGATATCAAATATCGCGAGATTAGAATACGGTATCACGTACTCATATTTAATCAAGCTCCCGCACATAACACGATATGTGCACTACTTCGTTTCGCTTGAGCTAGGAAACCTCTGTGTGGGACTCTAAAGACTCATCAATATGCCAGTAGTAGGTAATGATCACATCAGTCACCTACAAGCCGTCAGCGATACTAGCTGGACGTAACGGCTACTCAGGTATTGAGCGAATAGAAGATCAAAAAGCAAGCTTATCCAAACTCTCGCAAAACCTATTAGAAACACTTACCGTACAGTCCGGTCTCTTTGTCTGATATGTCGCATATCGAGTCTAGAAGTGGAATCGTCAAACCCCAGTAACTTGATAAGTCATGCCGATGTGTGGCCTATAACCGTTCGAGAAACTACTCATAACACTTATCAGTAAATCTCATCAGCCCTGGCCAGGGAGTTGCTGTTACAGCATAGCGCAACATCAACTCCCTATACCAGGAGAGACGAAAACCCACTTATCGCTCATTGCCTCCATGTGACACGGGACTGTATCCAAAATCCACCTGTTTGTATGACTCTTTTGAGCCATGGTAGGGAGGAAATCAAAGTACAATGGGAACCACACAAGACACTATGATGATCTCGGGTCTACAGACTAACCTGTATCAGTGTCACCAGAGAACTGCTATCTGACGATAGGTATCGTACTATCTAGGAGTTCTAGGCGAGTCATGTTCGGTGTACCCATTCTCTAATGAGCACCTGTGTACAATCTTTGATGTCAAACACCAATGGTTGTGGGATCAACCATCGCCCCCATACAGGGTCAAGAAACGTACACACTAGTCTACTCTGGAGTATCGATGCCCTGTCTCGATACTCCCTCGACTAAGAGCGGTTAAAGGATGTGCTTGCGGACTACACAAGCATCGCTAGCATGATCTGCATCATAGTCCTGGTAGTCAAGCTAACATCCTAAAGGTTTATCAACATGTATCAGAGAGATAGAATAATATAAGTGTGCATGTTAAGATAAAGTGCAACCAGATAGTATACTATCATGTCGAGCAAGAAAGTCCTATATATATATATATATATATATATATATATATATGTCCAAGCATCCACTATAATATACAATAATGGCCTCTAGGGCATACATATCACTAACAATCTCCCACTTGCACTAAGGCCAGTAGTTATAGTATCTCATACCCAACATCCCAAAAAGTCTCTAAAATTGCGTCTGGGGGAGGGCCTTCATGAGTGGATCCGCTGTGTTGTCCTTCGTGTCAACTCTCCTGATCTCGATCTCTCGGCGATCAACTATCTCCCAGATCAGGTGATACCGCCTAAGAATATTTCTGGATCGCTGATGGGACCGGGGTTCCTTGGCCAAAGCCACAGCTCCATTGTTATCACAATACAAAAGTATTGGACGCACAATGGATGGAACCATACTAAGTTCAGCTATGAACTTCTTCATCCAGACAGCCTCTTTGGCAGCATCGTTGGCAGCAATGTATTCAGCCTCTATCATCGAGTCTGCCACGGTATCTTGCTTGGAACTCTTCCAACATACCGCCCTTTCATTGAGGGTGAAGATAAAACCTGAGACCGAATTACTGTCGTCCTTATTACTCTGGACGCTCGAATCAGTAAAGGACTTCACTTGGAGTTCACCGTTACCTTACACCAAGAACATTTTTTTAGTCCTTTTCAAATGCTTAAGAATATTCTTCACAGATGTCCAGTACTTCTCCCCAGGATCCGATTGATACCTACTTACTACACTAAGTGCGTAAGCTACATCCGGTCTGGTGCATAATATCGCGTACATGATAGACCTAATTGCAGAAGCATAGGGTATCTCTTGCATGAGAGCCCTCTCCAAATCAGTCTTGGGAGACATCTCTTTGGAGAGAGTGATTCCTGAGCAAGCGGGTAAATTGCCACGCTTAGAATCTTCTATACTAAACCTCTTTAGTATAGTGTCAATGTACCTGGATTGGGACAATCCCAACATCCTTTAAGATCTATCTCTATATATCTTAATCCCTAGGATATAGGAGGCATCACCCAGATTTTTTATGGAGAACTTTTATGATAAGAAGAGATTGACCGAGTGTAGCATAGAAACATCATTTCCTATCAAGAGTATGTCATCTACGTACAATACGAGGAATACAACCTTACTCTCTACTACTTTCTTGTATATACAAGGTTCATCTACGTTTTTGACGAAGTCAAACTCTTTGAATGCCACATCAAAACGGATGTTCCAACTCCGCGATGCTTGCTTTAATTCGTAGATTGATTTAAGCAGCTTGCATACCTTTCCGTTGCTCCCACTATCTACGAAGCCCTCTGGCTGTGTCTTGTACACGCTCTATTCTAAATCACCATTTAGAAAAACGTTCTTGACGTCCATCTGCCAGATTTCGTAGTCATGGTATGCAGCAATGGCAAGTAGGATCTTCATGGACTTAAGCATAGCCGCTAGAGAAAAGTTTTCATCATAGTCGACACCTGGTCGTTGACGAAAACCTTTTGCTATAAGTCTAGCTTTGAATGTCTCAACCTTTCCATCTACACTAAGTTTCTTCTTAAAGATCCACTTGCTCCCAATGGGTTTTACCTCTTTAGGAGCAACTTCCAAAGTCCATACTTTGTTGGTGTATATGGATTCCATCTCAGATCGCATATCATCCAGCCATTTCACAGAGTCCCCACTTGTGATGGCCTGCTCGAAACTAGTTGGGTCAACTTCCATTATGCAATCCTCACTCCCATCATCTATGAGAAAACCGTAGTATCTCTCAGGTGGATGAGGAACCCTACTAGATCTACGGAGTGGCTGAGGATCGTCAGGGACTATCGAGTTCTCCAGTTCTACCAAATCATCAGTTGTAGTTTGTGTTGCTGGAACTTCTTCCAGTTCTACCTCATTGCCACTAATTTCTTTCAGAAGAAATTCCATTTCTAAAAAGGTTGCATGTTGAACAACAAATACCTTTTGTTCCTTACTGTGGTAGAATAGATATTCATGTGAATTCTTTGGATATCACACAACTTGCAAAGAACTAATCATGCCTCGAGTTTGTCCGGATTCTATTTTTTAACATAGGCCGGACAACCCCATATCTTAACTCGTTTAAGATATGGTCTATTTCCACTCCATATCTCATATGGTGTTTTAGGCACTGATTTTGATGGAACTTGATTCAATAGGTATGCAGCTGTCTCAAGTGCATAACCCCAAAAGGAAATATGTAACTCAGCAACACTCATCATAGAGCGCACCATATCTAATAGGATGCAATTTCTCTGCTCCGAAACTCCATTGTGTTGTGGTGTATACAGAGGAGTAAGCTAAGAGAGAATCCCATTCTCTTTTAAATAGTCACGGAATTCCATGCTCAAGTATTCTCCTTCCCGATCAGATCGTAGGATTTTAATACTTTTACCCGTTTGTTTCTCAACTTCGCACTTATATTCCTTGAATTTATCAAAAGCTTCAGATTTTTGTTTCAACAGGAACACATGTCCGAATCTTGAGAGATCATCGGTGAATGTAATAAAGTACGAGGAACCATTCCTGGCATGAGTATACATAGGACCGCATAAATCACTATGTATCAGTCCCAAAGGTTCAGTAGCTCTTTCTCCGTGTCTAGTAAACGGAGTTTTGGTCATCTTACCTTTGAGACATGACTCGCAAGTTTCATAAGATGTAAATTCAAACTGATTCAAATATCCATCATTATGCAATTTAGCTAGTCTTTTCACATTGATATGACCAAGTCTACAATGCCACATGAAGGATTCGTTCATTTCTGAACTTTTCCTCTTGTGTGTATTCTGTATATTTAGAACTGTAGTTTGATTTAGAACGTATATACCATTATACAACGTACCAAACCCAATCAACACTTGATTTAAGAAAATGTTCATAACATTTTTCTCTAATACAAGTTATATCCTTCTTTATCTAATAAAGAAATTGATATTATATTGCACATCATTTTTGGTATGAAATAACAGTCATTCAAAATCAATGTATTACCATTTGGTAATAAAAGGTGATATTCGTCAACTGCTTTGGCTGCAACAATTGTACCATTCCCTACTATGAGAGACTTATCACCATTTCCCAGTTCTCTACTTCTTCTTAACCCATGTAACATATTACAAATGCGGGATCCTGATCCGGTAACCAATACCCAGGATGTAGAGCATACTGAAAAACAGTTCTCAGTAACGAACACACCTGAAGAAGATGCATCATCATGCTCTTTCTTCGTTCGGGTTGCGTGGGAATCCTGATATTTCCTTATTCCTTGCTCAGACTTATGACAATCATAAGATAGAGCGGAACCAACGTTCCCAAGCTCAATATAATAAGCATGTTCGGTCAATACATCCATATTATCATCTTGATTAAGGCATGTCATGGTCGCTACCTGGAGAGAGAGAAGAAACACTTTAGGGTGCGCTCTTGCAAGATTAGATTGTTTATTATCTTATCTAATCAGGATGGCTCCCACCATTTTTATCAAATCTTCCTTCAAGCCCTAAAAGGTAAGATTAGCCGGAATTAATTACACCCTACAAGTTCACCAATCGTCCAGCCAGGCAGGTATTGGTACTTCGAGGGAGTCTCTCCATGTTTTCACACGAAACTAATTAAATAACCTCATTTCCGCAGGGGCATAACCCCGTTAATATCTTTCTTAGGCACCTACTGGATTAGCTAATTGTGAAGTGCAAAACTCTCAGGAGTAACTCTTACTCAGTGGGTATCGGGATCCAACTATCTCATAGAAGGTATGCAATCTCATTGCAAATTTCAACACTTGAAATCCCAATATCGGTTTTTACCCCAAGCGGTTTATAACCTTGAAAAGGTCAATAAACTATAGACCGCAAGTCAAGTTCAACCCGTTCATTTCGTAATTGAATTAAACCCACCCGCACGACCCTTGACAAGGTCAACAAGGCCGCACGACTACTCTAATCCAATCGCATCATATGCGGCAGATAAGCACTAATCAGCTACCGCACACTACGCCTTGACAAGGTCAACAAACACAGCACGAATACTGAATATAACCTATCTGAAATGACGGAGGTCTACGACTGGTTTTGAATAAAACCTTTAGCGTAATGAACTTGATATTGTTGTAGAATCGAGTGATTTGAAAAGGAGTAGTTTAACCTCCGCTTTTTAAAATCGAGTAGTTTTCAAAACAAACCGAGTGGGTTGTAGCATTTGCTAGTTTTGCTAAAGAGGTCACTCCCGGTGAAAGGATCTAGGCTCTTTCCTCATCGAATGAGATGCTGGATATTCATAAAAGAAGACCACTATGCAAAGCAAAAACTAGAGATACCTTTATGAAAAAAATTGATTCTACAACATCTTTAGATTTCTTTTCTTTTCATTAATCTCATTAATGATGTTCCATCATTTATGTTTTCTAAACATCACAGAAGAAACGAAAATAGAACGTGCGCTTATACCATCTGCATTTACCACGGGGCCCAGTCATGCACCGTTAGGTTGCTTAACTAACGACAGAGTGGGGGTAGGACTAGCGCGGGTGCAAAACATAAGCAACGTTTATTATATATATCATATATATATATAGAATTCGTCTCACGCAGTTATATGATCACACCACAGAACACAGGCAGCAGAAACAAACATATGAAATATTGGATATACTAGGGAGTCCGTGTTTTAAATTTAGCCAGTAATGAAAACTATGGATTCCACGGTCGTGATGAATAGCCAAACCCACATCCTTAGACCCCTACGAGAGTGGCAAACAACCTTGCCAATTCTAGAGTTAGAAGACCCGGTCTCGATTCCTCGAGATGGCCTCTCTCTGGACTCTGGAACTCGGTCATTTGTGCTCCCCGCCTTGGGTCTATCATAATACGGAAAAGTAAATAATATACATCAATGGTGACATCATTCTCAACCCAAAAGTTTCCCAATAAAAGAATATTACATACAATTTTTACATGAATGAAAATAGAAAGACTCTCATCTCACGTAAAAAAAACCCGGCTATTCAATCACGACGATCCAATATAACAAATCACAAGCAACACATAACATCACATGTCATCAACGTAAGTAAATATACGTATCTCTAATGTCGTGACATATAGCAATGAGATTGGGGATACACTGCATATTACACTTACGGTCGCAGAAAAGAAATGAAAACTATAATAATTAGAATCCGCATCAAACCTTAGACATCATAAACCCGGAATATCTCATATCTTGGATTTCATGCCTAACACAATAAATCTTGCATTTAAGTCTCAAATTGAAAACACTTTTCAATAGTCAGTCGGGTAATTCAACAAGATTCCTGATATAATGATCAAATACCCGTCGGAAACTTTAATAGATTGTCGCACCCCCAATGTCGTCAACGAAGTGCACTTAGGCTGAACACCGCGGCGGCGAACACCCGAATGGATGCTTTTGCATACGGTGTTCTCCTATAGTCACTTGGTCGGGGCTATCTAGTAGTGTTTTCCGGCGACTATTCGCGTACAATACGAGATTGCGATAGAGTTTTGATCCGCATCGAAACTCCGTGGCAATCGATCAAAAGAGACTAAAACACGAGATTTACAAAACACAAAGTAGTTTTCACAAAACTAATTAATGTGGATTCCAAATATTGTATAACATATTATAAAAATCTAGATGTATTAAACTTTTCAATCAATTATCAAACACCCACAAATCACAAAGATCTCAACAACTTGAGCCTCACTAAAATACCCAGAATGTGCCAAATATCACAATGGAGCAGCACAAGAAGCATGATCCCTCAATCCCCCAAACTTGCGGCGGAACCACGGCCAAACTAGGGTTTATACCGCGATTTCGTGGCGGTTTAAGGGAATTGGGGCCTCGCACTTCTTGGGGATCCATCAAATACCCTGCACGATTTTCTGCATATTTTTAATTTGAAAAATATCGACTTTTGAAAAAATGGACAGAAACATCAAAAATGCGGGTTTTTGAACTTCGATCGAACACTTTAATGTCGTCAAGACTTTGCCTAATGCTCTAGCTTGGCTCTGATACCATGAAAGTGTGTCTTAGCACCTCTACTAGGTTTCCACATACATCAAGTATGAAATTTTAAAAAAAACTAGAGGTCTAAGCTACACTAACCTAGAATCAAACTAGAGAATTAGGGTTTGTAAGCAAGTAAACAAGGTTTACACTAAATGAGGAAAGAATACTGTTGGAGTTTCTTAGCACCCTCACTAGGTTTTGACAAGTATCATGTAATTTAAAAAAAATCTAGAGTACTAAGGAACAAAAACTTAGAATCGAACTAGAGGATTAGGGTTAAACTAAGTTAACATGCTAAGTATCATATACAAAATAATGTCTAACACTAAGAGAAAAAGAACTACAACCTTTGTAGACGTCTCCTTCTCTTCTATAGCTCCGTGTAGATGTTCTTGGACTCCTTGGTTCCACTCGAAGCTCGGAACACTTTCACTTGTAGCCTTCTTTTTCCACGATGATCTACCCGGAGTTCCTTACACTCAAGCTCTAACTTCACTAAACTAAGTCGAAGTGAGGCTAACAACCTATACAAGTGTGCTAGACTAATATAGATTGATGAAGTGGGTATTTTTCTCACTAAAGATCCTTTCTTTTTCTTTCTCTTTCACTCACTAGAAAAATGTAGAGAGCTTGGAGGAAGAAGGAGTAAATAGCTAAGCATAAGAGAGAGAGAGAGAGAGTCACACTCACAAACACATATGAGCCATGGAAAATATCTTAGATATTTTTGAGAGAGTGAGTTAGTGGAGAATTAAATAATAAACCGTGGTTAATTAGACATTTTCAAAGAAGAGAGTAGAAGCATGAGATCAACCATGAGTTTATCATTTAATTTCCATTTTCTCAATATCAAATATCTAATATATATTCCTATGTGAGTCTTGTATAGCCATGTCCAATGTATCATCCACCATGACACATGCACACATGTATATGTATATAAATCCATACAAATATACATGTATACATGCACACAAAAGAAAGGAATTAGTAATGAGCAATTAGTCATCATATTAAATCAACACTTGATTTAATAATCCGGTCATATCACATATAACCCGACCAATAGAAAATCCAGATTAAAATACGGTATCATATACTCATATTAATCAAGCTCCCGCACATATCTCCATATGTGCCCTACTTCGTTTCGCCTGAGCTCGGAAACCCCTATGTGGGACTCTAAGACTCGTTAATACGCTAGTAGTAGGTAGTGATCATATCAGATACCCACAAACCGTCAACGGTACTAGCTGCACATAACGGCTCCCAGGTATTGAGCGAACAAAAGAATAACAAGCAAACTTTTCCAAACTCCCGTAGAGCCAACCAGCAGCACTTATCGTACAGTCCGGTCTCTTCGTATGATATATTGCATATTGAGTCAAGGGATGGAATCATCGAGCCCTAATAACTCAATAAGTCATGCCGATATATGGCCTATAACATGTCAAGAAACTACTGATAACACTTATCAGTAAATCTCATCAGTCCTGGCCAGGGACTTTAAGTTATAGCCAATCGCGCATAGTACAACATCAACACCCAATACCGAGAGAGACGAAACCCCTCCTATCACTCATTGCCTCCATGTGTCTCGGGACTGTACCCAAAAGCCACCTGTTTGCATGACTCAGTAGAGTCGTGGTAGGGTGGAAATCAAAGCACAGTGGGAGAACACACAAGACTCTATGACGATCTCGGGTCTACAGACTAACCTGTACAAGTGTCACCTGAGAACTGCTATCCGACGATAGATATAATACTATATAGGAGTTCTCAGCGAGTCCGTTCAGTGTACTCAATCTCCAATGAGCACCCGTATACAATCTTTGATGTCAAACGCCAATGGATATGGGATCATTCATCGCCCCCTCAACGGGGTCAAGAAACGTATATGTTGGTCTACTCTGGAATATCGATGCCCCGTCTCGATACACCCACGACTAGGAACAATTAAGGATACGCTTATAGACTGCTCATGCCCCACTAGTATGATCTGCATCATAATCATGGTAGTCAAGCTGATATCCTAAAGGTTTTATCAACATGTTTCAAATGAACAGTATACACAATCAAGTGAACATGTTAAGAAAAAGAGTAAAAAAATATCATACTATCATGTTGAGAAAGAAAGTCCTATATATATATACATACCCAAGCATCCACTATACAAATAATGGCCTCTAGGGCATATATATATCCAACAATCTCCCACTTGCACTAAGGCTAATTATTGGCGTATCTCATACCCAACATCTCAAAAAGTCGCTCATGTTGCGGCTGTGCAAGGGCCTTGGTGAGTGGATCCACGGTGTTATTCTTCGTATCTGCTCTCCGAATCAAGATCACGCGGCGATCAACAATCTCCCAGATCAAATGATATCGCCTCAGGATGTGTCTGGATCGTTGATAGGACCTGGGATCTTTGGCCAATTCCATAACCCCATTATTATCATAATACAATGGTATTGGATTAATGATAGTGGGAACTACTCTTAGTTCCGAGATGAACTTCCGCATCCATACGGCTTCCTTGGAAGCATCATTTGCAGCAATATACTCAGCTTCCATCGTTGAGTCTGCAACGGTGTCCAGTTTGGAACTCTTCCAACAAACCGCCCCTCCATAGAGGGTAAATACAAACCCTGAGATAGATTTGTTGTCATCCTTATCACTCTAGAAGCTCGAATCAGTAAAGGCCTCCATCTGGAGATCCCCATTACCATACACCAAGAACATTTCTTTAGTCCTTCGTAAGTACTTAAGAATCTTCTTCACGGTTGTCCAGTGTTTCTCTCCTGGATTGGATTGATACCTGCTTACTACACATAGTACATAAGCTACATCAGGACAAGTACATAACATCGCATACATTATAGATCCTACGGCAGAAGCGTAGGGTATAATACTCATGCGAGCTCTTTCTTCATCAGACTTTGGACAAAAGTCCTTGGAGAGAGTGATTCCGTGACAAGCGGGTAAAGCAACTCGCTTGGAATCTTCCATACTAAATCTCTTTAGGATGGTGTTAATGTAACTTGATTGGGACAATCCAAATAACCTTTTAGATCTATCTTTATAGATCTTAATGCCCAAAATGTACGAGGCATCACCCAGGTCCTTCATGGAGAACCTTTGTGATAAGGATAGTTTGATGGATTGTAGCATAGAAATGTCGTTTCCTATCAAGAGAATGTCATCCACATACAATACGAGGAATGTGACAGTACTCCCTACAATCTTCTTATAAATACAAGGTTCATCTGCATTTTTGATAAAATCAAACTCTTTGATTGCATCATCAAAGCAGATGTTACAACTCTGTGATGCCTGCTTTAATCCATAAATGGATTTAAGCAACCTACATGCTTTCTTGCTACTCCCACTATCAACGAAGCCTTCTGGATGATCCATAAAAATGCACTCTTCTATATCACCATTTAGAAATGCAGTTTTAACGTCCATCTACCAGATTTCATAGTCGTAGTGAGCAGCAATAGCAAGTAGGATCCTAATGGATTTAAGCATTGTTACTGGAGAGAAAGTCTCATCATAGTCCAATCCTGGTCTTTGACGAAATCCTTTTGCTACAAGCCTTGCTTTATAGGTCTCCACATGTCCATCTACACCGATGTTTCTCTTAAAGATCCAATTGCACCCTACGGGTTTTACCCCAGAAGGTGCAACCTCCAAAGTCCATACTTTGTTGGTGTACATAGACTCCATTTCAGATCTCATGGCATCCAGCCACTTCACTGAGTCACCACTCATGATAGCTTGCTGAAAACTAGTAGGGCCATCATCATCCATGATGCAATCTTCTCTATCACTATCAATGAGAAAACCATAGTATCTCTCCGGTGGGTGAGAAGTCCTACTAGATCTACGGAGTGACTGATATTCATAAGGTTCTATTGCAACTTCAAGTTCAACCAAATCATTATTAGTAATTTGTGTCTCTAGAACTTTTTCTAGTTCTACCGCATTGCCATTAGTATTATTTGTAAAAAAATCATTTTCTAAAAATTTGGCTTACTAAGAAACAAACACTCTTTGTTCCTCCTTGTGGTAAAAAAAATATCCATATGAATGTTTTGTATATCCCACAAATGTACACAGAACCGATCGTGTCTCGAGTTTGTCTGGATTCTGCTTTTTAACAAAAGAAAGACAACACCCACTATGCAACCTTATTATATGTAAAGGCAATGCTTATGTTCCTCAGCGAGTCTTTATAATTGGGTCCCGTCAGTTTATTTTTCTCAAATAGAAGCTTAAGTCCAGTCATGGGTATCTGCCATTACGAGAGAGAAAATAATACACTCAGCGAAAGCTCTTGCAAAGATTAGATTGGTTATTATCTTATCTAATCAATATCACCCACTGCTTTTACCAAATTTTCTTTCAAACTTTAAAAAGAAAATTAGCCAGGATTAATTATGTTCTACAAGTTCGCTAACTGGTCAGCCAAGCCAGTGTCGGTACTTTGAGGGAGGTTCCCCGTGCTTTCTCATGGACGTAATTAAAATAAACCTCGTTTCCCTAGAGGCATAATCCCGTTGACACCTTTCTAAACACCTACTGGATTAGCTAATTGTAAAGTGCAAAACTCTCCTGAGAGTAACTCTTACTCACAGTGGGATCGGGATCTAACTATCAACATAGAAGTTATGCAATCTCATTGCAAATTTCAACTCTTGAAATTCCCGATATGGTTTTTACCCCTAGCAGCTTATGACCTTAACTATGATCAACAAATCATAAGCACTAGTCAAGTTCTACCCGTCATTTCGTGATTAATTAGACCCACTCATATGACCCTTAACTATGGTCAACAAAGTCATATAAATGTCTTAATTAATCGCATCATATGCCGTGTAGGAAGACATCACTTAGTTACCGTACACTACGCCTTAACTATGGTCAACAAACGTAACACGAATACTAAGTACTCTACTTCCTAAAAAGATGTAGGGTTGCGGATGGTTCTTAAGAAAACCTTTAACGCTTTAAACTTGATCTCGTTGTAGAACCAAATAATTTTAAAAGGAGTGGCTTAAGCTCCGCATTTTGAAACTTGCTTTTTCATAAAAAGGCTGAGTGGGTTTCAAATTCGATTCTACAACATCTTTAGGTTTCTTTTTCTTTACATTAATCCAATTAATGTAGTCCCATCATTTAAGTTCCTAAGCATCACAGAAAGAAACGAAAATAGAACGTACGCTTATACCATCCGCATTCGCCACAGGATCCTGTCATGCACCGTTAGGTTACTTAACTAACAGCAGAGCGAGGGCAGGACTAGCGCGGATGCAAAACATAAGCAACATTTATTATATATCATATATATAATATACCATTCGTCTCAGCATATAAAATGATCACATCACAGAGCAGCATCAGCAGAAGCACATATATGAAAATATAAGATATACTAGGAGGTCCGTATTTTATATTTAGCCAACGATAGAAAATACAGATTCCACGGTCATGATGAATAGCCAAGCCCACACCCCTAGACCATTACGAGAGCGGCAAGCGACTCTGCCAATTCTAGAGTTAGGAGACCCGGTTTCTACTCCTCGAGATGGCCTCCCACTGGACTCTAGAACCCGGTCACTTGTGCTCTCCACCATGGGTCTATCCTAATACGGAAAAGTAAATAATATACATTAATGGTGACATTATCCTCAACCCGGAAGTGTCCCAATAAAAGAATATTACATACAATGAATTTTACATGAATGAAAAGAAAAACTCTCATCTCACATAAAACCCCCGGCTATTCAATCATGAAGATCCTATACATCATATCGATTCAGCAACAGAATAACCATCACAGATCATCAACGTAAGTAAATATGCGAATACCCAATGTCGCCGACATATAGCAACGAAATTAGGGATATATATATTACAATTACGGCCGAAGAAAAGAAATGTCAAACTACAACATTGGGAATCCGCACTCTCCTTAGGCATCGCAAACCTGGAATATCTCATATTCCGGATTTCATGGTTAACCTAGTAGATCTTACATTTAAGTCTCAAAATGAAAACACCTTTTCAAAAGAAGTCGGGTAATTCAACAAGATTCCCGATATCCACCGAGACTGAAATGTTAGATTTACAAACAACCAATTAACTTTCTCAAAACTAATTAGTGTAGATTCCAAACATTGTATCACACACAGAAATATCTAGGCGATGTTAAACATTTCGATCGATTCATCAAACACCCACAAATCTCAGAGATATCAACACTTGAGTCTCACTTAAAAATACCCAGAAAGTGCCAAATATACCTACGGAGTATCACAAGAAGGGACAATCCCTGCCTCACCAACTGTGCTGCAGAACCACGGCTAAACACATGGTTTTGTCGCGGTTGCGCGACCGTTTGGTCGAGTTGGGTGCTCTTTCTTCTTGGGGATCCATAGAAAACCCTGCACAAATTTCTGCATATTTTTAAACTAAAAAATTCTAACTTATAATAAAGCACCTCAAGTATGCAATTTTAAAATAATCTAGAGTGCTAAAGAACACAAACCTAGAATCAAACTAGAGGATTAGAGTTAAACTAAGTTAACATGCTAAGTATCATAAACAAAATAGTGTCTAACACTAAGAGAAAAAGAACTACATACTTTGTATACCTCTCCTTCTCTTCTATAGCTCTGTGTAGATGTTTCCTTGGTTCCACTCGAAGCTTGAAACACTTTTGCTTGTAGCCTTCACTGTCCACGATGATCAACCCGGAGTTCCTTACACTCAAACTCTACCTTCACTAAACTAAGTAGAAGTGATGCTAACAACCTATACAAGTGTACTAGACTAATATAGATTGATGAAGTGGGTATTTTTCTCACTAAAGATTGTTCATCGCCGAAAGACGCGACTGGGACGTTGGGACGTCCAGGCTGAATTTTGAGGGCAGATGCTATTTGGATTTATCCGTCCTCCTCTCCAAAAATGCTAAGTTGATTTATGGCACCGTATATCGGAGGTTTGGACGGATGCGGCCGTTGTAGCAGATTTCGTCAGATTCCCCCTCATTTTGCGAGGGGTTTTCTATCGTGGGGATGCTCTTCTCTGTAGGCGCAAGCCCCTGCAGTTAATTAAGTTACCGCATCGCGATAACCATTTTCTCCTGCTCCGGAAGTTCACTTCGTGTCGTGTGTGTTTTTGTTTTTTTAGATTGCCCATGGATTGTATACGGAGAATAATTTATGTTGTCGCCCGTAGGGCGTGGATTAGCCCAAATCCGTATATCTTAGATTTGGGGTTTTCTATTTAAAGGATCGTTAATCTATTTTGAGATTAAGATCGACTTAAATGTATGTGAGCATTTGGCAGCTCGATTTGTTTTTGTTAAGGATACATTAGTCCAATTTGAGACTAAGATCTACTTAACAAGGTTTTAGGATCATTTTTGTTTCAGATTCAACAGGAGAGCGTTTAGGCTCTGTTGTTTTAGTTTAAGAACGTTTTGATCCGTTGATCGCCATTTTGGAGGCGAAGTTCTAGTTTGAGGACATCTCGGTCTGTTGATCACCATTTTTGAGGTGAGATTTTAGTTTAAGGACATCTCGGTCCGTTGATCACCATTTTGGAGGTGAGAGTTTAGTTTAAGGACATCTCGATCCGTTGTTAGTTTAGGGACATCTCGATCTATTGTCAATCTTGCGTGCACATGTATTTGTTACATAGCGGGATGAGCAACGATGATATGCGATGCATCCAGCCTAGGATGTGGTTTGATTTGGGATGTTCACGTCAATTTGGGAAGAGCACCAAAAAGCAGTTGGTTGTCGGGACCCGCAACCTCTCTGAAGACGTTGAGGAATTACAACGACATGTACCAGAAGTGTAGAGAGATGTAATCTTGAACCAATTCCAGTATTTGAGGGGGAAAGGATTAATGGTAAACCCAGGAATCATTAGTCGTATTTTGAGACTAAGATTTCCTCGGGAGGATGTGGGATGAGTATCGTTTTGGATATCATCAGTTGGAAGATCAATAGTCATATTTGGGACTAAGATCAGTTTGAGAAACATGAGCACAAAGGCTTGGTCGATTTGGAGATCAAAGAAGTTTTGATCTCGGGAAGACTTAGCCAATTTGTGACTAGGTTTGGGTCTTCATATTTACCCCTATGTGCTAAACACTAGTAAATGTAGTACTCACGTGTATCCCGTGTGAGGCATTAGACCAGTGTTAAACATTGAACTTTGGAGGCGCTCACGTGTGAATCACGTGAGACGTCCCAAAGTGGGCGATGTTCTTTGGGTTTTATTCCCTCCTTTTTTATATAAGTGATAAGCACTTGATTGGAGATCGCGTGCAAGACACGTGACTGCCCCAGGAGGCACTTCTTGTTCGTCTTTTAAGCGTTTGCGTGGGAAACACGTGTGGTTCTCGTTATACTGCTTAAACACTAATGAATCATCGTTCTTTCTTTCTGGGTGTTTGGAGATTTTGATCTCATGTTAATGACCCTAGGATTTTGAGGATCTCATGTCTCTTATTTTGTAAGAATTAAATTCTTTTTATAGGGTTAAATCCTAGTTTTCATGTGTTTTGTAAGAATCAAATTCTTTGAACTCAATTCTTTCCCCTAGGTTTTGAATTTGCATGACAGAATCTCCCCGATGAGAATTAAATTCTCAACTTATGGGCAGATCTGCTTCTACAAATCTCAACCAGAGGAACAACTAAGTTCTTGCATGAAGGGTTAAACCCTTAGAGAGGAAAAAAAGAGACAGGATGATCTCTGAGTTTTGTTTTCTTTTTTCCTAGGGTTTCAATGAAACAAGTCTTCTTTTGTCATAATTAAATTCTCTGTTTCTTTTGAAGCTCCTCTCTCTTTCTTTCTTTCTTTTTTAAAAGCTTCTAAGGGGGTTCCTTTTTGTTCACTCTCCTCTCTCTCTCTTCACTCTCTGTCCTCCCTGAGACTTGAAGTCTCTGGTCCCTTATGTAGTGGAGAGAAGTTTGTTTAATTCTAAGAAAATCACTCATTGAGAGATCCTAATTGATTTAATTGGTTTCAGAATTGACTTGGGGAATTTTGCCCACCTATAGATCTTTGATCCAAGGGTTACTGGTTTACAGAACATATTTTTCTTGTTTTTAACAAAATTGGGGAAATATTTTCCCATATGCAGAATCTTAAACTCGCGAATGCGTCGTTCGTGAGACTCACTTCACTTGAACAGGTTCTAAATCGACGGTTTTGCTTAGATCTGTAAAATAGTAATTTTCTAAACCATCATTGGATTTTTAATTCAAGGATGCTCGGCTTAACAGAGCACAATCTTTCTTTGTTTAGAAAGATATGGAAAATATTTTTGTCACGACCCGAATTTGGTGCGTGACCGGCACTTAGATTGTATGACATCTAAAGCTGCCAACACAATCCGAGTAAGCCAGAAAACCTAGATCAAAACCCTAATTGCGGAATTAAGAAGTTTACAGTTTAAAGTAAAAAGAATGAGGTAGCATGTCGAATAATTTTTTTAGAGTTGAAATTTAAACAACAGATTTAGCATTAAAAATTTCGACAACACCTCTCTATTAATTATATATAAAAGCAGTTATATAATGTTTAAATATATGGCGTTCCTAATTGGGAGCACAACAACATACAACGGCGGAAAACAACCCACGCAATAACCATACGACGCTCAAAAGCGAAGAATCACATGCATAAAATAAAGGAGCATAACTAACATAACTGATCAATCTCTTCAAACGAGTCAAAACATATACAAGTATGCCTCGTTCTAAGTCAAAATATACAGGGTCTGATGGAGTGATACTAGATCCAAAATACATATATCAAAAATAGGTGGTTACCGCATAGGTAACCCACCTAGCAAGATAAGCGATAAAAGCTGACAAGTGGATCCGCACTGCTGCTATGCGTCCACGCGTCTCCTGCAAGAAACTAAGGCATAACAGATGTGAGTTTCCAACTCAGTGAATAAACTAACATCTAACAGTTGATATTGTAAGCATGACGAAATAAAGCTAAAAGCAAACAAGTAACATGATGTATGATAGCACATTGACGCATGAATATGTACTAAATGAATGTATAAAATAACACTGAAATCTCATCAAATATTTCAGAATGTTGGACTTTTCCAAATAAGATTCATTTGTTCGTGTCCAACATTGACACAAATCTTCTGTTTTAGCAGGCATCGTTCCCTGAACGATCCTGTCAATCAACAACATCGGTCGATATCCTCCAGATATCCACCGTGTTTTACAACAATCTCCGGTATCGAATGTCCTCGCTAGGCTCCCCGCCTCAAATGTGGCTTTCCTATCTCTCGGTCTCGACCGGGTCCACCATGTATCCGACTGTATATCCCCCCACTCAGTCTTGATTACGTATAAATCCGCAACCGTATAGCCTCCCCATTCGGTTTGGAGAAAATCTAAATCATAAAAACAACTCATGGTGGACATATCTCATCATTCAAGAAAATTAATCGAATAGGACCAGTAATGTATAAAACTCAAAACAGAAATCCTTGAAATCCTATATATGTGATGGTAGGGTAGTAATAATTTAAAATAAGATATGATATATATTGTATTAACAAATATGCATAACGGTGTGCAATAGATTACATGTAACATATAAAGTTCTAATGTATATGTGACATATCAATTATCGATGAGGTGTGGTGTAACATGTATATAGGTGCAAGTGCAACAAAACTCATCGATAATAGTGCAAGTATCCTAACAAGTGTTAAGCAGCTACAATTTATGGTTATGGATACCTAATATGAACTACTATGTTTAAACATAAAACACTATGAATAGAAAGCAATTATAACCAATTTCTAGTTACGGGCGTTATACGCCATCCATACAATGTCTCCCGGTAGATGTTTAGTCTACTCACCGGAATAGGTCGAATCTACTCAGATATTATCAATCCCTTTTCTTTCCTTGCGGCCTCCGAAGTCCCCGCGGTCAAACCTAACATCGAAAATAATTTTTCGTATAAAAGCGGCTAAAAATCTGATATGGTGAAAACGTGTAGCTAACGAATTTATATTCTATGTACTACGTGAGAATATCGCGAACTATCTAAAATCTATGCTAACATAAGCTAACCCCATTTTGTTCATAATTGGAAAAACAGAAATCGTGATACAAAATATCTGTATCGTATTTAGAACTATAACGAAAATAAGCAATTTACCTCCAAATTTTATATACAGAAAATATAACATAATCAAACTATACCAGATACCCTAAAATACATACAGAGGGCTACCCAAAAAAAATCAACATCCAACTCCTATAAAAAATCGGCGAGATCGGGAAAATTTGGATTTTCACCGGTCGTAAATTCCTAGAATAGGTTCATGTTTCTAATGTACACTCTAGGTCCAATCTACAAGTCTACTGTATTATTTGATTTTGTTAAAGATTAACCAAATTATAGCCGATTCAAAACAGAGCAAGAATCTAACAAAATACGATATATGCCGATATTCTACATCCTACTCTAAACAGTACTGTAATTAAAATCTATAGGGTTGGAAATTATACCAATTTGAAAGATCAACCGAATGGCTCTTCAAGAAATTCATAATTCCATAAGGTCCTAGCTTGAGGGTTTGAGTTGAGGAACACAAATACTTAGCATTTCTTTTCTATTCTCTTTCTTAAGTGAGGTCTAGGACTAAGCTAGGTAATTTGTTTCCAATTTTAATATATCAACTGAAACAAATATGAAAAAGATAAGGATAAGGAATGATAAGGTTAGGAGGAGGTGTCACCGTGAAGGATGGTATGAAATCATGCAAGTAGGATGTGTAGGTATTAGGTTTAATCTAAGCTATGATGTCTATGAGGTTTGAATTAGTCTTAACCATGGCCTAACACATTTATATAATAACCCTCACATAATATTAGTTAACACAAGGAAGCTAAAATTTTCACTAAAACCCTTCCCTAAAACTAATGTTGCCACTAAACACTTTTATTACTTAACTACTTTAACTACATATAAAAAGGTCTTATTATTAAAATAAAATTTTAAAATAACATTTTTAATTAAATAAATAAAATAATTAATTATTTAAAATATTCCGAAGCGTTACAATATTCCCCCTTAAGAAAATTTGGTCCCCGAATTTAAAACTTAAGTGCACGTACCTTCAAAAAGATGCGGGAATTTATTTCGTATGTCATCCTCGGACTCCCGAGTGACTTCCTCGCTATTTGTTCCTTGCCAAAGAACCTTTACGGATGGAAGTACCCTTGATTTCAGTTTCTTTACCTGTCGGTCTAGAATAGCTACTGGCTGCTCAGTGTAGAATAAATCCCGCTCAAGCTGTAGAGTCTGATGCTGGATAGCGTGAGAGGAATCGTGAAGGTACTTTTGAAGCATAGACCGTGGAACATATGATGCACATCGGGAAAACTTGGTGGAAGTGCTAATTGGTAGGCTACAGCACCCACCCTCTCCAGAATCTTATAGGGCCTGACATATCTTGGACTGAGCTTCCCATTCTTACTGAAACACATCACACCCTTCATCAGAGAGACACGGAGGAACACATGATCTCCCACATCGAACTCGAGTTGGCGTCGATGACGATCAGCATAAGATTTCTTCCTTCTCTGGGCCGCTCTTATCCTGTCCCGTATCAACTGGATCTTTTCTGTAGTTTCCTGCACTAACTAAGCTCTGTCCAACAAACGGGCGATCGAAACTTTCTCCCATACAATGCCTCGAGGGGTGCCATCTGAATCGTCTCCTAAAAGCTGTTATTGTAGGAGAACTCTATCAAGGGCAAGTGACGATCCCAACTACCACCGAAATCTAGAATGCAAGCCCGGAGCATATCCTCAAGAGTCTGTATGGTCCGCTCTGACTGACCATCTGTCTGCGGGTAGAAAGCCGCACTAAAACTCAATCGGGTGCCTAGAGCCTCTTGAAGTTTCTTCCATAGTCGGCTAGTAAACTGGGTGCCTCTATCGGACACAATGCAAGTCGAAACTCCATGCAATCGCACAATCTCGTCAATGTAGATCTGGGCATACTGCGCATATCCATAAGTCGTCTTCACTGGAAGAAAGTGAGTTGTCTTTGTCAATCGATCCACAATCACCTAGATGGAATCATACCCTCTGCTAGACCTGGGCAGGCCCACAATAAAATCCATGAAGATTTGCTCCCATTTCCACTCCGGAACGGGCAAAGGCGGTAATTCTCCTGCCGGCCTCTGGTGCTCGGTCTTGACTTTGCTGGAAAGTCAGGCATCTCGAAACAAAATCGGTGACATCTCTCTTCATCCCTTCCCACCAGTAGACATCTCTCAAGTCATGATACATCTTGGTGGAACCCGGATGAACACTATATACCGACTGATGCGCCTCTTCTAAGATCTCACATCTCAGTCCCTCAGAACCTGGTACACAAAGACGAGTCCCAAATCGTAGCATTCCATGGTCATCGATCACGAACTCTGACTTGCTCTTGATCTCTGACAAGCGAGCATCTGCGGACTGTGCCTCTCGGATGCGATCAAGTAACTGTGGACGGGTGCGAATATGAGCAAGCTGTACCCCTATCAATGTAAACTCAAATTGTACTCAACCGTCACATAGAATCTGCCAATCTGTGCCAGACTTTCTATGAACTGCGCTCAAATAAGATAAACTACCTCCAGGCCTCCGACTCAAAGCATCTGCCACAACATTCTCTTTGCCTGGATAATAAAGAATCTCACAGTCATAGTCCTTCACGAGCTTCATCCAGCGACGCTGCCTCAAATTCAGATCTCGCTGTTGAAAGATATACTTTAAGCTCTTATGGTCCGTAAATATCTGGCACGACTTAATGCCTCCCTATCTTGAGTGCAAAGACCACCGCGACCATCTCTAAGTCATGAGTGTGATAGTTCTGGTCGTGCTTCTTCAACTGCCGAGAAGCATAAGCGACGACCCTGCCATGCTGCATCAACACACAACCTAAACCCACTCGAGAGGCGTCGCAATAAACAACAAAGCCACCTGACCCTGAAGGCAAAGATAAAACTGATGCAGTCGTCAAGCGATTCTTCAACTGCTGAAAACTCTGCTCGCATGCCTCTGTCCAAAGAAATTGAACTTCCTTCCGGGTTAACCCGGTCAGCGGTGCAGCGATACAAGAAAAATCCTGCAGAAAACGTCGGTAGTAACCGGCCAAACCCAAGAAGTTGCGAATCTCCGTAACTGATACAGGCCTGGGCCAGTGCTGTACTGCCTCGATCTTCTTTGGGTCCACACGTATGCCATCTCTCGTAACCACATGACCCAAGAAATCCACACTATCCAGCCAGAAAGCACATTTGGAGAATTTAGCGAATAGCTGGTGTTCCCTCAAAATCTGCAACGTAATTCGCAAGTGCTACTCATGCTCCTCACGACTACGGATGTATACAAGAATATCGTCAATGAATACGATAATAAACTGATCAAGAAACGGCCTGAATATGCGATTCATCATATCCATGAAAGCTGCTGGGGCATTGGTGAGCCCGAATGACATCACCAAAAACTCATAATGCCCGTAGCATGTACGAAAAACAGACTTCAGAATGTCATCTTTTCGAACTCTCAATTGATAATACCCGGACCGCAAATCGATCTTTGAGAAATAACCAGCTCCCTGCAGCTGATCGAATAAGTCATCAATACGAGGTAATGGATACCTATTTCGCACCGTAATTCGGCTCAGCTGCCTATAGTCGATGCACAATCTCATGCTTCCATCCTTCTTCTTAACGAACAGGACAGAAGCTCCCCACGGCGATACACTTGGACGAACAAGTCCTCTATCAAGAAATTCTTGCAACTGACTCTTGAGCTCCTTCAGCTCCGTCGGGGCCATCCGATAGGGCGGTATAGAAATAGGCTCCGCACCAGGAATCAAGTCAATGCAAAATTCGATATCGCGTTCAGGCGACAATCCTGGTAACTCAGCAGGGAACACATCAGGAAATTCTCGTACGATCGGAACCTGATCCAATGGGACCTCAGCGGCTCCCACGTCCTGAATAAATGCTAAGAAACCATGACACCTTCTTCAAGAGCCGTCCCGCACAAAGAGCAGAAATCAGGTTAGCAAGAGTTACACTGTAATTTCCCTGCACAACAAAAATCGGCTCGTCTGGAAAACAGAATCTGACCGCTTTTCCCCGATAATCAATGTAAGCATGACAAGCGGCCAGCCAATCCATACCGAGAAGTACATCAAAATCTAACATATCCATGGAGAATCAAATTGACTAATGAATCCCTATTACCAATACGTATGGAACAGGACCTGAATACATGTCGGGATACAAAAGAATCCCCCACAGGAGTAATCACGACAATTGGTAACTCTAATAATGACAAATTTCTCACTAGAGAAAGTGCAAAGTGTGCAGACACGTAAGAGTGCGTAGAACCTGGATCAAATAAAATATGCGTGTCTATGGAACATACTGAAAGAGTACATGTCACAACTGCATTGGATGCCTGGGTATCCTGTGGAGTCAAATCGAAAACCCAAGCCTGGCCTCTACCAGCATCCTGACGTCTTCTCCCTCGGTCTCCTTGTCCTCTCTGAATACGTCCTGCAAAACCCCGACGTCGCGGTGCAGCGGCCTGGCGCATAGTACCAACTGGTGGAGGAAGTAATGCCATCGAAGTAGAAGGTGGAGGGGGTAAAGAAACCTATGGAGATACAGTCTCTCCATAGCGTCTACACTTTCTAACCCAATGCCCTGGAAGTCTGCAACTAAAATATGTAGATGGGGGCCTCTGCTCCTCGGGGTATGAGCTAAACATCTGGCCCTGAGCCCAACTTCAACCAAAGTTGCGGCCTAGAATGTGTCTGCCTCGACCTCTGCTAAACTTCCTGGTAACTCACCCAATAGGTCTGGTCCTCTTCGGTTCAGGAACAATCGTTGTCTCGTTCAGACGCTCCTCCACTCGCATCGCTGCGTCCATGGCCTGTGTATAAGTATCGAAATGATGGGAGCCTATAGTAAGGAACAACTATATATCCAGGCTCCTCACAAACCTCTTCACCCTGAGCTCCTCCGTGGGAACTAAGTATGGAGCATAGTGTGATAACTGGGTGAACTGCAAATCATACTCTACCACAGTGATAGATTTTGTGCGTGTTCTAGTTTAATTACCGCAATCAGGACGGTTTCGCTTTGTAGCTAGTCGGATGAGTACGGGTCGATCCACAGAGAGATGGGAGCCTTTTTCTTTATGTTTTCACGAGTTAAGTCCAAATATGTTCAGGTTTGTTTAAGATTAGCTAATTAGAAATGAATGATAAGAGAACTTGTTAAGGGTTAGGATTTGGTTAGTTTGAGTTAGGAGGTCGCTCATTTAATTCATTTGCCACTCTTAATATCGATGTTACGGTAATCGGCAACAACGAGGATTAGCACGACTAAGAAGGAAACTTGCGAGTATAAGCTAGACTTCCCAACACTTAGTTTCCTCTTTTTGGTCCTTGTCCGTCCGTTCTTGGCTCTTAGTCCTAACCTCAGGTTGATTCAACCACAGCCGGTCTCACTAGGGTATCACCGCTATTATAAAGAATAAGGTGCCGTAGGGAGCGGATTGTGGTTCAATTAACGGGAGTTCGAATCAAGATGTTGGGCAAAGAAAAGAGTGAGGGAGATTTCCTTCTCTCAAACTTTCCTTTTTCTACCCTAACAAGTGAGAAATTACTCACCCATTATAAAAGATAAATAAAATGAAACAAAGAAAGAAAGATAATAAGAATTGAGGTAGAAAATCACAACTAGCTATTTGGGACCTCACTTAGGCAAGGATCACACTAAGCATCATGGTTGTAAGGATAAAAGAAAATAGAAGAGAATAAAACAACAAAAAAATAACAACAATTACTTTTAACAATTACAATCAAAATAAAGAACTAAATTACAAATCATGCATGTAGAAAAAGAATACTTCTTTCATTCTTCAACACTCAATAAAGCTCACACAAGTTTTAATGGAGGAAGATGAAGAAAATACACTCTTATTGAAGACTAAACTAAAACCTAATACAAAAATTACTACCCTTGGCTCTGGCTCGAACTGGGCTATTTATAGGCATGTTTCTAACACAACAGGAATAACATATAAGCCCAAATATAATTACAGAAATAACCCCAAAATTGCATCAGATGAGGACACGTGTCCGCCGCGGAACCGCTGCCATAGTGGGCATTTGGCCGCGGAACCGCGGTGGGTTGGTGGCCAAACCCTGTCGTTTTCCTGTCTCTGGTCTTGCATTCATTTTTCCTTGTGTCTGAAAACTTTAAACTGCAATAAGGCTTCCAGAATATCTTCAGATTTCATAGTCCAAGATTGCTTTTAATTTTCCTCTCCTTTGACTTCTATCTCCCTTAGGTCCCGCGCTTGATTTAGTCACAAATGACAACTAGTTTCGTCCCATCTTTTGAACTGGTACTGGACGGATACTGGAATCCGGCTTTTATCTGTTTGTGACAGATGTTCTGATTTTTGGCATAACTGTGGAGATTTTGTCGGATTTGTATTCTTTTCGACTAGAAACCTGTAATCTGTAAACATGCAGCAAATACGGATTAAAAACACCTACCTATATGCAATGTGATCAAGAATGAGCGGTATAAAATACAAAATTCTGTAATGAACAAATACCCCCAAACTTATGTTTTGCTCGTCCCGAGCAAAGCCATTTTATTCACAAAAATTCCTAACCTCACTTTCGCAGGGAACGCGATTGCACTGAGCACGTGCAACAAGCCGTTAAACCTCTAGGTGTCCCTAATAGGAGGAGTGTTGTCTCCTAAGGATTTTCAGCGGATTACACCCACAAAATCCTATCAAATTGGCCGTCGACTCTAATCCTACATTTCTGCATTCTAGCAAGAAACTTTATTATCATTAACTTAGAAATCATTAACCTGTATTCTTCACACTTCCTTTATATCTAACTTAAGATCCTATATGTCTAGCCATTTTACAAAGCTTTCAGCATCTCTTGAATTTTCCTTCTTAAGCGCAATCTCAAATCCGGAATTTTTATCAACTCTACTGAAGAAATAAACCATATTTTTCATTCTTATCTCTCCTCCAAACTCTGATTATATACCCCTACGTGTGTGTAATTATCACCCCCACACTTGGAAATTCAGTTCAAGCTATAATACCCTTGCCTTATTACCTAGCACTATTTCTTTTCATTAATGATGGACGGTTTTGCTCATACATCTTTCATGCAACTATTAATGCTTCTTGAGGCACTAACATCCGATTACTAAATGTGTGAGCTTTAAAACGTAAATAGCAGTTTCCAGGTCTTGTATTTTATTTCTTTTTCTTTTTTTCTTTTTTTCTTTTCTTTATTTTTCTTTTTCAAGACCGGATATATTTTTCAATGGTGCTCTCTTTTGGTGTTTAGTTTTAAATACCGTTTTTTCTTTCATACTAGGATTTCAGGCAAGAGTATTTCTAGATATCATCTACTATTCCAAGTTTCAAGGTGGTGTATGTGCGATTTGTAGGGTATATATTTTCAGAAATTTAGACTTAAGATTCAGAATTATTTTTCAGACTTGCTCTTCAAATAGAGCTTCAATACTCTTCCCTCATTTTGACTTCGCCTAAGAACTAAACTCAAAATTTGTTTATTTCAAAATAAACCACCGGGACGTATATTTTCTACAGTTATATTTCAAGGAAGATTTTTTTTTAGGGTTTTTAATTAACTAAGTTTAAGATCTAGTTGTTTCTAACTAGTCAACTGTCATATCGAGCTTGAGTCAAAAATGGTTAATAAAGAAATTTTTTTTTCTTTTAAAATTTTTGTTTTCATTTTCAAGATTTTTTTTTTATTTTTTTTTTTCATTTTCCATTTTTTTTATATATAATTTTTTTATATAAAAAATGCAATGCAGGAAAAAAAATGCGATGCAGAATTTAAACATGCAAAGTAGAAACAAATATTTACATAAAAGATAAATAAAACGTGCAGATGCAATACAAGGATAACTATTTACAACCCAATCCCACCCCCAAACTTATTGATAGCAGTGCCCTCACTGCTCCCTGCGGCGTCGCCTAGACGCTGCCTCGCTTGTCCCTGCCTCACTACTCTCTGCCCTTGGACCCCTTGATCGTGATCTTGATCTTTCCTCTCTTGCCAGGAGGGTGGCCATTCCGTGTTCCAGGTTCGTTAGACGCTGATCAAAGTTCGTCATCATCCTAATTACTCTTTCAACCCCCCTATGTGTTCGTCGAATTAGGCGCGCTTGCGCAGCGGGGGTGAGCTCTTCGTCGCTCGATGTGGAGCTCGTGCTTGGTGTCCTGGCCATCACATTCTCGGTCGGCTCAGTGCGCGACCATATATCGTGGAGTCGAGTATAGGATGTGGAGACACCCTCAAGAAGGGGTCGAATAGGAACCCCATCTTGCATGTGACATTCAAACTCATCAACAAGGAGGAAATGGCGACACAGTTGTGTCAACAACATTGGGCACGGATAATTGGCTGCACGTTTGCCAGTGCCAATCGACTGAAGTAATACAGGGCACATATCATAACTTGGGTTTCTAGTCATTAACGTGTGTACGATGTGTAGTGAAGGTGTGAAAAACGTCGTATTGTGCGAACTGCCAAATATGTTATTTTGTGCCCATCGGCACACGGTCAACACATTCGCATACAGTGTACGTGCCTGAATCCCTTTTCTAGGCTCCCTATAACAATCGTTGCCCATTAATGGCGTGTAATCTTCAAATTGGAGGGGTTGGCCATGAGCGGGTATACGGGGTATCAATGTGACTTCTTGAATGAAGTCTCTGTCTATTATAATCTCTCGATCA
The DNA here is from genome assembly GCA_030015575.1 of Agapanthus africanus. NCBI lineage: Eukaryota > Viridiplantae > Streptophyta > Magnoliopsida > Asparagales > Amaryllidaceae > Agapanthus > Agapanthus africanus. The sequence goes on from CM057348.1 coordinate 125,227,425, forward strand.
CCCCAAAGTAAGCGAATGAACCCATATTTTTCAAAGCAACCTTCCTCCATGCTATCAAAGAACCGACCAACGAGATCCGGAAGCGCGAATGCATTCGGATGGTTATACAAGAGGTAATTCCATCCACGTTTCCGGATTTCGTCGCCAAAATAGCTACCATACGTGTTATGGGCGAATAATTGTGAGAAGTTTCTTTCAAATTGGAAATGTGGAGCCATAAACAGAAACTAGGAATTTTACAGATCTGAAAAGAGGGAGAAAGAAGATCAAACCTCCTCTGGAAAAAAATCCAGAGGGCAAGTCAACTGGACGGCCGCGCTTCCACGGTTTTAGGGGGTTTCGGCGGCGTTTCCACGGCCGGAAGAGGAGGTCGGCGACTGAATTTCTGTTGGCGGCTAGGGTTTCTGTTGTGTTTTTGTTTTTGAGGCAGAAGTGTTCTGAAATGGGTTAGAGATTTATTTATAGGGGGTTTGGTTATCTGCACTAAAACCCCTATAAAAAGAATAATGAAATAAAAGAATTATGTAAAAAGAATATTCTATTTTATGGGTTGAAAAAAAAATTATTATATATATATATATATATATATATTTATTTTTTTTTATTTTTTTATTTTTATTTTTTATTGTTTATTTATTGTATTAATACAAGTGGAAGTTTACCAGGCACACAAAAAAAACAAAATTGTATATACATACCCCCAAACTTATTTGAAACAGTGTTTCCACTGTTTTTGGCTGGATAACCGAAGTTTGGATGTAGGGAAAGAAGATTAGTCGATGTAAACCGGCTCCTGCAACAGCAGGAGCTCCTCTGATGGATCTGCGGTGTGGAACGGTTTCAACCTGTGTCCGTTCACTTTGAATAGTGAACCGTCCTCTGGATTTTCCAAATCCACCGCACCGTACGGATATACAGTCCGCACAAAGAATGGTCCTTTCCAACGAGATCTGAGCTTCCCGGGATGGAAATGTAGTATGGTGTCGTAAAGAAATACCTGTTGGCCTGGTGTGAAACTTTTGCGCAGAAGGTGTTTATCGTGAAATACCTTCATTCGGTTCTTGATGACAACCACGTTCTCGTAAGCTTCATCCCGAAGCTCGTTCAATTCGTTTAGCTGCAGCTTCCGATGGCTGCTCGCATCGTCAAGGGTCAAGTTCAGCTCTTTGATCGCCCAAAATGCGCGATGCTCGATTTCTATTGGAAAGTGGCAAGTCTTTCCGTAAACAAGCCGATAAGGAGACATGCCAAGATCGGTCTTATAAGCAGTTCGAAACGCCCAAAGGGCATCGGTGAGTTTCAAAGACCAGTCCTTACGGTTCTTGGAAACCGTTTTCTCCAAAATCTGTTTGATTTGCCGATTAGACACTTCGGCTTGCCCACTTGTTTGGGGGTGGTAGGGCGTGGATAGTTTATAATTGATGGAGTATTTCCGCATCAAGGCCTCGAAAGTCCTATTACAGAAATGCGTTCCATTGTCACTAATGATCGCGCGGGGGTGTCCAAACCATGAAAAGATGTTTTCTTTAAGGAATTTAACGACAACCTTGTTGCCGTTACTCCGGCTTGGTACGGCCTCGACCCATTTAGAGATATAGTCAACAGCCATAAGAATGTACAAGTTCCCAAAAGAGCTGGGAAACGGCCCTATGAAATCAATACCCCAAACATCGAAAATCTCGACAACCAAGATTGGTTGGAGCGGCATCTCGTTTCTCCTGGATATTCGGCCCAAGTGTTGGCACCGGGAGCAAGTCTTGCAGTAATCATGAGCATCTTTGAAGAGTTGTGGCCAGTAGAAGCCACACTGCAAGATCTTCTCAGCTGTCTTTCTTGGGCCAAAATGCCCGCCACACGCTTGATCGTGGCAAAATGACAGCACACTCTTGAATTCATCATCAGGAACGCACCGACGAAAAATCTGGTCGGGGCGGTACTTGAACAGGTAGGGTTCGTCCCAGTAAAAGTGTTTTACTTAGGATAAGAATCGAAGTCTGTCCTGACCGGACCATTCTTTCGGCAGTAATTCTGCTGCCAAATAATTCACAATATCGGCGAACCAGGGTTCGCATGATATCGTTAAGAGTTGTTCATCCGGAAAAACGTCGTTGATCGGAATTTGAAGCGACGGCAAAGAAGGAAGTCGTGAGAGATGGTCGGCGACTACATTTTCACATCCTCTTTTGTCCTTGATGACAAGGTCAAACTCTTGAAGCAAGAGGATCCAACGTATTAGCCGAGATTTTGCATCCTTCTTGGCAAAAAGATGTCGAAGGGCTGAATGGTCTGTGTAGACGATGACTGGAGAGCCGATTAAGTAAGGCCTGAACTTTTCTAAAGCAAACACCACAGCCAAGAATTCCTTCTCGGTTGTTGTGTAGTTCAGTTGGGCATCGTTCAGGGTTCGGCTAGCGTAATAGATTACGTGCAGCATCTTATCGATGTGCTGTCCAAGGACAGCACCGATGGCAAAGTCGGATGCATCGCACATAATCTCAAATGGATACGTCCAGTTAGGAGAAGAAAGAACGGGAGCAGAAGTGAGTGAGCTTTTTAATGACTCGAACGCGGTCATACAGCTCGAGTTGAAGTCGAATGTCGTGTCCTTGGCCAGCAAAAGAGTCAAGGGCCTAGCAATTTTGCTAAAGTCCTTGATAAACCGTCTATAGAAACCGCATGGCCAAGGAAGGCTCGGATGTCTCTGACGCATCTGGGAGGAGGGAGATTGGAAATGACCTCAATCTTCGCTTTGTCAACCTCTATGCCATTTTGCGAAATGATATGTCCTAGGACAATACCTTCGCGTACCATGAAGCGGCACTTCTCCCAGTTCAAAGTGAGGTTCTTATCCTTGCACCGAGTAAGGACAGCGTCAAAATGCAACAAACACTCATCAAAGGAATCGCCGAAAATGGAGAAATCGTCCATGAAGATCTCCAAGAATTTTTCCACCATGTCTGAGAAGATTCCCATCATACACCGCTGGAAAGTAGCGGGCGCATTGCATAACCCAAAGGGCTTGCGACGATATGCAAACGTGCCGAAGGGACAGGTGAATGTGGTCTTGTTCTGGTCTTTTTCGACGATGGGAATCTGATTATAGCCGAAGTAGCCATCCAGAACGCAGTAGTACTCGTGTCCAGCCAATCATTCAATCATTTGGTCAATGAAAGGTAGAGGAAAGTGTTCTTTCCTCGTTGCGGCGTTGAGTTTTCTATAATCAATGCATACTCGTCTCCCAGTCTGGGTGCGAGTAAGGATTAATTCGTTCGCCTCATTGGTTATGACCGTTATGCCCGACTTCTTGGGGACAACGTGAATGGGGCTAACCCACTGGCTGTCAGAGATAGGGTAAATGATACCACTATCTAGACACTTTACGATCTTCTTTTTTACAGCCTCCTTCATGACTGGGTTGAGTCGCCTTTGTGGATCCCTGGCTGGTTTGGCATCATCCATCAAATGAATGTGATGTTCAACGATCAGGGGACTAATCCTCTTGATGTCCGCCATTGACCAGCCAAAAGCTTGCCTATTGCTGTGCAAGACTGTAATACCCAGTTTTTTCTTCTACGTCTAAATCCGTATTTTATTATTTTATGATTTTATTTATTTTACCTATAAATTTTATTTATTATATATATAATTTTACCTCTTTCTAAATCTCATTATTCATTTTTTTAAAACCAAAACCATAGTTCCCTTTCTACTAAATCTTTTTTTACTCAAATTAATTCCAAGCCCACACCCTTCTCACCATTTTCCCCCAAATTCCTTTTTATCTAAAATAAACCTTGGCCCAAAACCCCAGCCGGCACGTCCCTCTTTTCTCTTAAAATTCTCTATATCTTCCTTACTATTCCCTCAGCCCGTTCTCCAGGCCCAACCACAAATTTTCCCCAAATAAATTCCCCTCTTTTATTTTCTCAGCCCAGCCTTTCTAATTTCCTTATTTCTTAATTTTCTGCCGGCCCCATTCTCCTTCTAAACTCTTTTCTAATTCCTTTTCATAATTGGCCCGGCCTCCTTTTCTTCAACTCCTTTTCCTTTTGATTTTCGTTTCCTCTCTGGCCCGGCCCACGCTTCTCCCCAGCCCAGCTCGCCTCCGCGCCCACGTATCGAACCCGACCCGACTCCTGTTTCTCTTCTTCATTTTCTAACGGCTACTTCCCTAACTCCCGCTCGCGATCCCCTTTCTCCGCCGCGACTCGCGCCCACGCGCTCGCTCACCGTTACCCCCACGTCGCGCCCCCTCTCTAACTCTCGTCGTCTCTTTCACTTCTCTCGTACTCCCATCACTTCCTCCTTCTACCTCCCCTCACTTTTTCCCCGCCACCATCACCCAAAACTCATCACCGAGCTCCTCCTCCTCGACTCCTCTCACCAACTCCGCTCGCCCGACGGCAACGACCACGACCTCGCCCCTCTCTCCTCTTCCCCCACTGCCCGAGCGCCTTCGTCTGCACCCACTCACCCACACCCGAGCTCGACTTCCCTTCACTGCCTCACCATTGCTTCTCCCTGCAACCCAGCTCACCACCACAGAATCCACCTCGCCACAGCGCACCCTCGTCGTCGTCGTCGTCGACGCAACCACCACCTTCTCCCCCGTACAACCCTACTCCTCTATTACTCTTCCACGTCACCATCGCCCCATACCCCAAAACCCATCACCGAGCCCCTGCGTCTCTCGCCGGCGAGCCCCTCTCCTCGCCTCATCGCCGACCGCTTCATCACCATCATCATCATCATCCTCATCAACGTCGTCACTCTCTCTCCCTCTAAGTCTCTCTCACTTTCCATCTCTCACTCTCAGTTCTTGTCTCTCTCTCCCTCTCTCACTGCCCTCTCTCCCTCTGCTTCCCCCTCTCTCTCCTCTCTCTAAACCCTTTCTCTCTGTAACTCTCTCTCAATTCCCTCTCAAATCTATTTCTCTCTCTCTAACACTCTCTCTCTCTCAATAACTCACCCCGTCCTCGACAGCGTCAACGATTCCAGCACACCCCGGAGACCCACAAAGCACCTCCCCGCTTCCAACATTCACGAGCCGCCCCGGACAAATCCGACGACGAAATTGAAACTCGAGCCAAAGTCGTGCGAGCCAATCCACGCCGTTCGTCGCGCGTTCTTGACATTGCAATCACCGTGCATCTCCAGGACTGCTCCAGGCAAGTTTTTACTTGCTTTCATGCTATTTATTATTAAGTTACAAATCAAAATCGTAGATATAATACATGTTTTGCTTGATGCTAAATATAACCAATAAACCGTTCGGTGCTTGTTCTCATAGAAAATCTTTCCCCAATTTGACGGAACTAAACAGTATTGGTTGGCCCGTATAACTGTGAACTTAGTGTATGAATTTCGCTGCATAATTTGATCGTTAAAGACTAAAACAACTGCCCCCAAGTTTAACCGTAAAACTGTAATTCTGTTGCACCTGAAAACCGTTAAATTCACCATAAATCATATACATACTAGAATGGTGCGTTCGAGGGCTCAAATCAAAGCTGACTCGACACACTTTAACCCTGTACTAGTTTCCAGACATTCCTGTACTTAAACCATGATGAAAATTTGATCGTAATGCGACTCTGGACTGCAGTCCAGAGCGACTCCAGTATTTGGTTGCTGTTCCGTAATGGGTACCACAGGATTTACTTAACTCTTAGGTTGCGGAACTCTGCTGTTTATTGTAGATAAATCTGTTAGCTAGACAACACAATTAATTTCATCCTGTTTCGTTATCATTTACTATTTAATCTGTAATTTAGAAGATCGGGAGACATAACAGTCCCAGCAGATTCAGAATTGACATGTTGATATTAAACAGATTATAACTCCTAACATACAGATGCGATTGAAGATCCGTTTGTTGCGTTGAAAACTTTACTGAAAACCCTAGAATTCATCCAACTGTAGCGTCGCTAAATTATGATCCCAACTGGGGTTAAAATGCGTTGCGAAATGGATTCCTGATTCTGAAACCAGATTTCCAGCCGCGAGCGCTTAAAATGAAATGATTATAACTTTTGATTCTGGAACCCGATTGGCTTGAAACAAAATTCTAAGGATAGATAACTGAACATATTAATTACTACATGTTTATCACTTCGCTAAATTATATACATATGTTTCATGATAAATCGTGCAAGTGATAGACTGTTGTTTTTATGATACCTTAGTTGTGCTTCTTATGCTATTCATGCATCATATCATACCTATATCATTGTAGTGCTAACCTAGTGACATCGTGCATTTACCCAGTGTTAGATTTTAGTGGTGATTGTGGCAAGTACGTCAGTGTTCGTGTATTTGTGATTAAGTGAAAGTGATACGTACTTGTGCACAATCAGTGTTCCTTTTATTCTATTGCATTGTCGACGTCTGTGGGATGCGTGTACGTGTGACTATAAGTGGTATGGGACACTTATGGAAGCGCTTGCATGGATGTCATAGATAAGGCATCCGACACTGCCATTTGTCTTAGGTATTAGTCGGGACGTGCTTGATGGAGGTCCCGCCTCCAGTTCTCGCGCAGACTTGTCACGGATCGATTAGTATTTAGGGTGATGGTTAGCGTCTGATGTAGACCACGGGGTGTGGGGTAGTTCAAGTGTGAATTCAACAGAATCTCGGGAGTCCCATGCCGGCTTATATATTTAGGGAGTTATATGGAGATTTACAGGGTATGTGCTATATCACCGTGATACATTCGTTACATGTTGGGCCCGTGGTCCCTTGCCCTTGGGTTCTACCCTTGGGTGGAGGACACTCGCGAGTGGTTGAATCTCACACTTGGACTGACGATAGGCTTATTGACCTGTGTAGTGAGACTTAGAGACTGATAGGGTTACTGTCATTTACATTCCTTATATACTGTGTTGACATACATGACACATCGTTATACTGTTTTGCTGCTCCGCTGCATTTATCTCTGCTCATTTATATTCATGCTGTTATTGATTTACTGTTATTCATATCCTTCACCACTGTTAGAACTGTTACTTGATTATATATATTATATTTCTATTGTGTCGCTCTGACGACCTGAGTATGCATGCTCAGTGAGAGGAGAAGATTTAGCTTGGACCAGACCTAGACGTGCATCACAGACTTCTTGACTTGTCTTCCCGATTTACATTCATTTGTTCCACTTCAGGTCAGTCTTTATATTGTTTCCTTCAGTTACTGCATTTCTCATTATCTGCGCATTGTTTACTGTTTACCATGATAAACTAGAAGCCGAAGTGTGACTACGGCAGGACATTTCCTTGACCGTAGGAGCATGGCTGGCCTTGTCTACTCCTCGTATTCCGTATTTTGGGAAGCGGGGCGTGACATGGTTTAGTTGGTATCAGAGCCCAGGTTTTGCATCGATTGGGATTGCAGTTTTCCGTGTACAGTTTGGAAATTTAAGACATCCTTCGGTCTAGGTTGTAAACTGTCATTCTTGATCTATATTCACATTGTGTGTTCAGCTATCCTTTCACTATGGTTTTGGGTGACTTGACAAGGGTACGTGGTGGCAATTGCACTACCGTACTCTATTCAAGTGACTTAAAGTGATACAGTTGATTTCTCACTTGTAATGATATTCATCATCTCTGATATTCTTGAATCCTTGTTCCATCCATATCATATTTTGATTCATTTAGCGTATGACTCATATCATTCTCGAAATTGTTGTTTCAGGATCATGTCTTCCAACGACTCTTCATCTTTATCCGCTCCCCAGAATCAGACTGTTGAGATTCTGAGTGTACTGCAAGGTTTAAAGGAAGCTCAGGAGCGAACAAACGACTTATTAGCTGAAGGACTGAGAAGACAGGTGAGTCAGACCCCAGCGGGAGTCTCCTTTCATAAAGGGATTCCTATTGGACGAGGAAGGGAGAAGAAGATGAAGCGTCAACAGAAGCATCAGAAGAACCCTTGCTGTGGATATTGTAAGAGACCAGGACATCTTCAGAAGGATTGTCGCCGTGCTCAAGGGAAATGCCTGATATGCGGTTCCAACAAACACCTCATCAACGGCTGTCCAGAAAGGAAAGAACTGCAAGGAAGAAACTCGTCCACACTCCCCACTTCTGCCGAATGAGGATCATCGCGTAGTTTGAACTTCGACCATAAGGCGGATCTAACGCAGGATTCAACTCGCGTAACGATGATGCAGCGTTCTGGCAGTCAAAGAAGAATTTTATGTTTTCCAATTTCAGTATTTTGTTGCCGTACTCTTATAAACATTTCCTTCCATTTGAGCCTTGTATCCGCTGAACTTTTAGTTGAATGCAATAAAATTTGAATCGTATTATATGTATCCTTCTCTTGTCATTTCCCTTGTTCATATTATTCAGTATCATAACCTTTTATTCTTGATTCTACAATTCCTGCTACTGTATATCTTTTGATACTTCGTACACTTGGCCATTTTCCTTATTCATTCCATTGTTTAATCACGACTCTCTTTCTTTCAGACCATGGCCCACCCTGGAGCAGCGCCGCATTTAGATGAGGATACATAATCTTGCGTTTCTGTAGATCACACACTGATGAGTCCTGAAGACGAGATCAACGGTCCCCATGCCAACTTCGGAAACAACGATTCGGAGGACGAAGGAGCAGCCGCCCCAGAGTTTGACATGATAGCTGATTCAGACGCAGAAGAAGGAGATCCCGAAGAGAACCCTGTAAAGGAAGACCAGATAGAAGAAGACCCGATAGAGGAAGATCCCGAGGGAGATCCAATAGAAGAAAATCCAGTGGAGGAAGACCCCATGGAAGAAAACCCAGAAGGAGAAAATCACATGGAATCAGATCTCGATGAAGAAACTTTATCCGAGGATGAAGGACCAGAAGATCAAGACCCTGCCGTGGAAGAACTCCCTTTGGCAGTCCCCGCGAGACGCTATGGAAATGGACGTCCCTACCTGAGTGCGCGAGCCTACCGCAACTTGCTGAATCTCCACAACCGCGACTGACGGGATATCTTTTGATGTTGTCTTTCTGGCCAAATAAAATGTGTATAGTTTAAGGCCACTTTTCGCCTTTGGGAATGTTTTGTTTCAAATTTTCTTGAATGATATAAATCTTCTGAATTCGTAAACCTTTTGATTATTGGTTCGCTTAGTACTTGTTTATTGCCACATCCATTTATTTTATGCTGAGATTCCTGACTGTCCACCCCTACTCATCGTATAGTTTTCACCCCGTGTCGATTAGAAAATGTCGCACTCTGATCCTTGGTTTGAGCCACCCTTCATCCCTCGTCTGTGCCCCGTTTGAGATCCTTCTGGGAGGAGAACAGTTCCTATGAAACTTCCGAGTTCACTAACTCTTCAATTTTGATTCGTGGGTTGTGCCGACTGTTGTTTCCCTCACACTTTTCCTTTGGTATTCCTTCGTTGCTCATCCTTACTTCCTGTGCTGACCCTATCCCAACCTACTTGATCTTCAGCCTAAAGCCGACACATTTCAACCTTCTGATTGAGCCACATTTCCTTATAATCATTACCTTATCTAGTCCTATACCTATCTGTGTTCCACCTATTACCCCAAATATATTTACAGACATTATTATTCAAAACTTAGTTCTCATTATTTTAAATTTATCAAAGAGTGTGTGTTATTATCTACTCTGTTTTATGTATTTTAAGTACACTATTAGTGTCCTTATTTTCAGTAGCGCACCCTTACACCGCGCATATTTTGTTCCATATTTCCCTATTGTCACTATATAAGTTTCCTAAATTATTTTTAAACCGATTCTATCGATACCTTTTCTAAAGTGTTTTAACCTACCGACAAAATTTTTCCACTGCTTTATTATTGTTAATTTATTTTGGGATTTTGTGTCTATGGTTACTATTATAAATGGTTGAACCTTATCATTATTATTTTTCTTTCTGCTTATTTTGATAAACCTAGATGTGCACATATTTGAGTCTCGATTTTATCGAGGACACTTTGATTATTAGTATTCGTTATTGTTATCTATGTTCCCCTATATTTGTATTTACCCTTATAGTTGTTCCTGCCTTATATCTATTAGACCTTCCCTTCCGTATGTTGTTTTTAATTATATATAAATTTTCAAATTTCTTCGTCCACGTACTGCTAATAAATCTTTCGTGTTAGTGTGCAATCTAATAGCTTTCGCTTATATTTATATAACATATCCTTTATTTTAAATTTCGAGGACGAAATTTTTGTAAGGGTGGTATGATGTAATACCCAGTTTTTTCTTCTACGTCTAAATCCGTATTTTATTATTTTATGATTTTATTTATTTTACCTATAAATTTTATTTATTATATATATAATTTTACCTCTTTCTAAATCTCATTATTCATTTTTTTAAAACCAAAACCATAGTTCCCTTTCTACTAAATCTTTTTTTACTCAAATTAATTCCAAGCCCACACCCTTCTCACCATTTTCCCCTAAATTCCTTTTTATCTAAAATAAACCTTGGCCCAAAACCCCAGCCGGCCCGTCCCTCTTTTCTCTTAAAATTCTCTATATCTTCCTTATTATTCCCTCAGCCCGTTCTCCAGGCCCAACCACAAATTTTCCCCAAATAAATTCCCCTCTTTTATTTTCTCAGCCCGGCCTTTCTAATTTCCTTATTTCTTAATTTTCTGCCGGCCCCATTCTCCTTCTAAACTCTTTTCTAATTCCTTTTCATAATTGGCCCGGCCTCCTTTTCTTCAACTCCTTTTCCTTTTGATTTTCTTTTCCTCTCTGGCCCGGCCCACGCTTCTCCCCAGCCCAGCTCGCCTCCGCGCCCACGTATCGAACCCGACCCGACTCCTGTTTCTCTTCTTCATTTTCTAACGGCTACTTCCCTAACTCCCGCTCGCGATCCCCTTTCTCCGCCGCGACTCGCGCCCACGCGCTCGCTCACCGTTACCCCCACGTCGCGCCCCCTCTCTAACTCTCGTCGTCTCTTTCACTTCTCTCGTACTCCCATCACTTCCTCCTTCTACCTCCCCTCACTTTTTCCCCGCCACCATCACCCAAAACTCATCACCGAGCTCCTCCTCCTCGACTCCTCTCACCAACTCCGCTCGCCCGACGGCAACGACCACGACCTCGCCCCTCTCTCCTCTTCCCCCACTGCCCGAGCGCCTTCGTCTGCACCCACTCACCCACACCCGAGCTCGACTTCCCTTCACTGCCTCACCATTGCTTCTCCCTGCAACCCAGCTCACCACCACAGAATCCACCTCGCCACAGTGCACCCTCGTCGTCGTCGTCGTCGACGCAACCACCTCCTTCTCCCCCGTACAACCCCACTCCTCTATTACTCTTCCACGTCACCATCGCCCCATACCCCAAAACCCATCACCGAGCCCCTGCGTCTCTCGCCGGCGAGCCCCTCTCCTCGCCTCATCGCCGACCGCTTCATCACCATCATCATCATCATCCTCATCAACGTCGTCACTCTCTCTCCCTCTAAGTCTCTCTCACTCTCCATCTCTCACTCTCAGTTCTTGTCTCTCTCTCCCTCTCTCACTGCCCTCTCTCCCTCTGCTTCCCCCTCTCTCTCCTCTCTCTAAACCCTTTCTCTCTGTAACTCTCTCTCAATTCCCTCTCAAATCTATTTCTCTCTCTCTAACACTCTCTCTCTCTCAATAACTCACCCCGGCCTCGACAGCGTCAACGATTCCAGCACACCCCGGAGACCCACAAAGCACCTCCCCGCTTCCAACATTCACGAGCCGCCCCGGACAAATCCGACGACGAAATTGAAACTCGAGCCAAAGTCGTGCGAGCCAATCCACGCCGTTCGTCGCGCGTTCTTGACATTGCAATCACCGTGCATCTCCAGGACTGCTCCAGGCAAGTTTTTACTTGCTTTCATGCTATTTATTATTAAGTTACAAATCAAAATCGTAGATATAATACATGTTTTGCTTGATGCTAAATATAGCCAATAAACCGTTCGGTGCTTGTTCTCATAGAAAATCTTTCCCCAATTTGACGGAACTAAATAGTATTGGTTGGCCCGTATAACTGTGAACTTAGTGTATGAATTTCGCTGCATAATTTGATCGTTAAAGACTAAAACAACTGCCCCCAAGTTTAACCGTAAAACTGTAATTCTGTTGCACCTGAAAACCGTTAAATTCACCATAAATCATATACATACTAGAATGGTGCGTTCGAGGGCTCAAATCGAAGCTGACTCGACACACTTTAACCCTGTACTAGTTTCCAGACATTCCTGAACTTAAACCATGATGAAAATTTGATCGTAATGCGACTCTGGACTGCAGTCCAGAGCGACTCCAGTATTTGGTTGCTGTTCCGTAATGGGTACCACAGGATTTACTTAACTCTTAGGTTGCGGAACTCTGCTGTTTATTGTAGATAAATCTGTTAGCTAGACAACACAATTAATTTCATCCTGTTTCGTTATCATTTACTATTTAATCTGTAATTTAGAAGATCGGGACACATAACAGTCCCAGCAGATTCAGAATTGACATGTTGATATTAAACAGATTATAACTCCTAACATACAGATGCGATTGAAGATCCGTTTGTTGCGTTGAAAACTTTACTGAAAACCCTAGAATTCATCCAACTGTAGCGTCGCTAAATTATGATCCCAACTGGGGTTAAAATGTGTTGCGAAATGGATTCCTGATTCTGAAACCAGATTTCCAGCCGCGAGCGCTTAAAATGAAATGATTATAACTTTTGATTCTGGAACCCGATTGGCTTGAAACAAAATTCTAAGGATAGATAACTGAACATATTAATTACTACATGTTTATCACTTCGCTAAATTATATACATATGTTTCATGATAAATCGTGCAAGTGATAGACTGTTGTTTTTATGATACCTTAGTTGTGCTTCTTATGCTATTCATGCATCATATCATACCTATATCATTGTAGTGCTAACCTAGTGACATCGTGCATTTACCCAGTGTTAGATTTTAGTGGTGATTGTGGCAAGTACGTCAGTGTTCGTGTATTTGTGATTAAGTGAAAGTGATACGTACTTGTGCACAATCAGTGTTCCTTTTATTCTATTGCATTGTCGACGTCTGTGGGATGCGTGTACGTGTGACTATAAGTGGTATGGGACACTTATGGAAGCGCTTGCATGGATGTCATAGATAAGGCATCCGACACTGCCATTTGTCTTAGGTATTAGTCGGGACGTGCTTGATGGAGGTCCCGCCTCCAGTTCTCGCGCAGACTTGTCACGGATCGATTAGTATTTAGGGTGATGGTTAGCGTCTGATGTAGACCACGGGGTGTGGGGTAGTTCAAGTGTGAATTCAACAGAATCTCGGGAGTCCCATGCCGGCTTATATATTTAGGGAGTTATATGGAGATTTACAGGGTATGTGCTATATCACCGTGATACATTCGTTACATGTTGGGCCAGTGGTCCCTTGCCCTTGGGTTCTACCCTTGGGTGGAGGACACTCGCGAGTGGTTGACTCTCACACTTGGACTGACGATAGGCTTATTGACCTGTGTAGTGAGACTTAGAGACTGATAGGGTTACTGTCATTTACATTCCTTATATACTGTGTTGACATACATGACACATCGTTATACTGTTTTGCTGCTCCGTTGCATTTATCTCTGCTCATTTATATTCATGCTGTTATTGATTTACTGTTATTCATATCCTTCACCACTGTTAGAACTGTTACTTGATTATATATATTATATTGCTATTGTGTCGCTCTGACGACCTGAGTATGCATGCTCAGTGAGAGGAGAAGATTTAGCTTGGACCAGACCTAGACGTGCATCACAGATTTCTTGACTTGTCTTCCCGATTTACATTCATTTGTTCCACTTCAGGTCAGTCTTTATATTGTTTCCTTCAGTTACTGCATTTCTCATTACTTGCGCATTGTTTACTGTTTACCATGATAAACTAGAAGCCGAAGTGTGACTACGGCAGGACATTTCCTTGACCGTAGGAGCATGGCTGGCCTTGTCTACTCCTCGTATTCCGTATTTTGGGAAGCGGGGCGTGACAAAGACCGTAAGAAGGGCTTTCTCTTGCTCTGGAGCTAGAGAAACCAAGATGATAACAGGGAGGGTCTCATTCTCACCCAAGTAAGCGTACTTAAGGTGAGATGGCAATGGTTTGAGTTCGAGCGTTGGCGGTGAAATGATTGAAGGAAAAATTGGTGAAAAGGTTTCAAACTCAAAGGATTCCAGCAGAGGTTCAAAATGTGTGTAAGCAACCGAGTTGGATGGTTCAGCTAACTCATCCGGAAATTCAATGGATTCAAACTCAGGTGGTGACTGGCCAAGATCGTTCGAGAAGGTGAAGCACTCGTAATCACAGCCGGAAGCTGAAGCAGCAGCAGGTTCGAAGAGGAACGCACTAGTGGCGTCAAGATTACTGTGATCGAACAAAAATTTCTCGAATTCACAGTCCTCAGGTGTGATCTCCTGGATCGAACAAACGTCTAGTATATGAGCATTAGGTTCAGAGGGCTGATTCCCCAACCTGAAAATGTTGAGTTCAATTGTCATATTTCCAAAAGATAGGTTCATCGAACCATTTCGACAATTGTTCACAGCATTAGAGTTTGCAAGGAATGGACGACCGAGTATCACCGGAATTTGGTTCCGGGGGTTAGCTACAGGCTGTGTGTCTAAAACAATGAAGTCAACGGGGAATATGAAGTCCCCAACCTTGATTAACACATCCTCTAGCTCACCCCTAGGATGGGTGATAGATCGGTCGGCCAATTGGAGAGTACAATGTGTGGGTTTCAGCACTCCTATACCTAGTTGTTCATATACTGAGTACGGAAGCAGGTTAACACTGGCACCAAGATCCAAGAGTGTGCGGGTGATGTTCTTATCTCCAATGGTGATTGAAATCGTGGGACGGCCAGGGTCCTTTCGTTTTTGAGGTAAAGCTTGGGTAAGAGCATCACTCACAGCACTAGCTAAAAAAACTTTCTTGGGTACCTGAGAGTTCCTCTTTTTCGTGCACAAGTCCTTCAAGATTTTTGCGTAGGTAGGGACTTGTTGGACAGCATCTAAAAGGGGAATGTTGATGTTAACTTATTTAAACAATTCCAGAATCTTCTCCATTTGTGGATTTTTTTTATTGGACCCCAACCGGTTTGGAAATAGAACGTTTCTGAAATTGGTTGAGTCCAATATTTATGGAGGAGATTGTGGAGTTGGAATGGATCCCAGAGTCGGAATTTTCGTGGAGTGAGATGTGGGTCCATTCAGAGCAGAAGAAGAAGAAAGAGAGCCTTTAGATGAATGGAGAATAGGCTCTGAAGGTGAAGAAGAAGAAGAAGAAGTGGCCGGGGTGTCATTATCCTCAATTGTTGTGCCGATATTGTTGTTCAGTATTCTTCCTGATCTCAATGTAGTCACGGCACTCACATTATGGTTCTGTTGTTCAAGAGAAATATGTACATTATGTAGGTGACCAGGATTTGGGAGCGGTTGAGATGAAAGCTTCCCTTTCTCTCGCTCGCTTAGAGCCGCATTCAGCTGTGCAATTTGGGCTTCAATAGTCTTGATGCTTTGCCCATGAGAAGCGGTGTGTTGCACCAGAGACTGAATAGAAGACTGGATGTTGGCGGTGGATTGTATTGATTGTTTAACGAACGCCTCCAGACTTTGTTCTAGCGAGGAAACCTTATCATTGTTGGACGGAACAAAGTTGGTTTGAGGAAAGGAATTATTGGGCGCAAAATTGTTCGTCGCATTTTGAAAAGGTTGGGATTGGTAGGGCTGCTGAAACTGTTGTTGTGCTTGTTGTTGAGGAGGCCCCCTTTGAAAATTGTTCTGCCCTTGGCACTGATTTTGATTCTGGTTCCATGCGAAGTTAGGGTGGTTTCTCCATCCAGGGTTGTACGTGGAAGAGTATGGATCATTTCTTGGTCGTTGCTGAAATGCAGCATTAACCTAATCCTGTCCTTGAGATGGTGGATTGTAAGCACACTCTTCGGTTAGGTGAGATGGATCGGAACAACAAGCACAAATGGTACGAAGGGGAAGAACAGGGGCAGGAGCAGGAGATGAAAATTTGATCTCTATCGCTTTAAGTTTTTTCGTTATTGCAGCCATTTCGGCTTTCATTGCAATAGAGACATCGAGTTGGTGAATGCCTGCCCTAGATTGACCATTAGAAGTAGAGGAAGAAGAAGAAATACTAGGTCTGGTGCTATCCCATTGAAGCGTTTGTTCCGCAAGGTCGTCGAAGAATTGCCATGCTTCCTCGTCAGATTTGGATAGGAAGTGGCCTTGACAAATGGTTTCCAACAACTGCTTGGTTGCTGGATTCAGGCCCTCGTATAAAGTTTGGCAAAGTTGTCATCTCTCAAAACCGTGATGAGGGCACTGAACAAGAAGGTCTTTATATCGGTCAAAGCACTTCCAAAAAGGTTCGGTAGAAAGCTGGGAAAATTGGTTGATTTCGTTACGGATCCTCGCGGATTTGTGATTTGGATAGAATTTCTTGAGAAATGCTTTCACAAACTCGTCCCAACTGGTTATGGAGTGGGAAGCAGTGTTATACAGCTACTTTTCAGCAAGATCGTACAAAGTGAACGGAATGGCCCGTAGCCGTATAGCATCATCTGACAGCTGGGTCGTTTTCATCATTGCACAAACATTCTGGAACTTGTTGATGAAGATATAAGCATCTTCAGATTCAAGCCCATGAAATTTTGGAAGCATGTTAATGAAGTGGGGCTTAATTTCGAAATTATCCCCATTAGCCGGTGGAAGGGAAAGACAGGTAGAGAGTGCAGCGCGAGTAGGATAGAATCGATCTTGGAGCGCAATTCGCTGCGGCGCTTCAACAAGAGGTGGTCACAGGTTATTCACACCTACTGGAGGTGGAATTATTCCCGTAGGAGGTAAGGTGATGTTATGAGGAAATCCCGACATCTCGTTAGAAGAGTGTGGGGAAGGTGAAGGTGAAGATGTATGGACAGAATCTCGGTCAACGTCGGAGTTGGCCGGCAAAAGTAAGGGTGAAAGAGGCGTGGAAGGAGTTTCGACGTCTGAGTCGATCGCGTAGTCGGTAGCGACTAACGTAACGCGGACTAGGCGGGCACTAGTGTCCCGAGTCTAACCGGACATACACTAAACGAGTTTAGTGTAGTCAAAGTGGACAAGGTGAGGGTAAGAAAACGTCAATGGAGAAATACGATGGGAGGTGGGTGAAAAAAATGGGATTCTGGCGACAAAAGGGCAAGTTTTTATAAAAGTTTTTGTTTTGTGTTTTTTTTTACTTTTTTTTTGGAAAGAGCTTTGCAGAAATATGTACGGACTTACGGCTTCAAACAATCACAGAAAAAAATATGCACAATCACACCTAGATCTAGGGTTACCTAGGTCAGCTAGACAGCTCCTAACTGTTCCAAAGGGCTAGAAATAGGACCTCAAACCGCCTCTTCACCGCCAATTGCGGCCAGGTAAGTGCCAGATAAGTGGGAGGCTCTCCACTACAAGTAGTAGACCTAATTAAGTATCCACTTGCCTTAGACACACTTGCCTAGACACCGCAAAGTCAGGTTAGGATAAACGGCCGATACCTACAACTAGTCCTCTGTCCTATTGAGCGCGACGTCCTTAGGGCTGAGTCTAGTATTTTTTAATTAAATAATGGTCAATGCATATGCCTTATGTGATTTCTGGGGTCCTGGGAAGAGTGATGAAATCCCCACCCAATCTGGATTGGTGTTAGAGCCCCTTAAAGTCCGTATTATCGATGCAAAACAGTAACAATCAAAAAATCTAAAACAGTCGCAAAATTTTATTTGGCGGTAGTGCAAAGAATGCTGCAAAAAGAACAGTTTAGTGGAGTTCAAAGGAGTTGAGAAGAGGATTGGGATACTCACAGAGGATTTTGGGTTTTGCCTTGATCCGCCGCGGTGTAGCCGCGAGATATGGGTCTAACTCCCCACGACTTTGGCACTGAACTTGAACTTCCTCCTATCCTGCACTCTTGCACAAAGAATAACAAGATGATTTTTATAGTATATTTTTTTTTGTTTTTGGTTATATTTATATTCACAAATTAACCCGAAATTACACAACGAAATAAACTACCGTTTCCCCGGCAACGGCACCATTTGATTGATAGATTTTATGCGTGTTCTAGTTTAATTACCGCAATCAGGACGGTTTCGCTTTGTAGCTAGCCGGATGAGTACGGGTCGATCCACAGAGAGATGAGAGTCTTTTTCTTTATGTTTTCACGAGTTAAGTCCAAATATGTTCAGGTTTATTTAAGATTAGCTAATTAAAAATGAATGATAAGAGAACTTGTTAAGGGTTAGGATTTGGTTAGTTTGAGTTAGGAGGTCGCTCACTTAATTCATTTGCCATTCTTAATATCGATGTTACGGTAATCGGCAACAACGAGGATTGGCACGACTAAGAAGGAAACTTGCGAGTATAAGGTAGGCTTTCCAACACTTAGTTTCCTCTTTTTGGTCCTTGTCCGTTCGTTCTTATCTCTTAGTCATAACCTCAGGTTGATTCAACCATAGCCGGTCTCACTAGGGTATCACCGCTATTATAAAGAATAGGGTGCCGTAGGGAGCAGATTGTGGTTCAATTAACGGAAGTTCGAATCAAGATGTTGGGCAAAAAGAAGAGTGAGGGAGATTTCCTTCTCTCAAACTTTCTTTTTCCTACCCTAACAAGTGAGAAATTACTCACCCATTATAAAAGATAAATAAAATGAAACAAAGAAAGAAAGATAATAAGAATTGAGGTAGAAAATCACAACTAGCTATTTGGGATCTCACTTAGGCAAGGATCACACTAAGCATCATGGTTGTAAGGATAAAAGAAAATAGATGAGAATAAAACAATGAACAAATAACAACAATTACTTTTAACAATTACAATCAAAATAAAGAACTAAATTACAAATCATGCATGTAGAAAAAGAATACTTCTTTCATTCTTCAACACTCAATAAAGCTCACACAAGTTTTAATGGAGGAAGATGAAGAAAATACACTCTTATTGAAGACTAAACTAAAACCTAATACAAAAATTACTACCCTTGGCTCTGGCTCGAACTGGGCTATTTATAAGCATGTTTCTGACACAGCAGGAATAAAATATAAGCCCAAATATAATTACAGAAATAACCCCAAAATTGCATCAGATGAGGACACGTGTGCGCCGCGGAACCGCTGCCATAGTGGGCATTTGGCCGCGGAACCGCGGTGGGTTGGTGGCCAAACCCTGTCGTTTTCCTGTCTCTGGTCTTGCACTCATTTTTCCTTGTGTCTGAAAACTTTAAACTGCAATAAGGCTTCCAGAATATCTTCAGATTTCATAGTCCAAGATTGCTTTTAATTTTCCTCTCCTTTGACTTCTATCTCCCTTGGGCCCTGCGCTTGATTTAGTCACAAATGACAACTAGTTTCGTCCCATCTTTTGAACTGGTACTGGACGGATACTGGAACCCGACTTTTATCTGTTTGTGACAGATGTTCTGATTTTTGGCATAACTGTGGAGATTTTGTCGGATTTGTATTCTTTTGGACTGGAAACCTGTAATCTGTAAACATGCAGCAAATACAGATTAAAAGCACCTACCTATATGCAATCTGATCAGGAATGGGCGGTATAAAATACAAAATTCTGTGATGAACACATAGGCATATCAGCGGATTTTGGCAACGCCTCAAAACAGCTGGCTCTGGCATCTCTCACACTCTGTGGAAGGAATCTGGCAAGGAAAACCTCAGAAAACTCTGTCCATGACATCGGAGGAAGACCTGCGGTTCGCCCTCTCTCTATCGACTTGCACCATGTCTGTGCAAGTCCCTCTAATTGAAAACTGTTCAGCTCCACCGACCTTGCATATGAACATCTCAATGACATGCCGATCCTAGCCATCCTATCAAGAAATGACTGAGGATCCTCTGCTGCGTCTGTCCCCGTAAACACCAGAGGCCTCAACCTCATGAACTCCGGAAGTGATACCTCCATGGCCCTCGAGTCTATATGTGCGACAGTCTGCAGTAGTTGTACAACGGGCTCTACCATCGTCGATGCCTGATCCTTTCTCTAAACACGGGTGGCCTCAGTCAACTGCCCCATCATCTGCTGTAAACCCAACATGCCATCCTCTATCCTAGTCAGCCTATCTGGAGGAGGAGGATCAACATGCCCTGGTACCGCCGGAATGTCCTGCGCGTCAGTCGCCGTTACAGGCGGATCTGTCCTAGCTGCATCCCTGGATGCGGCTCGCCTAACTCGCGTGGCCATAGCAACTGGAACAAGAAATGAGAGTTGATAAGGTGTGCAAATAGGAACAACAATAATAGGGAGTCAAAGGAAGAATTAATCAAGGTATACATCATAAGGTTACTTAGGCTGAGTATCGTAGCGTAAATATGCCGCGGAACATATGTATGGTACTTTACACATCCTAAATCACCTACTCCATCAAACCAAGGGTCAACCTATATAACGAAATTGAAGTCTATTAACTTCAAGTCACTCCTAGGTTCCGTAAGGTTAATCCTAAGCTTCGATACCAACTTTGTCATGATTCGAATTTGGTGCATGACTGACACTTAGATTATATGACATCTAAAGATGCTAACACAATCCGAGTAAGCCAGAAAACCAAGATCAAAACCCTAATTACAGAATTAAGAAGTTTACAGTTAAAAGTAGAAAGAATGAGGTAGCATGTCGAATAATTTTTTTAGAGTTGAAATTTAAACAACAGATTTAGCATTTAAAATTTCGACAACACCTCCCTTTTAATTATATATAAAAGCAGTTATATAATGTTTAAATACGTGGCGTTCCTAATTGGGAGCACAACAACATACAACGACGGAAAACAACCCACGCAATAACCATACGATGCTCAAAAGTGAAGAATAACATGCATAAAATAAAGGAGCATAACTAACACAACTGGTCAATCTCTTCAAACGAGTCAAAACATATACAAGTATGCCTCGTTCTAAGTCAAAATATATAGGGTCTGATGGAATGATTCTATATCCAAAATACATATATCAAAAATAGATGGTTACTGCATAGGTAACCCACTTAGCAAGACAAGCGATAAAAGCTGACAAGTGGATCCGCACTCCTGCTATGCGTCCACGCGTCTCCTGCAAGGAACTAAGGCACAAAAGGGGTGAGTTTCCAACTCAGTGAATAAACTAACATCTAACAGTTGATATTGTAAGCATGACGAAATAAAGCTAAAAGCAAACAAGTAAAATGATGTATGATAGCACATTGACGCATGAATATGTACTAAATGAATGTATAAAATAACACTGAAATCTCATCAAATATTTCAGAATGTTGGTCTTTTCCAAATAAGATTCATTTTTCGGTCGATATCCTCCAGATATCCGCCGTGTTTTACAACAATCTCCGGTATCGAGTGTCCTCGCTAGGCTCCCCACCTCAAATGCGGCTTTCCTACCCCTCGGTCTCGACCGGGTCCACCATATATCTGACTGTACATCCTCCCACTCAGTCTTGATTACGTATAAATCCGCAACCGTATAGTCTCCCCACTCGGTTCGGAGAAAATCCAAATCATAAAAACAACTCATGGTGGACATATCTCATCATTCAAGAAAATTCATCGAATAGGACCAGTAATGTATAAAACTCAAAACAGAAATCCTTGAAATCACATATATGTGATGGTAGGGTAGTAGCAATTTAAAATGAGATATGATATATATTGTATTAACAAATATGCATAACAGTGTGCAATAGATTACATGTAACATATAAAGTTCTAATGTATATGTGACATAACAATTATCGATGAGGTGTGGTGTAACATGCAGATAGGTGCAAGTGCAACAAAACTCATCGATAATAGTGCAAGTGTCCTAACAAGTGTTAAGCAGCTACAATTTATAGTTATGGATACCTAATATGAACTACTATGTTTAAACATAAAACACTATGAATAGAAAGAAATTATAACCAATTTCTAGTTACGGGCGTTATACGCCATCCATACAATGTCCCCCGGTAGATGTTTAGTCTACTCACCGGAATAGGTCGAATCTACTCAGATATTATCAATCCTTTTCCTTTCCTTGCGGCCTCCGAAGTCCCCGTGGTCAAACCTAACATCGAAAATAATTTTTCGTATAAAAGCGGCTAAAAATCCGATATGGTGAAAACGTGTAGTTAACGAATTTATATTCTACGTGCTACATGAGAATATCGCGAACTATCTAAAACCTATGCTAACCTGAGCTAACCCCATTTTGTTCGTAACTGGGAAAACAGAAATCGTGACACGAAATATCCGTATCGTATTTAGAACTATAACCAAAATAAGCAATTTACCTCCAGATTTTATATACAGAAAATATAACATAATCAAACTATACCAAATACCCTAAAATACATACAGAGGGCTACCCAAAAAAACTCAACATTCAACTCCTATAAAAAACCGGCGAGATCGGGAAAATTTAGATTTTCGCCAGTCGAAAATTCCTTGAATAGGTTCGTGTTTCTAATGTACACTCTAGGTCCAATCTACAAGTCTACTGTATTATTTGATTTTGTTAAAGATTAACCAAATTATAGCAGATTCAAAACAGAGCAAGAATCTAACAAAATACGATATATACCGATATTCTACATCCTATTCTAAACAGTACTGTAATTAAAATCTATAGGGTTGGAAATTATACCAATTTGAAAGATCAACTAAATGGCTCTTCAAGAAATTCACAAGTCCATAAGGTCCTAGCTTGAGGGTTTGAGTTGAGGAACACAAATACATAGCATTTCTTTTCTTTTCTTTTTCTTAAGTAAGATCTAGGATTTTTACTAAGCTGGTTAATTTATTTCCAATCTTAATATATCAACTGAAACAAATATGAAAAAGATAAGGATAAGGAATGATAAGGTTATGAGGAGGTGTCACCATGAAGGATTGTATGAAATCATGCAAGTAGGAGGTATAGGTATTAGGTTTAATCTAAGCTGTGGTGTCTATGAGGTTTGAATTAGTTTTAACCATGGCCTAACACATTTACATAATAACCCTCACATAATATTAGTTAACACAAGGAAGCTAACATTTTCACTAAAACCCTTCCCTAAAACTAATGTTACCACTAAACACTTTTATTACTTAACTACTTTAACCAAATATAAAAAGGTCTTATTATTAAAATAAAATTTTAAAATAACATTTTTAATTAAATAAATAAAATAACTAGTTATTTAAAATATTCTGAAGCGTTACAATTTTCCATCTCATGGGATGTTTGATCCACTAACTTTTTGTTTAACAGAAAATATCCCTCCTTAATAGAATTTAATTTTATGCTTAATTACCATTGGATCTTTGATCCAACGATTCCTTGTTGAGTAGAATTTAATTCTACGTAGGGAGGTGCCCTCACGTGTTTAACACGTGATGCTTATTAAGCCTATAGATGTTTGATTTGCAGCGCCTATATGCATTGCATATAGGCGCTCACGTATAAAACAAGTGAGGCTTATTTAGCCTAATCGCAGCGCCTATATGCTTTGGTATATAGGCGCTCACGTGTTTAACACGTGAGGCTTATTTAGTATATTGTTGTTTGATTTGTAGCGCCTATATGCATTGCATATAGGCGTTCGTGTGTTTAACATGTGAGGCTTATTTAGCCTATTCGCAGCGCCTATATGCTTTGGCATATAGGCGCTCACGTGTTTAACACGTGAGACTTGGACAGTAGGGAATTTTCCCCTTCCCTTTTTTTATAAGGGAGCAAATGCCCCCCAGCGTTGCTCTCACGTGGCATGCACGTGAGTGCAATGCTGTCTGCCTTCGCAACCGTTAGATTGCCTTGGAAAACAGGGAGATGAACCATTCCCCATCATGTCTTATAAATGATAGGGCTTGGCTGTTGAAAAGGGCCACTGTTTCTTCATCTTCTTCCTTAGTCTTTTCTTGAGAATTTAATTCTCCTCTCAGAGCTTAGTTCTCTGCTCATTGAAATTTCAGAGTTAAACTCTATCAGAAAGAACCTCTTTAGGTAAAAATCTTGAACGAGATTTTTTCTTAGGAACAAGAAACCCTTTTCTTTAATTAATTAATAATTTTTTTTGAATTTTAAATCCACCATAGGAGCTTTGCTCTCTTTTGGAACCGATCTCTTAGAGATCTAAAAAGACATAATCTTTTATGTCGTGAACCCTAATGTCTTCGAAGATCAGGCGTTTCTCCTCTAATCTTTTGGAATTTTAATTCCATTCATTTGTTTCCCCTCATAGGGGGTTCTGGAATTTAATTCCATTTCTTTTAAAAGGAATTTGATTCCTCACCAAAGTGCTTAGCTCTGAAAGATCAATAGGGCCCTTTCGGAAATTCATTCCCTGGTGTTCTTGAGAATGTTTTCATTATAGGGTTTTACCCTTATTTTCAAAAAAATGAATTTGTTGGGTACTTTAATAGAACTCATCTTCCTTTGAGGATGCCAAGAGTTTTTTAAACTCCAGTTGCCTATTTAATGAGAATCCTTTTTGATTCTCACAATGATTATCTCGTCTCATCATTGGTGAGCCGTCATATTGATTTTGTGGGGTCCATTGGTTTTGCAGGCAGTGGTCCCATAAAACACACATCACGGTTTTCTTTTCTTTTATTTTATTTTACCTTATTATTATTTAATTTTTTTATTTTTTTAAATGGGTTTTTCCTTTCCTATTTCAAGAACGATGGCCTCACTTCCCGACTTCCCTTACACTCGCTTAGAAGTCGATTTTCTGCAATCGCTATTGGACGAGGAGGTTATGGCGATGATTAGGGCACATGACAGGGATCATACTATTCTTCTCTTGTGGGGGACGTGGTACGGTCATATCATCAGGGGTCGCCGTAGCTTTACCTGTGAAGCGCCGACAGAACCCATCCGCCCTATATCATTGATGGAACGTCCACGGACTGCTTATGCGGTGGAGGCGACTAACTGGACTCCTACAGGTTGACTCGAGCCGTCAACAACCGGGATACCCAAACAACCCATGGTGGCTATTGATATTCTGGAGAGCCGAATATGTCAGGGTGATGCTCGGCCCTAGGGGAAGGTTTATAAGGTAGACGTTACCCCCCCCCCCCCCGGTCACCCAGTGGGCTACCTTCCTTAGGCTTGATATATTCTCTCCGCCCAACGCACACGTCTGCAGAAGGTTTGGCTGTACCAAGCAGTGTATGCGTCATTATTTTATTATCACGCCCCTCACGTATGGTGGGTTAAAGCTTTCTTGAATCAATGGAATCTTCCCACCAATACGTTTTTGCTATGGGATCGTGAGGTTTCGATTTCACTAGAAGAGTTTCGCGAGATATCCGGGTTTCCGATCAGGGGAGAGCACTACGAAGAGTTACTGCCTCCTGATGAGTACGTGTTTGATACGGTGCCCGCTATGCTTGATAGCCTGACGACTGAGAACACCGTTCGTCATAAGTACCCGAGTCTAATCAAGGCAATGGGTATCTTTGAAAATTTGTTCGTGACATCGGAAGGGCAAGGTTTCACCTTTGACGCTTTTATTGCTTGCTTCCTTCGCGAGGATGTCTTATCCAAAAAGGCTCCAAAATTCACGAAAATTGAAGATCCTTTTTGGATTCGGGCTGAAGAAACTTCCGGCCAAAGAGGAAGACCTGCCGTAGTTCTATATTCCAAACTCATCGACCGTAGCTTTCGATGCGATCGCGGCCCCTGGCATGGACGAAGAAACTTTCTTCGTCGGCTTTATCAGTCTTTCGCTCAGTTGGTTCACCATGCCGATGCATCGCCGCTTTATGAGAGCCTCTGTTTTCTATCCTGATCATCGCATAGATGGAGGAGCACGATTAGCTATTGGCATCGCGGGGTTGTCACATCTATATCACGGGTTAAGCATTGCTGCTAATACTTCGAACCCGGGTGCAAATAACGTGAATTTCTCCCTCCACTACTTCATGTCGTGGATCGAGATGCATGTGCTAGGAGCGTTTGATGTGCACTAGTGACCCGATTTTTATGAATCATATACTTTCCCCCGGATCATGAGGTTGGTTGATGCTTCCGCTCCCGATCTGACCTAGTTAGGGGCTCTCCGCGTACTGCTGAATCCATACTCAAATGAAGGCAGAATGGTTTTCAACGATCGAGTCCTTTCTGCTCCAGTGGGGCCCGTTCAGCAATTGTTTGATTTGTCGAAGGGTGGGATTTTGGCTTTAATGCCTAAGGAGATTATGCATCTATACTCGATCAGGACGGGTTATTTGGTGTTCCGCCAGAATGACACTGCTATCTTCATGCGGTATAATCCGCATCGCTTCACCCAGCAGTTAGGCTACAACCAGGGCGTTCCTTTAGAGGCATTTTTAGTTGAGCCTGCCCTCTCCCTGGAGGTTACTCTCGATGTCATTCACCATTTCATGCGGTTAAACACTGGCTCCCTCTTCATGATCCCGGAGCCCGACTATCTCCTGAGGCCTGTGGGGTCCTTCAAGGGTTGGTGCCGCCATCGGGTCGGCCCCATCATTGCAGAGGAGAGACGGGTGATTTTCGAGTGTAGAGCTCCCGTTCCGGCTTAGGTTACCGTCTCTCCATTGCAGCTGCGGTCGATAGTTCACCCTCCTCTGAAGGATAGTGGTACGGTGCTTATCCCCAAAGTCGCAGAAATAGAATTAGCCCCTCGCACTGCTGGTATGCCGGTGCGTACTAGAGCCCAGGCGGAAGTTTCCGATAAAGCACCCTCGGTGGTATCACCAAAGGATTATACTAAAGGCGCCAAAGCACCAAAGGGGAGGAAGCGCTCCTCCATTAGCGTTAGCACATGCTCCAAAAAGAGAAAGAAATCGGTCGCCGGCCTACTCGACACTTTGCTTGAATCCAAGCCCTTTATTCAAGACGAGCTGATATCTATGCAGGAGCCGGACGACGGTCTTCTCTTTTCTGGTTCATCTGCTGAGGAGGCCGCGCAATTGGCCGAGACTTTAAGGCGCTCACAAAATGAGACTGAAAACGTGCGCGTCCCGAAGAAAGCCTTCCCCCCGGTTATATTCTAAGACGTTGACCCATCATTACATAGGGTACACATGGGTCCTCTGTTAATGGAAGAAGAACGGGCCCTCAAACAGCCCATCTCGGTTGCTTCTGAAGACGAGCTTGCACTGAAGATGGGTAATCATTTATTTGTGCTTGAAGCCCGGGAGCGTATTTAATCAGAAAAGAACAACGGCTTGAAAATGCCATACTTCAGGATTCCTGGCATATTGGTATGCGTAATTTTTGTGTCCTTCTTTTGGCGAGTAATTTGTATTACTTTTATGTCTTCTTATTTTTGCTAAAACTTTGCAGGGACTTCTGCAGCGGAAGTGGATTTGAGTCTAGATCGAGCCATGGCTGCGGATTCTAAGAATATCTCCTATGACGCACTGGAGGGTGTAGAGGAGATTACTGTAGCTGCTACCCTTCTTGTGGATCTCCCGGTGGTGGCTTGTGTCCCTTCCACGTCTACTCCTCCGGCAGAGATGGTCTTGTCGGCCATAGATCCCATGGATATCTCTAGTGATGCACCGGAGGGTGTAGAAGAGATGGTTGAAACTGTTGACCCCACCTCGGGGCCTTCTATGGCGGCTTTCGTACCCTCATTGGAGGCTTCCATGCCGACTATAAATTTCACACATATCTTCAATGATGCACCTGAGGGTGTAGAGGAGGCTTCCGAAGCTGCTATCCCTCCAGTTCAGGGCGGGCGGAGCATCGAAGGTAATCTTCTATATATACACATTTTGTTTAACGATCCCTTCGTTATCTGAACTTTTCCTTTCCTCAGAATTGCACGAGCTGGTAGCTTCCATCGTGTATCTTTCCCCGAGGAAAACCTTCCAGCGATTGCTTGACATGGCGGCCCCCCAAGCGATACCTCCTCAAAGCATAGTACTCTCTTCCTGCCAAGGTCAGTATTCTTTCACCATTTTTGTTTTATATTTTTATCATGATGATGATATGCCCTTCATATTAAATCACAGTTCTGGAAGCCGATGACAAAGTCGAGATTCTTGATGGACCTGGGGATCTCTCAAATCCACCTTGCATGACTGTGGGTAAGTAAAGCTTTATCTTTGGCATCGTTTTGTTTACTCTATATTTGGAAATACAACTGACTGTACATAAATCTTCACAGTTTTGCCAGCCCTGACCCCATTAGATTCTCGGATCCCCATGCCACCAGGCCCTTACGCCCGATGTGTATACGAAAGGATGGCAAAACAGAGCATTTACTCACTGGCGGCTCTCATTGAAGATCTTCGCACTGGTACCTCTGTCGCGGCCGAAGAATTTGCTGCAGAAGCCAACGCTTCATTGTCTGTTCTTGCCACATATCATGATGAAGCATTGGTGCGTGCCTGGCTTGAGTACTGTCACCGAGTGGAGGCATGCCTACATGAACTTGAGTGCATACGCCTTCCCTCCGACATCTTAACTGTAAAAGCGAGCCTGCGGGGATGGATCGAACGATGTGCTGCCAATCTCTAGTCATGCAAGAAAAGGCTCAACCGGAAGTTTTCGGCGAGGGAGTTGGCTTCAAACGCTTTGGGGGAACTTCAGGCTCAGCTTACTGCCAAGACCACCCGTGCGTACGAAATTTGGCGGGTGCTTCAAGAAGCTATTACAGAGGTGGTAGCTCTTGACAAAGCTGTTATTTTTACTCGGGAGATGGTTGAAGCCCATATGGTCGCCAAGAAGGAGCTCGAGAGTCTATTTTCTTCATACCAGAATCAACAGACCCAGGCAGGGACTCGTCTTGCAGCACTGATGGAGTTTGAAGCCGAAGTCCAGCAGAAGAACGACGAACTTGCTAGCCTATTGAACCGTCCACCGACTTAAACATTTTTGTCGTTGTATATTCTCCCTCTTTTTTTTGTATTCATTCATAAATAAGAGTATCTTGTATTCATTTTGATTCATGAATAAGAGTATCTTGTATTCACTTTAATTCATGAATAAAAAAACATATTTCATTTCATACTAGCGCTTTTCTTTATTTCACTGTCTTGACTTGGCATAAAGTAGTTTATGTACTCATTGCGGAGTTTGTAGTTTATTCACTCATTTCGGAGTCTCTAGTTTATGAACTCATTTCGGAGCTTGTAGTTTATTCACTCATTCCGGAGTCTCTAGTTTATGGACTCATTTCGGAGTTTGTAATTTATGTACTCATTTCGGAGTTTGTTTAGTTTACCTCCCTTGGGCTTGTAGGCAAACTTATCCTAACGTCATAGATAACCCCTGCTCTTTGCGACAGAGGTCCGTTAGGTTTTGTGGTACTAGGGTTTTTAGTCCGTGGTACCGTCGCATTGGCCGATGCATTCCCCGATATGCAGTCTTTACGCTGTTGTTCGAGTAGCCCCGCGACTGTCCTGTCTCTGATCCCTTCGGGGGCTGGACAAGACGTCTTCAAGTAATCTTCTTAGGCAATTTGACCGTCGGAAGAGCAAGCGGTAGGAATTTTTCCATACCGCTTTTTACTTGAGGTTAGGCTCGGTTTGGGAGCCCTGATGAGTCATAACCACTCCGCACTGGTGTAGGATGATCTCTGATAGTCTTTCGGGTTTTATTTGAGTTGCCGTCAAGACCCCAAAGCTAGGAATTTGGCCTTTGCTTCCTTTTGATTTGACTATTTTGGAGCTAATGTTGGCGTTGCGTCTGCATCCTGCAGGAGTGAGAAGGTATGCCGTAGTAGTCTCTAGGTTATTTTGTGAACCGTCAAGACTTGGAGCTAGGAATTTTGCCATAGCTCCGTTTTGTTTTTTTTACCCTGGAGTCTTTTGTTGACGTCGCGTCTGCATCCTGCTAGAGTGAGAGGGAACGCCGTTGTTGACATTATGTCTGCTGTAACGAGACGAATGTTGAGGTAGTCTTTAGGTTGTTTTGTGAATCGTCAAGACTTAGAGCTAGGAATTTTGCCATGGCTCCGTTCTATTTCAACCCTGGGGTCTTTTGTTGACGTCGTGTCTGCATCCTGCTGGAGTGAGAGGGAACGCCATATTTGACATTGCGTCTGTTGTAACGAGAAGAATGTTGAAATAGTCTTTTGGTTGTTTTGTGAACCGTCAAGACTTGGAGCTAGGAATTTTTCCATGGCTCCGTTTTGTTTCGACCCTGGGGTCTTTTGTTGACATCGTATCTGCATCCTGCTGGAGTGAGAGGGAACGCCATTGTTGACATTGCGTCTGCTGTAACGAGACGAATGTTGAGGCAGTCTTTAAGTTGTTTTGTGAACCGTCAAGACTTGGAGATAGGAATTTTGCCATGGCTCTGTTTTGTTTCGACCCTGGTGTCTTTTGTTAACGTCGTGTCTGCATCCTGCTAGAGTGAGAGGGAACGTCATTGTTGATATTGCGTCTGCTGTAACGAGACAAATGTTAAGGTAGTCTTTAGGTTGTTTTGTGAACCATCAAGACTTGGCTCTCCCTTTGACGGAGCCTGGTGGGAAAATATGGTTCCCTTTTCGTTTATGCCCATGGATTGTATACAGGGGTTTATATGGACTCACCTGTAAGGCAAAAGTTTCATTTTTTCCACGATGCTCTATCATTTCAGCTTTTTATATCGTGAAAGTCACGACTGTCCGATCATTTCGGCTTTTTATCGCGGTGCCCAATCATTTCGGCTATGTATATTTTTTAGTTTTACTCGCTGTTTTTTTATTGCGAGTTGCCCGATCATTTCGAATATCTTTATTTTTTATTTTTACTCGCTGTTTTTTATTGTGAGTTGTCCAATCATTTTGGCTATGTATATGCACATATTTTTTACTCACTGATTTTTTATTGCGAGTTTCCCCATCATTTCGGCTATTTCATATGCATCTACTTTTGTTGCGAGTCGATAACTTGGATCCTGACACTAATTTCGGTATCAGCATTGCTGCGACTAGAATATTGCTAGGAGCAAATCATCATTTGCCTTGAAAGGACTTGGAATTTGATACTGATTTAGGCATCAGTATCGCTACAACTGGGATATTGCCCAAAGCGAATCATCATTTGCCTTTGTCGATTTGAACAAAGACGGCTTAGCAAACATGGTTAGGATCATGTCGACTAAGGCTTTTTGACTTTATGAGTCATAAGGGTCTCATAAAATTATTTCTCCCTACGAGTTGAGAGGATCTCGTAAGTGTAGGTTCTCCCTAGAAGTCGTGAGGACTCCTAAGTGGTATTTTCTCTTGCAAGTCATAAAGATCTTACAAGAGTATTTTCTCCTTATAAGTCGAGAGGACTTATAAGTGTCGTTCACCATATGCGGACATTCCGCGCCATTGGTGGAACTAGGTGAGGGATATATTTATTTATGCCTGTGGATTGTATGCAAGAGCCAATATTGGACCGCTTGTAGGGCAACTTTGGGAATATGATGGCATAAGAACAGGTCTAGGTGCCTGTACTTAAGGCTTTTGAATCCTATGAGCCGTGAGGGTCTCATAGAGGGAAATTCTCCTTACGAGTCATAAGGATCTCGCAAGTGTAATTTCTCCTTAGGAATCGTAGGATTCCTAAGCGTGTTTCTCCCTTGTGAGTCGTAAGGATCTCACCCAGGTATTTTCTCTTCACAAGGTCGAGAGGACCTTGCAAATGTACATAGGTTTTTTTTTACGAGTTTGTGCCCTTTCAGGTTTTCACGAACTCGCCGGTAGTCCTGTTGTTTTTACTCACGGCGCCCTTTCGGGTTTTCATCCGTGCCCCTTTTACTTGTGGACATACCTTTTTTTTAACCGAGATTGCTCCCTTTCGGGTTTTCACAAGCTCGCCGATAGCCCTGCTGTTTTTACTCACGGCGCCCTTTCGGGTTTTCATCCATGCCCATTTTGATTGTGGACATACCGTTTTTTTATTTTTTATTTTTTATTTTTTTCTTTTCCGGTGGTGTTTAGATGTGGCTTTGTCACTGAAGTAGCTGCACAGTCGGTAGAACTTGAGTTGAGATCTTTGCTATCAAGACTTTTATTGCAATATGGATCTCAAGAGACTGTATCGTTATATCTGGGGTGACGCACTAGTTTAGAGACGTTCCGATCCATTGTTAGTTTAGGGACATCTCGGTCCATTATCACCATTTTTGAGGTGAAGCTTTAGTTTAAGGACATTACAGTCCGTTGTCGCCATGTTTGAGGTGAAGTTTTTCCAAATACCACTTAGAATTTTGACTCAGGAAGATAGCGAGCGGACACGAGCATCGTCATCTATCATTGACCTAAGTCGTGACTCGTCAAGCATGGTATTTATTGAAGAATTGGCCGTTTATTGGCCGGAAAGGTCTTTTGCCATGCATATCCATGAGCAAATAGGCCCCACCTTGGTAGACCTTGTCTATGATGTATAGGCCCTCATAGTTCAGCTCGAATTTCGCCCATTTTCCATGATTGGGGATCATAGGTCTTTTGACGACTAGCACGAGTTCTCCTTGGAGGAATGTTCTCGGCCTGGTCAGTTTTTCGTACGACCGAATCATCCTTGCCTTATAAGCCTCCAGATTTTGATACACTATAAGGCTGTTTTCGTTGAGGGCGTTGAGCTCCTCAAGCCGAAGATGAGCGTTTTCTTCATCTGTCAGTCCGTATTGAACCGCTACTCGGAGAGAAGGGAATTCTATTTCCAAAGGGAGGACTGCTTCCGTGCCGAATACCAACACGTATGGGGTTGTATTCGTGGTTGTCTTGAATGTCGTCCGGTATGCCCAGAGTGCTTCGTGCAGTCTTTCGTGCCAGTCTTTTTTGCTTCTGGACACCGTTTTCTTTATAATCTTAGTCAAGGTCTTATTGAAAGCTTCAGCTAGACCATTAGCTCGGGGATTATAGACGGAAGAGTATCTCCAGTCTATTTTGTGTTGCTCTGCCAAGCGGTTGATTTTATGGCTCCTGTAGGCTGGTCCATTATCTGAGATTATCCGTCGCGGAGAGCCGAACTGGTAGATGACATGTGTCTAGAAGAAATGGAGAATATTCTCCATCTTCACTTCCCTTAGTGGTATTTCTTCCACCCACTTAGAAAAGTAATCGGTCGTGGCCAGTATGAACCGGTGTCCCTTGGATGATGCTGTTCGATCGGGCCAATTATGTCGGTTCCCCATATTTTGAACGGCCAACTGGTTACCGTTGGGTGTAGAGGATTTGGATGTTGGTGGATGAAGTCCCCATGAATTTGGCACAAGTGACACTGCTTCGCATATTCGAGGCAGTCCTGAACCATTGTGGGTCAATAGTAACCCGGCTTGATGAGAACCGCAGAGTCCGTCGTAAGTTTCTTGGAAGACCCTGTTTTCTTATTCTAGCCCCAAGCACCTTATCCACAGACAGTCAAGAGACCTCTTGTATAGAGTATTATTGACGAAGTCGAAAAACAGCGCCTGTTTCATGAGATGATGTCTTGACGACGCGTTATCGGGCGTTCGATGGGATTTGAAGTAGTCTATGAAGACTTCCCTCCAATCCTTGATCTTTTCTTCTTCTTTTATTTGAAGGATTACTTGTTTAGTCGCTTCCTTTCCTTCAGACGACTCTGTTACATCCCACGAATATATTTCTGCTGGCGCGAGAACCTGGCGGCTTTGCACAACGATCCTTACGTCATCGAGGTTTTCGTCAACCAGCTCCTTAGAAAGCTTGGCTAATGCATCCGCCTTGCTATTTTCCGCACACGGTATGCTTTCCAGGATGTAGGAGGGGATTTATGTCAGCGGTTGCTGCATTCTCCTACCATATTTTATCAACTCTGCTTTGCACGTCTGATAATCGCCATTTACTTGGCTAACGACCAGCTGGGAGTCTCCATATATGAGGAGGTTTTTGATTCCCATATCGACAGCGATCTCAAGACTTTCTATCAAAGATTCATAGTGAGCATCGTTGTTTGTTCTTGGTTCCATTAAGAAAAAGGCGAAACGCATTATCCCCCCTTGCGGGGTCACGAAGATGAGGCCCACCCCGGCGTTGATTATAGGGGTGTTATGCTTCCACTTCTTTATGGAAGATGCTCCATAGAAGTAAAGTTCCCATTAGACATTATTTCCTTCCTTCTCCCCTTCGATTGTGTCGAACGCGTGTTCGTCTGGCAATTCGCAATTTAAGGGAGAATCTGTTGGTATTGGATGCTCAGCGAGAAATTCGGCGATGGCCTGACCTTTCACTGTCTTGAAGGGTCGATACGTTATCGAGAACTCCATCAAGAGGAGGGCCCATTTAGCAAGACTTCCTGTTAGTATGGCCCTTGATATCAGATATTTGAGAGGATCCACCTTTGATATGAGATGGACCTCATGTGCCAAGGCGTAGTGCCTGAGTTTCGTTATCGCGAAGATCAGCGCCAGAAAATGATTTTCGATGGGGGAGTAGTTGTTTTCTGCCCCCAAGAGAACTCGACTTAAATAGTAGAGAGCTCTCTCATTTCCTTGATCGTTTTCCTGTGCCCATGTGCGCCTAGAGAACCTTCAAGGGCCACTGTGTACAGGATAAGGGGTTTTCCTTAACTGGAGCTATCAGTACCGGCGGGTTCTGCAGGTATTGCTTGATTTCGTCCAGTGCACTTTGGCATTTACAATCCCAAATGAACGGGGTCCCCTTCTTCATTAGATGGTTGTAGGGACGGCATTTGCTGGAGAGGTTGGCTATGAACCACCGGATATACGCGAGCTTTCCTTAGAGAGGCCACGGTTGTTTGAGAGTTCTTGGCATGGGTATTTCCATAATCGCCTTGATCTTTGATTGGTCTATTTCGATTTCTCGGTTTCGTATGATGAATCCTAGGAATTTTCCTGAGGAGACTCCAAACGCGCATTTTAGAGGATTTATCTTTAGATTGTATTTTCGAATACGCTGGAACACTATATTCAGATGTTCCCAGTGCTCCTCGTACGATTTTCTTTTCACCAGAAGGTCGTCAATATAGCCTTCTACAATCTCATGTATTAGGTCATCGAAAATCTTCGTCATGTCCCGCAGTTTGCATTCTTCAAACCGAAGGGCATCACCTTATAGCAGAATATGCCTAGCGAAGTCCGGAAGGCGGTGTGCTTTTGGTCGTCAGGATGCATTTTTATTTGATTATAGCCTGAATATCCATCCATGAAGGAGAAGACCTCATGAGTGGACGTGTTATCGGTCATCAGCTCAGTAAAAGGTACTGGGAAGTCATCCTTCGAACAAGATTTGTTAAGGTCCCGAAAGTCCACACAGACGCACACTGTCCCATTTTTCTTCATCACTGGAACAATGTTGGCAATCCAGTCGGGATACTAAACTTCTTGGATGAAGCTGGAATCAATTAGTTTCTTGATTTCGGCATTGATACTCATCTCGAGTTCGAGCTGCATTTTTCTTGGCGCTTGTTTGACTGGCTTAATGTCTGGCGATATAGCCAGTTTATGTACCGCTATCTTTGGATCTAGTCCCGGCATCTCAGAGTAGTTCCATGCATAGTAGTCTTTATATTGCATGAGTACGTCCTTTAGTGTGGCCACCTGTTTTTTAGACAACGGCTCATTGACGAACATGGGTCTCGGCTCATTTTCCGTGCCCAAGTCGATTTTCCTAAGGTTGTCTGCCGTAGTGTGTATCCTATCTTCTAGCTCTTTTGGTGCTGGTGGAAACTCTGAGATCACCTCATCCTCATCTTCATTTGCGAAGCACATGAAGGAGTCATATATAGTCTCGTGTCCTCCCTCCTTTGAGAGTGTTACCACATGGCAGGTATGGGTTTGCTTCCATTCTTGGTGTTGAGCTGGTCCTACCTTCGCGATATAGGCTCTCTTTGGCTCATGCTTTTGTGGTGGGGTAACCCTCCAGCTGTCGGATAAAGCAAACCTGGCTTTTTGATATTGGTCTTTGACCCAGTCTTTGAAGGTGAAGCAGTCTTTAAGGGGATGACCTATTGTTCGGTGATAGGAGCAATAATCCGGATGATGGACCTCGTTTATTTGTTCAAGATGCCGAGACTCCAGAAGCATCATCATTTGATGCTTCATGATAAGGTCGAATATTTTCCTTGTCTTGTCTCGGGGAAAAGAGTATTTCCGACCTATCTTCTTCATAAAAGACGGATTCCAGCTGACTTTTTCTTGATTAAGCGGTTTCTTGGATCCGCTTCGCTGTTTTAGAACGTTATTCTCGTTCTCTACCATGTTTTTTCCTCTATGTCAGGCTTTATTCTTGTCGCGATAACTTACAACGGGCTGAGGATGAAGGGCATCATAATCTTCTCTTTCCACGGACTGCTGAGTGAGTAAATAGACATTTCGCGGCTGTGGTCATCCCGAACCTTTTGACCGGCTTTCTCATTAGCTTGTCAATTTGTTCTTCGAATGACGGACTTGGCATTCTTACGGCGTGATCTCGCTCTGGTTCAATATCAGCGCTATCTGGAAAGGTATTCCCTTCTCCACCGGAGTTATTTATGACACGGCAGCCTAGGATCGCTCCCGTTTCTTAGACCGAACGTATCCAAGCCCGGTTGTCTACATCCTCCCGTTGGGCATATCTTTCGCTGAGTCCCGGGAATGTCCTAAATTTTATTGTAGAACTGGGCTTGTCGAGCGGTTTTTTTGAAGGGTACGCCTTGGCATCTTAATAACCCTTTCAATCCCTCTGCGTAATATCTGGGCAGACGTATTGGTTGAAGCCTGTCAAGCGCAAGCTCGGCACCATGACAGACTTCTTTCTCTACTTTGGTCTCCGTAGATCGGTAGAAGAGGATCGCCTTTTCACCTCTTCGCCTGGGAGGGACGTAGAAAGTCTGCAGCTCTTGTACGCTATATGTATTGAGCGCATCAAGTTCCTTGTGATGCTGCTGTGGAACTATGGTGATTTTTAAACTCTGATCAGCTTCAGTAACGGTTTGTGCTGGCGGGCGAGTGGAGAACACGGCGTTGGCCTCGTCCTCAGATTCACTGCCGAAGACCAAAATAGGAGCAAATGGGCCGGGCCAGTTGCCTTGAGGTTGCCCCCAGTAGACTATCTCTTCATCCACCTTGGTATCCCTCCCAAAGATCGGGATAGTGGTGACGGCTTTTTTTTATTCTCCGGCTTATGAAATCTTTCCGTGTCTTTGAAGTCTAGTAGGAAGTACTTGGTGTATTCATATTTTCGGACTTCGTTTACGGAGAATGGATTTAGCTCCCTTGTAACTGTGTACTCGAGGCTATCTTTGAAATACTTCATACACTGGTGTTGTGTAGAAGGGATGACATTGTACTCATGTAACTAAGGCCGGCCGAGTAGAGCGTTATAGCAAGTCTTGGCGTCGATGACATGAAATTTGATGTCAGTCACGAGAAGCCAAAAGCGTAATGTCAATACTACGGACCCAAGCATCCGCGATGACTGAGAGTCGAACTCAAAGATGGTAATTTTATCCTGAGCCAGGTGATGAACGTTCATGCAAATCTCCTTCAGCACCTTTATGTTGAGAAGGTTGACGGAGGACCCGTTGTCGACCAGGATCTTCCCTATCTTGATATCGTGGAAGTACCCGGTGACATATAAAGGACGGTTGTGCTCATACATTCCAAGTAGGAGATCTTTATCGCCGAATGTAATGTCAGATGTATGAACCTCTGCCAGCTCATCCTTCATCTTTTCTTCTGCAAGGAAAGCATGGAACTGATCGGGCACTTTTAATGCCCTGATCAAAGAATCTCTTACTTCTTTAGACAGGAGGAGAGCATCCAGTATGCTCAGTTGTGAAGGTATCTTCCTCAGATGTGCCAGGACATTGTAATCCACCTTTTTTTTAGGCGGGTCCTTGGCTGCGAACTCTTTTACAACTCTATCATCAAGGGCAAATTTCTCAGGGACTTTTTCCTTCTCCTTGTCTCTTTTGCTTGAACCTTTGTTTGTAGGCCCGAGATTCTTTTCACGCAGCGTGCGATTACGCAGCTGAATATTCTCGCAGTTCTTCTCCTCTTTTTCTTTTCCGGAGGTGGATTCTTTGAAGAGAGGGCCGAGGGTTATTTTTTCCTTGGAATCTCTCCCGAATGTAAGAACTTGGGATTTTCCTTTTTTCGAACTAATACCAACCATATGACAGTTTCCAGCCGTTCCTTCACGCTCATCTGTCGTGCTTCTTTGTTGTCGACGAGCTTTATACTTCATCCGCTTGAAGTGTTTTCAATGAGCTGTTGGGTATAGTGCCCTCAAGGCAATTATCATAGTCGCAGGCAGGTGATTATGATGATTGAGGAAGGACTTATACTGGTAGAACAGTCTTACTCGAGATGATAGTATGCTATCTGGTTTATCTTTATCATCATGTACAACATTAGGTGCAATTACATATCACTATTACATGTTGATAGAGCCTATAGGATTCTTGCTTGACTGCCAGCAGTATGATGGCGATCATATACGTGGGAGCTGGGTATTCTATAGGCACATCCTTAAATGTCCCTAGACGTGGGAGTTTCAAGACTGGGCATCGATACTCCAGAGTAGACTGGTGTATACTGATCGAGACTCCGACGAGAGGCGGTGGCCGGACTTACAAGCCATTGGTGTTAGTTTGTTCACCTAAGATGTATACAGGTGCTCATTGGGTTATGAGTACACCGGACGGACTCGCCAGGAACCTGCTAGTTGGTATTATACCTATTGTTAGATAGCAGTTCCCTGGTGACATGTGTACAGGTTAATCTATCGACCTGAGATTGTCATTTGTCTCGTGTGAGTTCCCACTGTGCTTTGATTACTACCCTACCACGGCTCAAAGAAGTCGTGCAAACAGGTTTTAGTTGGGTACAGTCCCGAGCCACATGGGGGCAGTGAGCGGATCGTCAGGGGATTCGTCTCTTCCGGTATTAGGGGTTGATGTCGCGGTGTGCACGGGTGGCTATCACCAGAAATCCTTAGCCAAGGTAATCGAGAATTACTGATCTAGGATCGGTAGTTTCTCAGGTGGTGATGGGCTTCATAACAATACTAAATGTCATGTTATTAGGGGTCTGACTTTATCCACCCCCTAGACTCGATATGCGATACTCATAGACGAACAGACCGGACTGTACGGATATTGTCACTGTCAGGCTTAGTAGGGGTTTCAGGATGAGTTTGCTCGTCGGCCTCTCTTTCACTCAATACCTGGGTAGCCGTTACGTACAACTAGTGCCGCTGACGAGCTTATGGTTAAACCCACTGCCAGTGTATTGACGAGTCTTTAGAGTCCCACACAGAGGGTTTCCCTGCTTCGGGCGAAACCATGTAGAGGGCGTATGGTTTTACGGCAGTGTTCGATCACATACGTGTACTTGTGCACGGATGATGCTCGGACGGATAATACTAGTGGGCTTTGGTTTAAGCCAGATCCTAGTTTTATATTTGTTGGATTATTTTCGTCTCTTTCTATTCGTATTCTTCGGAATACGGATGCGGGTATGTATATACGGTTGAGGGGTATTCTTGTAATTTATTACAAGATTACTTTTAGAAGATTACACCCCATCATAGTTTAGACCTTTTTGGATTAAAAGGTTATTGAGGTGTAGGATGAGGTGTTTATTGCATTTTTGTGGCATGGCTAATTAGTGACCCATGGTTACTATTTTAGCATGCTTAGGGTTTTTGATTGTTGTGAGATTATGTAGACTTGAGATATTTTTTGTTGACTAAGATATTTTGGAGACATGGACATTTATGTGATGACTCCATTATTTCTTATCACACTCACACAACAAACAAAAATACGAGCCATTATTCATTTTCTTTTTCTCTTTCTTAAGTTGCTCTCAACACCTCATTCTCATGGGATCTTCTTCTTCTTCTAGCTCCACCCAAACCCTCTTATGAATTGAGAATCCTTGGGTGTTTTGAAACAAATTAATCTTTCATCACTCTCTACTTCATCTACGGTATCTAGAGTAGAGATCTAGGTACCATAGTTTCCTCGGATATGAGGTTGGAGCTCATTGCATAGACTCTCGGGTGGATCATCTTCGATGGAGGGAAACCGGAGATCAAGCTTGATCAAGGAATCCCCTAGGAGCTTGGGATGATAGTTAAAGACGGAAGGACATAGATCTATTCGGTATAACCATTCTAACTCCTTTGCATGTTTTGTTATCTAGGGCTTATGGGTAGATCCAGGTAATTGGTTGTGGAAGTGCCAAGTTTAATAAATTTTTGTTCTGCATTTGGTCACGGATTGATGGCCGGGGCGCTGCCGTAACCCAACATGGTATCAGAGCCACTCCATAAGCCTTAGTTAACTCATTGCGACATTGGAAATCCGCCGTTTTTATCGTGCAAAAACTGCCGACAAAAACAGTTCCAAAAACTGAAAGTTTGAGATGTTTTCACACCCTGCGGGCTCACGGTTTGAACTGAGAAGCTGTGGGATGGTGCATGGGCACCCCAGGGAATCCCCGGGGGGGACCAAATAGCTGGGCCTACTCCCCAAGACCACCATAAGGTGGTCTTGGCAGTGGGGACCCGAAACTGCCCCACCTTAGGCAGTTTCGGGTCTGCCTCACCCCCTGGCCACCTCGTGTGTCACAACCCAAAGGTACGGAACGTGACTGGAACTTAAATTACGAAACGTCCGAAGGTGTAATGTAATCTAAGTAAGCCAAAGCCCAGAAATCTAAACCGTTTAAGAAATAGAGTGAAAGAAAACTTGTTGTAAAGAAAGTGATTTTAATAAACTAAAGTCGTAGTAAACATTTTAAAAGCATCAAGTTTTTCCAAAAATTTCGGCAGAGTTTCCCTTGAAAAAATTGGCCCCAAACGGGTACAAAACAAGAATAATCATAAGCAATAATAAAAAGACATCCCCAAGCGGGAGCTAGCTCGTCGCCAATTGGCGGAAACACCCATGCAAGCAATACAAATATACAACGCCGAAGGCGAGGATCAAAACTCAGAAAGAAAACCAACATCCTCAAGAAAACTAAAGAAGAACCATAATAATATAAGCGCGTGACTCTAAGGTCGAAAGAATAGCAACTGGTTTTCTAAGTCTATCAAATACACAAGTCTGGTTGATGGAGCTTACTAGATACAACTGAAATAAATAAAAGTACAATGGTGGTCACGATGCAAGTGAACTCACCTACCAAAGCAATCGCCCGGAAGGAAGCAGTGTGCCAACAAGCCACAACGAAACC
Source organism: Agapanthus africanus (assembly GCA_030015575.1). NCBI lineage: Eukaryota > Viridiplantae > Streptophyta > Magnoliopsida > Asparagales > Amaryllidaceae > Agapanthus > Agapanthus africanus. The sequence continues at coordinate 125,268,571 of CM057348.1, forward strand.
TGTACGGCCAAACCTGCAAGAAACTGTGGCACAACGGGGGTGAGTTGCCAACTCGTGAGTAGAAAACATCACCGAGTAAAAATCGCATGTATGACGATCTCCTAGGTCATACGATAATATACTCATAAAATAACACGGGAATATCTAGTAAAGCAGAGTAATAGTCTATGCCTAAGTGTGGTACCAAGTATTCGTACCAGTGTCACAATGTAGCAACATGTCATGTATATGATGTATGAAATGCATCATGAATGAATAATCCACAAGAAGTCAGAATATATCTGTATGAGAAAGTTGTGTTATTTTCTTAGTAAATTTAGTATAAAAACTGGAGTATCACCAATGAAATCGACAGAAAACCCGTGTCAAGTATCGACACCAAATATGTATATCTCAATGTCTCAATATCTCAATATCTCAATATCTCGGGCTCCGTCAGTCCGGATCGACCCATAACATCAACTCTCATGACCACGTCGGTATCCTCTGGATATCCGTCGCGTCAAATATCACCGGTCGGTAATGCTCCCCTACCGGGCTCAACGCCATCTATGCGATCTTCTTGTCCCGAGGTACCGCACCGGGTCCACCATATACCCGCAGACAGTGCATCCCCCTCCTCGAATCGGGTATGTGATACAGCTCAAGAACCGAGAAAACTCATGGTGGACACCTCTCACATCAAATCACGAGAAAACCGCAAATTTCTATCTTTAGAAATGATAATGAGTTTATAAAATCCTTGCGGTTTCTCTAAATTCAGAAATCTCATGGAATATCCGAAATCCCAAAATCGAGAGTCAATAAACAGTGAATTACCGGCATAAAGCCCCATAATATTGCATGACAAATGAATATATACATGCATGGGTATCTAAGTAAAGAATGCAATATCTAAACTAGCATAGTAATGATATATTGGAACTATCAGCTAGCAAGTTATATCAATGAAGTAATATTCTCTAAAGTGTACATGACATAGCAATTACCGATGAGGATGTGTGTGAGCCGGCAAGCAAGTGTTCGTGGACATACGCATCATCGGTAATGGTGCTGGTGTCCTAACAAACGAGATCATAATAGTTAAGGAAACACATGTATAAACATGCAATGTAATGAGAACATGAATATAACGGAGAATGAATAGTAAACGCAACATTGAAAAATATATATTTCTATATACGAGTCATACAGTTTTAGCATTTGAAATAGCACGAATCATGGTTTTTAGAAAATAGGGGCTACGGTGTTTTTAAGAAATGGTACGTCCTTTGAAAAATCCGTAATATCCCTCGGGTTGTCTTTTGAAAATACTCACGATTCGTTAGTTGTTGAAAATAGGTATAACTCGAGCCTGGTCTAACATATTCCTAATCAACTAAAAGACTAAACTAAGGAACTAGTCGAAAGGGTAAGAAATCCACCGAAATTCCGAGTCGATATACCTAGTAGTCGGCGATCCAGCCTCATAGCGTCACGTACTGTATAATACATAGTACGGCATCCTCGAGTCAAGAGTGCGGATCAATCATCGTATATATACCTCGTATGGTAAAATCCATCGTACAGTATCCCATAATTGAGGGTTCGGGTCAACTATCATATATACATCATCATTCATATGTCATCATCATCGAACGATATCATGATTAGGGGTACTATTCTAAAATCTTGTACATTCCAATATCATCAACACATATAATCATATGTATGAATATACATCACCCAACGACCCACTGAAATATCACGTCATATATCATATCATGACTCGAACACATATCCAACCTCACGGCATCATGCCTGATCATATCGACTCATCTCCAAGTATCATATACCATCCTCATTTCACGTGTATATGTATGTATGTATGTATGTATGTATATATATATATATATATATAAACCTACACTCATAAACCTACACACACACACACACACACACACACACACACACACACATACACAAAAACAAGTGTGCGTGCGTGCGTGTGTGTGTCTACATGTAACCTGTGAATCGCCTCCAAGGTAATTATCCTCTGGATAGGTCTTCCTAAATCAACCTAATGTAACCTAAGGTCTTCTAAATACCCGAATCACCAAGTATCCATTGTCACAACCAAAACCCATAATAATAATACGGTAATAACCCTATTCTACGATTGCCGGGGTGCTATACGACATCCACCCGACTTCCCCAATAGATATGCATCTACTTACATTGATCCTCGCTTGTCGAAGTCAAGGACGCCACGCTCTTCCTTGTTGTTCGATGTCTACATGAGGGTGCCTACATATCATAAAATATATCGTATTGCATTAAAATTCGACTCAAAAACCGACACGACACGTGAAGAGCTCATAGGTTAGAACCAATAGCCTACGAATGCAAAAACAATCATAGAACCCTCGTCGTTGACGTACAAACGTCCAACGACCAAATCCACAATTAAATGCCAAAATCCATGTTTTAGAAATCGGAAAACCATTGTTATTATTAACTCAAACGCTCCCAGATTTTGCCTCAGGTAATCTGGAGCAAAAAAAATACAGTGGCTAAGTTATGAGGTGTGTGAGCTACAGGCGAAAACCCAACATCAACAGCCAAATTATTGCCGACCAATAGTGCTACAGTAACCGCCCCCGCCGGCCCAATTTTTGAATTTTGGTCTCGTCTTCTTGTGGTGGTCTCCTATTGGTCTAACTAGGTTAATGTATATGTTTAATTTTTTTATAAAGGTCCCGGGTTGCTCTAGATTCCCTGTAGACCTCCAGAAATATCACAAAACCAACACGAAAAGTTTCTAAGTTCATGTCTTGGGATTTTAGTCACTGGTTTTGTCCAGGATTTTTAGCACTGGTTGGGTTGTGGTCACCAATTACACCTCAATACACAATCACAATTCATAATACCACCCTAAATCTTATCTTGGAAATTTCCAAGATCACTAAATCTTATTTAATCAACTCAAAACTACTATATGAATATAGAAAACTAAAATTGTAAACAAGGGTGTAGGGTTATACCTCATTTGGCAACTCAAGAATTTTCTTGAGTTGCTCAAAGTCTTCAAAATTGCAACTTGCTTGGTCCAAGGTGCTTGTAAGGGGTTTGGGATCATTTTTAGTGAAGGAAATGTAGTGTTTTGAAGTGGTTTTGAGGATGGCCATGGGGAGGTAAAGGAGGTGAGGAAGTGGATAAGGAGAAGGAGAAGAAGTTTGATGAATGAAGTGAAGAGAACAATGAGCCATGGTCAATGAAGACCCCTCTCTCCCTTTCTCTTATTCTCCCATGCCATGCCCATACTTCCACCATGCCTCCATGTCACCATAACTCTCATTTTCTTTTTCCTTTTTTTTTAAAAGAACAAAACAAAACCAATTTGAGTAAAAATAAATGTAGCCATGGTTGACACAAGAATAACAAGTGGTTGCAACATGCTTTATTGCATGACATGCACAAAACACAATCAATGCATAATTAAGGAAGTACTGATCGAGTTTAGTAATACTAACTTATATACAATTAATTATATACTAAATTGTAAAATTCCCAATCTTCATAAATTCTTTTAAAATCAATAATTAATATAAATTTCCAAATATTTCCCAATTTATCGGTATATAATTATACCATATCATTTAAATCTAGTCTCCATACTTTAAAATATTCATAATATTCATTATTTAATTTATTTAAATTCCCAAATATAATATTTTATTTTCCTGAAATGTTACAATCTTCCACCTTTAAATAAATTTGATCCCCGAATTTAAATTTAATCCCCCCAAATACTAAAACATTTCGGCAAAACAATCAAATCATTGCGGCTTCGAGTATCAGGAATACATAATACATAACATAGCACAAAGCATACGCATGGAAACGAGTGTAAAACTCCAAAAATCGAACTCCGTCAAGTATCACACAATCACTGAAGTTATGGTAAAAATACAAATGTCAAAATCCAATACGAAAACCAACATGATATACTTAAAACGATAACATGAATATAGTACGCATCGTTGTAAATTCGTCAAGACATCCAAATAGGAATGCATGCAAAACCTTTCTCATATTGCCGTGCGATGCACGTATGACTGCATAAGTAGCGGTCGTCCATTATAAGAAAAATAGCTATACATCTATATCTTTTTGTTTAACATACACGTTCCGCCTTTTGAAAATAATTTAGAAGGGTTTCCTTCGTAAAGTTTCGTGTCATCATGGACACGTAAGAAAATATTGAGACTATAGCTCCTTTTTGGAAATCTCTTCGGCAATTATAGATGAAAAAATACTCAGATACTGTCCTCAGACCAGTCATGTTCGGTTACTTAACCGGATAGTATATATCATGAAAAACATAGTGCTCGAAAAGAAATCAATCTCGAAATAGTGTATACAATGCCACACGCGTCTGGTGTGCACGGAAAACATCTGTCAAGTGCAACAGGTGTGCCTGACGAAAATATCAGGTGCATCTGAAATGCACGGAGAATCCCGATTTAGTGCATCTGGTGTGCACAAAAACGCATCTAGCGCGCCAAGTATGCGCAAGAATCCAAATCAAGAGCACAAGGTGCACGAAAACAAATTTTGAATATCACAATCGAAATCAACGGTATACGACATACACCAATTCAAATCAAGTATACCGTGACATAAACACTCGTAAACCTATGCACCTACGTGCACCCAAAACCAAGTCAAAGTGCTGAAAGCTCACATAAACTGCCCGAATGAATAAGTCAAAATCATGTGCATACCATATGCATGAAATCAAATCAATTTAAATCAAGGTGTATGAAATCAAAAATCAAATACTTCATAGTATGTATGAATCAAATAAGGTGCAATGGGTATGCACAAAAACGATCGTTAGTACGACTGATACATAAACATACAAATCAAGTGCAACTGCGGTGCACCTAAGAAATATCAATCATGAAACGAAATCCTCAAAATACCAGAATCCAAAACAATAGAAACGTGATATTCGAATCACCAAATCGCAAATCATAAATATTGTCATCGATATGCTCCTCCTTCAATGTCGAAGGGTGTCGGTGCATCCAAAACTAGCAGAGCAAGCATCTACTTGCCTCCTGTTCATGGTCTGGCGCCTTCTACCCTTAGGTTCTCATCTCTCTCCGTGGATTACCAATTTTATGCCTCTTCGGCTCTACGGCCCGATTCTGGCGCTTTTCAGAAGATCTCCGACCAATTAGCCTGGTCACTCATAACATGCATCGTCAATGATGGCAACTCTGGCCCACTGAATGTGCGTGATACAATCGAACCTGGTTCCAAGTCTCCTCATTTAGCATCCCAGAAGATTCTGTCGGGGGTTCTCCCAAATCTCATCCCTGTCGGACTGCCCAGAAGTCATCACTCTTTACTTAATCCATTTCTTGTTCCTGAACAGCTGCAGTCTTTTCATGACTTTTATCTGGAATTATGGCTGCATTCAACGCCTCTGCATAGGCATCCGGTCTTTGATGTCAATGGAGTGGAACGTCATCTCGTCAAGATCTCGTACGAACCTCTTACTCCACTTTTTTTAATGTGGACCAATTCGGAATTATCTCTTCGTATATGTGTGAACTACGCTCTAACCGGCCGCACTCATATCTAAAGTCTCCTTTCTGAAGCTATGAACTCGACATCTCAAATATCCTGTAGTAGGCATCTTTCCAATTACCTTCTCGGGAACTCGTCCAAATTATCGGAGTGATGCACTTACGCTCGTCCTTTCTCGATCGACTCACAACGTGCCTGTGTGAGGTCCTCTTCTAGCTAAAGCTAACAAATCCAGCGATCTCGCTTCGGGGTATCCAAACGAACCACATGTCCTAGTCATTCCTCTATGGGTGACTAGCGATCTTCTATCATATTCCTAAGTACAAACTCGTGCTGCAATAGCTTCAAACATCTGGGACGACATCTTGTCAGTCGCAGCAACAACTGGCTCATCCGTCCACATGATAGACAATACCTCAATCATCAAGAATAAACGGTGCATTAACGGTTATCACATTCTGCCTGGCCTCTAGCAGTGGCCCGGTCATCTGGTGTAGATATCAAACGCTCGCGTCAATGAGAAAACATAGTAAAACAATATATCGAAATGCGCATGTCACCGGAAAACATCCTGGTCAGTCCTCGTCCATGACAAGCTCGTGCTGACCGCAACTCTCTCTTTCTCTCTGCTCGTGTAACCGTGGTAACAAAAACCACAATCCGACATCAATGAGGATAGATCATAGGAATGAATAAAATTGTAGTGCCTAAGAAATATACAACCTAAGGCTTCTTAAGCGGAGTAGCGTATCATAAGTATGTCGCGAAACATACACACGGTATGTCACTCTACTTATGTCACCTACTCCATCAACCAAGCTCAACCTACGCGACGAAAGTTTGGGTCTAATACCCCTTCGACCAAGTCTAAGTTCCGTAAGGTCAAGCCTAGGTTCCGAATATATATACGCCCTAGACTCCGCATGGTCAAATCTAGACTCGAACAAAAGTTAAACCTAGTGCTATGATACCAACTTTGTCACGACACGAAGGTACGGAACGTGACTGGAACTTAAATTACGAAACGTCTGGAGGCGTAACATAATCTAAGTAAACCAAAACCAAGAAATCTAAACCGTTTAAGAAATAGAGTGAAAGAAAACTTTTTTTAAAGAAAGTGATTTTCACAAACTAAAGTCGTAGTAAACATTTTAAAAGCATCGAGTTTTTCCAAAAATTTCGGCAGAGTTTCCCTTGTAAAAACTAGCCCCAAACAGGTACAAAACAAGAATAATCATAAGCAATAATAAAAAGGCATCCCCAAGCGGGAGCTAGCTCTTCGCCAATTGGCGAAAACACCCACGCAAGCAATACAAATATACAACGCCGAAGGCGAGGATCAAAACTCAGAAAGAAAACCAACATCCTTAAGAAAACCAGAGAAGAACCATAATAATACAGGCGCGCGACTCTAAGGTCGAAAGAATAGCAACTGGTTTTCTAAGTCTATCAAATACACAAGTCTGGTTAATGGAGCTTACTAAATACAACTGAAATAAATAAAAGTACAACGGTGGTCATGATACAAGTGAACCCACCTACCAAAGCAATCATCCGGAAGAAAGCAGTATGCAAACAAGCCGCAACGAAACCTGTACGGCCAAACCTGCAAGAAACTGTGGCACAACGGGGGTGAGTTGCTAACTCGTGAGTAGAAGACATCACCGAGAAAAATCACATGCATGACGATCTCCTAGGTCATACGATAATATACTCATAAAATAACATAGGAATATCTAGTAAGGCAGAGTAATAGTCTATGCCTAAGTGTGGTACCAAGTATCCGTATCAGTGTCACGAAGTAGCAACATGTCATGTATATGATGTATGAAATGCATCATGAATGAATAATCCACAAGAAGTCAAAATATATCTGTATGAGAAATATGTGTTCTTTTCTTAGTAAAATTTAGTATAAAAACTGGAGTATCATCAATGAAATCGACAGAAAACCCGTGTCAAGTATCGACACCAAATATGTATATCTCAATGTCTCAAGATCTCAATATCTCCATATTTTGGGCTCCGTCGGTCCGAATCGACCCATAACATCAAATCTCACGACCACGTCGGTATCCTCTGGATATCTGCCGCGTCAAACATCACCGGTCGGTAGTGCTCCCCTACCAGCCTCAACGCCATCTATATGATCTTCTTGCCCCGAGGTACCGCACCGGGTCCACCATATACCCGCAGACGGTGATCCCCCTCCTCGAATCGGGTATGTGATATAGCTCAAGAACCAAGAAAACTCATGGTGGACACCTCTCACATCATATCACGAGAAAACCGTAAATTTCTATGTTTAGAAATGGTAATGAGTTTATAAAATCCTTGCGGTTTCTCCAAATCCAGAAATCTCATGGAAAATCCGAAATCCCAAAATCGAGAATCAATAAACAGTGAATTGCCGGCATAAAGCCCCATAATATTGCAAGACAAATGAATATATACATGCATGGGTATCTAAGTAAAGAATGCAATATCTAAACTAATATAGTAATGATATATTGGATCTATCAGCTAGCAAGTTATATCAATGAAGTAATATTCTCTAAAATGTACGTGACATGGCAATTACCGATGATGATGTGTGTGAGTCGGCAAGCAAGTGTTCATGGACATACGCATCATCGGTAATGGTGCCGGTGTCCTAACAAACGAGATCATAATAGTTAAGGAAACACATGTATAAACATGCAATGCAATGAGAACATGAATATAACGGAGAATGAATAGTAAACGTAACATTGAAGAATATATATTTCTATATACGAGTCATACAGTTTTGGCATTTGAAATAGTACGAATCGTGGTTTTTGAAAATAGAGGTTACGGTGTTTTTAAGAAAAAGTACGTCCTTTGGAAAATCCGTAATATCCTTCGGGTTGTCTTTTGAAAATACTTACGATTCGTTAGTTTTTGAAAATAGGTATGACTCGAGCCTGGTCTAACATCTTCCTAATCAACTAAAAGACTAAACTAAGGAACTAGTCGAAAGGGTAAGAAATCCACCTAAATTCCAAGTCGATATACCTATTAGTCGGCGATCCAGCCTCATAGCGTCACGTACTGTATAATACATAGTACGGTATCCTCGAGTCAAGAGTGCGGATCAATCATCGTAACTATACCTCGTACGGTAAAATCCATCGTACGGCATCCCAAAATTGAGGGTACGGGTCAACTATCATATATACATCATCATTCATATGTCATCATCATCGAACGATATCATGATCAAGGATACTATTCTAAAATCTAGTACATTCCAATATCATCAACACATATTATCGTATGTATGAATACACATCACCCAACGACCCACTGTAATATCACGTCATATATAATATCATGACTCGAACACATATCCAACCTCCCGGCATCATGCCCGATCATATCGACTCATCTCCAAGTATCATATACCATCCTCATCTCATGTGTATATGTATGTGTGTGTGTGTATGTGTGTGTGTGTGTGTGTGTGTATAAACCTACACTCATACATGAATATATACACACACACACACACACACACATATACACACAAAAACAAGTGTGCGTGTGTGCGTGTGTGTGTTTACATGTAACCTGTGATTCGCTTCCAAGGTAATCATCCTCTGGATAGGTCTTTCTAAATCAACCTAATCTAACCTAAGGTCTTCTAAATACCCTACTCACCAAGTATCCAATGTCACAACTAAAACCCATAATAATACGGTAATAACCCTATTCTACGTTTGCGGAGATGCTATATGGTATCCACCCGACTTCCCCCGTAGATATTCATGTACTCACCTTGATCCTCACTTGCCGAAGTCAAGGACGCTACGCTCTTCCTTGTTGTTCGATGTCCACAAGAGGGTGCCTACATATCACAAAATACATCGTATCGCATTAAAATCCGATTCAAAAATCAACACGACAAGCGAAGTGCTCATAGGTTAGAACCTATAGCCTACGAATGCAAAAACGATCATAGAACCCTCGTCGTTAACGTACAAACGTCCAACGACCAAATCCATAATTAAATGCCAAAATCCATGTTTTAGAAATCGGAAAACCATTGCTATTATTAATTCAAACGCTCCTAGATTTTGCCTCAGGTAATCGGAACAAAACAAAAATACAGTGGCTAAGTTATGAGGAGTGTAAGCTACAAGCGAAAACCCAACATCAACAGCCAAATTCTGGCCGACCAATAGTGCTACAGTAACCGCCCCCGCCGGCCCAATTTTTGAATTTTGGTCTCGTATTCTCGTGGTGGTCTCCTATTGGTCTAACTAGGTTAATGTATATGTTTAAGTTTTTTATAAAGGTCCCGGGTTGCTCCAGATTCCCTGTAGACCTCCAGAAATATCATTAAACCAACACGGAAAGTTTCTAAGTTCATGTCTTGGGGTTTTATTCACTGGTTTGGTCCAGGATTTTTAACACTAGATGGGTTATAGTCGCCAATTACACCTCAATACACAATCACAATTCATAATACCACCCTAAATCTCATCTTGGAAATTTCCAAGATCACTAAACCTTATTTAATCAACTCAAAACTGCTATATGAATATAGAAAACTAAAATTGTAAACAAGGGTGTAGGGTTATACCTCATTTGGCAACTAAAGAATTTTCTTGAGTTGCTAAAAGTCTTCAAAATTGCAACTTGCTTGGTCCAAGGTGTTTGTAAGAAGCTTGGGATCATTTTTAATGAAGGAAATGTAGTGTTTTGAAGTGGTTTTGAGGGTGGCCATGGGGAGGTAGAGGAGGTGAGGATGTGGAGAAGGAGAAGGAGAAGAAGGATGATGAATGAAGTGAAGAGAACAATAAGCCATGGTCAATGAAGACCACTCTCCCTCTCTCTCTCATTCTCCCATGCCATGCCCATACCTCCACCATGCCTCTATGTCACTATAACTCCCAATTTCTTTTTTTTTAAAGAACAAAACAAAACCAATTTGAGTAAAAAGAAATGTAGCCATGGTTGACACAAGAATAACAAGTGGTTGCAACATGCTTTGTTGCTTGACATGCACAAAACACAATCAATGCATAATTAAGGAAGTACTAATCGAGTTTAGTAATACTAACTTATATACAATTAATTGTATACTAAATTGTAAAATTTCCAATCTTCATAAATTCTTTTAAAATCAATAATTAATATAAATTTCCAAATATTTCCCAATTTATCGGTATATAATTATACCATATCACTTAAAACTAGTCTCCATACTTTAAAATATTCATAATATTCATTATTTAATTTATTTAAATTCCCAAATATAATATTTTATTTTCCTGAAATGTTACATCGTGGTGGCCTCAGGGGTGGGGTACCCCCTCTAGTCCCCCCGACTCGAAGTTAATTTCTTGCTCTAACTCCCCGCGAAGGTTCGAGCGAGTTTCGTTTTGATTCGGACTTCCGAATTGGCTTTAAACGGTTTGTTTTTTTCACTTTAGCTCACTGTTTTTTTCATGGTTATGGAAATTGGTTTAGTTTGCTAATTGCATGCGGAATTCTATTGTCGTAGTTTTCAATACATACATTACTATCTGCGACCGTGAATGTCATTCGAACGGTACAATTCGTCTAACTGCTATATGTTCTTTTAGACGGGTTTGCGAACGTGATATTCACGTTGATGTTCTGTGTTGTGCTATGTTGTGGCTGAATCGTCATAGTGGATAGTTTGGATGCAATGGTAGTACAATTTGGATTTATTTGTACATTTGATATTGCGGGGCGACCGTCCGACATGTGGACTGTCGTCACTGCCTGCTTGTATATTATTTATTTGGGGCACGACCAGGTTGACGTCGATGTCACCATTGTACATATTCTTTTCTTTTCTGTACCAGGATTACCCCGCGGTGGAGTGCACGGTTAGCCAGGTTCTAGAGGGCAACGGGATCGCATCTCATGGTGTTGAGACGGAGGGGTCATCACTCTAGAATTGGCGGGCTATTCGCCGTACTCGTAGGGGGTATAGGTTGAACCACGGAGGAATGCTCAAGTTAACGGATTCCGTGAAGTGCTGGGTGGCCCATTCACGTTATTGATTAGGGTTGCCTCGCTTCTGGGATTGGTAGGTAACATGCCACGCTCATAGGGGTCTAGATTTTCATTACACAGGCTATCCACACGACCAAGGGAACGTCGGGTTTCACTTGCGGCTCAAAGGAAACCCGGGGCTCCCAGATTATCAGTATTGTTCTGTGATGCTTATCGCTTATCTGTGATGATGCATATATCATGCCTGGAACGATTATTATATATTGATATATATATATATATATATATATATATATATATATATATATATATATACTAGTAGAAGTTGTATATGTTTGCACCCGCGCTAGTCCAGCCCCCGCTTTGTCGTTAGTTAAGTAACCTGACGGGTGATGACGGGGCCCGGTGGCGAATGCGGATGGCATATATGTACATCATATTTTCGTTCTTTTCTGGTGTGATTAATTGATGGGACTGCGTTGATTCTGATCAATGCAAAGATAAAACAAACATATATTTGATGTTGTTGGAACAATTTTTAAAGGCTGTTATTATAAGGACGTTTTCTTTTGTTTTGCACAGCGGTATTCGATTATGAATATCCAGCACCTCATTCGACGAAGCAAGAGCCGAAATCCCTTCACCGGAAGTGACCTCTTGGGCTGAAGTTTGCGTCAGGGTAATAACTTCACTATAGTCGATTACTTTTTGCTTTGCATCGAGATATTCAGTTGGGAATATCCTGCACCTCATTCGACGAGGAAAGAGCCGAGATCCCTTCAAGGGGGGTGACCTCTTTAGCAAAGGTTTTCGCCACTATATATTTGTAAAGCTATCCGGTTCCTTCAACGATATCAAGTTCATTACGTTAGAGGTTTTTCGCCAAAAACCATTCGTAGCTCTCCGTCATTTCAGATGGGTAGCACTTAGTATTCATGCTATGTATGTTAGCCTTCGCCAAGGCATAGTGTATGGTAGCTATTTGGTACTTTTGTGTTTCATAGATAGATGTGTTGGTTTGGGACAGTCGTACTACTATATTGGCCTTCGTCAAGGGTATATATGGGTGGGTTCAAATTAACCTGGACAATGACGGGTAGAACTTGACATGTGACTTATGATATGTTGGCCTTCGTCAAGGTCATAAGAGCATGGGGCAGAAATCACATCGGGAGTTTCAAACATATAGGAAACTTGTCAGGCATGCGCATACCTTCTGGAATGTGATAAATTGAGTGGATTCCATCAGGTTATCATGTGATGATAGTTGGATCCCGATTCCCATTGATGAGTTGGTTTACTCCTCTGGTGATTTTAGATGATCCCGACTAATTCTTCTTTTGGGTCTGGAGGAGAATTTGAGGATACAGTGGGAGACATCCTGATTAGATAAAGTGATTAACCATTCTGATCTAGTTTAGAGTGCACGCTGAGTGTTTCTTTTCTCTCTCTCTCTCTTTGGCAGCGACCATGGCCCGACCCTAGACTAGAACTCATGAACCAAGTTAACCGAACCTTCTTAAAACACACTAGATTTTGGATTGTCAGAGTTGCATACTTCATTGCCACTCCTACTTTTACCCTTTGCTTTTCTCCGGAACATTCTGTATCACTACGAAGATCCACGGTTGTTGGATATGACCATCGTATAGTTATATACGAAATCGAAGAAACATTTTTCAGATTCAAGAATAGTTTCCGATTCTGGAGAAATTGAATAGAACTATTCAGTTGTTTTTTCCTTTTACCTTCTCTCAGGTTGTGAGGGCTCTTAGGATTAGGAGAGGGTACACCTATTGTGCTTATTGGATAGTCTTCTTCTAAACCATAGGCAGGTGCCGAAAGGTGGGGAAGGAAGAAAACCAATTAGCCTAAGTGAGGTGTACAGAAGGTAATAAGTAAATACAAATAAAGGGATTAGAAAGAAAGCAAAGTAAATTGCGACTGCTATCATTCAAGACCAAACCGCGTATATCATCACCACTCCTACTTCACCTTTGCATTTCTCCATAACACCCTGTATCACTATGAAGATCCACATTTATTGGATAATCTATCGTATAGTTACATACGAACTCGAAGGAACTTGTTCCAGTTCGAGAATGGATTCTGGTTCATGAGAAATAGAATAAGGATTATTCAGTTGTCTTTTCCCTTTAGCTTCTCTCAGGTTGCGAGGGCTCCTAGAATTAGGAGGGTACACCTATTACGCTTATTGGATAGTCTTCTTCCAAACCTTAGGTTGGTGCCAAATTGTAGGGAAGGAAGAAAACCATTTAGCCTAAGTACGGTGTACAGAAGGTAATAAGTAAAGACAAATAAAGGGATTGGAGAGATGGCAAGAAAATATATGGTTACAGTCATAAATCTAGATAGTGGAAGAGTAATTACTAGGAATACCCGGATATCCCTTCGAAACATTTTCATGTTTCAGTTTCACTGTAAATTGTTAATTGAAAACTGATTTCCCAATTAGATTCTTACTCCAGAATATGTATTTAACAGGTTTGATTCTCACATCTGTATGGTATTACAGATGATGAGTAGGAGTAAGATATTGTGAATTAGGTGATTATATCCTCATTATATCGGAATTCGTTGTAATTGGTGATATTTGAGGAAATCACCTGGGTTTTTGTCGGACGATAAATATTTGGTTTTGAATATCCATAGTTATACACCAGTTTTAAACTGATAAATCTGTACATTTATTTTATAAAGTGAGATATAACTTTTTGAAATTATGTCTATGACATTTACCTATATCAGTTGATGGTTAGGTAAGGAGCATTCAACAACGGTGTAATTCTTCTTAATCATAGTACAGTTTTCAATTTATGACGCATAGGGTTTGAGTTATTGAACTCAGGGGACTTATACAAAGTATTGTATGTTGTCCAGTATCCATTAGGACAGAGGGGTTGGTGCTCGTGCTATGTTCTGTTTACTTGTGACTTCTTCAGTTTTAGACAAGTATTTCGTAGAAATACAAGGTCCATGTTTTGAGAAGTTATAGGTACAAGAATAAAGTAGAGAACAATGTGTTGCAAGTATCGGGATTCTTTAAGTTGATCGAAAATGTAGATATTTGTGTTTGGTATTCAGTTGATAGTAATGGTTTTGAGAACTTGCTTCTCTTTTAGGTTACTCATATCTGGATGTACTCCTAGTTGAGTAATGCCGATCGGACTCTCTCTATTTAGTTGACATACACTGGAGACAGCTGTATGATTTGAATCTGGTTCCAATTAAATTAGTGCATCTGTTTCTATATTGTATATAGAATGGTACATATCTTAACGATGTTAAGGTATATCAGTTTATGCTTGAAACCAGACTCTAGATAAACTCAAGGCACGTTTCAGTAATGGCTGTTTGTGGATTATCCCGGGCTATGTCGAAGGATAACTTTCTACCATCTAGAAGATCAATAGTGATATTGTTCTTGACTCGCCACAGTTTTAGCAAAATGGACTTTTTCATAACACAGTAGTGGGAGAATGGTAGAACTGGAAGTGATTCCAGAACCACAAACAATTACTGAAGATTTAATAGAATATAAAGATTCAATTGGTTTTTGAGATTCCATTAGCCACTCCGCAGATATTGTGGGTAACCTCATGCGTCCGAGAGGTACTTCGGTATCCTCAGAAACGGTGGCAGGGAGGTTCTTTTTTACCTAAACTTGCCATTACTATTGTTATAGACTATGAGACCCGGCAGGAGGATGAGTATAGCGTCGTTCTAAAACTGGCTTTAGAAGTGCACGTGTATATGACTCTGCCAGAGGGTTGTTATAATCAGTAGGAGCAGCGGAAGCATAGTGGACAAGTAGCTTGTGTCTATTTATAGACTAAAGCAGGTATAGTGGAGATAGATCATCTATTTTTGATGTGACAGTCATAGGCTTTGACTTCATCAGAATAGGAGATGGATCTGTTAAAAAGGTAGTAGGGTGTGATGTCCTGGTATTTGGATGACATTCACTTTATAGGAAGTGAAATTCCTATACTATGATCGGTTATACTGTGGTTGTCACACAGTGGTTTCTCCCCATTAGATATGGATAATATATCAGGCATTCTGGTAACTAAATCTATGGTTTTAAACCTAGATTTGGGTAGTTTCCCAATCTGGGTATTTTGACACTGTTCTAAAAGTGTTCTAGAATGGATGACTCCTGGCATGGTGGTGTGCCTGCAGGTGATGGAGTCACCCTCTCTAAAGGTGTCTTACAGACTAAAGGGGAGAGGGATGTGCATGATTGGCATATCACTTGCTTAGGCAATTGAGTCAATCATGAGATGTCAAGTACCACACCAGATGTTGTTTTTGCACGAGCTGCAATAAGTTTATATTGATCCAATCCTGGAGAAACATTGAGAAGCGGTTTATGAACATAAGTGGATGTTCTATGGATATGGTAATGGCAGCTTCCTTCGGGAGACGGTTATCATTCCAGGCTTCTAAGGTGACCTGGATGACAAAGTGACTGTCAGAGTTATAGTTTTCCCTCTTCTGAGAAGGCAACAGTTTGGACAGGTGGTCCAAGCAGATACTGAGGAAGGCATAGCGCAGGACACTGATTAAATTCAATGGACAATATAGTCTAAGAAGTTTTCTGGATTTGGAGTTCATTTATGAACTGGGTCCCATCAAATATCCAGACATATTCTAAGACAGGTATTGCTCATTTCGGGAGATAGCTTTCTCCGCGAAGTTGAGATATAGAGAGATACAGAAATAAACATTGGAGCGGATCCACTCACTGAGGCTATTTATCGAACACAATAGTTTCGCAAACGAGCTTTGCGAGACTGATTAGTAGAGGAGTTGGGTGTTCGGTATCACACGGGCTGTGAGTATGAGACATCGCAATAATTATCCCACAAGGCAATTATCATAGTCGCAGGCAGGTGATTATGATGATTGAAGGAGGACCTATACCGGTAGAACAGTCTTACTCGAGATGATGGTATGCTATATGGTTTGTCTTTATCATCATGTACAGCATTGGGTGGCATTACAGATCACTATTACATGTTGATAGAGCCCATAGGATTCTTGCTTGATTGCCAGCAGTATGATGGCGATCATATATGTGGGATCTGGGTAGTCTATAGGCACATCTTTAAATGTCCCTAGTCGTGGGAGTTTCTAGACCGGGCATCGATACTCCAGAGTATACTAGTGTATACTGATCGAGACCCCGACGAGGGGTGGTGGCCGGTCTCACAAGCCATTGGTGTTAGTTTGTTCACTTAAGATGTATACAGGTGCTCATTGGGTTATGAGTACACCGGACGGACTCGCCAGGAACCTGCTAGTTGGTATTATACCTATTGTCAGATAGCAGTTCCCTGGTGACATGTGTACAGGTTAGTCTATTGACCTGAGATCGTCATTTATTTCGTGTCAGTTCCCACTGTGCTTTGATTACTACCCTACCACGGCTCAAAGGAGTCGTGCAAACAAGTTTTAGTTGGGTACAGTCCCGAGCCACATGGACGCAGTGAGAGGATCGTCAGGGGATTAGTCTCTCCCGGTATTGGCGGTTGATGTCGCGGTATGCACGGATGGCCATCACCAGAAATCCTTGGCCAAGGTAGTCGAGAATTACTAATCTAAGATCAGTAGTTTCTATGGGCTTCATAACGACACTAAATGTCGTGTTATTAGGGGTCTGACTTTATCCACCCCCTAAACTCGATATGCAATACTCATAGACGAACGGACCAGACTGTACGGATATTGTCACTGTCAGGCTCAGTAGGGGTTTCAGGATGAGTTTGCTCGTCGGCCTCCCTTTCGCTCAATACCTGGGTAGTTGTTACGTACAGCTAGTGTCGCTGACGAGCTTGTGGTTAAACCCACTGCCAGCGTATTGACGAGTCTTTAGAGTCCCACACAGAGAGTTTCCCTGCTTCGGGCGAAACTATGTAGAAGCCGTATGGTTTTACGGCAGGGTTCGATCACATATGTGTACTTGTGCATGGATGATGTTCGGACGGAGAATACTAGTGGGCTTTGGTTTAAGCCGGATCCTAGTATTATATTTGTTGAATTATTTTCGTCTCTTTGTATTCGTATTCTTCGGAATACGGATGCGGGTATGTATATACGGTTGAGGGGTATTCTTGTAATTTATTACAAAATTACTTTTAGAAGATTACACCTCATCATGGTTTAGACCTTTTTGGATTAAAAGGTTATTGAGGTGTAGGATGAGGTGTTTATTGCATTTTTATGGCCTGGCTAATTAGTGACCCATGGTTACTATTTTAGCATACTTAGGGTTTTTGTTTGTTGTGAGATTATGTTGACTTGAGATATTTTTTGTTGACTGAGATATTTTGGAGACATGGACATTTATGTGATGGCTCCATTATTTCTTATCATACCCACATAACAAACAAAAATACAATTCATTATTTATTTTCTTTTTCTCTTTCTTGAGTTGCTCTCAACACCTCATTCTTATGGCATCTTCCTCTTCCTCTAGCTCCACCCAAACCCTCTCAAAAGTTGAGAATCCTTGGGTGTTTTGAGACAAATTAATCCTTCATCATTCTCTACTTCATCTACGGTATCTAGAATAGCGATCTAGGTGCCCTAATTGCCTCAGATATGAGGTTGGAGCTCGTTGCATAGATTCTCGGGTGGATCATCTTCGATAGAGGGAGACCAGAGATCAAGATTGATCAAGGAAGCCCCTAGGAGCTTGGGATGATGGTTGAAGACCGAAGGACACGGATCTATTCGGTTTAACCATTCTAACTCTTTTGTATGTTTTGTTATCTAGGGCTTATGGGTAGATCTGGGTAATTGGTTGTGGTAGTGGCAAGTTTTATAAATTTTTGTTCCGCATTTGGTCACGAATTGATGGCCGGGACGCTGCCGTAACCCAACATGAGCAACGTATCCTTGCCACCACTTCTTGAAGGCATTGCACTCTTCGGTGGGGTGGCTGACCCTCCGATGATATAGGCAATAGTTCGGATGTGAAATCTCTCCATTGAGGCATGTGGCCCCGGGAATATTTCCCTTGAGAGATGGCCACTTCATTTCCATTGACAGGGCTTTGGCGAACCATTTATCCGTATTAAAACTGCTTTTGTTTGTCGCAAATGTGCTTCGGTCTAGTTGGAGTAATTTTTGACTCTTCCTCGTTGCGTCTTCTTCATCCTGACGCTGATGCTTAACCTTTTCGTATATAGCCATTTCACGTTCTCGGTCAGCTCTGCTCTTTTGAAAAGCTTCGTTTAGCAGCCTGTCAATTAGGCTTTCTGGCAGCTCCGAGGATTTTTGCACCGATACTGCCCCCAGTTCATCTGCGTTGCTATCCGACGCCGAGGGAGTTTATTCATTATTTTGTTAGTTGTATGTATGCCCTAGAGGCCAGTATTGTACATATGATGTATATTATATTGGATGCTTGGACATATATAGAGAGGACTTTCTTGCTCGACATGATAGTATACTATCTGGTTGCTCTTTATCTTAACATGTATACTTGTCTCTTGATATTATCTTATGGTTACATGTTGGTAAAGCCCTTAGGATGTGTACTTGACTACCAGGACTATGATGCAGATCATAGTAGTGGGGCCATGGTAGTCCATAAGTTCATCCTTCAATGTTCCTAGTCATGGGTGTATCGAGACAGGGCATCGATATACCAGAGTAGACTAGCGTATACGCTTCTCGACCCATGAGATGGGCGATGGATGATCTCATATCCATTAGTATTTGACATCAGAAATGGTATATGGGTGCTCAGTGGAGACTGGGTACACTGGACGGACTCGCCAAGAACTCCTAGATGGTATTATAGCTCACGTCAGATGGCAGTTCTCTGGTGACACTAGTACAGGTTAGTCTGTAGACCCGAGATCGTCATAGAGTCTTGTGTGATTCCCACTGTGCTTTGATTTCCACCTTACCACATCCAAGAGGGCATACAAAATGGTGGTTTTTGGGTACAGTCCCGAGTCATATGGAGGCAATGAGCGATAGGAAGGGTTTCGTCTCTCCCGGTATTGGAAGTTGATGTTGCGCTGTGCTCGATTGGCCATAACAGGGAAGTCCCTAGACAGGGATGATTTATAGATTTACTGGTAAGTGTTACCAGTAGTTTCTCGACCCGTTATAAGTCTCATATCGGCATGACTTATCGGTTATTGGGGTTTGACATTTACCACCCCTAGACTTGATATGCGACATATCAGATAAGGAGACCGGACTGTACGGTAGTGTTACTGTCAGGCTTTTGCAGGAGTTAGAGAGGGCTTGCTTGCTGATCTTCTGATCGCTCAATACCCGGGTAGCCGTTACGTCCAGCTAGTACCGCTGACGGCTTGTGGGTGCTTGATTTGATCATCACCTACTGCCGGCGTATTGATGAGTCTTTAGAGTCCTACATAGAGCTTTTACTGGCTCGGGCAAAATGAAGTAGGAGCACATATGTGATATGTGCGGGACCGAGAATAATGCGTGTATGTGATACCGTATTCTATTCTCGCGACTTTTGTTATCGGTCGGTTATATGAGATATAACCGGGTTATCGAATCAAGTGTTGATTCGATAAGTTTGTACATTTAGTGTTAGTCGGTTATATGAGATATAGCCGGATTATTAAATCAAGTGTTGATTTGATAATTTAGTGTATAATTGTATATTTGATATACTAATTTACATTAACTAACATTGGCTCACTTAAGCATTCTTTTCTCACTTGTGTGTGCATGCAATATATATGTGATATATATTGATGTGCATTGTTTATTTGTGTGTGTCATGGTTGTTAATACACAATACAGGGGTTTATGAGACATACACCATACCAATTATAATGGTGGGGTTTTAATATTTAAGATAAATCCAAATTAGTGGAAACTAAATCAAATGCATGAAGCTTGTAGAAGCTTGTGAGTGCATTTGACCAAGTCCACTAGTTTTGTTTTATTTAGATATTTATTAACCTAACCATTTTAATTAGCCATGGTTATGTCTCTACATAAGTTAGTATATGATACACACTCACCCATGGTTTTTTCACTCACTTGATCATTTTCATTCTCTTCTCATTTCTTCATCTTCTTCCTCAACCCAAAAGAGCTCTTCAGGGTTTGATAAAAGTGAGAAAGTATTGTGAGAAAAATAATTCTAAAGTGAGCCCACTTCCTATTTCATCATCCTCTACTAGATTAGCATTTTAGTATAGGGTGTTAGCTTCACTAATCTTTCATTAGTGAAGTAGTAGCTTGAGTTAGTATCCCCTCGACGTAGATCATCTTCGGCCTCGAAGACTTCAAGCAAGATCGTTCTTTTCACCTTAAAAAAGCCACAAAAGAGTCCGGGAATTGGATCGCAGTGAAGGGACTTCAACTTGGAGCTTTAGAAGCGAAGGACCGGTCTACAAAGGTTGTATTCCGCAAACACTTAGATGTAGAAAGGTTTACTTTTGTTTCCGTATTATTTTCTAGTTATCTATTCTAGTCTAGGGTTCTTTAAAACGGCAATTTTTTGAAAACGGCATGGTCGATACCTCCTAAAACCTTGCTGCCGTCGATGGGAACCCTACATTTTTAACGAAGAATGAGAAACCATGTGGCAACTTACTACATGATCTTCGGTTTCTCCCGACGAGCCATATCCCTGATCATCGTCACTATCTCCGTTCTTAAGTATATGGTTGAGAAACTCTTCAAATGTGACTGCGGTCCGCTCCTTCTGATTGTACTCCTCCAGCGCGTCGATATACTTTTGGAGGTCCGTGCGCTTGCCGTCAGGCTGTACGGGCTTCTTGGTCTTCTTCTTTCTCTTCAAAGACTTTGAAGGCTTGACCTGGATATTTTTCCCATCGTTAGCAGTTTTCGGTGTGGGGCGTGGTTTCAGCATTCCCTCAATGATCTCGGGCTCCAGCGGGCTTTTCCACCTGATCACCGGACGTGCTTGAAGATCCTTCAGAATTCTTTTGGTTTTTGTCGAAAGGACAACTTCCCACGGTGCTTCTTCCACATATGAACATGATGCCCCCGGCGTATCCACCTTTTTAGGAGCGTGCCTCTGTGGTGGGTTCACCCTCCAGTTCTCAGAAAGCGCAAAATCCCCCCATTGATACTGGTCCTCGATCTAATTTTTGAAGACGTAGCAATCTTCAATTGGGTGGCTCACCATTCTATGATAGGAGCAGTAGTTGGGGTTGTTGACGTCACGGGGCTGCGGTGGACGTTTTGGGTCCGGCGGAGTGATGAGTTTGTTGCGCACTGCCAATTCGAATAATCTCCTCATTTTTTCACGGGGAAACGAGTAAGCACGTCCTGACTTCTCTTCCAGGGAGTGACATGAGCTCGCGTTGTTTTAGCGAGAAACCGGTTTCGGGTCACTCGGTTGTTGTTGAGTATTGGCAACGAAGGCTGCTTTCCCTTTACCCTTTGCATTCCGAGGGTTCATTTTTGAAGAAGAAGGCTCGTGGCCCATCTGGTCCATTTAGGCTAACTTTTCGATCAGAGCCTGGTCGGCTTAAAGAACGTCATAAACTGGGACACGGTCGCTTGAGGATCCAGAGTCCCTATGAACATGTCCACGGCAGGAGCTTCTTCGATGCGTTGTTCGTATTTTGACCATAGGTTCCGCCACCGAATTGCGTATTGAACCCAGGTCTCTCCTGGCTTCGTCCCGGCATTGATTAATGTTGTGATCGGGATGCGCTCACTTGCGCTGGCAAACCTCTGCATGAACAACAATTCCATTTCCGTGAATGTTTTGACGGAGTCATTTGGGAGCTCCGAGTACCATTCAAACACCATTTCTGACAGGCCGCCAACGAACTGGCGAAGCAGCAATTTGTCGTCGCCTCCAGTATTGCCACATAGAGTTCTGAACTGAGCAACATGCTGATGAGGATTGCATGTCCCCTTATACACGTGGAACTTGGGGATCATATATCCTGGCGGGTATTTGATTTGGTCATACCAGCCCGGATACGGTCGCCCAATTCTAACGACTTGGCCAGCCGCTTCACTTGCCTGATGAGCTTGTATTTGTTGAGCTATGTAATCATCAAGGGCATCTTTGGAGATCGTTTCCTCCCTGGCTGTTGATAAAGCTGGAAGAGGGTTTGATGTTTCCCCTCTGTCGTCCTCGATGATTATCGACGGGTCTTCAGTTGGAGATTCTGGCTGGATCATCATTCCAACTATGTCTTAGAACAGGAGCGCCATCTGTTTTATATTAGCAGCTTATTCCGCGGCCTCCTTATCCTTTCTTTCAAAGACCCTTCGCAGGAACTCTGTATCGGTCTCCTACTCTTGTCCCTGTTCTGATGCTGACTCCGGACTTTCTTTCTGTCCGGTGAGTACTGCCATTTTCGTCAGTATCTCCTGGAGCTTTTGTTGTTGCTCCTGAGCTTTTGTCAATGACCGAGTTTGCGGTCGATGATCCACGGAAGTACGGCTTTCCTCTTTCCTGGAAGCCATATAGACCGTATGGATGATCATGTCCCTAGACTTGGGGCGTTTGAGTTCAGCACCTTTGGAATTTTCCGCAGGCAATGGGATTTTCTCCGGCCTCCTCCTTTTGTAGAAGGTCGAGGTTGAAGGAGCCGTTGTATCAGGCGTCTGTGTTGAAGACATATCTCTCTGTATAACGGAAGGATAGTCTTCCTCCTGCTGAACCTTCATTTTCATCAGTTGGCGAGAGTAATCTTTGCTGATCACAAAGTCCTGGACTTTCCGCCAGACATTGTGGATTTGGGAGGACAGACGCTGAGGGGGCTGCTCCGGCTTTTCCTGCATCATGTTTTCAGCAGGCAGGGGAGATTTCTTCAGCACCGCGGTTGGAGAGTTCTTTCGCACCCTACTGAGCAGATCAAAGTTGTTCCCGGTTGGAACAGCAGCGTCAACTTCCACCATTGGAGCTGGTATAGCAAGTCCAGAGGAGGAGTTGGCCCCAGCTCTTCTTATTCGGCGCCAGTGGCGACATCGAGCTTGCCTTGAAGATGGGACCACCTCAGTTGTGGAAGCGGCTCCATCGTGCCTCCGGCTTTGGTGAGGGGCTGCTGGTGGTGCCAGCCTGTCGAAGACCGACGTCCGTTGAGAGGGAAAGGCCAATCTTTCGAAGGCCGACTTTCTGGTAGTGGAAGCACTTCTGACGACATCACCTGCCGGAGGAGTTGAAACGGCCAATCTGTCGAAAACCGAACTTTTGGTAGACGAAGCACTTTTGACGACTTCACCTGCCGGAGGAGTTGGGAGGACTATTCATTTTGGGATAGCCCTTTAAGGTATCGCTAGCCTCTTTGCGGACCCACTTGAACTTTGGCTCAGCCTGTTGAAGACTGAGGTGGCAGACTTGGATGACCCGTTAAGAGGGGCCGTGGTGGTTGCAAGTCGATCGAAGACCGACATCTTTGGAGCATCCTGTGGTGGCACTGGAGCGCTAAAAATCGCTAACGGGAGCATGGTCCCGAAGAACAATCCAGTGGTGGCTTGAGTTACCTACCCCACCGGCATTGAAAAGATGGAGGCCTCATTGGGCCCGTATGTCACTCCTCCAGTCGGGGCGGAGCGGGAGTTGCTGTTACAGTTTGTGCAGCTGGAAGCCATTGATGTTCACTTCTTCTTTCTGCACAGGAACAAGACACCAAATCTTAGTACCTCAAATCCAAGGGCAACCATAACGAACCGCGATTTTTTTTGTTCGCGAAACACGACACACGAAGTGTGGAGTGGAAAGAGGAAAAGCTCCTACCGGGCGTGCCAGAATCTTTTCACCGCCGAAAGATGCGACCGGGACGTTGGAACGTCTGGCCTGAATTTTGGGGGCAGATGCAATTTGGATTTATCCGTCCACCTCTCCAAAGATGCCAAGTTAATTTATGGCACCGTATATCGGAGGTTTGAACGGATGCAGCTGTTGTAGCAGATTTCGTCAGATTCCCCCTCGTTTTGCGCGGGGGTTTTGATTATGGGGACGCTCTTCCATGCAAGCGCAAGCCCCTGCGGTTAATTACGTTACTGCATCGCGATAACCACTTTCTCCTGCTCCGGAAGTTCACTTAATGTCATGTGTGTTTTTGTTTGTTTAGGTTGCCCGTGGATTGTATACGGAGACTAATTTATGTTGTCGCCCGTAGGGTGTGGATTGGTCCAAATCCGTATATCTTAGATTTGGGGTTTTTTATTTAAGGATCGTTAATCTATTTTAATATTAAGATCGACTTAAATGTATGTGAGCATTTGGGGGCTCAATTTTTTTTGTTAAGGATACATTAGTCCAATTTGAGACTAAGATCTACTTAACAAGGTTTTAGGATCATTTTTGTTTCAGATCCAACAGGAAAGCATTTGGGTTCTATTGTTTTAGTTTAAGGACGTTTCGGTCCGTTGATCGCCATTTTGGAGGCGAAGTTCTAGTTTGAGGACATCTTGGTCTGTTGATCACCATTTTGGACGTGAGATTTTAGTTTAAGGACGTCTCGGTCCGTTGATCACCATTTTGGAGGTGAGAGTTTAGTTTAAGGACGTCTCGGTCCATTGTTAGGTTAGGGACATCTCGGTCTATTGTTCATCTTGCGTACATGTGTATTTGTTACGTGGCGGGATGAGCAACGATGATATGGGATGCATCCAATCTGGGATGTGGTTTGATTTGGGATATGCACATCAGTTTAGGAAGTGCACCAAAAAGAAGTTGGTTATCGGGACCCGCCACCTTTCTAAAGACGTTGAGGAATTACAATGACATGTATCAGAGGTGTAAAGAGATGTACTCTTGAACCAATTCCTGTATTTGGGGGAAAAGGGATTAATGGTAAACCCAGGAATCATTAGTCGTATTTTGAGACTAAGATTTTCTCGGGAGGATGTGGGATGAGTATCGTTTTGGATATCATCGGTTGGAACATCAATAATCATATTTGGGACTAAGATCAGTTTGGGAAACATGAGCACGGAAGCTTGGTCGATTTGGAGATCAAAGAAGTTTTGACCTCGGGAAAACTTAGCCAATTTGTGACTAGGTTTGGGTCTTCATATTTACCCCTATAGTGCTAAACACTGGTAAATGTAGTACTTGCATGTATCTCGCATGAGGCATTAGACTAGTGTTAAACACTGAACTTTGGAGACGCTCGTGTATGAATCACGTGAGACGTCCCAAAGTGGACGATGTTCTTTGGGTTTTATTCCCTCCTTTTTTATATAAGTTCTAAGCACTTGATTGGAGATCGCGTGCAATTCCCTCCTTTTTTATATAAGTTCTAAGCACTTGATTGGAGATCGCGTGCAAAACACGTGACTGACCTACCGGGCACTTCTTGTTCTTCTTTTAAGCGCTTGCGTGAGAAACACGTGCGGTCCTCATTATAGTGTTTAAACACTAACGAATTATCAGTATTTCTTTCTGGGTGTTTGAAGATTTTGATCTCATGTTAAGGTCCCTAGGATTTTGAGAATCTCATCTCTCTTGTTTTGTAAGAATTAAATTTTTTTATAGGGTTAAACCCTAGTTTTCATGTGTTTTATAAGAATCAAATTCTTTGAAATCAATTCTTTCCCCTGGGTTTTGAATCTACATGACAGAATCTTCCCGATGAGAATTAAATTCTCAACTTGTGGGGAGATCTGCTCCTGTAGATCTCAACCAAAGGAAGAACTAAGTTCTTACATGAAGGGTTAAACCCTTAGAGAGGCAAAAGAGAGACAAAATGATCTCTGAGTTTTGTTTTCTTTTTACCTAAGGTTTCAATGAAACAAGTCTTCTTCTGTGAGAATTAAATTCTCTATTTCTTTTGAAGCTCTTCTCTCTTTCTTTTTTTTAAAAGCTTCTGATGGGGTTCATTTTTGTTCACTCTCTTCTCTCTCTCTTCACTCTCTGTCCTTCCTGAGACTTGAAGTCTCTGGTCCCTTATATAGTGGAGAGAAGTTTGTTTAATTCTGAGAAAATCTCTAATTGAGAGATCCTAATTGATTTAATTGGTTTCAGAATTGACTTGGGGAATTTTGCCCACCATTGGATTTTTGATCTAAGGGTTACTGTTTTACAGAACATATTTTTCTTGTTTTTAACAATATTAGGGAAATATTTTCCCATATGCAGAATCTTATTCTGTAAAATAGTAATATTCTAAACCATCATTGGATTTTTAATCCAAGGGTGCTCGGCTTAACAGAGCACAATCGTTCTTTGTTTAGAAAGATATGGAAAATATTTTCCATCTCATGGGATCTTTGATCCACCAATTTTCTGTTTAACAGAAAATATCCCTCTTTAATAGAATTTAATTCTATGCTTAATCACCATTGGATTTTTGATCCAACGATTCCTTATTGAATAGAATTTAATTCTACGTAGGGAGGTGACACGTGTTAAACGCGTGAGGCTTATTTAGCCTATTCGAAGCGCCTATATGCTTTGGCATATAGGCGCTCACGTGTTTAACACGTGAGGCTTATTTAGCCTATTGTTGTTTGATTTGCAGTGCCTATATGTATTGCATATAGGCGCTCATGTGTTTAATACGTGAGGCTTATTTAGCTTATTCGCAACGCCTATATACTTTGGCATATAGGCACTCACGTGTTTAACACGCGAGACTTAGACAGTAGGGAATTTTCCCTTTTCCCTTTTTTTATAAGGAAACAAAAATCCTTTCTTTTTCTTTCTTTTTCACTCACAAGAAAAAAAGTAGAGAGCTTGGAGGAAGAAGATGGAGTAAATGGCTAAGCTTAACTTGAGATAAGATAAGAGAGAGAGAGAGTCACACTCACAAACATATATGAGCCATGGAAAATATCTTAGATGTTTTTGAGAGAGTGAGTTACTGGAGAATTAAATAATAAACCATGGTTAATTAGATATTTTCAAAGAAGAGTGTAGAAGCATGAGATCAACCATGAGATTGTCATTTAATTTCCATTTTCTCAATATCAAATATCTAATATATATTCCCATGTGAGTCTTGCATTGCCATGTCCAATGTATCATCCACCATGACACATGCACACATATATGTGTGTATATAAATCCATATAAATATACATACATGCATGCGCACAAAAGAAAGGAATTAGTAATGGGCAATTAGTCATCATATTAAATCAACACTTGATTTAATAATCCGGTCATATCACATATAACCCGACCAATAGAAAACGCCAGATTAAAATACGGTATCATATACTCGTATTAATCAAGCTCCCGCACATATCTCCATATGTGCCCCACTTTGTTTCGCCTGAGCTCGGAAACCCCTATATGGGACTCTAAGACTCGTCAATACGCTAGCAGTAGGTAGTGATTATATCAGATACCCACAAACCGTCGGTGGTACTAGCTGCACATAACGGCTCTCAGGTATTGAGCGAACAGAAGAACAACAAGCGAACTTGTCCAAACTCCCATAGAGCAAACCAGCAACACTTACCGTACAGTCCAGTCTCTTCGTCTGATATGTTGCATATTGAGTCTAGGGATGGAATCGTCGAGCCCTAATAACTCAATAAGTCATGCCGATGTATGGCCTATAACAGGTCGAGAAATACTGATAACACTTATCAGTAAATAGCATCATCCCTTGGCCAGGGACTTCGAGTTATAGTCAATCGCGCATAGTAAAACAACAACTCCCAATACCGAGAGAGACGAAACCCCTCCTATCTCTCATTTCCACCATGTGTCTCGAGATTGTACCCAAAAGCCACCTATTTGCACGACTCAGTAGAGCCGTGGTAGGGTGGAAATCAAAGCACGGTGGGAGAACACACAAGACTATATGACGATCTCGGGTCTACAGACTAACCTGTATAAGTGTCACCTGAGAACTGCTATCCGACGATAGATATAATACCATATAGGAGTTCTCGGCGAGTCCGTTTAGTGTACTCAGTCTCCAATGAGCACCCGTATACAATCTTTGATGTCAAACACCAATGGATATGGGATCTAACATCGCCCCCTCAACTGGGTCAAGAAACTTATACGTTGGTCTACTCTGGAATATCGATGCCCCATCTCGATACACCCACGACTAGAAACAATTAAGGATACGCTTATAGACTGCTCATGCCCCACTAGTATGATCTGCATCATAATCATGGTAGTCAAGCTGATATCCTAAGGGCTTTATCAACATATATCAAATGAACAGTATACACAATCAAGTGAACATGTTAAGATAATAAGTAACCAGATAGCATACTATCATGTCGAGTAAGAAAGTTCTATATATATATATATATATATATATATATATATGTGTGTGTGTTCAAGCATCCACTATACAAATAATGGCCTCCAAGGAATACATATATCCAACAAATACAACCTTTGTAGACTGGTCCTTCACTTCAATAGCTCCTAGTAGTAGTCCCTAAGCTCCAAGTAGTGGTCTCTAGAACTCTTCTTGGCTCCACTTGAAGAAAGGATCGAGCTTACTATGTCGTCTTCAAGGCCGGAGATGATCCACCTTGAAGTTTCTCTAACTCAAGCTATCTCTTCACTAATTAAAGAATTAGTGAAGCAAACAACTTAATCTTATAGGCTAGATGAGAGTAGGTTGATGAATTAAGAATTTTGCTCACTTTAGAAATTCTTTTCTCTTTTTCTTTTCCAACTCAAGAAAACCTAGAGAGGAAGAAGATGAACTTGGGTGAAGAAATATCTTAAGTGATTAAGTAGAGAGTTAACCATGGGTTAAAGATAATGGTTGGGTTAGAAAATATCTAGAGTAAAACAAAATTAATGGAATGAGTCATGACTTCTACATGCTTCCATAAGCATCTAAGCCATGCTCATTTCCACCTCATTTTGATTTTACTCTAAATAAATAATTACCCTAATTATCTTTAGCCTTGGTGTGAGTCTCATACACCCATGTTCTATGTATCATCCACCATGACACAATAGTAAATAATATATATAAATAAATATATATATATATATATATATATATATCATCATATATATATACAAAAGAAGAAATTCATTAGTGAGCTAATATTAGTTAATATATATTAATATATCAAATATAAATATATATCAAATTATTAAATCAACACTTGATTTAATAATCCGGCTATATCATATATAACTGACTAATATCATTTATATGTATACCTAACATATCATTGAATCAACATTTGATTCAACAATCAGGTTATATCACATATAACCTAACCGATATTAAATATCGCGAGATTAGAATATGGTATCACATACTCGTATTTAATCAAGCTCCCGCACATATCACCATATGTGTCATACTTCGTTTCGCTTGAGCTAGGAAACCTCTGTGTGGGACTCTAAAGACTCGTCAATACGCCAGCAGTAGGTAATGATCACATCAGTCACTATAAGCCGTCAGCGGTACTAGCTGGATGGAACAGCTACCCAGGTATTGAGCGAATAGAAAATCAACAAGAAAGCTTGTCCAAACTCCCGCAAATCATGTTAGCAAAACTTTCCGTACAGTCCGGTCTCTTCGTCTGATATGTCGCATATCGAGTCTAGGGGTGGAATCGCCAGACCCCAGTAATTTGATAAGTCATGCCGATGTGTGGCCTATAACCGTTCGAGAAACTATTGATAACATTTATCAGTAAATCTCATCATCCCTGGCTAGGGACTTGCTATTATAGTCAATCGAGCATAGAGCAATATCAACTCTCTATACCGGGAGAGACGAAACCCCTCCTATCGCTCATTGCCTCCATGTGACTCGGGACTGTATCCAAAATCCATCTGTTTGCATGACTCCTTTGAGCCATGGTACGGAGGAAATCAAAGCAAGTGGGAACCACACAAGACACTATGACGATCTCGGGTCTACAGACTAACCCGTACCAGTGTCATCAGAGAACTGCTATCTGACGATAGGTATGGTACCATCTAGGAGTTCTCAGCGAGTCCTGTTCGGTGTACCCATTCTCTAATGAGCACATGTGTACAATCTTTGTTGTCAAACACCAATGATTGTGGGATCAACCATCAGCCCCATACAGGGTCAAGAAACGTACACACTAGTCTACTCTGGAGTATCGATGCCCTATCTCGATACTCCCTCGACTAGGAACGGTTAAAAGATGTGCTTGCGGACTACACAAGCCCAACTAGTATGATCTGCATCATAGTCCTGGTAGTCAAGCTAACATCCTAAGGGCTTTATCAATATGTATCAGAGAGATAGAATAATATAAGTGTACATGTTAAGATAAAGTGAAACCAGATAATATACTATCATGTCGAGCAAGAAAGTCCTCTATATATATATGTCCAAGAATCCACTATAATATACAATAATGGCCTCTAGGGCATACATATCACTAACAGTTTTACAAAAAGTTATGATACTCGCATTTGCAAGAACTCCAAAGAAGACTATGACATTCGAATCCCATAACCAATTAGCCTACACTTCAAATTTCCAAACACCGAAAAATCAAGTGTGCTAAAAATCCCCAAAAATTCCAACTTTTTAACCAATCCGGGAGTCCGAATTGACCCAAATTTCTTCCGAGTGACTGCTTGGGTATGCGGGATCATACCATGGAGAGGTAAAAGGGCCTAAGGAGGGAGGCTTACCCCTAAGATCACGACAAAGTGGCCTTGGGCGCTGGTCTGAACCCGAGACCACCATCGAGGTGGTCTCGGGTTCACCACCCTCCTAAGACCACCTAAGGGTAGTCTTTAGCGGTGGACCCTTCCTTTGGTCCTCCGGGATGTCCTCGGGGTACCCACGATGCTTCCCGTGGATTCTTGGTTCAAACCGTGAATCCGCGGACATCGAAACAAGCGAAAAAGTGAGAATTTAGGGACTGTTTTTGGGGCTGAATTTGTGCTGGAAAAACCGCAGGATTAGGACACCATAGCTAACTAGTTTAGGCTATGGCTTCACTCTGATTCCACTTGAAGGAACTTTAGCACCTTAGGATGGATTTTAAAAAATGCTTGCACATAGGGTTTTAAAAAAACTAGAGAGCTAAAATCTAAACAACCAAGAATCATTAACCATAAACCTAAAACTAGCAACAAAACCAAACAAAGTTTAGAAGAAGCTCGCATCATAATACGTGCTTCAAGTGATCCACACTTGTGGTGAACTCCATATAGTACTCCTAGGAGTTGAACGAGCTTGGTGAAAACTCCCTCCATCATAGATGATCTACCTCGAAAGCTCCAAGTCTATGGCTCCAAA
Source organism: Agapanthus africanus (assembly GCA_030015575.1). NCBI lineage: Eukaryota > Viridiplantae > Streptophyta > Magnoliopsida > Asparagales > Amaryllidaceae > Agapanthus > Agapanthus africanus. Next base: position 125,300,361 of record CM057348.1, read on the forward strand.
ACTTCTAATTTATAGTTTAACTTAGATCATAATTTTTCTAGGATTATGAACTAAGGATGTAGTTTCCTTGTCACTAATTATTTTCTCTTTTGAATTTTCTTTTTCATTTCTCTTTTAGTATTTTGAAGAGCAGGAAAAAGAAGAGAACTTTGAGCTTGAAGAAGAAGAAGAAATATGAACATATTAGTTGACCATTTAGAAAAATGGTTGCTAATATATTTCATTCTTTAAAAAATCTTAGCCCTTAGATCTTATCAATCATCCAAATGTCTACCCTTTTCGCTTCTCTCCACTTGTCAATGTCATGTGAGTGCAAATGCATGTGCTCACCCTTGGCACAGCATAAGCTAAATGAGACCAAAAAAAGGAAACAATATAAATAATTATATGTATATATGTGTGACACAATGGTAGCACAATGTTGACATATGTTTATACATATAATTAAATATATATCATGTGCATCAAAATGCAATATGTGGGAAAATAAATGAAGTGACATAATAATAGTAATTACATGTATCCAATATATCTAACATTTATTAAATCAACATTAGATTGAATATCCGTCTTATAAAAAGACCGGTTAGTATTACAATGTCCGATTGCCGTCAGTATATAAAATACACTATTTTCAATCGGACCCGCACGCGTACCACTGTACTGCAACTACATTATTTTGCCAAAGCGAGAAACCCTCTGTGTGGGACTCTGAAAACTCGTCAATATGCTGGCAGTGAATTTAACCACAAGCGTGTCAGCGGCACTAGCTATTCGTAATGGCTACTTAGGTATTGAGAGAAAAGAAGATCGATAAGCAAGCCCGTCTAAACCCCTATAGAGCCTAGAAGTGACATTTACCATGCAGTCCGGTCCGTTCGTCTTAGAGTGTCGTATATCGAGTTTAGGGAGGTGATTAAAGTCAAACCCCTAATAAGTGTAAGTCGATGTCGCGCACCCCAAGTATTCGCGGGGAGGCAGAAATTGCAAAAAATGATTTTTACAGGCTTCGCAACACCGACTAGAACTAAGGATCGAACATAAACCATATCTAGCAAACAACTTGAGGTTTAACTACTCAGATACGAAATTATACCTCACGATACATGTCCTTCGGGTCTTCATCGCTGTCCTCCTCGTCTTCATAGGCTCTAAGGATCGGAACGGATCGACGCAACCTCGACGGCCTCCTCGAGTCAAAGACGATCCACCCGAGAGTCAATGGTCCGAGCTTCTACCTCAAATCCGAAGTAACTACGGCTTCTAGTTCACTAAACTAGAAGTCCTAGGTTGTGTACAGTGAGAAGATGGAGAGATTTGTCTCTTGAAACCCTAGGATTCTCAACACATGAGAGCTTTTAGGGTTTTTGATAAAGAGAAGAAGCTTGAGGAAATGAGAAAGGAGAAGAGAGCTTGAATGAGGCATGGCTGTCTCCTCTTGATAGAATGAAGTATATTGGATATTTTCTGAGATAAAATCACACACAAATATCTACAACTCTTCATAAATATCTAGTGGTGACTCATGACCATGAGTCACCAAGTAGCCATGCTTGGTTCAATGCTCAAAATCCACCTCATTTCCTCCATCTAAATAAAGTTTAATCCATAAAGAATAAAACTCTAAAAGGTGTCCCCCTTCTAGTAGCAAATCCTGTGGAATTACGAGAATGCCCTTCATCCGTATATACATACCCGCATCAGTATTCCGAAGAACATGAATACAAATATACGAAAATAATCCATCAATATAATACTAGGATCCGACTTAAACCAAAGCCCACTAGTATTATCCGCCTGATCATCATACGTGCACAAGTGCGTGTAAGTGATCGAAGCCCTGCCGTAAAACCATATGGCCTATACACATTTTTCCCAGTGCAGGGAAACTCTCTATGTGGGACTCTAAAGACTCGACACTACACTGGCAGTAAGTTTAACTACAAGCCGCAAGCGGTACTAGCTGCACGTAACGGCTACACAGGTATATATCGATAAGAAGGCCGACGAGCTAACTCATCTGAACTACTACTGAGCCTGTATGTGATAATCTCTGTATCGTCCGGTCTGTTCGTCTAAGAGTATCGCATATCGGGCCTAGAGGGGCGATAATCGTCAGACCCTTAATAGCGCAATAAGTCGTGTCGGAGAGTAGCCCAATACACCCTGAGAAACTACTAGAATACCTACCGGTAAATCTCACTTCCCTTGGCCAAGGAATTTGTGTAATGGCCTTCCAAACACAGCGCGATACCAACCCCCAATACCGGGAGAGACGAATCCTATCTAACCGCCAATGCCTCCAAGTGCTTCGGGACTGCATCCAACTACTACCTGTTTTCATGACTCCTTTGAGACGTGGTAGGGTAGTAATCAAAGTACAGTGGGAACACACTTGAGACGAAGCAGCAATGTCGAGTCGTCGGACTAAGCTGTACTCATGTCACCTGAGAACTGCTACCCGATGATAGGTATAACACCCACCTGCAGTTCCCGACGAGTCATGTCCAGTATACTCATAACCTAAGAGCACCTGCATACTATCTCCAGTATGACGTACTGATGGCTATGGGATAGACCATCTCTCCTACAAGGATGAGAAGCATATACACTAGTCTACTGTGGTGTATCGATGCCCCATCTCGATAATCCTACTACTAGGGACCTGTATAGGATGTGCTTATAGACCACCCATCCCCCACTAGTGTGACTGCCATCACAACGCTGGTAATCAAGCAAAGATCCTAAGGGCTCTACCAATATGTATAAGCAATATGCTAAGAAAACACATGCATATATTGAGGTAGAAATAAACCAGGTAGCATACTACCATTTCGAGTAAGACTGTTACTATATCCGTGTATATCCCAAGCTCCCATTAAGTAATATACAATCCGGTATGATACAATAATGTCCTCTGGAGCATATATCACTAACAATCTCCCACTTGCACTAAGGCCACATACTGGCATATCGCAGACCAAAGATCTCGAATAGCCTCTCGAACACTGTCTGAGGGATGGCCTCTGTGAATGGATCTGCAGTATTGTTCTCCAAATCTACTCTTCTCATCTCGATCCCCTGGGGATCAACGATCTTCCTGATCAGGTGGTACCGCTTCAAGATATGTCTGGATCTCTGATGGGACCTGGGTTCCTTCCCTAAAGCTATAGCGCCGTATGTTGTCACAATACTAAAGTATTGGACCAACAAATGGAACCGCCTGAAATTCAATTAAGAACTTCCTCATCTAGACTGCCTCTTTTGCGGCGTCTCATGCAACGAATTACTCTGTTTCCATCGTCGAGTTTGCAACAGTGTCCTGCTTGGAGCTCTTCCAACAGACCTCCCCTCCACTGAGGGTAAAGACATAACCTACATAGACTTGGAGTCATTCTTATCACTCTGGAAGTTAGAGTCAGCAAAGGCCTCGATCTGGAAGTCTTTTCCGCCATACACTAAGAACATCTCCTTAGTCCTTTTCAGGTACTTGAGAATGTTCTTTACTGCTATCCAGTGCTTCTCCCCTGGGTTTGACTGATACCGGCTTACCACGCTAAGTGCGTAAGCAACATCTGGTCTGGTACACAACATCGCATACATTATAAAGCCTACCGCAGAAGCGTAGGGTATAGATGTAATACGGGACCTTTCCAAATCAGTCTTTGGAGACATCTCTTTGGAGAGGATGATTTCGTGACAAGCCGGTAGACTACTGTGCTTAGAATCATCCATGCTAAATATTTTGAGTATGGTTTTGTTGTACCTTGACTGTGAAAGTCCCACCATCCTCTTTGATCTATCACGATAGATCTAGATCCCCAGAATATAGTTGGTATCACCCAGGTCTTTCATGGAGAACCTATGTGACAAGAATCCTTTGACTGGTTGTAGTATAGGAATGTCATTTCCTAACAAGAGAATGTCATCCACATACTCAATGAGGAATTCCACAGTTCTTGCTACAATCTTACTATAAATGCATGGTTTCATCTGGATTTTTGATAAAGTCAAATTCTTTGACTGTCTCGATAAAAAAAAATGTTCCAACTCTACGATGCCTGCTTTACTCCATTAATGGACTTAAGCACCTTGCACACTTTTCCGCGGGGCTCCCACTCTGATTGAAACCCTCTGGCTGATCCATATAGACGCACTCTTCCAAATCACCATTTAGAAAAGTCGTCTCTACGTCCATCTTCCGGATCTCACAATCTTGGAAGGCAACAATGGCAAGAAGGATCCGAATGGATTTGAGCATAGCCGCTGGAGAAAAGGTTTCATCATGGCCCAAACCAGGTCTTTGACGAAAACCTTTTGCAACAAGTCTAGCCTTATAGGTTTCAACCTATCCATCTACACCAATCTTCTTTCTGAAGATCCATTTGCAGCCTACGGGTTTTACCCCTTCTGGAGCAATGTTCAAAGTGCATACTTTGTTGGTGTACATGGACTCCATTTCGGTCCGCATTACATCCAGCCATTTTACCAAGTCGCCGCTCTGAATGGCTTACTGGAAGCTAGTTGGCTCATCATTGTCAATGGTGCAATCCTCTCGATCCCCGTCTACGAGAAAACCGCAGTATCTCTCGGGCGGATGAGACTGCCTACTAGTCCTGCGAATTGGCGTAGGGATGTCCAGTTCTTTTGAAACCTCTGGTTCTACCATACTTTCAGTAATAGTTTGTGGTTCTGGAATTTCTTCCAGTTCTATTGCGCTCCCACTATTTCCTTTTTAAAAAATTGATTTTCTAAAAAGTGGGCATGACGAAGAACAAAAACCTTTTGTTCATCTGCGTAATAGGAAAGATACCCCCGGAGTTCTTTGGGTATCCCACAAACCTATACAGTACTGAGCGTGCCTCGAGCTTGTCCGTATACTGCTTTTCAACAAAAGCTGGACATCCCTATATCTTCAGATACTGAAGATAGGGTTTCTTCCCACTCCACATCTGATATGGTGTGGTAGGCACAGTCTTGGTAGGAACCTTATTCAAAAGATATGCAGTTGATTCTAGTGCATAACTTCAGAAAGATCGTGACAACTCAGCATTACTCATCATGGAACGAATAATATCCAATGGGATTCTGTTCCGCCTTTCCTATACACCGTTGTGTTGTTGTGTGTATGGAGAAGTAAGCTGAGAGAGAATTCCATTCTCTTTTAGGCAATCCAAGAACTCGGCAATTAAGTATTCACCACATTGATCAGATCTCAGTGTCTTGATACTTTTGCCTGTTTGTTTTTCCACATCATTCTTATATTCTCGGAATTTTTTCAAAGGGTCTCGGATTTATGCTTCATCAAGAAAACATGTCCTAACCTATAGAAATTATCCGTAAAAGTAATGAAATAAGAATAACCACTTCATGCAACTGTAGATATTGGACTACACACGTCGCTGTGTATGAGTCCCAAGAGCTCGCTCGCTCTTACTCCGTGTCCAGTGAACGGAGTCTTTGTCATCTTTCCTATGATACAAGATTGACAAGTTGCATAAGACTGATATTCGAACGGATCCAAATATCCATCTCTATGTAACTTTGTCAATCGTGTTTCATTGATGTGACCCTGTCTATAATGCCATAAGAAAGTTTTTTTTAATACTGGAGACTTTCTTTTAAGTGTGTTCTGGACGTTTGAAAACCTGAGCTTGATTCAATATATATATTGTCCTCTAGTGTACCTGACCCAATCAAACTTTGATTTAGGTGGATGTGAACCACATCGCTTACACATTAGACTTGGTACACACAAACAGTTACGTAGAATCAATATCTGCCAACTTATCAATTCTAGGTGATATACCCTATGGATACAGCGTCCACGCTCATTCCGTTAGCAACCCTAAGAGTCATATCACCTGCCCTGATAACTCTACGGTTTCTCAAAGGCTTTAATGAATTACAGATATGAGATCCTGATCCGGTATTTTATACCGAGGAAGTAGAGTTAATTGACAGACTGTTTTCAATCACAAACACACCCTTAGTCGAAGAAACAACATGCTTCGGATCCTGGATTCTGGCTTTCCAAGCCCTGCATCCCTTCTGCCAATACCCTTTCCCGTAACAATAGGAACATCCCTCCTTCCCTACAGTTAACCCCGAAACATTTGCCCTTCCCTTTTCTTCTACCTTACCGATACCGCCTATCGGCTTTGTGGAGGTCTTCTTCTTCTTACCCTTAGCATCCGCCTTAGATCCAGAAGAGGAAGATTCCCCGATAAGCAGAGCGGGTGTCTCCCTGGTTTCCTTCAGGGAGCCCTCAACTGGAAGTATAACTTTCTTTCCCTGGGCGTAAGTAGGAGGTAGGGACTGTAGAATCAAGTCAGCATATGACTCGTTCTCCAACGTGGTCTCTAGGTCCGTGAGCCTTTTAATATAGCTAATCATTGTAGGGACGTGGTCCCCTACAGATGATCCGACAGCCAACCTCGCTTGAAGCAATTCCTTCTAGGTATCATATCTTGCGATACGAGATTGCTCTCCATATAAAACTTTGTTATGGAGGAATATAGAAAGTAAGTCCATCTTCTCGTAGCTCCTCTGGTATTCACCATCAATCGAGGCCAACACGAGGCACTTGGCAATCGCACAGTCTTTTTCCCTTGTCTTACGGATATCAACATCCGCGACGGTGGAAACTGGATGTGGGACGACGGGGGCTATGAGTAGTAATGAGGTGGTCCAGCTTGTCATAGGTAATGGACATCTGGACAAACCTTTGCCAGTCACTATAGTATAACTCAGTTATTTTATTATCTATCTGTAACCTAATCTGGTCACATGGTCGCTGCAATTAGGAGAGAGAGAAGAAAACTCTCATCATGATACTCTTGCAAGTTTAGATTGGTTTTTAATTTATCTAAACAAGATGGCTCCCACTGTTTCTCGAATCCTTCCTCAAACCATAAAAGAAGAATTAGTCAGGATTGATCTGACCGTATAATACTTGCTTAACCGTTCGGCCAGGCTAGTGTCGTTACTTCGAGGGAGGTTTTACGACGGTTTCGCGAAGTTCCTTAATTAAAAAACCTCTTTTCCCTGGAGGCGTAACCCCGCTAACACGATTCGAGACACCTACTTGGTTTATAGCATTGATCGTTAAGTGAATAATCTCCCGAGGAGTAGCAGATACTCACAGTTGGATTAGGATCCAAATATCATTGTGTGATAATCCTGAAGGAATCCTCCCAATATTATCACACTCCAAATGGTATGCAGCATTAGCAAGTTTCAGTTTCTTTAGAAACTCCCGATGTGGATTTTTGCCCCATACTCTTATGACCTTGACTTTGGCCAACATATCATAAGTCACATGTCAAGTTCTATCCGTCATTGTCCAGATTAATTTGAACCCACCCGTACATACCCTTGACGAAGGCCAAAATAGTAGTACGATTGTCTCAAACCAACGCATCTATTTATGCTACAGATGAATATCCAGCAGCTACCAAACACTATGCCTTGGCGAAGATCAAAATACATAGCTTGAATACTATTGAATATTCAACTGAAATGACGGAGGACTATGAATGGTTTTGGTGAAACCGTGAATGTAGTGAACTTGATACAATCGAAGGAACCTGATAGCTTTTAAAAAGAGTGGTTTAAGCTCCGCATTTAAAAGTCTCCTGTTTTAAAATAACCGAGTGGTTTTAAAATTTGTTCCAACGATTCAGCTTTGCTTTGTTTGCTTTTCATTAATGTAATACAGTCCCATCATTTACACCTATCATCACAGAAAAAGATGAAAATACCACATCCACTTAAGCCATCTGCATTCGCCATTGGGCCCCGTCATCACCCGTTAGGTTACTTAACTAACGACAGAGCGAGGGCTGGACTAGCGCGGATGCAAAACATAAGCAACGCCTACTAGATATCATATATAGATGTATACATTCGTCTCACGCAATAATAGGCATTCCAGATCACTGATAAACATATTGGATATACTAGGAATTCCGCGTTTCGTTTGAGCCTGTAACGAAAGACAGATTTCACAGTCATGATGAATAGCCAAACCCCGCCCTAGACTCCTACGGGTGCGAAAAACTACCCGTCAAATACCCGAAGTGAAGCAACCTCTCTCGGCAAAGTGAGTAGGCCACTCGGCACTTCAAAGTACCCGGTAGTTTGTACACCCCACCTTGGGTCTATCCTAGGAGAAAAAACAGTAAAAGAAATAATACAACAAGGCTACAACCTCAACCCGGATGTGCCCCGCAAAAATAATATTACATCACTTTACAAATTTATATCGAATGAAAACTCTCATCTCACATCCCCGGTTATTCATCCACGACGATCCAACAAGTTCATATATACAAACCAATATAACAACATCACAGATATGTGCAACCCTGACTAATCGACGTAAAGAAATTAGTCGACATTTCCAAACACATATACACATCACAAAGCTTATATAGTAACCACGACATTAGAATTCCGCACGCAATTAGCAAACTTAACCAATTTTCCAAAACTTGAAAATCCAGTGAGCTAAAGTTCCAAAAACGATCGTTTTAAACCAATTCGGAAGTCCGAATAAAAACAAAACGCGCCCGAACCTTCGTGGGAAGTTAGAGAATGAAATTAATTTCTAGTCGGGGGCCTAGAGGGGGTACCCCACCCCCGAGGCCACCACGAGGTGGCCAGGAGGTGAGGCAGACTCGAAACTGCCCAAGGTAGGGCGGTTTCGGGTCCCCACCGCCAAGACCACCTTGTGGTGGTCTGGGGGGGTGGGCCCAGCCGTTCGCCCCCCCGGAGGGTCCCCGGAGAGCGCACGCTCCACCCTGCGGCTTCTCAATTCAAACCGTGAGCCCGCGGGGTGTGCAAACAACTCAAAACATCATTTTTGGAAACTGTTTTTTCGGCAGTTTTTGCACGACAAAAACGGCGGAATTCTAACATCGCTACAAGGTATATAAGCTTTATGAGAGGCTCTGATACCACTGTAAGTCGATGTCGCGCACCACACGTGTTCGCGGGGAGGCGGAAATTGCAAAAAATGATTTTTACGGGCTTCGCAATACCGACTGGAACCAAGGATCGAACATAAACCATAGCTAGAAAACAACTTGAGGTTTAACTACTCGGGTACGAAGTTATACCTCACGATACATGTACTTCGGGTCTTCATCGCTGTCCTCATCTTCGTAGGCTCTAAGGATCGGAACGGATCGACGCAATCTCGACGGCCTCCTCGAGTCAAAGATGATCCACCCGAGAGTCTATAGTCCGAGCTCCTACCTCAAATCCGAGGTAACTACGGCTTCTAGTTCGCTAAACTAGAAGTCCTAGGTTGTGTAAAGTGAATAGATTGAGAGATTTGTCTCTTGGAATCCTAGGATTCTCAACACATGAGGGCTTTTAGGGTTTTTGATGAAGAGAGGAAGCTTGAGGAAATGAGAAAGGAGAAGAGAGCTTGAATGAGGCATGGCTGTCCTCTCTTGATAGAATGAAGTATATTGGATATTTTCTGAGATAAAAATCACACACAAATATCTACAACTCTTCATAAATATCTAGTGGTGACTCATGACCATGAGTCACCAAGTAGCCATGCTTGGTTCAATGCTCAAAATCCACCTCATTTCCTCTATCCAAATAAAGTTTAATCCATAAAGAATAAAACTCTAAAAGGTGTCCCCCTTCTAGAAGCAAATCCGAGGAATTACGAGAATGCCCTTCATCCGTATATACATACCCGCATCCGCATTCCGAAGAACACGAATACAAAGAGACGAAAATAATCCATCAATATAATACTAGGATTCGGCTTAAACCAAAGCCCACTAGTATTATCCGCCCGATCATCATACGTGCACAAGTGCGCGTAAGTGATCGAAGCCCTGCCGTAAAACCATACGGCCTATACACCTTTTTTCCGGTGCAGGGAAACTCTCTATGTGGGACTCTAAAAACTCGACACTACGCTGGCAGTAAGTTTAACCACAAGCCGCAAGCGGTACTAGCTGCACGTAACGGCTACACATGTAGATGTCGATAAGAAGGCTAATGAGCTAACTCATCTGAACTCCTACTGAGCCTGTATGTGAAAATCTCTGTACAGTCTGGTCTGTTCATCTAAGAGTATCGCATATCGGGCCTAGGGGGCGGTAATCGTTAGACCCTTAATAGCGCAAAAAGTCGTATCGGAGAGTAGCTCAATACACCCTGAGAAACTACTGGAATACCTACCACTAAATCTCGCTTGCCTTGGCCAAGGACTTTATGTAATGGCCTTCAAACACAGCGCGATATCAACCCCCAATACCGGGAAAGACGAATCCTATCTAACCGCCACTGCCTCCAAGTGCTTCGGGGCTGCACCCAACTACTACATGTTTGCACGACTCTTTTAAGCCGTGGTAGGGTAGTAATCAAAGTACAGTAAGAACACACTTGAGGCGAAGCAGCAGTGTCAAGTCGACGGACTAAGCTGTACTCATGTTACCTAGGAACTTCTACCCGACGACAGGTATAATACCCACCTGCAGTTCCCGACGAGTCATGTCCAGTGTACTCATAAACTAACGAGCACCTGCATACTATCTCCAGAACGACGTACTGATGGCTGTGGGACAGACCATCTCCCCTGCTAGGATGAGAAGCGTATACACTGGTCTACTGTGGAGTATCGATGCCCCGTCTCGATAATCCGATGACTAGGGACCTGTATAAGATATGCTTATAAACCACCCAGCCCCCACTAGTGTGACTGCCATCACAACGTTGGTAATCAAACAAAGATCCTAAGGGCTCTACCGATATGTATAAGCAATATGCTAAGAAAACACATGCACATATTGAGGTAGAAACAAACCAGGTAGCATACTACCATTTCGAGCAAGACTGTTACTATATCCGTGTATATCCCAAGCTCCCATTAAGTAATATACAATCCAGTATGATACAATAATGGTCTCTATGGCATATATCACTAACAATAACGTGATACATCGTGCCTGTATCTAGCCTAATACCATCCGAGAAACTACTGACATGCCAGTCAGTAAATCTCATCTACCATGGCCATGGACTTATGGTATTGGCCACCTAACACTGTGCGACATCAACTTCCTATATCAGGAAAGATGAATCGCTTCTATCACTCACCGCCTTAAAGTGCTTCGGGACTGCACCCCAAAACTATCTGTTTTCACGACTTAGTATAGCCGTGATAGGGTAGAAATCAAAGAACAGTGGGAACACACTTGAGACAAATGATGATGTCAGGTCAGCGGACTACCTGCACTAATGCAACAAGAGAACTGCTATCTGACGTTAGATATAATACCAACTAGTATATTTCCAGCGAGTTCGTCCAGTGTAACTCATAACCCAATGAGCACATGTATACAATTTTTAGTGACTGAATGACACCAATGGCTATGAGATCGGCCATCGCCCCTCGTCAGGGTCAAGAAACGTATACACTAGTGTAGTCTAGAATATCGATACTCAGTCTCGATATTCCCACGACGATGGACATTTAAGGATGTGCTTATAGACTGCCCGACCCCCACAAGTCTGATCGCCCTCAGAACACTAGTAGTCAAGCAAGAATCATATGGGCTCTATCAACATATAATAGTGCTACGCAATACCACATTATACATGTACATGATGATAGAGACAAATCAGATAGCATACTATCATCTCGAGTAAGATTGTTCTACCCATATAAGTCCATTCTCAATTATCATAATCGCCTGCCTGCAATTACAATAATTGTCTTGAGGGCGCTATATCAAACAGTTATAACGTATCACTAATACTTGATGATAAAGATCATGGAATCTTTGCTTGACTACCACAACTTTAAAGAGCCGTGCAAATAGCTTTTAGTTGGGTATAGTCCCGAAACACATGGAGGCAGTAAGCGGTCGAGAGAATTCGTCTCTCCCGGTATAGGGAGTTGATGTCGCACAGTGCACAACTGGTTATGACCTTAAGTCCTTGGCCAAGGCAGTCGAAATTTACTAATAAGAGTTATCAGTAGTTTCTTAGGTGGCCATGAGCTTGACGTCGGCACGAGTTATTGAGTTATTAAGATTCTGACGGTTTCCACCTCTCAGACCCGGTATGCGACAGTCTCAGACGAAGAGACCGAATTGTACAGTGAGTATCACTAATAGGCACTAGTAGGGTACATATGGGTTTGCTTGTCGACCGAATTTTCGGTCAATACCTGGGTAGCCGTTACGCGCAGCTAGTGCCACTGACATGCTTGTAGGATTTACCCGATGGGGGATTGATCTGAAAATGTTTCAGATCAATCGGATATGATCCTGATCTACTGCCAGCATATTGTCGAGTTTTTAGAGTTCCACACAGAGGGTTTTCTAGTTCTAATAAAATGTTGTAGTGCACGTACAGCGATGCGTGCGGAAGTCCAATTAAACATGTGTACGTGATACTACATGTATTAATCGGACGGATCATAATACTAGCCGGTTTATGATTGAACCGGATTATTAAATCAAGTGTTGAATTAAAAATATTATTTATATATATGATAGTGCATATATAAACTAGTATTATTATGTTATTCTCATTTTCTCTCTCTTTTATATTATGTCACATGTTGTGCATGCATCCTTACATGCATGGTGCATATATAAACTAGTATTATTATGTTATTCTCATTTTCTCTCTCTTTTATATTATGTGCATGCATGGTTACATGCCATGAGCTTATTTATATATATATATATATATATATATATATATATGGATGCACAGCGGCACTCATTTTCATCTTAAATGACACTCATTCTCATCTTAAATGACAAGTGGATGTAAAAGAAAAAAAATGGTTTAATGAAGAGAATATGAGAGTATTCGTTCATTCTAACTATACGCTCTTAAATGACAAGTGGATGTAAAAGAAAAAAAATGGTTTAATGAAGAGAATATGAGAGTATTCGTTCATTCTAACTATACGCTCCCTCTCATCCAAGGCAAGAAGAAAAAAGGAGAGAGGTAGAGAGCACAAGTAGATTGGAGAATGATTGAGAGTTTATTTCTTGTATTCTACATCTCTTTCATTTGATGTCTAGCAAACATAAAATGAGTGTTACTTCATTTGATGAAGTTGGAGCTAGCACCGGAAGCCTTCACGTGGATCATTTTCGATAAAACCGATCGGAGACTAAGCATGTTCCGAATCGCTCGGAGCCTAGCAAAGAGTCTAAGGTCGTCCATTGGAGCATATGAAGATATTTCAAAGGTTGTATCTCCTTGTTATATCTTTAGGTTGCAAGATATATGTCTATAGTGTAGATTCTAGGTTTAAGGATGTTTTGCTCATTAGGAATTTTAGATTTTCGCGTCCGCTGTGTTTTAAAAACCCGTCCAACGAGCACGACGTCCTTACAATCACATGGAAAACAACTTCCTCTCACATATAATCTCATTCATCACACATTCTCTCTCATACTTAAAAACCCAAAAAAATATATACCTTGTAAATTTGTACATAAGCCCTTATATTTTTGTTATTTTATATAAACCATAAATTTCTCAATTCATATATTACCACTAACGTATTCATTTAGTTTAAATATAGAAAAACTATAAATATCTTTAGAAATTTTCATGTAATGTCCAGAATAAAAAAAAATACACAGGTTTTCAGTATATATGTTAGTTCAAAATATACACGCGTGCATCGCACTTGCAAAATACCACTTTATTCTTAAATTGCAGGAGAGATGGTTACTTCCAAACTTATTTACCTAACCAGTAAAATAAATAATTTTGGAAGCAAGACAGGGGATTGATTGGTAATATAATTCTCCCCAAAGCTGTGTAGGGGCAAGGGAGGGGTAAGCTAGCTGCTACTTTTGACTTTGAGAACTCAACTGAGCCCATTCTTCTTCCTAGATTTTTATGAATAATAATTAAAACACAAGGCCGTGTTTGGATATGAAGTTGGGATAATTATGGTTTATTTTTAAGCAGAGATAAAGGATGTAAACTGTGGTTTGTAAGCCCCAAACTCCATAAATAGAGTTTAGTAACTATTGATAAGATTAGAGTTGAGATAACTGCGGTTTTCTCAACCTTTGGGCTGAGATAATTGTCGTTGGCTCAACTCCATAATAACTGCCAAACAAGGAAAAGTTAGTTTGTTGAAGTTTGGCGTTGTTAACTTCATGAAACTACACTTTAGAAAACCCACTTCATTTCCAAACAGGGCCTGAACAATCTGTTAAACAAAGAACCCCTCATTGATTACATGTGTCCATACGGGTTTAGAATATTTTGGTAGGTGGAGTGCTGCTCAAAGAATTATTTCAATCTTTCTTTTCCTCTTGAGGGCATTGATTTACAAAATGTTTTTTTTTATATTTATTTCTATTTTAATCCAGGAATAAGCCTAATGGCTTTGAATATATTTTAATTGTTATTATCATTGAACATGAAAAAGTTTTAATGAAAGAAATAGATATGTGGTTGTGTCTAGACCTCAACGCAACATTGACTTACATGGTGCATCTAAAATACTTCAAAGCAATAGGTAATCAAGATCATAACACCGTTACATATATAAATCTCTCCAAATAAGTTAGGATCGCAAAACCATACAGAAAACTCTTTAAATGAGGTAAACACAAACATCTTGATGAAGATCTTGAAGGGCACACAATTCGTAATAAAAACCCCTTTGGGTTTACACTATTGATAAATGTGTTTGTTTGTCATGTTACCACCAAATATGTGTCTCAAGTTCACAAGGACGGGTTAATAATTAATGTTGCAGTAAGCTCTTAATTACACCTTATCATTTAGTTTATTTACTCATCTCTCATGTAAGAAAGGTGTACGAGGAACACAATGCAAAAAAAAAAAGTTTCTAACTTTCTGCTGAGTCAATGTTGCTGAGGTGTCACAATAAAAGAATATTTCTATTTAATTTAAACTAAAATTAAAAAATAAAGAATTTTTCAATAAGATTTCAATAAGTACGGCAGGAACTTCTTTATGTTAAAAGTTTTCTCTTTAGATTTTTCAAGTGAGCATCTTTTTTCTCTCCAGATCATGATCAAAAGTCTACCATCGTTCCCGCATGGTTAAATCTCATGTTCGCCTCCAATTTTTTTCCATATAGATATGTTGCATTTAGTGGCGGATCCAGGATATTATCATAGGTGAGGCCAAAATTATTATCGTTGTAAAGACCCGTGCCCAAAGGTTGGGGTTCGGAGGTAAGCCAATTTTTTTGAGAAATAGCATGCATATAATGTTTCAATATGACACATAAAAAGGCTTCAAAACACACACACACACACACACACACACACATATATATAATGGAGGAAAGATACCATATGAGGGAATTTCCTCCTATGGTGTCGAAAAAATACTCTCTCCCTCATTTTTTCCGACGATCGGCACTCACCATCTTCATCGTTATCATCTAACATGTGGGTACACCAAATTTCTTGTGATTCTACAACCTTTTAACCGTTGATTTAGCAATGTAAAAAATTTGGTATACCCACATTTTAGATGATAACGATCAAGATGGTGGGTGCCAATTCCCGGAAAAAATGAGGGAGAATGTATTTTTTCGACGCCATAAGAGGAAATTCCCTCTTCCATTATTCTCATATATATATATATATATATATATATATATATATATATAGTGGTTAACGGGGGAAATATGCCATAGGAGGGGATTTACTCCTATGGCGTCGAAAAATGCACCCTCCATGTTTTTTCGGCGATCGGCATGCATCACCCCAATCTTTATCATCTAAGATGTGGATACACCCAATTTCATGTGATTATACCGTTTTTTCACTGTTGATTTAGTTGGTGCAAAATTAATGTTTTACCGACAATAGAACTTTTTACATTGCTAATTCAACGGTGAAAAAGTGATGGAATCATATGAAATTTGGTGTATGCACATCTTAGACGATAACGATGATGATGATGGATGTCGATTGTCGGAATAAATAGTGGAGGTTGTATTTTTTCGACGTCATACCCTCCTTTGGCCTCTTTTCTATTATTCATTGACACGTCATCATGAAACTGGCGAGAATGAAAAATCAATCAAGATACAATTTCAATTTTCAAATCAAATTATAATGTTTCAATTTAAAGAGCAAGAGTCAATTTTATTATGCGTTCTACAATTTTCAATGGCATGAGTAAATTAGCATTCTCTCTAAAGTAATAATAATCACCATCCTTTCTAAGTTTCTACTTCATTCCTGGTGCATCATAGGCGCAAAGTACTAATGCACCCCTTCACACTCGAATACCCGCAAGTATCGAACCCCATTGATTTACATAGCATATAAAAGACAGTGTTTGCCATAGAAATAATCAGCATGAAGAATTTATAGATCTGGTATGCCAACAATCATACCATTACCGTCAATCAAGCTTTTCAGGCTAATGTTTCTCCCCATTTACAAAAATGCATGCATCTATAAACACATGGCTGAAAAAAATTATGAGCTAGAGAGAAAGGAACAAGGTATTCCATGTAATTAAGAAAATAAAGCTTATCAATGATCTTCCAAGAAATGTATATCGATGGATATGCATGGATTATTGAAAGCAGTAAAGCATATCGAACGCCAAACCAGAAGCTCGCAATGGAAGAGTCGCTTATTGATTACGATATTTAGAAGGGTGGGATATGCAAAAGTGACAATACTGTAACCAATTTTAGAATGGCATGCCGTTTTGACAGTTTTGCAAGTGATACTATCATTCTTGCTTATGATACTAAAAAGACAAAATTTGCATCAACAAAAAATTCTTCGGATGTCAAATAAGGCGATATTTTGCCAGGTAAAATAAGCAAAACAAACATCAGCGGCAACATAACAACTACACAAAATTAAAAGAAATCAATGACAACTCATCACCAAAATGTAAGCATACAGAAATACAGAAGCTAAGGCGGGGAAACATCAAAAAAAAATTACTCTCAAACGATGGAGATCTTGGCACCGACTGCTTCGAGCTGCTTCTTGGCGTCCTCGGCCTCGTCCTTAGTGATGCCCTCCTTGAACTTCTTTGGGAGGCCCTCGATGAGCTCCTTGGCCTCCTTCAGCGCCAGGCTCGTCAGCGCCCTCACCACCTTGATCGTCGCGATCCTCGCGTTGCTGGGCACCTCCTCGATCACCACGTCGAACTCCGTCTTCTCCTCCACCGCCGCGGGTCCATCCACCGCGTCTGCGGCTGCTCCGGGGGCGAAGGAGGCGGCGCCGACTGGGGCGAAGGCGGCGGCGGAGATGCCGAGGCGGTCCTGGAGGAAGTCGACGAGGCCACGGGCCTCCTCGAGGGTGAGGCCCGAGATCTGGGACCCGAGCTCTTCGATCTTGGAGGAGACGGCGGTAGCGGCGGCGATTGGAGGAAGGAAGCGGCCGCGGCGTGTGAATGTTAGGGATTTGGAGGGGTATTTTGGGGATTTTGCGGGGGAGGAGTGAGGAGGAGAGACGAGGGAGAGAGCAGAGGAGAGTGTTGCTGCTGCCATTGTTCTTCTCTCTTTCTTTCTTCTTCTTCTTCTTCTTCTTCTCCCTCTGTGTTTTTTGAATTTGGATGAGGATAAGATAAGGAGAGCGGGGAATGGATAGTTCTGGTAGACTCACTCTAAATTTATGCTATTGTTGGGCTGGGCATCTTGCTACTTACTTGGACCCAGGCCCAATATTATTATTATGATTCGACTTGGGCGGGGAGAAACTCCGAGCATTGAAGAAGGTGCGCATGAGAGCTGATGAAAAGATGCATGTACAAGTTCTCTTTGTATTCGTTTTACTAGGGTTTGGAAGGATCGAGAGAATTGGGAAAAGATTAAGAGACCAAAAACCATAGACATATGAGAGAATTTATAGGATTTGGTTTATTGAAGCATATGGTTTAAGAAAATTATTAGCCATTTGCTATAGAATTAGCTGCGAAGTTTGATATTTTTCCATCAGCCCCAATATGTCGGACTTCGTCTGCTTGTTGAGATGACGTCTTGTATTGCAAGAGATACCGCGGTACATGTTTAATAAAAGTTTTATATCTTATCATGGATTTTTCTCATTTAATATAAGAAACATTTTTAAGGGGTTTTTTGTTTTTTGGTTGTTTTGTATACCCCAATATTTGGATTAAGGTTTTAGTAATATTAAAAAAAATAGGGTGACAATGCTTAAAGAACACAAATGAAAAAGATAAAACACAAGAATGATGTTTATGATCTGAGATGTATGGCTTAGATCTAATAATAACAGGAATAATAATAGTTGTATCCCCAAATCCCACGTCCACAAGAGAAGCCTTGTAAACCCTGGCTATAACAACCTTCAACAGGAACTTCTTTCTATGGATGGTCGTCAACTTAATTTATCCCTCGTACCCAATATCCTCACCACTACAGTATTCACCCAGTTCTCATCTTTAAGCTCTAATAATTATATGCTTTGAATGGACCCATCAACATGCTGTTCCCTCTTACACGAGCCAGTACGGACCAAACTTGCCATCATTATCTTCGCAACAAAATTCTTGTCTCGAATCCAACCTTTCATCAGCGTCACCATTGCCCTCGCTCTTTTGCACGTTTGGTTGCTTTATTCTATTTAGAATACAAAAAAATTTCTTGAGCCAATGGTTGCATATAAGATGCATATAAGACGGTGGGATTTTGGTGTAAAATTATTTTGAATATTAATAAGTGAATAAAATAATTATTTTAGTAATTTGGATCAAAATTATTTTATAAGATATTATAATGTGTTATTTACCATATTTAAGTAAAAAAATGAAGTTATAAGTAAATGAAAGTAAAATTTGAAAAATAATAAGATTAAAATAATTTATAGAAAGTTCCTTTTTGTCATAAGTTTGAGTATAAGATGCATATAAGACGGTGGGATTTTGGTGTAAAATTATTTTGAATATTAATAAGTGAATAAAATAATTATTTTAGTAATTTGGATCAAAATTATTTTATAAGATATTATAATGTGTTATTTACCATATTTAAGTAAAAAAATGAAGTTATAAGTAAATGAAAGTAAAATTTGAAAAATAATAAGATTAAAATAATTTATAGAAAGTTCCTTTTTGTCATAAGTTTGAGTATAATTTTGATTGAATTTGGAATTCAAACTAATTTCTATAAAGATTTTTTTTGTCTCAAGTTCTAAAAAGTTCATTTTTTCTTTATTTTTCAAAAAAATTAAGAAGTTTAATTATTTTTGTCTTTTTATTTGATAGTGTGGAGACTCTAAAATTTGTTTTTTTTAAACATAATAATTAATTATTTTTGTCTCTTGGTATGATGATGATGAGGCCTCGATACTTTTTCTTCTTTTTTCTTTGGTTTTTAAAGAAAGAAGAGGGTGGTTTCTAACCAAATCTATTTGCATTATATATAAAGATACTAGAATTTGTGCACGTGTGTAACAATCCTAAACTTTTTGAACAAATTTTTTCCAAAATACAGAAGGAATACCTAAACCTGTGTACAAGTTATAAATTTAATTTGCTTTTGAATAACAAGAAAGTATTTGTAGCTCATTGGTAAAGCCTTACATTGTTGTGATGTAGCCTTTTTGATCGAATCCCCTTACCCACATTAATTTTTTTTAAATTTTTCTTTTAATCTTTTCGAAGCCCAAGGGTTTATATATGCACTACACGTAAAATAAAAAGTCCCAATAAAAACAAATATGTGGAAAATTCTATTTATACAGCTTAGGACACATGGCCCCAATCCAAGCCCCATCCCCTCCAAGATGACCGGCGAGATCTTGATTTAGGCCGGCACCATCGGTCCAAATCGTACCAAATGCTCCCAAAATTTAACTCTAGCATCCTTTGGCCTACCCCACTATTCCCATGTTGTTTGATTTCTCTGCATTTATCCAGAGAATGATAAATCTCCTCTTTAATCCATTTTTAATGCACATTTTAATTCTATTCTTCATTACCCTAAACCCTAATTTTCCTTATAAATACCATACCATATTTCACCCCTCCTCATTCAGAATTTCCTCACAGAAACTCTATAAAATTTTCAAGTCTCAAGTTGTGCAAGTGGAGTTAACAAAGGGCGAAAATCCGACGACGTTTCAAGAAAATTCCGGCGATGAAACGATGCCCCGACGGTTCCAATAGCTTCCCCTCTCTCTTCTCTTGTTCACTAGCTTGTAAGTCCCCTCTCCCCTCCCTTTCTACTATTCTAAAACTTTTATTTTTTCAAAACACGTCGGAAGCGGAGTTATTCCGACTTCCGATCTGTTTTTCATTAAAAATTCCATTTTTCTTAAACTATAAAATACTATATTCTCTCATAATGTTTAACAAATATAAATAAACACATTAGAACAAGTTTCATCTCAAAATAAATCATACAGCAATCTTTATTTTATTTTTACAATAAAATACCACCATATTTACAAACAATATTGTTATCCACTTTTTACTGTATTACCTTTAGAAAACGCACGAGATAATGACCTATCTCATCACAACACACATATTGGACATAGCACGATGAAATTTGGAATTCTAGATTATGAGAAATACGCTTTTACGAATAAATACCCTAAACTTACAAAACCGTTTTCTTTAAAAAGAGTGTTATCTAATTCCTTGCAATTACGCATCTACAACCCATTTTGGAGAACCCCGATCGGAATGGTGCGGATTATCGCACGTCCTCGGATCTAGTAGAGCGAGATGAAGAACTCCGCAAGGAGCATTCGATCCAGATGGAATTTTTAATGCTATTTTTAAGAAAATAAGATTTCTAAAAAATAAATAAAATTTATTTTTATTAAATATATATATATATATATATATATATATATATATGAATATTATCAAAAGATCTATTTTAAATATATTATAGAAATATTTCATATTTTCTAAATCAAAAGAATCGCAATTATATGAAAGTACCATTTCAATACAGTACAATTCCAATATATCATTAAAATACCATATACAATGAAAAATAGTTTCTACTCACTAGAAATTTCACTTTTTATAAAATATATATCTATAAAAACCATAAAAACGATAATTAAATACTTGAAGGTGTATTTTGAAAATATATCAAACTATTTTTACATAAAACCTGGCACGCCCCGCTTCCCAGTATACGGGCAGATGACGCGACGAGGCCGCTACGTATTTACTGTGTAAGTAAATACGCTAAGCGTATCTAAGAAATATAAAAGTAAAGCACAAGATATAATAGAAACAACAACTTTATTTATTCACATTCTTTCTGTACAATGCATGGAAAGTAAATACAACTGAAATAAAACAATGCCTAAACAACGGCATAACAGAAATGAAAAGTGCTGAACAGAAAGTGTACAATGACTAGAGCTCGGGGACTTCACTGAACTGGTCTATGTTTTCAGCAGTGGTCTCGATCTCTGAAGTGTCCAGATCACCTGATGACATTCAAAGAAGAAAAAAAGAGAATGTCGTCAGCGAACAGGTCACTTGATAAGTCCCAAAGATAAGCAAGAAATAGAATAGACAGAATAAGAAGATATCTTTTAAAGTTGTATTATATTGTTGTAATGTTGTGTTTACGTTGTTGTTTGTAGCTTGGTACAGAACGATACCAGTGTATACGAGAGAAGTCTCTATATGCTAGATACCAGAGCAAACGGAATGTACAAGGAACCGTTAAGCCACGGTACAACAGCAACGGAATATAGGTTAGGTGTCTTAATCTTACTGTCTCGTACCATTTTTAACACCTTCCGTACCAATCTACCCCTTAAACCCCGTAGTGTTTTGATTGTATTGTTGTATTGTATTGTATAGATTGTATAGTTGGATGACTGATCAAAACCATGATATCAGTAAATAGATGTAACTGTATAATCATGTAAATGGAATAACTGTAGAATCATGTAAATGGATGTATATCCATGGTTCGGTTCAGTCAAGTTGTATAGATTGAATATATGGAATAATGGATTCATGGAATCATGTTGAATTGTAATATTGTAAATTGTAAATTGTAGATTGTACTTGAATCATATTCAAATCAGATTATAATGAGACTTAAAGTAAATTGAAGTCCTGATTGTTTTGATGTTATCGGTAACCGCTGCACATGGGCGGCCGGATTTGTATCTTTTTCAAAGACGATTACCGTATTGATAACACCGTTGTTAAGTTGTCTAGCTTAGATAGGCAAGCATCCACTTCTCCGGCTCCCTGAGGCTCAAGAGATTGGTCCCGCTTAAACCTATATTTATTAGGGTCCTTAAGGTAAATTATAGAACTTGAGACGGTTTTATGTAAAAATACTTTTATATACTTTTCAAAATATATCCCAAATATTTATTAATCGTGTTTAGAGTTGTAATGAATGTAGATTTTATATTGTGATATTTCTAGTGGAAATATCATATTTTCATAATAAGTGATATTTATCTGTAATATTGATTTTGTATGGAATTCATGGTATTTTAGTGTAAAATTGATTCTTGTGATTTTTAGAAAAAGGTGGAATATTTATATCATAAGAAAATAGGTATTTTAATGATAAATATACATATATTTATACAAAAATAATTTTAATATATATTTTATATTCTAAAAATCTAATTTTCTTAAGATGTCGTATTTTAAATCTTTCGAGACCGAATGCACCTTGCGGAGGTCTGAATCTCGCACTGCTAAGCCCGAAAATGTGCGATAATCCGCACCATCCCGAATGGGTTCCCCAAAATGGGTTGTAGCGGTGCTTTGCAAAGATTGTATAAATACTAAATTCTTTAGAAAACGGTTTTATTAAGTAAATGGTATTTATATGAAAATGTGTCGATTTCCCGTATTCTATGTTTCCAAGGGTATGGTGCTAGGTTGCATATGAGTGTGTGAGGAGGTAGGTCATTACCTCGTGATCTACTTAAAGGTATAGTAAGTTTTGATGGTTTAAATGTAGAAATGAAACTATGTGGTATTTTAATGAAAAAATACGGTAAAAATGAAATAGCAATTATTTTTATGATATGAAACTTGATCAATTTGGTTGATTAGTGTTTAATAGTCAACATGAAAGGGTTTAAGCATAATTGCATTAAAGAAAAGTGAAGTTTTTATAAAGAAACCGAATCGGAAATCGGTTTTGTTCCAATTCCGTCGGGTTTTGTAATTTCGTATTTCTAGAAAAGAATAGAGAGATAGAATTTGGGGACTTACGGGTTTATGACAACAAGGAGAGGGAGATGGATCGGGAGGAGTCGTCGGTGCGTCGTTTCGTCGTCGGGTGTTCCTACGATGGTCGTCGGAAGTTCGCCGGAAAGTTCGCCGTAACTTCGCTTCTTGCTCGTTTTCAAAGTACACAAGCTTTCTTGAAAATTCTTGTAACACCCGAGCCCAGTGCTACAAATTTCAGTTACCGTTTGAACGTAGTGTGGCACTCATTTCATTTATCTTGCTTGATTGTTACTTACTATAAATTTTACCCAGCAAATTCATTTCTGCATATAAGAATTTTTGGCATCTAAAATAAAATTAAAAATATTCATCATGGCATGCTTGACACCCCTAACCCTGTGGTAGCATCCGTGCATCGTGTTCTCGTCCCGTTCAGTGAAACGGGCGAGTTTGGACGGCTACGCGCACGTACGTGTGTCCATTTTGGGGGTATGCTTTTTGATCATAAAATACTTCATTTTCACTTTTGGATCCCGCTTAAAATTTTATTATTTCAATTTCAAATTTTTGGACCCAACCCGGGCGCGATTTGGAAATGTTTTAATTTGCACCAAAATCCCAATTTCTATTATTATATTTTAACTACCGTATATATATACTAACCTTATAATATTTTACTTATATACTTATAAATCTTTTAAATATTTCCTAACCTCACAAATCATTTCCCTTCAACCAATCAGCTCTCTCTCTATACCCCCGTGAGCCCCTTACCTCTCCCGTATCTCTCTCTCTCTCTCCCCCTCGTAACTCTCTCCCCCCCTCTCTCTCTCTCTCTCTCTATCTCTCTCTCTCCCCCCTACATCTCTCTCTTCCCCACGTAAAATTTTTCCTTCAGAAAACCCAAACCTCCAGTGAACCCTAGCTACTGTCGTGCCCTCGTCGCCTCGCCGCCGCCCATGTTCCCGACCTCGACCTTCACCAACACCACCTCCATCACCTCCTTCCTCTCTACACCCGAGCTTGCATCACCCAACCCAAGAACCCAAACCGACGCCCGCACCCATCACCTCGCCGTCGACTTCCTCACCCGGTCGCCTGCACCCCGATCCCAGACCTCTCCTCCTCGGCCACCTTATTTCTCTTTCACCCCTCATCTTTTCTCCTTCCCGCCTCCTCAAGAACCCATACCTATGACCACGAAACCCTTCCCCTGCACCCTCTTCGCCGAAGCTCCGACCCCGCCGACGTCACTCCTTCATCACCTCGACCTACTCCCTCTTCCTCTCCACTCGCCTTTCCCGACTCAACCCTACATCCCCGACCCCATCAGCAACCCCGACCAACTTAGGAAACCTTCACTGCTTTGTCGCCGGCAAACCCATCGTCGGAGAAACCCTCGACTCGATTACCACACCCCATCGCCTCCTCTGAATCCAGAGCACTCACACCCTCCAAACCTCAGCCTTCTCGTCGTCTTCTTCTTCTTTTCTCTTCTCTTTCTCTTTCTTGATCTTGGATTTTCCGGTGATCGTCGGAGCCGTACCGCTGCCGACAATCCGAGCAACCCTGAAGACGTTCCCAGTTAGCACGGTCGAGTTCTGGCCTTACCTGGTTCCATCCTGTGCTCGCGTGGACACGTCGCGACAATTCGCCGACATGGGACGTACCGTGCAGATCCATTTCACTTTCTGATCGAGGCAAGTAACCCTTGCTACATGTTAAACAATATTTACTTATAATTAATGACACCTTAAAACCACCTGCAATTTAACTTTGGTATTATAATTTCCCACTTTTTCATGTACAATATTATTATATATCATTTTATCGTTAAACTTGGAACCTACAGTTTGCAATTGAACCTAATAACCACATTTACCTGTTTAATCACATTTTTTTTATATTGACATAGCTTATGGCATTTATCTTTATAGTTTTGTTCCATTCGGACACTCGTATGCATTTTAACCTGTAATAGCTGTATTGAACCTTTATATAAATTATTGCACCTCTAAAGTGCTTAAACTTGTTAACATGATTAAAATGCCATAATTGTCATACTGCATTCGCATAACATTGAAATCATCTCTGTGACACAACTGACAACTGTAGTGCTAATTCAGTGAATCTGCCTATTGCTTACTTCATTACTTATCTCATGTTGTTGATACCCATGCTTGATTATATAGCCGATTGTGAGTACACCTATGATATCGCATGCTTCTTGACTTGACTTGCTACATGCACATTGATTGACTCGACATGGTACCGTACACTGCTTGACTTGACCTGATGTACCATGACCTGATCCGTTACCTGATCTTGTGTCTAATGCTAACAAACCTGGCATGTAGTCCTCATGGACCGTTCCTTTTATCTATCCAGACAAACATGTTTACCTGATCCTGTGTTGGCATTAGTTTCTCGATTTCGGGATACCTGACTTGACTTGCATATATAACTTGGGGGTATGGGGAAATCAAAGGTGAAACCTGACTTGTAACTCGACAGTTTACTACATGTCCTGAGTGTACACATTCCTGTTTTGTGCCTAGCGGCATGTCTCGGTTTCAGCCGAGAATATTATGGCCGTGGTCCCGGGTATGTACGGGATACTATCGAGTGTACACATTCCTGTTTTGTGCCTAGAGGCATGTCTCAGCTGCAGCCGAGAATATTGTGGCCGTGGTCCTGGGTATGTACGGGATACTATTGAGTTACATCGATGATTCATCAATTTGGTTTCAAAGACTTTAGAACAGAGAACCTGATAGAACAGTCCAGTTTACCCACTGCACACTACCCTGCACTACTCTGATTTATATGATTGTTACTATTGCTTTATTTATGTTTATATTCATATTGCCTGTTTATTATGTTATTACTTGATGACTTGACGCGCTGACGTCTAGGTTTTGCATGGCCCAGATTCTTCTACCTTGCTGCAGACTGATTAGGAGTTTTGCCGCTGTTAGACGAGCGGTGAGGTTCCTGTCGGTACGTAGTTCTACTCCAGATGTTTCATTTATTGTATCTTTTGGCTTCCGCATATTGTTATCTCTTGATTCTTTTACTCTGGCTTATGGACGTGTACTAGGTAGTTAGTTTACTTTCCTGTTCTTGATATCTCCACAGCCGTAATGTGACTGTGGAAGGATTTTTCCTATCCACAGGTAGCATGGTTGGCTATGTCACGTGCTCACTTTAGTGTACTTTGGGAAGCGGGGCGTGACAATTCTTGAGAGTTGGCTCAGAGTTTGGGATGAGGGGGTAGTGTGTAGGGTTGGTATTTATAGGGTTAGGCTATGGTTAGGCTAGATGAAGGGTTTTAATTAAAAAAATGTATTAAAATATATTAAAATGTAATAAAAGTGGAATAAATGGGGTTTTAAAAGAGCTCTAGAAATGGTCTGAGGATAAAATTTTGCAGGTGTACAGGGGAGACCAAAAGACACATTTTTTGTGTTGGGGTCGTCACCGGAATCGGCCGAATCGGCCGTGACTCGGTCGGAGGACTGAGTCGGCCGAGTCGAGGCCGATTTGGCCGATTCCCGGCCGAGTCAGGCGGCCGGGATCCCCCCTGGCGGTTCATCTAACCTCTAGCAATGTTACATTTTTGGGTGTAGTGGAGTTTTTGTGAGATATGCACGTGTAAACCCTTGGTATTCTAAAGGTTTTAGAAAAATCAATATTAAAAATAATGTGGGGTATGGGATTTGAACTCTGGTGGCGGCTTGGTTCAGCAGTGCAAGGTATTACCAATGAGCTACAAGCTCTTTCTTGTAATTATAGAGTTAATTAATTACTTAAAGTAATAACAACAAATGTAAATACTCCAAGTATATATCAAATTTTAAGCAAATTTTGTACACTAAAAATGGAGTTGTTATATTCTACCCTCCTTACAAAAATTTCGTCCTCGAAATTTACAACTTTTATTTGAGAACTGGTTTACAAAGAGGTGTGGATATCTTGCACGCATTTCATCTTCTTTTTCTCAAGTGGAATCTCCTGGAGTGTCTTTGTTAGTTATATGTATGCCCTAGAGGCCATTACTGTACATTGGATGTATATTGTAGTGGATGCTGGGACATATATAGGTAGGACTTTCTTGCTCGACATGATAGTACGCTATCTGGTTGCTCTTTATCTTAACGTGTATACTTTCTGTCTCTCTGTTACATGTTGATAAAGCCCTTAGGATGTGTACTCGACTTCCAGGACTGTGATGCAGATCATACTAGTGGGGCCTGGATAGTCCATGAGTACATCCTTCAATGTTCCTAGTCGAGGGAATATCGAGACGGGGCATCGATATTCCAGAGTAGACTAGCGTATATCTTCTCGACCCATGCGATGGGCGATGGATGATCCCATATCCATTGGTGTTTGACATCAGAGATGGTATACGGGTGCTCAGTGGAGACTGGGTACACTGAACGGACTCGCCGAGAACTCCCAGATGGTATTATACCTCACGTCAGATGGCAGTTCTCTGGTGACACTGGTACAGCTTAGTCTGTTGACCCGAGATCATCATAGAGTCTTGTGTGTCTCCCACTGTGCTTTGATTTCCACCTTACCATGGCTCTACTGAGTCGTGCAAACAGGTGGTTTTTGGGCACAGTCCCGATTCACATGGAGGCAATGAGCGATAGGAGGGGATTCGTCTCTCCCGGTATTGGGGGTTGATGTTGCGCTATGCTCGACTGGCCATAACAGGAAATCCCTGGCCAGGGTTGCAGTGACCTACTGGTAAGTGTTATCAGTAGTTTCACACATGTCATGGACTTCACGTCGGCATGACTTATCGAGCTACTGGGGTCTGACGTTTACCACCCCTAGACGAGATATGCGACATATCAGACGAACAGACCGGAATGTACGGTAAGTGTTACTGGTTGGATTCACAGGAGTGTGAGCGGGCTTGCTCGTCGATCTTCTGATCGCTCAATACCCGGGTGGCCGTTACGTTTAGCAGACCGCTTGCGGCTTGTGGGTGTTTGATATGATCATCACCTGCTGCCGGCGTATTGACGAGTCTTTAGAGTCCTACACAGAGGTTTCCTGGCTCAAGCGAAACGAAATAGGAGCGCATATGAGATATGTGCGGGACTGAGAATAATGCGTGTATGTGATACCGTGTTCTATTCTTGCGATGAATGTATCGATTGGTTGTATACGATATAACCTAGTTATCGAATCAAGGATTGATTCGATAAGTCGATACATTGGATACTAGTCGGTTATATGCGACATGACCGGGTCATTGAATCAAGTGTTGATTTGATGATTTAATGTATAATTATATATTTGATATATTAGTTTGCACTAACTAGTATTGGTTCACTTTAAAAGGATTTTCTCACTTGATGTACACAAATTGTATATGTGATATACTTTTGTGCACAAGATTGTATTATGTTTGATGATACATGCTTGTTTGGGTGTATGTTTGGTTTAAACCATGGTTGGTCAATGGTTAGGGTTTCACTTGATTTATTTCACTTATTCTTTTATATATTTATTTTGGTTGAAAAAGAAAAGAAAAGCTAAATGGTTGCTTTCATGATAGAAGATTCTTGTAGTTTCTTGCATCTTTGACCAAAGCAACCATTTTGTCTTCATCTCCTAACCCTAACCATTCAACAAACCATGGTCTATTCTCTACACCTAATCATGGTTGCCATATGATAAGTATTGATATGATTTTCTTTTTTAAAAGAGATTATCATATATTTCTTTCTTCTTCTTCTTCTTCATCTTCAACATGAAGAAAGCTTGCACCATCAATGGCAAAATGATCAAATGAGTGAGAAATCCAAATCTAAAGTCTACCCACTTCCTATTTTTTCATCCTCTACTACTTGCCATGTAGTAAAGTGTGTTGTCTTCACAAGTTTCTTGACTAGGCGAAGACGGAGCTCGAGTTTGAGTTGCCTCGACGTAGATCATCTTCGGCATCGAAGCCGACGACCAAGCCTGCCCATTTCTTCGATGAAGCCGATGCTAGAGTCCAAGATATGATTTGGACAGTGAGGGGACTTCATCACGGAGCCTAAGAGGTGAAGGACCGGATCTACAAAGGTTGTAGCTTCTTTCCTTTTAGTTAAATTCGTTTACATGCTTGCATCGCCTATATATCTAGTTAACGATCCGTATTAGGGTTTGTAGGCACCCGTAAAATTTGAATTAGCCATGTTTGATGCCTTGTGAGACTTCATTAGTGTGCCTAGGAACCCTACAGTGGTATCAGAGCCTAGCTAGAGCCTTAGGCGATGCGTAGACGGAATTAGAAGTCCGATCGAATCAAAACCCAAACCCAAATTTGCTCTCTGGACAATTTTGAAAAACTGGGTTTTTTCCAGATTAAAAATATGCAGAAAAACCAACAGGAGATTATAAGAATTATTGAGAAGCCCGTACCCCTGAATCCACCAAAGTGCGGCGGAACCGCGGCATTAGCATGGCTAATGCGGCGGTTCCGCGGCCATGTGGTCTCTTCTTGCGTTAAAATTTGAACAGTAATTCTTAGTTTGTAGTGCTGGTTTTCCTTGGAATTTTTAATATTTTTTGAAGAGTTGAATTTTCTGGGTTGTATTGGGGACTCGGTGTATCGATCGGATTGTCTAATTTTGTCAGTGTGTTTTTCCGGGTATTTTTAGAATATGTTAAAAAGTTCGACCGGATATAAATACCCACTTTTTCCCCTACCGGGAAATTTCCAATTGTTGGATTTTTCCGTAGTTTAACGACGTTCTAAGTAGTGCAAGTAACGCGATGGTCCCTCTAGAAGACAACAAACCTTAACTCGATTATGTGACCGTCTTGAACTGCCTTTTGAACCTTCGGGTTTGGGACAGTACGGCGTGCCACATGTGAGGCGTTGGCTTGACCCTTCTACGGATGGACCGTTGGTACTGAGGCACGAACTGAATGCTGTTAGACTTATTTCATGTGTTGAGCTGTATCGGGAAAACTTGGGTGTTCGATTGTTCGATCGAAAAGTTTAGCGTTTTCTATTTATCCGGAATGTGATACAATAATTGGAATTCACAAGTAGTTATGAGATAACGGAATGAATATTATAAACATAGCAGTTTAGTCTCACTTGATCGGTTGCCACGGAGTTTTGATGTGATCAAAAGTCCGTCGCAATCACGTAGCGTACGCGGATACTCGCCGGGTAAACTTAATAGACAGCCTCACCCCATAGCCCTGACCAAGTGACTGTAGGAGAACCCCGTCGCCGAAAGCATCCGTTTGGGTGCTCACGGTAGCGGTGTTCCGCCTTGGTGCACTTCGTCGACGGTATCGGGGGTGCGACCGTCTACTAAAGTTTGCGACGAGCATTCGATCAAAATGTCGGGAATCCTGTTGAATTACCCGACTTGGTATTGAAAAGTGTTTTCGATAATGAGACTAAAATGCGGGGTTTATAATTGTTAGGCACGCGATGTCTAAAGAATTCATTTGGTCAGGCATGCGATGTCTGAGGTGGTTGCGGATTCCAACTGTTGTAGTTTTACACTTTCTTTTCTGTGACCGTAAGTGTAATA
Source organism: Agapanthus africanus (assembly GCA_030015575.1). Classification (NCBI taxonomy): domain Eukaryota; kingdom Viridiplantae; phylum Streptophyta; class Magnoliopsida; order Asparagales; family Amaryllidaceae; genus Agapanthus; species Agapanthus africanus. The sequence continues at coordinate 125,331,104 of CM057348.1, forward strand.
TGTGATGTCGTCGGTTTCGTTGCTATATGTCAACGACAATTGGGATGCGCATATTTACTTGCGTTGATGAAATGTGATGTTATGTGTTGCTGGATATGTTATATTGGATCGTCGTGTTTGAATAGCCGGGGTTTTTTTTATGTGAGATGAGTGTTTTATCATTTTCATTCATGTAAAAATTTGTATGTAATATTCTTTTATTGGGGCACTTCCAGGTTGCGGAAGTTGTCACCCATTGTATATTGTTTACTTTTCCGCATTAGGATAGACCCAAGGAGGGGAGCACAAGTAACCGGGTTCTGGGGTCCAGAGGGAGACCATCTCGAGGAGTCGAGTCCGGGTCTCCTAACCCTAGAATTGGTAGGGTTGCTTGCCTCTCTCGTAGGGGTCTAGGGGTGTGGGTTTGGCTATTCATCACGACCGTGGAATCCGTGTTTTATACTGACTCGTATTGAAAACACGGACGTCCTAGTATATCCAATATTTCATATGTATTTTCTGCTGCGTTATCTGTGATGTGATCATGTGATGTTCTGTGATAGATATAATATATAGTATATATGATATATTATATAGACGTTACTTATGTTTTACACCCGCGCTAGCCCTGCCCCGCTCTGCCGTTAGTTACCTAACCTAACGGTACACGAGGGGACATCGAGGCGAATGCGGATGGCATAAGCGTACGTTATATTTATCTGTGATGGTTAGGTGGACTTAAATGATGGGATATTCATTATTGTGATTAATGAAAGAAAATAAACCTAATTGATGTTGTGGAATCGAATTTCAAAATAAAAACAGGTAGCTACAGTTCTTGCTTTGCATCGCGGTGTTCCTTGTAGAACATCCTGTACCTTATTCGATAGGGAAAGGACCGAGATCCCTTCACCGGGAGTGACTCCTTTAGCAATAACTGGCAGATGCTACATCACTCGGTTTGTCTTTTGATAGCTTCTATAGTTTCCGCTTTGCACAGTGATATATATGATATATCCCGCACCTCATTCGACGAGGAAAGGGCCGACGATCCCTTCACCGGGAGTGACCCCTTTAGCAAAACTAGAAAAGCCTCAAAAACATTCCATTTAAAAACCATTTGATTCCGCAACGAGATCAAGTTCAAAGCGTTAAAGGTTTTCATAAAAACCATTCGCAACCCTCCGTCATTTTAGGAAGTAGAGTACTTAGTATTCGTGCTGTGTTTGTTGACCATAGTCAAGGCACAGTGTACGGTAGCTAAGTGATGTCTTCCTACACCGCATATGATGCGATTAGTTAGGACAGTCGCGTGACTTTGTTAACCTTAGTTAAGGGTCATGTGGGTGGGTCTAATTAATCATGAAATGACGGGTAGAACTTGACTAATACTTATGATTTGTTGACCATAGTTAAGGTCATAGGTGCTAGGGGTAAAAACCTTTATCGGGAGTTTCAAGCGTTGAAATTTGCAATGAGATTGCATACCTTCTATGTGATAGTTGGATCCCGATACCCACTGCGAGTAATTGTTACTCCTGGGAGAGTTTTGCACTTTACAATTAGCCGATCAAGTAGGTGTCTAGAAAGGTGTCAACGGGGTTACGCCTATGGGAAAGCGAGGTTTACAGTAATTAGGTCCGTGCGAAAGCACGGGGAACCTCCTTCAAAGTGCCGACACTGGCCTGGATGAAAGATTGGCGAACTTGTAGAGTGTAATTAATCCCGGCTAGTCTTTCCTTTTAAGGTTTGAAGGAAGATTTGATAAAAACAGTGGGAGCCATCCTGATTAGATAAAATAAATAACCAATCTAATCTTGCAAGAGCGCACGCAGAGTGTTTTCTTCTCTCTCTCTCTCCAGGTAGCGACTATATCATGCCTTAATCAAGATAATAATATGGATGAATTGACCGAACTCCCTTGTTATACTGAGCTGGGGAAAGTTGGTCCCGCTCCAACTTATAATTGTTATAAGACAGAGCAGGAAATAGGGAATACCAGAATTCCTATGCCGCCCAAACGAAGAAAGTGCATATGATGCATCTCCTTCGGGTGTGTTCATTACAAAGAACTGTTTCTCAGCATCCTCTGAATCCTGGGTATTTGATACCGGGTCAGGATTCCAGATATGTAATCTATTACAAAGGGCTACAAAAAGGTAGAAAAACTGAGAACGGGTGATAAGTTTCATGAGACAGAAAACGGGGCAAGTGTTGCAGCCAAGTCTGTTGGTCACTGTCACCCTGTATTACCAATACATTGATTCTGAACAAATGCTATTAGATACCGAACCTGATATACAAAATCGTATCAGTCTCTTTATTAGTAAAGAAATGATAAAATTTTGTATTGATGGATAATGTTTTGAACATTTCCTATATCAAAAGTTGATCGGTTCAGGCACGTTATCTAAAAGCATTGACGTTCTAAATCAAACTACAGTTCTTTAGTATACAGAACATACACAAGAGGAAGAGTTCAGAAATGAACGGATCCTTCTTGAGGTATTGTAGACTAGGTCACATCAATGCGACCCGACTGGCTGAAGTTACATTTTAGATACATATTTAAATTAGTTTGAATTTACATCTTGTGAAACCTGCCAGTCATGTCACAAAGATTAGATGACCATAGCTCCGTTTACTGAAAATAGAGAAAGAGTTAGTAAACTCTTGGGACTGATGCATGATGATGTATGTAAAGTTTCCTGTCTACACATGCCAGGACTGGTTCTTTATACTTCATTATATTCTCTGATAATCTCTCAAGATTCAGTCATACGTTCCTGTTGAAACATAAGTCCGAACCTTTTGAGGTATTCACAGAATATAAGTTAGAAGTAGAGAACCAATAACCGGGTATAAGTATTATGTCCTATGATGAGATCAGTGAGGAGAATACTTGTGCATGGCATTCCTGGACCATTCTAAAGGAGAATGAGATTCTCTCTCCGTACTACTCCTCTGAATACACCACAGCACAACGGTGTATCAGGGTGGAGCAATCGCACAATATTAGATATCGTGTGCTCTATGATGAGTATTACGGAGTTACCTATTTTCTTTTTGGGGTTGTGCACTTGAGAAGCTGCATACCTATTGAATTAGGTTTGAATCAAATCAGTGCCTACCATTCCATATGAGATATGGTATGGGAAGAGCCTATCTCTTAAGTAAGTTAAGATTTGGGATTGTCCGGCCTATGTCAAATGCAAAATCCGGACAAGCTCGAGGCAAGGTCAGTTATGTAGAACTGGAAATGTTCCAGCTATACAAACTGCAGCTGATGATTTGACAGAACCAAAGGATTCAATAGTTCCCGACGAACCTCAGCCTCTCCGCCGATCTAGCAGGGTTCCTCACCTGCTTGAGAGATACTTCGGTTTCTCGATGACAGTGGGAGCAAGGATTGCATCATGAGATGATGACCCAACTAGTTTCGAGCAGGCCATCAAGAGTAGGGACTCTGTAAGAATGGCTGGATGCTTAGCAATCTGAGATGGAATCCATATACACCAACAAAGTATGGACTTTGGTTGCGATATCTGAAGGGTTAAATCCCCATCAGGAGCAAGTATATCTTAAGAAGATTACTTGGTATAGATGGAAAAGTTGAGACTTTCAAAGCTAGACTTGTTAAAGGTTTTCGTCATCGACCAGGCACGGATAATGATGAAACCTTTTCCAGGAAATATGCTTAAGTCCATCCAGATCCTACTTGCTACGACTACATACCATGACTACGATATCTGGTGGTTGGGTGCCATGACTACTTTTCTAAATAATGATTTAGAAGAGAACGTCTATAAGAACACAGCCAGAGGGCTTCGTAAACAGTGGGAGCAGCGGAAACGTGTGCAAGTTGCTTTACATAATGAAGCAGGCATCGCGGAGTTGGAACGTCTGTTTTGATGTGATAGTCAAAGTGTTTGACTTCATCAAAATGGTAGACGAACCTTGTATATACAAAAGGGTGGTAGAGAGTAAGGTGGTCATCTTCGTATTGTACGTAGACAACATACTCTTGATAGGAAAAGAGTTTCCTATACTACGATCGGTCAATCTCCTATTATCACAAGGATTCTCCAAATAGGATCAAAGTGATACCTCATAAATCCTGAGTTTTCATCTATGAGATAGATGTAATTGGATGCTAGGATTCTCACTAGATGTAGTGAGATGGTATCAATCGATCCTGGGGAGAATCACTGGAAGAGTTCCAGGGTGATAAAGACGACTGAATGTCAGTCACAGGCACTGTCTTTACCCTCAGTAAAGGGACGGTATGTTGGAAGAGTTCCAAGCTAGATACCGTGGCAAACTAGACGATAAAGGCGGGTAATATCGCTATTGAAGATACTACCAAAGAGGAAGTTTGGGTGTATATTAGTTCATAAGATGAACTAGGTTCCCGCCATTGTATGACAATGGAAGTGTGGCTTCGGCCCTGGAACCCTGGTCCCATCAGTGACCAAGACAAATTTTAAGGCAGCATCACCTGATCATGGAGATAGTTGATCTCCAGGTTGATCGAGGTTAGGAGAGTAGACTCAGAGGACAACACGGCGGATCCACTCACGAAGGCCTTTTCCCAAAGAGAGACTTTTAGGGGATGGTTGAGTATGTGATGCTGCAACCACTGCTACAGATAGCCCTAGTGCAAGTGGGAGATTGTTAGTTATATGTATGCCCTAGAGGCCATTACTGTACATTGGATGTATATTGTAGTGGATGCTGGGACATATATAGGTAGGACTTTCTTGCTCGACATGATAGTACGCTATCTGGTCGCTCTTTATCTTAACGTGTATACTTTCTGTCTCTCTGTTACATATTGATAAAGCCCTTAGGATGTGTACTCGACTTCCAGGACTGTGATGCAGATCATACTAGTGGGGCCTGGATAGTCCATGAGTACATCCTTCAATGTTCCTAGTCGAGGGAATATCGAGACGGGGCATCGATATTCCAGAGTAGACTAGCGTATATCTTCTCGACCCATGCGATGGGCGATGGATGATCCCATATCCATTGGTGTTTGACATCAGAGATGGTATACGGGTGCTCAGTGGAGACTGGGTATACTGAACGGACTCGCCGAGAACTCCCAGATGGTATTATACCTCACATCAGATGGCAGTTCTCTGGTGACACTGGTACAGCTTAGTCTGTTGACCCGAGATCGTCATAGAGTCTTGTGTGTCTCCCACTGTGCTTTGATTTCCACCTTACCACGGCTCTACTGAGTCGTGCAAACAGGTGGTTTTTGGGCACAGTCCCGATTCACATGGAGGCAATGAGCGATAGGAGGGGATTCGTCTCTCCCGGTATTGGGGGTTGATGTTGCGCTATGCTCGACTGGCCATAACAGGAAATCCCTGGCCAGGGTTGCAGTGACGTACTGGTAAGTGTTATCAGTAGTTTCACACATGTCATGGACTTCACGTCGGCATGACTTATCGAGCTACTGGGGTCTGACGTTTACCACCCCTAGGCGAGATATGCGACATATCAGACGAACAGACCGCACTGTACGGTAAGTGTTACTGGTTGGATTCACAGGAGTGTGAGCGGGCTTGCTCGTCGATCTTCTGATCGCTCAATACCCGGGTGGCCGTTACGTTTAGCAGACCGCTTGCGGCTTGTGGGTGTTTGATATGATCATCACCTGCTGCCGGCGTATTGACGAGTCTTTAGAGTCCTACACAGAGGTTTCCTGGCTCAAGCGAAACGAAATAGGAGCGCATATGAGATATGTGCGGGACCGAGAATAATGCGTGTATGTGATACCGTGTTCTATTCTTGCGATGAATGTATCGATTGGTTGTATGCGATATAACCTAGTTATCGAATCAAGGATTGATTCGATAAGTCGATACATTGGATACTAGTCGGTTATATGCGACATGACCGGGTCATTGAATCAAGTGTTGATTTGATGATTTAATGTATAATTATATATTTGATATATTACTTTTCATTAACTAGTATTGGTTCACTTTAAAAGGATTTTCTCACTTGATGTACACAAATTGTATATGTGATATACTTTTGTGCACAAGATTGTATCATGTTTGATGATACATGCTTGTTTGGGTGTATGTTTGGTTTAAACCATGGTTGGTCAATGTTAGGGTTTCACTTATTCTTTTATCTATTTATTTTGGTTGAAAAAGAAAAGAAAAGCTAAATGGTTGCTTTCATGCTAGAAGATTCTTGTAGTTTCTTGCATCTTTGACCAAAGCAACCATTTTGTTTTCATCTCCTAACCCTAACCATTCAACAAACCATGGTCTATTCTCTACACCTAATCATGGTTGCCATATGATAAGTATTGATATGATTTTCTTTTTTAAAAGAGATTATCATATATTTCTTTCTTCTTCTTCTTCTTCATCTTCAACATGAAGAAAGCTTGCACCATCAATGGCAAAATGATCAAATGAGTGAGAAATCCAAATCTAAAGTCTACCCACTTCCTATTTCTTCATCCTCTACTACTTGCCATGTAGTAGAGTGTGTTGTCTTCACAAGTTTCTTGACTTGGCGAAGGCGGAGCTCGAGTTTGAGTTGCCTCGACGTAGATCATCTTCGGCATCGAAGCCGACGACCAAGCCTGCCCATTTCTTCGATGAAGCCGATGCTAGAGTCCAAGATATGATTTGGACAGCGAGGGGACTTCATCACGGAGCCTAGGAGGTGGAGGACCGGATCTACAAAGGTTGTAGCTTCTTTCCTTTTAGTTAAATTCGTTTACATGCTTGCATCGCCTATATATCTAGTTAACGATCCGTATTAGGGTTTGTAGGCACCCGTAAAATTTGAATTAGCCATGTTTGATGCCTTGTGAGACTTCATTAGTATGCCTAGGAACCCTACAGTCTTTCCTCTACATCACTCGGACCAAGTTAACTTCCTTGTTCCGAAGTGTATTCAATTTCCTGTCCACGATCTCCACAGGTTGCTGCTCACAAGATAAATCAGGCTATATAGTGAGCTCGGAATGATCGAGAACATGGCTGGGGTCACTCACATACCTTATGAGTTGGGATATGTGGAACACGTTATGCACTCCTTCCAATGAAGGTGGAAGCGCAAAGCGGTACGCCACTTCACCGACTCGTTTGAGTATGTCGAACGGTCCAATGTATCTAGGACTTAATTTACCCCATCTTCTAAATTGGATCACTTCGCGGTTCAGAGATATCTGTAAGAACACATGATCTCCTGGCTGGAACTCCAAGTGACGTCTCTTTGCATCAGCCCAGTGCTTCTGTCGATCTTGGGCTATGCGCATCCTTTCCCTGATAGTTCGTACCACATCAACAGTCGCTACTATCATCTCTGGTCCGAGAAGTTCCTATCTCCGATGTCATCCCAACTTAATGGTGATCGATACTTCCTTCCATACAGTGCTGCAAAAGGTGTCATTCCTATGTTTGCTTGGTAGCTGTTGTTGTACGAAAACTCCACAAGATATAGATGATCTTCCCACGATCCTTTGAAGTCTAACATACATGCTCTAAGAATATCCTCCAAGATCTGAATAGTTCGCTCAGTCTGACCATCTGTTTGTGGATGATAAGCCATTCTAAAGTTCAGACTTGTTCCCAAGCTTGCTTGCAGACTCTGCCAAAATTGCGATTGGAACCTGGTGTCATGATCGGAGACAATGCAGACCGGTACTCCATGAAGTCTCATAATTTCCTGTATGAGTTTATGGGTATCAGAGATAGTACATTATGAAGAGTTTAAATCTTTAAGTAGATTATTACCTCCATGTACTTCTTTGCCAGTGTCTCAGTTGATTGGCCAACTCGAAATGGGATGAAGTGAACCGACTTTGTGAGTCGATCCACAATGACCCATACAACATCGTTACCCTTTGTGCTGGGAGGAAGAGCAGTCACAAAATCCATCGTGATGTGTTGCCACTTCCATTCCGGGATTGGTAATGGTTGAAGTAATCCAGCAGTTCTGTGATGTTCAGCCTTTATTTGCTGACACATCAAGCATTTAGCGACGCTTCTAGCTACTTCACGCTTCATTCCATACCACCAATAATTCTGACGTAGATCTTTGTACATCTTGGTACCTCTAGGGTGTACTGAGTAGGGAGAGCTGTGAGCTTCTTTCATTAACTCTTCCCGAATAAGACCTTTTGGTATACATAATCTGCTGCCGTATCTCAAAGATCCGTCTTCATGGATGATGAAGTCTGTTCTGAGTCCATTCTCCACTTGTTCTCTGATCTTTTGCAACCTAGCATCACTTGCTTGAGCTGGTTTGATCTGATTGACAATGGTTGATTGAACTTGTAAATTCATCAAACTTGAAGTGTTACCTGGCATGACTACCTCAATCTCCATCTGATGCAAGTCTTGTTGAAGCTTCCACTGAGCGGTGATATTCATCGATAAAGGTTGGTGATTAAGAGAATCTGGAACCACATTCACCTTCCTTGGGTGATATTGCAAGTTGATGTCAAAGTCCGCCATGAGTTCTAACCATCTTCTCTGCCGCATATTCAACTCTTTCTGAGTAAACACATATTTTAGGCTCTTGTGATCTGTGTATATGTTCACTCGTTCACCAAGTAGATAATGGTGCCAAATCTTGAGAGCAAAGATGACGGCTGCCAACTCCAGATCATGCGTCGGATAATTGCGCTCATGAGTCTTCGGCTGTCTTGAAGAATAAGCCACAACCTTACCGTGCTGATGTAGAACAAATCCTAATCTTTTACCGGATGCAACGCAATGCACTTCGAATCCTCCAGATTGATCTGGTATGACGAGAATTGGCGCTGATGTCAACCTTGACTTGAGTTCTACGAAAGCTAGTTCGCATGCTTCTGACCACACAAATTCTTCATCTTTACGTGTGAGCTTGGTCAGGGGTGTTGCTATCTTTGAAAATCCTTCAATGAACCTTCTGTAATATCCAGTTAGACCCAAGAAACTTCGTATGTCCTTCACTGAATTTGGTGTAGGCCATTCGCTAACTGCTGAAACTTTCACTGGATCCACAGAGATTCCTTCTCCTGATACGATATGTCCAAGAAAACCAACTTGATTTAGCCAAAACTCGCACTTGCTGTACTTGGCATATAACTGATGTTGACGAAGAGTTTCCAGGACAATTCGTAGGTGCTCGGCATGCTCTTTCCGACTCTTAGAATACACTAGGATGTCGTCGATGAAGATGATAACAAACCTGTCTAAGTACTCCCGAAAAACTTGATTCATCAGGTTCATGAATATTGCTGGTGCGTTGGTCACTCCAAATGGCATCACTAGAAATTCGTAATATCCATAGCGAGTTCTGAAAGCTGTTTTCTGAATATCAGCTTCCTTGACCTTCACTTGATGATAACCTGAACGAAAATCTAATTTAGAGAAAACACAAGATCCACTTAGCTGATCGAATAAATCATCGATGCGTGGGAGTGGATACTTGTTCTTTATAGTGACTTCGTTCAAGGCTCTGTAATCGATGCACATTCTGTATGAACCTTCCTTCTTCTTCACAAGTAGTACAGGTGATCCCCAACTTGAAGTGCTGGGACGAATCCATCCTTTCGCTAGTAATTCGTCCAACTGTGTTCGGACTTCCTTCAAACCTTCCGGACTTAATCGATAAGGTGCTTTGATCACCGGTTGTGCTCCTGGTACTAAATCAATGCTGAATTCAAGAGCTCGATCGGGAGGCAAACCTGATATATCGTCAGGAAACACATCGTCGAACTCTCGAACCACATCTGGTCTTGATTCTTCCTCCGCTTGAGCTGCTGCAACTACTGCTTCCCTTGGCTTCGCTTTGTAGGTACTTGGCTCCAAGGTACGGTCTCCGCTTTTGAAATAGAAGACTGGATGATCTGGAATCTCGAATACTACCCTCCTTTGACGACAATCGATGGTAGCATAAAAAGTTCTAAGCCAATCTATACCTAGAACCACATCGAAGATCGGTATGTCCAGCACTTTTAAGTCAGCATAAAATTCTCTGCTGCAGACGACTACCGGACACAAGCTGTATCCTATTGTTGCTTTTAGAACGCCATTTCCTGAACTGACATTCCAGCTGGATACAAGCGGTGAGACTGGAATCGCATGGGTTCGGACAAACCGTTGCGACATAAAGCAGTGAAATGCTCTAGTATCAAACAGTGCTAGTGTAGGTATTGAGGATACTAAGATTGTACCTAAGGTATGTGGGATATGTTTTAGGTATAGAAAAAGTATGTAGGATAAATATCAAGACTGAAAGAAATTTTGAGAAAGAAAAGGTTACCAATGATAACTTGGCTAGTGGCCTCAGCTTCTTCCACTGTCATCGTGAAATCCTGGCGTCTTGGTACATTCCTCCTGGCCTGAGGAGCATCCTCTGAACGTTCCTTTGAGCTTGATGGAACTGACGAGGAAGTGGTGCAGCTTGTGGTCCCCTGGGTTGTGCAGGTAGTGCAAGTCTTGGAGCAGGTGCCTGAAGGGCTGGTCGCTGCGGATAGGTAATTGCTAGCCTAGGTGCAGCAACTGGGTTTTGTCTTTGGGGACAAGACCTAATATCATGAGTAGCTGAGTCGTAGAATAAGCAAAGACGGTTGGCTCGCCGGCAGTCTTTCATCATATATCCAGTTCTCTTGCAGTAGGTACAAAAGGCTGGGCTAGGACGATGGTTTGGTACTCCGGGTCGCCTTGGCACAAAAGGTGGCCTGGACGAGGCTCCTCCTGCCATCTGGTTGGCAGGGCGCTTAAATCCAGCAGATTGAGGTCTTCCTCTCGCCTTTACCACTGCCTCATAACGGCAGGCAGCTTTTAGAGCCGATTCATGAGTCGGAAAATCTCCCTGTGGCTAATGCAGCCTGGATTTCCGTATCCAACCTTTATTGAAATCGATGTGCTCTGATCTGATCCGTCGGTATCGGGTGCGCAGCAAATCTGTTATGGTCTTGTATTAGCTGTGTAGTATGTGGTATTTAAAAAAATTGAAATATTGTGACATATTTTACCGACTGAGCATGGTGAACTCAGCGTCATACTCATCTACCGACTTGATCCACATAGAACCTTGTTGTAGATGAATAAACTGCTGTTCCATGTCGAACCTGGCAGTCACAGGGAAGTATTTCATGTCGAACTTATCGCGAAAAGTCTTCCATTCAATGGGATGATCAAGACGGCTTTCTTCCGCCTTCCACCAGCTTCGTGCATTGTCCGTGAGCTGTAATTTTGCAACACGAACCCAAGCTAATTCTGGCACTTGTGCCGCTGCCAGATCATCTTCGATACTCTGAGCCCATTCCTCAGCTTCCAGTAGGCTCTCCTTTCCTGAGAACTGTTTGGGGTGCAAAGCCCTGAATTGCTTCACCCCAGGTGCTTCTGCCTCGGGACGGTTCATTAAAAGAGCAGTTTGCTGCCGCTGTCCCTCTAGGAGGCTTCGGATTTCCTCAAGTAGAATCGTTTGCTCGTTGATCGGAGTAGGGACAGCATGTGTGAGTGGTAGTGGTGGAGGTATGTTGTTGACATTGGTGCTGGTGTTGTTCGGGGAATCCATAAACTTGAAGAAAAATTTGGGTTAGGACAGATTCAAAGTACATGAAATGATAAAATTCAAGGAACATGAATTGTAAAGAATGTTTTAGTGTCTGGTTCTTGTGTTATATTGCTTAGGTTGTTCCAGCAGAACAGAACTGCATAATAGAGTTTCATACAGCTCTGACCTGCATGGGCCACCAACAAAACCCGTCACGCCCCACTTCCCAGTATACGACGAAGGGGACGGGACGAGGCCGCTACGTATTTACTGTGTAAGTAAATACGCTAAGCGTATCTAAGCAATATAAAAGTAAAGCACAAGAGACAAGATATAATAGAAAAATCAACTTTATTTATTCACATTCTTTCTGTACAATGCATGGAAAGTAAATACAACTGAAATAAAGCAATGTCTAAACAATGGCATAATAGAAATGAAAAGTACTGAATGGAAAGTGTACAATGACTAGAGCTCGGTGTCTTCACTGAACTGGTCCAAGTCTTCAGCAGTGGGCTCGATCTCTGAAGTGTCCAGATCACCTGGCGACATTCAAAGAAGAAAGAAAGAGAATATCGTCAGTGAACAGGTCGCTCGGTAAGTCCCAAAGATAAGAGAGAAATAGAATAGACAGAATAAGAAGGTATTTTTTAAAGTTGTATTATATCATTGTAATGTTGTGTTAACGCTGTTGTTTGTAGCTTGGTACAGAAGGATGCCAGTGTATACGAGAGGGGTCTCTATATGCTAGAGACCAGGGAAAACAGAATGTACAAGGAACCGTTAAGCTACAGTACAACAGCAACGGAATATAGGTTAGGTGTCTTAATCTTACTGTCTCGTGCCACTTTTAACACCTTCCGTATCAATCTACCCCTTAAACCCCATAGTGTTTTGATTGTATTGTTGTATTGTATTGTATAGATTGTATAGTTGGATGACTGACCAAAACCATGATATCCGTAAACAGATGTAACTGTATAATCATGTAAATGGAATAACTGTAGAATCATGTAAATGGATGTATATCCATAGTTCGGTTTAGTCAAGTTGTATAGATTGAATATATGGAATAATGGATTCATGGATTCATGTTGAATTGTAATATTGTAAATTTTAGATTGTACTTGAATCATATTTAAGTCAGATTATAATGAGACTCAAAGTAAATTGAAGTCCTAATTGTTTTGATATTATCGGTAACCGCTGCACATGGACGGCAGGATTTATATCTTTTTCAAAGACGATTACCGTATTGAAAACACCGTTGTTAAGTTGACTATCTTAGATAGGCAAGCACCCACTTCTCCGGCTCCCTAAGGCTCAAGAGATTGGTCCCGCTTAAACCTATATTTACTAGAGTCCTTAGGGTAAATTATAGAACTTGAGGTGGTTTTATGTAAAAATACTTTTATATACTTTTCAAAATACACCCCAAGTATTTATTAATCGTCTTTAGAGTTGTAATGAATGTAGATTTTATATTGTGGTATTTCTAGTGGAAATATTCTATTTTCATAATAAGTGGTATTTATTTGTAATATTGGTTTTGTATGGAATTCATGGTATTTTAGTGTAAAATTGATTCTTATGATTTTTAGAAAAAGGTGGAATATTTATATCATAATAAAATAGGTATTTTAATGATAAGTATACATATATTTATACAAAAATAATTTTAATATATATTTTATATTCTAAAAATCTAATTTTCTTAAGATGTCGTATTTTAAATCTTTCGAGACCGAATGCTCCTTGCGGAGGTCTGAATCTCGCACTACTAAGCCCGAGGATGTGCGATAATCCACACCATCCCGAACGGGTTCTCCAAAATGGGTTTTAGCGGCGCTTTGCAAAGATTGTATAAATACTAAATCCTTTAGAAAACGGTTTTATTAAGTAAATGGTATTTATATGAAAATGTGTCGCTTTCCCGTATTCTATGTTCCCAAGGGTATGGTGCTATGTTGCATATGAGTGTGTGAGAAGGTAGGTCATTACCTCGTGATCTACTTAAAGGTATAGCAAGTTTTGATGGTTTAAATGTAGAAATGAAACTATGTGGTATTTTAATGAAAAATACGGTAAAAATGAAATAGCAATTATTTTTATGATATGAAACTTGATTAATTTGGTTGATTAGTATTTAATAGTCAACATGAAAAGGTTTAAGCATAATTGTATTAAAGAAAAGTGCAGTTTTATAAAGAAACTGAATCAGAAATCGGTTTTGTTCCGATTCCGTCGGGTTTTGTAATTCCGTATTTCTAGAAAAGAATAGAGATATAGAATTTGGGGACTTACGTGTTTATGACAACAAGGAGAGGGAGATGGATCGGGAGGAGTCGCCGGTGCATCGTTTCGTCGCCGGGAGTTCCTAGGATAGTCGTCGGAAGTTCACCGAAAAATTCGCCGTAGCTTCACTTCTTGCTCAGTTTCAAAGTACACAAGGTTTCTGGAAAATTCTTGAGAGTTGGCTCAGAATTTGGGGTGAGGGGGTAGTGTATAGGGTTGGTATTTATAGGGTTAGGCTAGGGTTAGGATAGATGAAGGGTTCTAATTTAAAAAATGTATTAAAATATATTAAAATATAATAAAAGTGGAGTAAATGGGGTTTTAAAAGAGCTATGAAAATAGTCTGAGGATAAAATTTTGCAGGTGTACAGGGGAGACCATAAGACGCATTTTTTTATATTGGGGTCGTCGCCGGAATCGGCCGACTCGGCCGTGACTCGGTCGGAGGACTGAGTCGGCTGAGTCGAGGCCGATTTGGCCGATTCCCGGCCGAGTCAGGCGGCCGGGATCCCCCCCGACGGTTCATCCAACCTCTGACAATGTTGCATTTTTAGGTGTAGTGGGGTTTTTGTGAGATATGCACGTGTAAACCCTTGGTATTCTAAAGGTTTTAAAAAAAAATCAATATTAAAAATAATGTGGGGTATGAGATTTATACTCTGGTGGCTTGGTTCAGCAGTGCAAGGTATTACCATTGAGCTACAAGCTCCTTCTTGTAATTATGGAGCTAATTAATTACTTAAAGTAATAACAGCAAATGTAAATACTCCAAGTATATATTAATTTTTAAGCAAATTTTGTAAACTAAAAATGGAGTTGTTACAAAACCCCCTCAAGTTATATCAATTTACAATAAGGACCCTAGTAAAAATAGGTTTAAGCGGGACCAATTCTCTTGAGTCTCGGGGAGCTAGAGAAAGTGGGTGCTTGCCTATCTAAGGTAGTCAATATAACAACGGTGTTATCAACACAGTAATTGTCTTGGAAAAAGACAAATCATGCCATCCATGTGCAGCAGTTACCGATAACATCAAAATAATCAGGACTTCAATTCTGTTTAAAAGTCTGACTCGGTTCGAGTCACGGGCAAATATACAATCAATCTGACTTGAATATGATTCAAGTATACCTCCATTTACAACAAGAATCTGTCTATACCAGAATACAATTTATAACAACATGAACATGATTGAACTATGGATATACTCTGATTACATGACTATCCAGTTACATCTATTCCGTCTACTCATATCATGGTTTCGGCAAGACTTCCATTTATTACAAGACAATACAATACTATCAGTACAATCAATATAATAAGACATTTCGGGGTTTATGAAGGGGTAGACTGGTACGGAACATATTAAAGGTGGCACGAGGTGGTCACTAAAGACGTAATTACATCCATGTCGTTGTTCCGTGGTATTTTCGACGGAGTCTTGAACTACGGGTTACCAAAGTCCACGGTGTAAGTTGGACTCCTCTCGTATACACTGGCATATTCTGTAACAAGGTACAAACAACTACGTTAACATAACAATCAAACATTATAATAGATATACCCTCTTTTCTGTCTATTCTACTTCTCCCTTTCTTTGGGACTTACCGAGCGATTGTTCACTGACGATATTTCTTTTCTTCTTTCTTTAGAATGTTTTCAGGAGGATCCGACTCTGAGGAGCTCGAAACCAGTCAGGAGCACTTGGAGCAGACCCCTGAGCAGTACACTTAAGACCCTGAACTATAGTCACTTGTACATATTTTCTTTTCAATTCATGCTATTGTTTAGGCATTGCTTTTCATCTTTGTATTTACATTTCCAGCTGTACTTGTAAAGAATTGTTAATAAATAAAAGTTGCTGTTCAATTACATCTATTGTCATTTTTCTTGTGTACATTTACTTTATATTTCTTAGATACGCTTAGTGTGTTTAGTTCGGAGTAAATATGTAGCGGGCTTCGCCGCGTCCCCTCCCCATACACGGGGAAGCGGGGCGTGATAGGTTTTGTTGGCGGCCGATGCAGGTCAGCTCTGTATGGACATGCAAGTCAGCTCTGTATAGACATACAGGTCAGTTCTGCATGGACATGCGGGTCAATTCTGCATGAAGTTCTAAGCAATATAACAAAAGAATTAACAACTAAAAACATTCTTTACATTTCATATTCCTTGAATCTTATAATTTCATATATTTTGAATCTATCCTAACTCAAATTTTTCTTTCAAGATTATGGATTCTCCAAACAGCACTAGCACCAACTTCAACAACACACCACCACCTATACCGCTTACACCTACCATTGCTTCTCTGATCAATGAGCAGACAGTACTACTTGAGGCAATCCACGGCCTCCTGAAAGGACAGCAGCAACAGACTTCTATATTACTGAACCGTCTAGAAGCAGAAGCGCCCGGAGTAAAACAATTATGGGCATTGCACCCAAAACAATTTTCGAGAAAAGAGAGCCCTCTGGAAGCTGAGGAATGGGCTCAAAATATTGAGGATGATCTGGCAGCAGCACAAGTGCCAGAGATCGCTTGGGTTCGAGTTGTGAAGCTGCAACTCACTGACAATGCTCGAATATGGTGGAAGGCGGAAGAAAGCCGTCTTGACCAACCGATCGAATGGAAAACCTTTCGCGACATGTTCGACGCGAAGTACTTTCCAGAGACTTCCCGATTTGACATGGAACATCAATTCATCCATCTACAACAGGGTTCGATGTGGACCAAATCTGTGGATGAGTATGATGCTGAGCTTACCATGCCCAGTAGGTAAGATATGTCTCAATATTCGATTTCTAAATATCACGCACTACACAGCTAACACAAGACCGCAACAGGTTCGCGGCACACTTGATTCCGACTGCTAAGATCAGGTCCAGATGATTTCAAAAAGGGTTAGATCCGGAAATCTAAGCTGCCTTAGCTACAGGGGATTTCCCAACCCATGATTTGGCTTTGAAAGCTGCCCGAAGATATGAGACAATAGTGAAGAGGAAGGCAGACCTCAATCTGCCGGAGTGAAGCGCCCTGCCACTCAGATGGCAGGAGGATCCTCTTCAAGGCCAACTGTTGAGCCCAGGAGACCGGAAGAAACCAATAACCAGCCAAGTCCAAATTTTTGCTTCTATTGCAAGAGGAATGGACACTTGTGGAAGGACTGTAGGCGTGCAAAAGGTCTGTGCTTAGTTTGTGGCGCATCAATCATGGAATTGGAACATGTCTTTACAGATGCAACCCAATTTCAACCCATAACGCTTATCCGCAGCGGCCAGCCATCCAGGCTCTTGCACCTGCACTCCCAGCTCCACCTCTTGCACAGCCTAATCTCTAATTCCATCAGGCACTGAGGAACATGTCTCGAGGGCAGAGAAACATGCCCCAAGGACAGAGGAATGTACCTCCAGCTAGGAGGAATGTACCCTGGCGTCAGACTTTTACATTAGCAGCCGTAGAAGCCGAGACTGTAGACCAAGGTAACCCTGGTATTTCCCTCACCTCTTTTTCAATCTTACCAAAACTTTTGCATTCTTTCGTTCTACCAAATATTTTTATGTACCATCATTAGTTCTATCACCATCACTATCACCAAACCTTTCTTGAATCTTCTACACTTTCCTTCTACAAATTTCGAGAACGAGTAGAATGTAACAACCCTAAAATTTCTGTACAAATTTTTTCCAAATTACAGAAGGAATACCTAAGCCTGAACACAAGTTATAAATTTAATTTTCTTTTGAACAACAAGAATGCACTTATAGCTCATTGGTAAAGCCTTGCACTGCTGTGACGTAGCTCCTATGATCGAATCCCCCCAGCCACATTATCTTTTTATTAATTTTTCTTTTAATCTTTTAGAAACCCAAGGGTTTACACGTGCACTACACGTAAAATGAAAATTTACAATAAAAACAAACATGTGGAAAATGCTATTTATACAGCCTAAGACGCGTGGCCCCAATTCAAGCCCCATCCCCTCCAAGATGACCGGCGAGATCTTGATTTGGGCCGACACCATCAGTCCAAACCATACCAAATGCTCCCAAAATTTAACCCTAGTATCTCTTGGCCTACCCCACTATCCCCATGTTGTTTGATTTCTCTGCATTTATCCAGAGAATGATAAATCCCCTATTTAATCCATTTTTAATGCACATTTTAATTCTATTCTTCATTACCCTAAACCCTAATTTTCCCTATAAATACCCAACCACATTTCACCCCTCCTCATTCAGAATTTCCTCACAAAAACTTTATAAAATTTTCAAGTCCTAAATTGTGCAAGTGGAGTTAGCAAAGGGCGAAGATCCGACGACGTTTCGAGGAAATTCCGGCGATGAAACAACATCCCGACGGTTCCAATAGCTTAACCCCTCTCTTCTGTTGTTCTTTAGCTTGTAAGTCCCCTCTCCTCTGCACTTCTACTATTCTAAAATTTTCATTTTTTCAAAACTCGTCGGAAGTAAAGTTATTCCGACTTCCGATTCGTTTTTCTTTAAAAATTCTATTTTTCTTAAACTATAAAATACTATTTCTCTCATAATGTTTTACAAACATAAATAAACACATTAGAACAAATTTCATCTCAAAATAAATCATATTGCAATGTTTATTTTATTTTTAAAGTAAAATACCACCATATTTACAAACAATATTGTTATCCACTATTTACCGTATTACCTTTAAAAAACGCACGAGGTAATGACCTATCTCATCACAACACACATATTGGATATAGCATGATGAAGTTTGGAATTCTAGATTATGGGAAATACGCTTTTACGAATAAATATCCTAAACTTACAAAACCGTTTTCTTTAAAAAGAGTGTTATCTAATTCCTTACAATTACGTCTCTATAACCCATTTTGGGGATCCTCAGGTCTAGTAGAGCGAGATGCAGACCTCCGCAAGGAGCATTCGATCTCGATGAAATTTTTAATGCTATTTTTAAGAAAATAAGATTTCTATAAAATAAATAAAATTTATTTTTATTAAATATATATATATGAATATTATCAAAAGATCTATTTTAAATATATTATACAAATATTCCATTTTTCATAAATCAAAAGAATCACAATTAAATGAAAATACCATTTCAATACAGTACAATACCAATATATCATTAAAATACCATATACAATGAAAATTAGGTTTTACCCACTAGAAATTTCACTTTTTATAAAATATATATCTATGAAAACCATAAAGACGATAATTAAATAATTGAAGGTGTATTTTGAAACTATATCAAACTATTTTTACATAAAACCTCTCAAGTTATATCAATTTACAATAAGGACCCTAATAAAAATAGGTTTAAGCGGGACCAATTCTCTTGAGCCTCAGGTAGCTGGAGAAAATGGGTGCTTGCTTATCTAAGGTAGTCAATCTAACAATAGTGTTATCAACACGGTAATTGTCTTGGAAAAATACACAAATCCTTTCGTCCATGTGCAGCAGTTACTGATAACATCAAAATAATCAGGGTTTCAATTCTGTATAAAAGTCTAACTCAGTTCCAGTCACAGGAAAATATACAATCAATCTGACTTGAATATAATTCAAGTATAACTCCATTTACAACATGAATCTGTCTATACCAGAATACAATCTATAACAATATGAACATGACTGAACCAAACCATGGATATACCCTGATTACATGACTATCCATTTACATCTATTCCGTCTACTGATATCATGGTTTCGACAAGTCTTCCATTTATTACAAGACAATACAATACCATCAGTACAATTAATACAATCAATATAATAAGACATTACGGGGTTTATAAAGGGGTAGACTGCTACGGAACATGTTAAAAGTGGCACGGGGTGGTCACTATAAACGTAATTACATTCATGCCGTTGTTTCGTAGTATTTTCGACAGAGCCTTGTACTACGGGTTACCAAAGTCCACGGTGTAAGTTGGACTCCTCACGTATACACTGGCATATTCTGTACCAAACTACAAACAATTACGTTAACATAACAATCAAACATTATAATAGATATACTCTCTTTTCTGTCTATTCTACTTCTCCCTTTCTTTGGGACTTACAGAGCGATTGTTCGCCGACGACAGTTCTTTTCTTCTTTCTTTGGAATGTTGTCAGGAGGACCCGACTCTGAGGAGCTCGAGACCAGCCAGGAGCAGACCCCTGAGCAGTACACTGAAGACCCCGAGCTATAGTCACTTGTACATATTTTCTTTTTAGTTCATGCCATTGTTTAGGCATTATTTGTATTTACATTTCCAGGTGTACTTGTAAAGAATTGTTAATAAATAAAAGTTGTTGTTCAATTATATCTATTTTCATTTTTCTTGTGTACATTTACTTTATATTGCTTAGATACGCTTAGCGTGTTTATTTCGGAGTAAATACGCAGCGGGCCTCTCCGCGCCCTTTCCCCGTACACCGGGAAGCGGGGCATAACAACGTATATTGCATGTGTTAATTAAACAATTAATTATTTTTTAGGAGGAGAGAGAAAGATGATGTGGATGGTTATATATATATATTTTGGGAGAAATGTTATAGATGATTCTAGATAATCAATTAATTGTTTTTTTGGGAGGAGAGAGAGAAGGAGGAAAGATGATGTGGAGGCCTTGAGAGGGAAAGATTTTTCTCCTTTTTTTCTTTTTATCCAGAAAAACGTAAGGGGTGGACGTTTAACCAAAGGGTATTTGCATTATATATATATATATATATATATATATATATATATATATATATATATATATATATATATATTGTCCCTGGCTGGAATTTCCAGTTTTTTTGTTCTTTAGCCGTACATACATACATAGATATGGGGGAGGATAAGCTTGGAATTTTCAAGCTCAATTTTGTTTTTATACGAAAAAATTATAAGAAAGACCTTCACTTTTTAGGCATTTAACAGAAAATTACGCAGAGAATCCTCATTTCAACAATTTTGTTACGGTTGTAAAATTTTGTTTAACTTCGTTATATAAAATTCTTAGCTTGCGACAACAGTAATACACTTTAATTTCTTCATGGAAAATTTTTAATCTGCTGCAGCCATCTTAATATAGCTATATCGAGAAATCATCGCTTAATATAATGTTCATTTTGCTTTCAAATGTACAAATGGAAACTTCGGTTTCTCATGCTTTTGGTATCTGACGGATAATTATATAGAAGACCATTATTTTTAAAATTTAGTCATGGTTGCAAAATACCATCACGGTTGCAAAATTTAGTATAGAAAATCCAATAATACATTTTAACTTTCTCATGAAACAAATTTCAAGCTATTTTTGTACTTTACCTAGAATTTCAAGTCTTTTTTGTCCTTTAGCCCAATATTACATATCTTTATATCAATATAAATACGAGACATAATAATATACAACGTTGGATAAATTAATGCATCCAACAAATCTGAACCGTTTATTTTAATCGCTAATTTTAAGTAACGGTTTTAAAAGTAACGGTTAAAATAAACGGTTCAGATTTCACCTCTACTTCAAAAATATGTTAAAATATTTAACCGCTACTTAAAATAACTGTTCATATTATATAAAAAAGGAAACCACCCCAACAGTTTCAGCGGTTTAGGATTTTGAAATCGAAATCGGGCGATTTTTACTATGATTTGAACTGCGATTCTTACTAGGTATTCTCTTGATTCTTGGATCGATTTCATAAGATAAATTAATTACTTTAATTACTATAGTTTTTTTATTTATTTAGTGTTTTCAGAGGTAAATAGGGCGTTTTCATTTAATTTGGATTGCGATTGTTGCTAGATATTCTATTGTTTTTGGATCGATTTTATAAGATAAATCAATTAGTTCAATTGTTTTTTCGTCTGTTTCAACTACTATTTCTTCTTTTTCTTTTAATTTAGGGATGGTCCACTCAAAAGTTAGATTAATAGATATGACAACGTATGTAAACGCAGAAATAAAATATACCATAATCACTTTGAAAAACCTCGATGAGGAAGACGTAGACGTCCTGTGGCGCAAGATAGGGTTCGAAAGTCGAGAGGTGATATATTCTGTAATCGCTTGAAAAAAAATTACTTAAGCAGCGGTTAATTTTGGATTTTAACAACTATTTTAAGTAGAGCTTAAATAACAACTGTTATATTTAGCCGCTAGCTTAAGTAGCAGTTGACTCTGAATGGTTCTGATTTGTTAGATAAATTAACTTTTGATTTTAACCGCTACTTTAATTATAGGTTAAATAAAAACAGTTAGATTTAACCGCTATTTAAAGTAGGGGGTTAACTATAAACGGTTTTGATTTGTTGTATAATTTTTTATCCAACGTTGATATTAACCGCTACTTTTAAGTAGCTATTAAATGATAGCCGTTAGATTTTAACCGTTTTTGTAAGAAGCGGTTAATTTTGAACGATCCTAATTTGCTGGATAAATTTTTTTATCCAACGTTGTATCTCGGACCGAACATATATATATATATATATATATATATATATATCTATATATATATATATCGATGAGCATGGAATCTTCAAGCGCATATATATATATATATATATATATATATATATATATATATATAAAAGCTTGGAATCTTCAAGGCAAAAAAATTATAGAAAAGTCTCACTTTCTAGACATCCGACGGAAAATTACGTGGAGGACCCTTATTTTCAATTTTGATACGGTTGTAAAATTTTGTTTAATTTCGTCATATAAAATTTTTAGCTTCCGACAACAATAATACACTTTAACTTCATCGTAGAAAATTACATTTTAACTTCTTCATGAAATTTTTTTAATGTGCGGCAACCATCTTATTGCTGCTATATTGGAAAATTGTCTTTTAATGTAGTATTCATTTTGCTTTTAAATGTACAGATGGAAACTTTGGCTTTTTATTTTCTTTTTGGCATTTGACGGATAATAATATGAAAGACCCTTATTTTCAAAATTTGGTCATACTGGCAAAATACTGTGACGGTTGCAAAATTTCGTAAACAAAATCCAATAATTCATTTTAACTTCCTCATAGAAAATTTTAAAAACCGTCTTACCGCTCCTTTATTGGGGAAATCGTCATTTAATGCACTGTTCAATTTGTTTCCAGTATACAGATGAAAATTTTGGTGCCCCTGTGTCTGCACATGGGTTCTTTCTAGTTGAATAATGGAAGCTACCTGACTTGATCAAAGGAGCAATTATACAATTGTTGTTCTGTCACGACTTGATCAGATTTGCTATCCGACTTGCATTATCATGCGAATTGTTGGATTGGATTGCGGAATCTTGTAAAGTAAATATTAATTCTTGGTTTAAAAAATTCTAATAAATCGAACATTTTCTTGCTAGGTGATAGTCTAAGTAATTGTCGTGATTCACTTTCGTGCATTGTTGTTGAGATCATTACGACATTCAATAGTTTGTGATTGCTACATATAATTCAATGTAGACGGAGTTATAAAGAACTATAAATTATTTCAACAAGTATTTTACTTGGATGTAGGTCAGAAGGTCCTATATTTCTGTGTTGCATCATAATGTTTGTTCAAACTCAAAACAAAGAATTCTAGTATCCAAGTCTTTACTTAGGTTTTAGTTAGAAATCCAAATTTGCCATCTAGTTTGGATTTAGATTTATCCAGCCCCATAAAGTTGAAAGTGAAGGTAAGTTAAACAAATGACACTGAATATGATTTTAAGTAACCCATTTAACTTAACTTTTAGATTGAGAACTCAAAATAGAAAGTAAAGAGCAAACGGTAACTACGCAATTTTATCCTGCACGACAAACTACCCACCTAGAGATGGCATTTTTGCGCCGCTCCGTGGGTACCGTCCTGCCCCGTTTCGATTAGGACAGGGATTTTGACCGTTGACCGGAGCACGAGTCCAGGATGGTATTAACTTCCATGACCCCTGCCTCGCCCTGTCACGCCTTACCTCGCAATATAGATAATTGCTAAAAAAAATCTTTCATAATATTGTTTACATTATGTAGCTCTGTATATAAATAGTTGTTATTCCATTTGTAACCCTAAATGTCTTCCTAGTCCTTACTTTTACACTCTACAGTTTTCACTTCTTATATAGTCATAATTGTTTTTGCACTCTCACAATTGATCTGTGACTGCCTGATCACCATTGATCAGACCATCGTTGTCTCTCTCTCTTTCTCATAGTAACTAACGATCGACAACATATCACCATTCTCACATGCTTCTCTCTTTCTATCTCTGTCACACTCCGCTTCCAAGTAGACGAAAACGGTGACGTGGAAAGCCCGCAACGTATTATTATGAAATAAATACGTTAAGTGTAATTAAGCAATATAACAATGAACAAGAATGACAAGAGTTATAAAATGAAATAACAACTTTATTTACATTCAACTTTACATACAACTGTCTGAAATAAAAAATACAATAATAAAAGCAAATGCCTAAACAATGGCATACTGAAAGTAACTGCAGGCTAGAAGGAGCTAGTAATTTGGCTGTGCAGCAAGCCAGTCCAAGTCCTCCTGGCTCGGCTCTATCTCCTGAGAGTCCGGTCCTCCTGACGAACATTCTAAAGAAAGAAAATAGAGAGGAATATTGTCAGCGATCTAGCGCTCGGTAAGTCCCAAAAGAAACAAGAGAGAATAGTATATTATGTGAATAGGAACTAAAAGAACAAAAGACAGGTGAAATTGTATATGATCATCTACAGGTATATGATAGTTATTCTAACATGGTTATTTATAGTTTTATAAAGAAGATATTCATGTATACAAGAGGAGTCCATCTTACCCCATGAACTATGTTAACATCTAGTACAAGGCCCCGTCATAACCCACGGGACAACGACACGTGAATTCATATAGGTGTCTTTTAAAGTGACCTCTCGTACCATGATATACGTTTCATACCAATCTACCCCTTTATCCCCGCGTGTTGTATTGTATAAATTAAGATTATAAGTCTTGGCCGAATCTATGGATATAAAATGTTCTGGTTCATATTCAGTATGTAATATGTAAGTCTATGTTACCCACCCGGTGCTTAACAGGGAGGCGGAATAGATAAAAATCGAATTTTTTCTCAAAGGAAACATAGATAAACCATGAAGGATCTTTGCTAAATGAAAACTAACAAACTAATACGGAGTTTTAACTACTAGGTTAGATGGCTATACCTAGTTCTTGAACTCATTCTCTTCTTGTTGTGGTCCTCCTTGTTGTGAGCTCCTTGGAATGGTATAGATGGCTCCTCCTCGTTGTCTTCTCTAGGTCAAAGAATGATCCACCCAAAGGCCTCTACCTTGAGCTCCTACCTCAACAATGAAGTAACTAGAGTGCTTGGATTGCTACACTAAGAACCCTAGAGTGAGTAGAGAATTATTTTGGTGGTTTAGTCTCAAACCTTTGATTTTCAATACATGAAACACTTAAGCCTTTTAAGAAAGGAAGAGGGAGAGCAAACCATGAGAGAGAAAGGTAACGAGAGAATGAGAGAACAAAGCTCTCATATGAGAATTATATGATAATAATAATAATAATAATAATTAAGAAAATTATGATGGTGAATTGATTTGACCATTGTCATTTCATAATTAATGTTAAGTATGCTTCAAAAAAAAATCTCTTGCTTAACAAAATAAAAGAAAATATCTAAGTCAATATGAGTTAACAAGTCAAATGGTCAAACCAACTCTAGCCATGATACAATTATCCTTAATTAAAATTATTAATCATTTTCCTTCTTCTCATTATGCTTTTGATCAAGTCAATGGTCAAAACCCTAATGAGGTGTCTCCCTATCCGCCTCTGTCAATTGTACATACATACCCGCATCCATATTCCATAGAAACACGAATACAATGAGACTAGACCAATCCCAAAACAAATACTATGATCTGGCTTAAACCAAAGCCCACTAGTATCAACTGCCCGAACATGAAACGTGCACAAGTTCGCGTATGTGAACGAACCCTGTCGTAAAATCATACGGCCTCTACTTCGTTTCGCCCAAAGGTGAACAACCCTCTGTGTGGGACTCTAAAGACTCGACACTACGCTGGCAGTGGGTTTAACCACAGGCCGCAAGCGGTACTAGCTGTACGTAACGGTCCCCAGGTAGATGTCGATAAAAAGACCGATGAGGTGAACCCATCCGAACTCCTACTGAGCCTGACTGTGACAATCTCCATACAGTTCGGTCTGCTCGTCTAAGAGCATCGCATGTCGGGCCTAGGGGGGCGGTAAACGTCAGACTCCTAATAGCGGTACAAGTTGTGTCGGAGTGTACCCCAGAACACCCTAAGAAACTACTGGAAACACTACCAGTAAATCTTTCTTGCCCTGGCCAGGGGATTTGTGTAATGGCTTTCCTAGACACAGCGCGATATCAACCCCCAATACCGGGAGAGACGAATCCTGTCTAACCTTCACTGCCTCCAAGTGCTTCGGGACTGCACTCAACTACTACCTGTTTGCACGACTCAATAGAGCCGTGGTAGGGTAGTAATCTAAGAACAGTAGGAACACACTCGAGGAGAAGTGACAGTGTCAAGTCAATGGACTAAGCTGTACTCATGTCACCTGGGAACTACTAACTGACGATAGGTATAGTACCAACCAGCAGTTCCCGACGAGTCTTGTCCAGTGTACTCATAACCTAATGAGCACCTGCATACTATCTCCAGTACGACGTACCGATGGCTGTGGGACAGACCATCTCCCCAGCTGGGATGAGAAGCGTACACACTAGTCTACTCTGGAGTATCGATGCCCTGTCTCGATAATCCTATGACTAGAGACATGTATAAGGATGTGCTTGTAGACTACCCAACCCTCACAAGTGTGACTGCCATCACAACGCTGGTAGTCAAGCAAAGATCTTAAGGGCTCTATCAATATGTATTAGCGATACGTCAAAAGAAACATATACACATATTAAGATAGATACAAACCAAGTAGCATACTACCATATCGAGTAAGACTGCTATAAATCTGTGTATATATATATCCCAAGCTTTCAAAATGTAATATACAAACTAGTACTATACAATAATGGCCTCTAGGGCATATCACACTAACAATCTCCCACTTGCACTAAGGCCATATGCTGGCATATCGCAGACCTATCATCTCGAATAGCCTCTTGAACTGCGTCTGAGTAATGGCCTTTGTGAATGGATCTGCAGTGTTATCTTCTGTAGCAACCCTCCGAATCTCGATCTCCCGGCAATCCGCGATCTCCCTGATCAGGTCATACCGCCTCAAGATGTGTCTGGACTTCTGATGGGACCTGGGTTCCTTCGCTAAAGCTATAGCCCCATTGTTGTCACAATACAGAGGTATTGGATGAACAATGGACGGAACCATCTGAAGTTCTGTTAAGAAATTTCTCATCCAGACTGCTTCTTTTGCGGCATCAGAAGCTGCGATATACTTTGCTTCCATCGTCGAGTCAGCAACAATTTCCTGTTTGGAACTCTTCCAACAGACCGCCCCTCCATTGACGGTAAAGACATAACCCGACATGGATTTGGAGTCATCCTTGTCACTCTGGAAGCTGGAGTCAGCAAAGGCCTCGATCTGGAGATCTTTTCCGCCGTAAACCAAAAACATATCCTTAGTCCTTCTCAGGTACTTCAGAATGTTCTTTACCGCTATCCAGTATTTCTCCCCAGGGTTTGACTGATACCGGCTTACCACACTCAGTGCATAAGCTACATTTGGTCTGGTATACAACATCGCATACATTATAGAGCCTACCGCAGAAGTGTAAGGTATAAAAGACATGCGATCCCTTTCCAAGTCAGTCTTGGGAGACATATCTTTAGAGAGGGTGATCCCGTGACAAGCCAGTAAATTACCACGCTTGGAATCTTCCATACTAAATCTTTTCAGTACGGTGTTGATGTACCTGGACTGCGAGAGTCCCAATATCCTTTTTGATCTATCACGATAGATCCGGATCCTCAGAATGTAAGAGGCATCACCCAGGTCTTTCATGGAGAACCTATATGACAAGAACCCTTTGACAGATTGTAGCATAGGAATGTCATTTCCTATCAAGAGAATGTCATCCACGTACAAGACGAGGAATACAATAGTTCGTGCTATAATATTACTATAAATTTATGGTTCATCTGGATTTTTGATAAAGTTAAATTCTTTGACCATCTCATTAAAACAGATGTTCCAACTCCGCGATGCCTGCTTAAGTTCATAAATGGACTTAAGCAAATTGCACACTTTCCCGCTGCTCTCACTCTGAATGAAATCCTCTGGATGGTCCATATAGACACACTCCTCTAAATTACCGTTTAGAAAAGCGGTTTTTACATCCATCTGCCAAATCTCATAATCGTGGAAGGCAGCAATGGCAAGAAGGATCCGAATGGATTTGAGCATAACCACTGGAGAGAAGGTTTCGTCATAGTCCAAACCAGGTCTTTGACAAAAACCCTTTGCAACAAGTCAAGCCTTATAGGTCTCAACTTGTCCATCTACACCAATCTTCCTTTTGAAGATCCATTTACAGCCTACGGGTTTTACCCCTTCTGGAGCAACGTCCAAAGTCCATACTTTGTTGGTGTACATGGACTCCATCCCGGTCCGCATTGCATCTAGCCATTTTACCGAGTCAGTGTTCTGAATGGCCTGCTGGAAGCTAGTCGGCTCATCATTATCAATGATGCAATCCTCTCTATCCTCGTCTATAAGAAAACCATAGAATCTCTCAGGTGGATGAGAAAGCCTACTACTCCTGCGGAGCGGTGCGGGAATGTACTGTTCTTTTGAACTTTCTGATTCTACTAAGCTTTCAGTAATAACTTATGGTTCTGGAATTTCTTCCAGTTCTATTGCGCTCCCACTTATCTAATTTTCTAAAAATTCAGTTTCCATGAAGCAGGCATGACGAGAAACAAATACCTTTTGTTCCTCTATGTAATAGAAGAAATATCATTTAGAGTTCTTTGGATATCACACAAACTTGCACTGTACTAAGCATGCCTCGAGTTTGTCCGTATGTTGCTTTTTGACAAAAACTGGACATCCTCATGTCTTAATGCGTTTAAGATAAGGTTTCTTCCCACTCCACATCCGATATGGTATGGTAGGCAATGACTTAGTAGGAACCCGGTTCAAAGGATATGCAGCTGATTTTAGTACATAACCTTAGAAAGATCGCGGTAACTCAACGTTACTCATCATGGAACATACCATATCTAATAGGGTTCGGTTCCTTCTTTCCGATACACCATTGTGTTGTGGTGTGTATGGAGAAGTAAGTTGAGAGAGAATTTCATTCTCTTTTAGGTAATCCAGGAACTCAGCACTCAAGTATTCACCACCTCGATCAGATCTCAGTGTCTTGATACTCTTGCCAGTTTTTTTTTCTACTTCATTCTTGTATTCCTGGAATTTTTCAAAGGCTTTAGATTTATGCTTCATTAAGAAGATATGTCCATACCTTGAAAAATCATCCGTAAAAGTAATGAAGTAAGAATAACCACTTCGCGCATGAGTAGACATTGGACCACATACATCGCTGTGTATGAGTCCCAAGAGCTCGCTCACTCTTACTCCGTGTCCAGTGAACGGAGTCTTTATCATCTTTCCCATGAGACAAGATTGAAAAGTTGCATAAAACTGATATTCGAACGGATCCAAATATCTCTCTTTATGTAATTTAGTCAATCGTGTTTCATTGATTTGACCCAGTCTACAATTCCATAAGAAAGCATGATTTAATTCTGGAGACTTTCTTTTGTGTGTATTCTGGATATTGAAAATCTGTCGTTGGTTTAATACGTATATTTCGTTGCTTAATGTACCCGACCCAATCAAAACATGATTAAGGTGAATGTTTACAACATTGCTTACAAATGCAAAATCATAGCCTTCTTTAGACATTAAAGATACAGATATGATATTATAAGTCGAACTGGGTACAAAATAACAGTTGCTCAAAACCAAAACATGTCCATCTGTCAATCCTAAGTGATAGTCCCTTACGGGCTCAGCATCCATACTTGCTCCGTTTGCAACTCTGAGGGTCATATCACCTGCCTTCAAAACTCCACGCCTTCTCAGTGCCTGCAAAGAATTACAGATATGAGATCCTGATCCGGTATCCAATACCCAGGAAGTAGAGTTGATTGATAGACAGTTTTTAATAATATACACACATGAAGCCGAAGCCACAACTTGCTTTGGGTCCTGGTTCTTGGACTTCCAAGCCTTGCAAATTTTCTTCCAGTGTCCTTTCTTGTGACAATAAAAGCATTCTTCTTTTCCCACAGTCTGTCCCGCTACCTTTGCTTTTCCTTTAGCTTCCACCTTACTAACACCGCCCCTTGGTTTGGTGGGGGCTTTCTTCTTCCTTCCTTTGGCTTTCGCCTTGGACCTAGAAGAGGAAGTTCCTCCAACAAACAAAGCGGGTATTTCCTTAACTTTCTGCAGGGTGCCCTCTGCACTCCTCAACATGTTGAGGAGTTCCGAAAGTTCAAATTCTTTTCTTTGCATGTTGAAATTCAGGATAAACTGGGCGTAGGTGGAAGGAAGGGACTGGAGAATCAAGTCAGTGTACAGATCATTCTCTAACGTGGTCCGCGAGATCCTCAATGTAGCCAATCATTTTCAGGACGTGTTCTCCTACAGATGATCTGACGGCCAACCTCGCTTGCAACAGCTTTTTCGAGGTCTCGTATCTTGTGATACGGGATTGCTCTCCATATAGTTCCTTAGTATGGAGAAATATGGATTCAAGATCCATATTCTCGTGCCTTCTCTGATGTTCATTGCCCATAGAGGCAAGCACGATGCACTTGGCCTTCGCGCAGTCAATCTCCCAGGTCTTACGGATTTCCTTATCCGCGACACTGGATTCTGGACCTGGGACGGCGGGAGCCTTAGTGGTAAGGAGATACCCCAACTTATCATAAGTGATTGCCATTTTGACATTCCTGAACCAATCTTTGTAGTTTAGCCCTGTCAATATTTTTATCTAATAGTAACTTAAGGCCCGTCATGATGTTTGGTTGCTGCAATTAGGAGAGAGAGAAGAAACACTTTAGCATGATGCTCTTGCAAGTTTAGAGTGGTTTTTAGTTTGTCTAAACAGGATGACTCCTACTGTTTCTCGAATCCTTCCTCAAACCATAAAAGAAGAATTAGTCGAGAGTGATCTCACCGTACAATACTTGCTTAACCGTTCAGCCAGGCTGGTGTCGGTATTTCGAGGGAGGTTTTACGACGCTTTCGCGAAGTTCCTTAATTAAATAACCTCTTTTCCCTGTGGGTGTAGCCCCGCTAACACCTTTCTAGATACCTACTTGGTTTATAGTATTGATCGTTAAGTGAGGAAATTTCCCGAGAAGTAGCATATACTCACAGTATGATCGAGATCCAAATATTATCGTGTGATAAAGCTGAAGGAATCCTACCAAAATCATCACACTCTAAATGGTATGCAACACTAGCAAGTTTCAGTTTCCTTAGAAACTCCCGATGTGGATTTTTGCCCTATGCTCTTATGACCCTGACTTTGGCTAACAAATCATAAGTCACATGTCAAGTTATACCCGTCATTTCCATGTTAATTTGAACCCACCCGTACTTATCCTTGACTTTGGCCAACAAAACAGTACGACTGTCCCAAACCAACGCATCTATCTATGCTTCATATGAATATCCAATAGCTACCAATCACTATGCCTTGACTTTGGCCAACAAACATAGCTTGAACACTATTGACTATCCATATGAAATGGCGGAGGGCTACGAATGGTTTTGGCGAAACCGTGAACGTAGTGAACTTGATATAATCGAAGGAACGTGATAGCTTTTTAAAAGGAGTGGTTTAAGCTCCGCATTTAAAAGTTTTGCTGTTTTGAAAAAATTGAGTGGTTTTGAAATTGTTCCAACGATTCAACTTTGGTTTGTTTTATTTGCATTAATATAATGTATCCCATCAATTAATCCTACCATTGTAGAAAACAACGAAAATATGACGTACGCTTATGCCATGCGCATTCACCACGGGGCCCCGTCCCCACCCGTTAGGTTACTTAACTAACGACAGAGCGGGGGCTGGACTAGCGCGGATGCAAAACATAAGCAACGCCTACTAGATATCATATATATATATATATATTCATCAGACGCAATGATAGTCATTCCAGATCACAGATGAACACATTGGATATGCTAGGAATCCGCGTTTCGTTCGATCCTGCAACGAAAGAAGGATTACACGGTCATGATGAATAGCCAAAACCCCACCCTAAACCCCTACGGGTGCGGCAAACTACCCGCCAAATACCTGAAGTGGAGCAGCCTCCCTCAACAAAGTGAGTAGGCCACTCGGCACTTTAAAGTACCCGGTAGTCTATGCACCTCACCTTGGGTCTATTCTAGGAGCAGAAAACAGTAAATAATATACAAAGGAGGCTACATCCTCAACCCGGATGTGCGACCCAAAAATAATAATATTATATCAATTTACAATTTACATCGAATGAAAAATGAAAAATACTCATCTCACATCCCCTTCTATTCATCTACGACAATCCAACAAGTTCATATATACAAACCAATATCACAGATCACAGATATGTGCAACCCCCACTAATCGACGTATAGTGATTAGCAGACGTTCAACACATATAACACATAATAGATATAATCCGATTAGCTAAAGTTTATAGAATTTCGATCGATATTTCAAATTTGAAACTACCCCAAATACAAAACTGTACTCAAAGGAATCTGGGCATAAACAAAGCATCTAAAAAATCACAAAACATCAAGCTGGACGATCTGCAAGAAAAACGAGTTGACTCCAAGTCGACTCGGCCGCGGATCCGCGGTGAAACGCATGGTTTCACCGCACTTCCGTGGCAGTCTGACCGAGTCACGAGCTCGTTTTTCTTGGGTGTCCCTAAAAAAGCCTGCACGTATTTTTCAGGTCTCTGAAAATATTTTTAGACCTATTTTGAAAATCGGCAGAAAACATGAATTTTTGATGTATTTTGCGATTTGTCCGGGATCAAAGTTCTAAAGACTTCGCTAACATGTTAGTTGTTGTTTAGCTAGGCTCTGATACCACTGTAAGTCTATGTTACCCACCCCGGTGCTTAACGGGGAGGCGGAATAGGTAAAAATCGAATTTTTTCTCAAAGGAAACGTAGACAAACCATGAAGGATCTTTGCTAAAAGAAAACTAACAAACTAATACGGAGTTTTAACTACTAGGTTAGATGGTTATACCTAGTTCTTGAACTCCTTCTCTTCTTGTTGTGGTCCTCCTTGTTGCGAGCTCCTTGGAGTGGTGTACATGGCTCCTCCTCGTTGTCTTCTTTAGGTCAAAGAATGATCCACCCGAAGGCCTCTATCTTGAGCTCCTACCTCAACAATGAAGTAACGAGAGTGCTTGGCTTGCTACACTAAGAACCCTAGAGTGAGTAGAGAAGTATTTTGGTGGTTTAGTTTCAAAGCTTTGATTTTCAACACATGAAACACTTAAGCCTTTTGAGAAAGGAAGAGGGAGAGCAAACTATGAGAAAGAAAGGTAATGAGAGAATGAGAGAACAAAACTTTCATATGAGAATTATATGATAATAATAATAATAATTAAGAAAATTGTGATGGTGAATTGATTTGACCATTGTCATTTCATAATTAATGCTAAGCATGCTTCAAAAAAAAAAATCTCATGCTTAACAAAACAAAAGAAAATATCTAAGTAAATATGAGTCAACAAGTCAAATGGTCAAACCAACTCTAGCCATGATAAAATTATCCTTAATTAAAACTATTAATCATTTTCCTCCTTCTCATTATGATTTTAATCAAGTCAATGGTCAAAACCCTAATGAGGTATCTCCCCATCCACCTCTGTTAACTGTACAAACATACCCACAATACAATGAGACTAAACCAATCCCAAAACAAATACTAGGATCTGGCTTAAACCAAAGCCCACTAGTATCAACTTTCCGAACACGAAACGTGCACAAGTGCGCGTATGTGAACAAACCCAGTCGTAAAACCATACGACCTCTACTTCGTTTCGCCCGAAAGTTAACAACCTTTTGTGTGGGACTCTAAAGACTCGACACTATACTGGCAGTGGGTTTAACCACAGGCCGCAAGCGGTACTAGCTGTACGTAACGGTCCCCAGGTAGATGTCGATAAGAAGACCGATGAGGTGAACCCATCCGAACTCCTACTGATCCTGAATGTGACAATCTTCGTACAGTCCGGTCTGTTCGTCTAAGAGCATCGCATGTCGAGCCTAGGTGGGTGGTAAACGTCAGACCCCTAATAGCGGTACAAGTCATGTCGAAGTATAGCCCTAAACACCCTGAGAAACTACTGGAAACACTACCAGTAAATCTTGCTTTCCCTGGCCAGGGACTTTGTATAACGGCTCTCCTAGACTGAGTGCGACATCAACCCCTAATACCGGGAGAGACGAATCCTGTCTAACTGTTACTGCCTCCAAGTGCTTCGGGACTGCACCCAACTACTATCTGTTTGCACGACTCAATAGAGCCGTGGTAGGGTAGTAATCTAAGAACAGTGGGAATACACTCGAGGAGAAGTGACAGTGTCAAGTCAACAGACTAAGCTGTACTCATGTCACCTGGGAACTACTAACTGACGATAGGTATAGTACCAACCAGCAGTTCCCGACGAGTCCTGTCCAGTGTACTCTTAACCTAATGAGCACCTGCATACTATCTCCAGTACGACGTACCGATGGCTGTGGGATAGACCATCTCCCCAGCTGGGATGATAAGCGTACACACTAGTCTACTCTGGAGTATCGATGCCCTGTCTCGATAATCCTATGACTAGGGACCTGTATAAGGATGTGCTTGTAGACTACCCAACCCCCACAAGTGTGACTGCCATCACAACGCTGGTAGTCAAGAAAAGATCCTAAGGGCTCTATCAATATGTATTAGCGATACGTCAAAAGAAACATATACACATATTAAGATAGATACAAACCAAGTAGCATATTACCATATCGAGTAAGACTGCTATAAATCTGTGTATATATATATCCCAAGCTTCCAAAATGTAATATACAAACTTGTACTATACAATAATGGCCTCTAGGTCATATCACACTAACATAATCAAGTGTTCAAGTAGTCATGTCGAGTTTATGTCACGTTATATCCATGGTTCGGTCAAGTCGGGTGATTGATAGAGATTTGGTGTGCTTAGTTTTAATTACCGCAATCAAGACGGTTTCACTTGGTAGCTAGCCGGATGAGTACGGATCGGTCCACGGAGAGATAAGAATCTTTTTCTTAGTGTTTTAACGAGTTAAGTCCAATTTGTCCAGGTTTGTTTAAGATTAACTATGTCCTAAATATGTATAAAAAGGGTTTGTTAGGGTTAGGATTAGGTTAGTTTGAGTTAGGAGTCGCTCACTTCTTTCGTTGCCGCTCTTAATATCGATGTTACGATAATCGGCAACAACGGGGATTAGCACGACTACGAAGGAAACTTGCGAGTATAAGCTAGGCTTTCCAACGCTTAGTTCCTTCCTTTTGGTCCTTGTCCGTCCGTTCTTGGCTCTTAGTCATAACCTCCAGTCAATTCAACCACAACCAGTCTCACTAGGGTTTCACCGCTATCATGTACGATAGGGTGCCGTAGGGAGCGGATTGTGGTTCAATTGACGGGAGTCCGAATCAAGATGTTGGGAAAAGAAAAGAGTGAGGGAGATTTCCTTCTCTCAAACTTTCCTTATCCTACCATAACAAGTGAGAAACTACTCACCTATTAAAAAGAAAAAGAAAATAAAATAAAAAAAGAAGATAGAAAGAAATGAGTTAGAGAATCACAACTAGCTATTTGGGACCTCACTTAGGCAAGAATCACACTTAAGCATCATTGTTGTAAAGATAAAGGAAAAGAGAAAAAGAAAACAAACAAACAAACAAATAACAATAACTACTTTAACAAATAAAATTACAACCAAAATATACGAACATAATTATAAGAAATGCATGTTAAAAAGAACTCTTCTTTATTCACCATTCACTCAAAAAGCTCACTACAATATCAATGGAGAATAGATGAAGACGAAGAGGAAGTTACAACTTATTATCCTAAATCCTAATACAAGAAAAAGCATCCTTTATTTGGTTTGGAACTGGGCTATTTATAGGCAGATACATGAAACCCTAGGGATAAAATCTGAGCCCAACTGTACAAAACTACCCCCAAAATACGATCCATCACTGAGTTGACTCGGCCGCGGAACCGCCGCATAAGTGCCACATTGGCCGCGGTTCCGCGGCCCTTTGGGTGAATTGAAGTGTCGTTTTTTCTGGAGTTCTCCATGTTGTTGTTCTTCTCTGTTTAGTACACTTGGTTTCTCAGAATCTCTTCATTTTTCTCCCAGATTTTCAGCAGTCCAAAAAGGTTAAAGAATGTGGACTTTTGCCTTGATTTTCTTGAGCTCCGCGTTGTAAACTTGGATCTTGTGCCGCCTTCTTGTGCTTTGTGCATGAAATGACCATTGATTTTCATTTTGTCCCTCGAACTGGTAGACGGTATCTGACGGATGGTGAGCAGAAAACCGTATTTTATCTGTTGTTGGCAGTAGTCCTGAATTTGTTGCAACTATTCATGATTTTCATTGTTTAGAGCTGAGAATCTGTAAGCTGCAATTATTTAGTAAACACGAATCAAGAGTACCTACCTATATGCAATGTGATCAAGAATGGGCGGTATAAAAGTACAAAAATCTGATATGAACAAATACCCCCAAACTTATGTTTTGCTTGTCCCGAGCAAAACCATTTTATTCACAAAAACTCCTAATCTCACTTTCCCAGGGAACGCGATTGCACTGAGCTCGTGCAACAAGCCGTTAAACCTCTAGGTTGCCCTAGAGGAGTAGTTTTGTCTCCTGAGTGTTTTCAGCGGATACTACTCACAAAATACGATCAAATTGGCCGTCGACTCTAATCCTACAATTCAGTATTCTAGCAAGAAACTCTATCATCTTTAACTTAGAAATCATCATCCCTTATTCTTCACACTTCCTTTTCATTTAACTTAAGATCCTATACGTTTTTCCAGTTTATAAAGCTCTCAGCATCTCTTGAGTTTTTCTTCTAAAACACAATCTCAAATCTGAAATTTTTATCATCTCTATTGAAGATATATGCCCTATTTTTCATTCATATCTCTCCTCCAAATTTCTATCATATACCTCTACGTGTGTGTAAATATCACCCCTACACTTGGAAATTCAATTCAAACTATAATACTCTTTCCTTAATACCTAGCAGTACTTCTTCTTTATTAATGGTGGACGGATTTGCTTACACATCTTTCATGCGACTATTACAGTTTCCTGAGGCATTAATCAACCGATTACTGAATGTGTGAGCATTAAAGCGTAAATAGCAGTTTCCAGGTCTTGTATTTTTTATATTTTTTATTTCAAGACCGGATATATTTTTCAATGATACTCTTTTGGTGGTTAGCTTTAAATGTTGTTTCTTCTTTCATACTAGGCTTTCAGGCAAGAGTATTTCTAGGTATTCTCTACTATCCCAAGATTCAAGATGCGTGTATGTGCAATTTGTAGGGTATATATTTTCAGAATTTGGACTTAAAATTCAGAATTATTTTTCAGACTTACTCTTCAAATAGAGCTTTCAATACTCTTCCCTCATTTCAACTTAGCCCATGAACTGAACTCAAAATTGCTTATTTCTAAATAAACTGTAAGGACATATATTTTCTACAGTTATACTTCAAGGAAGATTATTTTTAGGATTTTTAATTTACTAAGTTTAGGATTTAGTTTTTTTCTAACTAGTCAACCGTCATGTCGAACTGAGTCAAAAATGGCCAATATTGAAAATTTTCATTCTTAAATTTGTTTTTAAATTTTTAAATTTTTTTTAATAATGCAATGCAGAAAAATGCGATTCGGAATTTAAACATGCAAAGTAAAAGAACAAATATTTACATAAAAAAACGTGCACATGCAAGGATAGCTATTTACAACAAAAACACGCCCCCAAACTGACCGACAGTAGTGCCCTCACTACCGCCTACGGCGTCTCCTAGACGCGGCATCACTCATTCTGGCCTCACTCCTGTCCGTTCCATGACCCCTCGATCGTGCTCTTTCCTCTCATGCCAGTAGGGTAAACATTCCCTGTTCAAGACTCGTCAAACGCTGATCAAAATTTGTCAGCATCCTTAACACTCTCTCTACCCCCCTATGGGTATGTCGTATCAAGCGTGCTTGCGCGGCGGGGGTTAGCTCTTCATCGCTCGCTGTGGAGCTCGAGCTGGGTATCTTCTCCATCACATCTTCGGCCGGCTCGGTGCGCGACCACAACCCATGAAGTCTCGTGTATGATGTGGAGACACCCTTAAGAAGGGGTCGAATAGGAACCCCACCATGCATATAAATATCGAATTCCTCAACAGAAAAGAAATAGCGACACAATTGTGTCACTAACATCGGGCATGGATAATTGGCAGCCCCCTTGCCGACGCTAATCGAGCGTAGAAGCACAGTGCACATGTCATAACTAGGGTTCTTCATCATTAATGTGTGCACAATGTGTAGGGATAGGGTGAAAATGTGGTGTTATGCGAACTTCCAAAGATGTTTTTTTTGTGCACAACGGCACACGGTTAATATGTTCGCATACAACGTTCGAGCTTGAATGCCCTTCCTAGGTTCCCTAGAACAATCATCGCCCATTAATAGCCTGTAATCCTCAAAGCGGAGGGGTTGATCGTGTACGGGGATACGAGATATCAAAGTGACTTCGTGAATGAAGTTCCTATCTATAACAATTTCCCGATCCCCCAACAATAAGCATATAAACCCGTGTTTAGATAAATAACACTCTTCCATACTCTCAAATAAATGCGCAACGAGATCCAGAATCGCGAACGCGTTTGGATGGTTATACAACAGGAAATTCCATCCGCGTTTCCGGATCTCTTCGTCAAAATAGCTACCATAAACGTCATGGGTGAATAATTGCGAGAAATCACGTTCAAATTGAAATGTAGGAGCCATGGACAGAAAATGTAGAATTATTAAATTTACAGAGAGGAGTTTAGAGAAGAAAACCTCCTCTAAAATTTTCAGAGGGAGAAGCGGCTGAATGGCGGCGGTTAGGCGGTGATCGGCGGCGGTTCCGCAGCGCGTTGGGTGGTTCGGCGGTGGAAATTGCAGTGCCGGCTAGGGTTTTAAGTGAGGGTTAGAATGAAGGCTCGGGAGCCACAGAAAGAGATAGAGGGTGTATTTATAGGGGCGGTTAATAAAAGGGGTATATTTGTACAAAAGTCCTCCGAAAAAGAAAAAAATATTTTTAAAAATATTTTTTTTGTATAGATAGAACTGAATATTTACATAAAACATCCCCCCTTTTTTTATTATTTATAATTTTTTTATATTACAAATGGGAATTTCACGAGACAAGAAATATCCCGACACACAAAAAACAAAATGGTATATACATACCTCCAAACTTATTTGAAATAGTGTTTCCATTATTTATTGCTGGATAGCCGAAGTTTGGTGGTAAGTGGAAGAGGATTAGTCAATGTAAGCCGGCTCTTGGAACATCAGGAGCTCCTCCGAAGGTTCTGCGGTGAGGAACGGTTTTACCCTGTGTCCGTTCACTTTGAATAGTGAACCGTCCTCTGGATTCTCCAAATCCACCGTGCCGTGCGGGTATACACTCCACACAAAAAGGATCATTTCTAGCAAGATCGAAGCTTACCGGGATGGAAATGGAGTCGGGTGTCGTAAAGAAGTACCTGTTGTCCATACGTGAAGGTTTTGAGCATAAGGTGTTTATCATGAAACACCTTCGTTCGGTTCTTTATGACAACCGTGTTTTAATATGCTTCATCCCGAAGCTCGTTCAGTTCGTTGAATTGCATCTTCCGATAGCTGCCCGCATCTTCAAGGTTTAGGTTCAGCTCTTTGATCACCCAAAATGCGCGATACTCGATTTTCACAGGAAGGTGGCAAGCCTTTCCATACACAAGCCGATAGGGAGACATTCCAAGATCAGTCTTGTATGTAGTGCGGAATTCCCAAAGGGCATCAGTTAGTTTTAAAGACCAATCTTCACGGTTCTTAGAAACCGTTTTCTTCAAAATCTGCTTGATTTGCCGATTTGAAACTTTAGCTTGCCCACATATTTGGGGGTGGTAGGGTGTGGATAGCTTATGATTAATTGAGTATTTCCACATCAAGGCCTCGAAAGATCTATTACAGAAATGAGTCCCATTGTCGCTAATGATCGCGCGGGGTGCCCGAACCGGGAAAAAATGTTTTCTTTAAGGAATCGAACGACAACCTTGTTGTCGTTCGTCCGGCTTGGCACTGCCTCGACCCATTTACAGACATAATCAACAGCTAAGAGAATATACAGGTTCCCAAAAGAGCTGGGAAACGGCCCTATGAAATCAATTTCCCAAACATCAAAAATCTCAACAACCAAGATTGGTTGGAGCGACATCTTGTTTCTCCTGAAAATCCGCCCTAAGTGTTGGCACCGGGAGCAAGTCTTGCAGTAATCATAGGAATCTTTGAAGAGTTGTGGCCAGTAAAAGCCATATTGCAAGACTTTCTCAGCTGTCTTTCTTGGGCCAAAATGCCCGCTACACGCTTGATCGTGGCAAAACGACAGCACACTCTTGAACTCATTATCAGGAACACACTGACGAATAATTTGGTCTGGAAAGTACTTGAACAGGTAGGGGTCGTCCCAGTAAAAGTGTTTTACTTGGGATAAAAATCTAAATCTGTCATGACTTGACCATTAGTTCGGTATTAGTCATGTCGCTAAATAGTTTACAATATCTGCGAACCAGGGTTCGCACGATAATATCAAGCGTTGTTCATCAGGAAAAACATCGTTAATTGGGAGAGGGAGCGTC
The DNA here is from genome assembly GCA_030015575.1 of Agapanthus africanus. Lineage (NCBI taxonomy): Eukaryota > Viridiplantae > Streptophyta > Magnoliopsida > Asparagales > Amaryllidaceae > Agapanthus > Agapanthus africanus. The sequence continues at coordinate 125,371,860 of CM057348.1, forward strand.
GGCGAAGAAGGAAGTCGTGAAAGATGGTCGGCCACTACGTTTTCACATTCTCTTTTGTCTTTAATGACAAGGTCAAATTCTTGAAGTAAGAGGATCCAACGTATCAACCGAGATTTTGCATCCTTTTTCGTAAAAAGATGTCGCAGAGCTGAATGATCGGTGTAGACAATAATTGGAGAGCTGATCAAATAAGGCATGAATTTTTCTAAAGCAAAAAATAGCCAAGAACTCTTTCTCGGTTGTTGTGTAATTTATTTGGGCATTATTCAGGGTCCAGCTTGCGTAGTAGATTACGTGCAACATTTTATCGATGTGCTATCCTAGGACCGCACCGATAGCAAAGTCGGATGCATCACACATAATCTCAAAGGGATACGTCCAGTCAGGTGAAGAAAGAACGGGAGCATAGGTGAGTGAGCTTTTCAGTGATTCGAAAGTAGTCAAACAGCTCGAGTAAAAGTTGAATGTGGTATCCTTGGCCAGAAGAAGAGTCAAGGGTCTAGCAATTTTGCTAAAGTCTTTGATAAACCGTCTGTAAAATCCGGCGTGACCAAGAAAAGCTCGGATATCTCTGACGCATCTGGGAGGAGGGAGATTGGAAATGACTTCAATCTTTGCTTTGTCAACCTCAATGCCATTTTGTAAAATGATATGTCCTAGGACAATACTTTCGTGTACCATAAAGTGGCAATTTTCCCAGTTTAAAGTGAGGTATTTATCCTTACATCGGGTAAGGATAGCGTCAAGATGTTGCAGACACTCGTCGAAAGAATCGCCAAAGATGGAGAAATCATCCATGAATATCTCCAAAAATTTCTCAACCATGTCAGAGAAAATTTCCATCATACACCGCTGAAAGGTAGCGGGAGCATTGCATAGCCGAAAGGGCTTGCGGCGATATGCAAACGTGCCGAAAGGACAAGTGAACGTGGTTTTGTCCTGGTCTTTCTGTTAGTGTATATGCCCTAGAGGCCATTACTGTATCATACTAGTTTGTATATTACTTGATGGAAGCTTGGGATATTCACAGTTGTATATACAATCTTACTCGAAATGGTAGTATGCTACTTGGTTTGTCTCTACTTCAATATGTGCATGTGTTTCTTTTAGCATATCGCTTATATACATATTAGTAGAGCCCTTAGGATTATTGCTTGATTACCAGCGTTGTGATGGCGCTCACACTCGTGGGGGTTGGGTAATCCATAAGCACATCCTTATACTGGTCCCTAGTCGTTGGACTATCGAGACAGGGCATCGATACTCCGGAGTAGACTCGCATATGCGCTTCTCATCCCAGCGTGGGAGATGGTCTGTCCTACAGCCGTCAGTACGTCGTACTTGAGATAGTATGCGGGTGCTCGTTAGGTTACGAGTACACTGGACATGACTCGTCGGGAACTGTTGGTTGGTATTATACCTATCGTCAGTTATCAGTTCCCAGGTGACATGAGTACAGCTTAGTCCTCTGACTTGATACTGTCACTTCGCCTCGAGTGTGTTCCCACTGCACTTTGATTACTACCCTACCACGGCTCAAAGGAGTCGTGCAAACAGGTAGTTTTTGGGTGCAGTCCCGAAGCACTTGGAGGCAGTGACGGTTAGACAGGATTCGTCTCTCCCGGTATTGGGGGTTGACATCGCGCTGTGTCCAGAAAAGCCATTACACAAGTAGTCCCTGGCCAGGGCAAGCGAGATATACTGGTAGGTTTCCAGTGTTATCTCAGGGTGTTCTGGGCTACACTCCGACACGACTTGTACCGCTATTAGGGGACTGACGTTCACCGCCCCCTAGGCCTGCCATGCGATGTATCAGACGAATAGACCGGACTGTACGGAGACTGTCACATACAGGCTGAGTAGGAGTTCAGATGGGGTCACCTCGTCAGTCTTCTTATCGGCATCTACCTGGGGACCGTTACGTACAGCTAGTGCCGCTTGCAGTCTGTGGTTAAACCCACTGCCAGCGTAGTGTCGAGTCTTTAGAGTCCCACACAGAGAGCTATTCGCCTTTAGGCAAAATGAGTAGAGGTCGCGTTTTGCGACAGGGTTCGTTCACATCCACGCACTTGTGCACGTTTGCTGTCCGGACAGCTTATACTAGCGGGCTTTGGTTTAAGCCAGATCCTAGTATATGATTTGGGATTGTTTTTATCTCTTTGTATTCGTGTTCCTCGGATCACGAATGCGGGTGCGTATGCACAGTTGATTGAGTCAGAGGAAGAGGACTTTGATTAGGGTTAATGACCATTGTCATTTTATTAACCCTAATGCTTATGTGTGTATTATGGTTAATTGATATTAGTTTAATATAATTATGCATGGTTAGGGTTGTTAACCATTTGACATTCTTGACTTGTTGACCTAGGTTGACACTTTGACCATCATCATTTCATTTGGAAGATACTCTTTGATCCTTGCAATTTGCATTAAAAATGAAATGATAATGGTCATGTCTTGATTAAGCCATGACAATTATCTCACTAATTATCAATTTACAATAATTCACACATATATGTGAGAATGCTTCATAATTCTCTCATTCTATCATATACTTTCTCTCTCTTGCTCTTGCTCTTCCTCAAGCTCTCCCCTCTCATGTGTTGAGAAACACTTGGGCTTGAGAAAAACCACTCCATAGTAATCTCTACTCTCATCTAAGGTTCTAGGATTAGCACTTCTCGCACCATAGTTACTTCTAGCTTGAAGTTGAAGCCAAAGGTTGAGGCTCTCGGGTGGATCCTTCTTCGACGTGAGAAGAAGTCAAAGGTGATCCCTTTCTACTACTCCAAGGAGTAAGGAGAGAAGGACATAAAGCCCAAGGTATAACCTTTCTACCCTATAGCTATTTCTAGTTAGCTTTAACTAGTTTTTGTTTAGCAAATATCCTCCTTTGTCTAGTCCATGTTGCCTAGCATGATAAAAATCCGATTTTTATTCCGTTTTCCGCCTCCCCGCAAGCACCGGGGTGGGCAACGTGGACTTACAGTGGTATCAGAGCCTAACTAAACATAAACTAGCTAGGTAGTAAAGTGTATAGAAGTTCGATCGGAAAAATCGCAAAACTACGACATGCAAAACCTTAAGTTTCTGTTAAAATTTTTTCTGCTCTAAAAATAAAAAGTCATACTCCAAAAATCATTTCAGGGTTTTGTGAAGAAGCCCACCAAAAACGGTCGAGTGATCCCTTCAAAGCGCGGCGGTTCCGCGGCAAAAGTATACCCATTGCCACGGAACCGCGGCCGTTTTGACTCGGTTCATGACCGTGTTTGGTGCAGTGTTCTTAGGTTGTGGTTTTGGGATTTTTAAGATGGTTTATTTCAGCCCAGATTTTCCAGAAAAGAAATTTGTATTTGGGGGCCTATAAATCCGTATTTTTGATCGAACTTTACTATACTTTGACTAATCGGTTATATATGTGATGTTTATATGTATTCAACGTCGGCTAATCGCTATATGTCGATTAGTGGGGGTTATACATATCTGTGATCTGTGTTTGATGTTGGTATGTGTATATGAATGCGTTGGATTGTCGCGGGTGAATAGCCGGGGTGGATGTGAGATGAGTGTTTCTTTTTCTTTCATTCATGTAATATGTAAATTGATGTAATATTATTTGTTTGGCCCCACAACCGGGTCGGGGTTTTAGCCGTCATTGTACAATTATTTTTACTGTTTTTGCTCCTAGGATAGACCCATGGAGGGGGTGCACAAACTACCAGGTATCTCGAAGTGCCGAGTGGCCTACTCACGGTGTTGAGGGAGGTTGCTTCACTTCGGGTACTTGGCGGGTAGTTTGCCACACCCGTAGGGGTCTTGGTTGGGGTATTGGCTATTCACCGCGACCGTGTAATCCGCTTTTCGTTGCAGGCTCGAACGGATTGCGGATTCCTAGTATATCCAATGTATTCATCTATGATCTGTAATGTCAATCATTGCTTTATATCTATATACTATAACTATTTAGGCGTTGCTTATGTTTTACAGCCGCGCTAGTCCAGCCCCCGCCCTGTCGTTAGTTAAGTAACCTAACGGGTGATGACGGGGCCCCGTGGCGAATGCGAATGGCATAAGCGTACGTCATATTTTGGTTGTTTTCTGCAATGGTAGGATTAAATGATGGGACGCATTAAAAGAACCAATGCAAGAAAATAAACCAAGTAAAAGTCGATTGGAACACTTTGAAAACCACTCGGTTCTTTTCAAAACTAAACTTTTAAACGCGGAGCTTGAACCACTCCTTTTAAAAGATATCTCGTTCCATCGATTATATCAAGTTCACTACGTTCACGGTTTCACCAAAACCATTCGTAGCCTTCCGTCATTCCACATGAATGGTCAAAAAGTATTCAAGCTATGTATTTTGGCCAAAGTCAAGGCATAGTGATTGGTAGCTATTGGGTATTCATGTGCAGCATAGATAGATGCGTTGGTTTGGGACAGTCGTGCTGCCATTTTGGCCAAAGTCAAGGGTAGGTATGGGTGGGTCCAAATTAACCAGGAGAATGACGGGTAGAACTTGACATGTGACTTATGATATTTTGGTCAAAGTCAAGGTCATAAGAGCATGGGGCAAAAATCCGCATCGGGAGTTTCATAAGTACTGAAACTTGCTAGCGCTGCATACCATTTGGAGTGTGATGATTCTGGTAGGATTCCTTCGGTTTTATCACGCGATGATATTTGGATCCCGATCCTACTGTGAGTATATGCTACTCCTCGGGAAAACTCTCACTTAACGATCAATGCTATAAGCCTAGTAGGTGTCTAGAAAGGTGTTAGCGGGGCTACGCCCCCAGGGAAAAGAGGTTCTTTAATTAAGGAACTTCGCGAAAGCGTTGGAAAACCTCCCTCAAAGTACCGACACTGGCCTGGCTGAACGGTTAAGCAAGTATTGTACGGTGAGATTGATCCCGACTAATCCTTTACGGTTTGAGAAAGGATTCGAGAGACAGTGGGAGCCATCCAGTTTAGACAAACTAAAAACCACTATAAACTTGCAAGAGCATCATGCTAAAGTGTTTCTTTTCTCTCTCCTAATTGCAGCGACCATTCAACATGACCGGACTTAAGTTATTACTAGATAAAAACATACTGACAGGGCCAAACTACAAAGATTGGCTCAGGAATATCAAGATGGCAATCACTTACGACAAGTTGGGGTATGTCGTTACCACCAAAGCTCCCCCTGTCCCAGGTCCCACCTCCAGCGTCGCGGATAAAGAAATCCGTAAGACATGGGAGATCGATTGCGCGAAGGCCAAATGCCTCGTGCATGCCTCGATGGACAACCAACATCAGAGGAGGCATGAGAATATGGAACTAGAGTCCATATTTCTCCATACAAAAGAACTGTATGGAGAGCAGTCTCGTATCGCAAGATACGAAGTGTCGAAGAAGCTATTTTCGGCAAGATTGGTCGTCGGATTATCGGTAGCGGAACACGTGCTTAAGATGATTAGCTACATAGAGGAGCTCGCGGACCTTGGGACCACGTTGGAGAATGAACTCTATACTGATTTGATTCTCCAGTCCCTTCCTTCCACTTACGCCCAGTTTATCCTTAACTTCAACATGCAAGGAAAGGAGGTTGAACTTTCCGAACTTCTAAACATGTTGAGGAGTGCTGAGGGCACCCTACAGAAGGGTAGGGAGACATCCACTTTGTTTGTAGGAGGATCTTCCTCTTCTAGATCCAGGGCGAAAGCCAAGGGTAAGAAGAAGAAAGCCCCCGCCAAACCAAGAGGCGGTGTCAGTAAAGTGGATACGAAGGGAAAAGGAAAGGCAACAAAGGTAGCGGAAAAGCTAGTGGGGAAGGAAGAATGCTTCTACTGTCACAAAAGTGATCACTGGAAACAGGATTGCAAGGCTTGGAAGACCAGAACACACGATTTGAAGTGAGTTGCGACTTCAGCTTCAGGTGTGTATGTTATTGAAAACTGTCTATCAATAAACTCTATATCCTGGGTATTGGATACCGGATCAGGATCTCATATCTGTAATTCTTTGCAGGCGTTGAGAAAGCGTAGAGTTTTGAAGGCAGGTGACATGACCCTCAGAGTTGTAAACGGTGCTAGCATGGATGCTGAGGCCGTGGGGGACTATCACCTGGGATTGTCGGATGAACACTTTTTGGTTTTGCGTAGTTGTTATTATGTACCAAATGCAACCTGTAATATCATTTTTGTATCTTTATTATCTAAAGAAGGTTATGAATTTGCATTTGTAAGTAATGTGGTGAACATTCACCTTAATCAAGTTTTGATTGGGTCAGGTACATTGAACAACGGAATATACGTTTTAAACCAACCACAGATTTTCAATGTCCAGAATACACACAAAAGAAAGTCTCCAGAAATCAATAAAACTTTCTTATGACATTGTAGACCGGGTCACATCAATGAGAGAAGGTTGACTAAGTTACATACAGAAGGATATTTGAATCCGTTCGAATATCAATCGTATGCAACTTGTCAATCTTGTCTCAAGGAAAAGATGACAAAGACTCCGTTCACTGGACACGGAGTAAGAGCGAGCGAGCTCTTGGGACTCGTACACAGCGACGTGTGCGGTCCAATGTCTACACATGCGCGAAGCGGTTATTCTTACTTCATTACTTTTACGGATGACTTTTCAAGGTACGGTTATGTCTTCTTAATGAAACATAAATCCGAGGCTTTTGAAAAATTCCAGGAATATAAGAATGAAGTAGAAAAACAAACAGGCAAAAGTATCAAGGCACTGAGATCTGATCGAGGTGGTGAATACTTGAGTGCCGAGTTTCTTGGTTACTTAAAAGAGAATGGAATTCTCTCTCAGCTTACTCCTCCATACACTCCGCAACATAACGGTGTATCGGAGAGACGGAACCGAACCCTATTGGATATGGTACGGTCCATGATGAGTAACGCTGAGTTGCCGCGATCGTTCTGGGGATATGCGCTAGAATCAGCTGCATACCTTTTGAACCGAATTCCAACTAAGACTGCGCCTACTACACCATATCAGATGTGGTGTGGGAAGAGACCCTATCTTAATCACATTAAGACATGGGGATGTCCATCTTTTGTAAAAAAGCAGCATGCGGACAAGCTCGAGGCACGCTCAGTACAGTGCAAGTTTGTGGGATATCCAAAGAACTCCAAGGGATATTTCTTCTATTGCGAAGAAGAACAAAAGGTCTTTGTTTCTCTCCATGCCCACTTTCTAGAACACCAGTTCATAGAAAAAGAAATAAGTGGGAGCGCGATAGAACTGGAAGAAATTCCGGAACCACGAGCTATTACTGAAAGCTTAGTAGAACCAGAGGGTTCGAAAGATCAGGACATTCCCATACCACTCCGCAGGAGTAGTAGGCAGTCTCATCCGCCCGAGAGATACTACGGTTTTCTCATTGACGAGGATAGAGAGGATTGCATCATAGATTGTGATGAGCCTACTAGCTTCCAGCAAGCCATTCAGAGCGTCGACTCGGTAAAATGGATGGATGCAATGCGGACCGAAATGGAGTCCATGTAAACCAACAAAGTATGGACGTTGGACATTGTTCCAGATGAGGTGAAACCCGTAGGATGCAAGTGGATCTTCAAAAGGAAGATTGGTGTAGATGGACAGGTTGAGACCTATAAAGCTAGACTGGTTGCAAAAGGTTTTCGTCAGCGACCTGGTTTGGACTATGACGAAACCTTTTCTCCAGTAGCTATGCTGAAATCCATTCGGATCCTTCTTGCCATTGCTGCCTTCCACGATTATGAGATTTGGCAGATGGACGTAAAGACCGCTTTTCTAAATGGACATTTAGAGGAGTGTGTCTATGTGGACCAGCTAGAGGGTTTCATTCAGAGTGGGAGCAGCAGAAAGGTGTGCAAGTTGCTTAAGTCCATTTATGGACTAAAGCAGGCATCGTGGAGTTGGAACATCTGTTTTGATGAGACGGTCAAGGAATTTGGCTTTATCAAAAATCCAGATGAACCATGCATCTATTGTAGATTTATAGTGAGAACTGTAGTATTCCTCGTTTTATACGTGGATGACATTCTCTTAATAGGAAATGGCATTCCTATGCTACAATCTGTCAAGGGGTTCTTGTCACACAGGTTCTCCATGAAAGACCTGGGTGATGCCTCATACATTCTGGGTATCCGGATCTACCGTGACAGATCCAAGAGGATATTAGTACTTTCACAGTCCAGGTACATCGACACCATACTGAAGAGATTCAGTATGGAAGATTCCAAGCGCAGTAATCTACCGGCTTGTCACGGGATCACCCTCTCCAAAGAGATGTCTCCCAAGACTGATTTGGAGAGGGATCGCATGTCTATTATACCCTACGCTTCTGCGGTAGGTTCTATAATGTATGCGATGTTGTGTACCAGACCAGATGTAGCTTATGCACTGAGTGTGGTAAGCAGGTATCAGTCAAACCCTGGGGAGAAACATTGGATAGCGGTAAAGAACATTCTCAAGTACCTGAGAAGGACTAAGGAGATGTTCTTGGTGTATGGCGGGAAAGACCTCCAGATTGAGGCCTTTGCTGACTCCAGCTTCCAAAGTGACAAGGATGATTCCAAGTCCATGTCGGGTTTTGTCTTTACCCTCAATGGAGGGGCGGTGTGTTGGAAGAGCTCCAAACAGGAAACCGTTGCTGACTCGACTATGGAAGCGGAATACATCGCTGCATCTGAGGCCGCAAAAGAAGCTGTCTGGATAAGAAAGTTCTTGAAAGAACTTCAGGTGGTTCCGTCCATTGTTGATCCAATACCTCCGTATTGCGACAACAACGGGGCTATAGCTTTAGCGAAGGAACCCAGGTCCCATCAGAAATCCAGACACATCTTAAGGCGGTATCACCTGATCAGGGAGATCGTGGATCGCCAGGAGATCGAGCTTCGGAGGGTTGCTTCAGAAGATAACACTGCAGATCCATTCACCAAGGCCTTGCCCCAGACTCAATTCGAGCGGCTGATCGAGATGATAGGTCTTCGATATGCCAGTACATGGCCTTAGTGCAAGTGGGAGATTTTTAGTGTATATGCCCTAGAGGCCATTAATGTATCATACTAGTTTGTATATTACTTGATGGAAGCTTGGGATATTCACAGTTGTATATACAATCTTGCTCGAAATGGTAGTATGCTACTTGGTTTGTCTCTACTTCAATATGTGCATGTGTTTCTTTTAGCATATCGCTTATATATATATTAGAAGAGCCCTTAGGATTATTGCTTGATTACCAGCGTTGTGATGGCGCTCACACTCGTGGGGGCTGGGTAATCCAAAAGCACATCCTTATACTGGTCCATAGTCGTTGGACTATCGAGACAGGGCATCGATACTCCGGAGTAGACTAGCGTATGCGCTTCTCATCCCAGCATGGGAGACGGTCTGTCCCACAGCCGTCAGTACGTCATACTTGAGATAGTATGCGGGTGCTCGTTAGGTTACGAGTACACTGGACAGGACTCATCGGGAACTGTTGGTTGGTATTATACCTATCGTCAGTTATCAGTTCCCAGGTGACATGAGTATAGCTTAGTCCGCTGACTTGACACTGTCACTTCGCCTCGAGTGTGTTCCCACTGCACTTTGATTACTACCCTACCACGGCTCAAAGGAGTCGTGCAAACAGGTAGATTTTGGGTGCAGTCCCAAAGCACTTGGAGGCAGTGACGGTTAGACAGGATTCGTCTCTCCCGGTATTGGGGGTTGACATCGCGCTGTGTCCAGGAAAGCCATTACACAAGTAGTCCCTGGCCAGGGCAAGTGAGATATACTGGTAGGTTTCCAGTGTTATCTCAGGGTGTTCTGGGCTACACTCCGACACCACTTGTACCGCTATTAGGGGACTGACGTTCACTGCCCCCTAGGCCTGCCATGCGATGTATCAGACGAACAGACCGGACTGTACGGAGACTGTCACATACATGCTGAGTAGGAGTTCAGATGGGGTCACTTCGTCAGTCTTCTTATCGGCATCTACCTTGGGACCGTTACGTACAGCTAGTGCCGCTTGCGGTCTGTGGTTAAACCCACTACCAGCGTAGTGTCGAGTCTTTAGAGTCCCACACAGAGAGCTATTCTCCTTTAGGCAAAATGAGTAGAGGTCGCATGGTTTTGCGACAGGGTTCGTTCACATCCGCGCACTTGTGCACGTTTGCTGTCCGGACAGCTTATACTAGCGGGCTTTGGTTTAAGCCAGATCCTAGTATATGATTTGGGATTGGTTTTATCTCTTTGTATTCGTGTTCTTCGGATCACGAATGCGGGTGCGTATGCACAGTTGATTGAGTCAGAGGAAGAGGACTTTGATTAGGGTTAATGACCATTGTCATTTTATTAACCCTAATGCTTATGTGTGTATTATGGTTAATTGATATTAGTTTAATATAATTGTGCATGGTTAGGGTTGTTGACCATTTGATATTCTTGACTTGTTGACCTAGGTTGACACTTTGACCATCATCATTTCATTTGGAAGATGCTTTTTGATCCTTGCAATTTGCATTAAAAATGAAATGATAATGGTCATGTCTTGATTAAGCCATGACAATTATCTCACTAATTATCAATTTACAATAATTCACACATATATGTGAGAATGCTTCATAATTCTCTCATTCTATCATATACTTTCTCTCTCTTGCTCTTGCTCTTCCTCAAGCTCTCCCCTCTCATGTGTTGAGAAACACTTGGGCTTGAGAAAAACCACTCCATAGTAATCTCTACTCTCATCTAGGGTTCTAGGATTAGCACTTCTAGCACCATAGTTACTTCTAGCTTGAAGTTGAAGCCAAAGGTTGAGGCTCTCGGGTGGATCATTCTTCGACGTGAGAAGACGACAAAGGTGAGCCCTTTCTACTACTCCAAGGAGCAAGGAGAGAAGGACATAAAGCCCAAGGTATAACCTTTCTACCATATAGCTATTTCTAGTTAGATTTAGCTAGTTTTTGTTTAGCAAAGATCCTCCTTTGTCTAGTCCATGTTGCCTAGCATGATAAAAATCCGATTTTTATTCCGTTTTCCGCCTCCCCGCAAGCACCGGGGTGGGCAACGTGGACTTACACTTTCTCGGTGATGGGAATCTGGTTATAGCCTGAGTAGCTGTCCAGAAAATAGTAGTACTCATGTCTAGCTAATCTTTCGAGCATTTGGTCAATGAATGGTAGAGGAAAGTGATCCTTCCGCGTTGCGGCATTGAGTTTTCGATAATCAATGCATACTCGCCACCCTGTCTGGATGCGAGTAGGGATCAACTCATTCGCCTCATTTTTGATGACCGTAATGCCCGACTTCTTAGGGACAACATGTATAGGACTGGACCACTGGCTGTCTGAGATAGGGTAAGTGATACCACTATCCAGACATTTGACGATTTCCTTCTTCACAGCCTCCTTCATGACTGGATTTAACTGCCTTTGTGGATCCCTAACTGGTTTGGTATCATCCATCAGGTGAATGTGATGTTCAATGATCAGGGTATTAATCCCCTTGATGTCCGCCATCGTCCAGCCGAAAGCTTGCCGCTTGGATTGCATGACCGTGAGAAGGGCTTTCTCCCGCTCTGGAGCTAGAGGAGTCGAGATGACTGGGAGGGTCTCGTTCTCATTTAAGTAAGCATACTTAAGGTTAGACGACAGAGTCTTGAGTTCGAGCATCAGAGGTGAAATGACTGAAGGCAAGATTGGCGAAAATGTCTCGAACTCAAAAGATTCCAACAGAGGCTCAAAGTGAGTGTATGCGACCGAGTTGGATGGTTCAACTAACGCATCTGAAAATTCGAAAGATTCAAACTCGGGTTGCGACAAGCCAAGATCGTTTGAAAACGTGAAGCACTCATAATCATTGTCGGGAGCGGAAGCAGCAGCAGGTTTAAAGAGGAACGCACTAGTGTCGTCAAGATTACTGTGATCAAACAAGAATTCCTCAAATTCACAGTCCTCTGGGGCCATCTCCTGGATGGAACAAACATCTAGTATATGAGTACTTAGTTCAGATGGCTGATTCCGTAACCTAAAAATGTTGAGTTCAATTGTCATGTTGCCAAAAGTTAGGTTCATCAAACCATTTCGACAATTGATCATAGCATTTGAGGTTGTAAGGAATGGGCGACCGAGTATCACCGGAATTTGATTCCGGGGGTTAGCTACAGGTTGTGTGTCTAAAACAATGAAGTCAACGGGAAATATGAAGTCCCCAACCTTTATTAACACATCTTCTAGCTCACCCCTAGGATGGGTGATAGATCGGTCGGCCATTTGGAGAGTACAATATATGGGTTTCAGCTCTCCTACATCCAGTTGCTTATATACAGAATACGGAAGCAGGTTAACACTGGCATCAAGATCCAAAAAAGCACGGTTGATGTTTTTATCCCCAATGGTTATTGAAATTGTAGGACAGACAAGGTCCTTCCATTTCTGAGGTAAAGCTTGGGTAAGAGCATTACTCACGGTACTAGCTAAGAAAACCTTCTTGGGTACCTGAGATTTCCTCTTTTTAGTGTATAAGTCTTTCAAGATTTTTGCGTAGGAAGGGACTTGTTGGACTGCATCTAAGAGGGGAATGTTGATGTTAACCTCTTTGAACAACTCCAGAATCTTCTCCATTTATGGATTTTGTTTATTGGACCTTATCCGGTTTGGAAATGGAACGTTTTTGAAATTGGTTGAGTCCAATGCTTGTGGAGGAGATTATGGAGTTGGAACGGATCCCAGAACTGGAGTTTTAGTGGAGTGAGATGTGGATCCGTTCGGAGCAGCGGTTGAAGAAGAAAAGCCTTTTGAAGAATGGAGAATAGGCTCAGAAGACGAAGAAGAAGAAGAAGAATCAGAAGAAACGGCCAGGGTGTCATCATCAATTCAGGTGCCGATGTTGTTGTGCAGCATCCTTCCAGATCTCAGTGTAGTCACGGCACTCACATTATGGTTTTGTTGTTCAAGAGTAACATGTACATTATGTGGGTGACCAGGATTTGGGAGTGGTTGAGATAGAAGCTTCCCTTTCTCTCGCTCGTTTAAAGCTGCGTTCAGCTGTGCAATCTGGGCTTCGATGGTCTTGATGCTTTGCCCGTGTGCAGCAGTGTGTTGCACCAAAGAATGAATAGAAGACTAGATGTTGGCGGTGGATCGAATCGAATGCTTTACAAACGCCTCCAGACTTCGTTCTAGCGAGGAAACCTTATCGTTGTTTGACAGAACAAAGTTGTTTTGAGGAAAAGAATTGTTGCAGGGTGCAAAGTTGTTCGTCGGATTTTGAAAAGGTTGGGATTGGAAGGGCTGCTGAAATTGTTGTTGAGTTTTTTGATGAGCTTGTTGTTGAAGAGGAGGAGGCCTCTGGAAGTTGTTGTGGCCTTGGAATTGATGCTGGTTCTAATTCCAAGTGAAATTGGGGCGGTTCCTCCAACCGGGATTGTAAGTGGAAGAGTATGGATCGTTTCTTGGTCTTTGCTGAAATGCAGCATTAAGCTGATCCTGTCCTTGAGAAGGTGGGTTGTAAGGACACTCTTCGGTCAAATGGGATGGATCCGAACAACAAGCGCAAATGGTACGAGGGGGAAGAGCAGGGGCAGGAGAAGGAGATGAGAATTTTCTTTCAATTGCTTCCAGTTTCCGCGTGATTGCAGCCATCTCGACCTTCATTGCAATTGAGATATCGAGTTGATGAACTCCTACCCTAGAAAGACCGGAAGAAGTAGAAAAAGGGGAAGAAGTGTTCGGTCTGGTGCTCTCCCATTGAAGCGTCTATTCCGTAAGATCATCGAAGAATTGCCAAGCTTCCTCGTCAGATTTGGATAGGAAGTGGCCTTGACAAATGGTCTCCAGCAACTGCTTAGTTGCTGGATTCAGGCCCTCATATAAAGTTTAACAAAGTTGACATTTCTCTATTCCGTGATGAGGACACTGAACAAGGAGGTCCTTGTACCGGTAAAAGAACTTCCAAAAAGGTTCGATTGGAAGCTGGGTGAATTGATTTATCTCGTTTCGGATCCGTGCGGTCTTATGATTTGGGTAAATTTTTTTAAGAAACGCTTTTACAAACTCGTCCCAACTGGTTATCGAATGATATGTGGTACTATACATCCACTTTTCAGCAAGGTCACACAAAGTGAAAGGAATGACTCGTAGCCGTATAGCATTATTAGACAGTTTGGTTGTCTTCATCATTGCGAAAACGTTCTGGAACTTATTGATGAAGATGTAGGCATCTTCGGATTCAAGACCGTGAAATTTGGGCAGCATGTTGATGAAGTGAGGCTTAATTTCAAAATTATCCCCATTGGACGGTGGAAGTGAAAGACAAGTTGGAAGTGCAGTACGGGTAGGATAGAAACGATCCTGAAGCACGATTCGCTGTGGCGCTTCAACAGGAGGTGCTTTCGGGTTATTCGCACCCAATGGAGGTGGAATTAGTCCCGTGGGAGGTAAAGGAATGTTAGGAGGAAATCCTGACATCTCAGAAGAAGAATTTAGTGATGGTGAGGGTGAAGGTGAGGATGTATGAACAGAATCACGGTCAACGTCGGAGTTGGCCGACAAAGGTAAAGGTGAAAGAGGTGTGGATGGAGTTTCGACGTCGGAGTCGATCACGTAGTCGGTAGCGACTAACGTAACGCGGACTAGGCGGGCATTAGTGTTCTGAGTCCAACCGGATATACACTAAACGAGTTTAGTATAGTCAAAGCATAGAACGTGAGGGTAAGAAAACGTCAATGGAGAAATGTGGATGAAAGGTGGGTGAAATAGAATTCTGGTGACAAAGGGAAAGTTTTTATAAAAGTTTTTGTTTGGTTGTTTTTTTTAGAAAGAGTTTTGCAAAAATATATACGGATTTATGGCACAACTTCAAACAATCACAGTCAAAACATGGACAATCATACCTAGAGCTATGGTCTTCAAAGTCCACTAGATTGCTCCTAACTGTTCCAAAGTGACAAGTTGTGAGATAACCCTCAAATCTTCTCCTCACTGCCAATTGTGGCCAGGTAAGCACAAGTGAGGTAAGGAGGGTTTCGCTCATGAATCATCGTGTGACAGGCCTTTTAAAATTACCTTTCTCACTTGTCTAGCCTAGGCACCACAAAGTCAAGTTTAGATAAACGACAGAATGCCTACAACCTTCCTCTGTCCTATTGAGCACGACAAGTCCTTAGTTGGCCGAGTCTAGATATTTTTTATTAAGTTCAAGGGTAATGTGTATGCTTTAGTGATTTTTAGGGTCTTAGGAAGAGTGATGAAATCCCCACCCAATCTGAATTGGTGTTACAGCCCCTTAAAGTCTGTATTATTTATGCAAAACAGTAACAAGCAAAAATCTAAAACACTTGCAAAATTTTATTTGGCGGCGGCGCAAAGAATCCTGCACAAAAACAGTTTTATTGGAGAGGGGAAGAGAGTTTGCGCAAAGAATGCAGCAGAAAGAATAGTTCAGTAGAGTTCAGAGGAGGTGAGAAGAGGAGTGGAATACTCACATAAGATTTTGGGTGCTGATGTCAGAGATTGACCGCGGTTCCGCGGACAAACCTGCACTTTTGCCGCGGTTCCGTGGCTTGACAGTCAATTGGGATCTTCAAAATTCTTCCCTGTGCTAAATGTAGTCTCCTCTTCTTGGTTAGAGTCCCTGAATCTTGATTTGGTGACTGAATTTCCTCCAGAATTGTACAGTTAACCGTGGTTCCGTCTTGATCCGCCGCGGTGTAGCCGCGAGATATGGGTCTAACTCCCTACGGCTTTGGCACTGAACTTGATCTTCTTCCTATTTTGCACACTTGCATAAAAAAGAATAAAAAATATATATATATTCACAAATCAATCCGAAATGACACAAAGAAATAATCTACCGTCTCCCCGGCAACGGCGCCATTTGATTGATAGAGATTTGGTGTGCTTAGTTTTAATTACCGCAATCAAGACGGTTTCGCTTGGTAGCTAGCCAGATGAGTACGGGTCGGTCCACGGAGAGATGAGAATCTTTTTCTTAGTGTTTTAACGAGTTAAGTCCAATTTTTCCAGGTTTGTTTAAGATTAACTATGTGCTAAATATGTATAAAAAGAGCAAGTTAGGCTTAGGATTAGGTTAGTTTTAGTCAGGAGTCGCTCACTTCTTTCGTTGCCATTCTTATTATCGATGTTACGATAATCGGCAACAACGGGGATTAGCACGACTAGGAAGGAAACCTGCGAGTATAAGCTAGGCTTTCCAACGCTTAGTTCCTTTCTTTTGGTCCTTGTCCGTCCGTTCTTGGCTCTTAGTCGTAACCTCCGGTCAATTCAACTATAACCGGTCTCACTAGGGTGTCACCGCTATCATCTACGATAGAGTGCCGTAGGGAGCGGATTGTGGTTCAATTGATGGGAGTCCGAATCAAGATGTTGGGTAAAGAAAAGAGTGAGAGATATTTTCTTCTCTCAAACTTTCCTTATCCTACCCTAACAAGTGAGAAACTACTCACCCATTAGAAAGAAAGAAAATAAAACAAAGAAAGAAGATAGAAAGAAATGAGTTAGAGAATCACAACTAGCTATTTAGGACCTCACTCAGACAAGGATCACACTTGAGCATCATTGTTGTAAGGATAAAGAAAAAGAGAAAAATAAAACAAAAAAACAAACAAATAACAAAAACTACTTTAACAAATAAAATTACAACCAAAATATAAGAACATAATTATAAGACATGCATGTTAAAAGAACTCTTCTTTATTCATCATTCACTCAAAAAGCTCACTACAATATCAATGGAGAATAGAGGAAGAGGAAGTTACAACTTATTATCCTAAATCCTAATACAAGAAAAAACATCCTTTACTTGGATTGGAACTGGGCTATTTATAGGCAGATACATGAAACCATAGGGATAAAATCTGAGCCCAATTGTACAAAACTACCCCCAAAATACGATCCATCACTGAGTTGACTCGGCCGCGGAACCGCCGCATTAGTGCCACATTGGCCACGGTTCCGCGGCCCTTTGGGTGAATTGAAGTGTCATTTTTTCTGGAGTTCTCCATGTTGCTGTTCTTCTCTGTTTAGTACACTTGGTTTCTCAGAATCTCTTCATTTTTCTCCCAGATTTTCAGTAGTCCAAAAAGATTAAAGAATGTGGACTTTTACCTTGATTTTCTTGAGCTCTGCATTGTAAACTTGGATGTTGTGCTGCCTTCTTGTGCTTTGTGCATGAAATGACCATTGATATTCATTTTGTCCCTCGAATTGGTAGGCGACATCTGACGGATGGTGAGCGGAGACCCGTATTTTATCTGTTGTTGGCAGTAGTCCTGAATTTGTTGCGACTATTCATGATTTTCATTGTTTAGAGCTGAGAACCTGTAACCAGCAATGATTTAGCAAACACGGATCAAGAGTACCTACCTATATGCAATGCGATCAAGAATGGGCGGTATAAAAGTGCAAAAATTTGATATGAACATCGGGTCAAGTATAACCTTTTGAGTTTGATGTTTGAATTCGAGTATTTAGGTTCATGATTAAGTATTCAAGTTCGTGTTTGATTTTGGATTCTGGCTTGAGTTTGGACTCAGATTGACCCAGACACTTGTGAACGGATTTTGAAGGGTTACACTAGCGCCTCGGCTAACTTCCGTGGCAAAATACGGAACAAAATTTTTATGACAAACATAAACTTGGCGCTAGAATAAACCTAAAACTGGATCTTTACCATAAACCTAGTTAGCAAAAGAGGGTTCTATCTACTATGATAGAAAGTATACCCAACGAAAACAAGTCCTTCGGGTCTTCGATCCTCTTCTTAAGCTCCTCGATGGAAGTATGGATCGTGCTTGAACTTCGGCCTCCTTGTGTCAACGACGATCCACTCGAGAGCTCCAACCTTGAGCTAAACCTCTAACTTGAGGTAACTAGAATACTTAGCTTGCTAATCTAAGTAGACTAGAGTGAATGGAGCGTGATTTGGAGTAGCTTAGCCTCACTAAACCCTTGATTCTCAACTCATGAGACACTAGGGTTTTGAGAGGAAGAAGAAGAGAGCAAGCTTAGGAGAGAGAATGTATTTGTGATAATGATAATAAAAAATGGAATGGCTAATATATATATCACCATTTGTCATGGCATGAAAATATCTCACCAAAATATCTAGGTCAAAAATATCTTCATAAAATATCTATGGTCAAAAAATCAACCAAAGTCAAATGGTCAACCAAGTAGCCATAGCAAATACAATTACTATTTATCAAAAATAACAAAGTCTTTTCTTCTTCTTATATTTGTTTTGACCAAGTCAATGGTCAAAACCCTAATGAGATGTCTCCTTCTTTACCCCTCTCATCCGTATATACATACCCGCATCTGTGTTTCGAGAAACACGAATACAATGAGATGAAGCTAATCTAATAATCAAATACTAGGATCCGGCTTAAACCAAAACCCACTAGTATTGTCCGCTCGAACACCACACACGCACAAGTATATGTATGTGATCGAACCCTGTTGTAGAACCATACGACCTCTACTCGTTTCGCCCGAAGCTGGGAAACCCTCTGTGTGGGACTCTAAAGACTCGACAGTACTCTGGCAGTGGGTTTAACCACAAGCATGTCAGTGGCATTAGTTGTACGTAACGGCTACCCAAGTACCTGTCGAAAAAGAAGGTCGATGAGCAAACTCGTCTGAACTCCTACTGAGCCTATCCGTGACACTATCCGTACAGTCCGGTATCTTCATCAAAGAGTATCGCAAACCAGATCTAGGGGTGGTGAACGTCAGACCCTAATAACCTGATAAGTCATGCTGATGTGGCTCAGGACCAATCCGGGAAACTACCGATCAACCTATCAGTAAATCCCATCTGCCTTGGCCAAGGTCTTATGGTCATGACCAATCGATCACCGTGCGATGTCAACTCCCAATAACAGGAAATACGAATCCCCAACAATCTCTCACTGCCTCCATGTGGCTCGGGACTGTACCCAACCAAAACCTGTTTACACGACTCAGTAGAGCAGTGGTAGGGTAGTGATCAAAGCTCAGTGGGAACTCATATGAGACAAATGCCGATCTCAGGTCCAAAGACTAACCTGTACACATGTCACCAGAGAACTTCCATTTGACGATAGGTGTAGTACCATCTGGAAGTTCTCGGCGAGTCCATCCAGCGTATTCACACCCAGTGAGCACCTGTATACGTTCTTAGGTGCATCAGACTAATGGCTGCGGGACCAATCATCCCCCGACGGGGCTAGAAACGTATACACCAGTTTACTTTGGAGTATCAATGCCCAGTCTTGATACTCACGCGACTAAGGACCATTTAAGGATGTGCTTATAGACTACCCTACTCCCATAAGTATGATCGCCATCACAACGCAGGTAGTCAGGCAAGATCCTAGGGGCTTTATCAACATGTAACCGCAATATATAATAACGAGTAAGACATATGTCATGTTAAGATAAAGACAAACCATAATAGTATACTACTGTATCGAGTCATTATCAATATGTGCAAGCTAGATATAACAACAATAGAAATAAATACACATATCCTAAAAAAAAGTCAAATAATATACTATAAAACTGAGCAAGATTGTCCTGTACATACATATCCCTAGAATCCATATGTATACATATACAATACTGGCCTCTAGGGCATATATATCCAACAATCTCCCACTTGCACTAAAAGCCAGTAATTGGCATACCGAATACCCAACGTTTGCACTAAGGCCAGCTGCTGGCATACCGGATACCTAACATCTAAAAAAGTCACTCGAACTATGCTTGAGGGAGGACCTTTGTAAATGGATCCGCCGTGTTCTCTTTTGTATCCACTCTCTGGACCTCGATCTCTTGGCGATCTATGATCTCCCTGATCAGGTGATACCGCCTTAAGATGTTACTGGATTTCTGATGGGACCGTGGTTCCTTTGCTAAAGCTATAGCCCCATTGTTATCACAATACACAGGTATCAGATCAACAATGGACGGAACTACCTGAAGTTCAGCTATGAACTTCTTCATCCTGACCGCTTCTTTTGCGGCATCGCTTGCAGCAATGTATTCAGCCTCCATCGTCGAGTCTGCGACGGTGTCCTGTTGGGAACTCCTCCAACACACTTCCCCTCCGTTGAGGGTAAACACGAAACCCGAGACAGACTTGCTGTCATCCTTGTCACTCTGGAAGCTTGAATCAGTAAAGGACTCGACCCTGAGGTCTCCATTACCGTAAACCAGGAACATCTCCTTAGTCCTTCTCAGGTACTTGAGAATGTTCTTTACTGCTGTCCAGTGGTTCTTACCTAGGTCTGACTGATACCGGCGCACCACTCTCAGTGCGTAAGCTACATCTAGTCTTGTACATAGTATCACATACATTATAGATCCTACCGCTAAAGTGTAGGGTATAGTGCTCATGCGAACCCTCTCCTCGTCAGTCTTGGGAGACATCTTCTTGGAGAGCGTAATTCCGTGCAATGCGGGTATATTACCGCACTTGGAATCTTCCATACTAAATCTCTTTAGTACGGTCTCTATGTACCTGGACTGTGAAAGTCCCAATAATCTCTTAGATCTATCTCTGTAGATCTTGATCCTCAAAATATAAGAGGCATCACCCAGGTCCTTCATGGAGAACCTTTGTGACAAGAATAGCTTGACCGATTGTAGCATAGGAATGTTATTTCCTATCAAAAGAATGTCGTCCACGTACAAGACTAGAAACATGACGGTTCATCCTACAATCGTCTTATATATACATGGCTCATCTTCGTTCTTGATGAAGTCAAATTCCTTGACCGTTTCATCAAAACAGATGTTCCATCTCCGCGATGCCTGCTTTAATCCATAAATGGATTTAACCAACTTGCACACCTTTCCGCTGCTCCCACTGTCTACGAAACCTTTCGGCCGATCCATATAAAAGCACTCTTCTAAACTTCCGTTTAGAAAAGCCGTTTTTACATCCATTTGCCAGATCTCATAGTGGAAAGCAGCAATGGCAAGTAGGATCCGAATGGATTTGAACATAGCCACTGGAGGAAAGGTTTCGTCATAGTCCATAACTGGTCTTTGAAGAAAACCTTTGGCAACGAGTCTAGCCTTATAGGTTTCAACCTGCCCATTTACACCAAGTTTCCTTTTGTAGATCCATTTGCATCCAACGGCTTTTACCCCAGGTGGAGCAATATCTAAGGTCCACACTTTATTGGTGTACATGGACTCCATTTCGGATCGCATAGCATCTAGCCACTTATCAGAGTCTCTACTGATAATGGCCTGTCTGAAACTGGTAGGATCATCTTCTTCCAAGATGCAATCCTCTCGATCCCTGTCTATAAGAAAACCATAGCATCTCTCGGGCGGATGAGAAATCCTACCAGATCTGTAGAGTAGCTGAGGTTCGTCTGGGACTATTGAATTTTCTGGTTCTACTAAATCCTCAGTTTGAGTTTGTGGTTCAGATATTTCATCCAGTTCTACCATGCTCCCACTTATTTCTTTTGCAAGAAATTGCCACTACAAAAAGATGGCGCGACGAGCAACGAACACATTCTGTTCCTCAGT
Source organism: Agapanthus africanus (assembly GCA_030015575.1). Lineage (NCBI taxonomy): Eukaryota > Viridiplantae > Streptophyta > Magnoliopsida > Asparagales > Amaryllidaceae > Agapanthus > Agapanthus africanus. The sequence continues at coordinate 125,393,393 of CM057348.1, forward strand.
GTGGTAGAACAGATATCCCAGAGAATTTCTAGGATATCCCACAAACTTGTATAGAACTGATCGTGCCTGAAACTTGTCCGGATTTTGTACCTTTACATAGGTTGGACAACCCCATATCTTAATATATTCAAGATATGGTCTTTTACCACTCTATATTTCATATAGAGTTTTAAGCACAGATTTAGATGAAACCTGATTCAACAAATATGCTGCTGTTTCAAGCGCAAGTCCCCAGAATGAAAGAGGTAACTCGGCATTACTCATCATGGAGCGAACCATGTCCAATAGGGTACGGTTCCTCCACTCCGATATGCCGTTATGTTGTGGTGTATACGGAGGAGTAAGCTGAGAGAGAACCATTCTCTTTTAGAAAGTCCCTGAATTTAGTGCTTAAGTACTTCCCTCCTCTATCAGATCGGAGGATCTTGATACTTTTGCCATTCTGGTTCTCTACTTCATTTTTGAATTCTTTGAATTTCTCAAAAGCTTCAGATTTGTGTTTCATAAGATACACATATCCGAATATAGAGAGATCGTCAGTGAATGTGATGAAGTATGAGAACCCTCCCCTTGCATATATAGACATCGTACCACACACATCACTGTGTATGAGTCCCAAGAGCTCTGCTGCTCTTTCTCCATTTCCGGTGAATGGAGATTTGGTCATCTTTTATTTGAGACAAGACTGACAAGTTTCATAAGATGAAAATTCGAATGTATTCAAGAGTCCATCTTTATGTAACTTACTCAGTCTTTTCTTTCCGATATGACCAAGTCTACAATGTCATAAGTAGGATTTGTTCGTAGCTGAACTCTTCTTCTTGCGTGTGTTTTGTAAATTGAGAATTGTATTCTGATTTAGAACATAAATACCATTACACAGTGTACCTTCTGCAACTAGTACCTTATCAAGGTAAATGTTCATGATATTTCTATCAAGAACAAAGTTATATCCATCTTTATCAAGTAAAGAAACCGATATGATGTTGCAAACCATGGAAGGTATATAGTAGCAATTGTTCAAAATTATAGTATTTCCATTTGGCAACACTAGGAGATATTCACCGACGGGTGCAGCATTAACTTGTGCTCCGTTCCCTACCGTGAGGAACATATCACCTGGTCCAACTATCCTATTTTTTCTCAGTCCTTGCAATAAATTATAGATATGAGATCCTGATCCAGTATCTAGTACCTAGGAGGTAGGACTGACCGAAAAGCAGTTCTCAATTACAAAAACACCTGAAGTAGATGCATCAGTTTGCTTCTTCTTCAATGGGGTCTCCTTGGAATTCAAACTATCCTCTTTCCTCTGCCCATACTTACGATTGCTATCATAAGTTAGAGCCAAACCGACGTTCCCCAGCCCCGAATAAGAATTCGGATCGGTCAAGCGATACATTTTATTATCTTGATTAGGGCGTGAAATGGTTGCTACCTGGAGAGAGAGAAAAGAAACACTCAATGTGCGCTCTTACAAGATTAGATTGGTTATTAATTTATCTAACCAGGATGGCTCCCACTGTTTCCTCGAATTCTTCTTCAAACCTTAAAAGAAGAACTAGTCAGGATTAATCGCATGTCACAATACTTGCTTAACCTTTCATCCAGGCCAGTGTTGGTACTTCGAGGGAGGTTTTCCAACGCTTTCGCGAAGTTCCTTAATTACATAACCTTTTTTTCCTGGAGGCGTAGCCCCGCTAACACCTTTCAAGACACCTACTTAGTTTATAATATTGATTGTTAAGTGAAATAATCTTTCGAGAGTAATCCAACTCATCAATGGGATCAGGATCCAACTATCATTGTGTGATGACCTAGATGGAACCCACTCTAGTCACTACACTCCATAAGGTATGCTAAATCTGCAAGTTTCTTATATATTTGAAACTCCCGATGTGGTTTTTGCCCCTAATGGCTTGATGACCTTGACAATGCCAACATATCATAAGCCGCTAGTCAAGTTTGGCCCGTCATTATCTTGATTAACTTAGACCCACCCGCATATCCCTTGACAATGCCAACATAGCTATGCGTCTGTCCTAAATAATTGGAAATAAAGCTGCAAAAAAGCAATACCCAGTTACCAATCACTACGCCTTGACAATGCCAAAATACGTAGCTCGAATACTAAGCAGTACTTGTAGGAAATAACGGAGGGCTACGGCTGGGTTTTTGATGAAAAACCCATTAACGTAATGAACTTGATATCATTGAAGGAACCTGAGCAATTTTGAAAAAGGAGTGGTTTAAGCTCCGCCTTTTGAAAATTTCTGGTTTTGGAAAAAAACCCGAGTAATCTACAGTACAGATTTTAGCTCAAGAGGTTACTCCCCGCGAAGGGATCTTGGCTCTTGCCTCGTAGAATGAGGTGCTGAATATTCATGACCGAATACCACCATGCAAAGCGAAAGAATATAACTGTAATTTTTCAAAATTTGTTCCAACAACATCTTTTATGTTTCTTTTCTTGCATTAATCAAAATTAATGCGGTCCCATCAGTTTAATCCTATCACACCAGAAAAGAACGAAAATACAATGTACGTATATGCCATCCGCATTCGCCACGGGCCCGTCATCACCAGTTAGGTTACTTAACTAATGACAGAGCGGGGGCTGGACTAGCGCGGGTGCAAAACATATACAACATCTACTAGTATATATATAAATATATATAACATTCGTCCCAGACATAATAATAATCAACATCACAGAATCTTAGCCAACAATACAGAAAGGTGGATAATCTTAGAGCCCCGGGTTTCAATTGAGCCGCAACTAAAACCCGACATTCTCGGTCGTGTTGATAGCCTGTGCAATGAAAACTTGGACCCCTACGAGCGCGACAACTTACCCGCCAATCCCAGAAGTGAGACAGCCCCCTTCAACAAAGTGAATGGGCCATCCAGCACTTCACGGAATCCGGTAACTTAGGCGCCCCTCCGTGAGTCATCCTATACCCCCTACGAGTGGGCGAATAGCCCGCCAATTCTAGAATGAAGCCCCCTCCGTCTCAATGCACCACAGGGTAATCTTAGTACCGAAAATGAAAATAATATGTACAAATGGTGACACCGACCTCAACCTGGTCGTGCCCCAAAATAATATACAACCCGGCAAAGACGGCAGTCCACATGTCGGACGCTCGCCCCACAACAACAAATATACAAATGAATATAAACTGTACCACTAACATTGCACCACTTGCTATCCACCACGACTATCCAACCACAATCACAGCACAAGCACAAAACATCAACGCGAATGCCACGTTCGCAAACCCGTATAAAAGAACATATAGCAATCAGATGAGTTTACCGATCAAATGACATTCACGGTCGCAGATAAAAGTGAATGTACTATAAAGTATTAAGCAGTGTCAAATATAAAACATTCTGTATTTCCCCGCACTGAAAAACAACAGAAAATCAAAATTGGGCAAAAACAAACAACACCAGAAACCCAAACTCCTCGAGATAAGAACCCAGACCAAAACACGACGCAATCCTCCATGAAAAAATCGAGGAGGCCGGTTTTTTGAGGTATGTGGCCGGCCATTTCATGGTGGAATTGAGTCGTTTTTTTCAGTGTTCATCTCACAGTGTAAATATCACTCTGCACTTGTTTAAAATTTTTTTGAAGCCTTTTAAAAATCAACAGAAACTGCAGTTTGAGTTTCAGTGTTACGGACTTGTTTCGGTTTCGTTGTTTTAATATTGTTTAAACTTGCTAGTTTAGGGTTTATGGGCTGGCTCTGATACCATAAAGGGTTACGCTAGCGTCCCGGCCAACTTCCGTGGCCAAATGCGGAACAAAATTTTTATAACGAACATAAACTTGGCGCTACAATAAACCTAAAACCGGATCTTTACCATAAACCTAGTTAGCAAAAGTGGGTTTTATCTACTATGATAGAAAGTATACCCAACGAAAACAAGTCCTTCGGGTCTTTGATCCTCTTCTTAAGCTCCTCGATGGAATTATGGATCGTGCTTGAACTTCGGTCTCCTTGTGTCAACGATGATCCACCCGAGAGCTCCAACCTTGAACTAAACCTCTAACTTGAGGTAACTAGAATACTTAGCTTGCTAATCTAAGTAGACTAGAGTGAGTGTCACGTCCCGCTTCCCAGTATACGGGCAGAGGATGCGACGAGGCCGCTACGTATTTACTGTGAAGTAAATACGCTAAGCGTATCCAAGCAATATAAAAGTAAATGCACAAGAGACAAGATATAATAAAACAACAATTTTATTTATTCACATTCTTTCTGTACAATGCATGGAAATGTAAATACAACTGAAATAAAGCAATGCCTAAACAATGGCATAACAGAAAAGGAAAGGTACTGAAATAAAATTGTACAATGAACTAAAGCTCTGGGTCTTCAACGAAATGGTCCAAGTCTTCAGCGCTGGGCTCGATCTCTGACGTGTCTAGATCACATGACGACATTCAAAGAAGAAAGAAGAGAATATCGTCAGCGAACAGTTCGCTCGGTAAGTCCCAAAGATAAGGGAGAAATAGAATAGACAGAATAAGAAGGTAGCTTTTAAAGTTGTATTGTTATAATGCGGTGTTAACGCTGTTGTTTGTACCTTGGTACAGAAGGATGCCAGTGTATACGAGAGGAGTCTCTATATGCTAGAGACTAGAGCAAACGGAATGTACAAGGAACCATTGGGCCACGGTACAACAGCAACGGAATATAGGTTAGGTGTCTTAATCTTACTGTCTTGTGCCACTTTTAACACCTTCCGTACCAATCTACCCCTTAAACCCTGAGATATCTTGTTTGTATAGTTGTCTTGTATTGTAAACTGCATAGATTGTATAATTGGATGACTTACCGAAACCATGATATCAGTAAATCGATGTAGCTGTAGAATCATGGATGTAACTAAAGAATCATGTAAATGGAAGTGTATCCATGGTTATGTTCATTCAATATAGATTGAATGGATTCATGTTGAATTGTAATATTGTAGATTGCAGATTGTAGATTGTAGATTTTACTTGAATCATATTCAAGTCAGTTTATTAATGAGACTCAGTCTGAGTCAGACAATTAGAAAAGTAAATTGAAGTCCTGATGGTTTTGATGTTATCGGTAACCGCTGCACATGGGCGGCAGGATTTGTGTCTTTTTCAATGACGATTACCGTATTGATAACACCGTTATTAAGTTGTCTACCTTAGATAGGCAAGCACCCACTTCTCCGGCTCGCTGAGGATCAAGAGATTGGTCCCTCTTAAACCTATGTTTACTAGGGTCCTTAGGGTAATTTATAGAACTTGAGGGGGTTTTATGTAAAAATACTTTTGTATAATTTTCAAAATACTCCCCAAGTATTTAGTTATCGTCTTTAGAGTTATCATGAATGTAGATTTTATAATTTTGATATTTCTAGTGAAAATATCCTAAATTCATAATAAAGGGTATTTATTTATAATATTGACTTGTATGGAATTCATGGTATATTAATGTAAAGTGATTCTTGTGATTTTTGAAAAGAGTTGGAATATTTATATTATTTCAAAATAGGTATTTTAATGTTACATATATACATAATTATATAAAAATAATTTTAATATATATTTTATATTTCTAAAATTCTCATTTTCTTAAGATATCGTATTTTAAATCTCTCGAGACCGAATGCTTCCTGCGGAGATCTGCATCTCACACTACTAAGCTCAGGGATGTGCGATAATCTACACCATCCCAGTCGGGTTTCCCAAAATGGGTTGTAGCGGCGCTTTGCAAAGATTTGTGTAAAATACTAATCGTTTAGAAAGCGGTTTTAATAGTAATGGTATTTATTTGAAATGTTTCATTTTCTCCTATTCTATGTTTCGAAAAAGTATTGTGCTATGTTGAATATGAGTGTTGTGAGAAGGTAGGTCATTATCTTGTGATCTACTTAAAAGTATAGCAAGTTTGTGATGTTTAAATGTCGAAAAATGAAACTATATGATATTTTAATGAAAAAGTACGGTAAAATAAAAATAGCAATTTCTTTTGATATGGAACTTGTTCAATATGATTAGTTAGTATTTAATAGTCAACATGTAATAGTTTAACAAGATTTTATTAAAGGAAAAGTGAGATTTTTAGGAAGAACCGAATCGGAAATCGGATTTGCTCCGATTCCGTCGGGTTTTAGAATTTCGTATTTTCAGAAAGAGTAGAGAAGGGGGAAAGTGGGACTTATGGGTTTAGCTTAAAGAGGAGAGGGATAGGGAGTGGACGTAGTTTCTGGTGCGCCGTTTCGTCGCCGGGAACTTCTAGGGTTGTCGCCGGAAAATTCGCCGGAGCTTCGCCTATTTGCTCACTTTAAATGCACACTAAGGTTTCTAGGAATTTCTTGAGAGTTTGCTCAGAATTTTGGGGTGAGGGCGTAGTGTTTAGGGGTTATATTTATAGGGTTAGGCTAGAGTTAGGGTAGATGAAAGGTTAAAATGAAAAAAATGTGATAAATTTAATAAAATGTATTAAAAGTGGAGTAATTGGGATTTTAAAAGAGCTCTGGAAATGGTCTGAGGAAAAATTTTTGCAGGTGTACAGGAGAGACTAAAATACACATTTTTTATGTTGGGGTCGTCGCTGGAATCGGCCGACTCGGCCGCGACTCGGCCGGCGGCCTGAGTCGGCCGGTTCGCCGGCCGAGTTGGCCGATTCCGGCCGAGTTTGGCGGCTGGAATCCTCCCCCGACGGCTGGTCTATCCTCTGGTATAATTACATTTAAGGGTGTAGTAGGGCTTTTGTGAGATATGCACGTGTAAACCATTGGTATTCTAAAGGTTCAAAATAAAACAATATTAAAAAATAATGCGGGGTATGCGATTTGAACTCTGGTGGCTTGGTTCAGCAGTGCAAGGTATTACCAATGAGCCACAAGCTCCTTCTTGCTATTAATTAGCAAAACAAATATTTAACTTGTGCTCAGGAAAAAGTACCCCTTTTTTAAATTTTGAAAAATTTGCAAAGAAAGTTGTACAGGAAATTTGGGGTTGTTACAGTGAGTAGAATGTGATTTGGAGTGGCTTAGCCTCACTAAACCCTTGATTCTCAACTCATGAGACACTAGGGTTTTGAGAGGAAGAAGATGAGAGCAAGCTTAGGAGAGAGAATTTATTTGTGATAATGATAATAAAAATGGAATGGCTAATATATATATCACCATTTGTCATGGCATGAAAATATCTCACCAAAATTTCTAGGTCAAAAATATCTTCACAAAATATCTATGGTCAAAAAATCAACCCAATCAAATGGTCAACCAAGTAGCCATGCCAAATACAATTACCATTTATCAAAAATAACAAAGTCTTTTCTTCTTCTCATATTTGTTTTGACCAAGTCAATGGTCAAAACCCAAATGAGATGGCTCCTTCTTTACCCTCTCTCATCCGTATATACATACCGCATCCGTGTTTCGAAAAACACGAATATAATGAGATGAAGCTAATCCAATAATCAAATATTAGGATCCGGCTTAAACTAAAGCCCACTAGTATTGTCCGCTCGAACACCATACGCGCACAAGTACATGTATGTGATCGAACCCTGTCGTAAAACCATACGACCTCTACTCATTTCACCCGAAGCTGGAAAACCCTCTGTATGGGACTCTAAAGACTCGATAGTACTCTGGCAGTGGGTTTAACCATAAGCACGTCAGCGGCACTAGATGTACGTAACGACTACCCAGGTACCTGTCGAAAAAGAACGCCGATGAGCAAATTCATCCGAACTCCTACTGAGCCTATCCGTGACAATATCTGTACAGTCCGGTCTCTTCGTCAAACAGTATCGCATACCGGGTCTAGAGGGTGGTGAACATCAGACCTTAATAACCTGATAAGTCGTGCTGATGTGGTTCGGGACTAATCCGGAAAACTACTGATCAACCTATCAGTAAATCCCATCTGCCTTGGCCAAGGTCTTATGGTCTTGACCAATCGATCACTGTGCGATATCAACTCCCAATACCAGGAGAGACGAATCCCCAACAATCGCTCACTGCCTCAATGTGGCTCAGGACTGTACCCAACCAAAACCTGTTTACACGACTCAGTAGAGCCGTGGTAGGGTAGTGATCAAAGCTCAGTGGGAACTCACACGAGACAAATGCCGATCTCAGGTCCAAAGACTAACCTGTACACATGTCACCAGAGAACTTCCATCTGACGATAGGTATAGTACCATCTGGAAGTTCTCGGCGAGTCCGTCCAGTGTACTCACACCCAGTGAGCACCTGTATATGATCTTAGGTGCATCAGACCGATGGCTGCGGGACCAATCATCCCGCGACGGGGCTAGAAACGTATACACTAGTCTACTCTGGAGTATCAATGCCCAGTCTCGATACTCACGCGACTAGGGGCCATTTAAGGATGTGCTTATAGACTACTTTGCTCCCATAAGTATGATTGCCATAACAATGCAGGAAGTCAAGCAAGATCCTAGGGGCTTTATCAATATGTAACCGCAATATGTAATAATGAGTATGACATATGCCATGTTAATATAAAGACAAACCATAATAGTTTACTACCGTATCAAGTATTTATCAATATGTGCAAGCTAGATATAACAACAATAGAAATAAATACACATATCCTGAAAAAAAAACAAGTCAAATAATATACTATAAAACTAAGCAAGATTGTCCTGTACATACATATCCCTAGCATCCATATGTATACATATACAATACTGGCCTCTAGGGCATTTTTATCCAACAGATTTAACTCTTGACTTTCTTAGGTTCGAGAGTAATCGGCAACTGCTGCACATGGACGGCAGGATTTGTATCTTTTTCCAAGAAAATTGCCATCGATAACTCCGTTAAGTTGTCTAACTTGTATAGGCAAGCACTCACTTTCTTCGGCTCCCTGGGGCTTAAGAGAATTGATCCCACTTAAACTTATATTAACTAGAGTCCTTAAAATATTGTTTTGTATATCTCAAGAGGGTTTGATGAAAATATTTTAATATAGTTTAAAAATAAAGCTCGAGGGTGATTTATAATATTTAGGGTTTTCATGAGCATACGTTTTAATTATTGGGGTATTTTAGTGATAAATACTTATCATTTAAAAATTTATGGTATTTTATTGAAAACTACCCCTTTTTGGTAACTTGATGATATTTTATTAAAAGTTTAATATTTCATTTTAGAAAATATAGTTTCATAATATATTGAAAATATGGATTTATAATTTTCATATAATTTTAAAATTTTATTTTATTTAGAAAAGCCGCATTTCTTAAAAAACGTATTTTATTTCCTTTCGAGATCGAATACTCCGTGAGGAGTTCTGCATCTCGCTCTACTATTCCAAGAATGTGCGATAATCTACACTATCCATTAGCAGATCCCCTAACGGGGTTGTAGAGGCGTATTGTCACGACCCGAAAGTACGGAACATGACCGGCACTTAGACTACGAACGTCTCAAGGCGTACGTATGCTAAGTAAGCCGAAACCCAGAAATCCAAACCAAGAGAAGTAGTAGAGAATAGGAAGAACCATATCAAATCAACCTGTATGCAACATAATATACAACGCCTAAAGGCGAGGATCACAACAGAAATGGAACTCAACCAGCAAGAAACTCAAGAAATATAACATGCTACTCTATGGTCGAAAGAATAACATTACTGGTCTCTATCTCAAAAAAATACAAGTTTGATTGATGGAACTTCTAGATACAACTGAAATATAATATACAAGGTATAATGATGCGTAAGATACAATAAACCCACCTACTAGCAAGTCACCCGAAAAGAAACCGTGCCCGCAAAGCCGTAATGAAATCCGTACGGCAACACCTGCAAGAAACTGGGGCACAACGGGAGTGAGTTGCCAACTCGTGAGTAGAAAAAGATCTACGAACAGAAAATCGCATGAATAACGCAACCTAGGTCAATGATCATAATATATCCTCAAATATATGAATAACATGCAGCCTATAACAATGGCTAGGGTAATATCTAACCCGAGGGTGATCTCATGTGCCCGTGTCAGTGCCTCAGGTAGCAATATATCATATGAATGAGGTATGAATGCATGAAAACAGAATACATGTAAATGAAGAAACTGTTTTCATAAATTAGTGAGATTTCCTTTGTATTTTTAAAATGAGGTATCATAAATGAAATCAGCATCAACAGTGTCTAGCATCGACACAAAACATAAATCTCAATGTCTCAAAACCTCAGGCTCCGGCCATCCGGACTGGCCTGTATCATCAAATCTCAGTACCTCAATATCTCGAAATCTCAATGTCTCAATCTCAATATCTAAGGCGCCGTCAGTCCAGACCGGCCCCTACCATCCATCTCAAGACCACGACGGTATCCTCCGGATATCCGACGCGTCGGGTAAAATCACCGGTAGGTAGTCTCCCCCTGCCAGGCTCATCGTCATCACCACGAGCTTCTTGCCCCGGGGTACCTTACCGGGTCCACCATGTACCCGAAACGGTTCATCCAACTCCTCGAATCGGGTCTCCAAATCTATCAGCAAACTCATGGTGGACGACTCATACATCATGGGAAAAAACCGCGCTTTTTATTTAAAAAAAGAAAGAAGAAGTTTGTATATGTTTTGCGGTTTTCCCCAAATCCAGAAAATCTCATGGAAATCCAAATCCAAAACCTCAATAGCACGTAAAAAGTGAATATATGCATGAGAATACATGAATGCGGCATAACAATGAATAACAGTATGCATGAGGTAGCAGGTAATAACTATAATGTCTAAACTAACATATAAGGCAAGTACACTAATATCATGTCTAAACTATTAGCTAACAGGCTATGTCAAGCAATAATATTTTCTAAGGTGTACGTGACATGGCAATTACCGATGAAGATGTGTGTGAGCCGGCAAGTAAGTGTACGTGGTACATACGCATCATCGGTAATGGTGCTGGTGTCCTAACCACAAGATATCAACAGTAGAATATGAAGCATAATATAAGCATGTGATGCGGAGCAAACAACAATAATGAGCGGGAGCTGAATACTAGACGCAACGATAATTAATCTGTTTTAACCTAGTATAAGTCCTACAATGGTGCCTTTTGAAATAACACGAATCGTGGGGTTTTGAAAATAGGGGCTACGGTGTTTTTAAGAAAAGATACGTTTTTTTGAAATATCCGTAGGATCCCTTAGGCTGTCTTTAAAAATACGCACGATTCGTAAGCTTTGAAATAGGTAGGAACCGAATCTAATCTAACAACTAACTAAACTAAAGGGCTACGCTACAAGCTAGACTACAGGTAAGGAAACCGCCTAACATCTGAGTCGATACATATACATACCTGTATATATATTAGTCGGTGATCCCGCCTCAATAATATCGTATCCGATACCATATCTATAATCAGACATCCCAAGTCAAGAGTGCGGATCAATCATCAAGATATAGCTCGTACGTAAATCAGTCGTACGGCATCCCCAAATCTGGGTACGGGTCAATATCATATTCCTCACACTATTCCTCTGGTATCCTCTTTATCCAAGATCATAGTCTAGGGTACTGACCTATGTCTAGTACAATACAATATCCTCAATATACTCATGATCTGACTACTGATCGACAATCTCGTACAAACCGATATCGTCAGCACATATCATCATCAAGGGGTATACATCGCCCGATACGGTCAAATATCAATATCCTAGCATATTATGCCTCATATCACGATCACATGTCGACCATTTATTTATTACACTATCCACCCGTATCGCCGCCGCAAGATCCGCTATAACACCAGGACGTACCTTAAGTACGAATCCTGCCATATCACCGAGATCACAACCACAAACAAATCTCATCGACTCAGCTCAATCCCAAGTATCATCCTCAATCCGTATATGAACACATAGTCCCATACCCATGTGAACCCATAACTATAAAGAATCCCATGAGCACATATCAATAGGAATGTATGCAAGTATGTATGTGTGTGTAACACTACCCTAGGGTTCGCAACACTAAAGTAATCCAACACACCAATATCCATCCTAAGCATCGTTATTAATCACAAATAACATATAATAATTGTTGGTGTGTATACGCATCTGTATACACCACCACGGACTGCGGGGGTGCTATACGCCATCCACCCGACTTCTCCCCGTAGATATAAATCTACTCACCTGGTCCTCGCTAGCCGGTGCCGACGTCGCCACGCGCTTGCTTGTCGCCTCGAAGTCCACATGGGGGTACCTACATATCATAACGCACCATATCGCATTAAAACTAAATTCGAAATCGAAACGGCATACGAAAATCAAATCGGCACGCGTATCACGCATAGGTCCAAACCTATCGCCTACGCATGCAAGAATAGTAAAACCAACCCTCGATGTCGATGTACAAACGTCAAACCATCGAGAAAAATTCAATCACACTCATTTGCACATTCACGAACACAAATTTTAATATAAACTAGGTTAAAACTCACAAAAACCCCAATTTCACTTAAAAGGTCATTTTTCCGAAAATCTAGCAAGCACATTTCGCCGTTTTTGTACAAAACATGATATTTAAATGAATGTAGCGGCCAATATATTTATTAAATATCTTAAATAAGTCATATAAACAATTTCCGAAATTTAATCTCATTAAATTCCAAAAACCCTAATATTCTAGTTTACAAAAATACCCTTTTTAACAATTTCAAAGCAAAAATGCACAAACTACAATCTAGCTTAGATTTGCATGATCTAAAGCATTAAACCACACTTAATAAAGTTAATGAAGTCATGAAAAACCTAAACACATTTTTAACCTCACATATAATGCATTTTATAAAACCCTAGTTTACACAAAAGCTTAATTTGGACATTTTACATGTTACAATTGGCAATAAGTAACAAATTTAAGTTGCATAGCTTAAGATGCAAAAAAAGAACATCACGCAACCATGAACACATGATCACAACCTAACTTGATCTCAAACTCTTCCATTACAAACTAAATCCCAATTAGAATCACATTTAAACTTAATAGACCTTGATGAAAGAAACTATCCAACAATTTAAATTTGGCTTGGGATTTATACCTCACAAAATCAAGAGACCAAGGTTGAAATCTAGCCTCCCAAAATGGCCTCCAAGCTCCTAGATCCATGCTTGCTTGGACAAGAAATAATGGGTAAGGGTTCGATTTGGAAAAAGCTTTGAAATTGTAAGGATTTTGAAGCTTTTTTGTGGATTTTTGAAGCAAAATAGTGTGGATTTTGGGGGGGGGGGAAGGGCTGCTGCTGTGGGGAGAAGGATTCGGCCATAAATGGGAGTGAGGAGAGAGAGGGAGGTAGAGAAAATGGGGGGGGGACAAAGTCAAGGTCAAAGCAAGTCAAAAGTCTAACTACTTTATCCATTTTCTATTCTTTTCTTTCATTTCCTTTCATTTGAAAATCAAGTGGGGAAAAAATAGGGTGGGTGCTGAATTCAGCCATGGGGAGGAGTAAGTGGGGGTGTGTGGGTGTGGGCACGGGTGTGGGGTGATGAAAAATGATAAATACAATACCCCAAATATCCATTTACGCTAAAAAAAGCCTTTTTTCTTCAATAATTTCTAAACCATTTTGGCAAATGATTTCGTTCCAAAAACCACATGATAAATTTTTATTTAATGTTTTATGATGCACAAAATTTGTTTCAACTCATTCCAATTTGTAATTTTCCCTAATTAAATGTATTAGTGACGGCTTAAAATAATATTTTTTCAGAAAATTTGAAATTTCACCAGCGGCTCAATAAACACTAAATAATAGCAATTACATAGCTAGAATATGTATATTTAATTTTTATAATAAGATATTTGTATTTTGACTTTTTACCGAAAACCCCCTTATTTTACCGATTTTTCGAAATTTCACCGAAACGATTTTCAAAACGTTACAATCTTCCCCCCTTAAAGAAATTCGGTCCCCGAATTTAAATTCAAACTCTCCCAAATACTAAAACATCTAAGAAAAACCATCAAGTCATCGAGGCTCCGAAATTGTAACTACATAAAACAAATCGTAGCGCAGCGCATGCGCTTGAAAAATAAGCATATAACTCAAATCGAAACTCCGTCAAGCATCCCGCAATCATCGGAGTCATGGAGAAGACATCAATGCCAAATCCAAATCAAAACCAATATGCCATAACTCGAAACTATACATGTAAATATCGAATCTATATATGTAAGTATCTGAAGGAAATGCATGCCAAATCTCTTTAAGTCGCTGTGCACGCGTATAACACTGCACAGTGGCGGACGTCTATCATAAGGAAATAACTATATACATATATACCTTTGTTTGAAATGTACGTTCCGCCGTTTTGGAAACAATTTAGAAGGGTCTCCTTGTTTTAAACATTTCGTGTCATATCAGACATGTAGGTAAATACTGAGGCTATAGCTCGCTTTTTGGAAATCCCCTCAATAACTATCAATGAATGCAAAATATATTCAGGTACTGTCCTCTGACTAGTCCTGCTCAGTACGAAAACACATAGCAATATCATAAAAACGTACTGCTCTATAAGAAATCAATCCCAAAATATGCACATGAATACTACGTGCGTCTGGTGCACACGAAAATCAAAATCCATGAATGTGCCATACATGCGCACAGAAACAACATCTAAGTGCATCGGGTGTGCACGAAACATCTGTCGTAGGCAACATGTGTGCCTGACAGCAAAATCAGGTGCATCTGACATACACGAAAAAAATTCTCGATTTAGTGCATCTGGTACGCACCAAAATCACCCTTCAAAACATGCGCCCAACATGCGTGAAAATCCAAATCATGTGCATCCATCGTGCACGAAATCATGAAATCCAATATCAAGCGTCGAACATGCGCAAAATCCAATCAGGTGCATAAAGTGCACAAAAAAAATATCGAGTATCACAATCGAAATCGAAGTCCAGTGCATCTAAGTGCACAAAAGGCGTATCACTGCACTGCAAGCATATAATAACTATACAGAGTGCAGGAACCAAATCGTGTGCATGCATACGCACAAAACCAACTCAACTGTTTAAAACCGTAAAATCACAAATATGTGAAACTAAAGCACGAAAACGATATCAAGTGCAACACTGTGCAAAGATCGTAAATCCTCAATCATCAAAATCAAATCATACGAATAAATCACCCAAAACATCATAATCAATAATGGCGGAACAGTACCGCTCAAGTGCATTCTCTAAGAATCTCGGCCAACTGTCGCGGTCACTAGTGGGACGTCTCGTCGATGATCATGAACTCTGTCCTGCTGGTGTGCGTAACCATGACCACTCCTGGGTCAAGGTCTTCACTGTGAATTAACAATCTCACAATCCATCGGCTCATCGGCCCTGTCAAGGCAGCATATCACTGGCGTCGGCCTCTGGCTCTCTGAATGCACGTGACACATCTGATCCTGGGTGCAAGTATCATCGCAGCAGTATCCTGGAAGGAATCCTGCTCACGGTCTCTTCCATGTCTCGTCTCTGCCAACTGTCCGGAAGTCATTGTCCTTTCCTATATCTGCATCTTGCTCTGGAACGACTGCATACTCATCGCGACTTCTTCTGGAAGGTAAGTCCAAGTACCATGCCTCGGCATGCACATCGCCTCTCTGATGTCGGCGGAGTGGAACGTCATCTCATCTAGATCTGGTGCGAACCTCTTATTCCACTTTTCTCTAATGTCGTCTGCTTTGGACTCGTCTCGTCGCGGCTGCATGGACTGAGCTCCAACGGCTATCCTCGTATCTGGAGTCTCCCAAGAATGCATCTAACCACCTAGCATCCGAATTAAGTCGAGCCATCAGATCGAGTCGTCAAAACCTCACAATCCCCCAAGAGCTCAACCTCTTGGGCACAGTTTAATAGTATCGAGTACATACCACAGTCTCGGTGGTCCAGCCGTAGAAGGGCAAACCCAAGCCTCACTAATGGCGCCGTAGAACTGCCGCAAACCCGAAGGTTCAAAGGCTTTCACACGGTCATTAAGTCGAGTTAGGGTTTCATTCTTCTAGAGGGACCATAGAATTGCCTGCATGTCTTTCCGACTACTTTAAACTTGGAATAATAGGTTTCTGACATTCGATCGTCTCTGTCGACTCCCAACGTCTCCACGTGAAGTCGTCTCTAACTGGAATCCATCTATCTGATGACCTCGCATCGGATTAGGCGAACGATCCACATGTCCTAGTCATTCATCCACGATGACTAGCGACCTTCTATCATCTCTTAGTACAACTCGTTCTCCACTAACTCCAGCATCTGGGGCAATACCTCGTCGTTCGCAGCAATAACTAGCTCGCTCGTCTGCACGCCGAACAGTGCCTCGATCATCATGAATAAGCAACACACCAACGGTCATCAAGATCTGGCTGGCCTTTGTCATTAGCTCAATCCTCTAATGTCGATCAGCACATCCGAGTAACCTCATAAAGGCGATCCGCCAAACGCTCGTGGCGCGGAAACACAGTCAAAAGTCACCTCTCTATAATCGGGTGTCGCCGGAATTATGCCCTGGTCAGTCCTCGTTCGTGCCGAGCTCGTGCTGACCGCAACTCTATCCGTAGCTCTCCCTGCCCGTAATCGTGGTAGCAAAACCAAACTGGTACCGATGAGGCTAGATCAGGAAGGAATATAATACTGAACAAGGAAATGTACATCCTAAGGCTTCTTAAGTAGAGTGGCGTGTCGTAAATATGCCGCGGAACATACCAACGGTACGTCACTCTACTTTAGTCACCGATTCCATCAACCAAGGGTCATCCTACGCTCCGAAGGTAAAACCTAACGCTCTGATACCAACTTTGTCACGACCCGAAAGTACGGAACATGACCGGCACTTAGACTACGAACGTCTCAAGGCATACGTATGCTAAGTAAGCCGAAACCCAGAAATCCAAACCAAGAGAAGTAGTAGAGAATAGGAAGAATCATATCAAATCAACCTGTATGCAACATAATATACAACGCCTAAAGGCGAGGATCACAACAGAAATGGAACTCAACCAGCAAGAAACTCAAGAAATATAACATGCTACTCTATGGTCGAAAGAATAACATTACTGGTCTCTATCTCAAAAAAATACAAGTTTGGTTGATGGAACTTCTAGATACAACTGAAATATAATATACAAGGTATAATGATGGGTAAGATACAATAAACCCACCTACTAGCAAGTCACCCGAAAAGAAACCGTGCCCGCAAAGCCGTAATGAAATCCGTACGGCAACACCTGCAAGAAACTGGGGCACAACGGGAGTGAGTTGCCAACTCGTGAGTAGAAAAAGATCTACGAACAGAAAATCGCATGAATAACGCAACCTAGGTCAATGATCATAATATATCCTCAAATATATGAATAACATGCAGCCTATAACAATGGCTAGGGTAATATCTAACCCGAGGGTGATCTCATGTGCCCGTGTCAGTGCCTCAGGTAGCAATATATCATATGAATGAGGTATGAATGCATGAAAACAGAATACATGTAAATGAAGAAACTGTTTTCATAAATTAGTGAGATTTCCTTTGTATTTTTAAAATGAGGTATCATAAATGAAATCAGCATCAACAGTGTCTAGCATCGACACAAAACATAAATCTCAATGTCTCAAAACCTCAGGCTCCGGCCATCCGGACTGGCCTGTATCATCAAATCTCAGTACCTCAATATCTCGAAATCTCAATGTCTCAATCTCAATATCTAAGGCGCCGTCAGTCCAGACCGGCCCCTACCATCCATCTCAAGACCACGACGGTATCCTCCGGATATCCGACGCGTCGGGTAAAATCACCGGTAGGTAGTCTCCCCCTGCCAGGCTCATCGTTATCACCACGAGCTTCTTGCCCCGGGGTACCTTACCGGGTCCACCATGTACCCGAAACGGTTCATCCAACTCCTCGAATCGGGTCTCCAAATCTATCAGCAAACTCATGGTGGACGACTCATACATCATGGGAAAAAACCGCGCTTTTTATTTAAAAAAAGAAAGAAGAAGTTTGTATATGTTTTGCGGTTTTCCCCAAATCCAGAAAATCTCATGGAAATCCAAATCCAAAACCTCAATAGCACGTAAAAAGTGAATATATGCATGAGAATACATGAATGCGGCATAACAATGAATAACAGTATGCATGAGGTAGCAGGTAATAACTATAATGTCTAAACTAACATATAAGGCAAGTACACTAATATCATGTCTAAACTATTAGCTAACAGGCTATGTCAAGCAATAATATTTTCTAAGGTGTACGTGACATGGCAATTACCGATGAAGATGTGTGTGAGCCGGCAAGTAAGTGTACGTGGTACATACGCATCATCGGTAATGGTGCTGGTGTCCTAACCACAAGATATCAACAGTAGAATATGAAGCATAATATAAGCATGTGATGCGGAGCAAACAACAATAATGAGCGGGAGCTGAATACTAGACGCAACGATAATTAATCTGTTTTAACCTAGTATAAGTCCTACAATGGTGCCTTTTGAAATAACACGAATCGTGGGGTTTTGAAAATAGGGGCTACGGTGTTTTTAAGAAAAGATACGTTTTTTTGAAATATCCGTAGGATCCCTTAGGCTGTCTTTAAAAATACGCACGATTCGTAAGCTTTGAAATAGGTAGGAACCGAATCTAATCTAACAACTAACTAAACTAAAGGGCTACGCTACAAGCTAGACTACAGGTAAGGAAACCGCCTAACATCTGAGTCGATACATATACATACCTGTATATATATTAGTCGGTGATCCCGCCTCAATAATATCGTATCCGATACCATATCTATAATCAGACATCCCAAGTCAAGAGTGCGGATCAATCATCAAGATATAGCTCGTACGTAAATCAGTCGTACGGCATCCCCAAATCTGGGTACGGGTCAATATCATATTCCTCACACTATTCCTCTGGTATCCTCTTTATCCAAGATCATAGTCTAGGGTACTGACCTATGTCTAGTACAATACAATATCCTCAATATACTCATGATCTGACTACTGATCGACAATCTCGTACAAACCGATATCGTCAGCACATATCATCATCAAGGGGTATACATCGCCCGATACGGTCAAATATCAATATCCTAGCATATTATGCCTCATATCACGATCACATGTCGACCATTTATTTATTACACTATCCACCCGTATCGCCGCCGCAAGATCCGCTATAACACCAGGACGTACCTTAAGTACGAATCCTGCCATATCACCGAGATCACAACCACAAACAAATCTCATCGACTCAGCTCAATCCCAAGTATCATCCTCAATCCGTATATGAACACATAGTCCCATACCCATGTGAACCCATAACTATAAAGAATCCCATGAGCACATATCAATAGGAATGTATGCAAGTATGTATGTGTGTGTAACACTACCCTAGGGTTCGCAACACTAAAGTAATCCAACACACCAATATCCATCCTAAGCATCGTTATTAATCACAAATAACATATAATAATTGTTGGTGTGTATACGCATCTGTATACACCACCACGGACTGCGGGGGTGCTATACGCCATCCACCCGACTTCTCCCCGTAGATATAAATCTACTCACCTGGTCCTCGCTAGCCGGTGCCGACGTCGCCACGCGCTTGCTTGTCGCCTCGAAGTCCACATGGGGGTACCTACATATCATAACGCACCATATCGCATTAAAACTAAATTCGAAATCGAAACGGCATACGAAAATCAAATCGGCACGCGTATCACGCATAGGTCCAAACTTATCGCCTACGCATGCAAGAATAGTAAAACCAACCCTCGATGTCGATGTACAAACGTCAAACCATCGAGAAAAATTCAATCACACTCATTTGCACATTCACGAACACAAATTTTAATATAAACTAGGTTAAAACTCACAAAAACCCCAATTTCACTTAAAAGGTCATTTTTCCGAAAATCTAGCAAGCACATTTCGCCGTTTTTGTACAAAACATGATATTTAAATGAATGTAGCGGCCAATATATTTATTAAATATCTTAAATAAGTCATATAAACAATTTCCGAAATTTAATCTCATTAAATTCCAAAAACCCTAATATTCTAGTTTACAAAAATACCCTTTTTAACAATTTCAAAGCAAAAATGCACAAACTACAATCTAGCTTAGATTTGCATGATCTAAAGCATTAAACCACACTTAATAAAGTTAATGAAGTCATGAAAAACCTAAACACATTTTTAACCTCACATATAATGCATTTTATAAAACCCTAGTTTACACAAAAGCTTAATTTGGACATTTTACATGTTACAATTGGCAATAAGTAACAAATTTAAGTTGCATAGCTTAAGATGCAAAAAAAGAACATCACGCAACCATGAACACATGATCACAACCTAACTTGATCTCAAACTCTTCCATTACAAACTAAATCCCAATTAGAATCACATTTAAACTTAATAGACCTTGATGAAAGAAACTATCCAACAATTTAAATTTGGCTTGGGATTTATACCTCACAAAATCAAGAGACCAAGCTTGAAATCTAGCCTCCCAAAATGGCCTCCAAGCTCCTAGATCCATGCTTGCTTGGACAAGAAATAATGGGTAAGGGTTCGATTTGGAAAAAGCTTTGAAATTGTAAGGATTTTGAAGCTTTTTTGTGGATTTTTGAAGCAAAATAGTGTGGATTTTGGGGGGGGAAGGGCTGCTGCTGTGGGGAGAAGGATTCGGCCATAAATGGGAGTGAGGAGAGAGAGGGAGGTAGAGAAAATGGGGGGGGGGGGGACAAAGTCAAGGTCAAAGCAAGTCAAAAGTCTAACTACTTTATCCATTTTCTATTCTTTTCTTTCATTTCCTTTCATTTGAAAATCAAGTGGGGAAAAAATAGGGTGGGTGCTGAATTCAGCCATGGGGAGGAGTAAGTGGGGGTGTGTGGGTGTGGGCACGGGTGTGGGGTGATGAAAAATGATAAATACAATACCCCAAACATCCATTTACGCTAAAAAAAAGCCTTTTTTCTTCAATAATTTCTAAACCATTTTGGCAAATGATTTCGTTCCAAAAACCACATAATAAATTTTTATTTAATGTTTTATGATGCACAAAATTTGTTTCAACTCATTCCAATTTGTAATTTTCCCTAATTAAATGTATTAGTGACGGCTTAAAATAATATTTTTTCAGAAAATTTGAAATTTCACCAGCGGCTCAATAAACACCAAATAATAGCAATTACATAGCTAGAATATGTATATTTAATTTTTATAATAAGATATTTGTATTTTGACTTTTTACCGAAAACCCCATAATTTTACCGATTTTTCGAAATTTCACCGAAACGATTTTCAATCATAAAGTGACCGGCTAATTACTGTACCAATCTCAGCACCGGACATCATAAAGTGACCGGCTACAAACCCTAAAAATTCGGCCTGCTCGGCCATCTGGTGAGGAAATGTGCTCGTCTCATCAGGGTGGTCTACTATGGTCCCAATTAGGTCTCTTGAGTTGCTTAACTCAGAAATTCCCCGGGTCATCCCAGATTCCCTGTAGTCCCCAATTTGTACACAAAACCGACATGGAACTAATTTAAGTTCGTATTTAAGGTTCTATGCTATGGTCTAGGTCAAGAATCGCCTCTAAAGTCATGTTAACAGCCACTACTCATCATCAATTCCACACAATTACCCAAACCCTTCTCTAGAATTTTCCACGTTCACAAATCCACCACTAAACAAATTCTAAACTAAACTAAAATACAAATAAACTCAAACTAAACTAAATGGGAGAAGCTATACCTCATTTGGGCAACTCAAGAAAACCCTAGCTTCCCTATGTCATCAAAATCCCATTTTACTTGGTCCATTGTGTAGAGCATGAAGAGGTGATCATTTTTTGTGAAAGGAGTATAGGGTTTTGACAAGGTTTTTGAGATTGATCTTAGGTTTGAAGGTGGAGGGAAGTGAGGAAGAAGAAGGAGAAGAAAATGTTGGGGGGAAATTGAATGAGGTAGCCCCCCTCTCTCTCACACTTATTCTCACACACTCTCTCTCCAATCATTCTAAACTTTTACCCTTTTCTCTTTTTCTTTTCTTTTTAAAACCCAACCACATAATACCCCAAAACAACACAATAAACAACATGTAATCAAAATGCAACATGACATGGTGTACTAGCCATGGAAAACTGTAGAAACACGGATTTGGCCTAATCGCGATTAGCAGTGCCCTAATCGGGATTTTATCCAAACTGCATATAATTAAATATAAAAATGCCAAATCCAATAAATATAATTTTAAATGAATAAATCATTTTAATCTCCATTTATTTCATAAATATTGGTATATATTTATACCCTTTTTCGAAAATCCCAATTTTGCAAATCAGGCAGTTTTCGGGAAATATATTATTTTAATATTAAATCCCAAAAATAATATTTTATATTTTCTGAAATGTTACAGCGTGTGGGGTAGGTCGTTACCCCGTGAAGTTTTCCTAAAGGTATTGTTTTAACCAATATTGAAAAGAGGTGATAATAAAGTTTAAGGTATTTTAATGAAAAAGTTTGTTTATGTTTGTTTGTCATGAAAATTTCGGTTAAACTTGAAGCTAAAGGATTGTAATCGAAGCTACAAGTAAGGTGGTAAAATTAGCTTGACCAAAGTGTAAAGGAAAATGGAGTTCTAGGTTGAAAAAGAAAGGTATCGAAGATAACTCCACTTTACCGATATGTTTTAGGAGATGAATTGCGATGAAAAGAAAGAGAGTTGGGAGTGGCTTACAGCTTGGTAATACTGAGAAAATGGTAAGGAAGAAGAAGGGGCTTCGTGGCATCGCGGGAGCTCTGGAAACGGCTTCGATTTTCGACGGAATGAGCTTGTTTGCTAACTCTACTTGATTCCACTTGCACTTAGAAACTTTTTGAGAGATTTTTTGCTAGAATTTCAGAATGGTGAAGAGCTAAAGTATGGGGTGGTATTTATAGTGAAGAATTAAGATTTGAGAATTAAAATTTTGGATTAAAAAGCATTAAAAAGATATTAAATGGTGAAATGAAGGGCCTCTGTTTGATTGCAGGGAAATCAAACAGTGCAGAGAAGTTAAGGAGAGTCGAAAGGGTGTGTGTGCAAAGCACGGAGGCAAACGTGGCTCATCTGACTGTCGGCGTCGGCCCATTGATGGGTTTGGACGGTCGGATTTGAGGCAATTGCCTTGAGATTCGTGCTACGTGTGTTTTTATGTGTACACCTCATTACGTCTGTTTGATTTTTCTTCAACTTTTCATTTTTCCCGTGGTAACTCTTGGGCATCCAAAAATTAAAAAGAAAAATCAGAAAAAAAATAATTGTGTCTGATGAGAATCGAACACACAGGCTACATCACAGCAGTGTAAAGACTTTACCATTGAGCTACAAGTTGTTTCTTGTTTTTATTTAACCAAAACAACTTTTAACTCTTACACAGGCTGTAATACTCTTTTCTGTACAATAACAAGAAAATTTCTGTACAGTGATTTCAAAGTCGTTACATTCTACCCTCCTTATAAAAATTTCGTCCTTGAAATTTACAATTATATAGGGACTAATTTTCAAATAGGTATGGGTATCGTGTACGCATATCCTCTTCTCTTTCCCAAATTGATTCTCCTGGCGAATCCTTTCTTCACATCACTCGGACCAAGTTTACTTTTTTGTTCTGCAATGTCTTCATCTTTCAGTCCAGGATCTCAACTGGTTGTTGCTTGCAGGTTAAGTCAGTTTGTACTGTGCGCTCTGAGTCATCAAGTATGTGGAAGAGGTCGCTCACATATCGTCGTAGCTGGGATATATGGAACACGTTGTGCACTCCTTCTAATGAGGATGATAGTGTTAAACGGTATGCCACTTCTCCAACTCGTTCGAGTATATCGAATGATCCTATGTATCTTGGACTGAGTTTACCGCTATTTCCAAAATGGATCACTCCTCTGTTTGGAGAGATCTTCAGGAATACATGGTCTCCAGGTTGGAACTCCAGATATCGACACTTTACATCTGCCCAATGTTTCTGACGGTCTTGGGCTATTCGCATCCTTTCTCTGATCGTGCGAACTACGTCCTCAGTTGCCACGATCATCTCTGGTCCAAAGAGTTCACGATCTCCAATGTCGTCCCAACTTAGAGGTGAACGACACTTCCATCCGTAGAGTGCTGCGAATGGTGCCATCCCAATACTTGCCTGATAGCTGTTGTTGTATAAAAACTCTACAAGGTGTAAGTGATTTTCCCATGAACCTCCGAAGTCTAACATACAGGCTCTTAGCATGTCTTCCAGAATCTGAATTGTTCGCTCGGACCATCCGTCCGTTTGTGGATGATACGTCGTGCTGAAATTCAGACTCGTTCCCAGGCTAGCTTGCAGACTCTGCCAAAATTATGATTGGAATCTTGTATCACGATCGGAGACGATACAAACAGGTACTCTATGTAATCTCACGATCTCCTACTTGAGTTCATGGGTATCAAATATGGTACATCTTGAAGGTTTAAATCTTACTTTAAATTTATGCTCACCTCCATGTACTTCTTTGCAAACGTCTTGGTTGATTGACTAACTCGAAATGGAATAAAGTGAGCTGACTTGGTGAGTCAGTTCATAATAACCCAAATTGCGTGTTACCCTTCGTGCTGCGAGGGAGGTGATTAGTTGAAAATATTGCATATTGGAATGATTATTTTCCCCATTATTGTTAAGTGCTTAAAGGTATTTATTGTAAATATAGAACATATGTGGGTTTATCTGTAAAATATTTATTATGATATGTTTTTGCATTATATTTAACATAATGAGGGAAAATACATGCATATAATATTTATATAAAATATTAGTAATTAAAATATGCATATCATATCAAATAATTCTAATCAATATTCTTATCATATAAAATGGTTAGGATAATATCTCAAAAATACCAGATATTACTAACACTATGATTTGATATATTGTGCAGATATTAGCTCAGGTCTAGAATCAAGGAGATCCGAGATGTCGGAATCAAATCTGCCGAAATATTAGCAAATCATAAGATCTAGCAAGGATAGAGACTCAGAATAAAATTTGAAGAATATAGACATCTAAGTGATCTCCACATGTCAACACCAGAGACCACAAGAAATCCTAAGCCATGATTCCACTAAACCGCCGCAGTTTAGCGGCCAAATACCTATATTCGCGGTGGATCCACGGCCCTTTTATAGCCGTAGGATTTGAGATTTGGTGTATGAGATCGTATTAGTATATCCTAGCATCTGAAAACTTGGGTTCCTAGTCTCCATGACTATTTAAAGGACCGAGAGCTTCACATGAAAAATCAAACCGAAGTGATCAAGAGGTCCATAGCGATCCACGCATCCAGGTGATCATCAGCGAGTCATCTACCTCCAATGAGAGAGAGAGAGAGAGCGAGATCAAAAAATAGGGTTCTTTGTAATCTACTTTGTACGGAGAGTTATATGCAATAATTGATTAATAAAGGTAGTCTTTTTATTAGTCTTTTCTCATTTACTTTCTGCATTTAATTTCTGCATCTTAACCATGTTTTCTTCTTCATCTTTTCTTCTATCTCAAACTATGAGTGAGTAATTCCTAGCTTCCTAGGGTTTGTAGGTTAGGGTAGATCAATGGATGATAAAATTATTTAACTCCTTTTATACATTTTAAAATCTATAAACTTTAGCAAAATATATGTTAACATCCTAATCGGGCGCACTACCAATTTATTGCTAGTCATGACTACAATTCGAGATTAGATTAACATTTGTTTTGTTAAAGGCTGGACATGAATAGAGATTAATGTAAGGTCAAGGGTTGATAGTGGGGAAACCCTAGTTTCTTCCAAAAGAACCCTAATCCATATACATCACTATCGATCTAATTTTAAACTATTAAAACATAAAAATAGTCATTTTTAATTAGTCATCCATTACTATTAAGTCATATGAACCCTACAATCTTATTCTTTATAAATTCTACATCCGTATCAAAATAGATCTATAACCAATCAACTCATCCTTCTTCCATCAACTCGTCTAAAGCAAGAAAAAGATCCACGTTTCCCTGTAGACGACCCATACTCATCGCGGCTAGCTACTCACGACATCGTCCTGATTGTGGTTACTTTATACTTTACGAAACACTACTCTTTTTTAAAAAGAGACCAATCAAATGGCGCCGTTGTCGAGGAGGCGGTCGTAATTTTTTTCTTGTTATTCGGGTTGAATTCTTCTAAAATCCAGTAACATATTATAAAAGAGAACCAAAACTGCATATTGTGTATTTAACGATTAGTGTGCAAATTTTGTAAGGGAATCTGGAGTCACTGGAGCAAGAAAATAGAGATTCAGAGACTTTCAACGAGGACTAGAGGAGAATTAGAGGGAACTGAAGAAAAATCAGTAGACGAACGCACCATAGTGCGGTGGAACCGTAGCATAAGCATGCTTTTTACGGAAGATGTAAGTCTATGTAACCCACCCCGGTACTTACGGGGAGGCGGAAAGAGTGAAAAAATGGATTTTTATCACAAGAAAATATAGACTAACCATGAAGGATCTTTGCTAAACAAAAACTAAAAAACTAACTACAAGTTCTAGCTACTAGGTAAGATGGTTATACTTAGTTCTTGAACTCGTTCTCTTCTTGTTGTGGTCCTCTTTGTTGCTATCTCCTTGGAGTAGTGTAGACGGCTCCTCCTCCTCGTCTTCTCTTTGCCGAAGAAAGATCCACCCGAAGGCCTCTACCTTGAGCTCCTACCTCAACCAAGAAGTAACTAGAGTGCTTGGCTTGCTAGGCTAAGAACCCTAGAATGAGTTGAGAGGTGTTTTGATGGTTTTATCTCACAAAGCTTGGATTTTCAACACATGAAACACTTAAGCTTTTGAGAGAGAGGAAGAGAGAGAGCAATGCAAGAGAGAGAGTGAGAAAGAGAGAATGAGAGAATAAAAATCCCAACCTTGCTCTCATATGAGAGAATATGAGAATAATAATAATAATTAGGAAAATTGTGATGATTAGTTGATTTGACCATTATCATTTCACATTAAATGCTAATGCAAGCTTTAAGAAGCATCTTTGCAAAAGAAATCATCATGGTCAACAAAAGTCAACAAGTCAAATGGTCAACCGAACCCTAACCATGGCACAATTATCCTTAATTAATATTATTAATCATATTTCTCATTCTCACTAGGGTTTAGAAAAAGTCAACGGTCAAAAACCCTAATGAGGTTCCTCTGCCTTTGTCAACTGTGCATACACACCCACATCCGTGTTCCGAAGAACATGAATACAATGAGACAAAACCAATCCCAAAACAAATACTAGGATCTTGTTTAAACCAAAGCCCGCTAGTAATAACTATCCAGACACCAAACGTGCACAAGTGCGCGTATATGAACGAACCCCATCGCAAAACCATGCGACCTCTACTCTATTTTGCCCAAAGGTGAACAACCCTCTGTGTGGGACTCTAAAGACTCGAAACTACGCTGGCAGTGGGTTTAACCATAGGCCGCAAGTGGTACTAGCTGTACGTAACGGTTCCCAGGTAGATGCCGATAAGAAGACCGATGAGGTGAACCCATCCGAACTCCTATTGAGCCTGAATGTGACAATCTCCGTACAGTCCGGTCTATTCTTCTGAGAGTATCGCATGTCGGGCCTAGGGGGCGGTAAACGCCAGTCCCCTAATAGCGGTACAAGTCGTGTCGGAGTGTACCCCAGAACACCCTGAGAAACTACTGGAAACACTTCGAGCAAATCTCGCTTGCCCTGGCCAGGGACTTTGTGTAATGGCTCTCCTAGACACAGTGCGATATCAACTCCTAATACCGGGAGAGACGAATCCTGTCTAACCATCACTGCCTCCAAGTGCTTCGGGATTGCACCCAACTACTACCTGTTTGCACGACTCATTTGAGCCTTGGTAGGGTAGTAATCTAAGAATAGTGGGAACACACTCGAGGCGAAGTGACAGTGTCAAGTCAACGGACTAAGTTGTACTCATGTCACATGGGAACTGATAACCGACGATAGGTATAATGCCAACCAACAGTTCCCAGCGAGTCCTGTCCAGTGTACTCGTAACCTAACGAGCACCCACATACTATCTCCAGTATGACGTACTAATGGCTGTGGGACAGACCATATCCCTTGCTGGGATGAGAAGCGCATAAGCTAGTCTACTCCGGAGTATCGATGCCCCGTCTCGATAATCTTATGACTAGGGACTTGTATAAGGATGTGCTTGTAGATTACCCAGCCCCCACTAGTGTGACTGCCATCACAACGCTGGTAATCAAGCAAAGATCCCAAGGGCTCCACTAATATGTATAAGCGATATGCTAAAAGAAACACATGCACATATTTAAGTAGAAACAATCCAAGTAGCATACTACCTTTTTGAGCAAGATTGTCTATACAACTGTGAATATCCCAAGCTTCCATTAATTAATATACAAACTAGTATGATACAGTAATGGCCTCTAGGGCATATACACTAACAATCTCCCACTTGCACTAAGGCCATGTACTGGTGTATCGAAGACCTATCAACTCGATCAGCCACTCGAACTGAGTTTGGGGTATGGCCTTCGTGAATGGATCTGCAATGTTATTCTCCGAATCTATTCTCTTCACCTCGATCTCCCAGCGATCTACGATCTCCCTGATCAGGTGATACCGCCTCAAGATGTGTCTGGACTTCTGATGGGACGTGGGTTCCTTCGCTAAAGCTATAGCGCCGTTTTTGTCGCAATACAGCGGTATTGGATCAACAATGGTTGGAACCACCTGAAGCTCCATGAGGAACTTCTTCATCCAGACAGCTTCCTTTGCGGTATCGCAAGCAGCTATGTACTCCGCTTCCATAGTTGAGTCAGCAACGGTTTCCTGCTTGGAGCTCTTTCAGCAAACCGTCCCTCCATTGAGGATAAAGACATAACCCGACATGGACTTGGAGTCATCCTTGTCACTCTGAAAGATGGAGTCAGCAAAGGCCTCGATCTGGAGGTCTTTTCCGCCATACACCAAGAACATCTCCTTAGTCCTTCTCAGGTATTTGAGAATGTTCTTTACTGCTATCCAGTGTTTCTCCCCTGGGTCGGACTAATACCTGCTTACAACGCTTAATGTGTATGCTACATTTAGTCTGGTACATAACATCCCATACATGATAGAGCCTACCGCAGATGCGTAGGGTATAGATGACATGCGAGCCCTTTCCAAATCAGTCTTGAGAGACATCTCTTTGGAGAGGATGATTCCGTGACAAGCCGGTAGATTACCGCACTTTGAATCTTCCATACTGAATCGTTTCAGTATGGTGTCGATGTACCTGGACTGCGAAAGTCCCAACATTCTCTTAGATCTATGACGATAGATCTGAATCCCCAGAATGTAGTTGGCATCGCCCAGGTCCTTTATGGAGAACCTCTGTAACAAGAATCCTTTGACTAATTGTAGCATAGGAATGTCATTTCCTATTAGGATAATGTCATCCACGTACAAGACGAGAAATACCACAGTTCTCCCTACAATCTTACTGTAAATGCATGGTTCATCCGGATTTTTGATAAAGCCTAATTCTTTGACAGTATCATCAAAGAAGATATTCCAACTCCGCGATGACTGCTTTAGTCCATAAATGGACTTAAGCAACTACTTTACCGCTGCTCCCACTCTGAATGAAACCCTCCGGCTGATCCATATAGACGCACTCTTCCAAATTTCCATTTAGAAAAGTCGTCTTTTCATCCATCTGCCAGATCTCTACGTCCATTTGCCAGATCTCATAATTGTGGAAGGCAGCAATGGCAAGAAGGATCCGAATGGATTTGAGCATAGCCACTGGAGAAAAGTTTTCGTCATAGTCCAAACCAGGTCTTTGACGAAAACCCTTTGCAACAAGTCTAGCTTTATAGGTTTCAACCTGCCCATCAACACCAATCTTCTTTCTGAAGATCCATTTGCAGCCTACGGGTTTTACCCCTTCTGGAGCAATGTCCAAAGTCCAAACTTTGTTGGTGCACATGGACTCCATCTCGGTCCGCATTGCATCCAGCCATTTTACTGAGTCACCACTCTGAATGGCTTGCTGGAAGCTAGTAGGCTCATTATTTTCAATGATGCAATCCTCTCGATCCCCGTCTATGAGAAAACCGTAGTATCTCTCGGGCGGATGAGACTTCCTACTACTCCTGCGGAGTGGCGCTGGGATGTTCGGTTCTCCTGAAACTTCTGGTTCCACAGTAATAGCTTGTGGTTCTGGAATTTCTTCTAGTTCTATTACGCTCCCACTTATCTGATTTTCTAAAAACTCAGTTTCCAAGAAGCGGGCATGACGAGAAACAAAGACCTTTTGCTCCTCTTCGTAATAGGAAACATACCCCTTGGAGTTCTTTGGGTATCCCACAAACATACACTGTACTGAGCATGCCTCGAGCTTGTCCGCATGCTGCTTTTTGACAAAAGCTGGACATCCCCATGTCTTAAAGTGTTTAAGACAGGATTTCTTCCCACTCCACATCTAATATGGTGTTGTAGGCACTGACTTAGTAGGAACTTGGTTCAAAAGATATGCAGCTGTTTCTAGTGCATAACCCCAGAAAGATCGCGGTAACTCAGCCTTACTCATCATGGAACGAACCATATCCAATAGAGTTCGATTCCACCTTTCCGATACACCGTTGTGTTGTGGTGTGTATGGAGGAGTAAGCTGAAAGAGAATTCCATTCTTTTTTAAGTAGTCCAGAAACTCGGCACTTAAGTATTCACCACCTCGATCAGATCTCAGTGTCTTGATACTTTTGCCTGTTTGTTTTTCAACTTCATTCTTGTATTCCCGAAATTTCTCAAAGGCCTCGAATTTATGCTTCATCAGGAAGACATGTCCATACCTAGAGAAATCATCCATAAAAGTAATGAAGTTTGAATAACCACTTCGCGCATGTGTAGACATTGGACCACACATGTCACTGTGTATGAGTCCCAAGAGCTCGCTCGCTCTTACTCCGTGTCCAGTGAACGGAGTTTTTGTCATCATTCCCATTAGACAAGATTCATAAGTAGCATAAGACTGATACTCGAACGTATTCAAGTATCCCTCTTTATGTAACTTTGTTAACCGTGTCTCATTAATGTGACCCAGCCTACAATGCCATAGGAAAGCCTGATTTGTTTCCGGAGACTTTCATTTAAGTGTGTTCTGGACACTGAAAACCTGAGCTTGATTCAATACGTATATTCCGTTTTCTAATGTACCTGACCCAATCAGAACTTGATTTAGGTGGATATGGACCACATCGCTTACAAAAGTAAAATCATATCCTTCCTTAGAAAGTAAGGATACAGATATGATATTAAAGCCATACTAGGTATATACAAACAGTTACGCAGAATCAATATTTGACCACTTGTCAATCCAAGGTGATATTCCCCTACGGATTCAGCGTCCACGCTCATTCCGTTGGCAACCCTGAGAGTTATATCACATATCCTGATAACTCTACGGTTTCTCAAAGCCTGTAATGAATTACGGATGTGAGATCCTGATCCGGTATCCAGTACCCAGGAAGTAGGGTTAATTGACATGCAGTTTTCTATTACAAACACGCCCGAAGCCGAAGCCACAACATGCTTCGAATCCTGGCTACTGGCTTTGCTAGCCCTGCAATCCTTCTGCCAATGTCCTTTCCCGTAACAATAGGAACGTCCCTCCTTTACTGTATCCAGTTCCGAATCTTTTGCCCTTCCTTTTCCTTCTTCTTCCCTGGTTTCCTTCAGGGTATAAGTAGAGGGCAGAGACTGTAGAATCAAGTCAGTATTTGACTCGTTCTTCAATGTGGTCTTCAGGTCCGTGAGCTCATCAAAATAGCTAGTCTCTATAAGGACGTTGTCCCCTACAGATGACCCGAAAGCCAACCTCGCTTGAAGCAATTCGTTCGAGGTCTCATATCTTGCGATACGAGATTGCTCTCCATATAAATCTTTGTTATGGAGGAAGACAGAAAGTAAGTCCATCTTCTCGTGCTGCCTTTGGGATGCACCATCAACTGAGGCCAACACGAGGCACTTGGCATTCACACAGTCTTTTTCCGATGTATTACGGATATCAATGTCCGTGATGGGGAAACTGGTCTTGAGACGGCAGGGGTTTGATTAGTTAGGAGGTGTCCCAGCTTGTCATGGGTAATGGACATCTGGACAGAACTTTGCCAGTCATAACAGTCAGATTCAGTCATTTTATTATCTAGATGTAACCTATGTCTGGTCACTGGGTCGCTGCAATTAAGAGATAGAGAAGAAAACACTTAGCATGATGCTCTTGCAAGTTTAGATTGGCTTTTTTAGTTTATTTAAACAGGATGACCCCCACTGTTTCTCGAATCCTTCCCTAAACCATAAAAGAAGAATTAGTCGGGATTGATCTCACCGTACAATACTTGCTTAACCATTCAGCCAGGCTGGTGTTGGTACTTCGAGGGAGGTTTTACGACGCTTTCGCAAAGTTCCTTAATTAAATAACTTCTTTTCCCTGTGGGCGTAGCCCCGCTAACACCTTTCTAGACACCTACTTGGTTTATAGCATTGATCGTTAAGTGAAAATCTCCCGAGGAGTAGCGGATACTCACAGTAGGATCGGGATCCAAATATCATTGTGTGATAATACTGAAGGAATCCTACCAACATTATCAAACTCCAAATGGTATGCAGCACTAGCAAGTTTCAATTTCCTTAGAAACTCCCGATGTGGATTTTTGCCCCATGCTCTTATGACTTTGACTAAGTCCAACAAATCATAAGTCACATGTCAAGTTCTACCCGTCATTGTCCAGGTTGATTTGAACCCACCCGTATATACCCTTGACTATGGCCAACAAAGTAATACGACTGTCCCAAACCAACGCATCTATCTATGCAACATATGAATACCCAGCAGCTACCAATCACTATGCCTTGACTAAGGCCAACAAACATAACTTGAATACTATTGAATGTTCATACGAAATGATGGAGGGCTATGAATGGTTTTGGCAAAACCGTGAACGTAGTGAACTTGATATAATCGATGGAACCTTGACAGCTTTTAAAAGGAGTGGTTTAAGCTCCGCATTTTTAAAAGTTTTCTGTTTTTGGAAAAAACCGAGTGGTTTTGAAATTGTTCCAACGATTTAGCTTTGGTTTATTTTCTCTGCATTAATATAATGCGTCCCATCAATTAATCCTACCATTGCAGAAAACAATGAAAGTATGACGCACGCTTATGCCATCCGCATTCGCCACTGGGCCCCGTCATCACCCGTTACGTTACTTAACTAACGACAGAGCGGGGGCTGGACTAGCGCGGATGCAAAATATAAGCAACGCCTACTAGATATCATATATAGATATATACATTCGTTAGATGCAATGATAGCCATTCTAGATCACAGATGAACACATTGGATATGCTAGTAATCCGCGTTTCGTTCGAGCCTGCAACGAAAGACGGATTACACGGTCGCGATGAATAGCCAAACCCCACCCTGGACCCCTACGGGTGCGGCAAACTACTCGCCAAGTACCCGAAGTGAAGCAACTCCCTCAACAACGTGAGTAGGCCACTCAGTACTTCAAAGTATCCGGTAGTTTATGCACCCCTCCTTGGGTTTATCCTAGGAGCAAAAACAGTAAAAGAAATAATATATAATGGCGGCTACAAGCTCAACCCGGATGTGCGGCCATAAAAATAATATTACATCAATTTACAATTATTACATCGAATGAAAAATGAAAACCCTCATCTCACATCCCCGGCTATTCATCGCGATGATCCAACAAGTTCATATCCACAAACCAACATCACAGATCACAGATATGTACAACCCCTACCAATCGACGTAGAGCGATTAGCAGACGTTCAGTACATATAACACATTACAGATATAATCCAATTAGCTAAAGTTTATAGAATTTCGATCAATATTTCAATTTGAAACTACCCCAAACACAACACTGTTCTCAGAAGAATCTGGGCAGAAACAAAGTATCTTAAAAATCACAAAACCAATACAGAGAACCCCAGAAGAAATTTGGTGCGCAGCTGAGTTGACTCGGCCGCGGATCTGCGGCGGATCGCTTGGATCGGCCGCGGATCCGCGGTCTTATGAGCAATTCAGGCACCCAAATTTCTCCAGTTTTCTCTAAAAAGCCTGCTTGTATTTTTCAGGTCTCTGAAAATATTTTTAGACCTGTTTTAAAAAACGGCAGAAAACACTAAATTTTGATGTATTTTGTGATTTTTTTCGGATCGAAATTCTAAACACTTTGCTAACATGTTAGTTGTTGTTTAGCCAGGCTCTGATACCACTGTAAGTCTATGTAACCCATCCCGGTACTTACGGGGAGGCGGAAAGAGTGAAAAAACGGATTTTTATCACAAGGAAACATAGACTAACCATGAAGGATCTTTGCTAAACAAAAACTAACTAACTAACTACAAGTTCTAGCTACTAGGTAAGATGGTTATACCTAGTTCTTGAACTCCTTCTCCTCTTGTTGTGGTCCTTTTTGTTGCTAGCTCCTTGGAGTGGTGTAGACGGCTCCTTCTCGTCGTCTTCTCTTTGACGAAGAAAGATCCACCCGAAGGCCTCTACCTTGAGCTCCTACCTCAACCAAGAAGTAACTAGAGTTCTTGGCTTGCTAGGCTAAGAACCGTAGAATGAGTAGAGAGGTGTTTTGATGGTTTTATCTCACAAAACTTGGATTTTCAACACATGAAACACTTAAGCTTTTGAGAGAGAGGAAGAGGGAGAGCAATGCAAGAGAGAGAGTGAGAAAAAGAGAATGAGAGAATAAAAATCCCAACCTTGCTCTCATATGAGAGAATATGAGAATAATAATAATAATTAGGAAAATTGTGATGGTTAGTTGATTTGACCATTATCATTTCACATTAAATGCTAATGCAAGCTTCAAGAAGCATCTTTGCAAAAGAAATCATCATGGTCAACAAAAGTCAACAAGTCAAATGGTCAACCCAACCCTAACCATATCACAATTATCCTTAACTAATATTATTAATCATATTTCTCATTCTCATTAGGGTTTAGAAAAAGTCAACGGTCAAAAACCCTAATGAGGTTCCTCTGCCTCTGTCAACTGTGCATACACACCCGCATCTGTGTTCTGAGAAACTTGAATACAATGAGACAAAACTAATCCCAAAACAAATACTAGGATCTTTCTTAAACCAAAGCCCGCTAGTAATAACTGCCCGGACACCAAACGTGCACATGTGCGCGTATGTGAACGAACCCCGTCTCAAAACCATGCGACCTCTACTCTGTTTTGCCCAAAGGTGAACAACCCTCTGTGTGGGACTCTAAAGACTCGACACTATGCTGGCAGTGGGTTTAACCACAGGCCGCAAGCGGTACTAGCTATACGTAACGGTCCCCATGTAGATGCCGATAAGAAGACCGATGAGGTGAACCCATCCGAACTCCTACTGAGCCTGAATGTGACAATCTCCATACAGTCCAGTCTGTTCGTCTGAGAGTATCGCATGTCGGGCCTAGGGGGCGGTAAACGTCAGTCCCCTAATAGCGGTACAAGTCATGTCGGAGTGTAGCCCAGAACACCCTGAGAAACTACTGGAAACACTACCAGCAAATCTCGCTTGCCCTGGCCAGGGACTTTGTGTAATGGCTCTCCTAGACACAGCGCGATATCAACTGCCAATACCGGGAGAGACGAATACTGTCTAACCATCACTGCCTCCAAGTGCTTCGGGACTGCACCCAACTACTACCTGTTTGCATGACTCATTTGAGCCGTGGTAGGGTAGTAATCTAAGAACAGTGGGAACACACTCGAGGCGAAGTGACAGTGTCAAGTCAACGGACTAAGCTGTACTCATGTCACCTGGGAACTGATAACCGACGATAGGTATAATGCCAACCAACAGTTCCCAGCGAGTCCTGTCCAGTGTACTCGTAACCTAACGAGCACCCGCATAATATCTCTAGTACGACGTACTAATGGCTGTGGGACAGACCATCTCCCATGCTGGGATGAGAAGCGCATACGCTAGTCTACTCCGGAGTATCGATGCCCCGTCTCGATAATCCTACCACTAGGGACTTGTATAAGGATGTGCTTATAGATTACCCAGCCCCCACTAGTGTGACTGCCATCACAACGCTGGTAATCAAGCAAAGATCCTAAGGGCTCCACTAATATGTATAAGCGATATGCTAAAAGAAACACATGCACATATTTAAGTAGAAACAATCCAAGTAGCATACTACCATTCTGAGCAAGATTGTCTATACAACTGTGAATATCCCAAGCTTCCATTAAGTAATATACAAACTAGTATGATACAGTAATGGCCTCTAGGGCATATACACTAACAGCGGAACCGCTGCGGAGTGGAGGAGTTGCTTCGCCAAAATCCTCTGGTATCTTTCTCTTATCTTCCTCTTTCCTCTAAAATCTAATAATCTGATTTTTCTGCAGGATTCTTTGCAAAAAGCGCTGCTCAAAAATCTTTTTACGTGTTTTGATATTGCTTTGTTTGTGCATTTCTTAACCGGACATTAAGGTGCAATAACCCAAATCCAGATTAGGTGGAGATTTTATCACCCTTCTTAGGCCCCACAAATCACAAAATGAGCATACTTTCACCCTATATTAATTAAAAAAATATCTAGACCAAGCCTTTAAGGACCGTTGTGCTCAATTAGGATAGAGGAGGGTTGTGGGTAATCTATCACTTATCCGCATCTCTCTTGTGGTATCTAGGCAAGTGTGACTAAGAAAAGTAGTTACTTAATTAGGCCCGCTATTTTCGGTGATTCGTATAGCGGATACCTCCCACTTACATGGCCACAAGAGCGATAAAGAGGCGGTAGAGGATTGATCCTACGACTTGTCCTTTGGAAGTCTAGGAACGGTCTAGTAACTTGACCTAGGTGACCTTAGTTTTAGGGTTGATTGTGCATTTTGTGATTTGTTAAGTCAAGCCTTATGTCTGACTTTTTCAAAACAAACCTTCTTAAAATCGTTCTCACACATGCTGCCACTTGCACTAAACCCGCTTAGTGCATGATCGGCTGGACACGAGATTCTGGTGCCCGTCTTGTCCGCGTCTTTGCTATCGACTCCGAAGTCGGTATTTATTCATCTTCTATTTTCCCTCCATCTACCACATCGTCAGAGATGGATGGTTCCCCATCAGATTTTCACAACACCACCCTACCACCACCCGTAGGTGCGTAGAATCCACTGAGCATCTCTCTTCAAGAAAGATACTACCCGATACGCGGTCCCCTTTCTACTTGTGTGTCTATTCCACTAGCCAATGGGGATAATTTTGAAATTAATCCCCACTTCATCAACTTGTTGCCTAAATTTCATGGGCTTGAATCCGAAGACGCATATGTTTTCATAACCAAATTCGAAAATGTATGTGCAATGATAGGCACTACACAACTTTTTGTGCATGCTATGGATTACGTCTTCTCTCTTTTACCTTGTGCGATCTAGCAGAAAAATGGTTTTATAGCACCGTCGCACACTCTATCGCCAAATGGGATGAATTCGTTATAGCATTCCTTAAGAAATTTTATCCCAATCATAAGACCACCCGTGTTCGAAACTAGATTAACCAGTTTACCCAACTTCCCAACGAACCATTTTGGAAATATTTTGAACGATTTAAAAATCTACTTGTCCAATGTCCTAATCATGGAATCGATGGATGGCAACTTTGCCGCATTATATATGAGGGTGTTAATCCAGCGACAAAACAGATGCTAGAAACCATTTGTCAATGTCATTTCATGTCTAAAGACGATGGTGAAGCTTGGAAATTCCTGGAAGATCTTGCTGAACAAACTTTACAGCAGGAAAGCGTTAGACCAACATCATCTTCATCTAGAGAAGGCATCTATCAGCTCGATGTTTCCATCGTAGTAAAAGCCGAAATGACGGCGATGCAAAAGAAACTTGAAACTATGGAAAACAAATTCTCATCAGCCTCCCTAAACCAAGATACGCTTCCAAAAACCGTGTGTGGTTGCTATTCTGACCCATCACACTTAACGGAAGAATGTCCTTTGAATCCTCCGTTTCAAGGTCAAGAACAAACTAATGCTGCTTTTCAGTAACGAAGCTTGGAAATATTTATTAAACATTTCACGCAAATGACGGCTAATTTAACATCTTCTATCCAAACATTAGTTCAGCACACCGCTTCCCACGGTGAAAGCATATAATCGATAGAAGCACAACTTGCACAGTTAAATGTCATGATGAGTGAGAGAGAGAGAGAGGGAAACTTCCATCTCAATCTGTACCGAATCTTGGACACTCACAAAGTCATAATGTGAGTGCCGTAAATACATTGAAATCTGGAAGAGTGATGAACAATCATGTCGGTGAACACGTTGATGACGTTGAATCAGATGAAACCCTGGCTACTTCTTCTAACCTTAATTCGTCTAGTCCACCCTCTTCGTCCGAGCCTATTCTCCATTCTTCCCTAGGATCAAACCCTTAGCCTACTTCCTTGAATCAACCTAAAATGATTCAAACTCTAATTCTGGGATCCATTCCATCCCCACAAACTTCTCCTCCAATATTGGACCCAACCCTTATTGATAAAGCTCCTTTTCCAAACTGGTTGAGAGTCAACAAACCTAATGCACAAATGGAGAAGATTATGGAAATATTTAAGTAAGTTAACATAAATATTCCTCTCCTAGATACTATTCAACAAGTTCCATCTTATGCGAAAATACTTAAGGACTTGTGCACTAGGAAGAAGAAAACTCAAGTACCTAAAAGTGTGTTCTTAACGAGAAATGTGAGCACGATTTTTACCCAACAATTGTCTAAGAAACGTAAGGACCCCGGTTGTCCTACAATATCAATAACTATTGGGGGTAAAAGCATCAATCATGCTCTACTCGATCTAGGTGCTAGTGTTAACTTGCTCTCGTATTCTGTCTACGAGCAGTTATGTATAGGAGAGTTGAAACCTGCGCTTTGCACTCTCTAAATGGCTGATCGATCTATCACCCAGCCTAGGGGTGAGCTAGAGAACGTGTTAATCAAAGTAGGGGAATTTATATTCCCTGTGGACTTTATTGTTTTAGATACACAGCCTGTAGCAGACCCACAGAACCAAATCCTGGTGATTCTAGGTCGGCCTTTTCTAGCAACTTTCAATGTTGTAATAAATTGTCGTAACGGTTCTATAAACCTATCCTTCGGGAAGATGACAATCGAGCTTAACATTTACAAGCTAGGAAGTCAACCGTCTGAACCTTCTGCTCATCTAATCGATATCTTTTCTGTCAACGAGATAGCTTCCGACAGCTGCGAAGTTGTGGAACTTTTCTATGATGATCTCGACGACACTAGTTCGTCATTGTTTGATCTAGCAAATTACTATACTAGTGAGGACACTTTCGACAGGTCCACCCCCGAATTCGAATCCTTTGACTTGTTGCAAAAGCTAGTCGAGCTTTCCGAGTCAATCTCTTACGCGAGCGATGAACCTCTTAGGGAGTCCGAATGTCATTTCCCTACCCTACAGTCTATCGTCTCCCCGCTGACACTAGATCTCAAGCCACTACCTTCTCATCATAAATATACATATTTAGATGAGAATGAGTCTTTTCCCTTCATCATATCAGCTTATCTAGTTTTAGAGCAAGAGAGCATTCTTTTATCGGTCTTGAGATCAAATCGGCAAGATTTTGTTTGGACAATGGCATACATCAAAGGGATTAGTCCCTTGATTATTGAACATCATATACATTTGATGGATGAAGCCAAACTAGCCCGAGACCCACAAAGACGGTTGAATCCCATCATGAAGGAGGCGGTAAAGAAAGAAATCGTCAAATGCCTAGATAATGGCATTATTTACCTTATATCTGATAGCCAATGGGTAAGTCCTATTCATATGGTCCCTAAAAATTATGG
Source organism: Agapanthus africanus (assembly GCA_030015575.1). Taxonomy (NCBI): domain Eukaryota; kingdom Viridiplantae; phylum Streptophyta; class Magnoliopsida; order Asparagales; family Amaryllidaceae; genus Agapanthus; species Agapanthus africanus. The sequence continues at coordinate 125,433,412 of CM057348.1, forward strand.
AATCATGGTCATAACTAATGAGGCTAATGAGTTGATCCAAACACGCATCCAAACTGGGTGGCGGGTATGTATTGATTATAGAAAACTCAATACCGCAACAAGAAAAGATCACTTCACTCTACCTTTCATTGACCAGATGTTAGAACGATTAGCTGGGCATGAATACTACTGTTTCTTGGACGGATACTTCGGCTATAACGAGATCCCCATCGCCGAAATGGATCGAGATAAGACAACATTTACTTCTCCTTTTGGTACTTTTGGTTATAGGCGCATGCCCTTTGGGTTATGCAATACTCCCGCTACATTTCAGCGGTGTATGATGGGGATATTGTCAGACATGGTCGAGAATTTTCTGGAGATATTTATGGACGATTTCTCCATATTTGGGGACTCCTTTGAGGAATGCCTTCGTCATCTTGACGCTGTTCTTACCCGCTGTAAGGATAAGAATTTAACTTTGAATTGGGAAAAATGTCACTTCATGATTCAAGAAGGTATTGTCCTTGGGCATATCATTTCACGAAAAGACATGGAGATAGACAGAACTAAAATAGATGTCATCCATAACCTTCCTCCTCCCAAATGCGTCAAAGATATATGATTCTTCCTTGGCCATGCAGGATTTTATAGAAGATTCATTAAGGATTTTAGTAAAATTACTAGACCCTTAACTCTTCTCTTGGCCAAAAATACAAGATTTCATTTCGATTCAGATTGCGAGGCTGCTTTTGAATCACTTAAAAGCTCCCTCATTACAGCCCCCGTTCTGTCATCTCCGGACTGGAATCACCCGTTTGAACTTATATGTGATTTTTTTTATTGGTGCAGTCTTAGGACAATACATTAAAAAGATACCACATGCAATTTACTATGCAAGTAGGACCTTGAACAATGCCGAAATGAATTATACAACTACCGAAAAAGAACTCTTGGCAGTTGTATTTGCATTAGAAAAATTCAGGCCCTACTTGATTTGCTCTCCAGTTTTAGTTTACATCGATCACTTCGCCCGAAGGCATCTTTTATCGAAGAAAGATGCTAAAGCCAGGCTAATACGTTGGATCTTTTTTTACAATTTGGTCTTGTCATACGAGATAAGAGTGGAAGTGAAAACGTAGTAGCCGACCATCTTTCACGCTTTTCTTCTTCGCCAACGTCGACCTTGCCAATAAACGATTCCTTTCCTGACGAATAGCTCTTGACCTTATCCTGCGAACCTTGGTTCGTGGATATTGTGAATTATTTAGCAACGGGACTTATACCCAGCGAATGGTCAAAACAAGACAATCACTGATTTCTATCCCAAGTAAAACAATTGTACTGGGATGAACCTTATTTGTTTAAGTATTGTCCCGATCAAATCATTCGCCGATGTGTCCCTAATAAAGAATTCAAAAGTGTATTGTCTTTCTTCCATGATTAGGCATGTGGCGGTCACTTTGGTCCACGAAAAACGGCGGAGAAAGTTTTGCAATGTGGCTTTTATTGGCCAACTTTATTCAAAGATGCATATGATCATTGCAAAACTTGTTCACGATGTCAACACATGGATCGGATTTCACGTAGAAATGAGATACCACTCCAACCTATCTTGGTTATGGAGATATTTGATATTTGGGGAATTGATTTTATGGGCCCCTTTCCCAACTCTTTTAGGAATTTATACATCTTATTGGCGGTTGATTATGTCTCGAAATGGGTGGAAGTGGTACTGTGTCGCGCTAATGACAACAAAGTTGTTATTAAGTTTTTGAAAGAAAATATCTTTTCATGATTCGGACACCCTCGTGCTATAAATAGCGATAACGAGACGCATTTCTGCAATCGGTCTTTCGAGGCTTTGATGCGGAAATATTCAATCAACCACAAGATTTCTACGCCCTATCATCCCCAAACAAGCGGGCAAGCAGAGATCTCTAATAGACAGATCAAACAAATTTTAGAGAAAACGGTTTCTAAGAACCGTAAAGATTGGTCGACAAAATTGATGGATGCTCTTTGGGCATTCCTTACCGCTTACAAGGTCGATCTTGGTATGTCTCCATACCGACTACTGCTTGGGAAGGCATGCCACCTTCCTATCGAGATCGAACATAAAACATTATGGGCTATTAAAGAGCTTAACTGTGATTTTGATCAATCAGCAGCTATCGGAAGCTGCAATTAAATGAGCTAAGCGAACTTCGCGATGAAGCTTACGATAATGCGACTAAAGTGTTCCACGATAAAAACCTTTTGAGGAAAACTTTCACACCGGGACAACAAGTCCTTCTTTACGATTCCCTTCTCTACCTTCATCCAGGTAAGCTTAAATCTCGTTGGAAAGGATTTTTTATGATGCGGTATATATACCTGCACGGGGCAGTGGATATCGAAAAATTTAAAAACAATTCTATTTTTAAAGTAAATAGGCATAGATTAAAACCGTACTTTTCTGCTGACCCTACGGAGGAGCTCCTGTTTCTACAGGAGCCGCTTTATCACTACTAACTTTCCTCCGCATCACCTCCATGTTTCGGTAACAGTGTTTCATCTAAGAATGGAGGTGAGTATCTGTGCGTGCCAAAGAATAATTTTGGTGGTAGTTTTTCATTTAACTATTATTTTATCCCTAATATTTTCCTCCTAAGTCTACAGGTCTATGCGCTCAAAGAACAACATCAGTGAGGACACTGCTGCAAATAGGTTTGGGGGAGGTTTGTGCTTATTCACATATCATTTTTTCATTATACTAAATAATAGCATAAATTTTTTTTGATAATAAAAGTTAGAAAGTAAAAAATATATATGATAGAAAGGAAAAGTTTAAGAAAAGTAAGAAAATTAGATGTTTTATAACGAAACTAGTAATAGGTAGTCATGAGCTGTTGTCCCAAGGATTAGTAAGATGAAGGAAATCACTAATCTGAGGATAGAATTAAGTCTGAAAAATAGTCCCTATTCTTGAGTCTAAACATCCGAACTTTGGTACCCTACTATACGCATTTGCACACATCTTGAAACTTGGTTAGTAGAGGATACCTATAAATGCTCTTGTCTAAAAGCCTCAGTATGAAGGAAAATAAAAATATAAACAAAAATATAAATGAAAAAATGGTGAATAAAAATGAACACTGATTTTGTAATTACATAAGGCAGCATAAAAAAAATATAGCGAGGGTTTTTTTTCACCTAATGCCTTAGACCAACTGGTTTGGGAGCCACTGCTAAGCCTTAGGTGTTACAAGACGAGAATATTGCTAATTACACCTAAAAGAGTGAGAACATTTGGTAATCGGTTGGTTAGTAGCTCAAGAAGTATTAACGATCGCATGAAAAATGTGTGAGCAATTCCATCTATAAAATATTCACCGACTAAAAAATGCTAAGAAAGATGGACAAGAGTATGATGGCTTGCATTGAATTCTCTAAGTGTAGGGATGTCTTTTACACACACGTAGGGGTATATGATCGATGTTTGGAAGAAAGGTAGGGAGGAAGACTAAAGGCGATATTTTATTGAGAGATGATGTGATTTATAACATCTTTTCATGACTATTAAGATAGAGCTCATGGCAACTAAAACCTAGTGTAGTTTGAAACTCTTATTTTCAAGTTCTTTCTTTTATATGTTCTTTATCTTTGTATGTAACTTTCATCATCTTTCTTTTATTATGGGATTTTGTGGGTGTAATTCGCTGAAAACCCTCAGGAGACAACACTCCTCCTACTAGGGACACCTAGAGATTTAAAGGCTTGTTGCACGTGCTCAGTGCAATCGTGTTGCCTACGAAAGTGTGCTAGGTTTTTCCTTTTCTTCTTCTTCTATTTAATAACTAGTTTGCTCGGAACGATCAAAATTAAGTTTGGGAGTATTTGATTAGTTGAAAATATTGCACATTTGAATGATTATTTTCCCCACTATTGTTAAGTGCTTAAGGTGTTTATTGTAAATATAACATATGTGGGTTTATCTGTAAAATATTTATTATCATATGTTTCTACATAATATTTAACATAATAAGGGAAAATACATGCATATAATATTTATATAAACTATTAGTAATTAAAATATGGATATCATATCAAATAATTCTAATCAATATTCTTAAAATATAATATCATATAAAATAGTTAAGATAATATCTAAAAAATACCAAATATTACTAATACTATGATTTAAGATATTGTGCAGATATCAACTCAGGTCTGGAATCAAGAAGACCCGACATGTCGGAATCAAATCTGCCGAAATATTAGCAAATTACAAAATCTAGCAACGGCAGAGACTCAGAATAAGATTTGAAGAATATAGACAAATAAGTGATCTCTACATGTCAACACCAGAGACCACAAGAAATCCTAAGCCATGATTCCACTAAACCGCCATGGTTTAGCGGCCAAACACCAATATTCGCGGCGGATCCGCGGCCTTTTTGTGGCCATGGGATTTGAGATTTGGTGTATGAGATCGTATCAGCATATCCTAACATCTGGTAACTAGGGTTCCTAGTCTCTGTGAATATTTAAAGGACCGAGGGCTTCATATGAAAAATTAAACCGAAGACATCAAGAGGTCCAAAACGATCCATGTATCCAGATGATCATCAGCTAGTCATCTAGCTCCAACAAGAGAGAGAGAGAGCGGGAGAAAAAAAAACGGTTCTTTGTAATCTACTTTGTACGGAGAGTTGTATGCAATAGTTGATTAATAAAGGTAGTCTTTTTATTAGTCTTTTCGCATTTACTTTCTGTATTTAATTTCTGCATTTAATTTCTGCATTTAATTTCTGCATCATAACCATATTTTCTTTTTCATCCTTTCTTCTATCTCAAACCATGAGCGAGTAATTCTTAGCCTGCTAGGGTTCGTAGGCTAGGGTAGATCAATGGATGATAAAATCATTTAACTCCTTTTATACATTTTAAAGTCTATAAACTTTAGCAAAATAAATGTTAACATCCTAATCGGGCGTGCTACTAATTTATTGCTAGTCATGACCATGATTCGCGATTAGATTAACACTTGTTTTGTTAAAAGCTAGACATGAATAGAGATCAATGTAAGGACAAGGGTTAAGAGTGGGGAAACCCTAGTTTCTTCCAAAAGAACCTTAATCCACATTCATCACTATCGATCTAGTTTTAAACTATTAAAACATAAAAAGAGTCATTTTTAATTAGTCATCTATTACTACTAAGTCATATGAACCATACAAGCCTCTTCTTTATAAATTCTACATCCGTATCAAAATAGATCTACAACCAATCAACCCATTCTTCTTCCATCAACTCGTTTAAAGTAAGAAAATGATTCACGTTTCACTATGGACAACCCGTACTTATCGTGGCTAGTTACTAGCGACACCGTCCTGATTGCGGTTACTTTATACTTTATGAAACACTACTCTTTTTTAAAAAGAGACCAACCAGGAAGGCAGTTATGAAGTCCATAGTATGTACTGCCATTTCCATTCTGGGATTGGTATCGGCTGAAATAGACCAGCAGTTCTGTGATGTTCATTTTTCACCTGCTGACACACCAAATATTTTGCTACGCTTCTAGCTATTTCGCGCTTCATTCTATGCCACCAGTAGTGCTGCCGTAGATCCTTGTATATTTTTGTACCATTAGGGTGTACCGAATACAAAGAGCTATGAGCTTTTTTCATCAAATCTTCTTGAACAGTGCCGACTGGTACACATAAACGGCTTCCATATCGCATGGATCCATGATTGATCTGTGAAAGTGTTTATATAATAACCACAATCAATAACGGTGTCGCGTGTAACTAGCCGAGATGAGTACGGGCCATCCGCAGGGATGCATGGAACTTCTAATTTTGCTTTAGACGAGTTAATTGAAGAATAAGAATAGGGAGAATAGCTGTAGATTCTAGATCTATATTAAACACAGATGTAGAATTTATAGGGAAAAGGCTTGTAGGGTTTGTTAGGATTTAGTAGTCATGGATGACTAATAAAGTTGACTCCTTTTATCTTTTGATAGATTTAAAACTAGATTGATAGTGATGAATGAGGATTAGGGTTCTTGGAAGAAATTAGGGTTTCCCCACTATTGACCCTTGTCCCTTCATTGATCTCTATTCAAGTCTAGCCCTTAATAAAACAATTGTTAATCTGATCTCAAATCGCGGTCGAGACTATCAATAAATTGATAGCGCCCTCGAATAGGATATTAACAATTCTTTTGCTAAAGTTTATAAACTTTATAAGACGTAAAAGAAGTTAAAATATTTTATCATCCATTATTCTACTCTAATCCTACGAACCCTATTAAGCGGAGAATTACTCGCGCATGATGGAGATAGAAAAAGAAAGGATAGAGAAGAAAATCATAATGCAGAAATTAAATATGAAATAATTAATCTAATGATCTTTCTTTATTAATCAACTTCACAAATACAAATCCTATGAGTTTAGATTACAAGAAGAAGAAGAAATTGCTCTCGATCTCTGCCTCGTAGGATGTAGATGTTCAATCGATATTCACGTCGCTTTATCACGTCGAAATGCAGACCCATCGTGGATCACTTGTTTTTTTATGGTGATTTACTTCGTGTTAAAGGTGATGATTTCTAACTTTAGCTCTCGGTCTTTTAAATAGCCCTAGAAGCAGAAACCCTAGATCCCCTGTATTACGATTTGTTGATACGATCCTACCCATAAAATCTCAGATCCTACGGCCATGATACGGCCGTGGATCCACCGCACATGTAGGGTTTTAGCCGCGGAAGCGCCGTGCTTTGGAGAGATCATGGCTTCAATCTTCTGGTGCTGCCTGATGTTGACACGTGGATATTTATGTGATGTCTAGATTTTGGAAATATTTCCTGAGTTTCTGCCAGTATTGATTCTACCGATTTTATTGGCAGATTTTTTATCAAGACATCTTGAATATCTTAATCTCCTGACCTGAGCTAAATCTGCACAATATCTCCATGAATAATATTAGTAATATTTGTTATATTAGAGATATAATCTTAATCATTTTATAAGGTAATAAATCTTTAAGCAATTTGATTAAGATTATTTGATATGATATGCATATTTAAATTATCAAAATATCTTATAAATATTATATGTATATATTTTCCTTCATAATGTTAATTATAATATATAAATATATGGTAAATAGTATTTTACAGAGAAACCCAAATATATTTTATATTTATAATAAATACCTTTAAATATTTAAGAAAAATAAGGAAAATGTTATATCAAATGTGCAATATTTTCGACTGAACAAATACCTCCAAACTTAACTTTGATCTTTCCGAGCAAACTAGTTATTCAAGAGTTGAAGAAAAAGAAAAAAACTAAGTAGCACACTTTCGTAGGCAACACGATTGCACTTAGCACGTGAAACAAGCCGTTAAACCTCTAGGTGTCCCTAGTAGGAGGAGTGTCGTCTCCTGAGGGTTTTCAGCGGATTACACCCATAAAATCCCATAATAAAAGAAAGAAGATGACAGTTATGTACAAAGATAAGAACTATAAAAGAAAAAAACTTAAAAATAAGAGTTTCCAACTATACTAGCTTTTTAGTTGCCATGAGCCCTATCTTAATGGTTATGAAAAGATGTCGGAAATCATATCATCTCTCAATAAATCATTGCCTTTGTTGGGTCAAAAATTATACCTCAGTTGACCAAGTCAAAACCAAGGTCAACCCTAAGTCATGTGGGCCTGAGTCCAAGCCCAACTCAAGACCAAGCATGGAAGAGGCTGACTCCATGCCAAAAAGGAGGCTATAAATTAGTCAAAATGTAGTTTTTAGAAATAAATATATGTAAAGTGGGAAGAAAGCCAAAATTTTGTAAACCCCATGACTTATGTGCAAAAAAAAAGCACATAAGGCATGGGGTGGCACAGGTGCCATTTGGCAAAGCCCAATGGGCTATGTGTAAAGTGTGTAGCCTATAAAGGCAACATGATGAAAAAATAAATGATAATTTTCTTTCTATCAAAAATTAGGGTTTTGTGCCTCCTATTCCTTCCTCAAGATTCTAAACCTTCTTTCCCTTTTTGAATTAAATCAAGAGTTTCACTCTTCTTTTTCCAAAAATAAACAGTTTTTCACCATCAAACCCTTGAAGGGGAACTCAGATCTTCCATCAGATCTCAAAAAGGGGAGATTTTTAAATCCCACCCCCCTTTTCTCCAAGATTCGGCCAACAGAAGAATAGGAAGAAGGAGACCCGTCTCCAAAAATCCCACCTTAGGAAGATTCATGGCTCAGAAGAAGATCCAGGGCTAAATGGGAGAAGAAAAGGATCCCCTTTGATCATCCCAAAGATTTCTAGGAGTTTAACTCCATTCAAGATCTGTTGGAGTTTAACTCCATAAATCAAACCTTTTTTTTATAGGAGTTCAACTCTATTCAACATCTGTCGGAGTTTAACTCCGTAAATAAATACCTTCTTTCGGAGTTTAACTCCTATTTCCGGGGCTAAAAGCTCCTTTCTTTCTGTCGGCACCCACGTGCCGGGTGCGTGAGGCGCTAGCGCGCAGCGCCCACATGCCGGACGCGTGAGGCACTTGCGCCGGCACCTAGCTTCCTAGCGTCTTTAAGACACTCCTCACCTTACTTTTTCCCACACTATCCCACACTCAAAATATACCCCCGTTAGGAAATTTTTTCTAACGGGGTGCTGCCCCGCACCCCACAAAGGGGATGCTATCCCCTTTGACCCCCAGCCCGCTATCCGGGTAGCGGGACACCTATAAACTCTGCGGGGCCCCCGATATATCCAAAATCCCTCAATACACAACACACGCACACTGCACATTGAGTTTGCATAACCAGTTTGACCCATCAATCGGAGGTTCTTTCGCTCCAAAGGCGAGGGGTAATTAACGACAGCTTAGTCCGCGGCTGTCGGAGATTCGGATCCCCACAATCAATAAACCCTGGCTTACCCTAGGCTGGGGGGAATCTGTATACGCCTGACAAGCGACGTGTATTCCCATCTCAATGGGGTGAAGAAAAATACCCTACAGATTCTGGCACACCCGGTGGGACTTTTCTCTCCTCCCATATCTCGGGTCAAGCGTTCATGAAAACTCATTTAACATATATACCGACGTTTGTACTGAAGTAATGTTCCTTTCGTGCATCAATCAACTTTCAACGACGATGTCTCACAAGATGAATTCAGCTACCAACGTGATCCCAATCTCATACGTGGTCAAGATCAGGTTCTCACTGTCAGTCTTAGCCAGCAATGGGAGGAGCCACCCCATCAATTTAGTTCGGTCGTCATCTACCCTGCTGGAAGCGCTCATCGGCTGGAGGTCCCGACAAACTAAGGAGCCAAACCGACCTTAAGGGGCAGGAGGCCGAACTTCGTGGTCGCAGAGCATCCCACCACAAATGCAAATCCGTATTCGAATGGCTCTCTACTGTTCCAACTGGGGGCATGGCCGTCAATACCAATGGGGACACAAAGCAGCTCCAGCAAGCTCAGACGTTGCCCTTGACGATCGAGCGAGCAGGAATATTCTCTGGACTCTCTGTCAGTCGGTCTACGACGTCGTCCCGAAGGGCCGAAGCCTGCCAAGTGCTCAAAATAGAAAGGTTAAGAAAGAAGAGGCTCAGGTATCGAGCCTATAAAAGGGACAGGACTTCAGCCAAGTGGAATCTTATGAGGTTCCAAGAGCAGGGTCACCCCGCGACGACGGCCGAGTCGGCCATAAAATTCAGGAATTCTTTCAAACCCTTGAAGTGGGTTCAGAAAAACGCCATGACCACTAGAATCAAGAGACAGCAGTCCAAACGATGCTGCAAAGAGACGTGTCCCAGCCCCAACAGAAAAAGCATGACACTGTCTCTTCAAGTGTCTATCAGGTGCTCTGTGCCGGCGAAAGCAGCGTGGCAAATCAAGAAAATAAGCGCCGGCACTACTCAAGAAGCCAATCAAGCCAGCCATCTTTAATCAATTGTCCATTACCAAAACAGAAGGGCCACGACAGCGGTCCACGAAATCCGCTGCCAATAATGAAAAGACAGACAGATATGTTATCCATACGGTATATATGGCGGGCGGGCGTCCCAACGACAACTTGCGCAGCAAAAACAAGGATGGCGCAACCACATCTATAGCCCAATCTGGCATGAATGTGGTTGCCGTTTCCCAAGATCAGCCGCATCTGCTGGACAATGAAAACCCTCTCGATGAGGACGATAGGCAAAAGGACCCCTCATTCCATGTGGAGTCAAGCTCGGACAGCGAGGAAGAGCCGACTTTCCGCCCCAGGACCGCAGAGCAAGAGCTGCTTCAAGAGCTTCAAAAACAGCTCAGGAGCAAAGATAAAGAGATGGCCAAGCTCTATTCGAAAATTGACGACCTAACTAATGTTGTGATACAGCTCACGGCTCAAATTGCTCGGTCGCCTCCCAATCAAGCTCAAGTCTCTACTCATGAGCCAGGTGATGACAACCCGAAGCGACCGATGCCTATTCCTTTGGGTCCACGATTGGGTGAGCCGCACGAAAGTCAACCACATTCTGCTTTTGGGGACGCCTTGGCCCCAGATAGCACCATCCCTTTAACACAAGATCGGATAATGGATTTGGTCACCAGCAAGGATAAAACATTGGTAGCCGAAGCCGAAGCTCGGAAAGAAATTGGCAGTGGTAGGCGGCCATATCCCGCACAGTACGATCTTATCAAGTTCCCGAGCGGCTACGTCATTCCTAAGTTCAGAAGATTTGACAGGACGGGAAACGCAAATCAGCACGCCGCTCACTTTAAAGCATCGTGCGGAAATACATAGGGCAATGATGCGATCCTTCTTCGTCAGTTTGTCAACAGTCTGACCGGTGTCACTTTTGACTAGTACACGAGTATACCTGACGGGTCTGTCATTACCTTTGCCCAAATGGAGTCTCTGTTTTAGCAAAGATTCATGAGTGTCATTGATAAAATCTCCATTGCTGACCTTGTGAGGACTAAACCAGGGAAGAATGAAAGCAACACCGACTTTATCACCCGATGGCGTAATCTCACGGTCAAGTGCAAACCACCACTGGAGCAAGACCAGTCCGTCAGCCTTCTCATTGGGAACCTCAGCAATTGGATGGTCCTATTCTTGTGTACAACAGGCCTCAAGACATTTCAGGAGCTAACCAAGAAAGTCTAAATGCTGGAACGCTCGAAGCAAGAGTCTACCCCGGACTCTCAGAGAGACAAGACTTGGAAAAGCAAGCGGGACGACAACCGTAGAAGTGGGAATTCCAGCAATACCAATGTCTTCAATGCGTCTGACAATGAAGACAAGTGAAAGGCAGGCGAATCCAAAACCAACCCGTCTCGAAAGCCAGTGCTGGAAGGAGAAGGGCTTTCCCTAGAGGAGAAAAAGAACAAGGTTTACTCTTTCAGAAGGGACAAGGTCCGCAAGATATTCAAAGATGCCTTGAACAATGGTTTACAATTGCCAGAGTCGAAGAGACCTCACGAAGAAAAAATGACCAACAATCCTCTATAATGCCCGTACCACCGAGTAGTGAGCCATGCGATCAAGGATTGCTATATCTTCAAAGACTGGGTTGAGAAGCAGTATAAGACTGGAGAGATCGAGCTGTCCAAGAGTGTGCTGGTGAACAATCAAGTTGCAACCACCAATTTTATACAGACAGAAACTGATGCCTTCTGGGAGATGACAGCTGAACCCGCTGCCTTGAGAAATGAAACCGACTCACCGCAGCCTCCATGGAGTACACACATATCTAATAAGACGAAGAAGATGCTAAAGTTTCTTCGGAAAGAGCCTAGAATAGAATGGGAAGGGCAGAAGAAGCCCACCATTCCAGCCGCCAATTCGGCTCAATCAGGCTCAAAATCCAAAAAGCTCAAGAAGAAGAAAAGTGCAGCTCAACGCGAAAAAGTGTCTGTAGGAAGATCGACCATTCAAAAATATATCAATTACCTCGAAGACTATGAACAGAAGGAAAGAACTCTAATTCAATTGAAGGAGTTCTTCCCTGTAGAAGCGGTTGAGATTATGGAGGAGCTAGAAAAAGACTCCAATGAAGAGATCCCTATAGTGACCTGCTACGCCATCTATCTTGGCAGCGACTCTGAGGAGGAGCTCCATTTTTCCAAAGAGGACGAAGGGCTTGCCACAAAGGCCAACCAAATCCAGCTCAGAAGCAGCAGGGCTCTACCACCAAATCAGGGCAACGCCCTAAAAGGAAAGGAAAAACAAGTGGCTAATGAGGAAGATGGCAGAGAACCAGCTAATGAAAACTCAAGTCCTTCCTCAGTAGACTACAATGTCTTAGCTCATCTTCGGAAGCTTTTGTCTCTCCTTAGCATCTACGATGCCTTAGTTCTCTCTAAAGAGCTTAGACATGTTCTCATTTATGGTCTACAAAACCCCGAGAGGTATTAGGCTTGCTTTGCGGAAATTAACATGAAAGAAGCCCAGTACGCTCTGCATGCCGCCGCAGTCACGTTTAAGGACGAAGACTTACTACTGGGAACGGCTGAGCATAATCGGCCGCTTTACGTGACCGGATACAGCGATGGAGATCGGATTAACTGCATATTGATTGATCTGGGATCCTCAGTGAACATCATGAACTTGCGGAATCTGAAGAGTTTGTCAATGGACATCCGATAACTGTCAAAGGAAAAGATTTTCATTCAAGGCTTCAATCAAAACTGCCAGCAAGTTTTGGGGTCTATAGCTCTGCTAATCAAATTTGGCGATCTGCAAACCAAATCTAAGATATACGTGATCGACATTGACATGTCTTATAAAATTCTCTTGGGATTGCCATGGCTCCACGATTATGGTATCGTTCCGTTAACTCCCCATCAATGCATGAAGTATACTAAAAATGGTGAAGAAAGACGCATTGACGGAGACATCCAGTCGTTCGGTGTGCATGAAGTCCGATATGAAGATTCTCGGTACTTTGTGAACCTCTAAAGTGCTGAGCCATAGCTGACTAAAGACAGACGGCCTTGAAATTCAAAAGCAAGTCTGAGCCGGCTGCCACTTTCAAAAGAAAAAACCCCTAAGTGCGTTCGCATTTCGGCAGTGACACTGTTGTGTCCGACATTGGAAGTCTGTCCGTCCATAAAAACCGCCCTCATTTTGGCAGCGATACGGATGAGTCTGATATCGAAGGCCCATCTGAAAGCAAAATTCACTCTCGTTTAGGCAACGACACTGAAGAGTCGGAGGAAGAGAACCTGCCTTGCAACTGCTATACAGGTTAGGCCCCCACACAATAAGAAAAGCTACGAAACACCTTTGAAGTTGCAAAAGGGTCCTTAGCCGCCATATGGGGGACGGAGCAGATGGGCAAAGAGCTCGATGCATTGTCAGACTCCATCGTGGACCATTTGAAAACTTTCTATGTTCCCGGAAGGAAAAGTGGACAGAAGGGCATCCTGTTTTATGGGTCAAATCCCGTTGTGCACCCGGACGATTTGACTATCACGTGCCTTCCTTATTAGAGAGGCATAAGAGCCGTCCTCAATCCCAGATACTATGCGTCCGAGATGTGGGAATAATTCAAAAGGTGCGGATGCTGGTTATATCAAATAGAGTCCGAGGCGAAGTTTTATGAGGAGCTATGGCATCCGCCTCAGGTCCGAGCACTCATCGATGGACGAATTCCAGATAGACGAGGCATAAGTTTAATCCAGCCTGATTCCAAAGCATGCTACATGATCCATGTTGGTGAAGCCAGCGAAAGGTCAAATGATGATGACGAGATAGCCGAGCCAGAAGAAGCTCCTCGAGAGCTCGAAGATGGAGGACAAGCAACCTTCGATGAGCTAACCAAGGTTGATTTGGGAATGCTCGATAATCCAAGGATGACCTACATCAGTTCACTCTTGTCAGAGGAAATGAAAGAGCGGATAATCGCCTTGCTGCATGAGTTCGCTTACTGCTTCGCGTGGACGTACAAAGAAATGCCTGGCCTATCCCCTGAAGTGGCCGTGCATAAGCTGGCTATATCTCCTGATGCCAAGCCTATCAAACAAGCTCCTTGAAGAATGAGAAGGGAGCTGGATGAAAATTTCATCGTGGAAACTAAGAAACTTATCAATGCTGGCTTCATCAGGGAAGAGAAATACGCAGACCGGATCGCATGCATTGTCCTGGTAAACAAGAAAACTGGGCAGATCCGGCTTTGCATCGATTTCAGGGACCTTAACAAAGCATGCCCTAAAGATGATTTCCCGCTTCCGGTCATGGAAATGATGGTCTACGACACATCAAATTATGAGCTGTCCACCTTCATGGACGGTTCGTCTGGGTACAATCAGATAAAAGTGTTGCCTGAGGATGAGAAGCATACAACATTTCGAACCCCAATCGGCATATACTGTTACAAAGTGATGCCGTTTGGACTGAAGAATGCAGTTGCTACATATCAAAGTGTAATGACCAATATCTTTGATGACCTAATCCATAAAGTCGTCGAATGTTATGTTGATGATCTGGTCGTCAAGACTAAAGCCAAGGCAGATCACATCGAAGATCTTAGGACTATTCTCACTAGACTGAGGGAATACAATCTGAAGATAAATCCTCTGAAGTGCGCTTTTGGCATGTCATCAGGAAAATTCCTGGGCTTCATAGTCCGACATCAAAGGATTAAAGTTGACCCATCCATGATAAAGGCCATCATGGAGATGCCCCCTCCGAAGAATCTGACATAGCTAAGATCTTTTCAAAGCATGCATGCTTATATATGAAGGTTTATCTCAAATTTATCGGGAAGATGTAGGCCTTTCTCAAAGCTCATGAGGAAATGAGCTCCTTTTGTCTGGGATGCCGAACGTCAAGAAGCGTTCGAAAGCATCAAACAGTACGTGTTGCACCCTGCAGTGCTTGCCGCCCTATTCTAAATAAACTGTTGATTCTCTATACTGCCGCCCTAGATGAGTCATTCGGTGCACTCCTTTTCCAGAACAACGAGGAGGGAAAAAAGAATGTCCTCTACTGCCTCAGTCGAACGTTAGTCGGGGTGGAACATAACTATTCCCTGATCAAAAAGCGATGCCTGGCTCTAATATTTGCTATGAAGAAGCTGAGGCACTATCTGCTCACTCATCGGGTTATGTTGATCTTCAATGTCGACCCGCTAAAACACTTAATGACCAAAGCAAGCCTAGCCGGTAGAATGGCGAGATGGGCTGTCATGCTGCTTGAATTTGACAAAATTTATACTCCTCAGAAAGCAGTAAAAGGGCAAGCCCTCGCCGAATTTCTCGCTGCTCATCCCATACTTGAAGGGTCATCGCTTAATTTCGAGTTACCCGACGAACAAGTGCTACGCCTCGAGGATGACGAGCCATGTTAGGAGCTCTACTTCGACGGAGCCTCATCAATAAGGATCTCCAGCAAATCAAGCGTCCCGGAGATAAAAGCAGGGATAGGGCTAGTGTTCGTCACGCTATCAGGAAGAAACCTATGACATTCCATCGCTCTCACCGAGTCTCACACAAACAACGAGGCTGAGTACGAAGCTTTGATAGCTGGTCTGGAGCTTGCCATAGAAATGGAAATCTTTCGGCTACGGGTTTACGGTGACTCCCAGCTTGTCGTCAACCAAGTAAGTGGTCGAGTTGGTTGGGAGCTTGCCAGGGATCCGTGGAACTTCTAATCTTGCTTTAGACGAGTTGATTGAAGAATAAGAATAGGAAGAATAGTTGTTGATTTTAGATATATGTTAAACACGGATGTAGAATTTATAGGGAAAAGGGTTGTAGGGTTCGTAAAGATTTAGTAGTCATAGATGACTAATAAAGATGACTCCTTTTATCTTTTGATAGATCTAAAACTAGATTGATAGTGATGAATGAGGATTAGGGTTCTTAGAAGAAATTAGGGTTTCCCCATTATTGACCCTTGTCCCTTTATTGATCTCTATTCATGTATAGCCCTTAACAAAACAATTGTTAATCAGATCTTAAATCGCGGTCGAGACTATCAATAAATTGATAGCGCGCCCGATTAGGATGTTAACGATTCTTTTGCTAAAGTTTATAAATTTCATAAGACATAAAAGAATTTAAAATATTTTCCAATCCATTATTCTACCATAATCCTACGAACCCTATCAAGCGGAGAATTACTCACGCATGATGGAGATAAAAGAAGAAAGGATAGAGAAGGAAATCATAATGCAGAAATTAAATATGAAATAATTAATCTAATGATATATCTTTATTAATCAACTTCACAAGCACAAATCCTATGCGTTTAGATTACAAGAAGAAGAAGAAATTACTCTCGATCTCTGCCATATAGGAAGTAGATGTTCCGTCGATATTCACGTCGCTTTATCATGTTGAATCATGGACCTGTCGTGGATTACTTGTTCTTTGATGGTGATTTACTTCGTGTTAAAGGTGATGATTTCTAATTTTAGCTCTCGGTCCTTTAAATAGCCCTAGAAATAGAAACCCTAGATCCCCTGTATTAGGGTTTGTTGATATGATCCTACCCATAAAATTTCAGATCTTACGGCCATGATACGGCCGCGGAAGCGCCGTGCTTTGGAGAGATCATTGCTTCAATCTTCTGGTGCTGCCTGATGTTGACACGTGGAGATTTATGTGATGTCTGGATTTTGGAAATATTTCCTGAGTCTCTGCCAGTATTGATTCTACGATTTTATTGGCAGATTTTTGATCCTGACATCTTGAATATCTTGATCTCCTGACCTGAGCTAAATCTGCACAATATCTCCATGAATGATATTAGTAATATTTGTTATATTAGAGATATAATCTTAATCATTTTATAACCTAATAAATGTTTAAGCAATTTGATTTAGATTATTTGATATGATATGCATATTTAAATTATCAAAATATCTTATAAATATTATATGCATATATTTTCCTTCATAATGTTACTTATAATATATAAATATATGGTAAATATTATTTTGCAGATAAACCCAAATATGTTCTACATTTATAATAAACACCTTTAAATATTTAAGAAAAGTAAGGAAAATGTTATATCAAATGTGCAATATTTTCGACTGAACAATCCATCTTCGTGGATGATGAAGTCAGTTCGTAGTTCCCTTTCTACTTGTTCTCGGATCTTTTGTAGCTTGGCATCATTTGCTTGAGCTGCCTTGATCTGATTTACAAGAGTGGACTGGACTTGTAAGTTCATCAAAGATGTAGTGTTACTTGGCACAACTACTTCGATCTCCAATCTATGCAGTTCTTGCTGTAGCTTCCACTGAGCGGTGAGGTTTATTGCTAATGGCTGGCGACTAGGTGCATCAGAAACTACATTCACTTTTTTAGGATGATACTGTAGGTTGATGTCGAAGTCCTCCATGAGTTCTAGCCATCTTCTCTGCCGCATGTTGAGTTCTTTCTGAGTAAATACATACTTCATACTTTTATGGTCAGTGTATATATCCACTCGTTCTCCCAAAAGATAGTGGTGCCAAATCTTAAGTGCGAAGATGATGGCTGCCAATTCTAGATCACGTGTTGGATAGTTGCGCTCATGAACCTTTAGTTATCTTGATACAAAAGCCTCAACTTTTCCATGCTGGTGTAGAACATATCCTAATCTTTTACCGAATGCATCACAATGCACGATGAATCCGCTAGATTGATTCAGTATTACGAGGATAGGAGCAAAGGTTAATCTCGTCTTGAGTTCTACATAAGCCTTTTGACATGCTTCTGATCACACGAATGCTTCGTCTTTACTTGTGAGCTTAGTCGGGGGTGCTGCGATCTTTGAAAATCCTTCGATGAATCGTCGATAGTATCCTGCTAATCCTATGAAATTTCGTATATCATTCACCGTATTTGGTGTCGGCCATTCACTGACAATTGACACCTTAGCTGGATCTATAGAGATTCCTTCACCTGAAACAATATGTCCAAGAAATCCGACTTGATCTATCCAGAACTCACACTTGTTGTACTTGGTGTAAAGCTGATGTTGTCATAATGTCTCCAGGACAATCGTAAGTGCTCGGCATGTTCTTTCCGATTCTTTGAATACACCAGGATGTCATCGATGAAGATGAAAACGAACCTGTCTAAGTACTCGTGGAAAACTTGGTTCATCAGATTCATAAATATGGCAGGTGCATTGGTCACTCCAAATGGCATTACGAGATATTCATAATAACCATAACGAGTCCTAAACACTGTCTTTGGAATGTCGGACTCTTTGACCTTAACCTGATGATAACCCGAAGAAAGATCTAGCTTTGAAAATACACAAGACCCACTTAACTGATCGAAAAGGTCATCGATGCGCGGTAGTGGTTACTTGTTCTTAATCATCACTTCGTTCAAAACTCGATAATCCACAAACATCCTGTAGGAACCTTCTTTATTCTTCACTAGTAACGCCGGAGATCCCCAACTTGAAGTACTGGGTTGGATCCAACCTTTCTTCAACAGTTCGTCCAACTGAATACAGATCTCCTTCAATCCCTCCGGACTTAACCGATATAGAGCTTTGATTACAGCTTGTGTACCAGGTTGTAAATCAATACTAAACTCAAGAGCTCGATCGGGAGGCAAACCTGATATGTCTTCAGGGAACACATCCTTGAACTCTTGAACTACTTTAGGCTTTTCTTCTTCTACAGGTAGAGAGAACACTTCTGCATTCTTTGGTTTAGCACGATAGCTTCCTGGCTCCAACGTTCTATCTCCACTTTTGAAATAGAAGACTGGGTAATCTGGAATCTTAAATACTATTCTTCTTTGACGGCAGTCAATAGTAGCATAGAATATTCCCAGCCAATTCATTCCCAACACCTCATCGAAATTTGGTATGACCAGTACTTTGAAATTTGCATAAAATTCTCGACCACAAACCACAACTGGGCACTGATCATACCCTAAAGTTTCTTTCAAGACTCTATTCCCGGAACTGACATTCCAGCTTGAAATGAGTGGCTTCATGGGAATCGCGTGCGTTCTCACGAATCGTTGGGACATGAAGCAGTGTGAAGCTCCAGTGTTGAAAAGTGTGAGTGCAGGAAGGGTGGCTACTAGTATAGTACTTAAGCTGTGTGAGGTTGTGTTTAGATATAGGAAAAGTATAATGATACACAAGGATTGAAAGATTGAAAGGATGGGGGAATTACCAGTGATGACTTGTCCTGTGGCTTCGGCCTCCTCGACCATCATTGTAAAAGCCTGTCATCTTGGTACATTCCTCCTTACCGGAGGCACATTCCTCTGTCCTTGGGGCACGTTTCTCTGTGCCTGATGGAATTGATGATGAGGCTGTGCACAGGTAGTCCACACAGAGCTGGTGCAGGAAGAGCTAGGTGGGGTGCAGGAGCCTGAATGGCTGGCCTCTGCGGGGCTGTGATTGCGGGTCTGGATGCTGGTGCTATGTTAATACAATATGGACATGCTCCTATAGAGTGAGTGGATGCGCCACAAATCAAACACAGGCCATTTACACTCATGCATTCCTTCGCCAAGTGTCCAGTTCTCTTGCAGTAGAAACAGAAATATGGACTGGACTGGTTAAATGATCCTCCTGGTCTCCTGGGTGTAAAAGTCGGCCTAGAAGAGGCTCTTCCTGTCATCTGTTTAACAGGGTGTTTGATTCCGGAAGTTTGGGGCTTACCCTTCTTCTTGACCACAGTTTCGTAACGACGTGCTGCCTTCAGGGCGAGTTCATGAGTTGGGTAGCTGCATGTGGATAATGCCGCCTGAATCTTCGGGTCTAAGCCCTGTTGGAATCGTCTAGCACGAATTTCATCGATCGGGATCAAGTGTGCTGCGAACCTGATAAGATGTTGATGTCAGGATAGTGATGTGTTTTGCGGAACAGAACTTGATATGAATTATTTAACTGCTAAGTATGATGAATTCGGCATCATATTCATCCACTGATTTTACCCACATGGAGCCTTGTTGCAGGTGGATCAACAGTTGCTCCATCTCAAAATGGGCAGTCTCGGGAAAGAACTTCGCATTGAACAGATCACGGAATGTCTTCCACTCTATGGGTTGTGTGAGATGGCTTTCCTTAGGTTTCCACCAGATTCTTGTGTTGTCGGTGAGCTAGAGCTTGGCCACATGAACCCAAGCTATGTCTGGTACCTGTGCTGCGGCAAGGTCGTCCTCTACTTTCTGGGCCCATTCTTCAGCCTCAAGAGGACTTTCTTTCCCAGAAAAGTTTCCTGAATGCAATGCATGGAATTGCTTTACTCCAGGTGCTTCGGCTTCCGGACGGTTCATGGGAATAGCGTTATACTGCTACTGGCCCTCCAAAAGACTTTTGATGGTTTCTAAAAGCACCGTTTGTTCGTTGATTGGAGCAGCAACGGTAGGGGGAGGTGGTAAAGTAGGTGGTGGTGTGTTGCCATTGATATTGGTGCTGGTGTTGTTAGGAGAATCCATCACCTTGATAGAAAAAAGGAATGGTTAGGATGGATTCAAGAAATTTGAAATGTAACGAATGTATAATTGTTGATTCTTATAATTCTTCATAGGCAACCAAAAAAATCTGTAGAACGAACCTGCATGGGCCACCAACAAAATCTGTTATGCCCTGCTTCCCAGTAGACGGAAACGGTGACGTGGCAAGCTTACAACGTATTTACTATGAAATAAATACGTTAAGCGTAATTAAGCAATATAATAATGAACAAGAATAACAAGAGTAATAAAATGAAACAACAACTTTATTTACATTCAACTGTCTGAAATAAAAGATACAATAATAAAAGCAAATGCCTAAACAATGGCATACTGAAATTAAGTGCAGGCTAGAAGGAGCTAGCAATCTGGCTGTGCAGCAAGCTGGTCCAAATCCTCCTGTCTCGGCTCTATCTCCTCAGAGTATGGTCCATCTGACGAACATTCCAATGAAAGAAAACAGAGAGGAATATCGTCAGCGAACTAGCGCTCGATAAGTCCCAAAAGAAACAAGAAAGAATAGTAAATCATATGAATAGGATCTAAAAGAACAAAGGATGGGTGAAATTGTATATGATCATCTGCAGGTATATGATAGTTATTCTAACGTGGTTATTTGTAGTTTGATAAAAAAGGTATTCATGTATACGAGAGGAGTCTATCTTACCCCATGGACTATGGTAACATGTAGTACAAGACCCGTCATAACCCACGGAACAACGGCACGTGAATTCATGTAGATGTCTTTTAAAGTGACCTCTCGTGCCATGATATACGTTTCGTACCAATTTACCCTGTTATCCCCGCGTGTTGTATTATATAGATTAAGATTATAGGTCTTGGCCGAATCCATGGATATAAAATGTTCAAGTTCATGTGCAGGATGTAATCATGTGTTCAAGTAGTCATGTCGAGTTCATGTCACGTTATATCCATGATTTGGTCAGGTCGGTTCAAGTACAAAAGTTTGATGTTTGAATTCGAGTATTCAGGTTCATGATCAAGTATTCAAGTTCGTATTTGATTTTGGATACTAGCTTGAGTTTGGACTCAGATTGAGTCAGACACTTGTGAACGGATTTAACTCTTGACTTTTTTAGGTTCGTGAGTAATCGGCAACTGTTGCACATGAACGGCAGGATTTGTGTCTTTTTCCAAGATAATTGCCATTGATAACTCCGTTAAGTTGTTTAACCTAAATAGACAAGCACTCACTTTCTCCGACTCCTTGGGGCTCAAGAGAATTGATCACGCTTAAACATATATTAACTAGAGTCCTTAAAATATTGTTTTGTATATCTCAAGAGGGTTTTATGAAAAATATTTTAATATAGTTTAAAAATAAATCTCAAGGGTGGTTTATAATATTTAGGGTTTTCATGAGCATGTGTTTTAATTATTGGGGTATTCTAGTGATAAATACTTATCTTTTAAAAGTTTATGATATTTTATTGAAAACTACCCCATTTTGGTAATTTGATGATATTTTATTAAAAATTTAATCTTTCATTTTAGAAAATATAGTTTCATAATATATTGAAAATATGGATATATAATTTTTATATAGTTTTAAAATTTTGTTTTATTTAGAAAAGTCACATTTCATAAAAAACGTATTTTATTTCCTTTTGAGATCGAATACTCCGTGAGGAGTTCTGCATCTCGCTCTATTATCCTAAGGATGTGCGATAATCTACACCATCCATTAGCGGGTCCCCTAACAAGGGTTTTAGAGGCATATTTGCTAAGAATTACAAAATACTGCTTTAAAAGAAACCCGGGTTTTAAAAGATGTAGTATTTTAATGTAAAAGTCATTATTGAACCAAACATACATATATAGGTATCGTGCTATGAAACCAAAGTGTGCGTGTGGGGTAGGTCGTTACCTCGTAAAGTTTTCTTAAAGGTATTGTTTTAACCAATATCAAAAAGAGGTGATAATTAAGTTCAAGATATTTTAATGAAAAAGTTCGTTTATGTTTGTTTTTCATGAAAATTTCGGTTAAACTTTAAGCTAAAGGATTGTAATCGAAGCTACAAGTAGGGTGGTAAAATTAACTTGACCAAAGTGTAAAGGAAAAGAGAGTTCTAGGTTGAAAAAGAAAGGTATCGGAGATAACTCCATTTTACCGATATGTTTTAGGAGATGAATTGCGGTCAAAAGAAAGAGAGTTGGGAGAAACTTACGGCTTGGTAATACCGAGAAAAGGGTAAGGAAGAAGAGAGGGGCTTCGTGGCGTCGCGGGAGCTCCAGAAACGGCTTCGATCTTCGACGGAAGGAGCTTGGTTACTAACTCTACTGGACTCCACTTGCACTTAGGAACTTTTTAAGGGAATTTCAGAATGGTGAATAGCTAAAACATGGGGTGGTATTTGTAAGTCGATGTACTTCACCCCAGTACTTGTGGGGAGGCGGAATTTTCAAAACTTATCAAGTTTAAACAACAAACATCGACTAACCGCTTGAATCGAAGCTAAACTATAAATAACCGTATTCAATGAGTTTCTTTTCACAAGTGATTAGGGATTATACCTAATGAAACCGGTCCTTCTTCTTTACGTCCTCCTTTGTTCTCCTCGACCTTCTCTAGGTAGTAGACGATCCACCCGAGAGCAAAACACCAAGCTAAACCTCTATCTTGAGGTAACTAATCAACTTTGATTGCTAATCAAAGATGAGAGGATGATATAGAGTGAAGGTTATGGATTGTTTAGTCTAACTAATCCTTTGATCTCAACACATGAGGATTAAGGATTAGGGTTTGAAGATGAGAGCTTGAGGAGAGAGAATGTGAGATAAGATAATGAGAGGAGAGAGAGTGTATCATAATATATTATGAAGCATTTCTTTTTAACAATAATGAATAATGGAAATGAATAAGCATGCTTCATAAAATATCTAGTGGTGATTCATTAGCATGAGTCATTAAGCAATAAATGTGCATTAATGAAATGAATGAATCACCACCATGACTCACTTTCTTATCCAAAAGAAACCTCCTTAGTCACATCTTCTAGAAGCTTCTCGAGTAATTACGAGAACGCCCCTCCGATCCGTAAAAATACGGAAAATCTTTAGACTGTATAAATCCAATAACCGGATACCAGTAACTGGCTTAAACCAAAGCCGACTGGTAAAAACTGTCCGAAAGTCGTACGCGCGTAAACGCACGTATGCGTCCGAACCCTTTGTCGCAAAACCATGCAACCTCTATATCGTTTCGCCTGGAGTAGGAAACTCTCTGTGTGGGACTCTAGAGACTCGACTACTACGCTGGCAGTGGGTTTAACCACAGACCGCAAGCGGCACTAGCTGTACGTAACGGTCCCCAGGTAGTTGTCGATAAGAAGGCCGATGAGTAAACCCATCCGAACTCCTACTGAGTCTGATGTGACAATCTCCATACAGTCCGGTCCGTTCGTCCATGACTATCGCATATCGGGCCTAGGAGGGCGGCAAGCGTCAGTCCCCTAATAGCGGTATAAGTCGTGTCGGAGTGAAG
Organism: Agapanthus africanus; assembly: GCA_030015575.1. Lineage (NCBI taxonomy): Eukaryota > Viridiplantae > Streptophyta > Magnoliopsida > Asparagales > Amaryllidaceae > Agapanthus > Agapanthus africanus. The sequence continues at coordinate 125,457,331 of CM057348.1, forward strand.
CCCATTACACCCTGAGAAACTGCTGGAACCTACCGGCAAATCTCGCTTGCCCTGGCCAGGGACTTTGCGTAATGGCTCTCTGACACAGCACGATATCTACTCCCAATACCGGGAGGGACGAATCCTGTCTAACCGCCACTGCCTCCAAGTGCTCGGGACTGCACCCAACTGCTACCTGTTTGCACGACTCCTTTGAGCCGTGGTAGGGTAGCAATCTAAGAACAGTGGGACACACTCGAGGCGAAATAGCAGTGTCAAGTCTGCGGACTACGCTGTACTCATGTCACCTGGGAACTGTTCACTGACGACTGGTATCAAACCAACCAACAGTTCCCTGTGAGTCCTGTCCGGTGTACCCGTAACCTAACGAGCACCTGCATACTATCTCCAGTACGACGTACTGACGGCTGTGGGACAGACCATCTCCCCAACTGGGATGAGAAGCGTACACACTAGTCTACTCCGGAGTATCGATGCTCTGTCTCGATAATCCAACGACCAGGGACCTGAATAAGGATGTGCTTGTAGACTACCCAGCCCCCACTAGTGTGACTGCCATCACAACGCTGGTAGACAAGCAAGATCCTAAGAGCTCTATCAATACGTACACTCACATATTAAGATAGAAAAACCAAGTAGCATACTACCATGTTTAGCAAGACTGTTATATACATGTGAATATCCCAAGCTTCCATTAAGTAATATACAAGCTAGTATGATACAGTAATGGCCTTCTAGGGCATAAACACTAACAATCTCCCACTTGCACTAGGGCCATGTACTGGCATATCGCAGACCAATGATCTCGAGCAGCCTCTCGAAACTGAATCTGAGGAAGGGCCTTCGTGAATGGATCAGCAATGTTCTCTTCTGAAGCGACTCTCCGAACCTCGATCTCCTGACGATCAATGATCTCCCTGATCAGGTGATACCGCCTCAAGATGTGTCTGGACTTCTGATGGGACCTTGGTTCCTTCGCTAAAGCTATAGCTCCGTTGTTGTCGCAATACAGAGGTATTGGATCAACTATGGTAGGAACCACCTGAAGTTCTGTTAGGAACTTCTTCATCCAGACTGCTTCTTTTGCGGCATCGCAAGCAGCTATATACTCCGCTTCCATCGTCGAGTCAGCAACGGTGTCCTGCTTGGAGCTCTTCCAGCACACCGCCCCTCCATTGAGGGTAAAGACATAACCCGACATGGACTTGGAATCGTCCTTATCACTCTGGAAGCCGGAATCAGCAAAGGCCTCCAACCTGAGGTCTTTTCCGCCGTAAACCAAGAACATCTCCTTAGTCCTCCTCAGGTACTTGAGAATGTTCTTTACTGCTATCCAGTGTTTCTCCCCTGGGTCTGACTGATACCGGCTTACCACGCTCAGTGCATAAGCTACATCTGGTCTGGTACACAACATTGCATACATTATAGAGCCTACCGCAGAAGCGTAGGGTATAATAGACATGCGTTCCCTTTCCAAATCAGTCTTGGGAGACATCTCTTTGGAGAGGGTGATTCCGTGACAAGCCGGTAGATTACCGCGCTTAGAATCTTCCATACTGAATCTTTTCAGTACAGTGTCGATATACCTGGACTGCGAAAGTCCCAACATCCTCTTGGATCTATCACGATAGATCCGGATCCCCAGAATGTAAGAGGCATCACCCAGGTCTTTCATGGAGAACCTGTGTGACAAGAATCCTTTGACAGATTGTAGCATAGGAATGTCATTTCCTATCAATAGAATGTCATCCACGTACAAGACGAGGAATACGACACTTCTGGCCACAACTTTACTATATATGCACGGTTCATCTGGATTTTTGATAAAGTCATATTCTTTGACTGTCTCATCAAAACAGATGTTCCAACTCCGCGATGCCTGCTTTAGTCCGTAAATGTACTTAAGCAGCTTGCATACTTTCCCGCTGCTCCCACTCTGATTGAAACCCTCTGGCTGATCCATATAGACGCTCTCTTCTAAATTTCCATTCAGAAAAGCCGTCTTTACGTCCATCTGCCAGATTTCATAATCATGGAAGGCAGCAATAGCAAGAAGGACCCGAATGGATTTGAGCATAGCCACTGGAGAAAAAGTTTCGTCATAGTCCAAACCAGGTCTTTGACGAAAACCCTTTGCAACAAGTCTAGCCTTATAGGTTTCCACCTGTCCATCTACACCAATCTTTTTCTTGAAGATCCATTTGCATCCTATGGGTTTTACCCCATCTGGAGCAAAGTCCAAAGTCCATACTTTGTTGGTGTACATGGACTCCATCTCGGTCCGCATTGCATCTAGCCATCGTACCGAGTCGCCGCTCTGGATGGCCTGCTGGAAGTCAGTAGGTTCATCATCATCTATGATGCAATCCTCTCTATCCCCGTCTATGAGAAAACCGTAGTATCTCTCAGGCGGATGAGACGGCCTACTACTCCTGCGGAGGGGTGCGGGAATGCTCTGTTCTTCTTGAACCTCTGGTTCTACCAAACTTTCAGTAGCAGCTTGTGGTTCTGGAATTTCTTCCAGTTCTATTTCGCTCCCATTTGTATCCTTTTCTAAAACTTGTTGTTCTAGAAAATGGGCATTACGAGAAACAAAAACCTTTTGTTCCTCTGCGTAATAGAAGCAATATCCCTTGGAGTTCTTTGGATATCCTACAAGCTTACACAGTACTGATCGTGCCTCGAGCTTGTCCACATGCTGCTTTTTTACAAAAGCTGGACATCCCCAAATCCTTATATACTGAAGATAGGGTTTCTTCCCACTCCACATCTGATATGGTGTGGTAGGCACAGTTTTGGTTGGAACTCTGTTCAATATATATGTCGCTGATTCTAGCGCATATCCCCAGAAAGATCGCGGTAACTCAGTATTACTCATCATGGATCGTACCATATCCAATAGGGTTCGATTCCGTCTCTCCGATACACCGTTGTGCTGTGGAGTGTATGGAGGAGTAAGCTGAGAGAGAATTCCTTTCTCTTTTAGATAACCTAGGAACTCGGCACTTAAGTATTCTCCACCTCGATCAGATCTTAGTGTCTTAATACTTTTGCCTGTTTGGTTTTCTGCTTCACTCTTGAATTCCAGGAATTTCTCAAAGGCCTCTGATTTATGCTTCATTAAGAAAACATATCCATACCTAGAGAAATCATCTGTAAAAGTAATGAAGTAGGAATAACCACCTCTCGCATGTGTAGACATTGGACCGCATACATCGCTGTGTATGAGTCCTAAGAGCTCGCTCGCTCTTACTCCTTGTCCAGTGAATGGAGTCTTTGTCATCTTTCCTTTGAGACAAGATTGACAAGTGTCATAAGTTTGATATTCGAACGTGTCCAAATATCCTTCTCTATGCAACTTAGTCAACCTTCTCTCATTGATGTGACCCAGTCTACAATGCCATAAGAAAGCTTTATTTAAATCTGGAGACTTTCTTTTTAGTGTGTTCTGGACATTGAAAATTTGGAGTTGGTTTAACACATATATGCCGTTATTTAGAGTACCGGACCCAATCAAACCATGATTAAGGTGGATGTTGACAACATCTCTTACAAACGTGAAATCATAACCTTTATTTGATAACAAGGAAACTGATATGATATTACACGTTAAGCTGGGTACAAAATAACAGTTATGTAAAACCAAAATGTGTCCACTCGTCAATCCTAGGTGATAATCCCCGACGGACGCAGCTCCCACGCTAGCTCCGTTAGCAACCCTGAGGATCATATCACCTTCCTTCAGCACTCTACGGTTTCTCAGTGCCTGCAATGAATTGCAAATATGAGATCCTGATCCGGTATCCAATACCCAGGAAGCAGAGTTGATTGACAGACAATTCTCAATTACAAACACACCTGAAGTCGAAGCCACAGCTTGCTTCGGTTCCTGGTTCTTGGCGTTCCACGCCTTGCAATCCTTCTTCCAGTGCCCTTTCCTGTGACAATGGAAGCACTCATCCAGGCCAACTACCGGTGCTGTAAACTTTTTCTTTCCCTTCTTTCCCACCTTACTAACACCTCCTCTAGGTCTGGGTGCGGCCTTCTTCTTCCTTCCTTTGGCCCTAGCCTTGGACCCGGAAGAAGATGAACCGCCAACAAACATAGCGGGTGTTTCCCTTGCTTTCTGCAAGGTGCCCTCTGCACTCCTTAACATGTTCAGGAGTTCCGCAAGTTCAACTTCTTTTCCTTGAAGATTGAAGTTGAGGATAAACTGGGCGTAGGTGGGAGGAAGGGACTGGAGAACAAGGTATGTATAGAGCTCATTATCCAAAGTCGTCCCAAGGTCCGCGAGCTCTTCAATATAGCCGATCATCTGTAGGACATGTTCACCTACCGATGACCCGACAGCCAACCTCGCTCGAAACAATTTCTTAGAGGTCTCGTATCTTGCTATACGAGATTGCTCTCCATAAAGTTCCTTTGTATGGAGAAATATGCCATCTAGGGACATATCCTCGTGCCTCCTCTGATGTTCATTGTTCATCGAGGCAAGCACGATGCACTTGGCTCTCGCGCAATCTAAATCCCAGGTTTTGCGGATTTCCTTATCCGCATTGCTGGATTTGGGACCAAGGACAGCAGGTGCTGTAGCGGTGAGGACGTACCCCAGTTTGTCATAGGTCAAAGCCATCTTGACATTCCGCAGCCAATCTTTATAGTTTGGCCCCGTCAGTATATTTTTCTCTAAAAGTAACTTAAGTCCAGTCATTTTCAGGGTCGCTGCAATTTAGGAGAGAGAGAAGAAAACTCTTTAGCATGATGCTCTTGCAAGTTTAGAGTGGTTTTTAGTTTATCTAAACTGGATGGCTCCTACTGTTTCTCGAATCCTTCCTCAAACCATAAAAGAAGAATTAGCCAAGACTATTCTCACCGTACAATACTTGCTTAACCGTTCAGCCAGGCCGGTGTCGATACTTCGAGGGAGGTTTTCCAACGCTTTCGCGAAGTTCCTTAATTAAATAACCTCTTTTCTCTGGGGGCGTAACCTCGCTGACACTTTTCTGGACACCTACTAGGTTTATAGCATTGATCGTTAAGCGACGAATATCCTGATAAGTAGCTTATACTCACAGTAGGATCGGGATCCAAATATCATCGTCTGATAATGCTGTAGGAATGTTACCAACATTCATCAAACTCAAAATGGTATGCATCTCTTTGCAAATTTCAGTTTCTTTAGAAATTCCCGATATAAGTTTTTACCCCATGCTCTTATGACCTTGGCGTTGGTCAAAATGTCATAAGTCACATGTCAAGTTCTACCCATCATTATCTTGTTAATTTGAACCCATCCGTATATATCCCTGACGTTGGCCAAATGATAATACGACTGTCCCAAACCAACTCATCTATCTATGCAACAAATGAATATCTAGCAGCTACCAAACACTATGCCATGACGTTGGCCAAAACTGCATAGCTTGAATACTACTGAATACCCAAATGAAATGACGGAGGGCTACGACTGGTTTTGGCGAAACCGTGAACGTAGTGAACTTGATATAACCGAAGGAACCTGATAGCTTTTTAAAAGGAGTGGTTAAGACTCCGCATTTAAAAATATCTGTTTTAAAAATAACCGAGTGGTTTCTTTTAAATTGTTCCAACGATTTTAAACTTTGGTTTGTTTTACTTTGCATTATAGATAATGCGTCCCATCATTAACCTATCATTGCAGAAAACAACGAAAATACAACGTCCTCTTATGCCATCCGCATTCGCCACGGGGTCCCGTCATCACCCGTTAGGTTACTTAACTAACGACAGAGCGGGGGCTGGGCTAGCGCGGGTGTAAAACATAAATGGCGTCTAAATAGCTATCATAAATATAGATATTTTACATTCGTCTGACGCAATGATATTCATTCCAGAACACAGATAAACAATATTGGATTTGCAAGCAATCTGTATTTCTTTTGAGCCTGCAAGAAAAGACAGATTACACAGTTGTGATGAATAGCCGTTACCCCACCCTCGATCCCTACGGGTACGGCAAACTACCCACCCGGCAGTCTGTGTACCCCACCTTGGGTCAGTCCTAGGAGCAAAAACAGTAAAATGAAATAATACAACGGTGGCTACGACCGCAACCTGGAAGTGCCCCGCGAAAATAATATTACAACAAATTACATTTACAACAAATGAATTAATCAATAACCCATTGCTAACCCCGGCTATACACCACAACAGTCCAATACAGTTTATATGCACAAACAGATATAACCATTTCAGAAATGTGCAACCCCCTGCCAACCGACATACTAGCAGTTGGGGGAGGTTTACGAACACATTAAACAATCACAGATATAATCCAATACGCAAATACTGTACAATTCGATCGAATAAACAACTTCAATATTGCTCCAAAATCTGCTCTGTTAAACAGTAACCTGCGCAATAATTAAATATTCCAGAAAACCCCAAATGTCACAGGGGACCCACACAAGAAAGACGAGTCCATGACTCGGCCAAAGCGCCGCGGAAGGGCGGCGGATCCCACCGATCCGCCGCGCTTTCACGGCCGAGTTGCCGATTCATGGGCTCGAATTTCTTGGGTGTTCTCCTGGACTCCTTTCTAGCTCTCTGAACACACCTGAAAAATTTTCTGACATCGTTTTAAATTCGACAGAAACTAGCAATTTTTAGGGTTTTCCGGTTTCGTTTTTCCGTTCGAAATTCGTACAAATTTGCGATTAAGTTATTTAGTGTTTAGCGAGGCTCTGATACCACTGTAAGTCGATGTACTTCACCCCAGTACTTGTGGGGAGGCGGAATTTTCAAAACTTATCAAGTTTAAACAACAAACATCGACTAACCGCTTGAATCGAAGCTAAACTATAAATAACCGTATTCAATGAGTTTCTTTTCACAAGTGATTAGGGATTATACCTAATGAAACCGGTCCTTCTTCTTTACGTCCTCCTTTGTTCTCCTCGACCTTCTCTAGGTAGTAGACGATCCACCCGAGAGCAAAACACCAAGCTAAATCTCTATCTTGAGGTAACTAATCAACTTTGATTGCTAATCAAAGATGAGAGGATGATATAGAGTGAAGGTTATGGATTGTTTAGTCTAACTAATCCTTTGATCTCAACACATGAGGATTAAGGATTAGGGTTTGAAGATGAGAGCTTGAGGAGAGAGAATGTGAGATAAGATAATGAGAGGAGAGAGAGTGTATCATAATATATTATGAAGCATTTCTTTTTAACAATAATGAATAATGGAAATGAATAAGCATGCTTCATAAAATATCTAGTGGTGATTCATTAGCATGAGTCATTAAGCAATAAATGTGCATTAATGAAATGAATGAATCACCACCATGACTCACTTTCTTATCCAAAAGAAACCTCCTTAGTCACATCTTCTAGAAGCTTCTCGAGTAATTACGAGAACGCCCCTCCGATCCGTAAAAATACGGAAAATCTTTAGACTGTATAAATCCAATAACCGGATACCAGTAACTGGCTTAAACCAAAGCCGACTGGTAAAAACTGTCCGAAAGTCGTACGCGCGTAAACGCACGTATGCGTCCGAACCCTTTGTCGCAAAACCATGCAACCTCTATATCGTTTCGCCTGGAGTAGGAAACTCTCTGTGTGGGACTCTAGAGACTCGACTACTACGCTGGCAGTGGGTTTAACCACAGACCGCCAGCGGCACTAGCTGTACGTAACGGTCCCCAGGTAGTTGTCGATAAGAAGGCCGATGAGTAAACCCATCCGAACTCCTACTGAGTCTGATGTGACAATCTCCATACAGTCCGGTCCGTTCGTCCATGACTATCGCATATCGGGCCTAGGGGGGCGGCAAGCGTCAGTCCCCTAATAGCGGTATAAGTAGTGTCGGAGTGAAGCCCATTACACCCTGAGAAACTGCTGGAACCTACCGGCAAATCTCGCTTGCCCTGGCCAGGGACTTTGCGTAATGGCTCTCTGACACAGCACGATATCTACTCCCAATACCGGGAGGGACGAATCCTGTCTAACCGCCACTGCCTCCAAGTGCTCGGGACTGCACCCAACTGCTACCTGTTTGCACGACTCCTTTGAGCCGTGGTAGGGTAGCAATCTAAGAACAGTGGGACACACTCGAGGCGAATTAGCAGTGTCAAGTCTGCGGACTACGCTGTACTCATGTCACCTGGGAACTGTTCACTGACGACTGGTATCAAACCAACCAACAGTTCCCTGTGAGTCCTGTCCGGTGTACCCGTAACCTAACGAGCACCTGCATACTATCTCCAGTACGACGTACTGACGGCTGTGGGACAGACCATCTCCCCAACTGGGATGAGAAGCGTACACACTAGTCTACTCCGGAGTATCGATGCTCTGTCTCGATAATCCAACGACCAGGGACCTGAATAAGGATGTGCTTGTAGACTACCCAGCCCCCACTAGTGTGACTGCCATCACAACGCTGGTAGACAAGCAAGATCCTAAGAGCTCTATCAATACGTACACTCACATATTAAGATAGAAAAACTAAGTAGCATACTACCATGTTTAGCAAGACTGTTATATACATGTGAATATCCCAAGCTTCCATTAAGTAATATACAAGCTAGTATGATACAGTAATGGCCTTCTAGGGCATAAACACTAACAGTATTTATAATGAACAATTAAGGTTTGGGAATTAAAATTTTGGATTAAAAAGCATTAAAAGATATTAAATAGTGAAATGAAAGGTCTCTGTTTGATTGCAGGAAAATCAAACAGTGCAAAGGAGTTAAGGGGAGTCGAAGGGAGGTGCAAAGCACAGAGGCAAACGGGGCTCATCTGACCGTCGGTGCCGTCCCATTGATGGATTTGGACGGTCGGATTTGAGGCAATTGCCTCGAGATTCATGCCATGTAGGTTTTTATGTGTTACACCTCATTGCGCATGTTTGATTTTTCTGAAACTTTTCATTTCCCCGTGTATTACACGTGCAACTCTTGGGCTTCCAAAAATTTAAAAGAAAAATCAGAAAAAAATAATTGTGTCTGATGGGAATCGAACACACAGGCTACGACACAGCAATGTAGAAACTTTACCAGTGAGATACAAGTAGTTTCTTGCTTTTATTTAACCAAAATAAGTTTACACAGGCTGTAATACTCTTTTCTGTACAATAACAAGAAAATTTCTGTACAGTGATTTCAGAATCGTTATAATCTCTCACTATTTACACACGATTACTAATATACAATATGATGGGGCTATTAGTGACAAGTGCCCAAGAAAGAAGCAGATGATAGGTGTAATTTATTACACATTTCTCTAACCCATTTATCATTTTATTGTCATATAATATGTTGTTCCGGGTATTTTTTGTGAATTATTACAAATAACAGGGTCTGGATTCAAAAAGACGGAAAATTGTGCTAAAATAAGGATTACGTGCATACAATGGAGATTTAAGGGAGTTATTCAGAAAATCAAAAGAATAATTTGCAAATTTGGAAAAAAATTGGGAATATCATTGCAAATTAGCAAAGGTTGGAACAAATTGAGGTGAATCAATTATCACAATAACAAATCGGTTGGAGAAACCAAATCAAATCAAAAGTAACAAATCAACTTGCCTAATTATATGCCAAATTTGGGAACAATTCCAAGATTTATGCAACTACAGAAAGACAGAGAGATATTCAAGATTTTATAAGCTCAAAAATCATCTAAATTGATGATAAAACCACAGAAAAATTCTGGAGCCATGAACCCCAAATTCGGCGGCGGATCAGCGGCGCATCAAGTCAATTAGGGACGGATCCTTTGCTAAATTTCTTTAAAATCTTTTCACTAAAAAGAGACAAACACATGTGCCTAGGAAGGTTTTTCTAGCCGGTAATGTTAGTGATGTCCTAAGTAATGCATTACCCATAAAATATAAGAACCCCAGTTGTCCAACAATTTCATACATTATCGAAGGTAAGGTCATTAATAGAGCTTTATTTGACCTAGACGCTAGTGTGAACATTCTACCTTTTTTGGTCTATGCAAAGTTAGGGATAGTTGAGTTTGAACCCACAAAAGTCACTTTACAGTTGGCAGATCGTTCCATTAAGAAGCTAAAGGGAGAGATTAAGGATGTGTTAATCAAAGTAGGCAAATTTATTTTCCCTATGGATTTTATTGTTCTATAAACACAACCGGTTTCTAACCGTAAAAATCAAATTCCAGTAATCTTAGGACGACTATTCCTAGCTACCGCTAACGCTTTGATTAACTATCGGAATGGTTCAATGAAAGTTTCATTTGAAAATATGACAGTTGATCTAAATATTTTCAATCTAGAAAGCCAACCTAGTAATTTTTATGACTTACCATGTGAATCAACGCTTTATTTGAATTTTCTAATGAGAAAACAAGTGACGATGATGAGTGTTTATTTAATTTATGCACCGCGATTTTTTATTTGATGGTACACATGATCAACTTATTGATACTTCTCTTAATCCTCATGATGAGCTTAATATGGTGATGTCTCGAAATAATTTTCTTGAAAATAAAATTTTGTTGATAGATAAGGAGAGAAAGGAATTAGTTTCGTTGAATGAATGTTTGAAAAGTGAAAAAGAGAAGTTGATTTTTTCTTGCAATTCTTTGAGAGAAGAAAATAATAGTTTGATTGAAATTTTTATTAGTGAAATTAATATTTTAAAATCTTTTACTAGTTCATAAGAAGTTTTGAGAAATGATGTTTTGACTGATAGATTAGAAAAGGAGAAAAATGATTTTCTAGCACAAATTGTTAAATTCGAGAAAGAGAAAATTGAGTTTCTTTCAAAAATTGATATTCAATCAAAAACTATTGATGCTTTAAACACTGAAAATGAAAATTTGATTTTTTCATGTGATATTTTGAGAAATGATCATAAAAATTTGGTTTCATCATTTAAAAGAGAAATTGATTCTTTAAAATTGTCCTTTATTTCTTAAGGAAAGTTGATCGAGAAAATTGCTTCTCTCGAAAAAACAAAATAATGATTTAATAGTTTATTTTGCTAAGTTTTCAAAAAGACGGGAAACGATTGATCCTTTACCAAGTAAAGAGAAGAAATTTTTAAATAAAGTGGGTGTTAATCTTAAAATTTCAAAGATTCAAAAATTCTCTTCATCTAAATTTGTTAACCACTATTATAAATATAAATCTAATTCTATGGGTACATCTAATCACACTTGTCACTATTGTGGTGCATACATGGTCACTTTGCATATTCTTGTGAGTTGAAAAGAAATAAATCTTTATATGCCAATTTGAAACGGGTCCCCATAACTAACCCCCATAAACCCAAGTTAGTTTGGGTACCAAAATGCACACCCACATCTTCTTTTGTAGGAATTAAGAATTTAAAACCGGAAAGATTTCGGAAAAGGTAAGCACAACTATACGGGTGTAACAAATTATGTATTCTAACACAATGTGAACAATGTTTGATTTAAGTGTGTGTGGAGGGTGTGGTTTGGTTTTGTAGGTTTCGTACAAAAAATTTCTTCTACTTTTCTTTGAAAAAGAACTACTGTTCTTTGGAAAAAAAATAATAATTAGAAAATTTTGAAATTAAAAATGAAAAAGTGAAAAATGTATATAAAAAAGAAAAAGTGATTTTAAGAAAAAATAGAAAAAAGAGATGGTTAGATGGATCTAGTAATAAATTGTCATGAGCATGTTCCCAAAAGGCCAGTATTATGAATGAGTTACTAGGTTTGAGAAGATATAAGTAGAGCCTATTTTTGAGTCTAAACATTTGAACGTTGATATCCTACTATATGCACATGTACACATTTTGAAACTTGGGATAGTAGAAGAGATATGCATGCTCTTGTCTGTAATGCCCTAGTACGAAAAAAAATTATTAATATCACAAAAAATGAACATCGTCTTGTAATTATCAAGGCAGAATAAAAAAATTCAACAAGAGTGCTTCATCACCTAATGATTTAGATCAACTGGTTTGGGATCATTTACATGCCTTAGGTGTTACAAGATTAGGATACTGCTTTTTACACCCAATAAGTGCTCACATTGGGTAATCGGTTGGTTAGTGCCTCACGAAAAATTAACGGTCGCATGAATAAAGTTTATAATTTCCTTTTGATGAGTAACTAATTATTTTTCTAGGGTTTTGTATTGTTTTTCATTCTATAGTTGGATGTGTTTTATGATCTTCTTTTCTTTTACTTCATCATGAATCGCTTTTGATATAATTTCTTTCTTGTAGTTTTCATCATATAAACTAGATCTTATAGGGATAATTGACGTTTTGAATTAGATCTAGGAATTGATGATACGCCTAAAAACTATTTAGGATAATGAAGATTTGACAAACTAGAACCCTAATTAGGGGCAGTAAAAGATATGGTTTTTATTAAAATAAATTCAACCTAAATAGTTAAAGAGTTCTAGGTTAATCAACATTGATAGTTTAGATTAGCTACCTATTACTATCAATCAAAAATTCAACCTAGGTCATTCTTAATTATCTAGAACTATGTTTAATATGGTTTCTAAATGATCTTTTATAATTGATAGGCCATTTTTAATTAATTTAATATAATCTATAATTTTATATTAAGTAAAAGAAAATATATTAGAAAGAGATCTAGAAAAGCAGTAGTATCTTTTAAACCAACCATAGAAAGATAAGCAATACAAAAACCCCTAGAAGTTTCTCTCTCGTAAAAAACAACTTTTATTTGCATTTAAAAACAACTCAATTTTAACTTAGTTTAAAAATAGTTAACACACCTATCTGTGAGAATGATTCTCAAGTACGAGTGCGATAAGATGTATACTTGCGGTTAAATTTAAAGACTGATAAAATCCCTATCAGTGGACATCTGAAGAAGGCGTTGCAGATGTCTGACCATAACGTGGTAGACGTCTGCACAAGTCTGTCTAAACAACATAGCAGAGTCAGACGTCTGATGAAGAAGATCCAAACGTCTGGTCATGAGTCTTCAATAAAAATAGAGAGCAGGTAAACGTCTGAAGGATACTCTTCAAACGTCTGCCCAACACAAGTGAAGTTGTGCCAGATCTAAATCAAGCAAATCAAATCTTACCAAATTGGTTATAGAAAGATTCTATTTTGATTTTATTTTCCATCATGTAATTGTATACATATACTGGAAGTTTCAATACAATATTCACCAAGTAGAAAACCCAAAAAACTATCTTCTCCAAGATTTTATATGGTATCAGAGCCTTGCGATTAAAATCTCAATTTTGATCCATAGCTTCCTCTTAAAACTCAATCCCCATCATCTCCAAATTCCCTTTTCCAAAAAAACTTTCCCACACAAACTTCACTGTATGGAGATCCCAAATTCAATTGGCCTTAATCGGTCACGATCTCCTTGGTCACATCGACGAATCCAAGTTTCCTCCTCCAAGGACTATCACTGACGTCGACGAAAACACCAAGCTTGTCGAAAACCCAGACTATTATCAATGGTACCGTCAGGATCAACTCATTCTCAACGCTATCGTCGACAGTTTTGTCAGGACAATCTAGCTCTATATCTCCTCTGTTTTCTCATCCAATGAAGCATGCGATTAACTTATTATTCTCCTTGCAAACAAATCTCGCTCATAAGTTATGTCGCTTAAGGAATGCCTCATCAACAATCAACGCAACTCATGATCTATAAGCGAGTGCCTACAAGTGATGTGATCTATCTCCGACGATCTTACTCTCATCGATCACCTTCTTCCCAAAGATGACCTTGTTCTCCACATCCTCGCTGGCCTCGAACCTGAATTCAAAGAAGTTGCAGCTGCTATTCGAGTCCGTGATAACGCCATCACCTTTAACGAGCTCTATTATAAACTCATAGACTATGAACACCATTTGAAGAAGGAAGACACATATGCGTCTCTCTCTCTCTCGCAACTGCCAAATATGTCAACCAACCCAATCGCTCTTCCTATCGCCCTCCGCAACAACCTGGATGCACCTCCTACAATTGCAGCAGCAACAACAACAACAACTAGTACTCCGTTGCACGCAACAACAACTCGCCACGCTTCAACTTTTACTGCAACTTCTGCAAGCGTTTCGATCACAACACCAAAGACTGTCATTAACTCACTCGTTTCCTTCGAGAGAACGCAGTGCAAACCAATTGTCACGCCCCGCTTCCCAAAATACATAAACACGGCATGCGACAGATCCAACCATGCTACCTGTAGCTAGGAATCATCCCTCCACAGTCACATTACGGCTGTCAATAGGATATCAAGAGCAGTAAAATATATAATCTAGTTAACACATGTCCATCTGCCACAATAAATAGAATCAAGAAAATGCATAAAGCGGAAAAGAATCAAGATCCAATAAACATTAGTATCTGAATCACGTCCTAATATGGGCTCACATCAATAGAAATAAAAACTGCTGAAATAAATAAACTAAGAGCCTCTAAACTAAATAGCTAGCTCCTTATTGCTCGGCTTGATTGCTAAAGTACTCTTGATCTGCATGCGATAAAGGTAGAGGAACTGGGCCATGCAAAACCCAGACGTCACTGCGTCATAATATCAAAATAATACTAATAACCAGGATATGATGCTATGATTAAACATAAATGTAAATAGATAACACATGTATAAAACAGTGAGGTACATGTATGTGATGTGTATCCTGAAGTCTGTACTTCTAGGTTATCTATTTTACAAGTCTTTGAAATCAATTTAATAGAATCGTCAATATAACTCAATAGTATCCCATGTGTGCCCGGGACCATGGTCAAGATTCTCGGGCTGAATCCGAGACGTGCCGCTAAGCAGTAAGCAGGTAACATGTACAAATGAATGATGCCAGCAGCATCATTCCGAGGCTGGCCTAGCCCGTAAAGACTAATCAGTATGAGTATCGAACTGTTGAGTTACAAGTCATGTTTCATTATTGATTTTCCTTTACCCCCAAGGTTTTGTGTTCAAGTCAGGTATTGATGATGTAAGTCTAATGCCAACAAAGGATCAAGCAGGTACAGGTCTTGTCTATACAGACAACAAATTACGTCCATCAGGACAATAAGTCAGGATTGCCGACATTAACAATAAGATCCAAGTAACAAGTCTAGTAGTGTTTCTTGAACATGCTATGTACTGTATATTAACCAAAATAGATATAAATGCAACACTGTAATCAATATCGAAACACAGTAAACACAACTAATGCTAAGATGCATATGTATCTATTTGTAATAACCGTTATACGTCCATTACCATGTATGATGCAATCTAGATAACATATTGAACTGCTATAGTAGTATGATAATATCGTGATGTTCCGACATGCAACTGGATAAACTATTATCAGTATGGATACAGACGGATGCTATAAAACTGTAAACCGGTAATCTCTACTGACTAGTAAAACACATGCACTACAATTTATCGAATAAATATTGATATGATAAAATAAAATGCTGCAATTTTAGAACTTGCCTGATTGGATCTCACGTCGAGATACGGATGTCATGTTTCGACGTCGAAATAAAGTGCAGGGTTCCCTAGGGCGGCCGCCGCTGGGTTTCGAGAGGCACCGTCCATGTTGTTTCCAAAACATTACCGTGCTAAAGAACCCTAACCTAGAATCTTAACTAGAGAATCAGACGAAACAAGCATGTAAAGATCTTTACATCTAAGTGAACGAGGAATATAACCTTTGTAGACCATTCCTTCACTTCAATAGCTCCGTGTAGTAGTCCTTTCGCTCCAAGTAGTGATCTTCCGGACTCTAGTGAGGCTCCACATGGTGAAATGAACAAGCTTGCTTGAAGTCTTCGAGGCCGAAGATGATCTACGTCGAGGAGACACTAACTCAAGCTATCTCTTCACTAAGTGATGAACTAGTGAAGAAACAACCCAATCTAAATGGCTAATAGAGAAGAGGTTGATGAAGTAGGAATTTTGCTTACTTTAGAAATAATTTTCTCGCTGTGAAGCTAGAAAGCTTTTGGAGATGAGGAAGAAGACGAAGCGTGAGTGGAATAATGAGTGAGAATAGCAAGCATGGGTGAGTTAGTATCATATACTAACTAATGTAGAGACTAAACTATGGGTAAACAATAATAGTTGGGTTAATAAATATTTTCAAGTAAAACAAAATTAGTGGACTTGGTAAATGGTTCCACAAGCTTCTTCAAGCTTCAACCATGTGACAATTTCCAACCAATTTTGATTTATTTAAATAAAACCCTTCATTATTATTTGCATGGTGTGAGTCTCATACACCCATGTAGCATGTGGCATCAAGTATGACACAAATGATGTGCATTAATATATATCACATATATACTAAGTGTACACAAGTGAGAAAAAGAAATCTTAAGTGAGCCAATATTAGTTAATGTAAGTTAATATATCAAATATATAATTATACATTAAATTATTAAATCAACACTTGATTTAATAATCCGGCTATATCACATACAACCGACTAATATCAAATGTATCAACTTATCGAATCAACACTTGATATGACAGCCCGGCTATATCACATATAATCGACCGATATCACATATCGCGATAATAAAATACGGTATCACATACTCATATTAATCTTGGTCCCGCAGATATCACATATGTGCTCCTACTTCGTTTCGCTTGAGCCAGAAAACCTCTGTGTAGGACTCTAAAGACTCGTCAATATGCCGACAGTAGGTGGTGATCATATCAGTCACCCACAAGCTGCAAGCGGTCTGCTAAACGTAACAGCCACCCGGGTATTGAGCGATCAGAAATCAACAAGCAAGCTTGCTCATACTCCTGCGAATCCAATCAGTAACACTAGCGTACAGTCTGGTCTCTTCATTTGATATGTCGTATATCTCAGCCTGGGTGGTTAACGTTAGACCCTAATAGCTTGATAAGTCATACCGATCTGAGGCCGATAACTGTTCGATAAATTACTGATAACACTTATTAGTAAATCTCAGCAACCCTGGCCAGGTATTTCCTGTTATGGCCAATCGAGCATTGCGCAACATCAACCCCCAATACCGGAAGAGACGAATCCCCTCTTATCGCTTATTGCCTCCATGTGACTCGGGACTGTACCCAAAATCCACCGTTTTGCACGATCTCCTGAACGTGGTAATATGGAAATCAAAGCACAGTGGGAACCACACAAGACTCTATGACGATCTCGGGTCGACAGACTAACCTGTACCAGTATCACCAGAGAACTGCTATCTGACGATGGGTATAATACCATCTAGGAGTTCTCGGCGAGTCGGTCCAGTGTACCCAGTCTCCACTGAGCACTCGTATACCATCTTTGATGCCAAACACCAATGGATATGGGATCATCCATCGCCCATCACATGGGTCGAGAAGCGTATACGCTAGTCTACTCTGGAATATCGATGCCCCGTCTCGATACTCCCACGACTAGGAACTATTGAAAGATGTACTTACCGACTACCCTAGTCCCTACTAGTATGATCTCCATCATAATCCTGATAGTCAAGTACTCATTCTAAGGGCTTTATCAACATGTAATAGAGAGACAATAAGTGTACATGTTAAGATAAAGTGCAACCAGATAGCATACTATCATCGAGAAAGAAAGTCCTCCTTATATATGTCGAAGCATCCACTACAATATACATCGCATGTACAGTAATGGCCTCTAGGGCATACATATAACTAACAGTCTCCCACTTGTACTAAGGTCATTTGTTGTAGTATCCCATACTCAACATCCTATAGAAGTCTCTCTTGGGAAAGACCTTTGTGAGTGGATCCACTGTGTTATCCTTCACGTCAATTCTCCTAATCTCGATCCCTGGGAGATCAATCATCTTCCTGATCAGGTGATACTGCCTCAGAATATGTCTAGAACGCTGATGGGACCTGTGTTCCTAGGCCAAAGCCACAACTCCATTGTTGTCACAATAACAGTTATTGGATGCTCAATGGCAGGAACCATGTTCATCTCATGAACAAAAAATATCTAGACAACCTCTTTGGTAGTATCGTTGGTAGCGATATATCCAGCCATTATCGTCTAGTCTGCCACGGTATCTAGCTTGGAACTCTTCCAACATACAGTCCCTCCACTGAGGGTAAAGACAAAGCCTGTGACTGACTTTCAGTCAACCTTATCACTCTGGAAGCTCAAATCAAGAACATTCTTTTAATGCTTCTCAAATACTTAAGAATGTCCTCCACAGCTGTCCCGTGATTCTCCCAAGATCTTATTGATTCCTGATCACTACACACAGTAAGTTAGCTACATCTAGTCTGGTACATAACATCACATACATGATAGAGCCTAGTGCCGAAGCACAGGGTATCTCTTGTACGCGAGCTCTCTCCAAATCAGTCTCGGGAGACATCTTTTTGGAGAGAGAGTGATTCCTGAGTAAGTGGGCGAACCACCATGCTTAGAATCTTCCATACTAAACCCCTTTAGTATGGTGTTAATATACCTAGATTTGGGACACTCCCAACATCCACTTAGATCTATCACCATAGATTATAATCTACAAGATGTAGTAGGTATCATTTAGATCTTTCATTGAGAATCCTTGTGATAAGAGGAGCGTGATCGAGTGTAGCATAGGAAACCCTTTTCCTATCAAGAGTATGTTATCTACGTACAATACGAGGAAGACAATCCTACTCTCTACAACCTTCTTATATATACAAGGTTCATCTACCTTTTTGATGAAGTCAAACTTTTTGACTGCCACATCTAAACAGATGTTCCAACTCCGCGATGCATGCTTTAATCCTGATGGACTTAAGCATAGCTTTGAAAGTCTCAACTTTTCCATCTACATCACGAATATTCTCAAGATCCACTTGCACCCGATGGGTTTTACCCCTTTAGGTGCAATATTCAAAGTCATACTTTGTTGGTGTACATGGATTCCATCTTTGATCGCATAGCATCCAGCCATTTCACAGAGTCCCCACTCGTGATGGCCTGCCTGAACCTTAGTTGGGTCATCATTTACCATGATGCAATCCTCGCTCCCACTGTCACTGAGAAAACCGTAGTATCTCTCAAGTGGATGAGGAACCATACCAGATTCGTGGAGAGGCTGAGGTTCGTTGGAGACTATTGCATCCTTTTGTTCCACTAAATCATCGGTCCTAGTTTGTATAGCTGGAACTCCTTCCAGTTCTACCTCATGACCACAAATTTCTTCACAAGAAATTCTTTTTTCTTAAAAAGGTGGTATGCTGAGAATCAAAACACTTTTTGCTCCTCAGTTTGGTAGAAGATATACCCTTGCTAATGTTCGGGATATCCAACAAACTTATAGAACGGATCATGCCTCGAGTTTTTCCGGATTTTGCTTTTCAACATAGGCCGGACAACCCCATATCTTAACTCGTTTAAGACATGGTCTCTTCCCATACCATATCACATATGGAGTGGAAGGCACCGATTTGGTCGGAAGCCTATTCAATAGGTATGCAGCTTCTCAAGTGCATAACTCCAAAAGAAAACAGATAACTCAGCAGTACTCATCATAGAGCGCACCATATCTCATAGGGTGCGATACCTCCGCCCCGATACAACGTTTGTGCTGTGGTGTACTCGAAAGAGTAAGCTGGGAGAGAATCCTATTCTCTTTTTAGATAGTCCAGGAATCCCATTCCCAAGTATTCCCTTCTCCGATCACATCGAAGGACTTAATACTTTTACCTGTCTGGTTCTTAACTTCAAGCTTATATTCCTTGAATTTCTTAAAAATTTCAGACTCGTGTTTCAACAGGAACACATGTCTGAACCTTGAGAGATCGTCGATGAATGTAATGAAGTACAAAGAACCAACCGTGGAATTTGTAGACATAGGACCGTATACATTATCATGTATCCGTCCTAAGAGTTTAGTAACTCTTTCTATGTTTCCAATAAACGGAGTGTCGGTCATTTTACCTTTGAGATATGACTAGCAAGTATCATAAGATGAAAATGCGAACGGATTCAAATATTCATCCTTATGTAACTTAGCTAGTCGTGTCACATTGATATGACCTAGTCTACAATACCACAAGAAGGTTTCGTTCATTTCTGAACTACTCCTCTTGTGTGTGTTCTATTTACTTTGAACTGTGGTTTGATTCAGAACATATATGCCATTACATAACGTGCCTGATCCAATCGACTCTTGATCAAGGAAAATGTTCACAACATTATCCAGAAATACAAAATTATATCCTTCTTTAACTTAATAAAGAAACTGATGTAATGTTGTATATCAGGTTCGGTATGTAATAACATTTATTCAGAATCAATGTATTTGGTAATACAAGGTGATATCTGCCAACTGATTTGGCTACAACACTTGCACTATTCTCTACACTTAGAGACATATCACCCAATCCCAGTTCTCTACCTTTCTGTAGCCTATGTAACAGATTACATATACGGGATCCTGATCCAGTATCGCATACCCAGGACGTAAAGGATACTAAGAAACAGTTCTCGGTAATGAACACACCCGAAGAATATGCATCAACATGCTTTTTCTTCACATTGGGCGGCATGGGAATCTTGGTATTCTCCTAATTCCTGCTCAGACTTATAACAATTATAAGATATAGCGGAACCAACGTTCCCCAGCTCAGTATAATAAGCAGGTTCGGTCAATGCATCCATATTATTATCTTGATTAAGGCGTGAGATGGTCGCTACTAGGAGAGAGAGAGAAGAAAACACTCTGCGTATGCTCTTGCAAGATCGGATTAGTTATTTATTTTATCTAATCAGGATGGATTCCACTGTTTTTATCAAATCTTCCTTCAAATCCTAAAAGGTAAGACTAGCCGGGATTAATTACACCCTATAAGTTCGCCAATCTTTCGGCCAGGCCAGTGTCGGTACTTTGAGGGAGGTTCCCCATACTTTCGCACGGACCTAATTAAAATGAACCTCGTTTTCCCAGGGGCGTAACCCCGTTAACACCTTTCTAGACACCTACTTCATCAGCTAATTGTAATATGTAAAACTCTCCCAGGAGTAACTCTTACTCGTGGTGGGTATCAGGATCCAACTATTTCGTAGAAGGTATGCAATCTCATTGCAAATTTCAACACTTGAAATTCCTAATAGTATTTTGCCCCAAGCCTCCAATGACCTTGGCAAAGGCCAACAAACCATAGGATACTATTCAAGTTCAACTCGTACATTTCATGATTGAATTAAACCTACCCGCACGACCCTTGACAAAGGTCAACAAGGTCGCACGACTACTATAATCTAATCGCATCACATCCTTCAGCAGATAAGCACTAATCAGTTACCGCACACTACGCCTTGACAAAGGCCAACAAACGCAGCATGAATACTAAATAGTCTTTATCTGAAATGATGGAGGGCTACGACAGGTTTTTAAGAAAACCCTTTACGTAATGAACTTGATATCGTTGCAGAATTGAACGATTTTGAAAAGGAGTGTTTTTTAGGCTTTTACTAGTTTTGCTAAAGAGGTCACTCCCGGTGAAGAGATCTCGTCTATTTCCTTATCGAATAAGGTGCTGGATATTTCACAAATACCACTATGCAAAGCATGAACTAAAAAGCAATCAAAAACAAAATCGAGTGGGTTGTAGCATTTGCTAGTTTCGCTAAAGAGATCACTCACGGTGAAGGGATCTCGGCTCTTTCCTTATTGAATAAGGTGCTGGATATTCTACAAGGAATACCGCTATGCAAAGCAAGAACTAGAGCTACCAGTTTTTAAAACAAGATTCTACAACATTTTTAGGTTTCTTTTATTTCATTAATATCATTAATGAAGTCTCATCAATTATGCTTCCTAAGTATTACATAAGAAACGAAAGCAACATATTTATTATATATCATATATATAATATAAGCATTCGTCTCAGCATATCAAGTGATCATATCACAAAATATCAACAGCAGAAGAACACATATGAAATATTGGATATACTAGGAATTCCGTATTTTAATTAAGCCAATAAAAAAACACGGATTTCACGGTCGTGATGAATAGCCAAACCCACATCCCCAGACCTCTACGAGAGCGGCAAGCAACCCTCCCAATTCTAGAGTTAGGAGACCCGTTCTCGACTCCTCAAAATGGTCTCCCACTAGACCCTAGAACCCGGTTACTTGCGCTCCTCTCCTTGGGTCTATCCTAATGCGGAAAAGTAAATAATATACATCAATGGTGACATCATCCTCAACCCGGAAGTGCCCCAATAAAAGAATATTACATACAAGTTTTTACATAAATGAAAATGAAAAACTCTCATCTCACATAAAACCCCGGCTATTCAAACACAACGATCCAATATAACATATCACAGCAACACATAACATCACATGTCGTCAATGTAAGTAAATATGCGTATTCCAATTGTCGTTGACATATAGCAATGAAACCGGCGATACACCACATATTACACTTACGGTCGCAGAAAAGAAAGTGAAAAACTACAACAATTGAAATTCACAACCACCTTAGACATCATAAACCTAATGTATCACATACTTTGGATTTCATGTCTAACCAAATGAATTCCTTAGACATCACATACCTAACAATTATAAACCCCACATTTTAGTCTCGATATTGAAAACACTTTTCAATAACTAGTCGGGTAATTCAACAAGATTCCCGACAACCTGATCGAATGTTCATCAGAAACTTTAGTAGACGGCCACACCCCCGATGCCGTCGACGAAGTGCATTTAGACGGAACACCGCGGCCGCAAGCACCCGAACGTATGCTTTTGGCGACAGGGTTCTCCTACAGTCACTTGGTCGGGACTATGGGGCGTGGCACTCTAGTAATGTTGCCCGGCGAGTATCCGCATACACTACGTAATTGCGACGGACTTTTGATCCACATCAAAATTCCGTGGCGGCCGATCAATGAGACTAAATTGCTAGATTTATAAAATTCAAATTAGTTTTCATAAAAATAAATTTTGTGGATTCCAAGTATTGTATTACAATCATAAATATCAAGACAATGTTAAACTTTTCGATCGAATCAACAAACACCCAAAATTTCCTAAAGAGCTCAACACTTGAGCACAGTTTAAAAAAAACCCAGAACATGCCACAGCATCTATGGACTAACCGAAGAAGGGTCAACCTTTGCCTCACCTATGGCGCCGCGGAACTACCATAAACCCAAGGGTTTGGTGGCGGTTTCGACGGTCACAGAATCGAGTTAGGGTTTCATTCTTCTAGAGGGTCCATAGAAAACACTTGCATGATTTTCTGAAGATTTCAAGCTTGAAAAAATCCAACTCTTGGAAAATTTCCAGCAAAGAAAAAATGGGTTATTGATATCCGTTCAAACTTTTTAACGTCATCTAAATAACCCGAAAAGATGTTAGAATTACGATTACGAAACACTCCGAATTGCCTTTGCACAAAGATAACATCACATGCAATTTTAGCAAAAACAAGCAACACCTAAAACACCAAAACCTAGAGACTGGAACACCATAAAAAATTCAACCCAGAACCAGTAGAAAAACCGAGCAGGCCGGTTTTTTACTTCACCTGGACGGCCAAAAACCGTCGAGAGGGGTAAATTTTCTGTGGTGTTCATGTTACATCTCATATATCATTCTGCAATTGCTTAAAAAAGTTTAGACACTCTGAAAATTTCGACAGAAACTAGATTTTTGTTTCGAGTGATTCGGAGTTATTTCGGTTTCGTAATACTACAACATCGTCTAATTTTCTAGCATGGCTCTGATACCACTGCAGGGTTCCCTAGGGCGGCCACTGGGTTTCGGAAGGCATCGTCCATGTCGTTTTCAAAAAATTGCCACGCTAAAGAACCCTAACCTAGAATCTTAACTAGAGAATCGGATGAAACAAGCATGTAAACATCTTTATATCTAAGTGAATGAGGAATACAACATTTGTAGACCGGTCCAAGTAGTAGTCCCTTCGCTCCAAGGAGTGATCTCTCGGACTCTAGTGAGGCTCCACAAGGTGAAATGAACAAGCTTGCTTAAAGTCTTCAAGGCCGAAGATGATCTACGTCGAGGAGACACTAACTCAAGCTACCTCTACACTAAGTGATGAACTAGTGAAGAAACAACCTAATCTAAATGGCTAGTAGAGAAGAGGTTGATGAAGTAGGAATTTTGCTCACTTTAGAAATAATTTTCTCGCTAATTTTCTTCACCTCTCATGAAGCTAGAAAGCTTTTGGAGACGAGGAAGAAGATGAAGTGTGAATGGAATAATGAGTGAGAATAGCAACCATGGGTGAGTTAGTATCATATACTAACTCATGTAGAGACTATACCATGGGTAAACAATAATGGTTGGGTTAATAAATATCATCAAGTAAAACAAAATTAGTGGACTTGGTCAATGGTTCCACAAGCTTCTTCAAGCTTCAACCATGTGACAATTTCCAACCAATTTTTATTTACTTTAAATAAATAAAACCCTTCATTATTATTTTCATGGTGTGAGTCTCATACACCCATGTAGCATGTGGCATCAAGCATGACACAAAAGATGTACATTAATATATATCACATATATACTAAGTGTACACAAGTGAGAAAAAAAATCTTAAGTGAGCTAATATTAGTTAATGTAAGTTAATATAACAAATATATAATTATACATTAAATTATTAAATCAACACTTGATTTAATAATCCGGTTATATCACATAAAACCGACTAAAATCAAATGTATTAACTTATTGAATCAACACTTGATTCGACAGCCCGACTATATCACATATAACCGACCGATATCACATATCATGAGAATAGAATACGGTATCACATACTCGTATTAATCTCGGTCCCGCACATATCACATATGTGCTCCTACTTCATTTCGCTTGAGCTAGGAAACCTCTGTGTAGGACTATAAAGACTCGTTAATATGCCGGCAGTAGGTGGTGATCATATCAGTCACCCAAAAGCCACAAGCGGTTTGCTAAACGTAACGGCCACCCGGATATTGAGCGTTCAGAAAATCAACAAGCAAGCCTGCTCATACTCCTGCGAATCCAATCAGTAACACTAACGTACAGTCTGGTCTCTTCGTTTGATATGTCGCATATCTCAGCCTGGGTGGTTAACGTTAGACCCCAATAGCTTGATAAGTCATACCGATCTGAGGCTGATAACTGTTCAAGAAATTACTGATAACACTTACCAGTAAATCTCAGCAACCCTGGCCAGGTATTTCCTGTTATGGCCAATCGAGCATTGCGCAACATCAACCCCCAATACCGGAAGAGACGAATCCCCTCCTATCGCTCATTGCCTCCATGTGACTCGGGACTGTACCCAAAAAGCACCATTTTGCACGATCTCCTGAACTTGGTAATATGGAAATCAAATCACGGTGGGAATCACACAAGACTCTATGATGATCTCGGGTCGACAGACTAACCTGTACCAGTGTCACCAGAGAACTGCTATCTGACGATAGGTATAATACCATCTAGGAGTTCTCGGCGAGTCAGTCCAGTGTACTCAGTCTCCACTGAGCATCCGTATACCATCTTTGATGTCAAACACCAATGGATATGGGATCATCCATCGCCCATCACATGGGTCGAGAAGCGTATACGCTAGTCTACTCTGGAATATCGATGCCCCGTCCCGATACTCCCATGACTAGGAACTATTGAAAGATGTACTTACCGACTACCCTGGTCCCCACTAGTATGATCTCCATCATAATCCTGATAGTCAAGTACTCATCCTAAGGGCTTTATCAACATGTAATAGAGAGACAATAAGTGTACATGTTAAGATAAAGTGCAACTAGATAGCATACTATCATGTCGAGCAAGAAAGTCATCCCTATATATGTCCAAGCATCCACTACAATATACATCGCATGTACAGTAATGGCCTCTGGGTCATACATATAACTAACATAAAGTTATGGCGCAAACTTATGCATGTAGGACTGGATCTGGCTGAGCAGCTGCGTGACGTAGTAACAGGACTAGATGATGACGGTGGCTGGGTCGTCTGGATCGTCGGCGATGTGCGCAACTCTGGCGATCGACCGTAAAAGAAAAGAAAGAAATAAAAGAAAGAAAGAAGAAGAAGAAGAGAAGGCTGTTGTTGCTGGTTATGGGGTTGGTGAGGACAGAGGAGAAGGTAGCGATGAGGTGACGGCTGTGAGACGAAGTCATCGGCGGCGAGGTCGTCGTGGACGAGGAAGTAGCTTTAAGAGGTGATCATGATTTGCAGAGGAGGGAGAAAGGATGTGGTGGTTGTCTAGGGTTGCTGGTAGTCGAGAAGAGGTGATTGAGGTGGTCGACGTTGGTGGGTTTCCGGCGATGAGGGGCTGCCGGAGAGGTTAAGAGTGATGGGTTCTTGGGTCGGTTGTGGTGGTGTTCTAGGTTGCTGGGGAGACGGGGAGGTGATGGAGGTGCTAAAGGCGATGCAGAGGTGAAGGAAAGGAGCAGGGGGGACGACGACGAGAGAGGCTGCCGGTGATAGGGTGATAGTTTCTTGGCGTCGGGGAGGTTCTGGGTTAGGGGCCTAGGTCGTCTGGGAGAAGGAAGGAGAGGAGAAAGAGGATGAGGCAGAGGAGAGGACGAGGGCGAGAGGGGCGAATGGTGATGGTGAGGGGGCGGCAACGGGACGGCGATGGGAGCGTCTTAGGGTTCACGGGAAGGTGAGGACATAAGAAGAAGAATGAGAGAGAGAGAGACAGAGGTGGGGACGAGGGTTTTTAAGGGGGGAGAGAGAGACAGAGAGAGAGACAGAGAGAGAGGGATTATAATTAGTTAAATTATTTAAAATATTATATATTATATATATATATATAAGAAATATATATATATATATATATAAGAAATATATATATATATATATATAAGAAATATATATATATATGGGATTTTATAGCTAATACCAGATTACTCCGAATATTATCTATGTCCCTTATAAAAATCTAGTTTTTAAATATGGAGAATATATATAAAAGTTTAAACCAGAATGTGATATCCTGTAAATAAAAACATATACCCTCAAATATGGATCTACGTAAATATACGCAGCGATCAAATAATCTGTATGTATAATACTTAGGACATGAACATGATATATGGGCACAACCACATGATATGGGGTACTATGACATGCAAGGCTAGATAAAAATATATTATTTGATTTTTATTTTGTATTATAAAAAGATATTTAGAGCCTAAAATATATTATATAAGTATATAAAATCTATATTTTCATGGATACTCTGTACTAGCAAATATTTAATATAATCTTGAACCATGATGGGTATCAAACATGCGGGTCGGGTCGGATAATAACCACAGCTACCAATTGCACTATCCACAATCCAAAACCAGCAATAGGAAAGAAATTTACCGCAAGATTTGAAAATACCCCAAATAAATAGTATAACAGTGCTACGGTGTTAGATTATACCCAACTACAAAAGAATTTCGTTCTCGAAATTCACGGAACAAGAAAAGATACAATAATGCACGGATCTAAGAAAAGAGGTGTGGAAATTTATGCTGAATCTCGTCTTCACGTTCCCAAGTAGATTCTCCGTACGAACGATTCCCCTATGAAATGAGTACCAGAGGGATAAATTTATTCTTAAGGACTTTTTCTCGTCGATCCACAATCATCATTGGTCGCTCTTCATATGTTAAATCTTCCTTTACTGTCAATTCCGGATGATCTAGAACATGCTTCTCATCTCTAACATACTTGCAGAGTTGAGATACATAAAACACATTATGAATACCCGCCAAGGATGGTGGTAAAGCCAAGCAATAAGCTACCTCTCTAACACGCTCGATAATACCAAAAATCCCCACGAATCGAGGACTAAGCTTGCCTCGACTATCAAATCGGATTACTTCTCTAGTCGGTGATATCTTCATGAATACGAGATCACCAACTGCGAACTCCAGAGGTCTTATTCCAGTATCAGCCCAACTTTTCTATCGATCCCGAGCCACCTTCATATGATTTCGAATCACGTTAACTTTCTCCACCGTTTGCACAATAAGATCCGGTCCCAATAATCTTCTTTCTCCAACATTGTCCTAACAGATAGGCGAGCGACACTTACAACCGTATAATTCTTCGAATGGAGCCATCTGTATAGTCGCCTGAAAAATGTTATTATAAGAAAACTCCACCAAGTGCAAATGATCCTCCCATGAACCTTTGAAATCTAACATGCACGCTCTCAACATATCTTCAAGAGTTTGGATCGTTCTTTCAGACTGACCATCTGTCTGAAGATGATAGGCTGTGCTAAACTTCAAGTGAATTCCTAAACTTTCCTATAGACTCTTCCAAAAGTGCGATAAAAATCGAGTATCACGATCCGAAACGATACTCACGGGTAATCCATAGAATCTCACAATCTTATGTATGTACCGCTCTGCCAAAGCCTCCGTCGACTGACCAACCCGAAACGGTATAAAATGAGCTGCCTTTGTCAATCGATCGACAATCACCCAAACTGCATTATTGCCCTTTGGACTCCGTGGTAAAGCTGCCATGAAATCCATGGTTATATGTTCCTACTTACATTGAGGAATCGGAGGTGGTTGCAACAAACCAGCTACCCTTTGATGTTCAGCCTTGACTTGCTGACATACCAAGCACTTCAATACGTAGCGAGCAATCTCTCTTTTCATGTCTTCCCACCAGAAATGTTGTCGTAGATCTCTGTACGTCTTTGTGTTTCCCGGATGTACGGAATATGCGGAACTATGAGCCTCCTTCAAAACTTCTTCACGAACATCTCCTTTGGGCACACTTAAACAACTACTGTATCGTAACGAACCATCTTCATGAATTAACAACTTTGTTCGGAGTTCCACTTCTACTTGTTCTCGAAACTTCTGCAATCTTGGATTGTGTGACTACGATGCTTTAATATTATCGATCAAGGACGACTGTACTTGCAACTGCATCAACTGTCCCGAAAAATTCAGTAGTACAATCTCCAATCCGAATCTCTGAAAATAATCTATAATCTCCTTTTGTCCAGTCAACATCCGTAATGCTGGCAACCGAATTAGAGCATCCGGCACTACATTAACTTTCCCCTGATGGTATTTTAGGTCAAGATCATAGTCAACCATCAGCTCTAACCATCTACGCTGTCTCATGTTGAGCTCTTTCTGTGTAAACACATACTTTATGCTTTTGTGATCGGTAAATACTTCTACCTTTTCTCCCAATAAGTAGTGTCTCCAAATCTTCAGAATGAAAATCACTGTTGCTAGTTCCAAATCATGAGTTGGGTAGTTCTTCTCACGAGTCTTCAATTGTCTCGACGCATAAGTTATGACATTCTTATGTTGCATTAGAACACATTCCAAGCCTTTACAAATGCGTCACTGTGAATAACCAACCCTCTGGAACCGTCTGGCACTGTCAAAATAGGAGCGGTGGTCAATTTTTTCTTCAATGCTTCGAAATCTGACGCACATTTCTCCATCCATATGAATGGTATCTCCTTTCGTGTTAGCTTGGTCAATGGTTCTGCTATTCGAGCGAAGTTCTTCACAAACCTTCTATAATATCTGGCAAGCCCAAGAAAACTTCTGATCTCCCCTATGTTCTTTGGAATTGGCCAATCATGAACAGCTGCAATCTTTTCTAGGTTAACGACAATTCCATCTTTGGATACAACATGTCCCAAGAATTTCACTTCTTCGAGCCAAAACTCGCACTTGCTCATCTTAGCATATAGCTTTTCTTGTCTCAACGTTTGCAGTACGATCCTCAAGTGTTCTGCATGCTCTTCATTACTTTTCGAATAGACCAGAATATCATCAATAAACACCACTACGAACAGGTCCAGGAAGGTCAAAAGATTCGGTTCATCAAGTCCATAAATATTGCTGGTGCGTTAGTAACTCCAAGTGGCATCACTAAGTACTCATAATGCCCATATCAAGTTCGGAACGCTGTCTTGCAAATGTCTTTTGATTTCACCCGAACTTGATGATATCTGGATCGCAAATCCAACTTCGAGAATACTCTTGCGCTAGTGAGTTGATCGAATAATTCGCCGATGCGAGAGATTGGGTACTTGTTCTTAATAGTCACCCGATTTAATTCTCGATAGTCGATGCACATCCGTGGTGTGCCATCCTTCTTCTTGACTAGAAGAACTGGAGCTCCCCATGGTGAACCGCTGCTATGAATCCAACCCTTCTCCAGTAATTCGGAAACCTGTTTCTTTACCTCTTCTAGTTCCACCGGCATCATTGGATAATGTGCTTTTGAAATCGGCGCTTCTCCAGGAATAAGATCAATCGCAAACTCCACATCTCGTTTTGGCGGGAAACCTGAGATGTCCTCGAACACATCCATAAATTCCCGAAATACTGCTGGCACTTCCTCCGTGTTTACTTCCATCGATGAAAGAACGGCATTAGTCGGCCTAGCCCTAAATTCGACTGGCACGACAGATTTGCTACCTCCCAAAAATATGAACTCCGGATGTCCGAGAATCTGAAAAATCACTTTCTTTACCCTACAATCAATGTAAGCGTGGAAAATGCCAAGAAAATCCATTTCCAAGACAACATCATAGCTGCCAGTATCAATCACCAAGAAATCTACGAATAACTCTCATCCACAAATAACAATCGAGCAACCCTTGCACTCACTACTAGATATAATTTTTCCATTCCCAGTGTGTATGTCACAGCAACTAGACAGGGCCGTGTGTGGGATAAAGTGTGCACTAATAAACTTGGACGACATGAAGCAATAGAATGCACTTGAATCGCATAATGCCAATGCGGGAAAATTATAAATGAGTAGGATACCTGAAACAACGTCATTTGATACTTTGGCCTCCTCGGCCATCAAGGTGAAAGCCCGTGCTTGATTAGGCCTCTGAGTGATCAGCTTCTGCCCATGAATCTGTTTTTGCGGTGGTTTCTGAATATTGTCTCTCAATCGTAGCTTTGAAAAGCAAGCACTGATGGTATGGTCAGCTGATCCACAAACTAGACAGAGTCCAAGCCTCCTTCGATAGTCCTTTTGTAGATATCCGGGTAGATGGCAAAACTCAAAAATCACACTTCTTTTCTGATCGGATATGACGGGCTTCTTCATAGGTACAATGCCTCACTTGTTTACCAGAATGCTTCTGCGTATAGGAGCTCGGTTTGGCATAAACGCTGGCTTCCCTACTACGACGGCTTGCTATTGAGCACCCTTTATTTTCACTGATAAACTCTACTGCTCCTTGGTTGTCTTGAAAACTTGGGAGAAGGTGGTCAATCCCAGTGATATGATGTGTCTCTGAATCTCTACATCCAAACTATGCATAAACCTCCGTACCATATCTGCCTCATTGGCAACTAAGGGCCCCACAAATCGACTGAGCCGGGTCCACTCAGCCGCATGTGTATCAACGGATCCGCCATTCTGCTTCAAACTGATGAAATTCTCTTCCATTTCCTCCTGAGCAGACTACGAAAAGAACTTTTCCAAGAAACTTCGCGAAAACGTTGCCCAACTAATCGGCTTGGTTAGACGGGTCTCCTCTATGAGCCACTACTCGCGAGCGTAATCTACTAATTGGATGCGTACCGCATCCAACCTTTTCTCATATGGAATCTGCACGGCAACGAGCAGGTTCTATGTATTAACTAGCTACTGCTCCGCTGGTAATGGATTCTCCAGTTCTGTAAATGTAGACGGACCGAGCTTTCTAAAGCCCTCCACGGTGCTCTCATACTATGTTGGCATGGGTGCTATCACAACTACGGACTGCTCGACCGTCCACAGGCCCTCCTGGAAAGCCTCGGCCTGCCGCTGATTTAGCTCAGTTT
This sequence comes from Agapanthus africanus, assembly GCA_030015575.1. NCBI lineage: Eukaryota > Viridiplantae > Streptophyta > Magnoliopsida > Asparagales > Amaryllidaceae > Agapanthus > Agapanthus africanus. Next base: position 125,489,132 of record CM057348.1, read on the forward strand.
GCCGCTTGTGGTTTTCAAGCATACCACGTATAACTCCAAGCAATGCGGCGTTATCAGCATACCTCTGGTATGACCGCAAAGCTCTATCCGTCATGATTCTAAAGCCAAGACACTGAAGAGGATTAGTAACGGTAATCGAGATTCAATAAACAAGATAGATATAGTTCAAGACTAGCAAGATAGTAATGTGGCAGGACATCTTCCTAATTCCGGGTTTTCTGGTTAGTGTATTTGGCTCAATACCCAATTACAAGAGAACTAAACCCGACTGACCCTAAATCCTATAGGCTTTGATACCAAACAAACCTTGTCATGCCTCGCTTCCCAAAATATTTAAACACGGTACGTAACAGAGCCAACCATGCTACCGGTGGTTAGGAATCATCCCTCCACAGTCATATTACGTCTGTCAATCGGATATCAAGAACAGTAAAATATATAGTCTAGTTAACACATGTTCATCTGCCATAATAAATAGAATCAAGAAAATGCATAAAGCGGAAATGAATCAAGATCCAATAAACAATAGTATCTGAATCACGTCCCAATATGGGTTCACATCAATAGAAATAAATAAACTGAGAGCCTCTAAACTAAATAGCTAGCTCCTCATTGCTCGGCTTGATTGCTAAAGTACTCTTAATCTGCCCGCGATAAAGGTAGAGGAACTGGGCCATGCAAAACCCAGACGTCAGTGTGTCATCGTTGGAGATAGTGCCCTCAGACTCAATTATTGGATCACAGGCACGTGATTGCAATGATTGAAGGGAGGACCTGTCCCAGTAGGACAGTCTTACTCAAGATGATAGTATGCTATCTGGTTTATCTTTATCATCGTGTACTGCTTTAGGTGACCTTACGAGTCGCTATTACACGTTGATAGAGCCCCTATGATTCTTTCTTGACTACCAGCAGTATGAGGGCGATCATATACGTGAGAGCTGGGGTCTATAAGCACATCCTTAAAAGGTCCCTAGTCGTGGGAGTTTCGAGACAGGTCATCGATACTCCGGAGTAGACTAGTGTATACAGTCGAGACCCCGACGAGGGGCGGTGGCCGGTCTCACAAGCCACTGGTGTCAGTTGGTTCACCTAAGATGTATACAGGTGCTCATTGGGTTATGAGTACACCGGACAGGACTCGCCGGGAACCTGCTAGTTGGGATTATACCTGATGTCAGATAGCAGTTCCCTGGTGACATGTGTACAGGTTAGTTCATCGACCTGAGATCATCATTTGTCTCGTGTGAGTTCCCACTGTGCTTTGATTACTACCCTACCACGGCTCAAAGGAGTCGTGCAAACAGGTTTTAGTTGGGTACAGTCCTGAGCCACATGGAGGCAGTGAGCGGATCTGCAGGGGTTCGTCTCTCCCGGTATTGGGGGTGAGTTCGCGCTGTGTCTAGGAGAGCCAGAACATGAAAAGTCCTTGGCCAAGGAAAGAGATTTGCTGGTAGGTATTCCAGTAGTATCTCAGGGTGTTCTGGGCTACATTCCGACATGACTTGTACCGCTTTTGGGGGTCTGACTTTTACCAACCCCCTAGGCCCGCCATGCGATGCTCATAGACGAATGAACCGGACTGTATGGATATTGTCACTGACAGGCTCAGTAGGGTGTCAGGATGAGTTCGCTCATCGACGTCCCTTTTGGTCAATAGCTGGTAGCCCGTCACGTATGGCTAATACCTCTGACGTGCTAGTGGTTAAATCCACAGCCATAGTATTGACGAGTCTTTTGAGTCCACCACACACAGTTACTCAGGTTTTGGGCGAAACGCTGTAGAGGCCATATGGAGATATGGCAGGGTTCGATCAGATACATGCGGTATTGCACGGATCGTGATCGGACGGATTTTACTAGCCGGCTTTGGCTTAAGCCAGATCCTAGTATGAGATAGTGTAGATTGTCTCTTCGCATTTGTGTTTAGTGGGAATACAAATACGGGCATGTATTTGCAGTAGCGGGGTTTTCCTGTAATTTATTACGGGATCAGTTTTTTGAAGTTGCCAGTTTGCATTCCGTTCCGGCCGGTTTTCCTTTGTTCCTTCACAGCCGGACTTTTCGTTGGAGGGGGTAATTTGCAATTGTGCAAATTACTTTTTGTGGAGGGCTTTCTTGCATGTGTGAGGCATCATGATAGTTTATTCATGATGAGATTCTTTTATGGTCTTTTCCTTTGCATTTATTGGATGAGGATTGATGAGAAATGGGTGTGACTTTAATCCTTTTAATTTATATCATACATATTCTTTTCTTGTTTTGATTCATCATCTCATCTCCACCATTTTTTCATGAGGGGCCGGCCACTGTTCTTTAGGGAGAGAGAGAGAGGATCATTTTGTGAGGGTGGAAAATTATTCTCATTCTCTTGTTGCATCAAAAATTCATAGCTCATTTCTCTTCTCCTCCACATTACCATGGCAACCTCAAAAACCAAAAGAGACAACCATTCTACACTTGTCTACAGAAAATCTTGGACGCGTCGGCTAGCCAACTTCGCGCCCGAGTTGCCTCGGTCCAGAGGTGGGAGCCCGTAAAAGAATTCGGCTACGTGGTGCCCTTTACGACGAGGAGGTGACGGACGGAGATTCCGCGGGAGATCGGAGTGGAGACGAAGACCGAAGGACACGGATCGCTTGGTATTACTTCTCTACCCTTCTTTTAGTTTGCTAGTAACTAGGTTAATGGCCCGATCCGGGGTAAAAGTGCACGGTGGTGCCGGTTTGCTAGTTTGCAAAGTTTTTGTTTCCGCGTTTCCGGTGTCGGATCGACGAAAGGGGCGCCGCCGCGGACTTACAGTCATAATATCAAAATAATAGTAATAACCAGGATATGATGCTATTATTAAACATGAATGTAAATAGATAACACAGGTATATAACAGTGAGGTACATGTATGTGATGTGTATCCTAAAGTCTGTGCTTCTACGTTATTTATTCTACAAGTCTTTGAAATCAATTTAATGGAATCGTCGATGTAACTCAATGGTATCCCGTGCGTGCCCGGGACCACTGTCAAGATTCTTGGGCTGAATCCGAGACGTGCTGCTAAGCAGTAAACAGGTAACATGTACAAATGAATGATGTCAGCAGCATCATTCCGGGGCTGGCCGAGCCCGTAAAGACTGATCAGTATGAGTATCGAACTGTTGAGTTACAAGTCATGTTTCATTATTGATTTCCCTTTACCCTCAAGGTTTTGTGTTCAAGTCAGGTATTAATGATGTAAGTCTAATGCCAACACAGAATCAAGCAGGTACATGTCTTATCTATTCAGACAAGTTACGTCCATCAGGAAAATAAGTCAGGATTGTCGATATTAGCAATAAGATCTAAGTAACAAATCTGGTAGTGTGTCATGAACATTCCATGTATTGTATATTAACCAAAATAGATTCCAATGCAACACTGTAATCAATATCGAAACATGGTAAATACAACTAATGCCAGGATGCATATGTATCTATCTGTAATAACCGTTATACGTCTATTACTATGTATAATGCAATCTAGATAACATATTGAACTGCTATAGTAGTATGGTAATATCGTGATGTTCCGGCATGCAACTAGATAAACTATTATTAGTACGGATACAGACGGATGCTATAAAACTGTGAATCGGTAATCTTTGCTGACTAGTAAAACACATGCACTATTATTTATCGAATAAATATTAATATAATAAAATAGCATGTTGCAAGTTTAGAACTTGCCTGATCGGATCTCACGTCGTGATACGGATGTCACGTTCCGACATCGAAATAAAGTTATGGCGCAAACTTACGCACGTAGGACTGAATCTGGCTAAGCAGTTGCGTGACGTTGTAATAGGGCTAGATTGCGACGGTGCCTGGGTTGTCTGGATTGTCGGTGGCATGCGCAACTCCGGCGATCGACCGGAAAAGTAAAGAAAGAAAGAAGAAGATGAAGAAGAGGAGGTTGTTGTTGCTGGTTATAGTATTGGCGAGGACAGAGGAGAGGGTGGCGACGAGGTGACGGCGACGAGACGAAGTCGTCGGTGGCGAGGTCTTCGTGGATGAGGGTGTAGCTTTGAGAGGTGATCGGGATTTGCAGAGGAGGGAGAATGGGGTATGGTGGTGGTCTGGGGTTGCTGGAAGTCGAGAGGAGGTGACGGAGGTGGTCGGCATTGGTGGGTTTCTGGCGGCGAGGGGCTGCCAACGAGGTTGAGGGTGATGGGTTCTTGGGTCGGTGGTGGTGTTCTGGGTTGCTGGGTAGACGAGGAGGAGATGGAGGTGCTAACGGCGATGCAGAGGTGAAGGCAAGGAGCAGGGGCGACGACGATGAGAGGGGTTGCCGATGATGGGGTGATGGTTTCTTGGCGTCAGGGAGGTTCTGGATTAGGGGCTTAGGTCGTCGAGGAGAAGGTAGGAGAGGAGAAAAAGGATGAGACAAAAGAAAGGACGAGGGCGAGAGGGGCGACCGGTGATGGTAAGGGGCGGCGACGGGAGCGGTTTAGTGTTCGTGGGGAGGTGAGGACGCGAGAAGAAGAACGAGTGAGAGAGAGAGAGTAGGTTAAGTTATATATATATATATATATATATATATATATATATATATATATATATATATATATATATATTAGAGAGAGAGTGAGACAGAGGTCGGGACGGGTTTTTTTAAGGGGGGACAGAGAGACAGAGAGAGAGAAACGTGAAAGAGAGACGTGAGAGAGAGAGAGAGGCATTATAATTAGTTAAATTATTTAATATATTATATATATAACAGATATATATATATATATATCTTAGTTATATAGGATATTTTATATATATATTTATGGGATTTTATAGCTAATACCAGATTACTCCGAATATTACCCGTGTCTCTTCTAAAAATTTAGTTTTTTAATATCGAGAATATACGTAAAAGTTTAAAACAAAATGTGATATTCGTTAAATAAAAATATATACCCCCAAATATGGATCTATGTAAATATACGTAACGATCAAATAATCTGTTTGTATAACACTTGGAAAATGAACATGATATATGGGCGCAGCCACATGATATGGGGTATTATGATATGCAAGGCTAGATAAAAATATATTATTTGACTTTTATTTTGTATTATAAAAAGATATTTAGAGTCTAAAATATATTATATATGTATATAAAATCTAGATTTTCATGAATACTCTGTGCTAGCAAATATTTGATATAATCTTGATCCATGATGGGTTTCAAATATGCAGGTCGGGTCGGATAATAACCACAGCTACCAATTCCCCTATCCGCAACCCAAAAGCAAGAATAGAAAAGAAATTTACTGCAAGATTTGAAAATACCCTAAATAAATAGTATAACAGTGCTAGGGTGTTACACCAATTAACATCCGTCGCAGACACTCTTTCAACCTATGACAAATAACACAAATGCCAATTGGCTCGCTCTCTCCTCTTGGATATTGGACACTGGTGCTTCTCATCATGTTACGTCTGATGTTGGTACTCTTCACCGCTATACTGATTACGGTGGTCCTAATGAGATCAACATAGGTGATGGTTCAGGTATAAAAATTTCTCACATCGGTAAAACAACACTGCAATCTCTCCAGAACCCTTTCTTTTAAATATTGTTCTATGTGCACCAGTTATCACTCAAAACTGTTAGTTATATGTATGCCCTAGAGGCCATTACTATACATGATATGTATATTGTAGTGGATGCTTGGACATATATAGAGAGGACTTTCTTGCTCGACATGATAGTATACTATCTGGTTGCTCTTTATCTTAACGTGTATACTGATTGTCTCTCTGTTACATGTTGGTAAAGCCTTTAGGATATGTACTTGACTACCAGGACTATGATGCAGATCATAATAGTGGGGCCATGGTAGTCCATAAGTACATCCTTTAAGGTCCTGAGTCCTGGGTGTATCGAGACGGGGCATCGATATACCAGAGTTGACTAGCGTATACCTTCTCGACCCATATAGATGGGCGATGGATGATCCCATATCCATTGGTATTTGATATCAGAGATGGTATACGGGTGCTCAGTGGAGACTGGGTACACTGGACGGACTCGCCGAGAACTCGTAGATGGTGTTATACCTCACGTCAGATGGCAGTTCTCTAGTGACACGGGTACATATTGTAGGGTGTTTTTCGTCACCCCATTTAGATGGGAATACGCGCGCGCTTGTCAGGCGCACTACAGATTCCCCCTGCCTAGGGTAGGCCGGGGTTTAATGATTGTGGGGATCCGAATCTCCGGCAGCCGCGGACTAAGCTGCCGTTAATTACCCCTCGCCTTTGGAGCGAAGGAACCTCCGATTGACGGGTTAAACTGGTCATGCGAACTCAATATGCAGTGTGTTGGTGTGTGTGTGTATTTTTTTGTTTTATTCCACTTGTAAAAGAGATATATAAATATATACATATATTTTCTATATATAAAAACGAAAATAAATAAGTAAATAAATATTTGGAGAATTATTATTTTTTTTTTAATAAATTTTTAAATATTTTGTTAATTTAAAAATATTATTTTTATTTATTTAATATTTATTTAATTTTTTTTAAATAGAAAAAGGGGTTAAATAAAGAAAAGAAGAAAAGAAAATAATTATGTTTTTTTTAAAAATATTATTTATAATTTATTTAATATTTATTTATTTTTATTTTAAATAAAAAAAAGGAGGAAGAAAGAAGAAAAGAGAATTTTTTTTTAAAGTGGGGTCACATGCTACCCCTCATATGAGGGGGGTCACATGCTAGCATGTGAGAAGGCCATCACATGCTTAGCATGTGACCCGTCACATGTTAAACATGCGATGGACCTGGTCACATGTCTTGCATGTGACCCCGTCACATGTTAAACATGTGATGGGGCATGCAAAGTCACATGTTAAACATGTGATAGGGCGGGTCACATGCTTTGCATGTGACCCGGTCACATGCAAGGCATGTGACCGGCCCCATCACATGTTTAACATGTGACGGGGTCACATGCAAGGCATGTGACCAGGTCCATCACATGTTTAACATGTGACGGGTCACATGCTAAGCATGTGATGGCCTTCTCACGTGCTAGCATGTGACCCCCCTCATATGAGGGGTCACATGCTAACATGTGACCCCACTTTAAAAAAAAATTCTCTTTTCTTCTTTCTTCCTCCTTTTTTTATTTAAAATAAAAATAAATAAATATTAAATAAATTATAAATAATATTTAAAAAAAACATAATTATTTTCTTTTCTTCTTTTTTTTATTTAACCACTTTTTCTATTTAAAAAAAATATTAAATAAATAAAAATAATATTTTTAAATTAAAAAAATATTTAAAAATTTATTTTAAAAAAAATAATTCTCCAAATATTTATTTACTTATTTATTTTCGTTTTTATATATAGAAAATATATATATATATTTATATATCTCTTTTACAAGTGGAATAAAACAAAAAAATACACACACACACCAACACACTGCATATTGAGTTCGCATGACCAGTTTAACCCGTCAATCGGAGGTTCCGTCGCTTCAAAGGCGAGGGGTAATTAACGGCAGCTTAGTCCGCGGCTGCCGGAGATTCGGATCCCCACAATCATTAAACCCCGGCCTACCCCAGGCAGGGGAAATCTGTAGTGCGCCTGACAAGCGCGCGCGTATTCCCATCTCAATGGGGTGACGAAAAACACCCTACAGATTTTGGCACGCCCGGTGGGACCATCTCTCCTCCCATATTTCGGGTTAAATGTTCATGCGAACTCAATTAATATACATATCGATTGCCTATACTGAAATAATGTTTCTATTTGCAGGGTTAACAATTTCCAATTGCCATATTCGATGCAAGTCGGTATTTGAACGACTTTCCTTGGCCCCAGCTGGGGGCAAGGCCATCAACTCCGACAAAGTAATAAGGCATCTCGGGGAAACTCCAGTGGTACCCCCGACAACTGCCCGATCAGGTATCTTCTATGACCTCTAAGTCGTTAAACTGGAAACAGATGACCTCTAAGTCGTTAAACTGGAAACAGCAGACCTCTACGTCGTTAAACTGGAAACAGATGACCTCTAAGTCTTTAAACTGGAAACAGCTGACCTCCAAGTCGTTAAACTGGAAACATATGACCTCCAAGTCGTTAAACTGGAAACAGATGACCTCTACGTCTTTAAACTGGAAACAGCAAGACCTCTAAGTCTTTAAACTGGAAACAGATAACCTCTACGTCTTTAAACTGGAGACAGATGACCTCTACGTCGTTAAACTGGAGACAGATGACCTCTAAGTCTTTAAACTGGAAACAGTATGACCTCTACGTCTTTAAACTGGGAAACAGATGACCTCTACGTTTTTAAACTGGAAACAGATGACCTCCACGTCATTAAAATGGAGACAGATGACCTCTAAGTCTTTAAACTGGGAACAGATGACCTCCAAGTCGTTAAACTGGAAACAGATGACCTCTACGTCTTTAAACTGGAAACAGATGACCTCTAAGTCGTCAAACTGGAAACAGTAGACCTCTAAGTCTCAAAACTGGAAACAATCGACCGCCACGTCATAAAACTGGGAACAATCGACCTCTAAGTCGTTAAACTGGGAATGTAAAAAAAATGTATGTAAATAAAAAAAACGTGTAAATAAAAGAAAAATAAAGAAAAGCCGAAATGATGGGGCAACTCGCAATAAAAATCAGCGAGTAAAATAAAGATGAAATAAAGCCGAAATGATGGGGCAACTCGCAATAAAAATCAGCGAATAAAATAAAGATGAAATAAAGCCGAAATTGTAGCGTCTTGAAAAGTCGTTTTGGTGTTTTCTTGAATTTCGGTGAAAATTCGGTATTTTTTTTCCGAAAACCGTCTTTCTCGATATTTTGCAGTTTAGGGCTAATTATACCTAAAATGGATAGGTAATTGCTTGTTTTTAGTAGCTAATGAGTTATTTATGAAATTTTGGTCATTTAAAAAATTTTCCCTATTTTTCATTTTTTTTTATATTATTTTAAGCCGGTAAGAAAATACATTAAATAAGCGATAAATACAAATTTTTCCGGGCTAATTTTAATCTCTAAAATTATGATAATTATAATCTAGTGATAACATGAATTTTTAGTAATTTATTTTGATTTTTAACAAATTTTTAAGTTATGAAACGAATTTATTGAATTTTGAGCTAAAACTTGCAATTTTTGAGTTGTAGGGGGCCTTTTTGCATAAAATTTCTTTTGTAAAACCCCTCTCTCTTTTTCCTCAGCCCTAGGACAGCCCCACCTTGTGTGAGACCAGAAATTTCTGGCCTCTCTCTTCTTGGTTTCTTTCTTGAGTTAAATTGTTGGTTTATGGATTTATTTTTAATTATAATTGATAAAGTATGATACATTTGACTTTGGAACTTGACCCATGACTTTCCCCACTTGCCCACACCCTCCCCCTCACCTCCTACCTGGCCGAAACCTGCACCCCTCTTCTTCATCTCTTTTCTTTTCATTTTTCTTCAATTTCCTTCAAAAAAAAACACATCAAAATCCATGATTTAATTCAAAAATCCAAACAAAATCCTTATGCTATCATTATCCTTAGCCATTCTTGCTTGGATCTTGGTGTTTGAGGCCATCAATTGAAGCAAAATCCATTCTTGCTAGATCCCAAATTGAGGTATAATCCCTTGCTAATTGAATTCTTTTGTTTAAGTTTCTTATGTTGTATGGTTTAGTGTTAATTTAGTGTAGTTTAATCTAGTTTTCTTAGGTTTTTGCTTGAAAAATCTAACTAGGGTTTGAAAGCCATAATAGTTAATTAAGTTGTTTTATAGTTAATCTAGTTGTTAATGACTAATCTATATAGTTACCTTGTTGATGTAGTTTTCAATTATGCTAATTTAGTTAAATTTAGAAGTGTGAAATTGTTGTTTTAGGATTTCAAGAGAAGGTTTTTGTATGGAAATGGTATTTGAAACTTGATTAGTGAGTTGATTAAGGTTTAGAAACCATTATTTAGTTGATTAAACCTAATTTGTTATCTAGTATTTTGCTAACCTAAATCTAAGAGGTGAACTTGCTAATTGGGGTTGAAATTAGTGTTAATTAAGTTTTTCAAGTATGGTTTTGGATTTGCAATTGCTATTTATAAAAATCAAGAATGGATTTGGTTGTGCAATATAGGTTTTGGAATCATTGCTATTGTGTTGTAATTAGTGTTTGTAGATTGCTTGTAGTGTGCTTGGGTAATTATGCTATATTGTAGTCGTTTTGTCGCAAATCGGCGATTTTTGCACCGATTTTGGAATGCAAATGCTTACTAGTTTTGTATAAAAATTATGTGATGAATTATTTTTGATATCTTGATGATTGTAATGGCTTGTCCTACGACTTTTAGGATGCGTGAGTGTGGTTTTTGGGTAGTCGGGTTTTAGTTTTGCCGGGCGATCAAATCGGCGTTTTTCGGCAGTTTTTGCGATTTTCGCGTGTGTTCCGCGCACTTTGTGCACGTTGTACCTAGCTAGCGAACTTTAGTAGTTTCGTTGGGGTTTTGCGTCGTTCTTGATAGGTAACCTTATATTTGGTATTGATGTAAATTCCAGGTTCGGTCACGGAAACGTCAGACGCGGCGCGAAAAGGAAAGGCGGTGATTGGACACAGCTAGCCAGGGATCCCGGTGAGTAGATTTAAAATCTACGGGGGACGATCGTTTGGATGGCGCAAGTCGTCCGATAGATTTAGTAAACTGGAAAATAGTAAATTGGATAATCACTTGTGACATTAGAATAATAATACTGGCATGATAATTGCTGCAATTAGATCAATATGTTATATCCATATACGCAAACTCAATTGTAGGACACATGCACCATTACCAGGTTTTTATATGCAGCACGAGCACTATTCATGTTTACACACACACCCTGGTAACTGCCATGCCACCACACTAGATAACCTTTAATTTAAACCTTTTACTAATTGATACTTAAATTGTGCTATTTCCTTAAAATGAAACCGTAGGATTGCTATTCATGTGCATGTACTTCATCATATTCATTGTTCATGCTTAATACATTAATCACACATCGCAACTTGATTATTGATATCATACGCATTCATTATCATTGATATATGCACTTATGAGGATTTCTTGAGATTTTATGATATTGCTGGATTTCGGGGGAAAGCCGCAAAATTTCCAAACTTATGATATTTTTAAAACATGTAAATTGCGGTTTTCTAGTGGTGTAAGTGTCGTCCACCATGAGTTTGCTGTGGTTTTTGGAGACCCGTTTCGAGGAGTTGGATGAACCGTTTCGGGTACATGGTGGGTCCGGTAGGGTACCCCGGGGCAAGAAGCTCGTGGTGTTGACGATGAGCCTGGCAGGGGACGGATTACCTACCGGTGACTTCATTGGGCACGGCGGATATCCAGAGGATACCGACCGGGGCCGCGAGAGGATGAGATATTGATATTGAGATGGGTCAGCCGGATGGCTGAGGCCAGAGACACTATGACATGGATTTATGAGATTTGAGACAGCTTTTGGGTGTCGTTGCTGGACACCGATTTTCGTCGATTCATTGACATTATGCTGGCATTCTAAAGGAGTTTCAAAAACAAAAAGAGATAAAATATTTCCTATATATACCTATTGAGACCTCAGATATTCATGTTGCATACATATTAGTACACTGATGTTATATACACACCTGCTAGTGCATCCAGTCATACCCGTATTATAGATGCTAGGATGCTTGTGTAAATGCATACGATAGCCTTTGTAGATGTTATTTATTACTCACGAGTTGGCAACTCACCCCCGTTGTGCCACAGTCTTTTGCAGGTCCGCTCCGTCAGTTCAGTAGCGGCGGGCGCACTTGTCTTTTGCCTCTTTTGCCTGGACTCGAGATTTGCTCATAGGTGGGTTATGTTATCATTTTTGTACCACCTTGTATATTCTTTGTATCTAGTGTACTCCATCTACTGTTTCTACCAGATTTATTGTATATTGACCTAGAGATGAGACTGTGAGGTTTGTGAATTTTATGCTGTATTTTGGGGTCGAGCTCACTTAAGCCGACATGCTACTTTTCTCATGCTTCATTATGATTATTATGCTTGTTGTCATTTACATTGCGTGGGATTTGTGACCACCTTATGGCGAAGAGCTAGCTCCCGCTTGGGGATGCCCTATTTTGTTGGATTCATGTATATATTTTGTTGTACCCATTTTTGGGGGCCAGTATTTACAAAGGAGACTCTGCCGAAATTTTCGGAAAAATTAGTATTGTTTTTAAAAAGGGTTTTACATGACTTATTTGATAAACTTGCTTTCAAATGTTTGGGTTTTCTTCACTCTTTTGCTTAATTGGTTTTGTTTTCTGGGCTTTGGCTTACTTATTTTACGAACGCCTTTAGACGTTTCGTAAACTTAAGTGCCAGTCACGTTCCGTACCCTGCGGGTCGTGACAAAGTTGGTATCAGAGCGATAGGTTTTACCTTTGTGAGTGTAGGATGACCCTTGGTAGATGGAGTAAGTGACTTAAGCAGCGTAACGTAGCGTGCGTATGTCCGCGGCATACTTACGATACGGTACTCCGCCTAAGTGACTTTAGGATACTTGCTTGGAAATTTCCTTCTTCAATTCCGTGTATCCTATGATCCTATTGCACTGTTCTTACTGTCCTGTTTCCTGTACCAGCCACTATGCCGCCGAAGGCTACGAGGGCACAGAGGGCTGCCGCCAGAGACGAGATTCGAGCTGGCTCGTCCGAGACTAGGACTGAGCAGGGTGGTATGCCTACGCCACAGGGACAGACCGATCCACCTTCCCCAGGCCGTATGGATAGGCTCGAGACTGGTATGGAGGAGTTGCGACAGATGATGGGAGGCATGTAGGAGCTGCGTCAGATGGTAGGATCCCTAGTTGCAGCCAGTCGTACACCGAGGCCGGATGACGTACCTACTACGTCACAGACGACCATGATACCTGCTCCTACTACTACCACCGTGGCCATTCCGGTTTCGCTACAGGATTTCATGAGGCTGAGACCTCCAGTATTCACCGGCACCGAGGCAGCGGAGGACCCACAGACGTTCCTTGACAGTTTAGCCAGGATCTGCCGTTCGCTGAGATGTTCGGATGATCGATGGGTAGAGCTTGCGAGTTTCCGACTAGAGGGTCTCGCGCAGACATGGTGGGAGTCAGTCTTGAGAGTTCGAGCTGCAGGTCTACCGCCTATGACTTGGGCCAAGTTTACAGCGGTCTTTCTAGCCCGTTTCCTTCCAGAGAGCGTTCGTGACGCCAGAGCTCGTAGCTTCGAGGCCTTAGTCAAGACACCTGGGATGACGGTGTCTGAGTATGACATCCAGTTTACACAGTTATCCCGATATGCTCAGTATTTGGTGGATACCGAGGAGAAGATGGTGAAGAGGTTCGTACAGGGACTTGATGCCCAGCTATATCTTGCCATTGGCGCCCAGCACTACGACACTTATTCAGCGGCTATGGATACGGCATTGCGGATGGAGACACGCATATCACAGACTTCGGCCGTTTCTGGGCCGAAGAGGATGCGCACCGATGTACGGTCTCAGAGACAGCGTGCCAGATTCTTTCCGAGAGATAGGCCTGGCAGAGGATTTGGGCGGGGACAGTTATATGGTTCTTATCCCCAGGGGCAGCAGCCGTCGCCAGGGTGTTTTGGGTGCGGGAGTCCGCACCATCTTGTCAGAGACTGTCCGGTGAGACGACAGGGAGCAGCGACAGTTCCGCATGTGACCCTACCACCATCACCACCCCCTCCTCAGAGAGCCCTACTTCCTACCCCAGGCGACGCGCCACGCCAGTTAGGTGCACCGAGAGGCCGTGGATGCGGCGGTCCTGTTCAGAGAGGACGAGGAGGCAGAGGCCGAGGTCGAGGTCAGCCCGCTATCGGTGGAGGACAGGCCCGAGTTTTTGCTTTGACACCGCAGGATGCGCAGGCATCCAATGCCGTTGTGACAGGTACTTTGCCAGTTTGTTCTTTCGACGCACGGGTATTATTCGACCCAGGTTCCACACATTCGTACGTCTCTACACACTTTGCACCGATGTTGGGCCGTGAGTCGTCGTCGTTAGATCAGCCGCTTGTTGTTGTTACTCCGGTAGGCGAGTCGTTTGTCGCTCGTTTTGCTTTTCGTTTGTGTTCCGTTCGTATCGGGGAGAGGGATTCATCAGTTGATTTGATACTCCTCGATATGTTGGACTTTGATGTGCTTCTGGGCATGGATTGGCTAGCCACTTGTTATGCTTCGGTGGACTGCCATGAGAAGGCAGTCAGATTTAGCTTTCCGGGAGAGCCAGTCCTTGTTATTCTGGGAGACCGCAGTGTCACCCTTCCCAGTTTAATTTCATCTCTTCGCGCTGGTCATCTCTTGCGGAAGGGATGTCAGGGATTCTTAGCGTTTGTTTGTGATACGCGGGCTGCAGAGGTTCCGTTGGACCGGGTCCTGGTAGTTTGTGAGTTCCCTGATGTTTTCCCTGATGAGCTACCTGGGCTACCGCCTGAGCGCGATGTTGAGTTCTGCATTGATTTGATTCCCGGTTCGGGGCCTATTTCTATACCGCCTTATCGGATGGCCCCGGCAGAGCTTCGAGAGCTGAAGGATCAGTTGCAGGATTTGTTGGATAAGAGGCTTATTCGACCGAGTGTTTCTCCGTGGGATGCTCCGGTCCTGTTTGTCAAGAAGAAGGATGGAAGTTTGCGCTTATGTATCGACTACCGCCAGCTGAACAAAGTTACCGTTCGGAACATATATCCGTTGCCGCGCATTGATGATTTGTTCGACCAGCTTCAGGGTGCGGGGTATTTTTCGAGGATCGACTTGCGATCAGGATACCATCAGCTGCGAGTTCGACAGGAGGATATACCGAGGACAGCTTTCCGTACACGCTATGGCCACTACGAGTTTTTGGTGATGTCGTTCGGACTCACCAATGCCCCAGCAGCATTTATGGATTTGATGAACCGTACATTCAGGCCGTATCTTGACTTGTTCATCATCGTGTTTATCGACGATATCTTGGTGTACTCCCGGAGCAGAGAGGAGCACGAGCAGCACTTGCGGATTACGTTACAGACTCTGAGGGAGCATCAGCTGTTCGCGAAGTTCTCCAAGTGTGCGTTCTGGCTAGACAGCGTCGGATTCTTGGGTCACGTGGTTACGAGAGACGGCATTTGTGTGGACCCGAAGAAGATTGAGGCTGTTCAGCAGTGGCCCCGACCTACATCGGTTTCTGAGATCCGTAGTTTTCTAGGCCTGGCGGGCTACTACAGGCGTTTTGTTCAGGACTTCTCCCGTATAGCTGCACCGTTGACCAGTTTGACCCGGAAGGGAGTTCCTTTCGTTTGGACAGAAGAGTGCGAGCGCAGTTTTCAGCAGCTACGGACTTGTTTGACTACGGCGCCGGTATTATCTTTGCCTTCGGGATCAGGCGGATTTGTTGTCTACTGTGATGCTTCGCGAGTGGAATTAGGATGCGTGTTGATGCAGCATGGCCGGGTGATCGCTTATGTTTCTCGGCAGTTGAAGAAGCATGAACAGAACTACCCCACTCATGATTTGGAGATGGCTGCAGTGGTCTTTGCACTGAAGATTTGGCGACATTACCTTTACGGCGAGTCGTGTCAGATATTCACCGATCACAAGAGCTTAAAGTACATATTTCAGCAGCGAGACCTGAACCTCAGACAGCGTCGTTGGATGGAGTTGGTGAAAGACTACGACTGCGAGATCTTATATCACCCCGGCAAGGCAAATGTGATGGCAGATGCGTTGAGTAGGAGGCCCGGGGGTAGTCTATCCTTTCTGCGCGCAGTTCAGAGGCAGTCGTCAGCAGATTGGCAGATGTTATGCGACAGCCGAGTTGAGTTCGAGTTCACTCAGACAGGGGGACAGCTCGCGCATGTTCGTGCACGCCCACAGTTGCTTGACCGTATATATGAGGCACAGCGCAGTGACGACCGTTGCTCAGAGATCATGGCACAGATGGGACAGGGCAGATTTTCCGAGTTCGTGGTTGACGATCAGGGGATTTTACGATATGGATCTAGACTGTGCGTACCAGATGCTGATGGATTGCGGCACGACATTCTTGAGGAGGCACACCGATCAGTGTATAGTGTCCACCCCGGTTCCACCAAGATGTACCATGATATGAGAGAGACCTACTGGTGGGACGGGATGAAGAGGGACATTGCGGAGTTCGTTTCGAGATGCCTGACTTGTCAGCAAGTCAAGGCCGAGCACCAGAGGCCCGCAGGAGAGCTACAGCCGTTACCCATTCCAGAGTGGAAATGGGAGCAGATTTCGATGGATTTCGTTGTGGGTCTACCCAGGACCAGTCGAGGGTACGACTCCATCTGGGTGATCGTGGATAGATTGACGAAAGCGGCTCACTTTCTTCCGGTGAAGACGACTTTCAGCTTCGCTCAGTATGCTCAGCTCTATATCGACGAGATCGTGCGACTACATGGCGTACCGACTTGTATCGTGTCAGATCGAGGCACTCAGTTCACCAGCCGACTTTGGCAGAGACTTCAGGAGGCTTTGGGCACTCGTTTGAGCTTCAGCACAGCGTTTCATCCGCAGACAGACGGACAGTCAGAGCGGACCATTCAGACTCTCGAGGACATGCTCAGAGCGTGCGTTTTAGACTTTGGTGGTAGCTGGGATCGTCATTTACCTCTAGTGGAGTTCTCCTACAACAACAGCTTCCAGGATACTATTCAGATGGCACCTTTCGAGGCATTGTATGGGAGGAGATGCAGATCGCCCGTTTGTTGGACAGAGCTCAGCGAGAGCAGCATTTTGGGGCCGCAGCTTGTTGAGGAGACGACATCGAAGATCCAGTTGATCCGAGACCGGATGAGAGCGGCTCAGAGCAGGCAGAAATCGTATGCTGACAGGCGCCGTCGCAGATTAGAGTTCGCAGTTGGCGACCATGTTTTTCTGAAAGTCTCTTCGATGAAGGGCGTGATGCGTTTTGGGCGAAAGGGAAAGCTTAGCCCTAGATTCGTAGGTCCCTTCGAGATCCTCGAGCGTGTTGGCGCTGTTGCTTATCGTTTGGCTCTTCCTCCCAGCTTTCCCGATGTTCACCCCGTCTTCCATGTTTCGATGCTCCGCAAGTACCTTCACGACCCTTCGCATGCGATTCAGCACCCGACAGTCCAGCTAGAGCGCGACCTTTCTTTTGCAGAGCAGCCGGTGGCCATCCTGGATCGGCAGGTGAAGAAGTTGAGGTCGAAGATTATACCAACCGTCAAGGTCCTTTGGCGTAGCCCGAGCAGCGAGGAGGTTACCTGGGAGACCGAGGGCGAGATGAGGAAGAAATATCCCCATCTCTTCGAAGGTACGCGTAGCTATATTTTTAAATTCGGGGACCGAATTTCTTTAAGGGGGGAAGATTGTAGCGTCTTGAAAAGTCGTTTTGGTGTTTTCTTGAAATTCGGTGAAAATTCGGTATTTTTTTTCCGAAAACCGTCTTTCTCGATATTTTGCAGTTTAGGGCTAATTATACCTAAAATGGATAGGTAATTGCTTGTTTTTAGTAGCTAATGAGTTATTTATGAAATTTTGGTCATTTAAAATTTTTTCCCTATTTTTCATTTTTTTATATTATTTTAAGCCGGTAAGAAAATACATTAAATAAGCGATAAATACAAATTTTTCCGGGCTAATTTTAATCTCTAAAATTATGATAATTATAATCTAGTGATAACATGAATTTTTAGTAATTTATTTTGATTTTTAACAAATTTTTATGTTATGAAACGAATTTATTGAATTTTGAGCTAAAACATGCAATTTTTGAGTTGTAGGGGGCCTTTTTGCATAAAATTTCT
Organism: Agapanthus africanus; assembly: GCA_030015575.1. Taxonomy (NCBI): domain Eukaryota; kingdom Viridiplantae; phylum Streptophyta; class Magnoliopsida; order Asparagales; family Amaryllidaceae; genus Agapanthus; species Agapanthus africanus. Next base: position 125,506,984 of record CM057348.1, read on the forward strand.
TTTGTAAAACCCCTCTCTCTTTTTCCTCAGCCCTAGGACAGCCCCACCTTATGTGAGACCAGAAATTTCTGGCCTCTCTCTTCTTGGTTTCTTTCTTGAGTTAAATTGTTGGTTTATGGATTTATTTTTAATTATAATTGATAAAGTATGATACATTTGACTTTGGAACTTGACCCATGACTTTCCCCACTTGCCCACACCCTCCCCCTCACCTCCTACCTGGCCGAAACCTGCACCCCTCTTCTTCATCTCTTTTCTTTTCATTTTTCTTCAATTTCCTTCAAAAAAAAACACATCAAAATTCATGATTTAATTCAAAAATCCAAACAAAATCCTTATGCTATCATTATCCTTAGCCATTCTTGCTTGGATCTTGGTGTTTGAGGCCATCAATTGAAGCAAAATCCATTCTTGCTAGATCCCAAATTGAGGTATAATCCCTTGCTAATTGAATTCTTTTGTTTAAGTTTCTTATGTTGTATGGTTTAGTGTTAATTTAGTGTAGTTTAATCTAGTTTTCTTAGGTTTTTGCTTGAAAAATCTAACTAGGGTTTGAAAGCCATAATAGTTAATTAAGTTGTTTTATAGTTAATCTAGTTGTTAATGACTAATCTATATAGTTACCTTGTTGATGTAGTTTTCAATTATGCTAATTTAGTTAAATTTAGAAGTGTGAAATTGTTGTTTTAGGATTTCAAGAGAAGGTTTTTGTATGGAAATGGTATTTGAAACTTGATTAGTGAGTTGATTAAGGTTTAGAAACCATTATTTAGTTGATTAAACCTAATTTGTTATCTAGTATTTTGCTAACCTAAATCTAAGTGGTGAACTTGCTAATTGGGGTTGAAATTAGTGTTAATTAAGTTTTTCAAGTATGGTTTTTGATTTGCAATTGCTATTTATAAAAATCAAGAAAGGGTTTGGTTGTGGAATATAGGTTTTGGAATCATTGCTATTGTGTTGTAATTAGTGTTTGTAGATTGCTTGTAGTGTGCTTGGGTAATTATGCTATATTGTAGTCGTTTTGTCGCAAATCGGCGATTTTTGCACCGATTTTGGAATGCAAATGCTTACTAGTTTTGTATAAAAATTATGTGATGAATTATTTTTGATATCTTGATGATTGTAATGGCTTGTCCTACGACTTTTAGGATGCGTGAGTGCGGTTTTTGGGTAGTCGGGTTTTAGTTTTGCCGGGCGACCAAATCGGCGTTTTTCGGCAGTTTTTGCGATTTTCGCGTGTGTTCCGCGCACTTTGTGCACGTTGTACCTAGCTAGCGAACTTTAGTAGTTTCGTTGGGGTTTTGCGTCGTTCTTGATAGGTAACCTTATATTTGGTATTGATGTAAATTCCAGGTTCGGTCGCGGAAACGTCAGACGCGGCGCGAAAAGGAAAGGCGGTGATTGGACACAGCTAGCCAGGGATCCCGGTGAGTAGATTTAACATCTACGGGGGACGATCGTTTGGATGGCGCAAGTCGCCCGATAGATTTAGTAAACTGGAAAATAGTAAATTGGATAATCACTTGTGACATTAGAATAATAATACTGGCATGATAATTGCTGCAATTAGATCAATATGTTATATCCATATACGCAAACTCAATTGTAGGACACATGCACCATTACCAGGTTTTTATATGCAGCACGAGCACTATTCATGTTTACACACACACCCTGGTAATTGCCATGCCACCACACTAGATAACCTTTAATTTAAACCTTTTACTAATTGATACTTAAATTATGCTATTTCCTTAAAATGAAACCGTAGGATTGCTATTCATGTGCATGTACTTCATCATATTCATTGTTCATGCTTAATACATTAATCACACATCGCAACTTGATTATTGATATCATACGCATTCATTATCATTGATATATGCACTTATGAGGATTTCTTGAGATTTTATGATTTTGCTGGATTTCGGGGGAAAGCCGCAAAATTTCCAAACTTATGATATTTTTAAAACATGTAAATTGCGGTTTTCTAGTGGTGTAAGTGTCGTCCACCATGAGTTTGCTGTGGTTTTTGGAGACCCGTTTCGAGGAGTTGGATGAACCGTTTCGGGTACATGGTGGGCCCGGTAGGGTACCCCGGGGCAAGAAGCTCGTGGTGTTGACGATGAGCCTGGCAGGGGACGGATTACCTACCGGTGACTTCATTGGGCACGGCGGATATCCAGAGGATACCGACCGGGGCCGCGAGAGGATGAGATATTGATATTGAGATGGGTCAGCCGGATGGCTGAGGCCAGAGACACTATGACATGGATTTATGAGATTTGAGACAGCTTTTGGGTGTCGTTGCTGGACACCGATTTTCGTCGATTCATTGACATTATGCTGGCATTCTAAAGGAGTTTCAAAAACAAAAAGAGATAAAATATTTCCTATATATACCTATTGAGACCTCAGATATTCATGTTGCATACATATTAGTACACTGATGTTATATACACACCTGCTAGTGCATCCAGTGATACCCGTATTATAGATGCTAGGATGCTTGTGTAAATGCATACGATAGCCTTTGTAGATGTTATTTATTACTCACGAGTTGGCAACTCACCCCCGTTGTGCCACAGTCTTTTGCAGGTCCGCTCCGTCAGTTCAGTAGCGGCGGGCGCACTTGTCTTTTGCCTCTTTTGCCTGGACTCGAGATTTGCTCATAGGTGGGTTATGTTATCATTTTTGTACCACCTTGTATATTCTTTGTATCTAGTGTACTCCATCTACTGTTTCTACCAGATTTATTGTATATTGACCTAGAGATGAGACTGTGAGGTTTGTGGATTTTATGCTGTATTTTGGGGTCGAGCTCACTTGAGCCGACATGCTACTTTTCTCATGCTTCATTATGATTATTATGCTTGTTGTCATTTACATTGCGTGGGATTTGTGACCGCCTTATGGCGAAGAGCTAGCTCCCGCTTGGGGATGCCCTATTTTGTTGGATTCATGTATATATTTTGTTGTACCCATTTTTGGGGGCCAGTATTTACAAAGGAGACTCTGCCGAAATTTTCGGAAAAATTAGTATTGTTTTTAAAAAGGGTTTTACATGACTTATTTGATAAACTTGCTTTCAAATGTTTTGGTTTTCTTCACTCTTTTGCTTAATTGGTTTTGTTTTCTGGGCTTTGGCTTACTTATTTTACGAACGCCTTTAGACGTTTCGTAAACTTAAGTGCCAGTCACGTTCCGTACCCTGCGGGTCCTGACAGAAATGATGGGGCAACCGCGAATAAAAGCCGAAATGGTAGGGCAATTGCGACCTTCGCGATAAGTAAAGCTGAAATGATCGAGCAATCGCGGTAAAAAAAAAACAAAAAAACAAAAAAAAAAAAACGGCGGATGATGAGTCGCTCCTGGTAGCATATTCCAGTGCAGCGATACAGACGCCAACAAAAATTCAAATTTCCAAAATTCTTCCAGCCCTACGGCCAGTCCCCAAATTGACTGCCGTATACAATCCACGGGCTCAAATAATTCTCAGCATACCCATGCCCCACCGCAACCACCAGTTACGCGGCTGGTCTCTGCCTTTGGAATTATGCTCCATTAAGAAGACCCACTCATGTGTCCTTACGATGCATGAGGAGAACAAACCTTCGTGGGATCCTTACGACTCATGAAGGAAAAACACACTTGGGAGTTCTCACGACTCCTAAGGAGAAAATACACCTGCGAGATCTTTACGACTCGTAGGGAGAAAATGCTTTTATGGGACCCTCACGGCCCATAAAGTTGAAAAGCCTTAGGCGATAGGGATCTAAACCTGTCTCCTAAGCCATCGCTTCCCAATCCCCAATGGCGAATGATGAGTCGCTCCTGGTACCATATTCCAGTGCAGCGATGCAGACGCCAACCAAATTCCAAATCCCATACCCCAACGGCGAATGATGAGTCGTTCCTGGTACCATATTCCAGTGCAGCGATGCAGACGCCAACAAAGACCCAAAATGCTTTTGGCCCTACGGTCTGGATCATACATCCTGCAAAACCGTATACAATCCACGGGCGTAAACAATCCAAATCCTCTCGGGGCACATGATGAGTTGCTCCTGGCATTATTCCAGTGCAGCAATGCAGATGCCAAACCAAAACCAATCCCAAATCCTCCCGGGGCAAATGATGAGTTGCTCCTGGCATTATTCCAGTGCAGCAATGCAGATGCCAAACAAACAAAAAAAAACCAAATCCAAATCCTCCTGGGGCACATGATGAGTTGCTCCTGGCATTATTCCAGTGCAGCAATGCAGATGCCAAACCAAAACCAATCCCAAATCCTCCCGGGGCAAATGATGAGTTGCTCCTGGCATTATTCCAGTGCAGCAATGCAGATGCCAAACAAAAACTAATTCCCAAATCCTCCCGGGGCAAATGATGAGTTGCTCCTGGCATTATTCCAGTGCAGCAATGCAGATGCCAAACCAAAACCAAAATCCCCAAACCCTCTCATGATAAATGATGATTCGCTCCTGGTACCATATTCCAGTATAGCGATGCTGATGTCGACTCAAGTCAATCAAATCAAACCAACAACCTCTGCGGCGGAATCATGCTTCGTCCCAGAATTTACTCCGTGTCGAAATCATGCTTCGCCTCGGGATAACGACCTCCTTGCCGGAATTATACTCCGTCTCGGAATCAAATCAACCAGCAAGCTCTGCGTCAGAATTATGCTTCGTCTCAGAATGCACCCCGTGTTGAAATGATGCTTCGCCTCGGTGTACCTGCCTTCCCTGTTGAAATTATGCTTCGTCTCGGAATAAAGTCAACAACCCGACACTCCGCGCCGGGGAAAATTCCATCAGCGACACTCCGTGCCGGGGAAAAGTCAACCACCGACACTCCGCACCGGTAAAAAGTCGATCAGCGACACTCCGTGCCGGGGAAAAGTCAACCCGACACTCCGCGCCAGGGAAAAGTCGATCAGCGACACTCCGTGCCGGGGAAAAGTCAACCCGACACTCCGCGCCGGGGAAAAGTCCATCAGCGACACTCCGTGCCGGGGAAAAGTCAACCCGACACTCCGCGCAGGGGAAAAGTCCATCAGCGACACTCCGTGCCAGGGAAAAGTCAACCCGCGACACTCCGCGCCGGGGAAAAGTCGATCAGCGACACTCCGTGCCAGGGAAAAGTCAACCCGACACTCCGCGCCGGGGAAAAATCGATCAGCGACACTCCGTGCCGGGGAAAAGTTAACCCGCGACACTCCGCGCCGGGGAAAAGTCGATCAGCGACACTCCGTGCCGGGGAAAAGTCAACCCGACACTCCGCACCGGGGAAAAGTCAATCAGCGACACTCCGTGCCGGGGAAAAGTCAACCCGCGACACTCCGCGCCGGGGAAAAGTCGATCAGCGACACTCCGTGCCAGGGAAAAGTCAACCCGACACTCCGCGCCGGGGAAAAATCGATCAGCGACACTCCGTGCCGGGGAAAAGTCAACCCGCGACACTCCGCGCCGGGGAAAAGTCCATCAGCGACACTCCGTGCCGGGGAAAAGTCAACCCGACACTCCGCGCCAGGGAAAAGTCCATCAGCGACACTCCGTGCCGGGGAAAAGTCAACCCTACACTCCTCGCCTGGGAAAAGTCGATCAGCGACACTCCGTGCCGGGGAAAAGTCAACCCGCGACACTCCGCGCCGGGGAAAAGTCAATCAGCGACACTCCGTGCCGGGGAAAAGTCAACCCGACACTCCGCTCCGGGGAAAAGTCCATCAGCGACACTCCGTGCCGGGGAAAAGTCAACCCACGACACTCCGCGCCGGGGAAAAGTCCATCAGCGACACTCCGTGCCGGGGAAAAGTCAACCCGACACTTCGCGCCGGGGAAAAGTCGATCGGTGACACTCTGTGCCGGGGACACGTCAACCAGCGACACTCTGCATCGGGGAAACGTCCAACACAGACACTCCGCATTAGGGAAACGTCAACTAGCCGATACTCCGCCTCGGGGAAACGTCAAGCAGACACTCCGTGCCGGGGGCACATCGACAACAGACACTCCACCTTGGGGAAACGTCGACCAGCGACACTCCGTGCCGGGGACACGTCTACCAAATCGCTCCGGTTCAGAGCGTCGACCGTCTATGTCGCAAAAAGGGCAGTGCAGGCTCCCGCAAATTGGGAACCCAAATTGCTCCGGATCATAGCGTCGACCGTCTATGTCGCAAAAAGGGCAGTGCAGGCTCCCGCGAATTGGGAACCCAAATCGCTTCGTAACAGAGTGTCGACCGTCTATGTCACAAAAAGGGCAGTGCAGGCTCCTGCAAATTGGGAACCCAAATCGCTCCGGATCAGAGCGTCGACCGTCCATGTCGCAAAAAGGGTAGTGCAGGCTTCCTACAAAGCAGGAACCGGATCGCTCCGGGCAAGGGAAACGTCTACCACGGACACTCTGTCTCGGAGAAGCGTCAATCGTCGACCGTCCACGTCGTAAAAAGGGCAGTGCATTCTAAAAAGTGGGAACCAAAGAAAGTCGCCTCCACGTGAAAGAAGGTCCATCAATTTCATGCACACGACCCACATGTGCGGTGTGCATTTATTGATGGGGGGCAATTTGTTGGGGTAAAAATTTACACCCCGATTGACTGAGTCAAAGTCAAGGTCAACCACCAAGCTAGGTGGGCCCAAGCCCAGGTCAAGCGGGCCCATGCCCAAGCCGAGCCTGCGGCCAGCCTCTCCCATGTCAACAACGAAAATCATGTAACAAATAATTTTTATGTAATTTTTGTGCATGAATGTATGCAAAATGGGCATAAAGCCAAATTTTTGTAAGCTCATGGCTTATGTGCAAAAACAAATAACACATAAGCCATGGGATAGGCAAAATGCCATTTTTGTAAAGCCCAAGGGGCTATATGTAAATATGTAAGCCTATATAAGGCAACATGATGATGAATAAAAAAAGAGACATTTTCATTCCCCAAAATACTAGGGTTCTTTGTGCCTCCTGCTCCTTCTCCAAGGTTCTAAAAACCTTCTTCTTTCTTTTGAATTAAATCAAGAGTTTAACTCTTCCTTTTCCCAAAATAAATAGTTTTTCACCACAAAACCCACAAAGGGGAGCTCGGATCTCCAGTCAGATCTCGAAAAGGGGAGACCTTTAAGTCTCACCCCCTTTTCTCCAAGATCCCGCCGGTCAAGAGCAAGAAGAAGGAGACCCATCTCCAAAAATCTAACTTTGGATAGACCCAAGGCTCAAAAGAAGAGCAATAAGTCCCCAGGAGTTTAACTCCTTTCTAAATCTGCTGGAGTTTAACTCCATAAATTAATTTCTGTTGGAGTTTAACTCTATAAATTCGTTTCTGTTAGGAGTTCAACTCCAAAAATTCCCATGGGAGTTCAACTCCCCAGCCTAGGGGCTAGGCTTCCCTTTCCGCGGGTTTTTCCTGCGGTCACGTGTGCCCACGTGACCCCAGGGCGCTAAGGCGCCTATCGGTCACGTGTGCGCACGTGACCCCGGGGCGCCAAGGCGCCCATCGGTCACGTGTGCCCACGTGACCCCGGGGGCGCCAAGGCGCCCATCGGTCACGTGTGCCCACGTGACCCCGAGGCGCCAAGGCGACCATCGGTCACGTGTGCCCACGTGACCCCGGGCACCATACGCCCACATGCTGCACACGCGTCTTTAAGACACTTTCCCCCCTTTTTTTATGCACTCCACACTAAATATGCCTCCCCCGTTAGAAAAAATTTCTAACGGGGCGCTGCCCCGCACCCCGCAAGGGGGCTGCTAGCCCCCTTGACCCCCAGCCCGCTATCCGGGTAGCGGGACCCCCGTAAAAACTCTGAGGGGCCCCCGATATATCCATAACCCCCTCTAAAACACAACACGCGTACACTGCATATTGAGTTCGCATGACCAGTTTAACCCGTCAATCGGAGGTTCCCTCGCTCCAAAAGTGAGGGGTAATTAACGGCAGCTTAGTCCGCGGCTGCCGGAGATTCGGATCCCCACAATCATTAAACCCTGGCCTACCCTAGGCAGGGGGAATCTGTAGTACGCCTGACCAGCGCGCGCGTATTCCCATCTCAATGGGGTAACGAAAAACACCCTACATATATTAGTCTGTAGACCCGAGATCGTCATAGAGTCTTGTGTGATTCCCACAGTGCTTTGATTTCCACCTTACCATTTCCAAGAAGGCGTGCAAAACGGTGGTTTTTGGGTACAGTCCCAAGTCACATGGAGGCAATGAGCGATAGGAGGGGTTTCATCTCTCCCGGTATTAGGGGTTGATGTTGCGCTGTGCTCGATTGGCCATAACAGGGAAGTCCCTGGCCAGGGACGGTTTAGAGATTTACTAGTAAGTGTTACCAGTAGTTTCTCGACCCGTTATGAGCCTTATATCGGCATGACTTATCGGTTATTGGGGTCTGACGTTTACTACCCGTAGACTTGATATGCGACATATAAGACGAGGAGACGGGACTGTATGGTAGTGTCACTGTCAGGCTTTTGCAGAAGTTAGAGCGGGCTTGGTTGCTGATCTTCTGATCGCTCAATACCCGGGTAGCCGTTACGTCCAGCTAGTACCGCTGACGGCTTGTGGGTACTTGATGTGATCATCACCTACTGCCGGCGTATTGACGAGTCTTTAGAGTCCTATATAGAGCTTTTACTGGCTCAGGCAAAATGAAATAGGAGCGCATATGTGATATGTGCGGGACCGAGAATAATGCATGTATGTGATACCGTATTCTATTCTCGCTACTTTTGTATCGGTCGGTTATATGTGATATAGCCGGGTTATCGAATCAAGTGTTGATTCGATAAATTGGTACATTTAGTGTTAGTCGGTTATATGTGATATAGCCGGATTATTAAATCAAGTGTTGATTTGATAATTTAGTGTATAATTGTATATGTGATATACTAATTTACATCAACTAACATTAGCTCACTTAAGCATTCTCTTCTCACATGTGTGTACATGTAATATATATGTGATATATATTGATGTGCATTATTTATTTGTGTGTGTCATGGTTGTTGATACACTTTGCATGGATGTATGAGACATACACCATTATAATTATATTTGTGGGGTTTTAATATTCAAAGTAAATAAAAAATTAGTGGAAAAGTTGTTGAAAGCTTGAAGCTTGTAGAAGCTTGTGAATGCTTTGACAAAGTCCACCCATTTTGTTTTACTTAGGATATTTATTAACTTAACCACTATAATTAGCCACGGTTATGTCTCTACATGAGTTAGTATATGATACACACTCACCCATGGTTACTTATCTTACTTTGGATCAATTTCATTCTAATCTTTTTCTTCATCTTCTTCCAAGAGAAAATGATTTCTAGGGTTTGATCTAAGTGAGGAAATATTGTGAGAAAAGAAATTCTAATGTGAGCCCACTTCCTATTTCACCATCCTTTACTAGATTACCACTTTAGTATAGCGTGTTTGCTTCACTTTGGTGAAGTGGTAGCTTGAGTTAGTAATCCCTTGACGTAGATCATCTTCGGCCTCGAAAACTTCAAGCAAGACCGTTGCCTTCTTCTCATGGAGCCGTCCAAGAGTCCGGGAGCACCATGATCGCTGCGAAGGGACTACTACTACAAGGAACTTTTGAAGTGAAGGAACGATCTACAAAGGTTTTATTTCTATTTCACTTAGATGTAAAATGGTTTACATATGTTTTTGTATTATTTTCTAGTTATCGATTCTTGTTTAGAGTTCCTTAAAACGGAAATTTTTTTAAAATGGCATGGACGATGCCTCCCGAAACCTTGCTGCCGTCGATAGAGAACCCTACAGTGGTATCAGAGCCTAGCTAGAAAATTATACGGATAATGTTAGATTACAAATACGAAACGAACTCCGAAACATGAAACCCTAAAACCATGTTTCTGTCGATTTTAAAACGAGCTCCAAAATTTTTTTCAAACAAGTGCAGAATCATACTTGGGCAGAGAGATGAACATGGAAGAAAATTGGGACCATGTGCTCGGATTTTAGCCGAGCACATGGCCATAATTTCCAAGGAGGCCGACCCCCAGTGGGTGTTTTGATGCCAATTTTTCCAATGCTCTGGTCTCTGTGATTTGGGGTTTCAGGTGTTGTTTATTTTTGCTACTTTTTCATGTGATGATTAACTCAATGCAAAGGCAACTCGGAGTGTTTCGTAATCGTAATTTTAACATTGTTTCGGGTAATTCACATATGATCTAGATGAAGTTTAAAAGTTCGATCGAATGTTAAAATCCAATTTTTCCAAGTTTAACGTATTCAGAAAAATATACAAGTGATTTTTTAGATCCTCTAGAAGAACGTAAACCTTAACTCGATTATGTGGCCATAAAAACCGCCACTTGAACCTTAGGGTTTGTGGTAGTTTAGCGTTGTCACATGTGAGGCGTTGGTTTGACCCTTCGACTGCTGGTTCATAGTTACTGTGTCATCTTCTGGGTATTATTAAAACTGTGCTCAAGTGTTGAACTGTGGGGAAATTATGGGAATTTGATGAATCGATCGAAAAGTTTAACGTCGTCCGGATATTATGTGATGGGATATAATATTTGGAATTCATAAGTAGTTATGAGATAACTAATTTGAATGTTATAAATCTAGCGGTTTAGTCTCATTTGATCGGTTGCCACGGGATTTTGATGTGATCAAAAGTCCGTAGCAATCACGCAGTGTACGCGGATACTAACCGGGTAAACTTAATAGATAGCCACGCCCCATAGCCCCGACCAAGTGACTGTAGGAGAACCCCGTCGCCAAAAGCATCCATTCGGGTGCTCGTGGCAGCGGTGTTCCACCTTAGTGCACTTCGTCGACGGCATCAGGGGTGCGGCCGTCTACTAAAGTTTCCGACCAACATTCGATCAAGATGTCGGGAATCTTGTTTAATTGCCCGACTTGATATTGAAAAGTTTTTTCGAGATCGAGATTAAAATGCGGGGTTTATAATTGTTAGGCATGTGATGTCTAAGGAATTCATTTGGTTAGGCATGCGATGTCTAAGGTGGTTGTGGATTCCAACTGTTGTAGTTTTTCACTTTCTTTTCTGCGACCGTAAGTGTAATATATGGTGTATCGCCGGTTTCGTTGCTATATGTCAACGACAATTGATTACGCATATTTACTTACGTTGATGACATGTGATGTTATGTGCTGCTGTATATGTTATATTGGATCGTCGTGTTTTGAATAGCCGGGGGTTTTATGTGAGATGAAAGTTTTTATTTTCATTCATGTAAAATTCAATGTATGTAATATTCTTTTATTGCGGCACTTCTGGGTTGAGGATGATGTCATCATTGTTGTATATTATTTACTTTTCCACATTAGGATAGACCCAAAGCGCGGAGCACAAGTAATCGGGTTCTAGGGTCCAGTGGGAGACCATCTCGAAGAGTCGAGACCGGGTCTCCTAACTCTAGAATTGGTAGGGTTGCTAGCCGCTCTCGTAGGGGTCTAGGGATGTAGGTTTGGCTATTCATCGCGACCGTGGAATCCGTGTTTTATATAGGCTCAAAATAAAACACAGACCTCATAGTATATCCAATATTTCATATGTTTCTTCTGCTACGATATCTGTGATGTGATCATTTGATATGTTGAGATAGATACAATGTATAGTATATATGATATATTATATAGACGTTACTTATATTTTACACCCGCGCTAGCCCTGCCCCACTCTGCCATTAGTTACCTAACCTAACGGTGTATGACGGGACATCGAGCCGAATGCGGATGGCATAAGCGTACATCATATTTATCTGAGATGTTTAGGTGACTTAAATGATGGGACTTCATTGATATGATTAATGAAAGAAAAGAAATCTAAAAGATGTTGTAGAATCAAATTTTCAAAAAGGGTAGCTACAGTTTCTTTCTTTGCATAGTGATATATGTGATATATCCAGCACCTTATTCGATAAGGAAAGAGCTGAGATTTCTTCACCGGGAGTGACCTCTTTAGCAAAACTGACAGATGCTACAACACTCGGTTTGTCTTTTGATTGCTTTTGGAGTTTTGCTTTGCATAGTGATATATATGATATATCCCACACCTTATTCGATGAGGAAAGAGCCGAAATCTCTTCACTGGGAATGGCCTCTTTAGTAAAACTAATGAAAGCCTCAAAAACACTCCTTTTCAAAATTCACTTGTTTCTACAACGATATCAAGTTCATTACGCAATAGGTTTTCAGAAAAACCTGTCGTAGCCCTCCGTCATTTCAGATAAGTCCTACTTAGTATTCGTGCTATGTTTTGTAATATTTCAGAAAAATAAAATATTATTTTTGGGAATTTTTATAATTAAATAATATTATATTGAATATTTTAATAAGGCGGTATAATTAAATACCGATAATTTGGGGAAAATTTGGAAAATTACAGAAATTACTGAAATGAGAGTGCTTTATTGGATTTAATCAAATTATGAAGTTTTATGATTTATTATACACTATTTTAATGCTAATCGTGGTTAAATATCGCTAATCGCGCATTAAGCTTGTTTTGTGCAAAACATGCACCATATCATTTTTACACTTGTGTTGGATTTTATAACCATGGTTTAATTTGGGATTTATGTGTTTGTTTTTAAAAATGAAATGAGAAGAAAAGATAATGAAAACAAAACAAAACAAAACAAAAGAATAGAATATAGAAGCATGGGCAAGAGAGAGAGAGGTGAGGGTCAACCTTGGTCATAACACTTTGTTCTCTCATCATCATCTTTATCTTTTCTTCTCCCTCTTCAGCCCATGGTAGCACCCCTCCTCCACCTCCACTACACACCTCAAAACATCATCAAAATCAACTCAAAAGTCCACCCCACTTCATTAAAAACATGCTCATGCTCACAAGCTATACTTTGGACCAAGAAAGTTTGCATTTTGGACACTTGGGGCAACTCAAGAATTTTCTTGAGTTGCCAAATGAGGTATTCTCTTAACCATTAGCATAGTATTTCCATTGCTTTTTCATCCATGTTTGATTAGAATCGATTTAGTGTCGTTTAGTGAGGTTTGGAAATTTCTTGAAAGGCTTAGGGTTTTGAATTGAATCCAAAGGTGAAATTGAGGCTTAATAGTGACCTTAAACCCCTGTAGGGAATGTAAAATGGACTGAAACCAGAGAATAGAACCCCAAACCCAAACTTAGAAACCCCAACATCGGCAGATTTTATGAAAGTTGTGATGTATTTTGGTATCTGCTATCACCCGGGACACCTGAAAAATATTTAGCAAACACAGAGGAGTGTGCAGGCAACCTGGAACCTACACCCAAGACCCCATCCCCTATACCTTGAGCTAGGCCATAGATTTAATCAATCTGGCCGTAATTTATGGCCAGGGTTGTGTCAAAATGGTCCATGTTGATTCCAGGGCTTTATCTTCAGTAAAATAGACCCTCCATATATGCAGAATTGGTTGATTTCAGTTAGGGTAAAATCTGGGATCATTTTCTTGAGTTGCTGCCTTGTATTTCATGGCGTTTTTGAGATTAAGTTTGATATTTTTATTTTACCTCGGTCGATTCACGTTTATACGTCGATCGTCGAGAGTTGTTGGGTTATTCTTGCATGCGTAAACTATAGGTTTTAACCTATAGGTGATTCGTGCGACATTTTGGTTTTCGTGCGTGATTTCGTTTACGATGCTATATGTGATATGTAGGTACCCCACGGGGACTTCGAGACGACGAGGAAGAGAATGGCGTCATCGACTCCAGAAAGTGAGGATCAAGGTGAGTAGATACACATCTATGGGGGAAGTCGGGTGGATGGCGTATAGCACCCCCGCAGTTCGTAGTGTAGTTGATGATATGTTATATATTTACATATGTGTTGAGAAATTGGATGATAGTGTCGTGCTTGATTTCTTAGTCGCGAACCATAGAATAGGTTTGCACACACGCACACATACCCTTGCATGCATTATTATTATTACTGGTGCGTATATGGGGATACGTATATATATATACACACACACATAGTATGGGACTATATATATATATATGTACGTATACCTACACATGGATGATGAGGATTGTATATGGCATTTGGAGATGAGTCGATGAGATTGGACATGATGCCATGAGATCGGTGATATGTTTTGATTCGTATTAGGAGATATGACATGAGATTATAGTGGGCCTTTAGGCGTGTGTTTTCATACACACACACACACACACACACACACACACATATGGTATCAGTTTGTACTAGACTTTGATCAGTACCCCCGGTTCATGAGATATGATGATAAGGATACCAGATAATTGATGAGATAAATGTGATATTTGACCTGTACCCAGATTTGGGATGCCGTACGACGGATTACATACAAGCTATATATTGATGATAGATCCACACTCTTGACTCGAGGATGTCATAATATATATTGTATCGTATGTGATACTATTGAGGCGGGATCACCGACTATTATATTTATATGTATCGACTCAGATTTAGGTGGTTTCCTTACCCTTCGATTAGCCCTGTAATTTACTTATAGATGTTAGATTAGATTCGAGTCATACCTATTTCAAAACCAACGAATCATGAGTATTTTAAAGACAGGCCAAGAGATTCTACGGATATTTTCAAAAGACGCATCTTTTCTTAAAACACCGTAGCTCTTATTTTTCTAAACACCACGATTCGTGTTATTTCAAATAGCAAAACTGTATGACATATATATATTGATGTAGATTCTTCACTGTTATGTTTATTATTCATTTTCCGCATATTCTTTCTATTCGTATCGCATGGCATGTTTAAATGTGTTTATTGTTATATTAAACCCATGCTGTCAGGACACCAGCACCATTATCGATGATGCGTATGTTCTACGTACACCTGCTTGCCAGCTCACACACTTGATTATCGATAATTGCCATGTCACCATACAGTAGGACTGTTGCATCAGGATATGACTCCTTGCTTGACATACTTGCGTACATACATATTGTACACTCATACTTGCATACGTACATATTTGCACATACACAGATGATTCTGGCTTGATTTTGGAGATTTGGGAACCGCAAGATATATTTTTAAACTGGATTCATTTTAAAGGAGCGGTTTTCCCTCGATATGTGCATATTACTGTTCCATGTTGCATGATATACGGATATGCTTACATTTCTGTTATATGTCGCATACATCATGCTTTATGATTATAAGCATTGAGATATGTTGTTTTCATGAGATTTCTGGATTTGGGAACCGTGGTTATTTCAAAAGAGAGTATGTATTATTTTAAAAACCCGGTTACCCTTGATATGATATTTCAGTGCGTCCACCATGTGTTTTCTCGGTTCTGAGAGTGACATGTGAAACCCTATTCGAGGAGCGGTAGGCAGCGTCTGCGGGTACATGGTGGACCCGGTAAGGTACTCGGGGCAAGAAGACTCGTATTGTTAGACGGTGAGCCTGACAGGAGAGCACTACCTACCGGTGATAGTATTTAGACTCAGCAGTTATCCGGAGGATACCGACCGGAGTAGTGAGATGGATATGAGGGCCGACCAGGGTGTGCGGCGCCTGAGATATATGAGGATTTACGTGCCGATGCTGGGCATAGGTTTCATGATGTTTTTGAGAGTCGCTGCTAGACACTTAGGTTCTATGATTTTGATGTGTCGCGAGAGACACACGTTGATTTATATCCTCATACTTCCATGCATATGATTTTTGATTTTTACATGCATGATGTTTTGTGTCATTAGTTGACCCGTGGACGAGATCCACACGCATACAGGCATTGATTACATAGTTGGATGATATCCATATACTTATAGACTTCATGATATAGCTGACACTAATTTCATGTTGATTACATTGATCACACCTCATTTTTATGTTATGTTGCTACCTGAGGCACTGATACGAGCACTTGCTTGGTATTACACTTGGTATAGATGTTTACCCTTGCCACCTTATCATGCTTCAGACTTTATCATATTGAGGATTTATATTGCTGATCGTTTGACCTAGGATTGAGTCATACATACAATTTCTGCTCTGTGATGTTTTCAACTCACGAGTTGGCAACTCACCCCCGTTGTGCCACAGTTCTTGCAGGTTTTTGACGTACAGGTTTCATTGCGGCTTTCTGGAACACTGTTTCCATTCTGGGTGATTGCTTTGGTAGGTGGGTTCACTTTTATCGTGACCACCATTGTACTCTATTTATTTCAGTTGTATCTAGAAGCTCCATCAACCAAACTTGTATATTGATTCAGACTTAGAAAACCAGTGTATTATTCTTTCGACCATAGAGTCGCGCTTGTATTATTATGGTTTTCTTGATGATTTTGAGTTTTCTTTGAGTTTTGATCCTCGCCCTTTGGCATTGTATATTATATTGTTTGCGTGGTTGTGACCGTCGATTGACGAAGAGCTAGATCCCTCTTGGGGATGCCTTTATTCATATTATACATGTTGTACCCCTTTTGGGGCCAGTATTTATAAAGGAAACTCTATCGAAATTTTCAGAAAAGACTTGAGATTTTAAAATGTATATTCGGCTTATGTATTTTAAAAACCCCTTGTTTTAATACATATTTTCTTCACTTCTTATTTAAAATGGTTTAGATTTCTGGGATTTCTTGGCTTACATGAATTAGATGGGGTCCTATAGATTTCATATGATTCAAGTACCAGTCGCGTGCCATTTCGGGTCATGACAAAGTTGGTATCAGAGCGCTAGGTTAACTTGGGTTCGAGTCTAAGTTTGACTATGCGGAACGTAGAGCGTTTGTATATATTCGGAACTTAGGCCTGACCTTACGGAACTTAGACTTAGTCGAAGGGGTATTATACCCGAACTTTCGTCGCGTAGGTTGACCTTGGTTGATGGAGTAGGTGACTTAAGGAAAGTGACGTACCGTGTGTATGTTCCGCGGCATACTTACGATACGCTACTCCACTTAAGAAGCCTTAGGATGTACATTTCCTTGCACAGTATTATATGCATTCATGATCTATCCTCATCGATATCGGTTTATGGCTTTGCTGCCACGATTGCATGGGCAAAGAGAGCTACAGCTAGAGTTGCGTCAGCATGAGCTCGCCGCGGACGAGGACTGACCAGGGCGTGATTCCGGGGACATACGATTTGCATAGATGCGTCATTTTATTGTGTTTTCGCGCCATGAGCGTTTGATGGATCGCTTTTACGAGATTTCTCGGACGTGCAGATCAGCACCAGAGGATCAGGCTACTGCTAGAGGCAAGCCAGAATGTGATGACCATCGATGCACCGATTATTGATGATTGAGGCAATGTTCAGCGTGCGGACAAATGAGCCAGTTGTTGCTGCGAATGATAAGATATCGCCCTAGATGTTTGGAGCTATTGCCGCACGAGTAGTACTTAGAAATATGATAGAAGATTGCTAGTCACCCATGGAGGAAGGACTAGGACATGTGATTCGTTGCCTACCCCGATGCGAGGTCATCAGATTGATTGATTCCGGCTAGAGACGACTTCACGCAGGTACGTTGGAGGTCGATAGAGACGATCGAATGTCCGAAGCCCATTTTCCAAGTTTAAAGTATTCAGAGACAAATGCAAATAATTATATGGACCTTCTAGAAGAATGAAACCCTAACTCGATATAATGACCATGAGAACGCTTTGAATCCTTAGGGTTTGCTGTAGTACAGCGGTGCCATTAGTAATTCTTGGGTTTGCCCTTCTACGGTTAGTCCACAGGTGCTGTGGAATGTACTGGAATACTATTAAACTATACCCAAGATGTTGAACTCTTGGGGGATTATGGAACTTTGACGAATCGATCGAAAGGTTCGACGTCATTCGGATATCATGTGATGGGATACATTGCCTGAGAGACTCCAGATACGAGCATAGCCGTTGGAGCGCAGTCCATGCAGCCACGAGGAGACGAGTCCGAATCAGTCGACATTAGAGAAAAGTGGAATAAGAGGTTCGTACGAGATTTCGACGAGATGACGTTCCCCTCCGCTGACATCAGAGATGTGATACGTATACAGAGGCGTTGTATATGGATATACCTTCTAGAAGGAGTCGCGATGGGTATGCAGCCGTTCCGGAACAAGAAATTGATTTAGTAAAAGACGATAGCTTCCGGGCAGTTCGGCAGAAACGAGATTTGGGAGAGACTTCGATAGAACCTTTCTGGAATAATATACGAGAAGACTTGGACCCAAGAGCGGTCATTTTGTGCATACCCAGCAGGCCAGAGTTCGGCATCATCGACGAGACATGTTACGAGTGACCATGACAGTTGGCAAGAGATCTTAGAGGATGTGCTAGAGCGGGACTATTTCCGCCATCTTTGATTTGATATTTTGGACGATTTATTTCCATGATTGAGATTTTGTGCACCACAGCTGCACCTGACTTCGATTTGATGTCATTCGAGATATTGATTTTTGAGTTCATACCTATGGTATGCATGTGATTTAACTTACGCTTTCGGCATAGTTTTCATGCACTTTTTGTATTTGATCTGCTTTTGTGCACGTTGATGCACATGGTTGTGAGATTATATACCACAGTATACCTGATTTGGATTTGGATTGAAATGTGGTGTATACCGTCGATTTCGATTGTGATACTCGATATTTGTTTTGTGCACCTTGTGCACCGGATTGGATTTTGCGCATGTTCGGCGCTTGATATTGGATTTCATGATTTCGTGCATGTTGAATGCATATGATTTAGATTTTATTTATGCATGAGGGATGCACCTGATTTGGATTTTCGCGCATGTTATGAGATGCGATTTTGGTGCACACCAGATGCACTAAATCGAGATTCTTCATGCATATCAGATGCACCTGATATTGCTGTCAGGTACACCCGTTGCTCTTGACAGATGTTTCGTGCACACCCGATGCACTTAGATATTGTTTCTGTGTACATGTATGGCACATTCATGGATTTCGATTTCCGTGCGCACCAGACTCAAAGGGTATTCTTATATACATTTGGGGATTGATTTCTTATGGAGCAGTACGTTTTTATGATATTTGCTATTTGTTTTCATACTGAACAGGACTAGTCAGAGGACAATACCTCGATATATTTTGCATGCATTGATAGTTATCGAAGGGATTTCCAAAAAGGGAGCTATAGCCTCAGTATTTACCTACATGTCTGAGATGACACGAAATATTTTATAAAGAAAACCCTTCTAAATTATTTTCAAAAACGGCGGGACGTAAATATTAAACAAAGAATAAGTATATATAGTTATTTTCTTACAATAGACGTCCACCACTGTGCCGCGATACGCGCATCGTACAACAACATGAAAAGAGTTTGGCATGCATTTCCTTCAGATGTTTACATGTGTAGTTTTGATGTATATCATATTGGTTTTCGTTTTGGATTTGACATTTGTGTCTTCACCATGACTCCGATGATTGCGGGATACTTGACGAAGTTTTGATTTGGAGTTATCTGCTCATTGTTCATGCGCATGCATTGCGCTATGATGTGTTTTATGTATTGATGATTTCGGAGCGCCGACGACTTGGACTTTTTACTGAAATGTTTTAGTATTTGAGGGGTTTAAATTTAAATTTGGGGACCGAATTTCTTTAAGGGGGAAGATTGTAACATTTCAGAAAAATAAAATATTATTTTTTGGAATTTTTATAATTAAATAATATTATATTGAATATTTTAATAAGGCGGTATAATTAAATACCGATAATTTGGGGAAAATTTGGAAAATTACAGAAATTACTGAAATGAGGGTGCTTTATTGGATTTAAGCAAATTATGAAATTTTATAATTTATTATACACTATTTTAATACTAATCGCGGTTAAATATCGCTAATCGCGCATTAAGCTTGTTTTGTGCAAAACATGCACCATATCATTTTCACACATGTGTTACATTTTATAACCATGGTTTCATTTGGGATTTATGTGTTTGTTTTTAAAAATGAAATGAGAAGAAAAGATAATGAAAATAAAAGAAAAGAAAAGAAAAGAAAATAAAAGAATAGAATATAGAAGCATGGGCAAGAGAAAGAGAGGTGAGGGTCAACCTTGGTCATAACACTTTATTCTCTCATCATCATCTTCATCTTTTCTTCTCCCTCTTCAGCCCATGGCAGCACCCCCTCCTCCACCTCCACTACACACCTCAAACCATCATCAAAATCAACTCAAAAGTCCACCCCCACTTCATTAAAAACATGCTCAAGCTCACAAGCTACACTTTGGACCAAGAAAGTTTGCATTTTGGACACTTGGGGAAACTCAAGAATTTTCTTGAGTTGCCAATGAGGTATTCTCTTAACCATTAGCATAGTATTTCCATTTATTTTACATCCATGTTTGATTAGAACCGATTTAGTGTCGTTAAGTGAGGTTTGGAAATTTCTAGAAAGGCTTAGGGTTTTGAATTGAATCCAAAGGTGAAATTAAGGCTTAATAGTGACCTTAAACCCCTATAGGGATTGTAAAATGGACTGAAACCAGAGAATAGAACCCCAAACCCAAACTTAGAAACCCCAACATTGGCAGATTTTATGGAAATTGTGATGTATTTTGGTATCTGCTATCACCCGGGACACCTGAAAAATATTTAGCAAACACAGAGGAGTGTGCAGGCAACCTGGAACCTACACCCAAGACCCCAGCCCCTATACCTTGAGTTAGGCCGCAGATTTAATCAATCTGGCCGCAATTTGCGGCCATGGTAGGGTCAAAATGGTTCATGTTGATTCCAGGGCTTTATCTTCAGTAAAATAGACCCTCCATATATGTAGAATTGGCTGATTTCAGTTAAGGTAAAATCTGGGATCATTTTCTTGAGTTGCTGCCTTGTATTTCATGGCGTTTTTGAAATTAAGTTTGATATTTGTGTTTTACCTCGATCGATTCACGTTTATACGTCGATTGTCGAGAGTTGTTTGGTTATTCTTGTATGCATAAACTATAGGTTTTAATCTATGGGTGATTCGTGCGACATTTTGGTTTTCATGCGCGATTTCGTTTACGATGCTATATGTGATATGTTGGTACCCCACGGGGACTTCGAGACGACGAGGAAGAGCGTGGCGTCATCGACTCCAGAAAACGAGGATCAAGGTGAGTAGATACACATCTATGGAGGAAATCGGGTGGATGGCGTATAGCACCCCTACAGTTTGTAGTGTAGTTGATGATATGTTATATATTTATATATGTGTTGTGAAATTGGATGATAGTGTCATGGTTGATTTCTTGGTCGCGAACCATAGAATAGGTTTGCGCACACGCACACACTCCCTTGCATGCATTATTATTATTACTGGTGCGTATATGGGGATACGTATATACACACACACATAGGTATGTGACTATGTATATATGTACGTATACCTACACAAGGTTGATGAGGATTGTATATGGTATTTGGAGATGAGTCGATGAGATTGGGCATGATGCCATGAGATCGGTGATATGTTTTGATTCGTATTAGGAGATATGACATGAGATTATAGCGGGCCTTTAGGCGTGTGTTTTCATACACGCATATATGTGTGTGTGTGTGTGTGTGTGTGTGTGTGTGTATGGTATCAGTTTTACTAGACTTAGATCAGTACCCCCAGTTCATGAGATATGATGATAAGGATACCAGATAATTGATGAGATAAATGTGATATTTGAACCGTACCCAGATTTGGGATGCCGTACGACGGATTACATACGAGCTATATATTGATGATAGATCTGCACTCTTGACTCGAGAATGTCATAATATATATTGTATTGTATGTGATACTATTAAGGCGGGATCATCGACTATTATATTTATATGTATCGACTCAGATTTAGGTGGTTTCCTTACCCTTCGATTAGCCCTGTAGTTTACTTATAGATGTTAGACTAGATTCGAGTCATACATATTTCAAAACCAACAAATCATGAGTATTTTAAAGACAGGCCAATGGATTCTACGGATATTTTCAAAAGACGCATCTTTTCTTAAAACACCGTAGCCCTTATTTTTCTAAACACCACGATTCGTGTTATTTCAAATGGCAAAACTGTATGACATATATATATATTGATGTAGATTCATCACTGTTGTGTTTATTATTCATTTTCCGCATATTCTTGCTATTTGCATCGCATTGCGTGTTTAAATATGTTTATTGTTATATTAAACCCATGCTGTCAGGACACCAGCACCATTATCGATGATGCGTATGTTCCACGTACACCTGCTTGCCGGCTCACACACTTCAACATCGATAATTGCCATGTCAACACACAGTAGAACTGTTGCATCAGAATATAACTCCTTGCATGACATACTTGCGTACATATATATTGTACACTCATACTTGCATACATACATATTTGCACATACACAGATGATTCTGGCTTGATTTTGGAGATTTGGGAACCGCAAGATATATTTTTAAAGATTCATTTTAAAGGAGCGGTTTTCACTCGATATGTGCATATTACTGTTCCATGTTGCATGATATATGGATATGCTTACATTTCTGTTATATGTCGCATACATCATACTTTATGATTATACGCATTGAGATATGTTGTTTTCATGAGATTTCTGGATTTGGGAACCGTGGTTATTTCAAAAGAGAGTATGTATTGTTTTAAAAACCCGGTTACCCTTGATATGATATTTCAGTGCGTCCACCATGTGTTTTCTCGGTTCTGAATGTGGCATGTGGAACCCGATTCGAGGAGCGGTAGGCAGCGTCTGCGGGTACATGGTAGTCCCGGTGAGGTACCCCGGGGCAAGAAAACTCGTATTGTTAGACGGTGAGCCTGGCAGGGGAGCACTACCTACCGGTGATAGTATTTGGACTCGGCGGTTATCCGGAGGATACCGACCGGAGTAGTGAGATGGATATGAGGGCCGACCAGGGTGTGCGGCGCCTGAGATATATGAGGATTTACGTGCCGATGTTGGGCACATGTTTCATGATGTTTTTGAGTGTCACTGCTAAACACTCAGGTTCCATGATTTTGATGTGTCGCAAGAGACACACGTTGATTTATATCCTCATACTTTCATGCATATGATTTATGATATTTACATGCATGATGTTTTGTGTCATTGGTTGACCCGTGGACGAGATTCACGCATACAAGCATTGATTACATAGTTGGATGATATCCACATACTTATAGACTTCATGATATAGCTGACACTGATTTCATGTTGATACATTGATCACACCTCATGTTTATGATATGTTGCTACCTGAGGCACTGACACGAACACTTGGTATTATACTTGGTATAGATGTTTACCCTTGCCACCTTATCATGCTTCAGACTTTATCATATTTAGGATTTATATTGCTGATCGTTTGACCTTGGATTGAGTCATACATACGATTTCTACTCTGTGATGTTTTCTACTCACGAGTTGGCAACTCACCCCCGTTTTGCCACAATTCTTGCAGGTTTTTGCCGTACATGTTTCATTGCGGCTTTCTAGCACACTGCTTCCATTCTGGGTGATTGCTTTGGTAGGTGGGTTCACTTGTATCGTGACCTCCATTGTACTCTATTTATTTCAGTTGTATCTAGAAATTCCATCAACCTGACTTGTATATTGATTCAGATTTAGAAAACCAGTGTATTATTCTTTCGACCGTAGAGTCGCACTTGTATTATTATGGTTTTCTTGATGATTTTGAGTTTTGATCCTCGCCCTTCGGCGTTGTATATTATATTATTTGTGTGGTTGTGACCGTCGATTGACGAAGAGCTAGCTCCCTCTTGGGGATGCCTTTATTCATATTATGCATGTTGTACCCCTTTTGAGGCCAGTATTTACAAAGGAAACCCTACCGAAATTTTCAGAAAAGACTTGAGATTTTAAAATGCATATTAGGCTTATGTCTTTTAAAAACCCCTTGTTTTAATACATATTTTCTTCACTTCTTATTGGTTTTGATTTCTGGGATTTTTTGGCTTACATGAATTAGATAGGGTCCTATAGACTTCATATTATTCAAGTGCCAGCCGCGTGCCATTCCGGGTCATGACATGTTTGTTGACCTCCGTCAAGGCATAGTGTGCGGTAGCTAACTAATATTTATCTGCTTATGCATATGATGCAGATTAGATTAGGGTAGTCGTACGACCTTGTTGACCTCCGTCAAGGGTCGTGCGGTGGGTTTGATTCAATCAAGAAATGACGGGTTGAACTTGACTTGCACCCTATGGTTTGTTGACCTCCGTCAAGGTCATGGGATGCTTGGGGCAAAATTATCGGGAATTTCAAGTGTTGAAATTTGCAATGAGATTGCATACCTTCTATAAAATAGTTGGATCCCGATACCCACTGCAAATAATTGTTACTCCTGGGAGAGTTTTACACAGGACAATTAGCCGATCAAGTAGGTGTCTAGAAAGGTGTCATCGGGGTTATGTCTCTGGGAAAACGAGATTTATTTTAATTAGGTACGTGCGAAAGCACGGGGAACCTCCCTCAACGTACCGATACTGGCCTGGCTGAAAGATTGGCGAAGTTGTAGGGTGTAATTAGTCCCGGTTAGTCTTTCCTTTTAGGATTTGAAGGAAAATTTGATAAAAACAGTGGGAGCCATCCTGATTAGATAAAATAATAACCAATCTAATCTTGCAAGTGCGCACGCTGAGTGTTTTCTTCTCTCTCTCTCCAGGTAGCGACCATATCACGCCTTAATCAAGATAATAATATGGATGTATTGACCGAATCTGCTTGTTATACTGAGCTGGGGAACGTTGGTCCGCTCCAACTTATAATTGTTATAAGACCGAGCAGGAAATATGGGATTACCAGGATTCCCGTACCGCCCAAATGAAGAAGGTGCATGATGATGCATTTTCTTCGGGTGTGTTCATTACCAAGATTTATTTTTCAGTATCCTTTATGTCCTGGGTATGAGATATCGGATCAGGATCGCACATATGTAATCTGTTACATAGGCTACAGAAAGGTAGAGAGCTGAGAACGGGTGATAAAATTTCAAGAGTTGGAAACGGTGCAATTGTTGCAACCAAGTTGTTGGCAGTTATCACCCTGTATTACCAAATACATTGATTCTGAACGAATGTTATTAGATACCGAACCTGATATACAATATCATATCAGTCTCTTTATTTAGTAAACAAGGATATAATTTTAGATTGTTAGATAATGTTTTGAACATTTCCTATATCAAGAGTTGATTGGTTCAGGCACGTTGTCTAAAAGCATATATGTTCTAAATCAAACCACGGTTCTTAACGCATAAAACACACACAAGAGGAAGAGTTCAGAAATGAACGAATCCTTCTAAAGGCATTGTAGACTAGGTCATATCAATGCGACTCGACTAGCTAAGTTACATTTAGATGCATATTTAAATCAGTTTGAATTTACATCTTGTGAAACTTTCCAGTCATGTCACAAAGATAAGATGACCATAGCTCCGTTTATTGGAAACAGAGAAAGAGTTAGTGAACTCTTGGGATTGGGATTGATACATGATAATGTATGTAGGTCCCCTGTCTAAACAAGCCAGGACCGGTTCTTTGTATTTCATTACATTCACTGATGATCTCTCAATATTCGGACATATGTTCCTGTTGAAACACAAGTCTGAACCTTTTGAGATATTAAAAGAATATAAGTTAGAAGTAGAGAACCAAAATGGGTATAAGTATTATGTCCTTTGATGAGATCAGGGAAGAGAATACTTGAGCACGAAGTTTCTGGGCTTTTCTAAAGGAGAATGAGATTCTCTCTCAGCATTACTCCTCCGTATACACCACAGCACGTCGGTACATCGGGGCGGAGCAATTGCACTCTATGTGATATGGTGTGCTCTATGATGAGTACTACTGAGTTGCCTATTTCCTTTTGGGGTTATGCACTTGTGAAGATGCATGCCTATTGAATGGCGTTCCAACCAAATCAGGTGACTACCACTCCATATGCGATATGGTATGGGAAGAGCCCATCTCTTAAGCAAGTTAAGATTTGGTGTTGTCCGGCCTATATCTAAAAGCAAAATCCGGACAAGCTCGAAGCAAGGTCAGTTCTGTAGAAATTTATTGGATATCCCAAGCATTCGCAAGGGAATATCTTCTACCACTCCGAAGAATAAAAGGTGTTTTATTTCTCGGCATGCCACCTTTTTTAGAAAAGGAATTTATTTTGGAAAGAAATTTGTGGTCATGAGGTAGAACTGGAAGGAGTTTCAGCTATACAAACTATAGCTGATGATTTGGTAGAACTGGAGGATTCAATAGCTCCCAACGAACCTCAGCCTCTCTGCCGATCTGGTAGGGTTTTTCACCCACCGGAGAGATACTTTGGTTTCTCTATGACAGTGAGAGCGAGGATTGCATCATAAGATGATGGCCCAACTAGTTTCGAGCAGGCCATCAAGAGTGGGGACTCTGTAAGAATGGCTGGATGCTATGCGATCTGAGATGGAATCTATGTACACCAACGAAGTATGGACTTTGGATGCTATATCTAAAGGGTTAAATCCCCATTAGGAGCAAGTATATCTTGAGAAGATTACTTGGTGTACATGGAAAAGTTAAGACTTTCAAAGCTAAGACTTGTTGTAAAAGGTTCTCGTCATCAACCAAGTTTGGATAATAATGAAACCTTTTCTGGGGCCTATGCTTAAGTCCATCCAGATCCTACTTGCCACTGCTACATACCATGACTACGATATCTGGCGGTTGGGTGTCATGACTGCTGTTCTAAATAGTGATTTAGAAGAAAGCATCTATAAGTACATAGCCAGAAGGCTCCGTAGACAGTTGGAGCAGCGGAAACGTGTGCAAGTTGCTTTACAGGTTAAAGTAGGCATTGCGGAGTTGGAACATCTGTTTTGATGTGGTAGTCAAAGAGTTTGACTTCATCAAAATGGTAGATGAACCTTGTATATACAAAAAGGTAGTAGGGAGTATGGTGGTGATCCTCGTATTGTACATGGATGACATACTCTTGATAGGAAAGGAGTTTCGTATGCTACACTCGGTCAATCTCCTCTTATCACATTGATTCTCCATATAGGATCAAGGTGATACCTCCTAGATCCAGGGATTTTGGATCTATGTGATAGATCTAAATGGATGTTAGGATTCTCACTAGGTGTGGTGAGATGGTATCAATCGATCCTGGGGAGAATCACTGGATAGCTTCCAGGATGATAAGGTCGACTGAACGTCAGTCACATGCATTGTCTTTACTCTCAGTAGAGGGACGGTATGTTGGAAAAGTTCCAAGCTGGATACCGTGGCATACTAGACAATAAAGGCTGGATACATCGCTACTTAAGATGCTATCAAAGAGGCAGTCTGGGTGTATATTAGTTCATGATATGAACTTCGTTCCTACCATTGTGTGACAATGGGGTTGTGGCTTATGCCTAGGAACGCCTGTCCCATCAGTGATCCAGACATATTCTAAGGCAGTATCACCTGATCATGGTGATGGTTGATCTCCAGGGGATCGAGGTTAGGAGAGTATACTCAGAGGACAATACGGCGGATCCACTCACAAAGGCCTTTTCCCAGATAGAGACTTTTATGGGATGGTTGAGTATGTGATACTACAACTAATGCTATCAGATGGCCCTAGTGCAAGTGGGAGATTGTTAGTTATATGTATGCCCTAGAGGTCATTACTATACATGATATGTATATTATAGTGGATGCTTGGACATATATAGGGAGGACTTTCTTACTCGACATGATAGTATGCTATCTGGTTACTCTTTATCTTAACTGTATACTAATTGTCTCTCTGTTACACGTTAGTAAAGCCCTTAGGATGTGTACTTGACTACCGAGACTATGATTCAGATCATACTAGTGGGGCCATGGTAGTCCATAAGTACATCCTTTAAGATCCCTAGTCATGGGTGTATCGAGACGGGGCATCGATATACCAGAGTAGACTAGCGTATACCTTCTCGATCTATATAGATGGGCGATGGATGATCCCATATCCATTGGTGTTTGACATCAGAGAAGGTATACGGGTGCTCAGTGGAGACTGGGTACACTGGACGGACTCGCCGAGATCTCCCAGATGGTATTATACCTCACGTTAGATGGCAGTTCTCTGTGACACTGGTACAGGTTAGTCTGTAGACTCGAGATCGTCATAGAGTCTTGTGTGATTCCCACTATGCTTTGATTTCCACCTTACCACATCCAAGAGGGCGTGCAAAACGGTGATTTTTGGGTACAGTCCCGAGTCACATGGAGGCAATGAGCGATAGGAGGGGTTTCGTCTCTCCCGTATTGGGGGTTGATGTTGCGCTGTGCTCGATTAGCCATAACAGGGAAGTCCCTGGCCAGGGCTGGTTTAGAGATTTACTGGTAAGTTTTACCAGTAGTTTCTCGACCCGTTATGAGCCTCATATCAGCATAACTTATCGGTTATTAGGGTCTGACGTTTACCACCCGTAGACTTGATATGCGACATATCAGACGAAGAGACTGGACTGTACGGTAGTGTCACTGTCAGGCTTTTGCAGGAGTTAGAGCGGGCTTGCTTGCTGATCTTCTGATCGCTCAATACCCGGGTAGCCGTTACGTCCAGCTAGTACCACTGACGGCTTATGGGTGCTTGATGTGATCATCACCTACTGCCGGCGTATTGACGAGTCTTTAGAGTCCTACATAGAGGTTTTACTGGCTCAGGCAAAACGAAATAGGAGCGCATATGTGATATGTGCGGGACCGAGAATAATGCGTGTATATGATACCGTATTCTATTCTCGCGACTTTTGTATCGGTCGGTTATATGTGATATAGCTGGGTTATCGAATCAAGTGTTGATTCGATAAGTTGGTACATTTAGTGTTAGTCGGTTATATGTGATATAGCCGGATTATTAAATCAAGTGTTGATTTGATAATTTAGTGTATAATTGTATATCTGATATACTAATTTACATTAACTAACATTAGCTAACTTAAGCATTCTTTTCTCACATGTGTGTACATGTAATATATATATGTGATATATATTGATGTGCATTATTTATTTTTGTATGTCATGGTTATTGATACACTTTGCTTGGGTGTATAAGACATACACCATTATAATTATATTTGTGGGGTTTTAATATTCAAAGTAAATACAAAATTAGTGGAAAAATTGTTGAAAGCATGAAACTCGTAGATGCTTGTGAATGCTTTGACAAAGTCCACCCATTTTATTTTATTTAGGATATTTATTAAGCTGACCACTATAATTAGCCATGGTTATATCTCTACATGAGTTAGTATATGATACATACTCACCCATGGTTACTTATCTCGCTTTGGATCAATTTCATTCTCATCTTTTTCTTCATCTTCTTCCAAAAGAAAATTCTTTCTAGGGTTTGATCCAAGTGAGGAAATATTGTGAGAAAAGAAATTCTAAAGTGAGCCCACTTCCTATTTCACCATCCTTTACTAGATTAGCACTTTAGTATAGGGTGTTTGCTTCACTTTGGTGAAATGGTAGCTTGAGTTAGTAATCCCTCGACATAGATCATCTTCGGCCTCGAAGACTTCAAGTAAGACCGTTGCCTTCTTCTCATGGAGCCGTCCAAGAGTCCAGGAGCACCATGATCGTAGCGAAGGGACTACTACAAGGAGCTTTTGAAGTGAAGGACCGATCTACAAAGGTTGTATTTCTATTTCACTTTGATGTAAAATGGTTTACATATGTTTTCGTATTATTTTCTAGTTATCGATTCTTGTTTAGAGTTCCTTGAAACGATAATTTTTTTTAAAATGGCATGGACGATGCCTCCCGAAACCTTGTTGCCATCGATAGGAACCCTACCAAAACTTAATTTCTGTTGCCAAATTTTGCAAATCAAACACAGTCTCACTTGAGTTTCCTCTCAATTTTTAGTGAAGGATTTTCACATAGGGGCGCCTCTTCTTTCCAGGGATAGCCATAATGATGTCTACTACCTCCCATGCTCCATCCAACCTCAAATTCACACAACCACCAAATCAGAAATAAGTGAGTGGCACTGTCATCTTGGTCATCCCTTCAGCTGAATTTTTCAGTCAGTCGTTAGCGTTGGGGTCAAAATTTACACCCCGGTTGACCAAGTCAAAATCAAAGTCAACCCCAAGCCAAGTGGGCCTAAGCCCAGGTCAAGTGGGCCAATGCCCGTGTCGAGCCCGAACATGAAGCGACCGGCCTCCCCCATGCCAAAATAAATTTTTTTGTAATAAATAATTTTTGGTGTATTTTCCTTTTTTTATTTCTATGAATAAATGTAAGGAAAATGGGCATAAAGCCAAATTTTTGTAAAGCCCATGGCTTATGTACAAAAAGAAATAGCACATGAGGCATGAGATGTACAAAATGCCATTTTGTAAAGCCCAAGGGGCTATGTAAAGTGTATAGCCTATAAAGGCAAAGATAATGAAAATATCTCAAGATCTTTTTTTCTCTCTCTAAAAAAATCAAGGTCTGTGCCTCCTTCTCCTTCCTCAAGGTTCTAAACCTTCTTCTTTTTTTTGAATTAAATCAAGCATTTTAATCTTCCTTTTCCAAAACTAAATAGTTTTTAACCACAAAACCCACAAATGGGAGTTCAGATCTTCCTTTAGATCTCAAAAGGGGGAGATTTTTAAAATCCCACCCCTCTTTTTCTCCAAGATCCGGCCAACAAAGAGGAGGAAGAAGGAGACCCATCTCCGAAAATCCCACTTTGGAAAAAATCCAAGACTCAAGAGAAGATCCCAGGATTAAGAGAGAAGAACCTCTGAAGATTTTTAGGGAATTCAACTCCAAGACCCAAATCCTCAAAGGAGTTTAACTTCTAATCCAGATCTTTTGGAGTTCAACTCCACTAAAAACCCTCTTTTGGTAAAAACCCCTTCCTTTCGCTAGCGCCCAGCGCTCAAGCGCCCACATGCCGGGCACGTGAGACGGCAGCGCTCGAGCACCCACGTGATAGGCACGTGAGGCCCGCGCCCAAAGCGCTAGCGCCCATGTACCGGGCACGTGAGGCGCTAGCGCCCAAAGTGCTAGCTCCCGAGCGCTCACGTGCCGGGCACGTGAGGCGCGACCACCCGAGTGCCCAAAGCGCTAGCGCTTGAGCGCCCACGTGCTGGGCACATGAGGTACCAGCGCCCAAAGCGCTCGCGCCAGCGCCCAGCGCTAACCCAAGCGCCTAAGCACTGGTGCTCACGCGTCCATTGGACGCCATTTTCCCCTCATTTTACATTTTCCCCTCATTTTCCCCTTATTAACAGCAGCTTAGTCCGCGGCTTCCGGAGATTCGGATCCCTACAATCAATAAACCTTAGCCTACCCTAGGCTGGGGAATCTGTAATGCGCCTGACAAGCGCGCGCGTATTCCCATCTCAATGGGGTGACGAAAAACACTCAACAGATTCTGGCACGCCCGGTGGGACCTTATCTCTCCTCCCATATCTCAGGTCAAGCATTCATGCGAACTCATTAAACATATACACTGATGTTTGTACTGAAGTAATGTTCCATTTATGCATAAATCAACTTTCAACGACAATATCTCCCATGATGAATTCAGCTTCCAACGCGACCCTGATCTCATACGTGGTCAAGATCAATACCCGTGTGGTTCTCCCCGCCAGCCTCAGTCGACAATGGGAGTAACTGCCCCACCAGTTTGGTTCCGTCATCATCTACCCTGCCGAAAGCGCTCATCTGGCAGAAATCCCGGCAAAACAAGTGGCCAAGCCGGTCTTAAGGAGAAAAAGGCCGAACGTTGTGATTGCTAAGGCACCACGACCGAAACTTAAGACGGTGTCTGAACAAATCTCTGGTGCTCCAGATGGGGGCAAGACTTGCGGTATAAAGGGCAACATCGAACGTTGTGGACGAGCTCAGGCGATGAATCCAACAGATGCACAATCAGGCGTATCTCCAAATCCCTCCATTGCCCGGTCTACGGCGGCTTCCCGAAGAGCCGTAACCAGCCAAGTGCTCAAAACAGAAAGGCTGAGACAGAAGCGGCTCAGGTATCGAGCCAACAAGAGGGCTAGGATTCCGGCTAAGTGGAAACTTATGAGATTCCAAGAGAAGAGTCATCCTGCGACGACGGCTGAGTTGACCGTAAAAGTCAGCAATTCTTCCGAACCTCTGAAGTGGGTTCAGAAAAATGCCATGACTGCCAGAATCAAGAAGACAGCGGTCCATACGTTGCTGCAAAGAGACATGTCCTGGCCCCAACAGAAAAAGTATGACACTGTCTCTTCAAGAGTCTATCAGACACTCTGTGCCACGTGAAAATAGCAGGGCAAAACCTAAAAGGAAGCGTCAGCACCATTCAAGAATCCGTCCAGGCCAGCCGCCTTCAGTCGTATGCCCGTTACCGAAACAGGAGGGTCTAGACAGCGATCCGTGAAATCAGCCGCCGATAATAAAAAGACGGCTGGATATGTTATCCATATGGTCTATATGGCAGGTGGGTGCCCTAGCGACAACCTTTGCAGTAAAAGAAAGGACGGGGCCACCACATCCCAAGCCCAATCTGGTTTGAATGTGGTTGTCGCTTCCCAAGAATAGGTGCCTCCGCTGGATGATGAAAACCCTCTCGATGAGGATGATAGGCAGAAAGACCCCTCAGCCCATGTAGAGTCAAGCTCGGAAAGTGAGGAAGAGCCGACTTTCCGACCCAGGACCGCGGAGCAAGAGCTGCTTCAAGATCTTCGAAAACAGCTCAGGAGCAAGGATAAAGAGATGGCCAAGCTCTATTCGAAAATTGACGACCTAACGAACGTTGTGATGCAGCTTACGGCTCAAATTGATCGAGCGCCTCCCAATCAAGCACAAGTCGCTACTCATGAGCCGGATGATGACAATCCGAAGCGGACGAAGCCTGTCCCTTTGGGTCCAAGATTGGTCGAGCCGCATAAAAGCCGGCCACATTCCGCTTCTGGGGACGCCTTGTGTCACGCCCCGCTTCCCAGAGTGCACTAAGATCGGCACGTGACAGAGCCAACCATGCTACCTGTAGCTAAGAAACATCCCTCCATAGTCACATTAAGGCTGTCTATAAGATATCAAGAACAGTACAAATAAAATAAACTATCTAGTACATGTCCATGAGCCAGAATAAATGAATCAAGAAATAATATGCAGAAGCAATAGATCCAATAAACAATAACAATCTGGAATGTACGTCCCAAATACGGGCTCACATCAGGAATGAAAATGCTAAAAGAAAACTAAACTAAAATACTAACAGGTCCTCACTGCTCGGCCTGTTCACTGAAATACTCCTGATCGGCCTGCGGCAAAGGTAGAGGATCTGGGGCATGCAAAATCCAAACGTCAGTGCGTTATAATATCAACAATAATATAATCAGGGGGTAACAAGTCATGCAGGCATGAGTATAAATAGTAATAAAAGTATAACAGTAACACGAATAAGGAACAGTGAAGGGTAAAAGCACATGTGACGTGCAGTGGATAAAACTAAACTGTGCTACTGGGTTAACTACTCTCAAGTTTGTGAAATCAATTTAATGAATCGTTGATGTAACTCAATAGTATCCCGTGCATGACCGGGACCACGGTCAAGACTCTCGGGCTGAATCCGAGACGTGCCGCTAGGCAGTAAACAGGTAACAGGTACAGACGAATGATGTCGGCAGCAGCATCCCGGGGCTGGCCTAGCCCGTAAAATTGATCAGTATAAGCATCGAACTATCGAGTTACAAGTCAGGCTTCATCATTGATTTCCCCATACCCCCAAGTTATGTGTTCAAGTCAGGTATTAATAAATCTGAAGCTAATGCCAACACAGGATCAAGCAGGAACAGGTTTGTCTATTCAGACAACAGGATATGTCCATCGGGACAACATGTCAGGATTGTCCGCATTAGAAATAGGATCAGGTAACATGTCAAGTAGTGGTGTATCAGGTCATGTCAGGTAGTGTACATGTATCAAGTGGGTGCCCAACAGTAAAAGGTAGCAAGTATGGAATCAGGGTAGAATACGGATGTACGATAAAAGCATGGGTGCACAAATATCTACCAGGGGTTACACCATGACTAAGTAGGATGCACAATATCAAGCATGGGGTACTAATGTATTAATAATATGAGTTAATGTAACATGGGGTGTAACTAGGTATGCAGAATTAATGGTATGGATACACAAATAAACATGGATGCATAAATAACTATCAGGGGTTACAACTATAGCTCCATGACTATGTAGGATGCACATTATCTAGCATGGGGTGTTAATGTAGCAGTAATATGAAATAACGTGATATGGCATGCAACTAGATATATAATTAATGGTATGGATGCACAAATATCGCTCAGGGGTTACCTTTACAGTTCCAAGACTAAGTGGAGTACACATTATTAAGCATGGGGTGTTACTACAATAATAACATGAATTAATATGATCTGTAGATGCAGCTACATATATATTAAACGATATGGATGCATACAGGTATCCGAAAACAGTAAAACATTAGTATGGATATATAATATAATCAACATGTGATATTTTTATTCATATGGATACAAGTTAAGTATTATAGCATGTAATAAGATAAACTTGCATGCGACTAGATATGTAAATAACGATATGGATACACACGGATATCCGAAAACAGTAAAAATAGTAAAATGGTAATGTGGAAAGTATAACTAAACAATATGTAATGTTATTATTCATATGGGTGATAGTAGTATAGCATGTAGCAAGATAAACTTGCCTCGATCGGATCACACGACGGGTGCGTACGGCACGTCCGACGTCGGGTAATCGTCGTAACGCACACACGACACGCGGGACAGGTCCAGGTAGGGCAAGAGGACAACCATGAAGGTAAGGAACGTTCGCTGGATTACTCGGATCGTCGACGTCGAGCACGGCTCCGGCGACGGCCAAGAATCAAGAAACCAAGAAAGGAAACAAAGAAAGAGAAGAAAGAGATAGAAGGATTGGGGTTGTTGTTGCTCTGGGTTTCTGGGGACAGAGGAGAGGAGGTGTAGGTGGTTGAGGTCGAGGTCGGGTGATGTTGACGACGAGTTTCCGGCGAGGGTTACGGTGAGGCAAGTGGGGTTTGGTTTGGTCTGAGGGTGATGGTGGTGATGGTTGTGGTGATGGTTGTAGGCGAAGGAAGGGAAGTGAAGGTGCAGAGGTGGTTGAGGAGGAGGCGAAGGGATCGCCGGTAGCGAGGTGGGTGCAGCGAGGGTTCTTGAGGGAAGGTTTACAGTGTGCAGGGAAAGCTCGGGTTGTTGAGGGGTGAAGGTGAGAGGGAGGAAGGAGGTCGAGGGAAGGAGAAGGAGGAGGTGATGACGACGAGGGGTTGAGGAGCGAGATCGAGGGAAAATGAGAGGAGGCTGCTAGGGGTTAGGGTTTGCGTGGGCTCCTCGTTCTCGTGGGGTTAAAAAGAATCGAAGAAGAAAGAAGGAGGGAGGTGACGATAAGGAGAGAAGGAAGGTGAGGGGATTTCGCTCACCGCAAGAGGAGAGAGAGAGGGGGAGAGAGAGAGATCGAGAGGAGAGAGAGAGAGGAATAAGGAACAGAGAGATCGAGAAAGAGAGAGAGAGAGAGACTGGGTTAAAAATGAGGTTAGGCAAAATTTAATATATAAAAATATATAAAGAAAGAGAGAAAGGGAGTTGTGCAATCTGGGAAAATATATAAAATTATATTTAGTTAAATTATATATATATATATATATATATTCGTATAGAATAAGTTCAAATATATTAGGATTTAAAATATTAATAAATCTGAGTTTTTGGCTAATACAAAAATAGTCCAAAACACGCCCGGGTCGGGTCTAAAATTGTGGTATGAAAATACGGTTAATATACGTATCAACCAAAACTACAATTGGATATCCGGGTAACGAAAATGCATACCCCCAAGAACGGGTGCATGCACGTGCGCGTAGCCATCCAAATGAGCCTGTTTCACTGAACGGGATGAGAACACGATATACGGATGCTACCACAAGGTCAGGGATATGATGCAAGCCATGCAATATATTTTTAAAATATTTTTTCTTGATTTTAAATGTTATGTTAAAAAAATGCAGATGCCAGATAAAATACCAGTATACAGTATAAATAATGAAAGTGCACGGATCCACATAACAAGCCAGGATAAATTATAAACAGGAATCAAGATGGGTTTCCAACAAGCGAGTCAGGTCTGATGCAAATACAGATGTCAAATACACTATTCGCACCCAAAACACAATAAATCAGGAAAATACCTTAAATAACGAAATACTCGCAAAAAACTGGTATAAATGAACTAGGGTGTTACACCTTAGCCCCAGATAACACTATCCCGCTAACACAAGATCGGATAATGGATTTGGTCACCAGCAAGGTTAAAATATTGGTGGTCGAAGCTGAAGCTCAGAAAGAAATTGGCAGCAGTAAGCGGCCATATCCCGTACAGTACGATCTGATCGAGTTCCCGAGCGGCTACGTCATTCCTAAGTTCGGAAGATTTGACGGGACGGGAAATGCAAATCAACACGTCGCCCACTTTAAAGCATCGTGCGGAAATACATGGGGCAATGATGCGCTCCTTCTTTATCAGTTTGTCAACAATCTGACCGGTGTTGCTTTTGACTGGTACGCGAGTATACCAGACGGTTCCGTCATTACCTTTGCCTAAATGGAGTGTCTATTTCGGCAAAGGTTCATGGGTGTCAGTGATAAAATCTCCATTGCTGATCTTGTGAGGACCAAGCCAGGGAAGAATAACCAAGCCAGGGAAGAATGAAAGCAACACCGATTTTATCGCCCGATGGCATAATCTCACAATCAAGTGCGAACCGCCGCTGGAGAATGACCAGTCCGTCAGCCTTCTCATTGGGAACCTCAGCAATTGGATGTTCCCATTCTTATGTACAACAGGCCTCAAGACATTTCAGAAGGTAACCAAGAAAGTCCAAATGCTGGAACGCTCGAAGAAAGAGTCCGCCCTGGACTCTCAGAGAGACAAGACTTGGAAAAGAAAGAGGGATGACAACCATAGAAGCGGGAATTCCAGCAGTACCAATGTCTTCAATGCGTCCGATAATGAAGACAAGCGAAGGGCAGGCGATTCCAAAACCAACCGGTCTCGGAAGCCATTGCTGGGAGGAAATGGGCCAAGGTTTACTCTTTCAGAAGGAACAAGGTCCACAAGATATTTAAAGATGCCTTGAACAACGGTCTACAATTGCCGGAGTCGAAAAGACCTCAAGAAGCAAAAATGACCGACAATCCCTGTATTGCCCATACCACCGAGTAGTGAGCCATGCGATCGAGAATTGTTATATCTTCAAAGACTGGGTTGAGAAGCAGTACAAGGCTGGAGAGATCGAGCTGTCCAAAAGTATGTTGGTGAACAATCAAGTTGCAACCACCAACATTATACAGACAGAAGCTAAAGCCTTCTGGGAGCAGTCAGCTGAACCCGCTGCCATGAGAAACGAAACTGACTCACCGCAGCCTCCGTGGAGTACGCGCATATCTAATAAGACAAAGAAGATGCTAAAGTTACTTCGGAAAGAGCCCAGAACAGAATGGGAAAGGCAGAAGAAGCCCACCATTTCAGCTGCTAATTCGGCTCAATCAGGCTCAAAATCCAAAAAGCTCAAGAAGAAGAAAAGTGCAGCTCGGCGCGAAAAAGAGTCCGCAGAGAGATCGACCAATCAAAAATATATTGATTCCCTCGAAAACTATGAACAGAAGGAAAGAACTCTAATTCAATTGAAAGAGTTCTTCCCTGTAGAAGCAGCTGAGATTTTGGAGGAGTTAGAAGAAGAATCCAATAAAGAGATCCCTATAGTGACCTACTATGCCATCTATCTTGGCAGCGACTCTGAGGAGGAGCTCTGTTTTCTCGAAGAGGACGAGGAGCTCGCCACAAAGGCATACCAAATCCAGCTCAGAAGCGGCAAGGCTCTACCGCCGAATTAGGGCAACGCCCCAAAAGGAAAGGAAAAACATGTGGCTAATGAGGAAGATGGCAGAGAACCGGCTAATGAAAACTCAAGTCCTTTCTCAGTGGACTACAATGTCATGGTTCATCTCCGGAAGCTTCCGTCTCTCCTGAGCATCTACGATGCCTTGGTCCTATCTAAGGAGCTTAGAAATGTTCTCATCCACGCTCTACAAAACCCCGAACGGTATCAGGCTCGCTTTGCAGAAATTAATATGAAAGAAGCCCAGTATGCCCTGCATGCCGCTGCCGTCACATTTAAGGACGAAGACTTGCTACTGGGAACGGCTGAGCATAATCGGCTGCTTTACGTGATCGGGTACAGCGACGGAGATCGAATTAATCGCATATTGATTGATCCGGGATCCTCAGTGAACATCATGAACTTGCAAACTCTGAAGAGTTTATCAATGGACGTCCGACACCTGTCAAGGGAAAGGATTGTCATTCAAGGCTTCAATCAAAACTGCCAGAAATTTCTAGTGTCTATAGCTTTGCGAATCAAATTTGAGGATCTGCAAACTGAAGCTAAGATATACGTAATTGACGCTGACACGTCTTATAAAATTCTCTTAGGACGGCTGTGGCTCCACGATTATGGCATCGTTCCGTCAACTCTCTATCAATGCATGAAGTATACTAAAAATGGAGAAGAAAGATGTATTGACAGAGGCATCCAGCCGTTCGGTGTGCATGAAGTCCGATATGAAGATTCTCGGTACTTTGTGAACCTCCGAAGTTCTGAGCCATAGCTGACCAAAGACAGAACATCCCCGAAACTCAAAATCAAGTCTGAGCCGGCTGTCACTTTCAAAAGCAGAAACCCCCATGTACGTCCGCGTTTCGGCAGTGACACTGATGAGCCCGATGCCGGAAGTCCGTCCTTCCGTAAAACTCGCCGTCATTTCGGTAGCGATACGGACGAATCTGATACTGAAGGCCCATCCAACAGCAAAATACACCCTCGTTTAGGCAGTGACACTGAAGAATCAGAAGAAGAGAGTCCGTCTTGCAACAGCTGTGCAAATCGGGCTATCGTGCGAATAGCGAAGCTACAAGAGACCTTCAAAATTACAGAAGGGTCCCTAGCCATCACAAGGGTGCCGGAGCGGATGTGCAAAGAGCTCGATGCATTGTCAGTCTCTACCATGGACCAGCTGAAAACTTTCTACGTTCCCAGGAGGAAAAGTGGACAGAAGGGCATCCTGTTTTATGGGTCAAATCCTGTTGTACACCCGGACGATTTGTCTGTAGCGTGCCTTCCCTATGAGAGAGGCATAAGAGCCGTCCTCAATCCCAGATACTATGCGCCCGAGATGCGGGAATATTTCAAAAATTGCGGATGCCGGTTATATCAAACGGAGTCCAAAGCAAAGTTTTATGAAGGCCTATGGCATACGCCTCAGGTTCGAGCACTCATCGATGGACGAATTCCAGATAGACGGGGCATAAGTTTCATTCAACCTGATTCCAAGGCATGCTACATGATCCATATTGGTGAAGTCAGCGAAAGATCAAATGATGATGACGAGATAGCCGAGCCAGAAGAAGCTCCTCAACAAGCAACCTTCGATGAGCTAACCGAGATTGATTTGGGAACGCCCGATAATCCAAGGCCGACCTACATCAGCTAACTCTGATCAGAGGAAATGAAAAAGCAGATAATCGCCTTGCTGCATGAGTTCGCCGACTGTTTCGCGTGGACGTACAAAGAAATGCATGGCCTCTCCTCTGATGTAGCCGTGCATAAGCTGGCTATTTCTCCAGATGTCAAGCCAGTCAAACAAGCTCCCTGAAGAATGAGAAGGGAGCTAGAAGAAAAGTTCATCGATGAAACTAAGAAACTTATCGATGCTGGCTTCATCAGAGAAGAGAAATATGTGGATTGGATCGCATGCATAGTCCCAGTGAAGAAGAAAAATGGGCAGATCCGAGTTTGTGTCGATTTCAGGGACCTCAACAAGGCATGCCCTAAAGACGACTTCCCGCTACCAGTCATGGAAATGATGGTCGATGACACCTCAAATTATGTGTTGTTCATCTTCATGGATGGCTCGTCTTGATATAATCAGATCAAGATGTCGCCTGAGGATGAGAAACACACAGCATTTCGAACCCTAATCGGAATATACTGCTACAAAGTGATGCCGTTCGGACTGAAGAACGCAGGTGCTACATATCAATGGGCAATGACCAATATCTTTGATGACCTGATCCATAAAGTCGTCGAATGTTATGTTAATGATCTGGTCATCAAGACTAAAGCCAAGGCCGATCACATCCATGATTTTAGGACCATTCTCAAGAGACTGAGGGAATACGATCTGAAAATGAATCCTCTAAAGTGCGCTTTTGGCGTGTCATCGGGAAAATTCTTGGGCTTCATAGTCGGACATCGAAGGATCGAAGTTGATCCATCCAAGATAAAGGCCATCATGGAGATGCCCCCTCCGAAGAATTTGACGCAGCTAAGATCTTTTCAAGGCAAGCTTGCTTATATACGAAAGTTTATCTCAAATTTATCGGGGAGATGTAGGCCCTTCTCAAAGCTCATGAAGAAAGGATCTCCTTTTGTCTGGGATGCTGAATGTCAAGAAGCGTTCGAAAGCATCAAACAGTACTTGTTGCACCCTCCAGTGCTGGTCGCTCCCATTCCAAATAAACTGATGATTCTCTACACTGCTGCGCTAGATGAATCACTCGGTGCGCTCCTTGCCTAGAACAACGAGGAGGGAAAAGAGAATGCCCTCTACTACCTCAGTCGAACTCTAGTCGGGGCGGAACACAACTATTTCCCGATCGAAAAGCAATGCCCGGCTCTGATATTTGCTGTGAAGAAGATGAGCCACTATCTGCTTGCTCATCAGGTTATGCTGATCTCCAAGGTCGACCTGCTCAAATACTTGATGACCAAAGCAAGCCTAGCCAGTAGAATGGCGAGATGGGCTGTCATGCTGCTTGAATTTGACATAGTTTATACTTCTTAGAAAGCAGTAAAAGGGCAAGCCCTCACCGATTTCCTTGCTGCTCATCCCGTAGCAGAAGGGTCACCGCTCAATTGCGAGTTACTTGACGAACAAGTGCTGCACCTCGAGAATGATGAGCCATGTTGGGGGCTTTACTTTGATGGAGCTTCGTCAATGAGAAGCTCCGAAAAATCAAGTGTCCCGCAGATAAAAGCAGGGATAGGATTGGTGTTCATCACGCCATCGATGGAAACCATACGACGTTCTTTTGCTCTCACCGAGCCTCGTACAAACAACGAAGCTGAGTACGAAGCTCTGATAGCTGGTCTGGAGCTCGCCATAGAAATGGAAATCGTTCGCCTACGAGTCTACGGTGACTCCCAGCTTGTCGTGAACCAGGTAGGCGGCGACTATAAGATATACAAACCCGAGTTAGCTTGATATAGATGCCGAGTGGTGGAACTCATGAATCGGTTCACTCACATTGAACTAATGAGAGTCCCTAGGGCGTTGAACGGAAAAGCTGATATACTCGCTCGCCTAGCTAAGGAGCTAGCAGATCCTGACATTGACGAAATTCTAATCACAGTCAGAAACCGGCAAATTCTACCTTCAGTCTCTTTGCATGAAGAAGAAGCGTAGAACAAGAGAACAATCCTTCCGAAGTAGCTTCGATCATTCAAGACGGGCCTGATTGGAGGGAACCCTTCATAGAGTACATCTGATACAACAAGCTGCCCGAAGAAAAATCTGCGAGGATTCAGCTAAAGAAGAGAGCTCTCCGATACGTGTTTGTAAATAATACGCTATACTGCAGATCATATGACCAACTCTGGCTCAGGTGCCTATCATTGGCCGAAGCCCAAAAAGTCATGGAAGAAGTTCACTCAAGCGTCTACGGGGCTCATCAGTCCGGCCCCAAAATGCGGCTTCAGGTCAAACGGCTTGGATATTACTGGCCCACCATGATAAGGGATTGCGAAGATCATGCAAAGAAATGCCATCTCTGCCAAATTCATGGTGGTTTCATTCACAAGCATCCCAATCCGTTGCATCCTACGGCGGCGTCGTGGCCTTTCGAGGCTTGGGGCACCGACATAGTTGGTCCAATTGATCCTCCATCATCTAAAGGACATCGGTTCATATTGGCCGCGACTGACTACTTCTCCAGATGGGCTAAAGCTGTCCCGCTAAAAGAAGTCAAGACAGAAAATATTCTGACTTTCTTCTAGCATAATATTCTATACCACTTCGGTACACCAAGAAGAATCATTTCTGACAACGAGCCTTCTTTCAAGAGCTTCAAAGTCTCAAGATTCGCTACCCAGCATAAGATAAACTGGAGATATTCCTCCATCTATAATCCAAGAGCCAATGGGCTAGCCGAAGCCTTCAATAAAACTCTATACAAGCTCCTGAGGAAAAATGCTTCAGCCAATAAGAGAGACTGGAATCTCAAACTTCATGAGGCGTTGTGGGCATATCGTACCATGCACCTTACTCCAACTCAGTCCACACCGTACTCATTGCTTTTCGGAGTGGAGGCGGTCCTCCCCCTCGAAGTCGAAGTTCTAAGCTTAAGAATGGTCGTTCAGCACGAGTTGACGAAAGAGGAAAACGTGCTCCTTCGGATTGAAGATCTCGACGCTCTCTAAGAAAAGAGGCTCGCGGTGCTACAAAATCTGGAGCTATACCGAGCACAAATGTCACAGGCCTATGACAAGATGATGTGTCTCCACGCTTTCAAGAAGGGCGAATTGGTGTTGGTCTTCAAAAGACCGATCATTCCCAATCGGCATGCCAAGGGAAAATTCGAGCCAAACTGGGAAGGACCATACGTCATCGAGAAAGTGTTCGATGGAGGATTCTACCAGCAGATAAATGCCGAGGGAGAAAGACACATGCCACCTATCAATGGCCGATATCTCAAGAAATATTACGCGTGAATGCTCCAAGTCGCAGGCGAATTGAGCACACAAGCCCTATGGTCTAAATCATACATCCTGTAAAACCGTATACAATCCACGGGCGTAAACGACCCCTATCTCTCCCAAGTCCTGCCGGTAAGACAACTTTTAAAGTCCCACCAGAAAAAAAACAAAAAAACAAAAAAAAAAGTATGTCTACAAGCAAAACGGGCACGGATGAAAACTCGAAAAGGCTCCGTGAGTAAAAAAAAAAAGCAGGACTGCCGGTGAGTTTGTGAAAACCCGAAAGGGCGCAAACTCATGAAAAGAGATGAAATACACTTGTAAAGTCCTCTCAACCTTGTGAGGAGAAAATCCCCGCTTGAGATCCTTACGACTCACAAAGGAGCAACACACTTAGGAATCCCCACGATTCTTAGGGAGAAATACACCTGCGAGAAGACTCGTAGGGAGAAAATGCTTTTATGAGACCCATACGGCTCATAAAATTGAAAAGCCTTAGGTGATAGGGATCTAAACCTGTCTTCTGAGCCATCGCTCCCCAACGGGCAAAGGCAAATGATGAGTCGCTCCTGGCATTTTGCTTCAGTGTTAGCGGTGCTGATGCCGACTAAAAACCCAAATCCCAAGTCCTTCTGGGGAAAATGATGAGTTGCTCCTGGCATTATTCCAGTGCAGCAATACTGATGCCAAACAAGATCCAAATTCCAAGTCCCTAAACGGCGAATGATGAGTCGCTCCTGATATCACATTCTAGTGCAGCGATGCAGACGCCAACCAAAATTCAATCTCCCAAAATTCTCCCAGCCCTATAGTTGGTCCCCAAGTTGACTACCGTATACAATCCACGGGTGTTCATATCAGATTTTTGCATTATTATATCATCTATTCTTAATCACATTGCATATAAGTAGGTACTTTTGATCCATGTCTGCTAAATAGTTGCAGATTACAGGTTCTCAGCTCGTTACAGTGAAATTCATGAAAAGTCGCTACAAATGTGAGACTACGACCAACAACAAATGAATC
The DNA here is from genome assembly GCA_030015575.1 of Agapanthus africanus. Taxonomy (NCBI): domain Eukaryota; kingdom Viridiplantae; phylum Streptophyta; class Magnoliopsida; order Asparagales; family Amaryllidaceae; genus Agapanthus; species Agapanthus africanus. The sequence continues at coordinate 125,550,864 of CM057348.1, forward strand.
CGTATGATACCGCCTACCAGTTCAAGGAACAAATGGAAAATCATTAGACAGTTCAATGCACAAAGCACAAGGGCAGCACAATATCCAAGACTTCAACACGGAGCTCAAGACAAAAGTCCATATCATTCTGCACTATTGGAAATCTGGAAGGAGATTGAAGAGATTCTGAGAGACCAAGTGAAGAAAACAGAAGATAAAAGCAACTTAAAGACACCCTGAAAAAGTGGACCCATGAACCCACCAAATGGCCGCGGAACCATGGCCAAACAGGCTCTTCTGCCGCGGTTCCGCGGCCGTGCAATGCACGTGTCGGTGGCAGTGTCGGTGCTTTGACTTGGCTCTCTTGGGATAGTTTTGTAATTTCGTGTATGGAACAGACTGTAAATCTAGGGTTTTTCTATCCATAAATAGGAAAGCTCAAAACCAAATAAGGTGTGCCTCTTCTAGGGTGCCTCTTTGGAGGATGCCTCTCTTTATTTTTTATTATTCCTTTTTTTTCTAAATCTAAATTTTAAATTCAATTGTAATGCGTTTTTCAGAGGTCATCAATAAAGTAAGTCATTTATTTTATTTTATCTCTCATTCTTCTTATCTGCAATTTATTATCTGCACTTTTATTTGTTTTTTATTTATCTACAATTTAGGTCATCAATTAAAATTTAAAAAATTGTTGTTATCTTCCTAATGAGTGAGTAATTCCTCACTTGTTAGGGGTAGGATAGGGAAGATTTGAGAGAAGAAAATCTCTCTCACTCCTTTCTTTACCCAAATAATTTTAATACGGACATCCTTTAAATCAACCATAATCCGCTCACTATGGCACCCTATCCTACATGATAGCGGTGATTCCCTAGTTAGACCGGTTGTGGTTGAATTAACCGGAGGTTAAGGCTAAGAGCCAAGAACGGACGGACAAAGACCAAAAGGAAGAAACTTAGTTTCTTCCTAGTCGTGCTAATCCCCGTTGTTGTCGATTACCCTAACACCTTTATTCACAACTAAGGTATTGAAAGAAGCGAGAAGATCCCTATTTCGAATTGACCTAATCCTAACCTTAGCAAGCCTTTTTATCAACTTATTCACATTCATAGATCTTAAAACAAAACCCTACCAAAGTTTGGACTTAACTCGTTAGAACATAAAGAAAAGGATTCCTTCTCCCTATGGATCGACCCGTACTCAACCGGCTAGCTACCAAGCGACACCGTCTTGATTGCGGTAAATTTAAACACAGAAAAACTCTAACAATCAAATGGCGCCGTTGCCGAGGAGACGGTAATTTCTTTCTTTGTGTAATTTCGGGTTAATTAAAAATTTAAAAATATAAAAATTGAAAAAATCAAATAAATAAATAAATAAAAATAACAAAAATAAAAATAACAAAAATAAAAATCATCTTCTTATTTTTGAAAGGTTTTCGTGCAAGTGTGCAGGTTTGAAGCAAACTCTGTTTCAGATCTGGAGCAAATTCAGTAAACAAATCAATATTCAGGAGATCTAAACAGGTAGAGGAAAACCAACTCAGCACAGAGACATAATTTGAAGCGGTCAACCTTCTGTTAGGTCGCGGAACCACGGCAGAAGCAAGGGTTTGACCACGGAACCGCAGTCAACGGGAGACGGCAGCAACCAAAAATCTCTGTAAGTATCTCATTTCTTATCTCCTTTCCTCTGCACTCCACTGAAAAAAAATTCCTGCAGATTTCTTTAAACAGATTCTCTTTCTCCTATCCAATAAATTATTTTTGTGCAGGATTCTTTACGCTGCCAAATAAAAAAAAATTGCAAGTGTTTTAGATTTTTGGTGTGTTAACTGCTTTGCATAATTAATACGGAATCTAAGGGGCTATAACACCAATCAAGATTGGGTGAGGATTTCATTACCCTTCCTAAGACCCCAGAAATCACTAAAAGTATGTGCATCACCCTTGAGTTAATTAAAAAATATCTAAACTCGGCCAATTAAGGATTGTCGTGCTCATTAGGACAGAGGAAGGTTGTGGGCATTCAATCGTTTATCTAAACTTGACTTTGTGGTGTCTAGGCTAGAAAAGTGAGAAAGGTAACTTTAAAAAGCCCGTCTCACGGTGATTCATGAGCGGAATCCTCCTTTCTTCATTTGTGCTTATCTGGCCACAATTGGCAGTGAAGAGACGATTTGAGGGATATCTCACAACTTGTCACTTTGGAACAGTTAGGAGTAGTCTAGTGGACTTAGAAAACCGTGGCTCTAGGTTTGATTGTGCATATTTTAACTGTGATTGTTTGAAGTAAGTCTGTATACATTCTTGCAAAACTCTTTCAAAAATTTCGAAATTCCAAAGACAAACAATTTTTTTTACAAATTTTTTTTAAAAAAAAATCACATTCTTTTTCTTCTCCTTTCTCTCATTACATCATGGGTACCCCACCTCGCAAAACTCTTGCCGAACTTTGGTACCCACAACCAGACATTACTTCATATGGTTCTTGTTTTGGTCGAATTTCGAATGACCCCTCTATACCCAAAATTTCTTTGAAAGATCGGATAGACGCATCTAGGACAACTAATTAGACTCCGCAATCCACCTTGTATCAACCATTTCAACCTTCACCACCTTCTTAGGTTGATACTCCTTTTTCGAGTCCTGTTGTAACTCCGAAACCTATGTCTATTGCTGAACATATTGAACAATCTCGTAACCGATCTTTCACTCCTTTCACCAATGCGAATTCATTGGATCAACAATTCCATTCACCTTCTTATCCGTATTTTGATCCTACCCATGTCCAACCATTTTATTCCTATCCATCCTACCCAACTTTTACACCATCCCTGGGCATTGCTTCTATACAGCCATTTGGGAGTTTCCAGTATCCAAACAACTTTGAATTTTTTACTGAAACTCCTTCACAGCCATTGTCTAGTTTGGAACAGGTGTTGGAAGACTTTAGGGTAGCGTCATGCCAACAGATGATGGATTTGAATGCGTCCATGGCCACCCTCATACAACCTAGTGATCTGGTAGCTGGTTTCCAACTAGCTCCAAATTTTCCAATGTATGATGAGGAGGTTGGACAGATTGAGAATTTGAATGGTGAGAGTGAGCTGTACACCCTTCCAAATCAAACCTACCCATCCCCAGTTGAATCCCATAACTCTGGTTTTGAATGTCTATCAAGTGTTCCAAATGATTTACCGGTTGAAGATAAAACGTTTAATGAGTTGTGCGACTTTGTAGTGTTTGATTTACCTGATTGTGAAGGGTCCCTTTCGAGTGAAATCATCACCAATCCCTTTGACCTCTACACCTTCACTCTAGAACCTGAATTGATTAATATCCATGCTTTTGATGAGATGTCTAAAAAAATTTATTTTCACTTGATTAAGGATATTGACACTGGGAATATTTTGGATGATGAATTGTTCAGTTGATAAAACTACATATTTAATATGACATTTTTCCTACTATTTCTATATAATAAAAGGTGTTTATTATAATATATGATACATATGAGGGTTTATCTGTAAAAATACTATTTTCATGTGTTTATATATTATAAATAACATTTTATAGGAAAAAGTAAGCATATAATATCCATGTAATATTTGGCCTATTTAAATATGCTTACCTTATTAATACCTTTGACCAATTCTTAATGGTTAAGTTAATATCTCAATAAAACAAACTCTACTAATATTGTTTGTTGAGTTATTGTGCAGAATTTTCAGGGCTAAAATCAAAGAAATCAAAGTTGGCAAATCAAATCTACCAAAGATATTCAAGAAACTAATTCTGGTAGAAATGTAGAAAAGATTTTCAAAGTCTACATACTCAAAAGATTACCAAGTGTTACAGATATGAAGCTACAAAAATTAGAGGCCATGATCTCACCAAAAGGGGGCGGATCCGCGGCCAAACTTATCCAATGGCCGCGGTTCCGCCGCGGATTTGAAGAGTTGAGATATGGGATTGTGGTGGTTAGGATCCTAACAACTAGTTTCCATATTAGGAAACTAGGGTTCTGGCTCTGTGACTATAAATAAGGACCGAGAGCCTCTTGGAAAAAGGATCAAGCCGACGAGATCACGAAGTCCAAGACGGCTCACGCATCCAGGCTGATCATCAACTGTTCATCTACCTCCCTAGGAAAGATCGAGAAGCAAATCAAGTTTTGTAATCATTTTCTATGGATTAAAAGTGTAGCTTGAAGGAGTTGATTAATAAAGGTAGTTTTTTTTATTTTAATTGTTTGTTTTTTACATTATGTTCTCCCTCTCTTTCTTTTCATCTTCTTCTCCCAACATGCGCGAGTAATTCTCCGCTTGTTAGGGTTCGTAGGATTAGGGTAGGCTAATGGGCGATGAAAATAATTAAACCCTTTTTAAGTCCTATAAAGTTTAGGAACTTTATCAAAAGAATCATTAACATCCTAATCGGGCGCGCTAGCAATTCTTTACTAGTTCCGACCGCGATTAGAGATTAGATTAATGATTGTTTTGGTAAAGGCTAGATATGAACGGAGTTCCGTGTCGAGATAAGGGTTAAGAGTGGGATTCCTTTTCCCTCCAGAAACCCTAATCTACACGCATCACCGTCGTTCTAGTTCTAAATCTATTAATGGATAAAAAGGGTAACTTTTAATTAATCTTCCATAACTACTAAATCCTAACGAACCCTACAAGCCCTATTATTATATTATTTAAATCTCAAAAATAATCTAGATCTATATTTTACATTCTTGTTTAAAGTAGATCTAGAAACTTTTCACAAAATTCTTTCTTCCTCCTCTCTTTTTCAACACATCTAAAGTAAAAATAAAAGGTTCAACGTTTCCCAGAGTACGACCCGTACTCATCTCGGTCTAGCTACGCGCGACACCGTTATTGATTGCGGTAAACAAACACAAATTTTCACATCAATCAAATGGCGCCGTTGCCGGGGAAACGTGCGTAATTTTTTGTTTTTACTATTTGTGTTGAATTCTTAGACGAGTCATATCATTATTAAAACAAAACTGCAAATTGTATATTTAACGATTATTGTGTGAATTTTTCTGAGGAAATCTGGAGTCACGGACTTGAGGAAATAGGAGATCTAGGGTTGACACTTCTCTGGTGAGATTCTAACTCCCTTCTCTCTCCTCTAAAATCCAATAAAATATATTTTCTGCAGGATTCTTTGCAAAATATCGCCGATCAAAAATCTTTTTGCAAAGTTTTGTTTTTCGGTTTGTTTTTGCATATTTTAATACGGATCTTTAAGGGGTAAGGACCAAATCAAGATTAGGTGGGGATTTCATCACCCTTCCTAAACCCCACAAATCACAAACCAAGCATATAGATCAACCTTCATTAATTTAAAAAATATCTAGACCAGACTCTAAGGACTGTCGCGCTCAATAAGAAAAGAGAAAGGTCGTGGGTAATCTATCGTTTATCCGCATTATTTTTGTAGTGCCTAAGCAAGTGTGTCGAAGGCTAGTGGTTTTTAATTAGGCCCATGATGTGGTTCCTTCCCACTTACCTGGCACTTACCTGGCTACAAGGGTAGTACGGAGGCGGTAGAGGATTTATCCTGCGGCTTGTCCTTTGGAAGTCTAGGAGCGGTCTAGAGACTGGACCTAGGTAACCATAGTTCTAGGATTGTGCATTTTTGTGATTTGTCTAAATCCGTCTTTTTTTTAAAACAAACCAATTACTTTCTCTCCTTTTTACCCCTTCCCCCTTCTTCTCTTCTTATAATGGGTGACCTAAACAGAAGAACACTTGTCGAGTTTTGCTGTCCACAACCAGATATCTCTTGTTTTCGAAATCCCTTCGGTATACCGTCCGGCTCTTCCATGTCCTTAAGAGATCATATAGAACAAGCAGGAAGAAACAGTTGGCCAGCTCAGTCTAGGTCTTATCAACCGTATCCTAATCCTACACCTGTTTCAGTTCATACCCAGAGTGAGGAAGCCCCTAGACGAATGTCCATTGCTGAGCACATAGCTAGGTTTAGAGGCCAAAGTTTCAACCCGGACCAATATCAACCATCACCACCACTTTCCGGAGAAGAGTTTGATATGCGGTTTGTATATAGCCAACCAACCAACCCATATCAATATTCTTCTTATCATAATATTGATCCTACTCCTACCCAAGTTAAGCAACCATTTTGTTCCTATCAATCCAATCCAACTTTTCCACCTACTCTAGACAGTTCTTCTAATCAGTCATTTGGGAGTTTTAATTATCCGCAGGAATTTCAATCTTATACTGAAATCCCTTATCAACCCAAGACTAGTCTGGAGCAGACATTAGAAAAATATATGGAACCGACAAATCAAATTATGAAGGATTTGCGTAGTAAGACAGAACTGTACACCCTTCCTAATCAAACCTCCTCTTTCCAAACTGAAATCCACAACTCCAGTTTCATAGATTCATCAAGTACACCAAATAGAATGACTGATAAGTTGTGTGACTTTGTAGTGTTTGAGTTACCCGATTGTGAAGGGTCCATTTCAAGTGAAACCATACCCAACCCTTGTGATCTCTACACCTTCACTCTTGAACCAAAACTGATTGAAAACCATACTTTTGATGAGGAGTTTGAGAATTTTAACCTTCACTTGAATGAGGTAATTGACATTGGGGATATATTGATTGATGAACCCGAAATTTTGGATGATTTTGTCCCACCAATTCATCAAATCCTTTCACTTCCTTGTGGTCGTCATCTTGAGCCTTTAATTCTTCCCGAACCCCAAATATGTCTTGAAGTTGATGATAAAGGTATACCCGAAGATCAGATCGAAATACAGCCTCCATCTTCCACATCTGGTTCAGCAACACTCGACACACCGATTTGTTTACCCATTTCACCTTCTACTTTCTCCGGTTCTTCTTCTGTTCCTATAGTTTCAGTGAGTTTTGATAAATCACAATCCGTTAATTCAAGTTCAGTAATACCAGAAATTCAACTTGATTTGGATATTTTTGAAAAAGAGGTAGATGAGTTTTTCGAGTCCTCTACCTCAGTGATTTTTTATGAATCAAGTAGAATAAATTCTGGCATAAAACTCTTTGACAGCAAAATGTTCAATCACACCATTGATAAAAGTTTTGAAGAACTTTTTGCTGACGAACTTGAATTTTTAAACAATACAGATTTTGTGATTGATCAATCTCCACCTATAGAGGTTGAACCGTCACCATTCCTTCTTCCTAATCATTCACATTCCTCCTCATTCTTTCTTTTCTCTAAATTCAAACCCTTTCCTGACCACCTCTTATCCCTTCCCCACTTTTTCTTGACTCGATACAACACATTCTTCCACCAACCTATACGATATACTGATAAAATCTTTGAATGGTTGGTGTTAACTTTTGGTCTTTGTAAAGTCTTACTTTGACCAAATGACTCACCCCCTCTTAAAATGCTTCGTATTGTCTAACTCATGTTTGGGGGGGATATATTTTTGGCTCTTGATCATAACTTTTGTCCTCAAATTTGTGAGCCAAAAATAAGTTTGGGGGAGGATTTTCACTTTCATATATTCTTTCCCCCATTAATAATTTCCTCCCAAGTCTACAGGTTTTTGAGCTTAACAGATGACATCAGTGAGGACACTGCTGTAAACAGGTTTGGGGGAGGTTTGTGCTTATTTACACATCAATTTGCATCATATTTTGCATAAGCACAACATTTTCAAAAATTTAAAAAAAAATTATAACAAAAGAGTAGAAAGTGGAAAATTACATCCAAAAGATTGGAATAGTTTAAGAAAACCAAGAAAATTAGAAGTTTTCTTACACGAACTAGTAATAAGTAGTTATGAGCTGTTGTCCCAAGGGTTAATAAGATGAAGGAAGTCACTAATCTAAGGATAAAAATAAGTCTAAAAAATAGTTTCTATTCTGGAAGCTGAACATTTGAATGTTGATACCCTACTATATGCACTTACACACGTCTTGAAACTCGGGATAGTAGAGAATACCTTGAAATGCTCTTGTCTAAAAGCCAAAGTATGAAGGAAATGAAAAAAAAATGAAGAGAATATAAAAATGGTGAAAAGAAAAAAAATGAACACTGGTTTTGTTATCGCCAAGGCAGCAATAAAAAAATATAGCGAGGGTGCCTCTTCACCTAGTGCCTTAAGGCCAACTGGTCTGGGAGTCACTGCTAAGCCTTAGGTGGTGCAAGACGAGGAAAATATTATCACCTAATCAGCAAGCACATAAGTAATCGGTCTGTTAGTACCTCAAGAAGTATTAACGGTCGCATGAAAATGTGTGAGCAAATCTTAATATTCATTAAATTAAAAAGTACTAAGGCAGATGGATAAGAGTATGATAGCTTGAATTGAATTCTCCGAGTGTAGGGATGTTCTTTATACACACGTGGGGTTATATGATCATTGTTTGGATGAAAGGTAGGAATGAAGAATAAAGACGATGTTTTATTGAGAGATGATGTGATTTCTAACATTTTTTCATGACTATTAAGATAGGGCTCATGACAACTGAAAAGCTAGTATAGTTGGAAACTCTTATTTTCAAAGTCTTTCATTTATGCTTCTTATCTTTATATGTAAATTTCACCATCTCTCTTTTATTATAGGATTTTGTGGGTGTAATCCATTGAAAACCCTCACGAGACAACACTCCTCCTACTAGGGACACCTAGAGGTTTAACGGCTTGTTGCACGTGCTCAGTGCAATCGTGTTTGCCTACGAAAGTGTGCTTAGTTTTCTCCTTTCTTTTTCTCCTTCTCTTGAATAAACTAGTTTGCTCGGGACGATCAAAAATAAGTTTGGGGGTACTTGTTCAGTTGATAAAACTGCATATTTAATATGACATTTTTCCTACTATTTCTATATAGGCTTTCTGGAAAATCTAAGAGCGGTGTACAGAAGATACGCAAAGATACAAAAATCTCCTGAAATATCATCTCCAAAAGCTTTAGAAAACTGGCCAAAACTCGGGTTTGCCCGGTTTTTTGTAAGATTTTGTTTCCAGGATTTTTTTCCATAGTTTGTTATTTGACTTTGAGAATCTTGTTCCACGCGTTACTTTTGATATCTTCCACTCTAGTCTCTGTTTCAGCTTAAATAAGTCCACATCCGACGCACATAATCCGTCTTTTACGTACTTTTCCCTTTTAGTCCTGTAATCTGCAATAATTGACAAAACATATCCGGAACAACATAAAATTAAAAATTAAGTTAAATATAGCTATATAAATATACAGTAAAATGCACCAATTAAGATGATATTCCCACATCACAAGGTCTATTCTTATCCCAATATCGCCACATCGTTGACCTACTGAATAAGTTCTCTGCGGCTGGTGCAAAAGCAATCACCACTCCTAAGTGTAATACTACTCCTCTCCTCCTCCATGACGAGTCTTCCTCTGTCGACCTCACACCAAATCGTCAACTAGTCGGTGCACTTCAATACCTCTCCTTCACTTGGCCAGAGGTATCCCTTGCCGTCAATCTTCTATCCCAATTTATGCACTCTCCTATATAACTTCACTGGACGACACTCAAATGTGTTCTTCGTTATCTCAAAGGTCCAATCCACCATGGTCTTTATCTTGACATAAGGTCTCTTTTAACTCTTCAAGCCTTCAGTGACTCAAACTGGAGTGACAGTCGTGATAACTGTCGCTCTATCACGGCCTACATACTTTACCTGGCCTCGAATCTAATATCATGACAATCGGCTCGTCAAAAGACCGTTTCTCGATCCTCCTCTGAAACTGAATAGAAAACCCTTGAGAATGCCATGGCCGAAATACTATAGGTAAAAAATCTTCTCCACGAACTCAAAATAATTCTCAGAAAACTATCCTCTTTATACTGTGATAATACCGAAGCTACCTGTCTCAGTGCGAACCCAATTTTCCACTCTCGAATGAAACACATTGCTCTTGACTATCACTTCGTTCGGGAGTGCGTCGAAAATGGCACCATTTGTGTACACCATATTATCATTCAGGATCAACTTGCGAATGTTCTCACAAAGGAACTTGGACGCATACACTTTTTTAGACTTAGCTCCAAGATCGAAGCCTCCAATGGAGCCTCAATCTTACGGAGGCATATTAGTGACAAGTGCCCAAGTTTGAAGTAGACGTCTGAAGAAGGCGTTGTAGACGTCTGCTAAAATAACAGAGTGGGGGCATAAGTTTGACCAAGGCATGGCAGATGTCTGCACAAGTCTGCCTAAACAACATAGCGGAGCCAGACGTTTGATGAAGAAGATCCAGAAATTTGGTCATGAGTCTTCAACAAAAACAGAGAGCATGTAGACGTCTCAAGGATACTCGTCAGACGTCTGCCCATCACGAGTTCAGTTGTCGCAAATCTAAATCAAGCAAATCAAATCTTACCAAATTGATTATATAAAGATTCTATTTTGATTTTATTTTCCATCATGTAATTGTATACATATACTGCAAGTTTTAATACAATATCCATCAAATTAAAAACCCTAAGAACTATCTTCTCCATGATTTTTTAGGGGCAAGGCAGGGTCCTCGTTGGGAATTGGGTTCCTCGGTGGGACGGGGATAGTGTATATTTTCCTCGTCCCGGCAGGACATGTGACGAAGACGGGATGGGCAATCCCCGATCCCACCCCGCCCCAATATCATTCTCATACGTAACACACTCAAACACTTGGTGTGGAGCCTATACACTTAGATGTGAGACTCGCTTATTTTATAAGTGTTGTATAGTTTGTTAGTATAATTCGTTGTGTAAAGAAAGTTTGTGTAAGAACCCTTTTTATAAGATGTTTGATTTTTATAAGATGTTTGATTTTGCTGATTCGGGTCATGACACATACTAGTATTTTAGAAGAGACGAGCTTTTTTCCTTCTTTTTTTAAAACTTGTAACCTACTGCTACAATTTGGATCCGTTTAGTTGTCTGGAAGTAACGAAAGAGTCAGAAGTAATTTAGAAGTAACTTCCAAAAAGATCTCATGGAAGTAAACCTAAATCTTACGTCCAGTGTTTGTTTGTATATTTTTTGAAAAAGAAATAAATAAATGAGACAACTTCCTATGTTTCTTTCAGAAGCAAAACAGAAAAAAAATTGCCTTTTTAATAGTTATAAATTATTACCTTTTAGAAGTAATAAAGAGAAGTGTTAAATAATTAATTCTTTTTCTTATCCTTATACTCCATAATTACTTCCCATCCAAAATGAGAGAAAGAAAATTTTAGAATTAAGCATACCATATAGGATCCACATCATCATTTTATCTTGAAGTAATTTTCAAACTTTACTTCCGTGCAAACAAACAACTAAAGTGTTTAAAACGGCTTTACTTCCGGTGCTTCCATATTATTTTCGTGCAAACAATCCTGCCCAAAGATAAGAAAAAAGATAATTTCTGAATTTTTAAAAATAGTCAAACCAGTTCAAACCGATCACACATTTTCATAGGTTTGGTCATAAATTTTACATGCGGCAAAAAGTTTAGGTTCTTTTTGCTAAATGCTACTTGCTAATTATTTAAAACACACACACACACACACACACACACACACCCCCCCCAATACTTGATACTTACTGTTCACTCCCAAAAACTCTAAATGATTTTTAAAAGGTTTCCCAACTTGCTCAAAATGATTCTCTTTCTTTTATTCCGTTAGGTATCTAACGAAAAGATGTCGAGGCTATGGTTTTAACTCCCAAATCCTTTTCCTACATCTAAAATCCCTAAGTCCGGAACCAAATCAAAATTAGGGTTAGAAATTTGCTCTATTAAAATTCAATTAGCCATGAAAATAGGATCTTCTTCTATAATCTTCTCTTCACATGTACTGTTGGAATGCGGATATGGTCAGATTCGCAAGCTACGGATAAGTGAAAAACTAAATCAAAGAGAGATAAGCCGAGTTAATTGGGGAGAGAGATTTGAAATAGAAAAAAGATCAATTTTTGAATGAAATCGAGGGTAATTGAGAAGGTATTAGACAGTAACGTAAGCCGCACTTTTACCTTACGAAATTCGTGACATGGCAATATTATCTTTGGATGAAAATTTTGGAAGGGAAGTAAAAAGTAACAACTTAGAGGTTTTGGGGGAGTAAATATTAATTATCGAATATTGGGAGAGTTTTTAGTAATTACTCAAGTTTTGAGAACTATTTAGTAAAAAACTTGGTCATAAATTATGAATCCTATGTAGGAATACGATTCCAATGTGGAGAGCTAATTCTGAGGCCAGCAAGCATATGGTTTTGGGATCAGGTACCGGATCTACCAGAGTATTATAATTATAATTAAGTTCTTATAAACCTAACCAACCTTTTCGATCGCCAGATACTTCTAACTGGATTTTAACAATAGCATAAGTTTGGTTGGTTGCCTCTCGACGGACTAGGTCTGCCTGATGCATATTCAGTATGCATCTTTGATTAGAACATAAAATAACACGTTTTATTATCCAAACTTTTTTGTTTTAGCAGTTACAAATCAATTCTCTCAAGGTCTATCTCATGCAGATTCAATTATTTTGATTATCCCTGACCGATTGGGTCTAGATAAATCACTTCGAGTATTGCATCAAATCGAATCAAGATACAAACATGGTCAATCACATCTCGGGCGAGCTTGTTCAACTATCCGTCAAGGTCTCCACGAAGACTGTCGTTCTCCTTATAGATTCAAATACAAGGCTATAATTACTTGCCATATCCCCTCCCCCCACCCCCACCCCCACCCCCCCAAAAAAAATCCATCCACAAGAAAAAGAACCACCAAACAAGCATTTAAAGAGTGAGGAACCTATGAGTGAGATGGTAATTTGTTTCACAACCATTGACCATTTAGAATTGGTATCTCGCAAGAAGTTTTCTCCCCTTGTTCAGAATGATCGACCTATCTAATGTAAGAGGAGGTTAAACTCTAAATCTCTAGCTCAACTATAAAAAGACTCGATTATTATGGCGGCACTCGCAAGCTTGTTAGCCAAATTATCCGCTTTTGAGGTTTAGCCAAATTTGTTGGTGATAAGTACATCATAGATAACTAATTAGAGCAGTGATCTTTTCTTATTTTGAGGAATCAAAAGTGCTACTAAGTTGAAAAGAACCTATAAGGACATAAGCATTCAGTTGATTGAGGTCAAATTATGAAGATTGTTTGTTAGTATAGCTTTTTAAGTCAGCTTAAATGCAGTAAGATTTGCCCAAAAGCACTCCTAACTTTTGAAAATCTCATTTGCCTCTTCAGTTAATCCATCGTTAGATTTTCCATCGAAAAATTATATGAATTGACCAAAATGCCCTTACAATAATAGCATTTGGAGAAAGTCAGGAGTATTTTCGTCAAGTCGCAAAATTTTAGATGGAAAATTAAAAGCAAGTTAAGTGAGGAGGGCAAATTGCATGTTGAAACGCTGAGAAGGGTTCCTGCTTTTTGGGCCAAATCGGGTGGGTGGCTGCATTGGGGGTTGGGTTTCCCTGGATTCAAGCCTTGTAAGTTTGCATAGACCTCTTTGACCGAAGTCCAAAGGCCTAAAAGGGAAAAAGGCTTAAAGCCCAACGAGAAGATAAAAATATATAAGGAATTTAAAACCTATAACAAGTGAGCTGCAAGACAAATATTCATACACTAAGATTTCTATAAAAGCCCATCCTTGTAGATTTTTATAAATATTTGATTTTGATAACTACATAAGTAGAGAAAAATCCTAATTAATGCATTCTCTTTAACAATATTGCAAGAAAAGAACAATAATTAATTGCACAACAAATTTGAATACATATTCATATCATGAATTTTCACTGCAAAAAAAAAACCACTTATTTCGTTGGGGGTCGATACCTTCAGTTATTATCCGACAAAATAAAACCCCAGTAAACCAAATCTACCACCTAAATACTTTAAAATTTGTGTTTGGTTATTCCGTTGGTTACTACCCGATGGAATAACCCAATTAGATATAAAGCCTCGGATTTGAGATCATATCCCTTTTATCCACACAAAAAAAAAAATTCCCTAGCCCCTCAAAACCCTTCCTCCTCCTCTTCCCAAAGCTTCGACCTTCTCCCTTCCCATCGACGACGACGATCGGCTTCCTCCTCTTCGAATCATACCCACCTCCTCTTTCTCCTTTTCCTCCAAGCATAAGCCCCTCCCATTCCCCCTCCAAACCGCTGACCCCCTCATCTTCCTCCTCCTCCTTCAAGCCATCGCCGCCTTCACCTCCGAGCACAGGCTGTCGCAACCTCCTCCTTCTCTAATCGTGGTAAGCCTCCCCTCCTTCCACCCCACACACAAACACACACTCTCTTTTTCAGCCGTGGTTGTCCACGGAGTGTCGCCGACCTCTACAATTGCTACCACCATCAGCCTCCTCTACTTGTGGTAAGACTCTCTCTCTCTTTCTCCGTCTTTCTCTCGATGTGGAAATATTGAAAATGTGGAATAAATTGAATATTAGGTTTATGGAAAAATTGAAAATATACAAAAAAAAATCCGAAACTTATTGTTGATTATGTGGAAAAAAAATGATTGTTTGGTTTATGGAATTGTTGATCATGTGGTAAAAATTGTTGATCATGTGGTAATATTTCATGATGGAGATGATATGAGAGAACCCTAATTTGACACCAAAGCCCGAAAACCTAAACCTAAAAAAATCTTGAAATTGAACGAATAAAAAACTTCAAATTGTTGAAAATCCTAAAAAATCCAAAACCTTGAATTAAAAACTATCAAAAACCTTGAAATTGAATATTAAACCCCAAAATAATACGAAAATCTTATACCAAGTGTACGAAACTCAATGATAACATGAAATTTACAAGTTATCATCGAGGATCTCACAATCAAAAAACAAAACGCGTTGTAGACCCAGTTTATTAGTTATATACGCAATGGTTTCCATCGTAACATAAAACTAGGTGATGGTTGTCAAAACTAAGAATTTAATTATTTATTTCTAACAACCGTCATGTAATATATGTGACGAGAAAACTGATCGTATTATAACCGATAGATTTGTCCTGTGTGGACAAGTTAAGAATTTATAACACAAACACACTATGCATTTGTGCTTTCATTCTTTTCGAGATTAGTTTCGTAGGCACCTTTTTGCTGATTCTCCGTGTACAAATATAGAGGGGATGATCATTTCAGTGTTGATAGTTAGCAATGAAATAATTATTATCCTTTCTATTGCAGTGTATTCGAAGAACGGCGAGAATGTGCTGCCGAAAGTTCCCGAAATGGATGAAATCACAAATGCAGGGTTCTATGCGTCATAAATTCTTAATGGTATAGAAGTCTTACCTCCGACAGCCAATATGATGTATCGATGGATCAAACTGAAATATTAAACCTTAACTGCAAGTTATAAATTAAATGTCAAAATGATATGCTAATTAACATGATGTCAAAAATCGGAGAGTAATGGATAGAAGTTGGATGAAACTGTCGAAATTTAGTGATGATTATAACGCCGACGTTGAAGAGTTTATGGAGTTTGCATTGAGAGACCGATCCCCTGAAGAATTGATTTCGTGTCCGTGTAAAAAGTGTGTGAACGGATTCGACTTTCATCGAGATATAGTGTATGAATATCTACTAAAAACAAGATTTTGTCTCGATATACAAAATGGAAGTACCATGGAGAAACTGCACCGAGAATCGATAATTCTACGATTCGTTGGATTAGAAAAAATGATCCTCCTCGTAAATGATTTAGGGACATGGGTTTAAATAATATGTTGGACGAGTTTCGAATTGGCTTGCATCCTGATTTTAATATTGTTCCCGAACTTAATGTCGAAGAGAAAGATATTCGTAGTCTCCCTGATACAGAATCGGCGAAATATATGAAGTATATGGATGGTGTGAATGTACCCCTTTTCGAAAGCGCAAATATCTTTAAGTTGGGTTGGATTGTCAAAATGTTTCATATCAAATACCAGAATAATTGGACTAACAACTCTTTTGATCAGTTTCTTGAGATGCAAAGGGAGACTTACCGTAAAGTGATATTGCTGGAAAATTTTACAGAGATGAAGAAAATCTTAAAGGAGATAGGTTTTGGTTATAAGAAAATCGACCCGTGTCTGAACTATTGCATGTTATACTAGACAGTGAAGGATAAGAAGTTAGAGAAATATAAAACTTGCAACTTATCTAGATGGATTGTCCCTCGAAGGGATAACAGTGAAGATAAATCTACACTCAATATTTCTAGACGGATTCCGGAAAAGGTTTTGCTATATTTTCAATCAGGCAAAGACTTCAGCGATTATTTCGGTAACGACCTCAATATTACTATACCTTCGTGTTTTCTTTCTTTAGTAAAATATTGTATTTATTTATTCTTAATATTTTTCCGTATATTTTGTTTTCTATTAAATATATTATTTTATTATTCCATCTATTTTTCCCAAACCCATTTCTTTAAACTAAATCTTAATCTATTTCAAATTAAACGCAAGACCTGACCCAGCCCATAACCCAAATCTAATCTCATTTTCATTTTCATTTATAAAACTATAAGCCCAAAAGCCCAATTTCTTTTCAAGCAACATCATATATTTAATTCTAATTAAATATGTGCATGAACAACCTTATAGCTCATTAGTTTAGTTTTTACATTGTTATTCAATAAGTCACATGTTCAAATCCCCATTCTTGCAATTATTTTTATCTATTTTTTTAAACTCTCAAAATGAATGCATATAATAATTAGTATGGTTATAATTATGAATTATTATAATGACCATATTAATATAGTCCTATATGTTGTTCATCCTCCTTCAAAAAATTATTTCAAATC
Organism: Agapanthus africanus; assembly: GCA_030015575.1. NCBI lineage: Eukaryota > Viridiplantae > Streptophyta > Magnoliopsida > Asparagales > Amaryllidaceae > Agapanthus > Agapanthus africanus. The sequence goes on from CM057348.1 coordinate 125,567,657, forward strand.
TTCATTCTTAGAGCTCCCAAAATTTCGGTGCCACCGGAGCTCACTTCGTTCTTAGGAATTCAAGACCGAAATATTATACCATTCAGAAACTTCATAAGTATCGCTTTACATTTCTTCTCTTTCCTTTCAAAATCTACATAGAGAATAATTTTAGAAATTAACTTGATCCTTGTCTTAGTTGCTCGAGTCTAGGTCACCTAGACTTGTTTTTCCCGCTAGAATCGAATCGGTGAACCGGTTGTTATATCGACTCACACAACCCGTAAGTCCATTTTCTCCCTCTCCATCTCTTTCACTCTGTTATTGTGTCTTCTCCATGATTTCATTTTATTGACCGTGGTACCTAATCGAGTGCATATATATATATATATATATATATATATATATATATATATGAATGAATATAGTTACACACACACACACATATTTAAAATATTGTTTGTTTATACTTAATCTTCATGTTTATTCATTGTTTTCTTATAAAATAAAAATGACTTCATGTCATAGATTTACTTTTACGTTAACTAAGAATATCATGGACGGAATATAAATAAATGATGCGCGATAACACAACTTTATATAAGCTCTCTTGAAATTATATCTTTCCTGGTATAGGACCTTGTCGAAATTCATAATTCATATATTGGCATTAGGGGATCCAATTTGAAGTATATATTGCATGTGCCGTTTATTTTATAATTTTATAATTTTTTTTATATAAAAGAGAGAAACAAAGCTGCAAAAAAATCCAGTTGTTTTGTCACCTTTAAATACGGTCCTAGATAACTTTTGCCCTTAAATTAATTTTTAAAAATTAATTTTCATATCTGGAAATCCTAGGAAAATTAGGATAAATGATAGATAGAATTTCAGGTCTACAATGGAAAAAATTTATATCGAACCGAAAAATGGTTTTGAACTTATGACACTTTTATTCACTGTTTTTTTTTTTGAAATCTGAAAACAGTTTTTATCGATCAACTTTGAGGACACATAACTCGGTATACCAATATCCAAATTGAGCAATATCAGGTGTTTTGGACATCTACATCTAAAGATCTAGATTTTCTTAGTTTTAAGTTTTTACTCAAAATCTACGTAAAATATAGAAAACTGCGTTACAATATTAAGCAACGAATCTGGACAGAATCCGTCCTGATTCGCACACTGTTTTTAAATAGGACATAACTTGAACTCCCGATATCCGTTCGTGAAAAACTTTTGATTTGTAGATGAAAAATTGACAGAACTATAATTTCCTTTATATTAGATTACTTATAAAAGCATTAAACAAGTCGATATAGGTTTTGCAATATAACATATAGTTGTTGTCCAGAAATCTGAATTTCTGTTTTGAACGCTGATATTAAAACGATCATAACTAGAGATTCAGAAATCCAAATTGCGTGAATCTTAGTATATTGGATAAGTAATCCGAAAGACCTACAATTTTCTAATAATTTTTGTAACCTGAAACCCGATAGAAATTAACTCAAACTGCGTTTTAAAAATCTGTGATGGTGCTGAACAGATTCTGATCTGTTTTGCGCGACGATACGAAAACATGTATATCTCCCAAACCGGTAGTCGTATTTAGGCGAGACTGGAACTCACGTGTGCATAACACTTAAGGTTATATTTTTGTTTATATTCTGACTTCGAATGAATTGATTAACTAGTTGTTCATATCATATATTTACAACATTGTTTTTGGACGTTTCTTGTATACTTATCTCATATCATGTTCTATAATTGCTTATCTATTTTTATCTATATGACTTGTGATCAAACCATTATATGCTAGAATTGACTTGATCTTGACATGACTCAATCATGAATACTTAAACCCAATATTTACACTTGACTCGACTTGATCCGAACTATGAATACGTAATGACTTGACATGAACACTTGACATGAATACATGAACAATTGACTTGAATACTTGAACTCAACTCGATACTTGAATTGAACTCTCTTATGTATTCATGGATTCTGGCAAGACTTGTAACTTTAATCACAGACTAATATATGCGTGGTGTTGGGGTAGTTTGAGTATGAATCCAACGGAATCTCAGGAGTCCCATTACTAAAATAACGTTGCTGTGATACCGGGCTAAAACGGTATAAATAACGTTGCTGTGGTACCGGGCGGAAACGGTACATCACGAATTCATGAATGAGGGCCCATGTTTCCAAGCCCCTGGATGATAGCCTGTTGGGTTTGGAATACTTCAATAAAAATTGAAGTCCTGCTATTTTGGGCCCGTGATTCCTTGCTTTTGGACGATAGCCTTAGATTCAAGAATACTCTTGAAATGTTCACAATACCTACACTCCATAGCTATGTTATACTTGTTTGCCATGCTGACATAGTTGCCATATACATTAACATACTTGTTCATATATTACAATTTCCATTTATACTATATTACATGTCATCTTGCACTCAATCTATATATTACACATCTTTTTGGGACTTATCGACCGCAAGTTCGCTGACGGGCATTCCACCCAACTTTTGTTTCTTGAAATGTTCGTCAGGTGATTTAGGATCAGAGGAGGTGGAATCCACTAAAGAGAATTACAACCAGTTCGCACCTGAAGCAGATCATTAGTTTTCTTTCCTGTTTTTCTTCTTCAGTAAGCCACATTTTTAGACTTTCTTTTTATGTTTAGACTTCTTGTATTGGTTAAACTCTATAAAGTTAAGAATGTAAATATATAAAGTGGTTGGATTTTATTTTCACTTGTCTTTTCTTGTCATTGTTATACTGCTTATATTACGCTTAGCGTATTTGTTTTGAGAAATAACCTTCTCTAAATAAATATGTCGTGGGTTTGTCACGTGCCGTTACCACTCTCTAGGGAAGCGGGACGTGATATATTTTGTTGGTGGCCCATGCAGGCCAGTTCTGTATGAACATCGTAAGCAATATAATACAAGAATTATGAAATCCAATTATTACATTCGGTTTTTCTTTTGAATCCTTCCCTATTCCTTGAATTCATCTTGAATTCTATCTTCGGCTTCCTTGAGGTTTATCTCTCGACTTTTGAATCCTTAACTCTCGTTCACCCTTTTCTACATGTATCTCGTAGACATATTAGCTCAATTGATTAGAGCATCGATTGACGGAGCTGGTAGATGACATCATTTTTAGGTTTCCAGTACCTTATTGCGACATACTTCTTATGGGAATTTCGAGAACAAAATTCTTTTAAGGAGAGTAGACTGTAACGACTGCGCCATAATTTTATTTCTTTGCATCATTTTCTTATTTTCCTCGATAATTATGTCTCGACGTACAGAAAACAAAACTGCGAACCATTCATCTCCGGTTGATCTTATTTTGTTAATTTTGTTAATTTCTTATTTTTTTTCCATTGACAATGATAGTAGAATTTGGGTGACTTAAATAAAGTTATGTGATTGTAATTATGAACTGCAGCATAGTTACAATACGGTACTCTACTTGAGTGGTTTAGAGTTCTGCCTTTGATTATCTTTTCTCTTGATTTAGCTATGTTCTACTGTGTATCCTTATTCTTGATTATCAAATCCTATCTTTTTTGTTAATTTATATCCTTCCTTGATTTTTAAATTCGATTTTCATCCTTATTTTTGTATCATTCTTGAATTCAATCCCTAATTACTTTTCTTCTATTCTAGTACTTGCTTGCGGTTTTCTTGTAAACTACTCTTCAATTATCCTAACAATATTTTCTCATCTTCCTGGTTGTCTTATCGCGATTACTTTGAGTATCGACTGAAGGAGCGGAACGACGAAACGCGATGACATCATCCTAATCTTGTTTCCTTACTCTTTTGCAATATCGTTCTTGAGTAATTTCGAGAACGAAATTATTTTAAGGAGGATAGAATGTAATGACCCCAATGTTACTACACCTTCATATTTTTTTTATTAAAATATTGTATTTATTTATTCTTAGTATTTTTTTGTATATTTTATTTTCTATTAAATATATTATTTTATTATTCCATCTATTTTTCCCAAACCCATTTCTTTAAACTAAATCTTAACCGATTTCAAATTAAACGCAAGACCTGATCCAGCCCATAACCCAAATCCAATTTTATTTTCATTTTCTTTTATAAAACTATGAGCCCAAAAACCCACTTTCTTCAGAATATATTTAATTCTAATTAAATATGTGCATGACCAACCTTATAGCTCATTGGTTTAGTTCTTGCATTGTTATTCTATAAGTCACATATTCAAATCTCTATTCTTGCAATTATTTTTATGTATTTTTTTAAACTCTCTCATAACCTACAAATGAGACATTTCGTTTCATATTCCATTTAACTCTCATAATGAATACATATACTAATTAGTATGATTATGATTATGAATTATTATAATAACCATATTAATATTGTTTTATATGTTCTCTCCTTCATCGTTCATCCTCCTTCAAAAAATTATTTCAAATCTTCATTCTTAGAGCTCTCAAAGTTTCCGTGCCACCGGAGTCACTTCGTCTCTAGGAATTCAAGACCGAAGTATTGTACCATTCACAAACTTTGTAAGTATCGCTTTACATTTCTTTTCTTTCCTCTCAAAATCTATATAGAGAATACTTTTAGAAACTAACTTAATCTTTGTCTTGGTTGCTCGAGCCTAGGTCATCTAGACTTGTTTTTTCCGCTAGAATCGAATCGGTGAACCGGTTGTTATACCGACACACACAACCCGTAAGTCCCCTTTCTCCCTCTCCATCTCTTTCACTCCGTTATCGTGTCTTCACCATGATTTCATTTTCTTGACTGTGGTATCTAATCGAGTGCATATATATATAGTTACATATATATATATTTTTAAAATATTGTTTGTTTATACTTAATCTTCATATTTATTCATTGTTTTCATATAGAATAAAAATGCCTCCATGTCATATATTTTCTTTTACGTTAACTAAGAACGTCATGGACTGAATATAAATAAATGATGTGCGATAACATAACTTTACATAAGCTCTCTTGAAATTAGGACTTTCTTGTTATAGGACCTTGTCGAAATGCATGATTCATATATTGACATTAGGGGATCCAATTTGAAATATTTATAACATGTGCCGTTTATTTTATAATTGTTTAATTTTTTTTTATATAAAAGAGAAAAACGAAGCTGCAAAAAAATCTAGTAGTTTTGTCACCTTTAAATACAGTCCTAAATAACTTTTGTTCTTAAATTAATTTTTAAAAATTAATTTTCACATCTGGAAATCCTAAGAAAATTATGATAAATAATAGATAGAATTTCAGGTCTACATTGAATTTTTTTTATATCGAACTGAAGAACGGTTTTGAACTTATGACACTTTTAGTCACTGTTTTTTCTGAAATCTGAAAACAGTTTTTATCGATCAACTTCTAAGACACATAACTCGGTCTAACGATATCCAAATTGAGTAAACTCAGGTGTTTTGGAAATTTAAATTGAAATATATAGATTTTTTTAGTTTTAAGTTTTTACTGAAAATCGACGTAATGTATAGAAAACTGCGTTATAATATTAAGCAACGAATCTGGACATAATCTGTCCTGATTCGCACACAGTTTTTAAATAGGACATAATTCGAACTCCCGATATCCGTTCGTGAAAATATTTAGATGTGTAGATGCACAATTTATAGAACTATAATTTCCTATATATTAGATTACTTATAAATGCATGAAACAATTCGATGTAGGTTTTGCAATATAACATATAGTTGCTGTCCAGAAATCTGAATTTCTGTTTTAAACGCTGATATTAAAACGATCATAACTAGAGCTTCAGAAATCCAAATCGTGCGAATATTAATGTTTTGGATAAGTACTCCAAAATAGATACAATTTTCTAATAATTTTTGTAACCTTAAATCCGATAGAACTTAACTCAAACTGCGTTTTAAAAATGTGTAACGGTGCTGAACTGATTCTGATCTGTTTTGCGCGACGATACGAAAACATGTATATCTCCCAAATTGGTAGTCGTATTTAGACAAGACTGGAACTCACATGTGAATAACACTTAAGGCTATGTTTTTGTTTATATTCTTACTTCAAATGACTTGATTAACTAGTCGTACATATCACATATTTACAACATTGTTTTTGGACTTTTTTTTGTATACTTATCTCATATCATGTTCTATAATTGCTTATCTATTTTTATCTATATGATTTGTGATTAAACCATTACATACTAGAATTGACTTAATCTTGACATGACTCAGTCATGAATATTTAAACCCAATATGTACACTTGACTCGACTTGACCCGAACCATGAATACGTAATGACTTGACATGAACACTTGACATGAATATATGAACAATTGACTTGAATACTTGAACTCGATTCAATATTTGAATTGCACTCTCTTATGTATTTATGGATTTGGACAAGACTTGTAACTTTAATCACAAACTAATATACGCGGGGTGTTGGGGTAGTTTGAGTATGAATCCAACGGAATCTCAGGAGTCCTATTACTAAAATAGAATTACTGTGGTACTGGGCTGAAACGGTATAAATAACGTCGCTGTGGTATCGGGCTAAAACAATACATTACGAATTCATGAATGAGGGCCCGTGTTTCTAAGTCCCTGGATGATTGCCTGTTGAGTTTGGAATACTTCAATAACAATTGAAATCCCGCTATTTTGGGCCCATGATTCCTTGCCCCTGGACGATAGCATTGGGTTCGAGAATACTCTTGAGATTGGTTGATATTCACACTTGAAATAACGTTAGGATATATTACCTTGTAGAGACCCCTTAGGACACGGACATCCACTTCATGTTCACTATACCTACATTCCATGGCCATTTATACTTGTTTGCCATGCTGACATAGTTGCCATATACATTAACATATTTGTTCACATATTATAATTTCCATTTATACTATATTATATGTCATTTTGCACTCAATCTATATATTACACTTCTTTTTGGCACTTACCGAGCGCAAGTTCGCTAACGGGCATTCCATCCATCTTTTGTTTCTTGGAATGCCCATCAGGTGACTTAGGATCAAAGGAGGTGGAATCCACTGCAGAGAATTACAACCAGTTCGCACCTGAAGCAGATCATTAGTTTTCTTTCCTGCTTTTTTTTTTCAGTAAGCCACATGTTTAGACACTTTCTTTTTATGTTCAGACTTCTTTTATAAGTTGAACTCTGTAAAGTTAAGAATGTAAATATATAAAGTGGTTGGATATTATTTTCACTTGTATTTTCTTGTCATTATTATACTTCTTATATTACGCTTAGCGTATTTGTTTTGAGAAATAACCTTTTCTAAATAAATACGTTACGGGCTTGTCACGTGCCATTACCGTTCTTTTAGGAAGCGAGGCGTGACAAGTTTTGTCATAAAAATCCGCTGAAAGTATGACATGGCATGAAAATTGTAACGACTCTGTTTTTAATGTACAGAAATTTGTTTAAAGTTAAAGTACTAAATGGAGTATTTGCAAACCTGAGTATGCTATAAGTATTTAATTTGTTTAAGAACAACAAGAAAACACTTATAGCTCATTGGTAAAGCCTTGCACTGCTGTGACATAGCCCCTGTGTTCGAATCCCATCAGCCACATATTATTTTTTTATGATTTTTGTTTTAAACTTTTTGGAAGCCCAAAAGTTTACACGTGCAATACACGTAAAAATAAAAAGTCAGATTAATCAAACATATGGAAAATGTTGTACACACAGCCGAGGACACGTGGCAGCGATCCAAGAACCCAACCCCACCAAACGACTGGCGAAGATAGGTTTTGGGCCGTCACCGCCGTTTGAAACCATGGGAAATACTTCAAAAATTAGAACCCTAGTCTCTTGGCCTCCCCCTTAACCCCAGTAATGTTTGCTTTTCCTGCATTTATCCAGAGAGTGTAATTTAACTCTTTAATTTTATTTTAAATATATTTTTAATTCCCTCTTCACTCACAAAACCCTAATTCTATCCTATAAATACCACCCCATACCCTAGCCCTCTCCATTCTGAAATCTATTATCAAAACTCTCAAATTTTTCCAAGTCAAATTATTTGTACAAGTGGAGTTAGCCCAAGGTCAAGTTCCGGCGATGATTCAGGAAGATTCCGGCGATCCCACGACTTCACGAAACTCTCAAAACCTCCTCTCTACACTAATCCAGTAAGTCCTCTCTCCTCTCCTCTCTTCCTATTCTAAAAAGACCTCTTTTCAAAACTTGTTGGAAGTGGAGTTATTCCGACTTCCGATTTTAATTTTGTTAAAAACATAACTTCTCTTAATAACCAAACACCTATATTGTTACATCTTGTTTAGCAACCATAAACCAACATCGAGAACAAGTTTCAATTTAAAATACCATGCTATACAACTTTTATTTCACTTTTACGGTTAAATACCATAAACTTTCTATTCGACATCTTTCATCATATGTGCTCATATTACCTTTAGAAAACTCACGAGGTAATGACCTACCTCATCACAACACTCATCATGACATAACACGATGGCTTTTGGAACAGTGTTTTGTGGGATAAATACAATTTTACAATAAAATACCTTAAACTAATAAAACCGTATTCTTTAAGATTGTTTTAAATTAAATTCCTTGCAATTAAACCTCTACAACTCATTTTGGGGAACCCGATTTGGATGGTGAGGGTTATCACACATCCTCGGTACTAGTAGAGCGAGATGTAGACCTCCTCACGGAGCATCCGATCTCGATGGAATTTTTAATACAAATTTTAAGAATAATGCGATTTTCTATTTAATAAATAAATTCTATTTTTAATAATTATATATATATCTATATTATCAAAATATCTATTTTAAATATATATAATAAATTCCATGGTTTCTAAACAAAGGAATCACAAATTTCATGAATACACCATCACAAATCGATACAATTCCAATTTATACTAAAATACCATATACTATTCAATCCAGGTTTATAATCATTAGAATACTTCACTTTTAAAAATTACATCTATGAAAAACCTAAATACAACTAATAAATACTTGAGCTTTATTTTGAAATTATATCAAAACTATTTTTCATAAAACCCCCTCAAGTTTATTAATTTACAAAAAAGACCCTAGTAAATATAGGTTTAAGCGGGACCAATTCTCTTGAGCCTCAGAGAGCCGGAGAAAGTAGGTGCTTTCCTATTTAAGGTAGAAAACTAAAACGGGGTTATCAATGGTAATTGGCTTGGAAAAAATCACAAATCCTGCCGTCCATGTGCAGCAGTTACCGATAATTCTAAAATCTAATTTAGGAATCCAATTCTGTTTAAGCGTCTGATTCAGAAAGAGTCTCAGTCTAATCGGAATACAATCCATACATGAATATAATCCAAATATAACTCCAATACAACATGAATCCATATATACTGAATACTATCAAATATCAACATGACTTGAACTGACCGAACCATGGATATACATTGACTTGATTACATGACTATCCATTTACGTCTTTATCCGTTTAAATGAGCAATTGATATCATGGTTTCGGCAAGTCTTACATCTATAAAACAACACAATAAACATTACGGGGTTTTTAAAAGGGTAGACTGGTATGAAATGCGTTAAAAATGGCACGAGACGGTCACTTTAATACACCTAACTTGAATATCCATTGCCGTTGACTTGTAGGTTTTGATGGGGCCTTATACTCCATATACCATAGTCCATGGGATAAGTTGGACTCCTCTCGTATACACTGGCATATTCTGTACCAAACTACAAACAACTACGTTAACATAACAAACATACATATACCAGTTATTTTTCTTATCTGTCTATTCTATTTCTTTATCTTTTGGGACTTACCGAGCGATTGTTCGCTGACGACATTCCTTTTCTATTCTTTCTTTAGAATGTTGTCAGGAGGATCCGACTCTCTAGAGATAGAGCCCAGCTCAGAAGTTTTGGAGAAGTTTATTGAGGACCCCGAGTTTTAGTTCACTTGTATATACTTTTACTTTCAGTTCATGCCATTGTTTAGACATTGCTTTCCGTATTGTATTTACTTTCCAGTTGTATTGTAAAGAATGTTTAATAGATAAAAAGTTGTTGTTCATTTACATCTTATGTCATTCTTGTGTACATTTATATTATATTGCTTATTTACGCTTAACGTGTTTACTTCTGAGTAAATACGTCGTGCGCCTCGTCGCGTCTCCTTATCCGTACACCAGGAAGCGGGGCATGACAGGTTTTGTTGGTGGCCCATGCAGGTCAGTTCTACATGGAAATTGTTGGATATAGTGTCCTCAAAGTCAATTATTGGATCGCAGACACGTGATTGCAATGATTGAGGGAGGACCTATACTGGTATGACAGTCTTACTCGAGATGATAGTATGCTATCTGGTTTGTTTTTATCATCGTGTACATGCTTTAGGTGACATTACAGATCACTATTACACGTTGATAAAACCCTTAGGATTCTTGCTTGACTACCAGCAGTATGATGGCGATCATATATGTGAGAGTTGTGTAGTCTATAAGCACATCCTTAAAGTGTCCCTAGTCATGGGAGTTTCGAGACTGGACATCGATACTCCATTAGTAGACTAGTGTATACAGTCGAGACCCCGACGAGGGGCGGTGGCCGGTCTCACAGGCCATTGGTGTTAGTTGGTTCACCTAAGATGTATACAGGTGCTCATTAGGTTATGAGTACACCGGATAGACTCGCCGGGAACTTGCTAGTTGGTATTATACCTGACGTTAGACAGTAGTTCCCTGGTGACATGTGTATAGGTTAGTCTATCGACCTGTGATCGTCATTTATCTCGTGTGAGTTCCCACTGTGCTTTGATTACTACCCTACCATGGCTCAAAGGAGTTGTGCAAACAGGTTTTAGTTGGGTACAGTCCCGAGCCACATGGAGGCAGTGAGCGGATCGGCAGAGGATTCGTCTCTCCCGGTATTGGAGGTGAGATCGTGCTGTGTCTGGAGAGCCATTATACAAAGTCCCTGGCCAGGGCAAGCGAGATTTACTGGTATGTATTTCAGTAGTATCTCAGGGTGTTCTGGGTTACACTCCGACACGACTTATACCGCTATTCGGGGTCTGACGTTTACCAGCCCCCTAGGCCCGATATGCGATACTCATAGACGAACGGACCGGACTGTACGGATATTGTCACTGACATGCTCAGTAGGGTTTCAGGATGAGTTCGCTCATCAGCCTCCCTTTTGGTCAATACATAGGTAGCCGTTACGTACAGCTAATACCGCTGACGTGCTTGTGGTTAAACCCACTGCCAGCGTATTGACGAGTCTTTAGAGTCCTCCACAGATTTCCCAGTTCGGGCGAAATGTTGTAGAGGCCGTATGGTTTTATGGTAGGGTTCGAACATACACGTGCACTTATGCACGTGTCATGATTCGGATGAATAATACTAGTGGGCTTTGGTTTAAGCCGGGTCCTAGTATTATATTGTGTAGGAATATTTTAGTCTCATTGTATTCGTATTCAGTCGGAATACGAATGCAGGTATGTATATACAGGTGAGGGGTATTCTTGTAATTCATTACAAGATTACTTTAGAAGATGCATTTCTTTTGTTAAACATTTTGGTTTAAATGTTTATTTGGATTTGGAAAGTGTGACTCATGGTGGTGAGTCATTCATCTAGCATGTTCACTTAATGACTCATGGTTATGAGTCATATAGAGAGTCTTGGTGGATTAATGAGTTTTGTTTTTGGGTGAGATATTTTGAGGGTTTTATGGGAGATATTTTTGTGATATCTTTTCTTTGTTTCTCAACACAAAACCTCACAATATCATCACACAATAAAGTGAGACGACAGCCAACACAATTTTTGTGGTTTTGGTTTTTGCTCACTTGATATTTTCTTGAGCTCACACTCTTCATCCAATTGCATCATGTTCAACCTCCACTCTATCCCTCTCATGTGTTGAGAACCCTAGAGTGTATTGAGACAAAGTATTCACACTCATTCTCTACTTCATCTTGGACATGTCGGTTAGCAAACTTCATGTCCGAGTTGCTTCGGTTTGAAGCGGGAGCCCGTATAAAGAATCCTTGACGTGATGCCACTTCGGAGAGGAGACCGGAGATCGAGCGAGATCGGAGATGCCGTGAGGAGATAAGGATGGTGGCTAAAGACTGAAGGACACGGATCGATCGGTATAGCCATTCTATCATCTTTGTAGTTAGCTAGTTTAGAGTTAATGGTACGATCCGGGTGAAAGTCTGCGTTATCGCCAGTTTATAAAAGTTTTTGTTCCGCGTTTGGCCTCGGATTGAAGGCCGGGACGCTACCATAGACTTACATGGTATCAGAGCCACGCCATTAACCCCTTACTAGCTTGTTCTAACATGTTTAAAATATCGATCGACGGAATTTTCAAAAACCGCATTTCCATAGTTCAAGATTCTGCCGAATTTTTAAAGTTGTCTAAAAATTATTTTGGGTATATCAGAAAATCGTGCAGGCTTTTCTAAGACTACAGAAGAAATTTGGTCGACTGAACCCATAAGACCGCCGCAGAACTGTTAGTGTATATGCCCTAGAGGCCATTACTGTATCATACTAGTTTGTATATTACTTGATGGAAGCTTGGGATATTCACAGTTGTATATACAATCTTGCTCGAAATGGTAGTATGCTACTTGGTTTGTCTCTGCTTTAATATGTGCATGTGTTTCTTTTAGCATATTGCGGATATACATATTAGTGGAGCCCTTAGGATCTTTGCTTGATTACCAGCGTTGTGATGGCGCTCACACTCGTGGGAGCTGGGTGATCTATAAGCACATCCTTATACAGGTCCCTAGTCGTTGGACTATCGAGACAGGGCATCGATACTCCGGAGTAGACTAGCGTATGCGCTTCTCATCCCAGTGTGGGAGACGGTCTGTCCCACAGCCGTCAGTACGTTGTACTTGAGATAGTATGCGGGTGCTCGTTGGGTTACGAGTACACTGGACAGGACTCGTCGGGAACTGTTGGTTGGTATTATACCTATCGTCAGTTATCAGTTCCCAGGTGACATGAGTACAGCTTAGTCCGCTGACTTGACACTGTCACTTCGCCTCGAGTGTGTTCCCACTGCACTTTGATTACTACCCTACCACGGCTCAAAGGAGTCATGCAAACAGGTAGTTTTTGGGTGCAGTCCCGAAGCACTTGGAGGCAGTGACGGTTAGACAGGATTCGTCTCTCCCGGTATTGGGGGTTGACATCGCGCTGTGTCTAGGAGAGCCATTACACGAGTAGTCCCTGGCCAGGGCAAGCGAGATATACTGGTAGGTTTCCAGTGTTATCTCAGGGTGTTCTGGGCTACACTCCGACACGACTTGTACCGCTATTAGGGGACTGACGTTCACCGTTTCCCTAGGCCCGCCATGCGATGTATCAGACGAACAGACCGGACTGTACGGAGATTGTCACATACAGGCTCAGTAGGAGTTCAGATGGGGTTCACCTCATCAGTCTTCTTATCGACATCTACCTGGGGACCGTTATGTACAGCGAGTGCTGCTTGCGGTCTGTGGTTAAACCCACTGCCAGCGTAGTGTCGAGTCTTTAGAGTCCCACACAGAGAGCTATTCGCCTTTAGGCAAAATGAGTAGAGGTCGCATGGTTTTGCGACAGGGTTCGTTCACATTCGCGCACTTGTGCACGTTTGCTGTCCGGACAGTTTATACTAGCGGGCTTTGGTTTAAGCCGGATCCTAGTATATGGTTTGAGATTGGTTTTTCTCAGTGTATTCGTGTTCCTCGGATCACGAATGCGGGTGCGTATGCACAGTTGCTTGAGATTGAGGGAGAGGACCTTGATTAGGGTTAATGGCTATTGTCATTGTATTAACCCTAATGTTTATGTGTGTATTATTGTTAATTAATAATTAGTTTAATAATTGTCCATGGTTATGGTTGTTGACCATTTGACTTCTTTGACTTGTTGACCTAGGTTGACACTTTGACCATCATCATTTCTTTTGGAAGATGCTTTTTGATCTTTGCAAATTGAAATGATAATGGTCATGTCATGATTAACCATGACAATTATCTAGCTAATTATTCAATTAAAATAATTCACACATATTAATGAGAATGGTTCAATTATTTTCTCTTTCTATCATTTCATTTCTCTCTCTTGTTCTTCCTCTCTCTCAAGCTCTCTCCCTCTCATGTGTTGAGAAACACTTGAACTTGAGAAAAACCCTCTCTTGATCTTCTCTACTCTCTTCTAGGGTTCAATTATTAGCACTTCTTGCACCCTAGTTACTCCTAGCTTGGAGTTGAAGCCAAAGGTTGATGCTTTCGGGTGGATCTTTCTTTGACGGGAGAAGATGATAAGGTGACCTCCTTCCACTACTTCTAGGAGCAAGGAGAGAAGGACAAAAGACCAAAGGTATAACCTTTCTAGCTCTTAGCTAGTTTGTAGTTAGTTTTAGCTAGTTTTTGTTTAGCAAAGATCCTTAAAGCATAGTCCATGTTGCCTATAGTTGATAAAAATCCGATTTTTATTATGTTTTCCGCCTCCCCGTAAGCACCAGGGTGGGCAACGTGGACTTACAGTAGTATCAGAGACTAACTAAACATAAACTAGCTAGGTAGTGAAGTGTAACGAAGTTCGAAACCGAAAAATCCAAAAACCGAGTTTTCAAAAACCCTAGTTTCTGTTAAAATTTTTTTTGGTCAAAACAAAATTTGTCATACACCTAAAATCATCTCAGGGTTTTTTAAAGATAACCACCAAAAACGAGCCAGAGATCTGACCAAAGAACCGCGGTTCCGCGGCAATAGCAAGCTATTGCCGCGTAACCGAGGCCGTCTTGTCTCCTCTCTGCCTCGATTTTGGTGCAGTGTATCTCTGGCTTGGTTTTAGGATTTTTGAAATATGTTATATGTGCCCAGATTTTCCAGAATAGAAATTTATTTTTGGGGGCCTATAAATCCGTATTTTTTTCGAACTTCACTACACTTTGACTACGAAGGTTATATCTGTGATGTTTGAATGTATTGAACGTCGGCTAATCGCTATATGTCGATTAGTCGGGGTTATACATATCTGTGATCTGTGTTTGGTATTGGAATGTGTATATGAATGGGTTGGATTGTCGCGGGTGAATAGCCGGGGTGGATGTGAGATGAGTGTTGTTTCTCTTTCATTCATTTGTAATATGTAAATTGATGTAATATTATTATTTGTTTGGCCGCACAACCGGGTCGGGGTTGTAGCCGTCATTGTATAATTCTTTTTACTGTTTTTGCTCCTAGGATAGACCCATGGAGGGGGTGCACAAACTACCGGGTATCTCGAAGTGCCGAGTGGCCTACTCACGGTGGTGAGGGAGGTTGCTTCGCTTCGGGTACTTGGCGGGTAGTTTGCCGCACCCGTAGGGGTCTTGGGTGGGGTATTTGGCTATTCACCGTGACCGTGTAATCCGCTTTTCGTTGCAGGCTCGAATGGATTGCGGATTCCTAGTATATCCAATGTATTCATCTGTGATCTGTAATGTCTATCATTGCTATATATTTATATATGATAACTATTTAGGCGTTGCTTATGTTTTTCAGCCGCGCTAGCCCAGCCCCCGCCCTGTCGTTAGTTAAGTAACCTAACGGGTGATGACGGGGCCCCGTGGCGAATGCGAATGGCATAAGCGTACGTCATATTTTGGTTGTTTTCTACAATGGTAGGATTAAATAATGGGATGCATTAAAAGAACTAATGCAAGAAAATAAACCAAGTAAAATTCGATTGGAACACTTTGAAAACCACTCGGTTCTTTTCAAAACCAAACTTTTAAACGCGGAGCTTGAACCACTCCTTTTAAAAGCTATCTCGTTCCATCGATTAGATCAAGTTCACTACGTTCACGGTTTCGCCAAAACCATCCGTAGCCCTCCGTCATTCCACATGAATGGTCAAAAAGTATTCAAGCTATGTATTTTGGCCAAAGTCAAGGCATAGTGATTGGTAGCTATTGGGTATTCATGTGCAGCATAGATAGATGCGTTGGTTTGGGACAGTCATGCTGCCATTTTGGCCAAAGTCAAGGGTAGGTACGGGTGGGTCCAAATTAACCAGGAGAATGACGGGTAGAACTTGGCATGTGACTTATGATATTTTGGCCAAAGTCAAGGTCATAAGAGCATGGGGCAAAAATCCACATCGGGAGTTTCATAAGTACTGAAACTTGCTAGCTTTGCATACCATTTGGAGTGTGATGATTCTGGTAGGATTCCTTCGATTTTATCACGCGATGATATTTGGATCCCGATCCTACTGTGAGTATATGCTACTCCTCGGGAAAACTCTCACTTAACGATCAATGCTATAAACTTAGTAGGTGTGTAGAAAGGTGTTAGCGGGGCTACGCCCACAGGGAAAAGAGGTTACTTAATTAAGGAACTTCGCGAAAGCGTTGGAAAACCTCCCTCGAAGTACCGACACTGGCCTGGCTGAACGGTTAAGCAAGTATTGTACGGTGAGAGTAATCCTGACTAATCCTTTCTTTACGGTTTGAGAAGGGATTCGAGAGACAGTGGGAGCCATCCAGTTTAGACAAATTAAAAACCACTCTAAACTTGCAAGAGCATCATGCTAAAGTGTTTCTTTTCTCTCTCCTAATTGCAGCGACCATTCAAGATGACCGGACTTAAGTTATTACTAGATAAAAATATATTGACAGGGCCAAACTACAAAGATTGGCTCAGGAATGTCAAGATGGCGATCACTTATGACAAGTTGGGGTATGTACTTACCACCAAAGCTCCCCCTGTCACAGGTCCCACCTCCAGCGTCGCGGATGTAGAAATCCATAAGACATGGGAGATAGATTGCGCGAAGGCCAAATGCCTCGTATTAGCCTCGATGGACAATGAACATCAGAGGAGGCACGAGAATATGGACCTAGAGTCCATATTTCTTCATACAAAAGAACTGTATGGAGAGCAGTCTCGTATCGCAAGATACGAAGTGTCGAAGAAGCTATTTTCGGCAAGGTTGGCCGTCGGATCATCGGTAGTGGAACACGTGCTTAAGATGATTGGCTACATTGAGGAGCTCGCGGACCTTGGGACCACGTTGGAGAATGAACTATATACTGATTTGATTCTCCATTCCCTTCCTTCCACTTACGCCCAGTTTATTCTGAACTTCAACATGCAAGGAAAGGAGGTAGAACTTTCCGAACTTCTGAACATGTTGAGGAGTGCTGAGGGCACCCTACAGAAAGGTAGGGAGACATCCACTTTGTTTGTAGGAGGATCTTCCTCTTCTAGATCCAAGGCGAAAGCCAAGGGTAAGAAGAAGAAAGCCCCCGCCAAACCAAGAGGCGGTGTCGGTAAAGTGGATACGAAGGGAAAAGTAAAAGCAACAAAGATAGCGGGAAAGCTGGTGGGGAAGGAAGAATGCTTCTATTGTCACAAAAGTGGTCACTGGAAACAGGATTGCTAGGCTTGGAGAGCCAGAACACAGGATTTGAAGCGAGTTGCAGCTTCAGCTTCAGGTGTGTATGTTATTGAAAACTGTCTTTCAATAAACTCTACTTCCTGGGTATTGGATACCGGATCAGGATCTCATATCTGTAATTCTTTGCAGGCGTTGAGAAAGCGTAGAGTTTTGAAGGCAGGTGACATGACCCTCAGAGTTGCAAACGGTGCTAGCATGGATGCTGAGGCCGTGGGGGACTATCACCTGGGATTGTCGGATGGACATTTTTTGGTTTTGCGTAGTTGTTATTATGTACCAAATGCAACCTGTAATATCATTTCTGTATCTTTATTATCTAAAGAAGGTTATGAATTTGCATTTGTAAGTAATGTAGTGAACATTCACCTTAATCAAGCTTTGATTGGGTCAGGTACATTGAACAACGGATATACGTATTAAACCAACCACAGATTTTCAATGTCCAGAATACACACAAAAGAAAGTCTCCAGAAATCAATAAAACTTTCTTATGGCAATGTAGACTGGGTCACATCAATGAGAGAAGGTTGACTAAGTTACACACAGAAGGATATTTGGATTCGTTCGAATATCAATCGTATGCAACTTGTCAATCCTGTCTCAAAGGAAAGATGGCAAAGACTTCGTTTACTGGACACGGAGAAAGAGTGAGCGAGCTCTTGGGACTCGTACACAGCGACGTGTGCGGTCCAATGTCTACACATGCGCGAAGCGGTTATTCTTACTTCATTACTTTTACGGATGACTTTTCAAGGTACGGTTATGTCTTCTTAATGAAACATAAATCCGAGGCTTTTGAAAAATTCCAGGAATATAAGAATGAAGTAGAAAAACAAACAGGCAAAAGTATAAAGACACTGAGATCTGATCGAGATGGTGAATACTTGAGTGCCGAGTTCCTGGGTTACTTAAAAGAGAATGGAATTCTCTCTCAGCTTACTCCTCCATACACTCCGCAACATAATGGTGTATCGGAGAGACGGAACCGAACCCTATTGGATATGGTACGGTCCATGATGAGTAACGCTGAGTTGCCGCGATCGTTTTGGGGATATGCACTAGAATCAGCTGCATACCTTTTGAACCGGGTTCCAACTAAGACTGTGCCTACTACACCATATCAGATGTGGTGTGGGAAGAGACCCTATCTTAATCACATTAAGACATGGAGATGTCCAGCTTTTGTAAAAAAGCAGCATGCGGACAAGCTCGAGGCACGCTCAGTACAGTGCAAGTTTGTGGGATATCCAAAGAACTCCAAGGGATATTACTTCTATTGCGAAGAGGAACAAAAAGTCCTTGTTTCTCGCCATGCCCACTTTCTAGAACACCAGTTCATAGAAAAAGAATTAAGTGGGAGCGCAATAGAACTGGAAGAAATTCCAGAACCACGAGCTATTACTGAAAGCTTAGTAGAACCAGAGGGTTCGAAAGATCAGGACATTCCCACGCCACTCCGCAGGAGTAGTAGGCAGTCTCATCCGCCCGAGAGATACTACAGTTTTCTCATTGACGGGGATAGAGAGGATTGCATCATAGATTGTGATGAGCCTACTAGCTTCCAGCAAGCCATTCAGAGCGTCGACTCGGTAAAATGGCTGGATGCAATGCGGACCGAGATGGAGTCCATGTACACCAACAAAGTATGGACGTTGGACATTGCTCCAGACGGGGTAAAACCCGTAGGATGCAAGTGGATCTTCAAAAGGAAGATTGGTGTAGATGGACAGGTTGAGACCTATAAAGCTAGACTGGTTGCAAAGGGTTTTCGTCAACGACCTGGTTTGGACTATGACGAAACCTTTTCTCTAGTAGTTATGCTGAAATCCATTCGGATCCTTCTTGCCATTGCTGCCTTCCACGATTATGAGATTTGGCAGATGGACGTAAAGACAGCTTTTCTAAATGGTCATTTAGAGGAGTGTGTCTATATGGATCAGCCAGAGGGTTTCATTCAGAGTGGGAGCAGCGGAAAGGTGTGCAAGTTACTTAAGTCCATTTATGGACTAAAGCAGGCATCGCGGAGTTGGAACATCTGTTTTGATGAGACGGTCAAGGAATTTAGCTTTATCAAAAATCCAGATGAACCATGCATCTATTGTAGATTTGTAGCGAGAACTGTAGTATTCCTCGTTTTATATGTGGATGACATTCTCTTAATAGGAAATGACATTCCTATGCTACAATCTGTCAAGGGGTTCTTGTCACATAGGTTCTCCATGAAAGACCTGGGTGATGCCTCATACATTCTGGGTATCCGGATCTACCGTGACAGATCCAAGAGGATATTAGGACTTTCGCAGTCCAGGTACATCGACGCCATACTGAAGAGATTCAGTATGGAAGATTCCAAGCGCGGTAATCTACCGGCTTGTCACGGGATCACCCTCTCCAAAGAGATGTCTCCCAAGAATGATTTGGAGAGGGATCACATGTCTATTATACCCTACGCTTCTGCGGTAGGCTCTATAATGTATGCGATGTTGTGTACCAGACCGGATGTGGCTTATGCACTGAGTGTGGTAAGCAGGTATCAGTCAAATCCAGGGGAGAAACATTGGATAGCAGTAAAGAACATTCTCAAGTACCTGAGAAGGACTAAGGAGATGTTCTTGGTGTATGGCGGAAAAGACCTGCAGATTGAGGCCTTTGCTGACTCCAGCTTCCAGAGTGACAAGGATGATTCCAAGTCCATGTCGGGTTTTGTCTTCACCCTCAATGGAAGGGCGGTGTGTTGGAAGAGCTCCAAACAGGAAACCGTTGCTGACTCGACGATGGAAGCGGAATACATCGCCGCATCTGATGCCGCAAAAGAAGCTGTCTGGATGAGGAAGTTCTTGAGAGAACTTCAGGTGGTTCCATCCATTGTTGACCCAATACCTCTGTATTGCGACAACAACGGGGCTATAGCTTTAGCGAAGGAACCCAGATCCCATCAGAAATCCAGACACATCTTAAGGCGGTATCACCTGATCAGGGAGATCATAGATCGCCAGGAGATCGAGGTCCGGAGAGTTGCATCAGAGGATAACACAACAGATCCATTCACCAAGGCCTTGCCCCAGACTCAGTTCGAGCGGCTGATCGAGATGATAGGTCTTCGATACGCCAGTACATGGCCTTAGTACAAGTGGGAGATTGTTAGTGTATATGCCCTAGAGGCCATTGCTATATCATACTAGTTTGTATATTACTTGATGGAAGCTTGGGATATTCACAGTTGTATATACAATCTTGCTCGAAATGGTAGTATGCTACTTGGTTTGTCTCTGCTTTAATATGTGCATGTGTTTCTTTTAGCATATTGCGGATATACATATTAGTGGAGCCCTTAGGATCTTTGCTTGATTACCAGCGTTGTGATGGCGCTCACACTCGTGGGAGCTGGGTGATCTATAAGCACATCCTTATACAGGTCCCTAGTCGTTGGACTATCGAGACAGGGCATCGATACTCCGGAGTAGACTAGCGTATGCGCTTCTCATCCCAGTATGGGAGACGGTCTGTCCCACAGCCGTCAGTACGTCGTACTTGAGATAGTATGCGGGTGCTCGTTGGGTTACGAGTACACTGGACAGGACTCGTCGGGAACTGTTGGTTGGTATTATACCTATCGTCAGTTATCAGTTCCCAGGTGACATGAGTACAGCTTAGTCCGCTGACTTGACACTGTCACTTCGCTTCGAGTGTGTTCCCACTGCACTTTGATTACTACCCTACCACGGCTCAAAGGAGTCGTGCAAACATGTAGTTTTTGGGTGCAGTCCCGAAGCACTTGGAGGCAGTGACGGTTAGACAGGATTCGTCTCTCCCGGTATTGGGGGTTGACATCGCGCTGTGTCTAGGAGAGCCATTACACAAGTAGTCCCTAGCCAGGGCAAGCGAGATATACTGGTAGGTTTCCAGTGTTATCTCAGGGTGTTCTGGGCTACACTCCGACATGACTTGTACCGCTATTAGGGGACTGACGTTCACCGTTCCCCTAGGCCCGCCATGCGATGTATCAGACGAACAGACCGGACTGTACGGAGATTGTCACATACAGGCTCAGTAGGAGTTCAGATGGGGTTCACCTCATCAGTCTTCTTATCGACATCTACCTGGGGACCGTTACGTACAGCTAGTGCCGCTTGCGGTCTGTGGTTAAACCCACTGCCAGCGTAGTGTCGAGTCTTTAGAGTCCCACACAGAGAGCTATTCGCCTTTAGGCAAAATGAGTAGAGGTCGCATGGTTTTGCGACAGGGTTCGTTCACATTCGCGCACTTGTGCACGTTTGCTGTCCGGACAGTTTATACTAGCGGGCTTTGGTTTAAGCCGGATCCTAGTATATGGTTTGAGATTGGTCTTTCTCAGTGTATTCGTGTTCCTCGGATCACGAATGCGGGTGCGTATGCACAGTTGCTTGAGATTGAAGGAGAGGACCTTGATTAGGGTTAATGGCTATTGTCATTTTATTAACCCTAATGTTTATGTGTGTATTATTGTTAATTAATAATTAGTTTAATAATTGTCCATGGTTATGGTTGTTGACCATTTGACTTCTTGACCTAGGTTGACACTTTGACCATCATCATTTCTTTTGGAAGATGCTTTTTGATCTTTGCAAATTGAAATGATAATGGTCATGTCATGATTAACCATGACAATTATCTAGCTAATTATTCAATTAAAATAATTCACACATATTAGTGAGAATGGTTCAATTATTTTCTCATTCTATCATTTCATTTCTCTCTCTTGTTCTTCCTTTCTCTCAAGCTCTCTCCCTCTCATGTGTTGAGAAACACTTGAGCTTGAGAAAAACCCTCTCTTGATCTTCTTTACTCTCTTCTAGGGTTCAAGTATTAGCACTTCTTGCACCCTAGTTACTCCTAGCTTGGAGTTGAAGCCAAAGGTTGAGGCTTTCGGGTGGATCTTTCTTTGACGGGAGAAGACGATAAGGTGACCTCCTTCCACTACTTCTAGGAGCAAGGAGAGAAGGACAAAAGACCAAAGGTATAACCTTTCTAGCTCTTAGCTAGTTTGTAGTTAGTTTTAGCTAGTTTTTGTTTAGCAAAGATCCTTAAAGCATAGTCCATGTTGCCTATAGTTGATAAAAATCCGATTTTTATTATGTTTTCCGCCTCCCCGTAAGCACCGGAGTGGGCAACGTAGACTTACAAGAACCGCCGCACAACCCATGTGTTGGCCACGGTTCCGCCGCCGTTTTGGGGCAACAGTGCACCATTTTTCTTCTTAGCGTGTTTCATATGGAATTGTGGTTTCTGGAATATTTAGTTTTTGCCCAGATTCTTTTGAGTGCTGGATTTGCACTTGGGGTCACTTCGGGAAGTTTTTTCGATCGAAATTTTAAATGCGTTAATTTACTGTGCATTACATTACTATCTGCGACCGTGAATGTCATTTGAGCGGTAAATCGTATCTAATTGCTATAGTTCCTTTAGACGGGCTTGCGAATGTGACATTCACGTTGATGTTCTGTGTTGTGCTGTATTGTTGCGGATTTGCCGTGGTGGATAGCTTGCGTGCAATGTTAGTGCAGTTTGGATTTATTTGTATATTTGATATCGCGGAGCGAGCGTCCGACATGTGGACTGCCGTCACTGCCTGTTTGTATATTATTCTTTTGGGACACGACCGGGTTGAGGTCGATGCACCCGTTGTACATATTTTCTTTTCTGTACTAGTTTTACCCCGCGGTGGAGTGCACAGATAGCCGGGTTCTAGAGGGAAACGGGCCCGCATCTCATAGCTTTGAGACGGAGGGGGCTTCACTCTAGAATTGGTGGGATATTCGCCACACTCGTAGGGGGTACAGGTTGACCCAAGGAGAGGTGCTCAAGTTACCGGATTCCGTGAAGTGCTGGGTGGTCCATTCACTTTGTTGAAGGGGGCTGCCTTGCTTCAGGTTTTGGTGGGTAACTTGCCGCACTCATAGGGGTCTAGGTTTTCATTGCACAGGATATCCACACAACCAGGGGAACTGTAAGTGCACGGCGGCACCCCGGCCGTCAATCCGAGGCCAAAATGCGGAAGCGATAATTTACTTTAACTATTTAACTCGGCACCACCGCGCACAAAAATCCCGGATCGGGCCATTAAACTAAATCTAGCAAACTAAAAGATGGGGTAGAGAGATATACCGAGCGATCCGTGGCCTTCGGTCTTCTCGTCGTCGTCCCGATCTCCCCGCGGAATCTTCGGTCTCCACCACGTCGCCGGAAGGGCACCACATCGCCGGCTTCTTTTATGGGCTCCCACCTCTGGACCGAGGCAACTCGGGCACGAAGTTGGCGAGTCGACGTGCCCAAGAATTGCTGTAGAATACGTGTAGTGCTCTATGTCTCATTTGGGGTTTGAGGAAATTGCCTTTGGTGGAGGAAATGAACTAAGACTTTTTGGAGATGAAACTTTGGGATTTTTGTGAAGCCAAAAGACCAAAAATCCCACCACAAAAAAATGGGCAACCCCTCATGTTGTGGCCGGCCATGGCATATGAGCAATGAGAGAATGGATAGAATGAATGAGGTGAGTGAGTGAGCTAATAATCCAAGAGAGAGAAAAGGAATGGTTATGATGAAAACATGATCACAAACTAAAACCCACACTCATAAACTATCATCATAACCCTCCATCACCATCCACCATCATTACTCCAAAAGTCAAGTAATGATCAAGTGAAGAAGTCAAGGTCAAACAAGATCTATCATGATGCAACAGTATGCAAAGACAACCCTCCAAAATGCTTTTTTGCACAAATGCAAATAAGCCCTCCTCCACCAATTTTCAGCCAATGAAAGATACAAAGGAAAATGGCCGAAACGGAAAACAAACTGGCAACTTCAGAAAACTCATCCCGTAATAAATTACAGGAAAGCCCCGCTACTTTATATACATACCCGCATTTGTATTCCGACCGAAATACAAATGCAATGAGACAAAATCTACACTGTACAATACTAGGATCCGGCTTAAACCAAAGCCCGCTAGTATTATCCGTCCGATCATGATCCGTGCAATACCGCACGTATCTAATCGAACCCTGCCATATCTCCATATGGCCTCTACAGCGTTTCGCCCGAAACTTGAGCAACTGTCTGTGGGGGACTCTAAAGACTCGTCAATACTTTGGTTGTGGATTTAACCACTAGCACATCAGAGGTATTAGCCTATACGTAACGGGCTACCGGGTATTGACCAAAAGGGACGTCGATGAGCGAACTCATCCTGACACCCTACTGAGCCTGTCAGTGACAATATCCGTATAGTCCGGTCCGTTTGTCTATGAGCATCACATGGCGGGCCTAGGGGGTTGGTAAAAGTCAGACCCCCAAAAGCGGTACAAGTCGTGTCGGAGTGTAGCCCAGAACACCCTGAGATACTACTGGAATACCTACCAGTAAATCTCCTGCCTTGGCCAAGGACTTCGTGTAATGGCTCTCCTAGACACAGCGCGACCTCACCCCCAATACCGGGAGAAACGAACCCCTGAAGCTCCGCTCACTGCCTCTATGTGGCTCGGGACTGTACCCAACTAAAACCTGTTTGCACGTCTCCTTTGAGCGTGGTGGGGTAGTAATCAAAGTACAGTGGGAACTCACACGAAACAAATGACGATCCTCAGGTCGATGAACTAACCTGTACACATGTCACCAGGGAACTGCTATCTGACGTCAGGTATAAGACCAACTAGCATGTTCCCGGCGAGTCCTGTCCGGTGTACTCATAATCCAATGAGCACCTGTACACATCTTAGGTGAACCAACTGACACCAGTGGCTTGTGAGACCGGCCACCGGCCTTCGTCGGGGTCTCGACTGTATACACTAGTCTACTCTGGAGTATCGATGCCCTGTCTCGAAACTCCCACGACTAGGGACCTTTTAAGGATGTGCTTATAGACAACCAGCTCCCACGTATATTGTTGGAGATAGTGCCCTCAGAGTCAATTATTGGATCACAGACACGTGATTGCAATGATTGAGGGAGGACCTGTCCCAGTAGGACAGTCTTACTCGAGATGATAGTATGCTATCTGGTTTATCTTTATCATCGTGTACTGCATTAGGTGACCTGACAGGTTACTATTGCACGTTGATAGAGCCCCTAGGATTCTTGCTTGACTGCCAGCAGTATGAGGGCGATCATATACGTGGGAGCTGGTGGTCTATAAGCACATCCTTAAAAGGTCCCTAGTCGTGGGAGTTTCGAGACAAGGCATCGATACTCCAGAGTAGACTAGTGTATACAGTCGAGACCCCGACGAGGGGCGGTGGCCGGTCTCACAAGCCACTGGTGTCAGTTGGTTCACCTAAGATGTATACATGTGCTCATTGGGTTATGAGTACACCGGACATGACTCACCGGGAACATGCTAGTTGGTCTTATACCTGACGTAAGATAGCAGTTCCCTGGTGACATGTGTACAGGTTAGTTCATCGACCTGGGGATCGTCATTTGTCTCGTGTGAGTTCCCACTGTACTTTAATTACTACCCTACCACGCTCAAAGGAGACGTGCAAACAGGTTTTAGTTGGGTACAGTCCCGAGCCACATGGAGGCAGTGAGTGGATCTTCAGGGGTTCGTCTCTCCCGGTATTGGGGGTGAGGTCGCGCTGTGTCTAGGAGAGCCATTACACGAAGCCCTCAGCCGAGGCAGGAGATTTACTGGTAGGTATTCCAGTTGTATCTCAGGGTGTTCTGGGCTACACTCCGACACGACTTGTACCGCTTTTGGGGGTCTGACTTTTACCAACCCCCTAGGCCCGCCATGCGATGCTCATAGACGAACGGACCGGACTGTACGGATATTGTCACTGACAGGCTCAGTAGGGTGTCAGGATGAGTTCTCTCATCGACGTCCCTTTTGGTCAATAGCTGGTGGCCCGTCACGTATGGCTAATACCTTTGACGTGCTAGTGGTTAAATCTACAGCCATAGTATTGACGAGTCTTTAGAGTCCACCACACATTCAGTTACTCAAGTTTCGGGAGAAACACTGAAGAGGCCGTATGGAGATATGGCAGGGTTCGATCAGATACGTGCGGTATTGCACAAATCAGGATCGAACGGTTAGTACTAGAGGCCGTATGGAGATATGGCAGGGTTCGATCAGATACGTGCGGTATTGCACAAATCAGGATCGAATGGTTAGTACTAGAGGCCGTATGGATATATGGCAGGGTTCGATCAGATACGTGCGGTATTGCACGGATCAGGATCGGACGGATATTACTAGCCGGCTTTGGTATAAGCCGTATCCTAGTACAGTACAGTATAGATTTTGTCTCATTGCATTTGTATTCGGTTGGAATACAGATGCGGGTGTATATACACAGTATCGGGGTTTTCCTGTAATTTATTACGGGACCAGTTTTCTGGAGTTGCCAGTTTGATTTCCGTTTCGGCCATTTTCATTTGTATCTTTCAATGGCCGAAGATTGGTGGAGGAGGGCTTATTTGCATTTGTGCAAATAAGCAATTTGGTAGGGGGGTCTTTGCATTTTGTTGCTTCATGATAGCTCTTGTTGACCTTGACTTGTTCACTTCATCATTGCTTGACTTTTGGAGTCATCATGTTTGATGATGGTTGTGGTTGAGTGTGGGTGTGTTTGTGATCATATTCTTTCATGATTTCTTTTGATTCCCTCTTGCATTATTGGATGGCCTCTCTCATTTTTGAGACACACTCTCATTCTCTCCACTCTCTACTCACATGGCCGGCCACATAGAGGAAGGGGCTGCCCATTTTTATGTGTGGGGATTTTTGTATCTTTGGCTTTGTAAAAATCCCTACAACTCCATCTCCAAAAGCATATATGATTCCTCCACCAAAATGGCAACCTCCACTACCCCAAAATGAGACACAAGTTTACACTTCATTCTACAGCAAATCTTGGGCACGTCGACTCGCCAGCTTCGTGCCCGAGTTGCCTCGGTATAGAGGTGGGAGCCCGTAAAAGAAGCAGGCGATGTGGTGCCCTTCCGGCGACGAGGTGGAGACCGGAGATTCCGCGGGGAGATCGGGACGACGACGAGAAGACCGAAGGACACGGATCGCTCGGTATATCTCTCTACCCCATCTTGTAGTTAGCTAGGACTAGTTAATGGCACGATCCGGGTTTTAGTGCGCGGTGGTGCCGGTTTGAAAAATTAAAGTTAGCCATCGCTTCCGCATTTGGCCTCGGGATGGAGGCCGGGACGCCGCCGTGCACTTACAGTGGTATCAGAGCCTCGCCATTAACATAGTCCAGCTTTGTCTAGTGTGTTTTACATTTCCGATCGAACAAATGTTCCAAAACCGTGTTTTTCAAAACAACAGTTTTCTGTCGAAATATTTTTGTCTCGAAATTTTTTTCAGGTTGTTGAATAGTGATGTATTGGAAGTTCTAAGCATTCTGTAAAAATTCGATACAGTAAGACAATGGGAGCGCGGAACCGCGGCCAAACCCCCCCTTGGACCGCGGTTCCGCTGCACATTGATGTCCTTGCCGTATCAAATTTCTGCAGTTGCTTTCTGGGTTAAAAATAGGGTTTTTGGAATATTAATTTTGGGCCTAGAATTTCTTGATGTGCTACAGTAGTACTTGGGGCCCACTTGTTAAAATTTGATCGATCGGATATTTTAAACACATTAGTTCACAGTATTTACATTATGTCTGCGACCGTGAATGCCACTTGATCGGTAAATCCTGTCTAACTGCTATAGCCCGGTCAGACGGATTTGCGAACGTGACTTTCACGTTGATGTTCTGTGTTATGCTGTGATGTTGCGGATTGTTCGTGGGGATAGCCTGGTTGCAGTGGTAGTACAGTTTTGTTGTATTATGTACATTTGATATTACGGGGCGAGCGTCCGACATGTGGACTGCCGTTACTGCCTGTTTGTATTATTTTTTTGGGGCACGGCCTGGTTGCGGTCGATGTACCCGTTGTATGTATATTTTACTTTCTGTACTAGGATTACCCCGCGGAGAGGTGCACGGATAGCCGGGTTCTAGAGGGCAACAAGCCCGCATCTTATAGCATTGAGACGGAGGGGGCTTCACTCTAGAATTGGCGGGCTATTCGCCGCACTCGTAGGGGGTACAGGTTGACCCAGGAGGGGTGCCCAAGTTACTGGATTCCGTGAAGTGCTGGGTGGTCCATTCACGGTGCTGAAGGGGGCTACCTCGCTTCAGGTTTTGGCGGGTAACTTGTCGCGCCCGTAGGGGTCTAGGATTTCATTGCACAGGCTATCCACACGACCAGAGGAACGTCGGGTTTCAGTAGTGGCTCTGTGAAACCCGGGGATCCCAGATATCTGTATTGTTCTGTGATGCTGTACATTTCTGTGATGTTGCATTTTTTATCACGCCTTGAGCGAAATATAATATATTGGTATATATATTAGTAGATGTTGTATATGTTTTGCATCCGTGCTAGTCCAGTCCCCGCTCTGTCGTTAGTTAGCTAACCTAACGGGTAATGACGGGACCCAGTGGCGAATGCGGATGGCATATACGTACATCAGTATATTTTCGTTCTTTTTGGTGTGATCAATTGATGGGACTGCGTTGATTCGGATCAATGCAAGTTAAAAACAAACCTAATCTGATGTTGTTGGAACACATTTCAAAAAGCTGTTATTGCAAGGACGTTCACTTTTATTTTGCATCGTGGTATTCAGTTGGAATATCCTGCTCCACAGTCGACGAGGCAAGGGCCGAGATCCCTTCACCGGGAGTGACCCCTTGGACAAAAGGTTTGCGTCAGGGAAATGACTTCACTATAGCCGATTACTTTTGCTTTGCATCGTGGTATTCAGTTGGAATATCCTGCACCTCATTCTACGGGGAAAGAGCCGAGATCCCTTCACCGGGAGTGACCTCTTTAGCAAAGGTTTTCGTCACTATATTTTTAAAAGCTATCCGTTCCTTCAACGATATCAAGTTCATTACGTTAAAGGTTTTCGCTAGAAACCATTCGTAGCCCTCCGTCATTTCAGTTAAATATTCGGTAGTATTCAAGCTATGTATTTTGACCTCACGCCAAGGCATAGTGATTGGTAGCTGCCGGGTATTTATCTGTTGCATAGATAGATGCGTTGGTTTGGGACAGTCGTACTACTATTTTGGCCTACGTCAAGGGTATGTACGGGTGGGTTCAAATTAACCTGGACAATGACGGGTAGAACTTGACATGTGACTTATGATATTTTGACCTCACGCCAAGGTCATAAGAGCATGGGGTAAAAATCATATCGGGAGTTTCTAAAGAAACTGAAACTTGCCAGATATGCGCATACCTTCTGGAGTGTGACACCATAAGCGGATTCCGTCACGTTATCATGCGATGATAGTTGGATCCCGATTCCCACTGATGAGTTGGTTTACTCCTCGGGTGACCCCGACTAATTCTTCTTTCAGGTTTGGAGGAGAATTTGAGGTGACAGTGGGAGGTTTCCAGATTAGATAAATTGGTAACCATTCTGATCTAGGTAAGAGTGCACGCTGAGTGTTTCTTTTCTCTCTCTCTTCGGCAGCGACCATTGACCCGACCTTAAGACTATGACTCAGTGACCAAATTAACCGAACCTTCTTAAACACTGGCTTTTGGATTGTCAGAGTTGCAAACCTCATTGCCACTCCTACTTTTACCCTTTTCTACAGGACACCCCGTATTACTACGAACGTCCACTTCCATTGGACAAAACCATCGTATGGTTATATACGAACTCGAAAGAATTTATTCGAGGATGGTTTCAGGTTCTGGAGAAAACGGATAGGACTATTCAGTTGTCTTTTCCTTTTACCTTCTCTCAGGTTGCGAGTACTCCTTGGTTTAGGAGATAGTACACCTATTACGCAAATTGGATAGTCTTCTTCCAAACCTTAGGCTGGTGCCGACCGGTGGGGAATGAAGAAAACCAATTAGCCTAACGATGGTGTACATAAGGTATTAAGTAAAGACATAGAAAGGGATTAGTAAGAGGGCAAAATAAACTGCGACTGCTATTCACGACCAAACCAAGTATTTCTTCGCCAATCCTAAATTACCTTTGTATTTCTCCAGGACACTCCGTATCACTACGAAGATCCACAGTTTATTGGATACTCCATCGTATGGTTATATACGAACTCGAAAGGAACTTGTTCCAGTTCGGGGATGGATTCTGGTTCAGGAGAAATAGGAATAAGGTTTATTCGGTTGTCTTTTATCTTCACCTTCTCTCGCATTGCGAGTGTTCCTAGGATTAGGACAGCACACCCATTATGCTTATTGGATAGTCTTCTTCCAAACCATAGACTGGTGCCGAACGGTAGGGAAGGAAGAAAACCATTTGGCCTAAGGGGTGTGCAGAAGGTAATGACTAAAGACATATAAAGAGACTTGGAGAGGTGGCAAAGAATTACACGGTTACAGTTGTGAACCTGATAATGGAAGAGGCATTACTAGGAATACCAGGATACCCCATCGAAACATTTCAATGTTTCAGTTTCACTGTGTAATGTTAAAAGAAAACTGATTTCCCGATTAGATACTTACTCCAGGATATGTATTTACCAGGTATGATTCTCACATCTATATGGTTTTACAGATGATGAGTGGGAGTAAGTTATTGGGAATTGGGTGATCATCCTCATTATATCGGGATTCGTTGTAATCGGTGATATTTGAGGAAATCACCTGGGCTGTTTGCCGGTCGGCAAATATTTGATTTTGAATATCCGCTGTTATGAACCAATTTCAAATCGATATATCTGTACGTCTATTTTCATAGAGTGAGATATACCTTTTTGAAATTATGTCTACGACATTTACCTATATCAGTGGATGGTTAGGTAAAGAGCATTAAACATCGGTGTAATTCTTCATAACCAAAGGTACAGTTTTCAACCTACGACACACAGGGAATGAGTTATTAGACTCAAGGGACTTATACAGAGTATTGTATGTTGTCCAGGGTCCATCAGGACAGAGGGGTTGGTCCTCGTACTATA
Source organism: Agapanthus africanus (assembly GCA_030015575.1). Lineage (NCBI taxonomy): Eukaryota > Viridiplantae > Streptophyta > Magnoliopsida > Asparagales > Amaryllidaceae > Agapanthus > Agapanthus africanus. The sequence continues at coordinate 125,599,128 of CM057348.1, forward strand.
TTCAGTTTACTTATGACTTCTCTAGTTTTTAGACAAGTGTTTCGTGGAAACACAGGGTCTAAATTTTGAGAAGTTATAGGTATTTGAATAAAGTAGAGAACCAGGTGTTGCAAGTATCGGGATTCTTCAAGTTGATCGAAGATGTAGATACTTGTGTATGGTATTCAGTTGATAGTAATGATCAAGAGAACTTGCTTCTCTTTCAGGTTACTCATAATTGGAAGCATTCCTAAGTTGAGTAACGCTGATCGGGCTTTTTCCATTTAGTTGACATGCACTGGAGACAGCTGCATGATTTGAATCTGGTTCAATTAAATCAGTGCCTCTGGTTCTATATTGGATATAGAACAGTTCATATCTTAACGTTGTTAAGGTACGGGGAGTTGTCCGGCTTATGATTAAAACCAGACTCTGGATAACTCAAGGCACGTTTCTGTAGTGGCTGTTTGTGGTTGACCCAGGCTATGACGAGGGTTGGCTTTCTACCATCTGGAAGATCAATAGTGATATTGTTCTAGACTCGCCAGAGTTTTAATAAAAATGGATTTTTTCAGAAAAACGGTAGTGGGAGTATGGTAGAACTGGAAGTGATTCCAGAACCACAAACGATTACTGAAGATTTCATAGGAACCTAAAGATTCAATCTAGCTTGACATTCCATTGGCCACTCCACAGATAAGGTGGGTAACTTCAGGCACCCGAGAGGTACTCCGGTATCCTCAAGGACGGTGACAGGGAAGTTCTTGTTTACCCACACTTGCCATTGCTGTTGTTCCAGGCTACGAGACCCGGCAGGAGAATGAGTATAGCGTCGTTCTGAACTGGCTTCAGAAGTGTACGTGTATATGACTTTGCCAGAGGGTTGTCGTAGTCAGTGGGAGCAGCGGAAGCATTGGTGGACAGGTAGCTTATGTCTATTTATAGACTAAAGCAGATATAGCGGAGATAGATCATCTATTTCTGACGTGACAGTCATAGGTTTGACTTCATCAGAATAGGGGATGGATCTGTTAAGAACGTAGTAGGGTGTGATGTCATGGTATTTGGATGACATACACAGAATAGGAAAAGAAACTCCTATACTACGATCGGTTATACTTTGGTCGTCACACAGTGGTTTCTCCACATGGGACTTGGACATTATATCAGACATACTGGTTACTGGATCTATGGTTTTAGATCTAGATTTGGGTGGTTTCCCAATTAAGGGTACTTAGACAGCATTCTAAGAGTATTTAGAATGGACGACTCCTGGCACGGTAGTGTACCTGCAGGTGATGGAGTCACCCTCTCTAAAGATGTCTTACAGACTAAAGGGGAGAGGGATGTGCATGATTGGCAGATCACTTGCTCAGGCAATTGAGTCAATCATGAGATGTCAAGTACCATACCAGATGTTGTTCTTGCACTAGATGCAATAAGTTGACATTGATCCAATCCTGGAGAAACAGTCGGAAGCAGTTTTAGAACATAAGTGGATGTTCTAGGGATATGATAACGACAGCCTCATTCGGGAGACAGTTATCATTCCAGGCTTCCAAGGTGACCTGGACGAGAAGGAGGTTGTCGGAGTTATAGTTTTTCCCTCTGACGAGGGGCAGTATTTTGGACAGGTGGTCCAAGGCAATACTGAGGGAGGCATGACGCAGGATGCTAATTAAGTTCAGTTGACGATACAGTCTAAGAAGTTTGGATTTGGAGTTCATTTATGAGCTAGGTCCCATCAGACATCCAGACATATTCTAAGACAGGTGTTGCTCATTTCGGGAGATGGGTTTCTCCGCGAACTTGAGATTTAGAGAGACATAGAAAGAAACATCCAGGCGGATCCACTCACTGAGGCTATTCTTCGAACGCAATAGTTTCGCAAACGAGTTTTATGAGACTGACTAGTAGAGGAGTTGGGTGTTCGGTATCACACGGGCTGTGAGTATGCGATATCGCAATAATTAGCCTCGAGTGCAAGTGGGAGATTGTTGGAGATAGTGCTCTCAGAGTCAATTATTGGATCACAGGCACGTGATTGCAATGATTGAGGGAGGACCTTTCCCAGTAGGACAGTCTTACTCGAGATGATAGTATGCTATCTGGTTTATCTTTATCATCATGTACTGCTTTAGGTGACCTGACAGGTCACTATTGCACGTTGATAGAGCCCCTAGGATTCTTGCTTGACTGCCAGTAGTATGAGGGCGATCATATACGTGGGAGCTGGTGGTCTATAAGCACATCCTTAAAAAGTCCCTAGTCGTGTGAGTTTCGAGACAGGGCATCGATACTCCAGAGTAGACTAGTGTATACAGTCGAGACCCCGACGAGGGGCGGTGGCCGGTCTCACAAGCCACTGGTGTCAGTTGGTTCACCTAAGATGTATACAGGTGCTCATTGGGTTATGAGTACACCAGACAGGACTCGCCGGGAACATGCTAGTTGGTCTTATACCGGACGTAAGATAGCAGTTCCCTGGTGACATGTGTACAGGTTAGTTCATCGACCTGGGGATCGTCATTTGTCTCGTATGAGTTCCTACTGTACTTTGATTACTACCCTACCATGCTCAAAGGAGACGTGCAAACAGGTTTTAGTTGGGTACAGTCCCGAGCCACATGGAGGCAGTGAGCGGATCTTCAGGGGTTCGTCTCTCCCGGTATTGGGGGTGAGGTCGCGCTGTGTCTAGGAGAGCCATTACACGAAGCCCTCAGCCGAGGAAGGAGATTTACTGGTAGGTATTCCAGTAGTATCTTAGGGTGTTCTGGGCTACACTCCGACACGACTTGTACCGCTTTTGGGGGTGTGACTTTTACCAACGCCCTAGGCCCGCCATGCGATGCTCATAGACGAACGGACCGGACTGTACGGATATTGTCACTGACAGGCTCAGTAGGGTGTCAGGATGAGTTCTCTCATCGACGTCCCTTTTGGTCAATAGCTGGTGGCCCGTCACGTATGGCTAATACCTCTGACGTGCTAGTGGTTAAATCTACAGCCATAGTATTGACGAGTCTTTAGAGTCCACCACACATTCAGTTACTCAAGTTTCGGGCGAAACGCTATAGAGGCCGTATGGAGATATGGCAGGGTTCGATCAAATACGTGCGGTATTGCACAAATCAGGATCGAACGGTTAGTACTAGAGGCCGTATGGAGATATGGCAGGGTTCGATCAGATACGTGCGGTATTGCACAAATCAGGATCGAACGGTTAGTACTAGAGGCCGTATGGATATATGGCAGGGTTCGATCAGATACGTGCGGTATTGCACGGATCAGGATCGGACGGATATTACTAGCCGGCTTTGGTATAAACCGGATCCTAGTACAGTACAGTGTAGATTTTGTCTCATTGCATTTGTATTCGGTTGGAATACAGATGCGGGTGTGTATACACAGTATCGGGGTTTTCCTGTAATTTATTACGGGACCGGTTTTCTGGAGTTGCTAGTTTGATTTCCGTTTCGGCCATTTTCATTTGTATCTTTCAATGGCCGAAGATTGGTGGAGGAGGGCTTATTTGCATTTGTGCAAATAAGCAATTTGGTAGGGGGGTCTTTGCATTTTGTTGCTTCATGATAGCTCTTGTTGACCTTGACTTGTTCACTTCATCATTGCTTGACTTTTGGAGTCATCATGTTTGATGATGGTTGTGGTTGAGTGTGGGTGTGTTTGTGATCATGTTCTTTTATGATTTCTTTTGATTCCCTCTTGCATTATTGGATGGCCTCTCTCATTTTTGAGACACACTCTCATTCTCTCCACTCTCTACTCACATGGCCGGACACATAGAGGAAGGGGCTGCCCATTTTTATGTGTGGGGATTTTTGTATCTTTGGCTTTGTAAAAATCCCTACAACTCCATCTCCAAAAGCATATATGATTCCTCCACCAAAATGGCAACCTCCACTACCCCAAAATGAGACACAAGTTTACACTTCATTCTATAGCAAATCTTGGGCACGTCGACTCGCCAGCTTCGTGCCCGAGTTGCCTCGGTATAGAGGTGGGAGCCCGTAAAAGAAGCAGGCGACGTGGTGCCCTTCCGGCGACGAGGTGGAGACCGGAGATTCCGCGGGGAGATCGGGACGACGACGAGAAGACCGAAGGACACGGATCGCTCGGTATATCTCTCTACCCCATCTTGTAGTTAGCTAGGACTAGTTAATGGCACGATCCGGGTTTTAGTGCGCGGTGGTGCCGGTTTGAAAAATTAAAGTTAGCCATCGCTTCCGCATTTGGCCTCGGGATAGAGGCCGGGGCGCCGCCGTGCACTTACATATATGATCGCCCTTATACTGCTGGCTGTCAAGCAAGAATCCTAGGGGCTCTATCAACGTGTAATAGCGACCTGTAAGGTTACCTAAAGCAGTACACGATGATAAAGATAAACCAGATAGCATACCATCATCTTGAGTAAGACTGTCCTACCGGAATAGGTCCTCCCTCAATCATTGCAATCACGTGCCTGTGATCCAATAATTGACTCTGAGGGCACTATCTCTAACAATCTCCCACTTGCACTCAAGGTTAATTATTGCGATGTCGCATACTCATAGCCCGTGTGATACCGAACACCCAACTCCTCTACTAGTCAGTCTCACAAAGCTCGTTTGCGAAACTATTGCGTTCGAGGAATAGCCTCAGTGAGTGGATCCGCTGTGATGTTTCTTTCTATGTCTCTCTTTATCTCAAGTTCGCGGAGAAAGCCATCTCCCGAAAAGAGCAATACCTGTCTTAGAATATGTCTGGATGTCTGATGGGACCTAGCTCATAAATGAACTCCAAATCCAAACTTCTTAGACTGTATTGTCGACTGAACTTAATCAGTGTCCTGCGCCATGCCTCCCTCAGTATCTGCCTGGACCATCTGTCCAAAATACTGCCCCTCATCAGAGGGAAAACTATAACTCTGACAGCCACTCTGCTATCCAGGTCACCTTGGAAGCCTGGAATGATAACCGTCTTCTAAAAGAGGCTGCCGTTATCATATCCCTAGAACATTCACTTATGTTCTAAAACTACTTCCGATTGTTTCTCCAGGATTGGATCAATATTAAGTTATTGCACCTTTTGCAAAAACAACATCTGGTGTGGTACTTGAGATCTCATGATCAACTCAATTGCCTAAGCAAGTGATCTGCCGATCATGCACATCTCTCTCCCCTTTAGTCTATAAGACACCTTCAGAGAGGGTGACTCCATCACCTGCAGGTGCACTACCGTGCGTGGAGTCGTCCATTCTAAATACTCTTAGAATGTTGTCTAAGTACCCAGATTAGAAAACCACCCAAATCTAGATCTACAGATCTAGTAACCAGAATGTATGATATAATATCCAATTCCAATATGGAGAAACGACTGTGTGACAACCAAAGTATAACCGATCGTAGTATAGGAATATCACTTCCTACTCTGTGTATGTCATCCAAATACCAGGACATCACACCCTACTACCTTCTTAACAAATCCATCCCCTATTCTGATGAAGTCAAACCTATGTCTGTCACATCAGAAATAGATGATCTATCTCCGCTATATCTGCTTTAGTCTATAAATAGACATAAGCCTGTTGTCCACCAATGCTTCCGCTGCTCCCACTGATCATGACAACCCTTTGGCAGAGTCATATAAATGTACACTTCTGAAGCCAGTTCAGAACGACGCTATATTCATCCTCCTGCCGGATCTCACAGTCTGGAACAACAACAATGGCAAGTCTGGGTAAACAAGAACCTCCCTGTCACCGTCCTTGAGCATACCGAAGTACCTCTCGAGTACCTGAGGTTACCCACCATATCTGCGGAGTGGCCAATGGAATGTCAAACAAGATTGAATCTTTAGGTTCTTATCAAATTTTCAGTAATCGTTTGCGGTTCTGGAATCGCTTCCAGTTCTACCATACTCCCACTACTGTTTTTATAAAAAAATCCATTTTTGTTAAAACTGTGGCGAGTCAAGAACAATATCACTATTGATCTTCCAGATGGTAGAAAGTCAACCATCATTATAGCCTGGGTCAACCCACAAACAGCCATTACAGAAACGTGCCTTGAGTTATCCAGAGTCTGGTTTTAAGCATAAGCCGGACAACTCCCCGTATCTTAACATCGTTAAGATATGAACTGTTCTATATCCAATACAGAAATAGAGGCACTAATTTAATTGAACCAGATTCAAATCATGTAGCTGTCTCCAGTGCATGTCAACTAAATGGAAGGAGGCCGATCAGCGTTACTCAGCTTAGGAGTAATTCCAATTATGAGTTACCTGAAAGAGAAGCTAGTTCTCTTAACCATTACTATTAACTGAATACCCTTCACAAGTATCTACATTTTCGATCACCTTGAAGAATCCTGATACTTGCAATACCTGGTTCTCTACTTTATTCATATACCTATAACTTCTCAACATTCGGACCCTGTGTTTCTACGAAACACCTGTCTAAAAACTAGAGAAGTCATAAGTAAACCGAATATAGTACGAGAACCAACCCCTCTGTCCTCATGGACGCTGGACAACATACAATACTCTGTACAAGTCTCTTGAATCTAATAACTCAATCTCTGTGTGTCGTAGGTTGAAAATTGTACTTATGGTTAAGAGGAATTACACCGCTGTTTAATGCTCCTTATCTAACTATCCACTGATATAGGTAAATGTCATGGACATAATTTCAAAAAGGTATATCTCACTCTATAAAAATAGACGTACAGATATATCAATTTGAAATTGGTGCATAACAACGGATATTCAAAACCAAATATTTGCCAACCGGCAAACAGCCTAGGCGATTTCCTCAAATATCACCAATTACAACGAATTCCGATATAATGAGGATGATCACCTAATTCCCAATAACTTACTCCCACTCATCATCTGTAAAACCATACAGATGTGAGAATCAAACCTGGTAAATACATACCCTAGAGCAAGTGTCTAATTGGGAAATCAGTTTTCCATTAACAGTACACGGTGAAACTGAAACATTGAAATATTTCGATGGGGTATCCTGGTATTCCTAGTAATGCCTCTTCCATTATCCAGATTCACAACTATAACCGTATATCTCTTTGCCATCTCTCCAAATCCCTTTATATGTCTTTAGTCATTACCTTCTGTACACCCTCTTAGGCTAAATTGTTTTCTTCCTTCACTACCGTTCGGCACCAGCCTATGGTTTGGAAGAAGACTATCCAACAAGCATAATGGGTGTACTGTCCTAATCCTAGGACCACTCGCAATGTGAGAGAAGGTGAAGATAAAAGACAACCGAATAAACTTTATTCCTATTTCTCCTGAACCAGAATCCATCCCCGAACTGGAACAAGTTCCTTTCGAGTTCGTATATAACCATACGATGGAGTATCCAATAAACTATGGATCTTCGTAGTGATACGGAGTGTTCTGGAGAAATACAAAGGTGATTTTAGGATTGGCGAATAAATACTTGGTTTGGTCGTGAATATCAGTCGCAATTTACTTTACCCTCTTACTAATCCCTTGATATGTCTTTACTTAATACCATCTGTACACCATCGTTATGCTAATTGATTTTCTTCATTCCCCACCGTTCGGCACCAGCCTAAGGTTTGGAAGAAGACTATCCAATTTGCGTAATAGGTATACTATCTCCTAAACCAAGGAGTACTCGCAAACTGAGAGAAGGTAAAAGGAAACGACAACTGAATAGTCCTATCCGTTTCCTCCAGAACCGGAAACCATCCTCGAATAAATTCCTTCGAGTTCATATATAACCATACGATGGTTTTGTCCAATGGAAGTGGACGTTCGTAGTAATACGGGGTGTCCTGGAGAAAAAGTTAAAAGTAGGAGTGGCAATGAGGTTTGCAACTCTGACAATCCAAAAGCCAGTATTTAAGAAGGTTCGGTTAATTTTGGTCACTGAGTCATAGTCTAGGGTCGGGTCATGGTCGCTGCCAAAGAGAGAGAGAAAAAAAACACTCAGCGTGCACTCTAACCTAGATCAGAATGGTTACCAATTTATCTAATCTGGAAACCTCCCACTGTACCGTCAAATTCTCCTCCAAACCTGAAAGAAGAATTAGTCGGGATCACCTGAGGAGTAAACCAACTCATCAGTGGGAATCGGGATCCAACTATCATCGCATGATAACGTGACGGAATCCGCTCACGTTATCACACTCCAGAAGGTATGCGCATATCTGGCAAGTTTCAGTTTCTTTAGAAACTCCCGATGTGATTTTTGCCCCATGCTCTTATGACCTTGACGAAGGCCAACATATCATAAGTCACATGTCAAGTTCTACCCGTCATTATCCAGGTTAATTTGAACCCACCCGTACATACCCTTGACGAAGGCCAAAATAGTAGTACGACCGTCCCAAACCAACGCATCTATCTATACTGCAGAAAAGTAACAAATAGCTACCATACATTATGCCTTGACGGAGGCCAACATACATAGCATGAATACTAAGTACTACCTTCCTGAAATGACGGAGGGCTACGAATGGTTTCTGACGAAAAACCTTTAACGTAATGAACTTGATATCGTTGAAGGAACCAGATAGCTTTATAAAAATATAGTGACGAAAACCTTTGCTAAAGAGGTCACTCCCGGTGAAGGGATCTCGGCTCTTTCCCCGTAGAATGAGGTGCAGGATATTCCAACTGAATACCACGATGCAAAGCAAAAGTAATCGGCTATAGTGAAGTTATTGCCCTGACGCAAACTTCTGTCCAAGGGGTCACTCCCGGTGAAGGGATCTCGGCCCTTGCCTCGTCGACTGAGGTGCTGGATATTCATAACCGAATACCACTGTGCAAAACAAAAGAGAACGCCCTTGCAATAACAGCTTTTTGAAAAATTGTTCCAACAACATCAGAATTAGGTTTGTTTAGCTTGCATTGATCCGAATCAACGCAGTCCCATCAATTGATCACACCACAAAGAACGAAAATAATGATGTACGTATATGCCATCCGCATTCGCCACTGGGTCCCGTCATTACCCGTTAGGTTAGTTAACTAACGATAGAGCGGGGACTGGGCTAGCGCGGATGCAAAACATATACAACATCTACTAGTATATATATCAATATATAATATTTCGCTCAAGGCGTGATAAAATGCAACATCACAGAAACGTAATAAGCATCACAGAACAATACAGATATCTGGGATCCCCGGGTTTCACAGAGCCGCTACTGAAACCATACGTTCCTCTGATCGTGTGGATAGCCTGTGCAATGAAATCCTAGACCCCTACGGGCGCGGCAAGTTACCCGCCAAAACCTGAAGCGAGGCAGCCCCCTTCAGCAACGTGAATGGACCATCCAGCACTTCACGGAATCTGGTAACTTGGGCACCCCTCCTGGGTCAACCTGTACCCCCTACGAGTGCGGCGAATAGTCCGCCAATTCTAGAGTAAAGCCCCCTCTATCTCAATGCCATGAGATGCGGGCCCGTTGCCCTCTAGAACCCGGCTATCCGTGCACCCATCCGTGGGGTAATCCTAGTACAGAAAGTAAAATATACATAGAACGGGTACATCGACCTCGACCCGGTCATGCTCCAAAAGAATAATATACAATCAGGCAGTGACGACAGTCCACATGTCGGACGCTCGCCCCGCAATATCAAATGTACATAATACAACAAAAACTGTATTAGCATTGCATCCAGGCTATCCCCACGACCAATCCGCAACATCACAGCACAACACAGAACATCAACGTGAATGTCACGTTCGCAAATCCGTCTAACCGGGCTATAGCAGTTACACAGGATTTACCGATCAAGTGACATTCACGGTCGCAGATATAATGTAAATACTGTGAACTAATGTGTTTAAAATTTTCGATCGATCAAATATGCCCAAGTGGGCCCCCAAGCACTACTGTAACACTTAAAGAAATTCTGGGCCCAAAAATAATATTCCAGAAACCCCATTTTCAACAATAAAGAGCTTTGTACAAAATTGGTGCAGTGAATGCACTGTAGTGCGGCGGAACCGCGGCCGGAAGGGGGGTTTGGCCGCGGTTCCACAGTCTTCCTAGAGTATCACCTTACCAATATTTCACAGAAGTCTTAACTTTCCGTGCACATGCTTCTGCAATACACTGAAAAATTTTTGGAGCTAAAATAATTTCGACAGAAACTGATGCACATGAAAATGCGGTTTTGGGATTTTTGTTCGATCGGAAATGCAAACACATTAGACAAAGCTAGTCTAGATTAATGGCCTGTCTCTGATACCAGTGTAAGTGCACGGCGGCGCCCCGGCCGTCAATCCGAGGCCAAAATGCGGAAGCGATAATTTACTTTAACTGTTTAACCTGGCACCACCGCGCACAAAAATCCCGGATCGGGCCATTAAACTAAATCTAGCAAACTAAAAGATGGGGTAGAGAGATATACCGAGCGATCCATGGCCTTCGGTCTTCTCGTCGTCGTCCCGATCTCCCCGCGGAATCTCCGGTCTCCACCACGTCGCCGGAAGGGCACCACATCGCCGGCTTCTTTTACGGGCTCCCACCTCTGGACCGAGGCAACTCGGGCACAAAGTTGGCGAGTCGACGTGCCCAAGAATTGCTGTAGAATACGTGTAGTGCTCTATGTCTCATTTGGGGTTTGAGGAAATTGCCTTTGGTGGAGGAAATGAACTAAGACTTTTTGGAGATGAAACTTTGGGATTTTTGTGAAGCCAAAAGACCAAAAATCCCACCACAAAAAAATGGGCAACCCTTCATGTTGTGGCCGGCTATGGCATATGAGCAATGAGAGAATGGATAGAATGAATGAGGTGAGTGAGTGAGCCAATAATCCAAGAGAGAAAAAAGGAAGGGTTATGATGAAAACATGATCACAAACTAAAACCCACACTCATAAACTATCATCATAACCCTCCATCACCATCCACCATCATTACTCCAAAAGTCAAGTAATGATCAAGTGAAGAAGTCAAGGTCAAACAAGATCAATCATGAAGCAACAATATGCAAAGACAACCCTCCAAAATGCTTATTTGCACAAATGCAAATAAGCCCTCCTCCACCAACTTTCAGCCAATGAAAGATACAAAGGAAAATGGCCGAAACGGAAAACAAACTGGCAACTTCAGAAAACTCATCCCGTAATAAATTACAGGAAAACCCCGCTACTGTATATACATACCCGCATTTGTATTCCGACCGAAATACAAATGCAATGAGACAAAATCTACACTGTACAATACTAGGATCCGGCTTAAACCAAAGCCCGCTAGTATTATCCGTCTGATCATGATCCGTGCAATACCGCACGTATCTGATCGAACCCTGCCATATCTCCATATGGCCTCTACAGCGTTTCGCCCGAAACTTGAGCAACTGTCTGTGGGGGACTCTAAAGACTCGTCAATATTTTGGTTGTGGATTTAACCACTAGCACGTCAGAGGTATTAGTCTATACGTAACGGGCTACCAGGTATTGACCAAAAGGGACGTCGATGAGCGAACTCATCCTGACACCCTACTGAGCTTGTCAGTGACAATATCTGTACAGTCCGGTCCGTTCGTCTATGAGCATCGCATGGCGGGCCTAGGGGGTTGGTAAAAGTCAGACCCCCAAAAGCGGTACAAGTCGTGTCGGAGTGTAGCCCAGAACACTCTGAGATACTACTGGAATACCTACCAGTAAATCTCCTGCCTTGGCCAAGGAATTCGTGTAATGGCTCTCCTAAACACAGCGTGACCTCACCCCCAATACCAGGAGAGACGAACCCCTGAAGATCCGCTCACTGCCTCCATGTGGCTCGGGACTGTACCCAACTAAAACCTGTTTGCACGTCTCCTTTGAGCGTGGTAGGGTAGTAATCAAAGTACAGTGGGAACTCACACAAGACAAATGACGATCCTCAGGTCGATGAACTAACCTGTACACATGTCACCAGGAAACTGCTATCTGACGTCAGGTATAAGACCAACTAGCATGTTCCCGGCGAGTCCTGTCCGGTGTACTCATAACCCAATGAGCACCTGTATACATCTTAGGTGAACCAACTGACACTAGTGGCTTGTGAGACCGGCTACCGCCCCTCGTCGGGGTCTCGACTGTATACACTAGTCTAATCTGGAGTATCGATGCCCTGTCTCGAAACTCCCACGACTAGGGACCTTTTAAGGATGTGCTTATAGACTACCAGCTCCCACGTATATGATCGCCCTCATACTGCTGGCTGTCAAGCAAGAATCCTTGGGGCTCTATCAACGTGTAATAGCGACCTGTAAGGTTACCTAAAGCAGTACACGATGATAAAGATAAACCAGATAGCATACTATCATCTTGAGTAAGACTGTCCTACCGGAATAGGTCCTCCCTCAATCATTGCAATCACGTGCCTGTGATCCAATAATTGACTCTGAGGGCACTATCTCCAACAGGAACGTCCAGTTTCACTTGCGGCTCAAAGGAAACCCGGGGATCCCAGATTATCTGTATTATTCTGTGATGCTTATTACTTTTCTGTGATGTTACATTTATCACGCCTGGAGCGATTATTGTATATTGTTATATATACTAGTAGATGTTGTATATGTTTTACACCCGCGCTAGTCCGTCCCCACTCTGTCGTTAGTTAAGTAACCAAACGGGTGATGACGGGACCCAGTGGCGAATGCGGATGGCATATACGTACATTTTATTTTCATTCTTTTCTGGTGTGATTAATTGATGGGGCTGCGTTGATTCAGATCATTGCAAGGAAAACAAACCTATTCGATGTTGTTGGAACATTTTTCAAAAAGCTGTTATTACAAGGATGTTCTCTTTTGTTTTGCACAGTGGTATTCGGTTATGAATATCCAGCACCTCATTCGACGAGGCAAGGGCCGAGATCCCTTAATCGGGAGTGACCCCTTGGACAGAGGTTTGCGTCAGGGTAATAACTTCATTATAGTCGATTACTTTTTGCTTTGGATCACGGTATTCAGTTGAAATATCCTGCACCTCATTCCACGAGGAAAGAGCCGAGATCCCTTCACCGGGAGTGACCTCTTTAGCAAAGGTTTTCGCCACTATATATTTATAAAAAGCTATCCGGTTCCTTCAACGATATCAAGTTCTTTACGTTAAAGGTTTTTCGTCAAAAACTATTCGTAGCCCTCCGTCATTTCAGATGGGTAGCACTTAGTATTCATTCTATGTATGTTGGACTTCATTAAGGCATAGTGTATGGTAGCTATTTGTTAATTTTCTGTTGCATAGATAGATGCGTTGGTTTGTGATAGTCGTACTATTATTTTGGCCTTCATCAAGGGTATGTACTGGTGGGTTCAAATTAACCTGGATGATGACGGGTAGAACTTGACATGTGACTTATGATATGTTGGCCTTCGTCAAGATCATAAGAGCATGGGGTAAAAATCATATCGGGAGTTTCTAAAGAAACTGAAACTTACCAGGCATGCGCATACCTTCTGGAGTGTGATAACGTGAGTGGATTCCATCAGGTTATCATGCGATGATAGTTGGATCCCGATTCCCACAGATGAGTTGGTTTACTCCTCGGGTGATCCCGACTAATTCTTCTTTCAAGTTTGGAGGAGAATTTGAGATTACAGTGGGAGACATCTTGATTAGATAAAGTGATTAACCATTCTGATCTAGGTTAGAGTGCACACAGAGTGTTTCTTTTCTCTCTCTCTTTGGCAGCGGCCATGGCCCGACCCTAGACTATAACTCAGTGACCAAGTTAACCGAACTTTCTTAAAACACTGGCTTTTGGATTGTCTGAGTTGCATACAACATTGCCACTCCTTCTTTTACCTTTTGCTTTTCTCCAGAACACTTCGTATTACTACGAACATCCACTTCCATTGGATAAATCTATCGTATGGTTATATACGAACTCGAAGGAACTTCTTCGAGGATGGATTCTGGTTCTGGAGAGAATGAAAAGGATTATTCAGTTGTCTTTTTCCTTTTACCTTCTCCAAGGTTGCGAGGGCTCCTTGGATTAGGATGGTACACCTATTACGCTTATTGGATAGTCTTCTTCCACACCATAGGCAGGTGCCGAAAGGTAGGGAATGAGGAAAACCAATTAGCCGAAGGTAATAAGTAAAGACAAATAAAAGGATTAGAAAGATGGCAAAGTAAATTGCAACTGCTATCATCCACAACCAAACCAAGTATTTCATCGCCACTCCTATTTCACATTTGCTTTTCTCCAGAACACCCCGTATCACTACGAACATCTAATTCTATTGGATAAATCCATCGTATAGTTACATACGAACTCGAAAGAACTTTTTCGATGATGGATTCTGGTTCAAGAGAAATAGAATAAAAATTATTTAGTTGTCTTTTATCATTACCTTCTCTCAGGTTGGGAGTGCTCCTAGGATTAGGACAGTGCACCTATTATGATTATTAGATAGTTTTCTTCCAAACCATAGGCTGGTGCCGAACGGTAGGGAAGGAAAAAAACCATTTAGCCTAATGATGGTGTACAGAAGGTGACGACTAAAGACAAATAAAGGGATTTGGAAAGATGGCAAAGAAATATACGGTTACAGTCATGAATCTGATAATGGAAGAGGCATTACTAGGAATACCCGGATACCCCTTCGAAACATTTTAATGTTTCAGTTTCACTATGCGTTGTTAATAGAAAACTGATTTTCCAATTAGATACTTACTCCAGGGTATATATTTACCAGGTATGATTCTCACATCTGTATGGTTTTACAGATGATGAGTGGGAGTAAGTTATTGGGAATTAGGTGATCATCCTCAATATATCGGAATTCGTTGTAATTGGTGATATTTGAGGAAATCGCCTGGGTACAGTTTTCAACCTACGACGCACAGGATTTGAGTTATTCAACTCAGGGGACTTATACAAAGTATTGTTGTTGGGGTAAAAATTTGAACACCGGTTGACCGAGTCAAAGTCAAGGTCAACCCCCAAGCCAGGTGGGCCCAAGCCCAGGTCAAGCGGGCCCATGCACAAGTCGAGCCCGCGGCCAGCCTCCTTCATGCCAAAATATAGATCATGTAATAAGTAATTTTTTATGTAATTTTTTATGCATGAATGTATGCGAAATGGGCATAAAGCCAAATTTTTGTAAGCCCATAGCTTATGTGCAAAAAGAAATGGCACATGAGCCATGGGATGGCTAAAATGCCATTTTTGTAAAGCCCAAGAGGCTATATGTAAAGTGTATAGCCTATAAAGGCAAGGATAATGAAAATATCCCGAGAAATTTTTCTCTCTCTAAAGAAAAATCTAGATCTGTGATCTTCTCCTTCCTCAAAGTTCTAAACCTTCCTCTTTTTTTTTTATAATTAAATCAAGAGTTTTACTCTTCCTTTTCCAAAACTAAATAGTTTTTCACCACAAAACCCACAAAAGGGAACTCAGATCTACCATCAGATCTCAGAAAGGAGAGAATTTTAGAATCACATATTTCTTGATCTTCAAGATCCGGCGAACAAAGGAAGAAGAAGGAGACACATCTCCAGAAACCCCACTTTGGGGAAGAACTAGGGCTCAAGGGGAGAAGCCCTTCATCAGCTTCAAAATATCTTAGGAGTTTAACTCCACACACACACACACACACACACACACACACACACACACACACAGAATAATAAGTGCTCCTTTCTGGGAGTACAACTCCCATTGCAGGGACCAAGTCCCTTTTGCTGCTTGAGTGCCCACGTGCTGACACGTGGTGCGCTAGCGCTCTTGTGCCCAGAGCGCTAGCGCTTGAGCGCCTACGTGCTGACACGTGGCGCGCTAGCATCCAAAGCGCTAGCGCTCGAGCGCCCAAAGCACCCACGTGTTGACACGTGGCACGCTAGCGCTCTTGCGCTCAGAACGCTAGCGCCCAAAGCGCTAGAGCCTGAGCGCCCACGTGCTGACACATGGCACGCTAGCGCTCAGTACGCTAGCGCTCTTACGCCCAGAGCGCCAGCGCCCGAGCGCCCATGTGCTGACACGTGGCGCGCTAGTGCTCACTGTGCTAGCGCCCAAGCACCCACGTGCCGACACGTGGTGCGCGAGCGCTCAAAGCGCTGGCGCTGGCCCCACGCATCCTTTGGATGCCTTTCCCCCCCTTTTTTTATATATATACATATATATACATATGTATATATATGTACATACACATACTCCACGACACTGTTCCTGTTAGAAATTTTTTTCTAACGGGGCGCTGCCCAGCACCCCACAAGGGGGCTGCTAGCCCCCTTGACCCCCAGCCCGTTATCCGGGTAGCGGGACCCCCGTAAAAACTCTGCGGGGCCCCCGATATATCCAAAACCCCTTCAAAACACAACACTGCACATTGAGTTCGCATGACCAGTTTAACCCGTCAATCGGAGGTTTTCTCACTCCAAAGGCGAGGGGTAATTAACGGCAGCTTAGTCCGCGGTTGCCGGAGATTCGGATCCCCACAATCATTAAACCCCGGCCTACCCTAGGCAGGGAGAATCTATAATGCGCCTGACAAGCGCGCGCGTATTCCCATCTCAATGGGGTGGCAAAAAACACCCTACAGATTCTGGCATGCCCGGTGGGACCTATCTCTCCTCCCATATTTTGGATTAAACGTTCATGCGAACTCGGTCAATGTACATATCTATATTTGTACTAAAATAATGCTCTTTCATGCAGGTTTTCAAGCAATCGCTTTTCAACAATGTCTCCAAATATGAACTCAGCTCTCAGCACGGCTCCCGTCTCCTACATGATGAAGATAGATTCCAGGACGGTTCTTCCGGCCAGTCTCGGACAACAATGGGAAGAGCCGACGCTACCATTCGGCTCTATTATGTTCGTGTCAGCTAACGCCATCCCAGCTCCTCAAGCCCCGGTGACAGACAAACCGATCTCGAAAGGCAAGAGGCCAAATGTGGTGGTCTTGAAGGCACCCCAACTCAAACGCAAGTCGGTGTTTGAGCGGCTCTCTTTGGCCCCAGCTGGGGGCAAGGCCATCAACACCAACAAAGCAACATGGCATCTTGAGCAAACTCCGGTGGTGCCCCTGACAACTGCTCGATCGGGTGTTTTCTCTAAGCTCCCCGTTGATCGACTCACGGTGGCTTCCCACGAAACAGATGCCCGCCAAGCCCTTAAAATTGAGAAGCTAAGGTAGATAAGGCTCAGATATAGAGCCAACAAAAGGGCTAGGGCTCCTGCTAGGCTGAACCTCATGAGGTTCGAGGAACAGGGTTACCCCGCCAAAGATGAGGGGATGGCTGAATGTGTTATCCACACCGTCTACATGGTGGGCATGCGTCCCAGCGACAACCTTCGCAGCAAAAGCAAGGATGGGGCCACCACATCTCAAATCCAACCTGGTGTGAATATAGCTGTCACTTCTCAAGACCAGCATCCTTCGGATGGTGATGAAAATCTTCCCAGTGAGGCTAATAGGCAGAGAAAGCCCTCAGTTCATGAGGAGTCGGGCTCGGAAAGCGAAGAGGAGCCAATCTTCCATCCCAAAAACGCAGAGCAACAACTTCTCCAAGAGCTCCGAAAACAGCTCAGAAGCAAAGACAAGGAGATGGCTAAGCTCTACTCAAAGATCGACGACTTGACAAATGTCGTCTTACGGCTTACGGCCCAACTTGCCTCTCAGCCGCTCAATCAAGCACAGGGCTCTGCTCATGAACCGGGAAACGGTGTCCCGAAACAGCCGACACCCGTTCCCTCAAATCCAATAATGGGCGGACCGCATGAAAATCAGTCGTATCCTATCTCGGGAAATGTCTTGGCTACCGATGACAGTAGCCCGCTAACTCAAGATCAAATCATGGATTTGGTTGCCAACAAAGTCAAAACATTAGTAGCCGAAACCGAAGCGCAAAAAGATACCAACAGCAGTAGGAGACCATATCCTGCTCAGTATGATCTGGTAGAATTTCCTAGCGGCTATGTCATCCCTAAATTCGGAAGATTTGATGGGACAGGAAATGCGACTCAGCACATCGCCCACTTCAAAGCCTCATGCGGGAATACTGAGGGCAATGATGCTCTTCTCCTCCGCCAGTTCGTTAATAGCTTGGATGATGTTGCTTTCGACTGGTACGCGAGCATACCGGATGGCTTCGTTACTACTTTCGTCCAAATGGAATCTTTGTTTCGACAAAGGTTCATGAGCGTCAGCAATAAGATCTCCATTGCCGAGCTCGTAAGGACCAAACCTAAGAACAACGAAAGCAGCACGGATTTTATAACCCGATGGCGCAATCTCTCCGTCAAATGTGAACCGCCGATAGAGCAGGACCAATTTGTCAGTCTCCTCATCGGAAATCTCAACAATTGGATGGCCCCGTTTCTATGCACCGTGGGTCTCAAAACATTCCAAGAGCTGACCAGAGAAGTCCAGATGTTGGAACACTCAAAGCAGGAGTCCTCCTCTGATTCCCAAAATAACAATAGGTCCTGGAGGAACCGAAAGCACGATAATCGCAAATGCGGAAATTCCGACGATTCGGAATCTTTTAACACTTCGGCTGACCGGAATAAGCAGGGGATGAGCGGGCCCAATGCCAACCAGCCTCGGAAGCCAGTGTTCGGAGAGGGAGGAGAATCTCCACTGAAAGAGAAGCTAGATAAGGTCTATTCCTTCAGAAGGGAAAAAATTCGTAAAATATTCAAAGACGCCCTGAGGAATGGTCTACAACTGCCCGAGTCAAAAAGACCGCAGGAAGCGAATAGGACCGACGACCCCAAATACTGCCCCTATCACAGAGTGATAGGTCATGCCATTGAGGACTTCTTCGTCTTCAAAGATTGGGTCGAAAAGCAATACAAGGCAGGAGAGATAGAACTATCCAAAGGCGCGTTAATAAACAGTCAAGTCGCAACCGCCAATTTTACACAAACGGAGACCGAAGATCTTCGTAAAACTGATTCTCTCAGACATCTGCCTTTCACTGAAAACAATCGACCACCACGTCATTAAACTGGGAACAGTCGACCTCTAAGTCATTAAACTGGGAATGCAAAAAAATGTAAATAAACAAAAAATGTGTAAATAAAAGAAAAATAAAGAAAAGCCGAAATGATGGGGCAACTCGCAATAAAAATCAGCGAGTGAACATAAAAATGAAAATAAAGCCGAAATGATAGGGCAATCGCGATCTTCGCGATAAGAAAAGCTGAAATGATAGAGCAATCGCGGTAAAACAAAAATGAAACAAAAAAAAAACAAACAAAACAAAGGCGAATGATGAGTCGCTCCTGGTACCATATTCCAGTGCAGCGATGCAGACGCCAACAAAAATTCAAATTTCCAAAATTCTCCCAGCCCTACGGCTAGTCCCCAAATTGACTGCCGTATACAATCCACGGGCTCAAATAATTCTCATCACGTCCATGCCCCACCGCAATCACCAGTTACGCGGCTGGTCTCCGCCTTTGGAATTATGCTCCATTGAGAAGATCCACTCATGTGACCTCACGATACATAGGGAGAACAAACTTTTGTGGGATCCTTACGACTCATAAAAGAAAAACACACTTAGAAGTCCTCACGACTCCTAAGGAGAAAATACACCTGCGGGATCCTTACGACTCGTAGGGAGAAAATGCTTTTATGGGACCCTCAAGGCCCATAAAATTGAAAAGCTTTAGGCGATAGGGATCTAAACCTGTCTCCTAAGCCATCGCTCCCTAACCCCCAAGTGGCGAATGATGAGTCACTCCTGGTACCATATTCCAGTGCAGCGATGCAGACGCCAACCAAGTTCCAAATCCCATACCCCAATGGCGAATGATGAGTCGCTCCTGGTACTATATTCCAGTGCAGCGATGCAGAAGCCAACCAAATTCCAAATTCCAATCCCTAAATGGCGAGCGATGAGTCGCTCCTGGTACCATATTCCAGTGCAGCGATGCAGATGCCAACCAAGTTCCAAATCCCATACCCCAACGGTGAATGATGAGTCGCTCCTGGTACCATATTCCAGTACAGCGATGCAGACGCCGACAAAGTCCCGAAATTTTTCCGGCCCTATAGTCTGGATCATACATCCTGCAAAACCGTATACAATCCATGGGCGTAAAACAAACCCAATCTCTCCCAAGTCCTACCGGTGAGACCACATTCAAACTCCCACCAAAAAAAAAGGTATGTCCACAAGCAAAATGGGCACGGATGAAAATCCGAAAGGGCTCCGTAAGTAAAAACAGCAGGACTGCCGGCGAGTTTGTGAAAACCCGAAAGGACGCAAACTCACGAAAAAGAGTTGAAATGCACTCACAAAGTCCTCTCAACTTTGTAAGGAGAAAATTCCCGCGTGAGACCCTTACGACTCACAAAGGAGCAACACACTTACGAGTCCCCACGACTCCTAAGGAGAAAATACACCTACGGGATCCTTACGACTCGTAGGGAGAAAATGCTTTGTGAGACCCTTAAGGCTCACAAAATTGAAAAGTCTTAGGTGATAGGGACCTGAAACCTGTCTCCTAAGCCATTGCTTCCTGATAAGCAAGCGCAAATGATGATTCGCTCCTGGTACCATATTCCAGTGTAGCGATACTGATGCCAAGCAAAAACCAATTCCCAAATCCTCCCGGGGCAAATGATGAGTTGCTCCTGGCATTATTCCAGTGTAGCAATATAGGTGCCAAACCAAAACCAATTCTCAAATCCTCTCATGACAAATGATGATTCGCTTCTTGTACCATATTCCAGTATAGCGATGCTGATGTCAACCCAAATCAAATCAAACCAATAACCTCTGTGGCGGAATCATGCTCCGTCCCAGAACCAACCCCATGTCGAAATCATGCTTCGCCTCAGGATATTTACCTCTTGCCGGAATTATGCTCTGCCTCAGAATCAAATCAACCAACCAGCTCTGCGTCGGAACCATACTTCGTCTCAGAGTGTACCCCGCGTCGAAATCATGCTTCGCCTCGGTGTATCTGCCTTCCCTGTCGGAATTATGCTTTGGCTCGGAATCAACCAGCGTCCTCCTCGTCGGAATTAAGCTCCACCTTAGAATCAGGTCAACCAGCAAGCTCTACATCGAAATCATGCTTCGTCTCAGAATATACCCCGTGTCGGAATCATACTTCGCCTCGGAGTACCTGCCTTCCCTGTCGGAATTATACTTCGCCTGGGAATCAACCTCTGCATCGAAATTATGCTTCGGTCAGAATGTCTACAGCCCTTCGGAATGATGCTCCACTCTTCAAAATGATGCTCCGAATCGTGGAATTATGCTCCGCTCTTCGGAATGATGCTCCGAATCCTGGAATCATGCTCCGCTCTTCGGAATGATGCTCCGAATTCTGGAATGATGCTCCGCTCTTCAGAAAGATGCTCCGATCTTCGGAAAGATGCTCCGATCCTTGGAATCATGCTCCACCCTTCGGAATGATTCTCCGAATCCTGGAATTATGCTCCGCTCTTCGGAATGATGCTCCGATCCTTGGAATCATGCTCCGCTCTTCGAAATGATGCTCCGATCCCCTGGAATCATGCTCCGCTCTTCGGAATGATGCACCGAACTCTAGAATTTTGCTCCGCTCTTCGGAATGATGCTCCGAACCCTAGAATCATGCTCCGCTCATCGGAATCCCCTGGAATCATGCTCCGGTCATCGGAATGATGCTCCGATCCCTGGAATCATGCTCCGCTCTTCGGAATGATGCTCTGATCCCTGGAATCATGCTCCGCTCATCGGAATGATGCTCCGATCCCCGGGAATCATGCTCCCCGAGGGATACTCCGACCCTGAAATTATGCTCCGCGAATCAGAATGATGCTCCGGTCCCAGGGAATCATGCTCCCCGGGATGATGCTCCGCCCCCGGAATGATGTTCCACCTCGATGTTCAGCTTCAAGATCCATCAATTTCATGCACACAACTCAAATATGCTGTGTGCATTTATTGATGGGGGGCAATTTGTTGGGGTAAAAAAATGCACACTGGTTAACTGAGTCAAAGTCAAGGTCAACCCCCAAGCCAGGTGGGCCCAAGCCCAGGTCAAGCTGGCCCATGCCCAAGTCGAGCCCGCGGCCAGCCTCCTCCATGCCAAAATATAGATCATGTAATAAATAATTTTTTATGCATGAATGTATGCGAAATGGGCATAAAGCCAAATTTTTGTAAGCCCATGGCTTATGCGCAAAAAGAAATGGCACATGAGCCATGGGATGGCTAAAATGCCATTTTTGTAAAGCCCAAGGGGCTATATGTAAAGTGTATAGCCTATAAAGGCAAGGATAATGAAAATATCCCGAGAACTTTTTCTCTCTCCAAAGAAAAATCTAGATCTGTGATCTTCTCCTTCCTCAAGGTTCTAAACCTTCATTCTTTTTTTTAATTAAATCAAGAGTTTTACTCTTCCTTTTCCAAAACTAAATAGTTTTTCACCACAAAACCCACAAAGGGGAACTCAGATCTACCATCAGATCTCAGAAAGGAGAGATTTTTAGAATCACATATTTCTTGATCTTCAAGATCCGGCAAACAAAGGAAGAAGAAGGAGACCCATCTCCAGCCACTTTGGGGAAGAACTAGGGTTGAAGGGGAGAAGCCCTTCATCAGCTTCAAAATATCTTAGGAGTTTAAATCCTCATATATATATATATATATATATACACAGAATAATAAGTGCTCCTTTCTGGGAGTACAACTCCCATTGCAGGGACCAAGTCTCTTTTGCTGCTCGAGCGTCCACGTGCTGACACGTGGTGCGCTAGCGCTCTTGCGCCCACGTGCTGACACGTGGCGTGCTAGCGCTCGAGCGCCCACGTGTTGACACGTGACGTGCTAGCGCTCAAAGCGCTAGCGCTCTTGCGCTCAGAGCGCTAGTGCCCGAGCGTCCACGTGCTGACACGTGGCGCGCTAGCGCTCTTGCGCCCAGAGCGCTAGCGCCTGAGCGCCCACGTGCCGACACATGGCGCGCTAGCGCCCGAGCGCCCACGTGCTGACACGTGGCGCGCTACCGCTCAAAGCGCGAGCGCTCTTGTGCTCAAACCCCACGCATCTTTTGGATGCCTTCCCCCCTTTTTTTTATATACATACATACATACATACACACACACACACACACACACACACACACATACACATATGTATACATATGTACACACACACATACCCCCGTAAAAACTCTGCGGGGCCCCCGATATATCTAAAGCCCTTTCAAAACACAACACTGCACATTGAGTTCGCATGACCAGTTTAACCCATCAATCAGAGGTTCCCTCGCTCCAAAAGCGAGGGGTAATTAAGGGCAGCTTAATCCGCGGTTGCCGGAGATTCGGATCCCCACAATCATTAAACCCCGGCCTACCCTGTTCCCCTCCGAAAGGCGGCCGACGACGCGAGGACGTCTTGCCTGAGATTCAGGGCAGATGCTATGTGGTTTTATCCGTCTACCTCTCCGAAGACGCCAAGTTGATTTATGGCACTGTGTATCGGAGGTTTAGACGGATGCAGCCGATGTAGCAGACTTCGTCAGATTCCCCTTCGCTTGAGGGGTTTTTGATTGTGGGGACGCTCTTCCCTGCAGGCGTAAGCCCCTGCAGTTAATTACGCTACCGTTTCGCGGTAACAACTTTCTCCTTCTCCAGAATTTCACTTCGTGTCGTGGGTGTTTGTTTTGTTTGTGATTGCCCGTGGATTGTATACGGAGACTGAGTAATGCCGTCGCCCGTAGGACGTGGATTAGTCCAAATCTGTATTTACTTAGATTTGGGTTTGGTGTTTTTGGTTTAAGGATGCATTAGTCGCGTTGCGGCTAAGATCAACTTAAACGTTCGTTAAGGATACGTTAGTCCTGTTTTAGACTAAGATCAACTTAACGTTGTGATTCATTTAATATATGGCCGTCAGGACTCGTCACCTCTCTGACGTCGTTGAAGGATTACAACGACAGGTGTCAGAGGAGTTCAGAGATGTACCCTTGAACCAAAGTTGATTTGGAGTTTGATCATTCATTTAAATGTCTAAGTATACGTTAGCCGTATTTGAGGCTAAGATCAACTTAAACGGGACCGCTTAGATCCGGCAAAAGAGCATTTGGAGGCTCTACTGTTCCAGTTTAGGGACGTAGTGGTCCATTTTCCAGTTTAGGGACGTGGTGGTCCATCGCCAGTTTAGGGACGTGGCGGTCCAGCATTAGTTTAAGGACGTATCGGTCCAACATTAGTTTAAGGACGTCTCGGTCCAACATGTGTGGTTGTTGGGACCCATCACCTCTCTAACGTCGTTGAATGATTACAACGATAGTTGTCAGAGGAGTTCGGAGATGTATCCTCAAACCGGATGTGAATTGACTTAGGGAGCAGCCATGCTCAGTCAATTTAATTTGAGGACTTATGGCCATGACTGGGCTAAGTCCAGTTTGATGTTCAACATTTTTATTTGTCTTTGGTCTGTTAGACATGAGTTAGGGCTTTGCCCCTTAAATAATGCACTGCATTATTTTTGTTTTGTTTGGGCTCTGCCCTCTTATAAATGATGCAGAGAATATATTTTGTTTGGGCTCTGCCCCTTTTTATTGCACTGCAATTTTAATTAGGCCTACTAGGTCTTTTTGATTTGGGTCTGGCCCTTTAGGAAAATGCATTGCATTTGTGCAAAGCACTACAAATCTTTTTAGATTCAAAATAGAAGTGCAAAGCACTTTTGATCTCTTGATCTAAACAAGTTTTTCCTTATTCCAGAGAACCAAAGGTTCATAACAAGTGCAAGGCACTATTTTTATTTTTATTTTATTTGTTTATTTATTCATCCATGATCTTGTTCATAAGAGAAATTTCTCTTCTTTCAAAGGTTTTTTACCTTTTTTTTTATTCTTGAGGAGTTCTTCAGAGTCCTCTTTCCCTCTTTTTTTTTTAGCAAGATGTTCTCTCCTCCCTTTTGAAATGAGGTCTGGGGTCCTTTTTATAGTGCTCACAAATTAGTTAA
The DNA here is from genome assembly GCA_030015575.1 of Agapanthus africanus. Taxonomy (NCBI): domain Eukaryota; kingdom Viridiplantae; phylum Streptophyta; class Magnoliopsida; order Asparagales; family Amaryllidaceae; genus Agapanthus; species Agapanthus africanus. Next base: position 125,624,034 of record CM057348.1, read on the forward strand.
ATTTGTTACAGAGATCTTTTTCTAAGTGATTTGGGGAATTTTCCCCACCGTTGGATCTTTGATCCAAAGGCCCCTGCTTTACAGAAGAAAATCTTCTTGTTTTAACAAGAACAGAAAAGATTTATTCTGTTTTGCGCAACTCCAACTGTGTAGACACGTGTCGCGCAGCGCAGTGCTTGCGCAGCTGAGCTTGCGCAGCTGCGCAGACATGTGTCGCGCAGCGCAGCGCTTGCGCAGCTGCGCAGACACGTGTCGCGCAGCGCAGCGCTTGCGCAACTGAACATTGCTTCTTTTACTTTTTGTTTTTAAAAAAGCCCTGCTCTGATTGGACGCACCGCCTTGGGCGTTGTGCTGTTGTATCAACTTCTGACACGTGGCGCGTTGCGCGCAGCGCACGGGATTTGAAGCGTTGCTTCAAAATTTGAATTTTTGAAATTCAAACAGAGCCTTGCTCTGATTGGGGAAACATACCCTAGGCAGGGGGAATCTGTAATGCGCCTGACAAGCGCGCGCGTATTCCCATCTCAATGGGCTGACGAAAAAAACCCTACAATTATATGTTGTCCAGTGCCCATTAGGACAAAAGGGTTGGTCCTCGTACTGTATTCTGTTTACTTGTGACTTTTCAAGTTTTAGACAAGTGTTTCGTAGAAATACGAGGTCCAAGTTTGAGAAGTTATAGGTACAAGAATAAAGTAGAGAACCACGTGGTGCAAGTATCGGGATTCTTCAAGGTGATCGAAGATGTAGATACTTGTGCTTGGTATTCAGTTGATAGTAATGGTTTTGAGAACTTGCTTCTCTTTCAGGTTACTCATAATTGGATACACTCCTAAGTTGTGTAATACTGATCGGCCTCCTTCCATTTAGTTGACATGCACTGGAGACATCTGCATGATTTGAATCTGATTCCAATTAAATCGGTGCCTCTTTTCTATATGGTATATAGAACGGTTCATATCTTAACGATGTTAAGGTACGGGAAGTTGTCCGGCTTATGCTTAAAACCAGACTCTGGATAACTCAAGGCACGTTTCTGTAATGGCCGTTTGTAGGTTAACCCGGGCTATGACGAGGGTTAACTTCTACTATCTGGAAGATCAATAGTGATATTGTTCTTGACTCGCCACAGTTTTAGTAAAATAGATTTTTTTAGAAAACAGTAGTGGGAGTATGGTAGAACTGGAAGTGATTCCAGAACCGCAAACGATTACTGAAAATTTAATAAGAACCTAAAGATTCAATCAGGTTTGACATTCCATTAGCCACTCCGCAGATATGGTGGGTAACCTCCGGCACCCGAGAGGTACTTCGGTATTCTCAAAGAAGGTGACAGGGAGGCTCATGTTTACCCAGACTTGCCATTACTGCTGTTCCAGACTATGAGACCTGGCAGGAGGATGAGTATAGCGTCGTTCTATACTAGGTTTAGAAGTGCACATGTATATGATTCTGCCAGAAGGTTGTTGTGGTCAGTGGAATCAGCGGAAGTATAGTGGACAAGTAGCTTATGTCTATTTATAGACTAAAGAAGATATAGCGGAGATAGATCATCTATTTATTGTTAGTGTATATGCCCTAGGGGCCATTATTGTATCATACTAGTTTTATATTACTTAATGGAAGCTTGGGATATTCACATGTATATAACAGTCTTGCTAAACATGGTAGTATGCTACCTGGTTTTTCTATCTTAATATGTGAGTATACGTATTGATAGAGCTCTTAGGATCTTGCTTGACTACCAGCGTTGTGATGGCAGTCACACTAGTGGGGGCTGGGTAGTCTACAAGCACATCCTTATTCAGGTCCATAGTCGTAGGATTATCGAGACAGGGCATCGATATTCTGGAGTAGACTAGTGTGTACGCTTCTCATCCCAGTTGGGGAGATGGTCTGTCCCACAGCCGTCAGTACGTCGTACTGGAGATAGTATGCGGGTGCTCGTTAGGTTACGGGTGTACCGGACAGGACTCACAGGGAACTGTTGGTTGGTTTTATACCAGTCGTCAGTGAACAGTTCCCAGGTGACATGAGTACAGCTTAGTCCGCAGACTTGACACTGCTACTTCGCCTCGAGTGTGTCCCACTGTTCTTAGATTGCTACCCTACCACGGCTCAAAGGAGTCGTGCAAACAGGTAGCAGTTGGGTGCAGTGCCGAGCACTTGGAGGCAGTGGCGGTTAGACAGGATTCGTCTCTCCCGGTATTGGGAGTTGATATAACGCTGTGTCAGAGAGCCATTACGCAAAGTCCCTGGCCAGGGCAAGTGAGATTTGCTGGTAGGTTCCAGTAGTTTCTCAGGGTGTAATGGGCTTCGCTCCGACACGACTTATACCGCTATTAGGGGACTGACGCTTGCCGCCCCCTAGGCCCGATATGCGATAGTCTTAGACGAACAGACCGGACTGTACGGAGATTGTCACATCAGACTCAGTAGGAGTTCGGATAGGTTTCCTTATCGCCCTTCTTATCGACATCTACCTGGGGACCGTTACGTACAGCTAGTGCCGCTTGCGGTCTGTGGTTAAACCCACTGCCAGCGTAGTAGTCGAGTCTCTAGAGTCCCACACAGAGAGTTTCCCTACTCCAGGAGAAACGATATAGAGGTCGTATGGTTTTACGACAAGGGTTCGGATGCATACGTGTGTTTACGCACGTACGACATCCGGACAGCTTTTACTAGCCGGCTTTGGTTTAAGCCGGTTTCTAGTATCCGGTTATTGGATTTATACAGTCTAAAGTTTTTCCGTGTTTTCACGGATAGGAGGGGCGTTCTCGTAATTGCGTGAGAAGCTTCTAGAAGATGGTGACTTGGGGGTTAAGGTGGCATATGCATTAAATGGGATTAGTGAGTCATATGAGTGGTTCATCCATGTCATTAATGCATCATAAATGCTTAATGACTCATGGAGATGAATCACCCTTTGATATTTATCAAGCATGGTTGTAAATCCTTTATTTTCTTTTATTGGATAAATAATAATGCTTGATATATATTATGATACATCATTATCTCATCTCATTCTCTTGCTCACTTTCTCTCTCCTCAAGCTCTCCCTCTTCAAACTCTAATACTCTTCTCTCATGTGTTGAGTACAAGGATTAGATTAGACTACTTAATCCATAACCATTCTCTATATCACCTAGGTTGCTTAGATTAGCGATTTAAGACACCTAGTTACCTCTAGTTTGAGGTGAAGCTTGTAGTAAAGCTCTCGGGTGGATCTTCTACTACTTAGAGAAGGCCGGAGAGGATGTGGAGATCGACCAGACGAAGTACTTGGTTCTACAGGTATAATCACTTTTCATAGTAGTTGTTAACTCCTATGTTTGTTGTTAGTTATTGTTTATGCAAAGATTCTCGGTTAGTCGATGTTTACGCCTAAAACAAGATCGTTTTTCATTATTCCGCCTCCCCGCATGCCGTAGGGTGTTGTACATCGACTTACAGTGGTATCAGAGCCTCGCTAAACAATAATTAACTCATTAGCAAAGTCGTAAGAATTTCGAACGCAAAAAAGAACCGGAAACATCGTCGATTATCACAGTTTCTGTCGAATTTAAAACAGGCCCTAAAAATTTTTCAGGGACCTTCAGAATAACAAGCAGGAAACACTAGGGCTACTGCAGAAATTTGGACCTGTGACTCGGCTAACTCACCGCGGAACCGCGGCGGAACCATGCGATCTGCCGTGGATCCGCGGCCGAGTTAGGGCCCAGTCAGCCCCAATTTCTTCAGTAACTCCTAGGTGTTAACAGTGATGTTTCTGGGATGTTTTATTTTCTGCTAAGATCTCAGGTGCACAGAGAAGTATTGGAGTAGAATCTAAAAGTGTTTGCTCGATCGAAATTTTACGATGTTTGCTAATTTGATTATATCTGTGATTGTATAATGTGTTCGTAAACCTCCCCTAACTGCTAGTATGTCGGTTGGCAGGGGGTTACATATTTCTATAATGGTTTTTACTGTTTGTGGATGTGAACTGTATTGGACTGTTGTGATGATTATCCGGGGTTTGTGATGGGTTATTATTTTTAATTCATTCGATGTAATTGTAATATGTTGTAATATTATTTTGTGGGGCACATCCAGGTTGCGGTTGTAGCCACCGTTGTATTATTTCATTTTACTGTTTTTTCTCCTAGGATAGACCCAAGGTGGGGTGCACAAACTACCGGGTACTTTGAAGTGTTTAGTGGCCTACTCACTTTGTTGAGGGAGACTGCTTCACTTCGGGTATTTGGCGGGTAGTTTTCCGTACCCGTAGGGGTCTAGGGTGGGGTAATGGCTATTCATCACAACTGTGTAATCTGTCTTTTGTTGCAGGCTCTAAACAAACGCGGATTGCTTGCAAATCCAATAAAGTTCATATGAGATCTGGAATGCCTATTATTGCGTCTGAAGAATGTAAAATATATATATGATAGCTATTTAGACGTCACTTATGTTTTACACCTGCGCTAGCCCAGCCCCCGCTCTGTCGTTAGTTAAGTAACCTAACGGGTGATGACGGGACCCCGTGGCGAATATGGATGGCATAAGAGGACGTTGTATTTTCGTTGTTTTCTAAAATGATAGGTTAAATGATGGGACACATTATTTTAATGCAAAGAAAATAAACCAAAGTTGAATCGTTGGAACAAATTTAAAAGAAACAATTCGGTTATTTTAAAAAGAGAAGAATTTTTAATTGCGGAGCTTTAACCACTCCTTTTAAAAAAAGCTATCAGGTTCCTTCGATTATATCAAGTTCACTACGTTCACGGTTTCGCCAAAACCAGTCGTAGCCCTCCGTCATTTCTTATGGATGGTCAGTAGTATTCAAGCTATGTTTGTTGGCTTTCGTCAAGACATAGTGTTTGGTAGCTGCTGGGGTATTCATTTGTTGCATAGATAGATGAGTTGGTTTGGGACAGTTGTATAACCTTGTTGGCTTTTGTCAAGGGTATATACGGGTGGGTTCAAATTAACAAGATAATGATGGGCAGAACTTGACATGTGTTTTATGATTTGTTGGCTTTCGTCAAGGTCATAAGAACATGGGGCAAAAATCCACATCGGGAGTTTCTAAAGAAATTGAAACTTGCTAGTGTTGCATACCATTTGGAGTTTGATGAATGTTGGTAGGATTCCTTCAACATTATCATACGATGATATTTGGATCCCGATCCTACTGTGAGTATATGCTACTTATCAGGAGATTCGCCACTTAACGATCAATGCTATAAACCAAGTAGGTGTCAAGAAAGGTGTCAGCGGGGCTACGCCCCTAGAGAAAAGAGGTTATTTAATTAAGGAACTTCGCGAAAGCGTTGGAAAACCTCACTCGAAGTACCGACACTAGCCTGGCTGAACGGTTAAGCAAGTAATGTATAGTGAGAATAGTCCTGGCTAATTCTTCTTTTATAGTTTGAGGAAGGATTCGAGAAACAGTGGGAGCCATCCAGTTTAGATAAATTAAAAATCAATCTAAATTTGCAAGAGCATCATGCTAAAGTGTTTTTTTCTCTCTCTCTCTCATTGCAGCAACCTTGTGACCATGATTAGGTTACATCTAGATAACAAGTTGACTGAATCTAACTTATATGACTGGCAAAGGTCTGTCCAGATGACCATTGCCTATGACAAGCTGGACCACCCTATTACTACTCAAGATCCCGCCGTCCCAGGTCCAGTTTCCACCGTCGCAGATATGGATATCCGTCAGACAAAGGAAAAGGATAAAACGAAAGCCAAGTGCCTCGTGTTGGCTTCAGTTGATGGTGTATACCAGAAGTAGCACGAGAAGATGGACTCTGTTTCCATCTTTCTCTATAACAAAGATTTATATGGAGAGCAATCTCATATCGCAAGATATGAGGCCTCGAACGAATTAATTCAAGCGAGGTCGGCTGACGGGTCATCTGTAAGGGACGACGTCCTTACGATGACTAGCTATATTGATGAGCTCAAGGACATGGAGACCACGTTGGGAAACATGTCATATACTGACTTATTTCCATAGTCCCTACCCTCTACTTACACCCTGAAAGAAACCAGGGAGACACAAGCTCTGCTTAATAGGGGACCTTCTTCTTCTTCTTCATCCAGGGCGAAAGCAAAGGATGAAAAGAAGAAGACCTCTACAAAGCCGATATACGGTGTCAGTAAAGTAGGAGGAAAGGGAAGAGCAAAAGTTTCGGGACTTGGTATAGCTAAGGAGGGACGTTCCTATTGTTATGGGAACGGGCATTGGCAGAAGGATTGCAGGGCTTTGGAAGCCAGTAGCCAGGATACGAAGCATGTTGTGGCTTCAGCCTCAAGTGTGTTTGTAATTGAGAACTGTTTGTCAATTAACTCTACTTCCTGGGTACTAGATACCGGAGCAGGATCTAATATCTGTAATTCATTACATGCTTTGAGAAACCGTAGAGTTATAAGTATAGGTGATTTGTCTCTCAGAGTTGCAAACGGAATGAGCGTGGACGCTGAATCCGTGGGAGAATATCGCCTAGGTTTGACAAGTGGGCAGATATTGATTCTACGTAACTGTCTGTATGTACCTAGTTTGACTTGTAATATCATATCAGTGTCCTCACTTTCGAGAGAGGGATATGGCTTTACATTCGTAAGCGATGTAGTTCACATCCACCTAAATCAAGTTCTGATTGGGTCCGGTACATTAGATGACGGTATATACGTATTGAATCAAGCTCAGGTTTTCAATGTCCAGAACACACTTAAAAGAAAGTCTCCAGAAATGAATCAGGCTTTCTTATGGCATTGTAGACTAGGTCACATCAATGAAACACGATTAATGAAGTTACATAGAGAAGGATATTTGAATCCGTTCGAATATCAATCTTATGCCACTTGTGAATCTTGTCTCATGGGAAAGATAACAAAGACTCCATTTACTGGACACGGAGTAAGAGCGAGCGAGCTCTTAGGACTCATACACAGTGACGTGTGCGGTCCAATGTCTACACATGCGTGAGGTGGTTATTCCTACTTCATTACTTTTACGGATGATTTCTCTAGGTATGGACATATCTTCTTGATGAAGCATAAATCCGAGGCCTTTGAGAAATTCCAGGAATACAAGAATGAAGTGGAAAACCAAACAGGCAAAAGTGTTAAGACACTAAGATCTGATCGAGGTGGCGAATACTTAAGTGCCGAGTTCCTGGGTTACTTAAAGAGAAAGGAATTCTCTCTCAGCTTACTCCTCCATACACACTATAACACAACGGTGTATCGGAAAGGAGGAATCGAACCCTATTGGATATGGTTCGTTCCATGATGAGTAAGGCTGAGTTACCGCGATCATTCTGGGGTTATGTGTTAGAATCAGTGGCATATCTTTTGAACAAGGTTCCAACCAAGACTGTGCCTACTACACCATATCAGATGTGGAGTGGGAAGAAACCCTATCTTCAGTACCTGAAGACATGGGGATGTCCAGCTTTTGTAAAAAAGCAGCATCCGGACAAGCTCGAGGCACGCTCAGTAGAGTGTAAGTTTGTGGGATATCCAAAGAACTCCATGGGATATTGCTTCTACTACGCAAAGGAATAAAAGGTTTTTGTTTCTTGTCAAGCCCGCTTCTTAGAAACTGAATTTTTAGAAAATCAGAAGAGTGGGAGCGCAGTAGAACTGGAAGAAATTCCAGAACCACAAGTTGTTACTGAAAGTTTGGTAGAATAAGAAGTTTCAGAAGAAAGGGACATACCAGCGCCTATCTGTAGAAGTAGTAGGCAGTCTCATCCGCCCGAGAGATACTATGGTTTTCTCATAGACGGGGATCGAGAAGATTGCGTCATTGATAATGACGACCCTACTAACTTCCAGCAAGCCATTAAGAGCGGCGACTCGGTAAAATGGCTGGATGCAATACGGACCGAAATGGAGTCCATGTACACTAACAAAGTATGGACTTTGGACACTGCTCCAGATGGGGTAAAACCCGTAGGATGCAAGTGGATCTTCAGAAAGAAGATTGGTGTAGATGGACAGGTTGAAACCTATAAGGCTAGACTTGTTGCAAAGGGTTTCCATCAAAGACCTGGTTTGGACTATGACGAAACCTTTTCTCCAGTAGCTATGCTGAAATCCATTCGGGTCTTTCTTGCTATTGCTGCCTTCCATGATTATGAGATCTGGTAGATGGACGTAAAGACGGCCTTTCTAAATGGAAATTTAGAAGAGAGCGTCTATATGGATCAGCCAGAGGGATTCATTCAGAGTGGGAGCAGCGGTAAAATATGCAAGCTGCTTAAGTCCATTTATGGCTAAAGCAGGCATCGCGGAGTTGGAACATCTGTTTTGATGATACTGTCAAAAAATTCGACTTTATCAAAAATCCAGATGAACCATGCATATACAGTAAGATTGTAGGGAGAGTTGTTGTATTGCTCGTCTTGTACGTGGATGACATTCTCCTAATAGGAAATGATATTCCCATGCTACAGTCAGTCAAAAGATTCTTGTCACAAAAATTCTCCATGAAGGACTTGGGTGATGCCACTTACATTTTGGGGATCCAGATCTATCGTGATAGATCAAAGAGGATGTTGGGACTTTCACAGTCCAGGTACATTGACACCATATTGAAAAGATTCAGTATGGAAGATTCTAAGCGCGGTAACCTACCGGCTTGTCACGGAATCATCCTCTCCAAAGAGATGTCTCCCAAGACTGATTTGGAAAGGGAACGCATGTCGATTATACCCTACGCTTCTGCGGTAGGCTCTATAATGTATGAGATGTTATGTACCAGACCAGATGTAGCATACGCATTGAGCGTTGTAAGCCGGTATCAGGCAAACCCAGGGGAGAATCACTGGAGAGCAGTAAAGAACATTCTTAAGTACCTGAGGAGGACTAAGGAGATGTTCTTGGTTTACGGCGGAAAAGACCTCAGGATGGAGGCCTATGCTGATTCCGGCTTCCAGAGTGACAAGGATGACTCCAAGTCCATGTCGGGTTATGTCTTTACCCTCAATGAAGGGGCGGTGTGCTGGAAGAGCTCCAAGCAGGACACCGTTGCTGACTCGACGATGGAAGCGGAGTATATAGCTGCTTGCGATGCCGCAAAAGAAGCGGTCTGGATGAAGAAGTTCCTAACAGAACTTCAGGTGGTTCCTACCATTGTTGATCCAATACCTCTGTATTGCAACAACAACGGAGCTATAACTTTAGCGAAGGAACCAAGGTCCCATCAGAAGTCCAGACACATCTTAAGGCGGTATCACCTGATCAGGGAGATCATTGATCATCGGGAGATCGAGTTTCGGAGAGTTGCTACTGAAGAGAACATTGCAGATCCATTCACAAAGGCCCTACCTCAGATTCAGTTTGAGAGGCTACTCGAGATCATCGGTCTTCGATATGCCAGTACATGGCCCTAGTGCAAGTGGGAGATTGTTAGTGTATATGCCCTAGGGGCCATTATTGTATCATACTAGTTTGTATATTACTTAATGGAAGCTTGGGATATTCACATGTATATAACAGTCTTGCTAAATTGTCACGTCCCGAAAGTACGGAACATGACCGGCACTTAAACTACGAATGACTCGAGGCGTACGTAATCTAAGTAAGTCGAAAACCCAGAAATCCAAACCAAGAAAAGTAGTAGAGTGAAGGAAAACCAATTTAAAACAAGTAGTTTTAATAGCATAAGCCGAATTATGCGGTTTTTAAGAACATCAAAAATTTACTGAAAATTTCGGCAGAGTCTCCTTTGTAAATACTGGCCCCCAAATGGGATACAACATGAATAGTATACGAAATCAATAAAAAGGCATCCCCAAGCGGGAGCTAGCTCTTCGTCAATCGACGGTCACAACCACACAAGCAAAATAATATACAACGCTAACGGTGAGGATCTAAACTCAAAAGGAAACTCAAAAGCACAAGAAATCAACAGAAATATAACGCGCGACTCTAAGGTCGAAACAAAAACATCACTGGTCTCTAACTCAAAATAAATACATGTTTGGTTGATGGAACTTCTAGATACAACAGAGTCATAATATACAAGTTATATAATGGGGGGTACGATACAAGTAAACCCACCTACTAGCAAATCATCCGAAGGAAACTATGCCCGCAAGCCGTAATGAAACCTGTACGGCAAACCTGCAAGAAACTGGGGCACAACGGGGGTGAGTTGCCAACTCATGAATAGAAAAACATCTACGCACAGAAATCGCATAAATAACGCAACCTAGGTCAATGATCATAATATATCCTTGATTATATATATAACATGCAACCTATAACAAGGCTAGGGTAAATATCTAACCCGAGTGTAATCTCATGTGCCCGTGTCAGTGCCTCAGGTAGAAATATATCATATGAATGAGGTATGAATGCATGAAAACAGAATACATGTAAATGAAGAACTGTTTTCATAGTTTAGTGAGATTTCCTTTGTATTTTTAAAATGAGTTATCATAATGAAATCAACATAAAACAGTGCCTAGCATCGGCACAAAACGTAATCCCAATATCTCGATATCTCTGTATCACAGTCTCTATACCTCAATATCTCGAAATCCCAATGTCTTAATCACAATATCTAGGGCGCCGTCAGTCCAGACCGTCCCCTACCATCCATCTCAAGACCACGACGGTATCCTCCGGATATCCGACGCGTCGGGTAAAATCACCGGTAGGTAGTGCTCCCCTGCCAGGCTCACATCGTCATCATCACGCGCTTCTTGCCCCGGGGTACCTTACCGGGTCCACCATGTACCCGAAACGGTTCATCCGTCTCCTCGAATCGAGTCTCAAAATCCATCAGCAAACTCATGGTGGACGACTCATACATCATGGGAAAACCGCACTTTTTATTTTAAAAGAGAGAAAAGGTTTATTTATGTTTTTGCGGTTTTCCTCCAAATCCAGAAAATCTCATGGAAATCCGAATCCAAAACCTCAATAACACGTAAAATAGTGAATATATGCATGAGAATCCATGAATGCGGCATAACAATGCATAACAGTATGCATGAAGTAGCAGGTAATAACTACAATGTCTAAACTAACATATAAGGCAAGTACACTAATATCATGTCTAACTATTAGCTAACAGGCTATGTCAAGCAATAATATTTTCTAAGGTGTACGTGACATGGCAATTACCGATGAAGATGTGTGTGTGCCGGCAAATAAGTGTACGTAGTACATACGCATCATCGGTAATGGTGCTGGTGTCCTAACAGCATGATATCAATAATGGAGTATGAAACATAAAATAAGCATGCGATGCGAAGCGGACCACAAAAATGAGCGGGAGCTGAAAACTAGACACAACTATAACTAATCTGCATTAATCTAGTATAAGTCCTACAAATGGTGCCTTTTGAAATAACACGAATCATGGGGTTTTGAAAATAGGGGCTACGGTGTTTTTATGAAAAGATACGTCTTTTGAAATATCCGTAGGATCCCTTGGGCTGTCTTTTAAAATACCCACGATTCGTTAGTTTTTGAAATAGGTAAGAATCGACTCTAATCTAACAACTAAACTAAACAAAAGGGCTAAGCTAACAAGCTGGACTACAGGTAAGGAAACCGCCTAACATCTGAGTCGATCCATATACATACCTGTATATATATTAGTCAGTGATCCCGCCTCAATAATATCATATCCGATACCATATCTATAATCAGACATCCCAAGTCATGAGTGCGGATCAATCATCAAAATATAGCTCGTACGTAAATCCGTCGTACGGCATCTCCAAATCTGGGTACGGGTCAATATCATATTCCTCACACTATTCCTTAGGTATCCTCTTTATCCAAGATCATAGTCTAGGGTACTGACCTATGTCTAGTACAATACTAATATCCTCAATATACTCATGATCTGACTACTGATCGACAATCAAGTACAAACCGATATCGTCAACACATATCATCATCAAGGGGTATACATCGCCCGATACGGTCTAATATCAATATCCTAGCATATCATATCTTATATCACGATCACATGTCGACCATTTTATTTATAACACTATTCACCCGTATCGCCGCCCCAAGATCCGCTATAACCCCAGGACGTACCTCAAGTACGAATCCTGCCATATCACTGATATCACAACCACAAAACAAATCTCATCGACTCAGCTCAATCCCAATATCATCCTCAAATCCGTATGTGAACACATAGTCCCATACCCATGTGAACACATAACTATAAAGAATCCCATGAGCACATATAAATAGAAATGTATGCAAGTATGTATGTGTGTATGTGTAGTGCAACACTACCCTAGGGTTCGCAACACTAAAGTAATCCAATACACCAATATCCATCCTAAACATCGTTATTAATCCCAAATAACATATAATAAATGTTGGTGTGTATAAGCATCCGTATACACCACCATGGACTGCGGGGGTGCTATACGCCATCCACCCGACTTCTCCCCGTAGATATAAATCTACTCACCTGGTCCTCGCTAGCCGGTGCCGACGTCGCCACGCGCTTGCTTGTCGTCTCGAAGTCCACATGGGGTACCTACATATCAAAACGCACCATATCGCATTAAAATCCGACTCATGACCAAAACGACGCACGAATCCCACATAGGTCAAAACCTATGGTTGCTCTCACAAACCAACCCAAAAACCCTCGGCGTCGGCGTGCAAACGCCCGACCATCGAGAAAAACCCAAGTACACTCATTTGCACATTCACGAATACTAATTTAAATATAGAATAGGTTAAAATTCACAAAAACCCCAAATTCACTTTAGAAGCCATTTTTCCGAAAATCTAGCAAGCAAAAATTACCCGTTTTAATACAAAACTCGACGTTTAAATGAATGTAGCGGCCAATATACTTATTAAATATCTTAAATAAGTCATATAAATCATTTCCATAATTTAATTTCACCAAACCATATATGTTCAAAAAAACTAGTTTGCAAAAATACTGATTTTAACTCTTCTTAAAGCAAAATTCACAATTTAACAATTAAGCTTGGTTTTGCATGATCCAAAGTCATTAAACCACTCATTATAATATTAATAATGACATGAAACCATAATTATATTTTTATCTCAAGCATTTAACAATTTTCCAAAACTCTAGTTAGCAAAATAACTTAATTAGGGCATTTTATAAGTAATGGTTTGGAATTAACAACTAAATTAGCTTTCTATAATACTTAAGATGTTAATCCACAACACAAAACCATGCACAATTTATCATAACCCATTTCCACAACAAAACCCTAACTTGAAATCTTTAATCATGCAATTAAACTCATCAAAACCTAATTAAGCACCTAGTTAATTTAGATTAAAGCAACTAGATAACAAATTTTAACAAAAGCATGAGATTATACCTCACATGATGAGATCAAGCTCAAGATCTAGCATCCTAAGATGCCATTTTGATCCCTAGATCCATGCTAGAATGGCTAATGAGAAATGGGTAGGAGTTGGATTTGGATTTTGGGATTTATTTGATGGATTTTGAGGCAATTTTTAAGCATTTTTGAAGAGGAATGAGAGGAGAAAAGGGGGAGGGGGCTGCTGTTGGAAGGGCCGGCCAAATGCATGTGGGGGAGAGGAGAGAGGGGGTGTGGTGTGAGGTATGGTGAGGGAAAAGTCCAAGTCAACAAGAGGTCAACTCTTTTATCCATTTTCTTTTCTTTTCTTTCATTTCTTTTCTTTGAAATTCAAGTGGGGAAAAAGGTGGGGGCTGCTGAATTCAGCCAAGGGGAGAAGTAAATGGGGGTGTGTGAGTGTGGGTATGGGTGTGGGGTGATGGAAAATGACAAATGCAATACCCCAAACATCCATTTACACTAAAAAAAAGCCTTTTTCTTCGATATTTTCTAAACCGTTTTGGCAAACGATTTCGTTTCAAAAACCACATGATAAAATTTTATTTAATATTTTATGATGCACAAAATTTGTTTCAACTCATTCCAATTTGTAATTTTTCCTAATTAAATGTATTAGTGACGGCTTAAAATAATAATAAAATAAATTTTTTTTAGAAAATTTGAAATTTCACCAGTGGCTCAATAAACACCAAATACTAACAATTTCATAGCTAGAATATGTATATTTAATTTTTATAATAAGATATTTGCATTTTGAATTTTTTTTACAGAACCCCTCTTATTTTACCGATTTTCCGAAATTTCACCGAAACGATTTTCAAAACGCTACATAAACATGGTAGTATGCTACTTGGTTTTTCTATCTTAATATATGAGTATACGTATTGATAGAGCTCTTAGGATCTTGCTTGACTACCAGCGTTGTGATGGCAGTCACACTAGTGGGGGCTGGGTAGTCTACAAGCACATCCTTATTCAGGTCCCTAGTCGTAGGATTATCGAGACAGGGCATCGATACTCTGGAGTAGACTAGTGTGTACGCTTCTCATCTGTAACATTTCCAAAATAATAAAATATTATTTTCGGGAATTTTTATAGTTTAATATTATTTTAATGAATATTTTAATATTCGGGTATAATTAAATACAAATAAATGGGGGGAAATTTTGGAAAATTTTGGAAAATTCTAAAATAGGGTATTTTATGGGATTATGCCAATTTAAAGTTTTTAAGACTAGTTATATGCTAATTTAGTGTTAATCGCAATTAAAAATCGCTAATTGGATTTTTAGCATTTTTGTGCAAAAATGTGCACATGTCATTTTTCCACACTTGTTACACTTGTGTTACATTTTGTTGCCATGGTTCTTTTGGGTCTACTATTCAAGTGAGAAGAGTTAGTGAAGAAAAGAAAAGGAAAAAGGTATGTGATGAGAGAGAGAGAGAGAGACTAGGTCAAACCTCACTTTTTGAACCATCCCTCATCATTTTCCCCTTCTCATTCTCTCTCTTCTCCCTCCCCCTTTGTTGCTGTTGCTGTCCCTTCTTCTTCCTCTCTCCCTCTTCATAAAACCCTAGATCCACCATGAAAACAAAGCCAAAACCTCATTCCCACTTCACAAAAAGTGTTCCCGAGCTCACTAGCTACACATTGAACCTAGCAAGATTGGATTTGGAGGACTTTGAGCAACTCAAGAAAATTCTTGAGTTGCCAAAAGAGGTAATTCCTGCACCCTCATGTAGTATTTTAAATTCCTTGTGCATCTATACTAGTTTGGTATCGATATTGTGTCATTTTGTGGATTTTAGCGAATTCAAGTGAGGGTTTAGGGTAAAACTGAAATCAAGATGAAATTGAACCTTGTTGTGACCTTAGAAACCCTGGTGCGATGCTAAATGGAACCCAAACCTGGAATTGAAACCAGAATACGGAATTACGGAACCGATATTGGAAAAAAAAACTGGAAATCTAGGACTGTTTTGTGTAATCTGCTATCACCTCGAGACCCCAAAAATAAAACTGAGTTGACAGTGAGATGTGCAGGCACCATAGAACCAACACACCAAACCCTAGCCCCCAACTCCATTTCTCGGCCGCCAATTAATTCCTTCTGGACGCAAATTGCGGCCAGAGCAGGGTGGAACTTCCTCGTTTTGCGTGCATGCCCCTATTTCCTCTATTCTTGACCCTGGGTATGTCTAGTTTTGACTGATTCCATCTAGGGTGAAATCTGGGATGATTTTCCTATGTTGGTGCATGATTTGAGACTTGTTTTAGCATGGATTTTGGTATTTGGTGTTTCGTTCCTGTCGGGTGGTGTTTGGACGTCAACGACAGGTGGATGTTGATCGTGTGTACATGCGAAGCGATAGGTTTTTACCTATGCGAGTAGCGTGTGCTGTTTTGGTTTCCGATGTGATTTTCATGTGCTTTAGCATTGTGATATACTTGTAGGTACCCCGCGTGATGTTGAGGCAAAGGAGATGAAGATAGCGACATCGGCTTTGGCACACGAGAAGCAAGGTGAGTAGATTATATCTACGGGGAGAAGTCGGGTGGATGGCGTATAGCACCCCCGCAGTCCGTGGTGATGTATACGAATACGTATACACACGTATATTTATTATGTGTGGTTTAGATTAGTGATGGTAATAATGGTATTATTGATGATAAGAATATATTGGTTTAATATAGTGCGAACCCTAGAGTAGTGGTTGCACTCACACATACACTTACACACATACTTGCATTCATTCTTTCATTTATTTGTGTGCATATGATGGTGCGTATATCTACACATGGGTATGGGACTATGTGTTTATATACGGGATTTGAGGATGATACGTGGGTTTGAGATGATACTTGATGTGAGGCCGTGAGATCGGCGATGTGACATAGTTCGTTCTTGAGGTGCGATATGATAGTTTTAGCGGGCCTTTGGGCATGTGTTTTACCCCGCATTCATATTCTTATAGATGGTATTGATTTGTACTAGACTTAGAGTAGTACCCCAAATTATGCGATCTGATGATGGTGATACCTGATATGTGATGAGATAGTGTGATATTGACCCCTACCCAGTTATTGGGATACCGTACGACGATTTACCGTACGAGCCGATATTGATGAAAGATCCACACTCATGACTCGAGGATATCTTATGATATGTTATTGAGGAGGGATCACCGACTATTATATCTATATATATCGACTCAGATGTAGGTGGTTTCATACCCCTCCTGTCTAGATTACTTAGTAGACCTTAGACTGAGCCGAGACCTACCTATTTCAAAACTAACGAATCGGGGATATTTTAAAGATAGGCAGAAGGGTTATACGGATATTTTCAAATGATGCATCTTTTCTTAAAACACCGTAGCCCTTGTTTTACCAAAAGCCCTGATTCGTCTTATTCCAAAAGGCAAGGTTGCATGACATATCTATTGTGGCAGGTTCTGTACTTTTGCGTTGATCATTCGTTTCCGCATATTCCTGCTATTTGCATTGCATCGCTTGTATTGTGGTTATATTTCAGTCATGCTGCTAGGACACCAGCACCATTATCGATGATGCATATGTTCCACGTACACTTGTTGCCGGCTCACACACTCATCATCGATAATTGTCATATCACTACACTGTAGTACTATTGCATTCAGTATATGATCCTTGCATGACATGATGATGTGCATACCTTCCTTTACATGTCGCATACTTCATGCTTTTTGATTGTACGCATTGAGATATGTTGTTCTATGATATTTCTGGATTTGGGAACCGTGGGTGTTTCAAAAGAGAATATGTCATTGCTTTAAAAATCCGGTTACCCTTGATATGATATTTCAGTGCGTCCACCATGTGTTTTCTCGGTGCTGAGAGTGACATGTGAAACCCGAATCGAGGAGTGGACGAGCCGATTGCGGGTACATGGTGGACCCGGTATGGTTCCCCTCGGCAAGATGATCGATGAGCTTTGCCGATTGAGCCTGGAGGCGGGCGAGTACCTACCGGTGATTGGTTGGACCTGGCGGTTATCCGGAGGATACTGACCAGAGTCGATAGATGGATTTGGGCGTACTGCCGGGGCCGAGGGCCGACACCGCAGACAGAGCCCGAGGGCCGATCCGGACTGACGGAGCCCGATATCTGAGGATTTACGTGCCGATGCTGGGCACAGTTTTCATGATGTTTTCGAGTGCCGATGCTGGGCACTCCGGTTCCATGATTTTGACGTGTCGCGAGGGACACGGGTGGATTATATCCTCATATTTCCATGCACAGGTTTTATGATATTTACTTGCATGATGGTTATTGTCATTGGGTGACGAGTGGACGGGATCCACGTGTATACAGATTTGATTGCCTTGAGCATACCTCATATTCTTGACATGCTATTACCTGAGGCACTAGCACGAGCACTTGGCACTACACTCATGTATAGAGGTTACATTGCCAGTTTAGCATGCTTCAGCTTTATTCATTTTGAGGTTTATTTATATCTGATCGTATTGACCTAGGATGGGTCATGCATTCGATTCCTGCTTGTAGATATTTTCTATTCACGAGTTGGCAACTCACCCCCGTTGTGCCCCAGTTCTTGCAGGCTTGCCGTACAGATTCCATAGCGGCATTTCTGGCACACTGCTTCCTTATGGGCGACTTTCTTGGATAGGTGGGTTCTTTGTATCAGATCCGCCATTGTTCATGTATTATTAATTGTATCTAGAATCTCCATCAACCAAAACTTTTATATTGTTTCAGACTTAGAAAACAGTGTTGTATTATTTCGACCTTAGAGTCGCGCTAGTAGTAATACGGTTTTCTGGCTGTTTTGAGTTTCTCTTTGAGTTTGATCCTCGCCCTTTGGCGTTGTATATTATTATTGCTTGCGTGGTTGTGACCGTCGATTGACGAAGAGCTAGCTCCCGCTTGGGGATGCCTTTTATCATGTCATATATATTATTCTTGTTGTACCCCGTTCGGGGCCAGTTTTTACAAAGGAAACTCTGCCGAAATTTTCAGGAAAAAATTACACATTTTAAAAATTCATATTCGGCTTAGTTATTTAAAAACTTGATTTTCAAACATGTTTTCTTTACCTCTTAAAACTAGTTTTCCCTATTTACTCCTTAAATGGTTTTAGATTTCTGGGCTTTTGGCTTACTTGGATCAGATGGAGTCCTATAGACTTCATAGGATTCAAGGGCCAGTCACGTGCTCTTTCGGGTCGTGACATCATCCCAGTTGGGGAGATGGTCTGTCCCACAGCCGTCAGTACGTCGTACGGGAGATAGTATGTAGGTGCTCGTTAGGTTACGGGTACACCGGACAGGACTCACAGGGAACTGTTGGTTGGTTTTATACCAGTCGTCAGTGAACAGTTCCCAGGTGATATGAGTACAGCTTAGTCCGCAGACTTGACACTGCTACTTCGCCTCGAGTGTGTCCCACTGTTCTTGGATTGCTACCCTACCACGGCTCAAAGGAGTCGTGCAAACAGGTAGCGGTTGGGTGCAGTCCCGAGCACTTGGAGGCAGTGGCGGTTAGCCAGGATTCGTCTCTCCCGGTATTGGGGGTTGATATCGCGCTGTGTCAGAGAGCCATTATGCAAAGTCTCTGGTCAGGGCAAGCGAGATTTGCTGGTAGGTTCCAGTAGTTTCTCAGGGTGTAATGGGCTTTGCTCTGACACGACTTATACCGCTATTAGGGGACTGACGCTTGCCGCCCCCTAGGCTCGATATGCGATAATCTTAGACGAACAGACCGGATTGTACGGAGATTGTCACATCAGACTCAGTAGGAGTTCGGATGGGTTTCCTCATCGGCCTTCTTATCGACATCTACCTGGGGACCGTTACGTACAGCTAGTGCAGCTTGCGGTCTGTGGTTAAACCCACTGCCAGCGTAGTAGTCGAGTCTCTAGAGTCCCACACAAAGAGTTTCCCTACTCCAGGCGAAACGATATAGAGGTCGTATGGTTTTACGACAAGGGTTCAGACGCATACGTGTGTTTACGCACGTACGACATCCGGACAGTTTTTACTAGCCGGCTTTGGTTTAAGCCAGTTTCTAGTATCCAGTTATTGGATTTATACAGTTTAAAGTCTTTCCGTGTTTTCACGGATAGGAGGGGCGTTCTCGTAATTGCGTGAGAAGCTTCTAGAAGATGGTGACTTGGGGGTTAAGGTGGCATATGCATTAAATAGGATTAGTGAGTCATATGAGTGATTCATCCATGTCATTAATGCATCATAAATGCTTAATGACTCATGGAGATGAATCACCCTTTGATATTTATCAAGCATGGTTGTAAATCCTTTATTTTCTTTTATTGGATAAATAATAATGCTTGATATATATTATGATACATCATTATCTCATCTCATTCTCTTGCTCACTTTCTCTCTCCTCAAGCTCTCCCTCTTCAAACCCTAATCCCCCCTCTCATGTGTTGAGTACAAGGATTAGATTAGACTACTTAATCCATAACCATTCTCTATATCACCTAGGTTGCTTAGATTAGCGATTTAAGAAACCTAGTTACCTCTAGTTTGAGGTGAAGCTTGTAGTAAAGCTCTCGGGTGGATCTTCTACTACTTAGAGAAGGCAGGAGAGGACATGGAGATCGACCAGACGAAGGACTCGGTTCTACAGGTATAATCACTTTTCATAGTAGTTGTTAACTCCTATGTTTGTTGTTAGTTATTATTTATGCAAAGATTCTCAGTTAGTCGATGTTTACGCCTAAAACAAGATCGTTTTTCATTATTCCGCCTCCCCGCATGCCGTGGGGTGTTGTACATCGACTTACATTTTTGATGTGACAGTCATAGGTATTGACATCATCAGAATAGGGGATGGATCTGTTAAGAAAGTAGTAGGGTGTGATGTCCTCGTATTTGGATGACATACACATTGTAGGAAGTGAAATTCCTATACTACGATCGGTTATACTGTGGTTGTCACATAGTGGTTTCTCTATATAAGATTTGGATATTATATCAGGTATTCTGGTTACTAGATCTATAGCTTTAGATCTAGATTTGGGTAGTTTCCCAATCTGGGTAATTAGACAGTATTCTAAAGATATTTAGAATGGACGACTCCTGGCATGGTGGTGTACCTGCAGGTGATGGAGTCACCCTCTCTGAAGGTGTTTTATAGACTAAAGGGGAGAGGGATGTGCATGATTGGCATATCACTTGCTTAGGCAATTGAGTCAATCATGAGATGTCAAGTACCACACCAGATGTTGTTTTTGCACTAGATGCAATAAGTTGATATTAATCCAATCCTGGAGAAACGTCCGGAAGCAGTTTTAGAGCATAAGTGGATGTTCTAGGGATTTGATAACGGCAGCCTCCTTCAGGAAACGGTTATCATTCCAGGCTTCCAAGATGACCTAGATGACAGAGTGACTGTCAGAGTTATAGTTTTCCCTCTGACGAGGGGCAGTAGTTTGGATAGGTGATCCAAGCGGATACTGAGGGAGGTATGGCGCAGGATACTGATTAAATTCAGTTGACGATACAATCTAAGAAGTTTGCTGGATTTGGAGTTCATTTTTGAACTAGGTCCCATCAGATATCCAGACATATTCTAAGACAGGTATTACTTAATTGGGGAGATGGCTTTCTCCACGAACTTGAGATAAAGAGAGACATAGAAAGAAACATCAGGGCGGATCCACTCACTGTGGCTATTTCTCGAACACAATAGTTTCGCAAACGAGCTTTGTGAAACTGATTAGTAGGGGAGTTGGGTGGTCGGTATCACAAGGGCTGTGAGTATGCGACATCGCAATAATTAGCTTTAAGTGCAAGTGGGAGATTGTTGGATATAGTGCCCTTAAAGTCAATTATTGGATCGCAAGCACGTGATTGCAATGATTGAGGGAGGACCTATACCGGTATGACAGTCTTACTCGAGATGATAGTATGCTATCTGGTTTGTCTTTATCATCGTGTGCATGTTTTAGGTGGCATTACAGATCACTATTACACATTGATAAAGCCCTTAGGATTCTTGCTTGACTATCAGCAGTATGATGGCGATCATATACGTGAGAGTTGGGTAGTCTATAAGCACATCCTTAAAGTGTCCCTAATCGTGGGAGTTTCGAGACTGGGCATCGATACTCCATTAGTAGACTAGTGTATACAGTCAAGACCCCGATGAGGGGCGGTGGCCGGTCTCACAAGCCATTGGTGTTAGTTGGTTCACCTAAGATGTATAGAGGTGATCATTGGGTTATGAGTACACTGAACAGACTAACATGCTAGTTGGTATTATACCTGACGTCAGATAGCAGTTCCCTGGTGACATGTGTACAAGTTAGTCTATCGACCTGTGATCGTCATTTGTCTCGTGTGAGTTCCTACTATGCTTTGATTACTACCCTACCATGGCTCAAAGGAGTCGTGCAAACAGGTTTTAGTTGGGTACAGTCCCGAGCCACATGGAGGCAGTGAGCGGATCGGCAGGGGATTCGTCTCTTCCGGTATTGGGGGTGAGATCGTGCTGTGTCTGGAGAGCCATTACACAAAGTCCCTGGCCAGGGACAGCAAGATTTACTGGTAGGTATTCCAGTAGTATCTCAGGGTGTTCTGGGTTATACTCCGACACGACTTATACCGCTATTGGGGGTCTGACGTTTACCAGCCCTCTAGGCCCGATATGCGATACTCATAGACAAACGGACCGGACTGTACGGATATTGTCACTGACAGGCTTAGTAGGGTTTCAGGATGAGTTTGCTCATCAGCCTCTCTTTTGGTCAATACATAGGTAGCCGTTACGTACAGCCTGTACCACTTACGTGGTTGTGGTTAAACCCACTGCCAGCATATTGACGAGTCTTTAGAGTCCTCCATAGAAAGTTTTCCCAGTTCGGGCGAAACGTTGTAGAGGCCGTATGGTTTTATGGTAGGGTTCGAACATACACGTGCACTTGTGCATGTGTCATGATTCGGATGAATAATACTAGTGGGCTTTGGTTTAAGCCGGGTCTTAGTATTATATTGTGTAGGAATATTTTAGTCTCATTGTATTCGTATTCAGTCGGAATATGAATGCAGGTATGTATATACAGATGAGGGGTATTCTTGTAATTCATTGCAAGATTACTTTAGAAGATGCATTTCTTTTGTTAAACATTTTGGTTTAAATGTTTATTTGGATTTGGAAAGTGTGACTCATGGTGGTGAGTCATTAATCTAGCATGTTCAGTTAATGACTCATGGTTATGAGTCATATAGTGAGTCATGGTGGATTAATGAGTTTTGTTTTTGGGTGAGATATTTTGAGGGTTTTGTGGGAGATATTTTTGTGATATCTTTTCTTTGTTTTTCAACACAAAACCTCACAATATCATCACACAAAAAAGTGAGAGGGCAGCCAACACAATTTTTGTGGTTTTGGTTTTTGCTCACTTGATATTTTCTTGAGCTCACACTCTTCATCTAATTGCATCATCTTCAACTTCCACTCTATCCCTCTCATGTGTTGAGAACCCTAGAGTGTATTGAGACAAAGTATTCACACTCATTCTCTACTTCATCTTGGCCATGTCAGTTAGCAAACTTAATGTCCGAGTTGCTTCGGTTTAAAGCGGGAGCTCGTATAATGAATCTTTGACGTGGTGCCACTTCAAAGAGGATACTAGAGATCGAGTGGGATCGGAGATGCCGCGAGGAGCTAAGGATGGTGGCTAAAGACCGAAGGATACAGATCGATCGGTATAGCCATTCTATCATCTTTGTAGTTAGCTAGTTTAGAGTTAATGGTACGATTCGGGTGAAAGTCTGCGTTAGCGCCAGTTTATAAAAGTTTTTGTTCTGCGTTTGACCTCGGATTGAAGGCCGGGGCTCTACCGTAGACTTATAGAAATCTAAGCAATATATCACAAGAATCAGCAACTATAACATTCTTTACATTTTCTATTCCTTGAATTCTATCCTAACCCTATTTTCTTTCAAGGTTATGGATTCCCCGAACAATACGAGCACGAACGCCAATGGCAACACCACACCACCTTCTCTTCCACTTACGCCTACCGTTTTGGCTCCGATTAACTAGCAGACGGTACTGCTCGAGGCAATAAAGAGCCTCTTGGAGGGACAACAGCAGCAGACCGCTATCCTACTGAATCGCCCAGAAGCCGAGGCACCTGGAGTGAAACAATTCCGGGCACTGCATCCTAAGCAATTTTCTGGGAAAGAGAGTCCCTTGGAAGCTGAAAAATGGGCTCAGTCGATCGAAGACGATCTGGCATTAGCAAAAGTGCCAGACATTGCTTGGGTAAGGGTTGCGAAGTTGCAACTTACCGATAACGCCTGAGTATGGTGGAAGGCGGAAGAAAGCCGTCTTGCACAGTCGATCGAATGGAGGATTTTTCGCGAGATGTTCGACACGAAATATTTCCCTGAGACTGCCCGATTCAACATGGAGCAGAAATTCATCCACTTGCAACAAGGTTCGATGTGGACCAAATCTGTGGATGAGTATAACGCTGAATTCACCATGTTGAGCAGATAAGATATGTCTTAAATATTCAAATTTCCATTATCAAATACTACACATCTAACACAAGACCGTAACAGGTTCGTGGCACATCTCATACCGACTGCTGAGATCAGGGCCGGAAGATTTCAGCAAGGGTTGGATCAGGAAATCCAAGCTGCATTAGCTACAGGGGATTTCCCAACCCATGACTTAGCTTTGAAGGCTACCCGAAGATATGAAGCAGTGGTGAAGAGGAAGGGCAGACCTCAATCTACCAGTATGAAGCGTCCTGGTACTCAGATAGCAGGAGGAGCCTCTTCCAGGCCACCGTTTGTACCTAGGAGACCGGGAGTACCATTCAACCGGCCCAGTCCAGAATTTTGTTTCTACTGCAAAAGAAATGGACACCTGGCGAAGGATTGCAGGCGTGCTAATCGCCTATGCTTAGTCTGTGGCTCATCCAAACATGATATTGGGTCTTATCCTTATAGACTCAATCAGAATACTGCACCGAGACCAGCAATTACCTATCCACAGCGGCCAGCTATCAAGGCACATGCACCACGTCTTGCTCTCCCAGCTCCACCTCCTTATGGATGTTAGTTATATGTATGCCCTAGAGGCCATTACTGTACATACGATGTATATTGTAATGGATGCTTGGACATATATAGGGAGGACTTTCTTGCTCGACATGATAGTATGATATCTGGTTGTACTTTATCTTAACATGTACTCTGATTGTCTCTATATTACATGTTGATAAAGCCCTTAGGATATGTACTCGACTATTGGGACTATGATGAGATCATACTAGTGGGGCCACGGTAGTCGACGAGTACATCCTATAACTGTTCCTAGTCGAGGATGTATCGAGACAGGGCATCGATACACCAGAGTAGACTAGCGTATACGCATCTTGACCCATATGATGGGCGATGGATGATCCCATATCCATCGGAGTTTGACATCAACGATGGTGTATGGGTGCTCAGTGGAGACTGGGTACACTGGACGGACTCGCCGAGAACTCCCAGATGGTATTATATCTTACGTCAGATGGCAGTTCTCAGGTGACACTAGTACAGAGTAGTCTGTTGACCCGAGATCGTCATAGAGTCTTGTGTGATTCCCACTGTGCTTTGATTTCCATCATACCACGTCCAAGAGGGCATGCAAAAAGGTGGCTTTTGGGTACAGTCCCGAATCACATGGAGGCAATGAGCAACAGGAGGGGATTCGTCTCTCCCGGTATAGGGAGTTGATGTTGCGCTGTGTTCGATTGGCTATAACTGGAAATCCCTGGCCAGGGTTGCTGAGATTTACTGGTATGTGTTATCAGTAGTTTCTCGGACTGTTATAGACCTCATATCGACATGACTTATCGAGCTACTGGGATCTGACGTTTACCACCCTTAGGCGAGATATGCGACATATCAAACGACGAGACCGGACTGTACGGGAGTGTTAATGATTGGATTCGCAGGAGTACTAGAAGGCTTGCTTGTTGATCTTCTGATCGCTCAATACCCGGGTGGCCGTTACGTTTAGCAGACCGCTTGCGGCTTGTGGGTGATTGATATGATCACCACCTACTGCCGGCGTATTGACGAGTCTTTAGAGTCCTACACAGGGGTTTCCTGGCTCAAGCGAAACGGAGTAGGAGCACATATGTGATATGTGCGGGACTGAGATTGATACGATATGAGATACCGTATTCTATTCTCGCGATTTGTAATATTGATCGGTTGTATGCGATATAGCCGGGTTATCGGATCAAGTGTTGATTCGATAAGTTGTTACACATGATATTAGTCGGTTATAGCCGGGTTATTAAATCAAGAGTTGATTTAATAATTTAATGTATAATTATATATTTGATATATTACATTACATTTACTAGTATTAGCTCACTTAAGATTTATTTTCTCACTTGATTGTGCATAAGTGTATATGTGATATATATTTGTGTACATATGATTGTATCATGCTTGATGATACATCAAAGATGGGTGTATGAGACTTATACCAAGATTAGGGTAAAGATTAGGGTTTTGTTTATATCTTAAGAATAACAAAAGAGAAAGACTTTGTCAAAGTTCTCAAGTTTTCATGAAGCTTGTGGAAACATTGACAAAGTCAACTCTTTTGGCATTCTTAAGGATATTTAGTTATCCCAACCCTTAACCTCATGCTTTGGTTAATTCTCTACATGAGTTAAGCATGATAGCTTAACTCACCCATGGTTACATTATTGAGAGGATAATAATTCATATGATGAATTTATTCTTTCTTTCTTCTTCTTCTTCATCAAGCTCCATGAAAAGCTTACTAGCTCCAATGGTGCCATGAGAAAAAGTGTGAAAAAATCAATTTTAAAGTGAGCCCACTTCCTACTTCTTCATCCTCTACCACTTGCCATATAGTAGAGTGTGTTCTCTTCAGAAATTTCATGACCTAGTGAAGGAATAGCTTGAGTTAGTGTCTCCCCGACGTAGATCATCTTCGGCCTCGAAGTCATCGAAGCAAGCACGTTCGTTCTTCTTGTGGAGCTTCTCTAGAGTCCGGAGTTCACGATCGCAGCGAAGGGGACATCTACACGGAGCTTAAGAAGTGAAGGACCGGATCTACAAAGGTTGTAATCCCTCTCACTTAGTGTTGAAGTGTTTAACATGATAGTTTTCTCCTAAACCCTAATTTAAAGATCTTGTATCGGGTTGTTCGGCACGGCTAAAATGTTAATCGGGCATGGTTGATACCTCATAGACCCTTGTACGCGTGCCTAGCAACCCTACAGTGGTATCAGAGCCAAGCTAGAGCTTTAGGCAAAGTCTGAGCGAAGTTTAAATTCCGATCGAACTCCGACACACCCGAGTATACCCCTCTCTGGACATTTTCTAAAAATGTGATTTATTATGGATTAAAAATACTCAGAAAATAAAGCAGGAAAAACTAAGAATTACTGTGAAGTACGGACCATTAATGAGCTCAAATGACCGCGGAACCACGGCCAAACCAAGGGTTTGGCGGCGGTTCCGCGGCCAAAATTATGATTTGGTCCCTCGTATTTCATATTATTATTCTTAGGTCCTTTCTTGTTATTTTTTTCTGGGACTTTTTAAATTCCACTCAAGTGTTGAGTTTTCTAGGGTTGTATTGTGGACTCGTTGATTCGATCAGATAATTTAACTTTGTTTTGTTTTTTCCGGATAATTTTTAGAAACTGTTAAAAAGTTCGAACGGATATCAATAACTCACTTTTTCCCCTGTCGGAAATTTTTTCAAAAGTTGGATTTTTTCTCGAGTTTAAGAACGTTCTAAGTCGTGCAAGTAACGCGGTGGACCCTCTAGAAGACAACAAACCTTAACTCGATTATGTGACCGTCTTGAACTGCCTCTAAACCTTAGGGTTTGGGGCAGTACGGCGTGCCACATGTGAGGCGTTGGCTTGACTCCTCTACAGCTAGACCATTGGTACTGTGGCATGTGATGGATATTTTTAAAGTGATTTCAAGTGTTGAGATATATTGGGGAAATCTTGGGTGTTTGATTATTCGATCGGAAAGTTTAACATTGTCTATTTATCTGGAATGCGATACAATATTTGGAATCCACAGGTAGTTATGAGATAACTAATTTGAATGTTATAAATCTAGCAGTTCAGTCTTAGATGATCGGTTGCCACAGAATTTTGATGTGATCAAAAGTCCGTCGCAATCACGTAGCGTACGTGGATACTCGCCGGGTAAACTTAACAGACAGCCACGCCCCAAAGCCCCGACCAAGTGACTGTAGGAGAACCCCGTCGCCAAAAGCATCCGTTCGGGTGCTCGCGGCAGCGGTGTTTCGACTTAGTGTACTTCGTCGACGGCAACGAGGGTGCGGCCGTCTACTAAAGTTTGCGACGAGCATTCGATCAGGACGTCGGGAATCTTGTTGAATTGCCCGACTTGATATTGAAAAGAGTTTTCGATAATGAGACTAAAATGCGGGGTTTATAATTGTTAGGCATGCGATGTCTAAGGAATTCATTTGGTTAGGCATGAGATGTCTAAGAAGGTTGCGGATTCAAACTGTTGTAGTTTTACACTTTCTTTTCTGTGACCATAAGCGTAGTATGTGGTGTATCGCCGGCTTCGTTGCTATACATCAACGACAATCGGGATACGCATACTTGCTTACGTTGATGATATGAGATATTATGTGTTGCTGTGATATGTTATATTGGATCGTCGCGTTTTGAATAGCCGGAGGTTTTATGTGAGATGAGAGTTTTTTCTTTTATATTCATGTAAAATTCATTTGTATGTAATATTCTTTTATTGAGGCACTTCCGGGCTGAGGATGATATCACCATTGTATATTATTTACTTTTCCGCATTAGGTAGACCCAAGTCGGGGAGCACAAGTAACCGGGTTCTAGGGTCCAGTGGGAGACCATCTCGAGGAGTCGAGACCGGGTCTCCTAACCCTAGAATTGGCAGTGTTGCTTGCCTCTCTCGTAGGGGTCTAGGGATGTGGGTTTGGCTATTCATCGCGACCGTGGAATCCGTGTTTTATACAGGCTCGTATTGAAAACACGGACCTCCTAGTATATCCAATATTTCATATATGTTCTTCTGCTGCAATGTTCTGTGATGAGATCATATTACTGCCTGACACGAATGTTTATATTATATATATGAGATATATGTTATATTGCAGATTTCGTTTCAAATGTGATGCTTGTGAAGCATAATAAAATGGGACTTCATTAATGAGATTAATGAAATACAAGAAACCTAAGATGTTGTAGAAACTTGTTTAAAAACTGGTAGCTCTAGTTCTTGCTTTGTATAGCGGTGTTCCTTGTAGAACATCCAACACCTTATTCGATAAGGAAAGAGCCGAGATCCCTTCACCGGGAATGACCTCTTTAGCGAAACTAGCAGATGCTACAAACTCGGTTTGTCTTTTGATTGCTTCTATAGTTCTTACTTTGCATAGTGATATTTGTGAAATATCCTGCACCTTATTCGATAAGGAAAGGGCCGACGATCCTTTCACCGGGAGTAACCCCTTTAGTAAAACTAGAAAAGCCTCAAAAACACTCCATTTAAAATCACTCGATTCTACAATGATATCAAGTTCATTACGCAAAGGGTTTTCTTAAAAACCTGTCGTAGCCCTCCGTCATTTCAGATAAGTCCTACTTAGTATTCGTGCTACGTTTGTTGACTTCCGTCAAGGCGTAATATGCGGTAGCTGACTAATATTTATCTGCTTATGCATACGATGCAGATTGGATTAGGATAGTCGTGCGGCCTTGTTGACCTCCGTCAAGGGTCGTGCGGGTGGGTTTAATTCAATCAGGAAATGACGGGTTGAACTTCACTAGTAGCCTATGGTTTGTTGATCTCCGTCAAGGTCATAGGACGCTAGGGGTAAAATATTATTGGGAATTTCAAGCGTTGAAATTTGCAATGAGATTGCATACCTTCTATGAGATAGTTGGGTCCTGATACCCGCTGCGAGTAAGAGTTACTCTTGGGAGAGTTTTACACATTACAATTAGTCGATCAAGTAGGTGTCTAGAAAGGTGTTAACGGGGTTACGCCTCTGGGACAACGAGGTTTACTTTAATTAGGTCCGTGCGAAAGCACGGGGAACCTCCCTCAAAGTACCGACACTGGCCTGGCTGAAAGATTGGCAAACTTGTAGCGTGTAATTAATCCCGGCTAGTCTTTCCTTTTAGGGTTTGAAGGAAGATTTGATTAAAACAGTGGGAGACATCCTGATTAGATATATTAGATAACTAATCTAATCTTGCAAGAGCATACGCTGAGTGTTTTCTTCTCTCTCACTCTCCAGGTAGCGACCATATCACGCCTTAATCAAGATAATAATACGGATGTATTGACCGAACCCGCTTGTTATACTGAGCTGGGGAACGTTGGTCCCGCTCCAACTTATAATTGTTATAAGACAGAGCAGGAAATTAGGGAATACCAGATTTCCCGTGCCGCCCAAACGAAGAAAGTGCATGCTGATGCATCTTCTTCGGGTGTGTTCATTACAGAGAACTGTTTCTCAGTATCCTTTACGTCCTGGGTATGTGATACCGGATCAGGATCCCGCATATGTAATCTGTTACATAGGCTACAGATAGGTAGAGAACTGAGAACGGGTGATAAGTTTCATGAGATAGAAACGGTGCAAGTGTTGCAGCCAAGTTTGTTGGTCACTATCACCCTGTATTACCAGAATACATTGATTCTGAACGAATGTTATTAGATACCGAACCTGATATACATCATATCTTTTTCTTTATTAGTAAAGAAGGATATAATTTTGTATTGTTGGATAATGTTTTGAACATTTCCTATATCAAGAGTTGATCGGTTCAGGCACGTTATCTAAAAGCATTGACGTTCTAAATCAAACTACAGTTCTTAGTATACATAACACACACAAGAGGAAGAGTTCAGAAATGAACGAATCCTTCTTGAGGCATTGTAGACTAGGTCATATCAATACAACCCGACTAGCTGAAGTTACATAAAGATGCATATTTAAATTTGTTTGAATTTACATCTTATGAAACTTGGGGTCATGTCACAAAGATAAAATGACCATAGCTCTGTTTATTGGAAACAGAGAAAGAGTTAGTGAACTCTTGGGATTGATACATGCTGATGTATGAAGGTCCCCTGTCTACACATGCCAAGACCGGTTCTTTGTACTTCATTCCATTTTCTGATGATCTCTCAAGATTCAGACATATGTTCCTGTTGAAACACAAGTCCGAACCTTTTGAGATATTCACGGAATATAAGTTAGAAGTAGAGAACCAAAAACGGGTATAAGTATTATGTCCTTTGATGAGATCAGGGAGGAGAATACCTGAGCACGGAATTCCTGGATTATTCTAAAGGAGAATGAGACTCTCTCTCAGCATTACTCCTCCGTATACACCATAGTATGATGGTATATCGGGGCGGAGCAAGAAACACCCTATGTGATATGGTGTGCTCTATGATGAGTACTACTGAGTTGCCTATTTCCTTTTGGGAGTTATGCACTTGAGAAGCTGCATACCTATTGAATAGGGTTCAAAGCAAATCAGTTGCCTACCACTTCATATGTGATATGGAAAGGGAAGAGCCCATATCTTAAGTTTGTTAAGATTTGGGGTTGTCCAGCCTATGTCTAAAAGCATAATCCGGACATGCTTGAGGCAAAGTCAGTTCTGTGGAAGTTTGTTGGATATCCCAAGCATTCGCAAGGGAATATCTTCTACCAAACAGAGGAACAAAAGATGTTTTGTTTCTCAGCATGCCACCTTTGTGAAAAGGAATTTCTTGTGAAGAAATTAGTGGTCATGAGGTAGAACTGGAAGGAGTTCCAGCTATACAAACTACAGCAGATGATTTGGTAGAACCAAAGGATTCAATAGTTTCTAACGAACCTCAGCCTCTCCGCTGATCTAGTAGGGTTCCTCACCCACCTGAGAGATACTTTGGTTTCTCTATGACAGTGGGAGTGATGATTGCATCATGAGATGATGACCCAACTAGTTTCGAGCTGGCCATCGGGAGTGGGACTCTGTAAGAATGGCTGGATGCTTATCGATCTGAGATGGAATCCTTATACACCAACAAAGTATGGACTTTGATTGCTCTATCTGAAGGGTTAAATCCCCATCAGGAGAAAGTATATCTTGAGAAGATTACTAGGTGTACATGGAAAAGTTGAGACTTTCAAAGCTATGCTTAAGTCCATCCAGATCCTACTTGCCATGGCTACATACCATGGCTACATATCTGGCGGTTGGGTATCATGACTGCTTTTCTAAATGATGTTTTAGAAAAGAGCGTCTATAAGTACACAGCCAGAGGGCTTCGTAGATAGTCGGAGCAGCGGAAACGTGTGCAAGATGTTTTATATGATAAAGCAGGCATCGCGGAGTTAGAACGTCTGTTTTGATGTGGTAGTCAAAGAGTTTGACTTCATCAAAATGGTAGATGAACCTTGTATATACAAAAAGGTACTAGAGAGTATGGTGGTGATCCTCGTAGAGTACGTGGATGACATACTCTTGATAGGGAAGGAGTTTCCTATGCTACGCTCGGTCAATCTCCGCTTATCACAAGGATTCTCCATATAGGATCAAAGTGATACCTTCTAAATCCTGGGTTTTGGATCTATGAGATAGATCTGATTGGATGTTAGGATTCTCACTAGTAGTAGTGAGATGGTATCAATCGATCCTGGGGAGAATCACTGGAATGGTTCCAGGGTGATAAGGACGACTGAATGTCAGTCGCAGGCATTGTCTTTGCCCTCAGTGGAGGGACGGTATGTTGGAAGAGTTCCAAGCTAGATACCGTGACTTACTAGACGATTGAAGGTAAGATACATCGTTACCAAGGATGCTACCAAAGAGGCAGTCTGGATATATATAAGTTCATGAGATGAACTTCGTTCCTACCATTGTATGACAATGGAGTTGTGGCTTTAGCCAAGGAACCCCCGTCCCATCAGAAATCCAGATATAATTCTTAGGCAGTATCACCAGATCATGGAGATGGTTGATCTCCAGGGAAATCGAGGTTAGGAGAGTAGACATAGAGGACAACAGCGCGGATCCACTCACAAAGGCCTTTTTCCCAATAGAGACAATTATGGGATGGTTGAGTATGAGATACTTCAACCACAGCTAATTGTTGGGTATGCGATACCACAACAGATGACCCTAGTGCAAGTGGGAGATTGTTAGTTATATGTATGCCCTAGAGGCCATTACTGTACATACGATGTATATTGTAATGGATGCTTGGACATATATAGGGAGGACTTTCTTGCTCGACATGATAGTATGCTATCTGGTTGTACTTTATCTTAACATGTACTCTGATTGTCTCTATATTACATATTGATAAAGCCCTTAGGATATGTACTCGACTACTGGGACTATGATGAGATCATACTAGTGGGACCACGGTAGTCGACGAGTACATCCTATAACTGTTCCTAGTCGAGGGTGTATCGAGACAGGGCATCGATACACCAGAGTAGACTAGCGTATACGCATCTTGACCCATATGATGGGCGATGGATGATCCCATATCCATCGGTGTTTGACATCAAGGATGGTGTACGGGTGCTCAGTGGAGACTAGGTACACTGGACGGACTCGCCGAGAACTCCCAGATGGTATTATTCCTTACGTCAGATGGCAGTTCTCAGGTGACTCTGGTACAGAGTAGTCTGTTGACCCGAGATCGTCATAGAGTCTTGTGTGATTCCCACTGTGCTTTGATTTCCATCATACCATGTCCAAGAGGGCGTGCAAAAAGATGGCTTTTGGGTACAGTCTCGAATCACATGGAGGCAATGAGCGATAGGAGGGGATTCGTCTCTCCCGGTATAGGGAGTTGATGTTGCGCTATTTTCGATTGGCTATAACCGTAAATCCCTGGCCAGGGTTGCTGAGATTTACTGGTAAGTTTTATCAGTAGTTTCTCAGACTGTTATAGACCTCATATCGACACGACTTATCGAGCTACTGGGGTCTGACGTTTACCACCCCTAGGCGAGATATGCGACATATCAAACGACGAGACCGGACTTTACGCGAGTGTTACTGATTGGATTCGCAGGAGTACTAGAAGGCTTGCTTCTTGATCTTCTGATCTTTCAATACCCGGGTAGCCGTTACGTTTAGCAGACCGCTTGCGGCTTGTGGGTGATTGATATGATCACCATCTCCTGCCGGCGTATTGACGAGTCTTTAGAGTTCTACACAGGGGTTTCCTGGCTCAAGCGAAATGGAGTAGGAGCACATATGTGATATGTGCAGGACCGAGATTGATACGATATGAGATACCGTATTCTATTCTCACGATTTGTAACATTGATCGGTTGTATGCGATATAGCCGGGTTATCGGATCAAGTGTTGATTCGATAAGTTGTTACACATGATATTAGTCGGTTATAGCCTGGTTATTAAATCAAGAGTTGATTTAATAATTTAATATATAATTCTATATTTGATATATTACATTACATTAACTAGTATTAGCTCATTTAAGATTTATTTTCTCACTTGATTGTGCATAAGTGTATATGTGATATATATTTGTGTACATATGATTGTATCATGCTTGATGATACATCAAAGATGGGTGTATGAGACTTATACCAAGATTAGGGTAAAGATTAGGGTTTTGTTTATATCTTAAGAATAACAAAAGAGAAAGACTTTGTCAAAGTTCTCAAGCTTTCATGAAGCTTGTGGAAACATTGACAAAGTCAACTCTTTTGTCATTCTTAAGGATATTTAGTTAACCCAACCCTTAACCTCATGTTTTGGTTAATTCTCTATATGAGTTAAGCATGATAGCTTAACTCACCCATGGTTACATTATTGAGAGGATAATAATTCATATGATGAATTTATTCTTTCTTCTTCTTCTTCATCAAGCTCCATGAAAAGCTTACTAGCTCCAATGGTGCCATGAGAAAAAGTGTGAGAAAATCAATTTTAAAGTGAGCCCACTTCCTACTTCTTCATCCTCTACCACTTGCCATGTAGTAGAGTGTGTTCTCTTCACAAAGTTCATGACCTAGTGAAGAAATAGCTTGAGTTAGTGTCTCCCCGACATAGATCATCTTCGGCCTCGAAGTCATCGAAGCAAGCACGTTCGTTCTTCTTGTGGAGCTTCTCTAGAGTCCGGAGTTCACGATCGCAGCGAAGGGGACATCTACATGGAGCTTAAGAAGTGAAGGACCGGATCTACAAAGGTTGTAATCCCTCTCACTCAGTGTTAAAGTGTTTAACATGCTAGTTTTCGCCTAAACCCTAGTTTAAAGATCTTGTATCGGATTGTTCGGCACGGCTAAAATTTTAATCGAGCATGGTTGATGCCTCATAGACCCTTGTACGCGTGCCTTGCAACCCTACAGTGGACCTACTGCACCTCCTCCTTGTCAGTTCCATCAAGCACAAAGGAGCCCACCTCAGGGACAGAGGAACAGACAGAGGAATATGCCTCCCGCAAGGAGGAACGAACATAGGCGATAGGCTTTCACAATGATTGTGGAAGAAGCTGAAACCACTGGCCAAGTCATCACTGGTAACTCTTTTCTTTCAAGCTTTCTTTCAATCCTTATACATATCAAATATCTTATCCTATACCTAAACATATTCCACACAACTTAGGTACAATCTTACTAGCCTCACTACCTGCACTAGCACTCTTCGATACTGGATTCTCATCGCTTTATGTCGCAACGGTTCGTCCGAACTCATGCGATTCCAGTCAAACCACTCGTATCCAGCTGGAATGTCAGTTCAGGGAACGGCATTCTAAAGGCAACAATAGGATACGAACTGGGTCCAGTGGTTATCTACAGCAGAGAATTTTATGCTGACTTCAAGATGCTGGACATACCGAACTTCGATGTAGTCTTGGGTATGGACCGCTTGGGAACTTTCTACGCTACCATCGACTGTCGTCAAAGGAGGGTAGTGTTTGAGATACCAGATCATCCGGTCTTTTATTTCAAAAGTGGATACCGTACTCTGGAACCTATCACCTACAAAGCAAAACCGAAGAAGGCAGTGATTGCAACTCTGCAGGCGGAATAAGACAAGCCAGAGATAGTCCGAGAGTTCGATGATGTATTTCCAGAAGACATATCAGGTTTGCCTCCTGACCGAGCTCTTGAATTTGGAATTGACTTAGTACCTGGTGCACAACCGGTGATCAAAGCACCATATCGATTAAGTACTGAATGTTTGAAGGAGATCCGTACACAGCTGGACGAACTTCTGCAGAAAGGATGGATTCGTCCCAGTACTTCAAGCTGAGAATCTCTAGTTTTGCTTGTGAAGAAAAAGGAAGGTTCATACAGAATGTGCATTAATTATAGAGCTTTGAACGAAGTCACTATAAAGAACATGTATCCACTACCGTAAATCGACGATCTTTTCGATCAACTAAGTAGGTCTTGCGTTTTCTCAAAGTTAGATTTTCGTTCGGGTTATCATCAGGTGAAGGTCAAAGAGTCTGATATTCCGAAGACGGCATTCAGGACTCACTATGGATATTATGAGTTTCTCGTGATGCCATTTGGAGTGACCAATGCACCATCCATATTTATGAATCTGATGAATCAAGTTTTCCGAGAGTATCTAGACATGTTTGTTGTCATATTCATCGACGGCATCCTGGTATATTCAAAGAAACGGAAAGAGTACGCTGAATATTTACGAATTGTTCTGGAGACTTTGCGACAGCATCAACTCTATGCCAAGTACAGCAAGTGTGGGTTTTGGCTAGAACAAGTCGGATTTCTCGGACATATCATTTTAGGTGAAGGAATCTCTGTGGATCCAGCTAAAGTATCAGCAGTAAGCGAATGGCCGACACCAAAGACAGTGAAGGACATTCGAAGTTTCTTGGGATTAGCGGGATACTACCGAAGATTTATTGAAGGCTTTTCGAAGATTGCAACACCCCTGACCAAGCTCACACGTAAAGATGAAGAATTCGTGTGGTCATAAGCATGTGACAAGCTTTTGTAGAACTCAAGTCAAGATTGACATCAGCATCTATTCTCATAATACCAGACCAATCTGGAGGTTTCGTAGTGTATTGCGATGCATCTGGTAAGGGATTAGGATGTATTCTACACCAGCACGGTAAAGTTGTAGCTTATGCATCAAGACAGCTGAAAGTTCATGAACGCAACTATCCGACACATGATCTGGAGTTGGCAGCCGTTATCTTTGAACTCAAGATTTGGCTCCATTATCTTCTTGGAGAAAGAACGGGTAGATATCTACACAGACCACAAAATTCTGAAGTATGTGTTTACTCAGAAAAAGTTGAATATGCGGCAGAGAAGATGGTTAGAACTTATGGCGGACTTCGACATCAACCTACAATATCATCCAGGGAAGGTGAACGTAGTTCCTGATGCACTTAGTCGCTAACCACCATCAATGAACCTCACAGCACAATGGAAGCTACAATAAGATTTGCACCAGATGGAGATAGAAGTGATCATGCCAGGTAACGCTTCAAGTTTGATGAACTTACAAGTTCAGTCTACAATTGTCAATCAGATCAAAACAACTCAAGCAAGTGATGCCAAGTTGCAAAAGATCAGAGAATAAGTAGAAAGTGGACATAAAATAGACTTCATCATCCATGAAGACGGATCTTTGAGATACGGAAGAATATTGTGTGTACCACAAGGTCCTGTTCGGAAAGAGTTGATGAAAGAAGCTCACAGCTCCCCATACTCAGTACACCCTGGTGGTACAAAGATGTACAAAAATATGTGGCAATATTACTGATGGCATGGAATGAAGCATGAAGTATCCAGAAGCGTAGCCAAATACTTGGTGTGTCAGCAAGTAAAAGCTGAATATCACAGGACTGCTGGTTTGCTTCAACCGTTACCTATCCCAGAATGGAAGTGACAATACATCACTATGGATTTTATGACTTCTCTTCCTCGCAACACAAAAGGTAACGATGAAGTATGGGTTATTGTGGATCGACTCACAAAGTCAGCTTATTTCATCCCATTTCGAGTTGGCCAATTTGCCGAGACACTAGCAAAGAAGTACATGGAGGTAAGTTTGAATCTAAGTAAGATTTAACTCTTCAGTGTGTACTATCTCTGATACTTATGAACTCATGCAGGAGATCATGAGATTACATGGAGTACCGGTTTGCATTGTCTCCGATCGTGACACCAGATTTCGATCGCAGTTTTGGCAGAGTCTGCAAGCTAGCTTGGGAACGAGTCTGAACTTAGCACATCTTACCATCCAAAAATAGATGGACAGTCTGAGCGAACAATTCAGATTCCTGAAGATATGCCAAGATCGTGTATGTTAGACTTCGGAGGATCGTAGGAAGATCACCTACAACTTGTGGAGTTTTCATACAACAACAGCTACCAAGCGAGTATTGGAATGACACCGTTTGCAGCTCTTTATGGAAGGAAGTGTCATTCACCCTTAAGTTGGGACGACATTGGAGATAGGGAACTCCTTGGACCTGAGATGACAGTGCCGAATGTATATGTAGTTCGTACTATCAGAGAACGAATGCACATAGCCCAAAACCGACAGAAACACTGGGCAGATGCAAAGCGCCGACACTTGGAGTTCAAACCGGGAGATCATGTCTTTCTGAAGATCTCTCCAAACCGTGGAGTGATTCTCTTTGGCAAGAGGGGTAAGCTAAGTCCGAGATTTATTGGACCGTTCGACATACTCGAATGAGTCAGATAAGTGGCATATCGCTTGGCACTTCTATCGTCATTCGAAGGAGTGCACAACGTGTTCTACATATCCTAACTCCGAAGATATGTGAGTGACCCCAACCGCATCCTTGATCATTCCGAGCTTACTGTATAGACAGATTTATCTTGTGAGCAGCAACCCGTTGAAATCTTGGACAGAAAGGTAAAGTCACTTCGTAAAAAGAAAGTAAACTTGGTCCGAGGGAGAAAAGATTCATCAGGAGAATCAACGTGGGAAAGAGAAGACGACACGTGTGCAAGATACCCTTTCTTATTTGTAAATTAGTCCTTAAATATTTTTAAATTTCGAGGACGAAATTTTTGTAAGGAAGGTAGAATGTAACGACTCTGTTTTTAATGTACAGAAATTTGTTTAAAGTTGAAGTACTAAATGGAGTATTTACAAACCCGAGTATGCTATAAGTATTTAATTTGTTTAAGAACATCAAGAAAAAACTTGTAGCTCATTGGTAAAACCTTGCATTGCTGTGACATAACCCCTGTGTTCAAATCCCATCAGCCACATATTATTTTTTTATGATTTTTCTTTTAATCTTTTTGGAAGCCCAAAAGTTTACACGTGCAATACACGTAAAAATGAAAAGTCAGATTAATCAAACATGTGGAAAATGTTGTACACACAGCCGATGACATGTGGCAGCGATCCAAGCACCCAACCCCACCAAACAACCGGCAAAGATGGGTTTTGGGCCGGCGCCGCCGGTTGAAACCGTGGGAAATGCTTCAAAAATTGTAAGCTTAGTCTCTTGGCCTCCCCCCTAATCCCAGTACTGTTTGGTTTTCTTGCATTTATCCAAAGAGTGTAATTTCACTCTTTAATTCTATTTTAAATGCATTTTTAATTCTTTCTTCACTCAAAAAATCCTAATTCTATCCTATAAATATCACCCCATACCCCAGCCCTCTCCATTCTTAAATCTATCATCAAAACCCCCAAATTTTTCCAAGTCAAATTAGTTGTACAAGTGGAGTTAGCCCAAGGTCAAGTTCCGGCGACGATTCGGGAAGATTCCGACGATCCTACGACTCCACGAAGCTCTCAAAACCCTCCTCCACCTCTTTTCTCTACACTAATCCAGTAAGTCCCCTCTCCTATCCTCTCTTCCTATTCCAAAAAGATCACTTTTCAAAACTCGTCGGAAGTGGAGTTATTCCGACTTCCGACTTTGATTTTTTTTAAAAACATAACTTCTCTTAATAACCAAACACCCATATTTTTACATCTTTTTTAGAAACTATAAACCAACATCGAGAACAAGTTCAATTTAAAATACCATGCTATACAACTTTTATTTCACTTTTACGGTTAAATACCACAAACTTTCTATTCGACATCTTTCATCATATTTGCTCATATTATCTTTAGAAAACTCATGAGTTAATGACCTACCTTATCACAACGCTCATCATGACATAGCACGATGGCTTTAGAACAGTGTTTTATGGGATAAATACAATTTAACAATAAATTACCTTAAACTAATAAAACCGTATTCTTTAAGATTGTTTTAAATTAAATTCCTTGCAATTAAGGCTCTACAACCCATTTTGGGGAACCCGATTTGGATGGTGCGGGTTATCGCACATCCTCGGTACTAGTAGAGTGAGATGCAGCCCTCCTCACGGAGCATCCGATCTCGATGTAATTTTTAAAACAATTTTTAAGAATAATGCGATTTTCTATTTAATAAATAAATTCTTTTTTTAATAATTATATATATATATATAATCAAAATATCTATTTTAAATATATATAATAAATTCCATGTTTTCTAAACAAAGGAATCACAAATTTCATGAATATACCATCACAAATCCATACAATTCCAATTTACACTAAAATACCATATACTATTCAATCTAGGTTTATAATCATTAGAATATTTCATTTTTAAAAATTACATCCATGAAAACCCTAAATACGACTAATAAATACTTGACGTTTATTTTAAAATTATATCAAAACTATTTTTCATAAAACCCCCTCAAGTTTATTAATTTACAATAAGGACCCTAGTAAATATAGGTTTAAGCGGGATCAATTCTCTTGAGCCTCAGGGAGCCGGAGAAAGTTGGTGCTTGCCTATTTAAGGTAGAAAACTAAAACGACGTTATCAATGGTAATTGGCTTGGAAAAAATCATAAATCCTGCCGTCCATATGCAGCAGTTACTGATAACTCCAAAACCTAATTTAGGAATCCAATTCTGTTTAAGCGTCTGACTCAGACAGAGTCTCAGTCTAATCGGAATACAATCCATACATGAATACAATCCAAATGTAACTCCAATACAACATGAATCCATATATACTGAATACTATCAAATATCGACATGACTTGAACTGACCGAACCATGGATATACATTGACTTGATTACATGACTATCCGTTTACATCCTTATCCGTTTACATGAGCAATTGATATCATGGTTTTGGTAAGTCTTACATCTATAAAATAACACAATAAACATTACAGGATTTTTAAAGGGGTATACTGGTACAGAATGTGTTAAAAGTGACACGAGACGGTCAC
Organism: Agapanthus africanus; assembly: GCA_030015575.1. Lineage (NCBI taxonomy): Eukaryota > Viridiplantae > Streptophyta > Magnoliopsida > Asparagales > Amaryllidaceae > Agapanthus > Agapanthus africanus. Next base: position 125,664,757 of record CM057348.1, read on the forward strand.
TTTAATACACCTAACTTGAATATCCATTGCCGTTGTCCCGTAGGTTTTGACGGGGCCTTGTACTCCATATACCATAGTCCACGGGGTAAGTTGGACTCCTCTCGTATACACTGGCACATTCTGTACCAAGTTACAAACAACTACGTTAATATAACAAACATACATATACCAGTTATATTCTCTTATTTGTCTATTCTATTTCTTTATATTTTGGGACTTACCGAGCGATTGTTCGCTGACGACATTCTTTTTCTATTCTTTCTTTGGAATGTTGTCAGGATGATATGACTCTCTAGAGATAGAGCCCAACTCAGAAGATTTGGAGCAGTTTATTGAGGACCCTGAGCTTTAGTTCACTTGTATTTACTTTTACTTTCAGTTCATGCCCTTGTTTAGGCATTGCTTTCCGCATTGTATTTACTTTCCAGCTGTATTGTAAAGAATGTTTAATAAATAAAAAGTTGCTGTTCATTTACATCTCATGTCATTCTTGTGTACATTTATATTATATTGCTTATTTATGCTTAACGTGTTTACTTCTAAGTAAATACGTCACGTGCCACATCGCGTCTCCTTATTCGTACACCAGGAAGCGAGGCGTGACAAAAATGGCCGCACTAAGGACGGAGTCTTGCGGCATCCATCTGATGGTGAAGAGGGAAATGCTTTGATGCTCTGTATGAAGGTTTGCTGCGAATGCCCTTAATGTGAGGCTTGGTTTATCTGCAGATGGTATGGAACCGTTTAGACATGTTGCAAATCAAAGTGGTGTATGGAACCGTTTAGACACGATGCAAATCAAAGTATTATGGCCAGTTACTTTTGTTGTTTATAATCTTCCTCCATAGATGAGTATGAAGTATTCTTACACACAAATGCCCTTGTTGATCAATGGAAGTAGCTCTCCTACAAATAACATCGATGTATACTTGAGGCCGTTGATTGAGAAGCTGAAGGACTTGTAGGAGCCATGAATACAAGTTTACGATGTCCATAAGAAAGAGACATTTACACTTCATGCGGCGCTCTTATGGACAATCAACGATTTTACAACATATGCTATGTTTTCTGGATGTAGCACTAAAAGTTACAAACTTTCCCGGTATGTCTAAAGGAATCCGTATATGATCCTAAAGTAGGCGCGCAAAAGATCAATGTTACAAAGGTCACCGTCAATGGTTAGATAGAAACCATCCATATCGTTGTATTTGCAGTAAGTTCAATGGTAAATAAGAGCATAGGCGTGCCCCACCTGAGCTGACGGGTTTGAAGTTATGGGAGGCCACATAAGATTTCAATACTATTGTTTTCGGGAGGACGACAAATAATACAATTCCTGTATGGACCCTAGTGCTCGAGCCGCAATACTCGCGGCGAATGGGGAAGCGAAAACAAAAAATTAAAGCAAGAACTAACGACGTATACCCTAGAATCAATTCCAAACACTAACTAGATTACTTAAACATATAAGGTTAGGGGGTTAGCTACCTTTGTAGCATGCCCATGCAATTGCGAAAGACCCCTACACCATTCCATGGACTCTAACTTGGCTCCGAAGTTGTTGGGAACGAGCTTGGTCACCGGTCTTCCTTGTCGAAGATGATCCATCCGAGAGAACCCGAATTGAGCTTTAGCTTCACATCCAAAAACCAAGTGAAGCAACTCATAAACAAAACTTGCTAAGAATTGTTTATGAGATTGATATAGTGGTGGTTTATCTCAAGTTTCTCTCTTTGCAATTTTCCTCTCAAAGATGGGAGCTCAAAAGAGAAGAAGAAAGAAGAAGAAAAATAAGTGTATGAAAAATATCATTATCCATTCTCTTCTCTCTTTTCCTAATGAGAGTGTGAAACCAAAGCATTAGTCATCAAGTGACTCACATCATGAGCCTAGAAACTTCTAATAGCTTCCAATATGGAGAAGAAAAGATGTGTGTATCAATACACACACATGCATACATACACACACACATATATGTAAACTAAGTATGTACCGAAATACATGTATCTGTATTCATATCAAAACACGAATACCCGTATTCGTATAAAGATAAAAATACCCGTATTTATATTAAGATACAAATATCCGCATTTATATAAATAGTTGTATTCGTATAAATACCGTATTTGTGTCAAAATACAAACACCGTAATACGAATACCAAAAGAGAGATAATGAGAGATATATAGTACCGCTCACAATGATCCGGCTATCTTTCAAACCTGCCAGTATTACCAAAACACCCGATTAAAATACGTGCATTAAAAACACGTATTTAATCGAACCCGAGTGCATATCAAAATACACATGTATTATATCGTTTTGCCTGAACCGGGAAACCCTCTGTGTAGGACTCTAAAGACTCGACAATACGATGACAGTGGGTTTAACTATAAGCACGTCAGCGGCACTAGCTATACGTAATGGCTACACAAGTATTGAACGAAAGGAAGGTCGACGAGCAAACTCATCCGTATCCCTACAAAGCCTGTGTGTGACAATCTTCGTACAGTCCGGTCTTTTAGTCTAAGAGTATCGCATACCGGGTCTAGAGGGTGGATAAAGTCAGATCCCTAATAATGCGATAAGTCATGTCGGCATGAAGCTCATCACCTACCGAGAAACTACTGATCTACAATCAGTAGATCTCATCCATCCTGGCCAGGGATTTATGGTGATAGCCAACCGAATATAGCGCGACATCGACTCTCTATACTGGGAGAAACGAATCCCTAACGATCGCTTAATGCCTCTATATGGCTCGGGATTGTACCCAACTAAAATCTGTTTGCACGACTCAGTAGAGCCGTGGTAGGGTAGTAATCAAAGTACAGTGGGAACTCATATGAGAAAAATGACGATCTCTGGTCAACAGACTATCCGCACTAATGTCACATGAGAACTGCTAGTTGACGATAGGTATAATACGATCTAATATGTTCCCGGCGAGTCCGTCCGGTGTACTCAACTCCAGCGAGAACCTATATACAATCTTAGGTGCAACACATCAATGGCTATGAGACCTACCACTGCCCCTCGTTAGGGTCTAGAAACGTATACACTAGTCTACTCTAGAATATCGATGTCCAGTGTCACGACCCGAAAGTACGGAACATGACCGGCACTTAAACTACGAACGTCTCGAGACGTACGTAATCTAAGTAAACCGAAAACCCAGAAATCCAAACCAAGAAGAGTAGTAGAGAGTAGGAAAAACCAATTTAAATCAAGTAGTTTTAATAGCATAAGCCGAATTATACGGGTTTCTAAAAATATCAAAAATTTACTGAAAATTTCGGCAGAGTCTCCTTTGTAAATACTGGCTCCCAAACGGGATACAACATGAATAGTATACGAAATCAATAAAAGGCATCCCCAAGCGGGAGCTAGCTCTTCGTCAATCGACGGTCACAACCACACAAGCAATATAATATACAACGCCAACGGCGAGGATCAAAAACTCAAAAGGGAACTCAAAACCACCAGAAATATAACGAGCGACTCTAAGTTCGAAAGAATAAACAACACTGGTCTCTATCTCAATAGATACATGTTTGGTTGATGGAATTTACTAGATACAACTGAATAATATCATACAAGGTAAATAATGGGGGTATGATACAAGTAAACCCATCTACTAGCAAATCACCCGAATGAAGCTATGCCCGCAAAGCCGTAAGGAACCTGTACGGCAACCTGCAAGAAACTGGGGCACAACGGGGGTGAGTTGCCAACTCGTGAATAGAAAAACATCTACGCACAGAAATCGCATAAATAACGCAACCTAGGTCAATGATCATAATATATCCTCAAATATAAGTATAACAGGCAGCCTATAACAATGGCTAGGGTAATATCTAACCCGAGTATAATTTCATGTGCCCATGTCAGTGCCTCAGGTAGCAATATATCATATGAATGAGGTATGAATGCATGAAACAGAATACATGTAAATGAAGAAACTGTTTTCATAAATTAGTGAGATTTCCTTCGTATTTTTAAACTGAGGTATCATAAATGAAATCAGCATCAACAGTGTCTAGCATCGACACAAAACATAAATCTCACTGTCTCGAAATATCAATGTCTCAATCTCAATATCTAGGGCGCCGTCAGTCCAGACCGGCCCCTACCATCCATCTCAAGACCACGACGGTATCCTTCGGATATCCGACGCGTCGGGTAATGTCACCGGTAGGTAGTGCTCCCCAGCCAGGCTCAACGTCAACACCACATTCCTCTTACCCCGGGGTACCATACCGGGCCCACCATGTACCCGTGACGGTTCCTCCACTCCTCGACACGGATCTCCAAAACCACAGCAAACTCATGGTGGACGACACTTTACATCACTAGAAAACCGCAACATTTTATATTTTAAAAGATCATAAGTTGTAAATTTGCGGCTTTCCCCGAAATCCAGAAATATCATAAATCTCAAGAAATCATCACAAGTGCATATGTCAATGATAATGAACTAGGTATGAACAACTGAATAACAGTATGCATGAAGTGGTAGGTAATAACTACAATGTCTAATATGACATATAAGGGAAGTACACTAATATCATGTCAACACTACTAGCTAACAATCTAAGTCAAGCAATTATATTCTCTAAAGTGTACGTGACATGGCAATTACCGATGAAGATGTGTGTGAGCCGGCAGGTAGGTGTACGTGGTACATATACATCATCGGTAATGGTGCCGGTGTCCTAACAACATGATATCAATAATGGAATATGCAGCAAAATAAATATGCGAGGCAGAGCGAACAACAATAATGTGCGGGAGCTGAATACTGGACACAACGATAACTAATCTGCAATAATCTAATATAAGTCCTACAAATGGTGCCTGAAATAACACGAATCATGGGGTTTTGAAAATAGGGGCTACGGTGTTTTTATGAAAAGATACGTCGTTTTTGAAATATCCGTAGATTCCCTTGAGCTGTCTTTAAAAATGCCCACGATTCGTTAGTTTTTGAAATAGGTAAGAAGTCTAATCTAATCTAACAACTACACTAAACTATACGGCTGAACTAACAAGCTGAACTACAGGTAAGGAAACCGCCTATCATCTGAGTCGATACATATACATACCTGTATATGTATAGTCGGTGATCCCGCCTCAATAATATCACATCCGATACCATATCTATAATCAGGCGTCCTAAGTCAAGAGTGCGGATCAATCATCAATATAGCTCGTACGTAAATCCGTCGTACGGCATCCCAATCTGGGTACGGTTCAATATCACATTCATCATACTATTCACCTGGTATCCTCTTTATCAAATATCATGATCGGGGTACTGATCTACGTCTAGTACCATACTGATACCGCCTACGTATGCATGGACGTGTGTGAAACACTACGTCAAGGACCCGCTACAACGTCATGTCATATCTAAGATACGAACCCTGCTATATCACCGATCTCACGGCCTCAAATCAAATCTCATCGACTCAGCTCAATCCCAAGTATCATCCTCAATCCGTATGTGAACACATAGTCCCATACCCATGTGAACACATAACTATAAAGAATCCCATGAGCACATATCAATAGGAATGTATGCAAGTATGTATGTGTGTATGTGTAGTGCAACACTACCCTAGGGTTCGCAACACTAAAAATAGTCCAACACACCAATATCCATCCTAAGCATCGATATTAATCCTAAATAACATAAAATAATTGTTGGTGTGTATACGCATCCGTATACACCACCACGGACTGCGGGGGTGCTATACGCCATCCACCCGACTTCTCCCCGTAGATATAAATCTACTCACCTGGTCCTCGCTAGCCGGTGCCGACGTTGCCACGCGCTTGCTTGTCGTCTCGAAATCCACATGGGGGTACCTACATATCATAACGCACCATATCTCATTAAAACTAAATTCGAAATCGAAACGGCATACGAAAATCAAATCGGCACGCGTATCACGCATAGGTCCAAACCTATCGCCTACACATGCAAGAATAGTCAAACTAACCCTCGATGTCGATGTACAAACGTCAAACCATCGAGAAAAATCCAATCACACTCATTTGCACATTCACGCACACTAATTTTAATATAAACTAGGTTAAAACTCACAAAAACCCCAAATTCACTTTAAAAGCCGTTTTTCCGAAAAACTAGCAAGCAAAATTACCCGTTTTAGTGCAAAACTCGATGTTTAAATAATTCTAGCGGCCATAATACTTATTAAATAACTTAAATAAGTCATAAAAACCATTTCCATAATTTAATCACATAAATTTGCATAATTTCCAAAATCCTAGATTGCAAAAATATCAATTTTAACACTTTTTATTGTAAAATTCACAATTTTACAATTAAACTTGGTTTTGCATATATTAAATGGTTAAACCACTCATGGAAACCTTAATGATGTGCTAAAATCCCTAACTAGATTTTAATCCCACGTTTTTATTTAATTTCTAAAACCTAGTTAGCAATTTAGCAGAATTATCACCATTTTTAAACTAACAAATTAGCAACTAGTAACCAAATTAGATTTTGCATTCAATTACATGTTAATCCCCTCATTACAATCATAATCTAATGATAAAGAACCTAATTTAATTCAAACCCTAGCTTCAATTCAAAATTCCCAATTGAATTTCCAAACATTCAATTAAACCCACAATTTAACACCTAATTAGCTTCATTAAGGAATTTAAATCAAAAAAATGAATAATGGGTCAAAAGTTATACCTCACAAACCATGATCAAACTTGAATTCTAGACCTCCATTTTGAAATCCTTGCACCAAGATCCATGCTAAAGGAGATGAGGGAAAATGGGTAGGAGTCGGATTTTGATTTCGGTGAGGTTTTAATTGATTTTTTTGACAAATTTTTTTTTGATGGAAAGAGAGGAGAAGAAGGAAGGGGGGCTGCTGTTGGCCTGCACAATTTCGTTCAAAAATTGTGGGTGGGTGAGGGAGGAGAGAGAGTGGGGTGGAAAAAGTGAGAAGAAAAGTCAAAGTCAACTCAATTTATATCATTTTCTACTCTTTTCTTTTCTTTTCTTTTCCTTTTCTTTCCTTTGCAAACCAAGTGGGGAAAAAGTGAGGGCTGCTGAATTTGGCTAAGGGGAGGAGTAAGTGGGGGTGTGTGGGTGTGGGTACGGGTGTGGGGTGATGAAAAATGATAAATACAATACCCCAAACATCCATTTACGCTAAAAAAAGCATTTTTTTTCAATAATTTCTAAACCGTTTTGGCAAATGATTTCGTTCCAAAAACCACATAATAAATTTTTATTTAATGTTTTATGATGCACAAAATTTGTTTCAAATCATTCCAATTTGTAATTTTCCCTAATTAAATGTATTAGTGACGGCTTAAAATAATAATAAAATAATATTTTTTTCAGAAAATTTGAAATTTCACCAGCGGCTCAATAAACACCAAAAAATAGCAATTACATAGCTAGAATATGTATATTTAATTTTTATAATAAGATATTTGTATTTTGACTTTTTACAGAAAACCCCCTCATTTTACCGATTTTCCAAAATTTCACCGAAACGATTTTCAAAACGCTACATCCAGTCTCGATACTCCCAGGACTAAGGATATTTAAATTATGTTCTTATGGACTGCCAAGCTCTCACAAGTATGATCACCCTCAAAATTCTGGTAGTCAAGCAAAGATCCAATGGGCTTTATCATTATGTATTCGTGACACGTAATAAAACGTATACACACCAATGATAAAGATAAACCAGATATCATACTGTCATATCGAGCAAGACTGATCTCCCTGTATATGTCCTCCTTCAATTATCAGAATTGCCGACTTTCGGTTACAATAATTTCCTTGAGGGTACTATAACTAACAATCTCCCACTTGCACTTAAGGCCAATTATTACGGTATCGTATACCCACAGCTCGTGTGCTACCGAATACCCAACTTCTCTACTAACATCAAATGTGTTCGAGAAATAGCCTCAGTGAGTGGATCCACTAAAATGCTTCTAACCATATCTCTCTATATCTCAACTTCGCAGAGATTATCTATCTCCCGAACTAAGCGACACCCTGCCTCCGAATTTTTTTGGATACCTGATGGGACCAAGCTCATAAATGAACAAGTTTATCCAATAAAATTCTTGGGCTGTATCCTCTATTGAGTCAGTATCCTGCGCCATGACTACCTTAGTATCCTCTTGGAAACCTTTCCAATATACTGCCCCTCGAAAAAGGATAAACTTATAACTCTGATAGCCATTCTGTCATCCAGGTCACCTTGGAATCCAAAACTGGTAATTGCCTCCTGAAGCAGGCTGCCATTACCAAACTATAAGAACATCCTGATATGTTCTTCACTGCTTCCCTTTGTTTCTCCAGGATGAATATCTTCTTACTACACAAAGTGTAAAAGCAATTTCTGGTCTAGTACTTGACATTGCATGATTGACCCAATTGGAAAAGTAATTAGCATGTCATTCATGCGAGTCCCTCTCCAAATCAGTCTAGAAGACATCTCTTTAAAGGGGTGACTTCATTACTTGCGGGCACACCACCATGCCAGGAGTTCTCTATTCTAAAATTCTTTAGAATGGTGTCCAAATACCCAAATTGGGATACTTCCCAAATCTAGAGCTAACGACATAGATCTAGTTACCAGAATCCCCGATATATAATCCAGATCCTATGTGGAGAAATCTTTGTGACAACCACAGTTTAACTGATTGTAGTATAGGAACATCATTTCCTATTAGGAGTATGTCATTCAAATGCCTGGACATCTACTCCCTGCACCCTTCTTACCAAGTTCATCTGTTACCTTGATGAAGTCAAAGACGATGATTGTCTCATCAAAATAAATGATCCACCTCCGCAATGCCCACTTTAGTCTATAAATAGACATAACCAACTTGCACACTTTCCGCTGCTCCCACTGACTACGACAACCCTCTGGCTGAGTCATATACACGTACACTTCTAAATTCCCATTTAGAAAGATGCTATAGTCATTCACCTGCCAGATTTCATAGTCAAGAATAGCAGCAGTGGCAAGTCATATCCATATAGATTTCAGCACAGACACCGAAGTAAAAGTTTCATCACAATCCACATTGGGTATTTGATGAAAACTCTTTACTACAAGTCTAGCTTTATTAGGTTACTATCTTTCCACCTGCACTGATCTCGAAAGATCTACTTGCTCCTAATGGGTTTTACCCCTTTAGGTATTGGATATGTATGCCTTAAAAGCCTGTATTGTATAGGATGCTAGGGATATGTATGTACAGGACAATCTAACTCAGCTATATATAATATATTATTTGAGATGTCTCTGTCTTAATATGTGTATTTCTTTCTCTTATTGCTTTATATTGCTTACATATATTGATAAAGACTTGATACAGTAGTATACTGTTATGGTTTGACTTTATCTTAATATGTGCATATGTTATACTCAATATCTCATATGGCAGATACATGTTGATAAAGCCCATAGGATTTTGATTGACTACCAGCATTGTGATGACGATCATACTTGTGGGAGCTGGGTAGTCCATAAGCACATCCTTAAAGGTCCCAAGTCGCAGGAATATCGAGACCAGATATCGATATTCCAGAGTAGACTTGTGTATAATGTTGGATATGTATGCCCTAAAGGCCTTCATTGTATATAATGCTAGGGATATGTATGTACAGGACAATCTTTCTCAATATGATTGTACGCTATTTGGTTTGTCTTTATCTTAACATGTGATGTGTTTTACTTAGTATTTCATATCTTGTATACATGTTTATAAAGCCCTTAGGATCTTTGCTTGACTACCAGGACTATGATGCAGATCATACTAGTGGGGCTTGTGTAGTCTACAAGTACATCCTTTAACAGTTCCTAGTTGAGGGAGTATCGAGACAGGGCATCGATATTTCAGAGTGAACTAGTGTGTACGTTTCTTGACCCTATATGGCGGCGATGGTTGATCCCATAACCATTGGTATTTGATATCAAAGATTGTACACATGTGCTCATTAGAGAATGGGTTTACTGAATAGGAGTCACCGAGAACCCCTAGATGGTACCATACCTATCTTCAGATAGCAATTCTCTGGTGACACTTGTACATGTTAGTCTGTAGACCCGAGATCATCATAGTGTCTTGTGTGGTTCCCACCATGCTTTGATTTCCTCCCTACCACGGCTCATCAGAGTCGTGCAAACATGTGGATTTTGGGTACAGTCCAGAGTCTCATGGAGGCAGTGAGAGATAGATGGGGTTTTGTCTCTCCCGGTATTGGGAGTTGATGTTGCGCGATGTTCGATTGGCTATAACAGCAAGTCCCTGGCCAGGGCTGATGAGATTTACTGGTAAGTGTTATCAGTAGTTTCTCGAATAGTTATAGACCATACATCGGCAGGACTTATCAAGTTATGGGGGTCTGACGATTTCACCTCCAGACTTGATATGTGACATATCATACAAAGAGACCGGACTATACGACAAGTGTTACTTATAGGCTCATTGGGGTTCAGATGAGTTCGCTTGTCGGCCTTCTTTTCGACATGTACCTGGATAGCCGTTACGTACAACTAATGCTGTTGACGGACTTGTGGTTAAACCCATTGCCAGCGTATTGTCGAGTCTTTAGAGTCCCACACAGAGGGTTTCCTTGGTTCAGGAGAAATGATGTAGATGTCGTATGGTCTTACGGCAGGGTTTCGATCATATACGTGTACTGGCTACACGGATGATGTTCGGACGGATAATACTATTAGGCTTTGGTTTAAGCCGGATCCTAGTATTATATTTTTGGAGTATAGTTATCTCATTGTATTCGTATTTTTCGGAATACGAATACGGGTATGTATATACGGTGAGGGGCATTCTTGTAATTGTAAAAGACATGCTTCTAGAATGAGACACCTCATTAATGGATTTTCTTTTTATGAAAATAAGATTAAATGAGGTGGAATTTGGAGATATTTGTGGTATGGATAAAAGCATGGCTAGATTTATATTTTATTCATTTGGCTTCACTATTGAAGCATGATTGATTATTTTTGTGAAAAAATAATCCATGCTTGAATTATTGAAGCCTTAGCAATTCTATTTGTTGGCTATAGTGCCCTCAAGTCAATTATTGGATCACATGCATGTGATTGCAATGATTGAGGGAGGACCTATACCAGTAGAACATTCTTACTCGAGATGATAGTATACTATCTGGTTTGTCTTTATCATCGTGTACATGCTTTAGGTGACATTACAGATCACTATTACATGTTGATAGAGCCCATATGATTCTTTCTTGACTACCGGCAATATAATGGTGATCATATATGTGAGAGTTGGGTGGTCTATAAGCATATCCTTAAAGTGTCCCTAGTCGTGGGAGTTTCGAGACTGGGCATCGATACTCCAAGAGTAGACTAGTGTATACGGATCGAGACCCCGACAAGGGGTTATGGCCGATCTCATAAGAGATCGTCATTTGTACAGGTTAGTCTATTGACCTGAGATCGTCATTTGTCTTGTGTGTGTTCCCACTGTGCTTTGATTACTACCCTACCACGGCTCAAAGGAGTCATGCAAACAGGTTTAGTTGGGTACAGTCCCGAGCCACATGGAGGCAGTGAGTGGATCGTTAGGGGATTCGTCTCTCCCGGTATATTGGGGGTTGATGTCGTGAAGTGCACGGGAGATGATTGGTGTGATTCAGCGTGCTTGCGCTTTCTAAAAGATAGATCAAAAATATTTGTAACCGCAATCAAGAACGGCGTCGCTTTGCAGCTAGCCGGTGAGTACGGGTCGGTCCACAGGGATTTTGTGAATTTCCTATTCGTTCTTACGAGTTAATTCCGAAGGGTGTTCGGTTGATTATTAAATCTAAAAATCTAATTAACCTAGGGCAATTATCTAGATCTACTCTTGCTAGGGCTAGGTTTAGGGATGGTTTGGAAATGTAATTAAATCTCACCGCTTTCTATACCCGAATGAAGATCTATGAGGAGTTATGGTAATTATCAATGAAGTGGATTAGATCCGTTCGGGAAGGTGTTCCTTCCTCTAGGTTCTTGTCCTTCCTTTAGAGATCCTTACCCTAACCTCCATGGAAAACATCACACCCGGGCCTTTATACTACGGTATCACCGCTACCTCGAGGGATAGAGTGCCGTTGGGAGCGGTATGTGCATGTATGCATGGAGTCGTATTGTAAATATTTGGTGGGTAAGAAAGGGATGAGAGATCTCATCTCTCAAAATCCTTCCCCAAAGCTAAACCCTAAACAAGTTCCTAGGGCATGAAATTAAATCTACCTAGGGCAATTAAATAAAACTACTTAATAATGCATCTCTCCACTCATCCATGCAGGGTTGTCAGATCTGAATTTCTGAATGGGGAAGAAACATCGATGCTCTCCAAAAGATTTCTAAATTTTATTCATAAAAGGGAGGCATGAAGAATTACAATGATTAGAGTTCCTATTTATAGAAGATAGGAAACCCTAGGTTACATCTTTTTCGCATGTCTGAAATTACAAAAATAGCCCTAGAAAAGACCAGTCAACGCCGCCATGGAATTATGGTAAAAACCATTTTGCATTTGGGCCTTATATGGCCGCGGAACCGCGGTCCCAGCCTTGGTTTGGCCGCGGTTCCGCGGCCAAATTATGGAGTTGGGCTCTGGGCTTTTTGGGTCCTGATCTATGGATCTGTGGTCTTCTTAATTCCTTGGTACTTTTCTCATTGGGCTTCTAGGTTGGTTCCAGATCTCCAGTGAACAATTTATAGTGAACTTTAAACCTTCGCTTTGAGTCGATATCTTGAATCTTGCTTTGTGAACTGTTTCTTATGTAGGCTTGATCAAGATCTTCTGTTTATTGGTTAAAGTCCACTTTTTCATCGCCTTTATATCGTTTTCACTGTTTTCTTTCCAAGAACCTGTAACCTGTAACATGTAGCAGACATGCGTCAAAAGCACCTGTTTTCATTGTAAAATGCATAAGAATGGGGAATATAAAATACAATATTATGGTGTGAACAAATACCCCCAAACTTATCTTTTGCTCGTCCTCGAGCAAACTTATTGTTTTATTCTCTACAAAAAACCTAACCGCACTTTCGCTGGGAAACGCGATTGCACTGAGCTCGTGCAACAAGCCGTTAAACCTCTAGGTGTCCCTAGTAGGAGGAGTGTTGTCTCCTGAGGGTTTTCAGCGGATACTACCCACAAAATCCTATCAATTCGGCTTTTTGACTTTTGTTCTCCAATTAGGTTTTCTAACAAGGAATTCTATTATCGTCGACCCGCAAATTATCCACCCGTATTCTTCACACTTCCTCATTATTTAACTTAAGATTATATATATCCTGTAGAATTACCTAGCTTTCGGCATTTCTTAAGTTTTCCTTCTAGAGTTCCATCTCCACTTAGGAATTTCTATCAACTCTATTAAAGACACAAGTTCTATTCTTCATTCCTTTCTCTTATCTAAACTCTAATCACATATCCCCACGTGTGTGTAAGTATCACCCCTACACTTAGAAATTCAAATCAAGCAATCGTGCTCCCGTCCATTGTCCAAAGCACTTGTGAATTTTCGCTTTCACATCCTTCATGCGACTGTTAATACTTCTTGAGGTACCAACAACCGATTACAAGATGCGTTAGCGTTTTAAAGCGTACTTCCTAGTTTAGCAACACCCAAGGCTTTTAGCAGTGGCTCCCAAACCAGTTGGTCTAAGGCACTAGGTGATGAAGCACCCTCGCTAAATATTTTTCTATTTTTACAGCCTTAAATAATCACAAAAACCAGTGTCCATTTTTTTTTTCTTTATCCACCCTTTTTTTTTCTTTTCCATTGTGCTAAGGACTTTAGACAAGAGTATTTCGAGGTCTCTTCTACTAATCCAAGTTTCAAGGTGCGTGTTTGTGCATTTTGTAGGGTATATGTTTTCAGAATCTAGACTTAAGCTAGGAACTATTTTTCAAACTTATACTCTAATAAAAGTTTTAATACTTTTCCTTCGTTTCGACTTAGCCCAAGAACTGAACCCAAAATTTGCCTATTTCTAAATAACCTACAAAGACATATACTTTCTACCGTTAAACTTTAAGGAATGTTATTTTTAGGGTTTTTAATTTACTAAGTCTAAGATCTAGTTGTTCCTAGCCAGTTGACCTATTTGTCAAACTCTAGTCAATTAGCCAAAATTGAATACAATAATTTTTATAATTTTTGAAATTTTTCAAATTTTTATGGGTTTTAAAATAAGTATGCAAATGCAAAAATATGTACAAATGAATGCGAAGGAAGAAGACGTACCGAGCATACCCCCAAACTTGAACTTGACAGTGTCCTCACTGTCATGCTAAACCAAGAGGGTCAAAATACCGGCACTCCCCTGTTTATTTATTTATAATTTTTTTTTTATATTTTTAATGTTTTGAAATTTTTTTTATTTTTTATAGAAAAAAGAAAGCAAAAATATATATACATATATACAAAGATTCCCCCAAACTTAAGCTTGGCCTTGCACAAGCCAAAAGTTAGCACTAACCATTCAAAAATCTTATCATAGTAATGGTATAGTTGGTGCAAGAAAATGAGAAGCACGCGAGACCGTGTGAAAAGAAGAATGGTAGAATATGGTCTCGGTGGAGGAGAAGAATGGAGAAAAGAAGAAGGAAATGGAGTACGATCTTGAGGGTGTAAATTGAGTGAATAAATTAGCGCAATATGTGATGACCGATATGTTATAAGCGATTGCGCTAACCTATCAACCCGTCGGGAAATGGGGTCAAATCCCTCAAGATTCGTAAGAAAACATGGGTACGCCGAACTTGGTATAGAAGATGAAAGCGTCACGGTCATTTGTTCGGTCGGAACAATGGGAAAGACGAAAGGGAGTGAATTAGGGATAGTATCTTTCTCACCGTAGTAAACTGTTTCAAACTTGAAAGATTCCATTAATGGTTCGAAACTACTATAATCAACCGAGTCTGATGGCTCATCTGAAAATGTAAAGGACTCAAACTCGGACGGTGAGTCATCAACATCGTCCGAAAAAGTGAAACACTCGTAAGTGTCATCGGCTGTGGGAACTGTGTCAGATTCAAAGGAAAAGGTTTCAAGCTCACAGTCTTCAAGCGGGGTAGGAACGATGGGAAGGAGGGAAGGTGATATAACAGTCAAAGGTTCAGGAGGATGAATTGGAAAATCAGACACATCAAACAAAAATGATTCAACCTCAATATTATCCTCAAGACTCTCCTCAATACTATCCTCAATATTCAACTCATCCATGCCATTATCATAAAAAACTAGACGCATATGAGATTCGGGAGAAACATTTAATAACTCAGGATGATGATTTGAACATAAAATTTCAATTAAATCGACAGGTTCATCATCCGAAATATTCCCGGCGTCTATATCCTCAATCAAGTGAAAATCAATTTCTTTAGACACCTCATCAGCATGGATATGTATCGATTTAGGTTCTAGAGTGGAGGTGTAAAGATCGAAAGAATTAGGTGCGGTTTCACTCGAAAGGGGTTCCTCACAATCTGGCAAATCAAACACTACAAAATCACACAACTCATTTTTATTTTCAACAGGTGAACTATTTAGGGGAATCGATGGAAAACAGGAGTTGTGGGCTTCAATTGGGTAAGGGTAGGTTTGATTTGAAAATCCTCTCTCATTCTCACTCTGTCCAACTGCCGCCTCATACATTGAAAAATTTGGAGCTAGCGGGACACTAGCTACCGGTTCACTAGGTTGCATAAGGGTGGCTACGGACGCTTCCACATTCCTAACCATTTTGTTTGTTGCTGCGATATACGCCTCCAACGCCTCTTCCAAACTAGACTTTGGTGGTAAGGGGGTTTCGGGAAAAGATTCGAAATTGTGTGGATATGAAAAACTCCCAACAGGCTGTGTAGAATCAATGTCTAGTGAAGGTGGTAAGGTCGGGTAGGACTGGTAGGAAGTGGGTGGTAGGACAGGGGTAGGGTCTACATGTGGATAAAAATGTGAATAATCTTGTGGATCCCTAGAACTAGATGTGTGGAGAGGGGTGAAAGATCGGCTGCGAGATTGAGCAATGTGCTCAGCAATGGACATCGGCCTAGGAGTGTCAGAAGGACTCGAAAGAGTGGTATCAACATATGGAAGTGGTGAAGGTTGACTTGGTTGACACAAAGTGGGTTGAAAAGTCAAACTATTTCTCCTAGACTCCTCTATGTGATCTTTCAAAGATTTTTTAGGCATGGAAGGATCGCCTTTAAATTGACCGAACACATTGACATATGACGCAAAATTAGGTTCGGGATACCAAAGTTCGGCTAATGATTTATTGTGTGGGGTACCCATGTTAGAAGAAGAAAGGTGACAAGAAGGAAGGTTGGGTGGTGCAAGGATTTATTTGTGGCTAAAAAATTTTGCAAGTTCTATAAAATATTTGTCCTTTATATTTTCATTTTTCATTAATTTTTTTCTTTCTCTTAATTTGGAAAAATTTTGTTGCAAAAAGATTTTTAGAGAAAAGATATGCAACAGCAAAATATTTTATAGAAAAGATATGCAACAACAAAATATTAGTTGCAATTGGTTATTATTTGAAGCATATCACAAGAATCTTTATTAGGAAAAAATTGTTGCGAAAAGATATTTGAGAAAAGATATGCAACAACAAAATATTTCTTGCAATTAATTTAGTTCAAGCGGGGCCCAAAAATCCTGCACAAGACTTGTTATATGGAAGGCAATATATTTTATAGCTCACAGAATCTTGCAGGAATTTTCAGAAAAGATATTTCAAAAATTACAGAGGAGAGAGACAGGAAACTTACAGTGCAAATTTCACACGAAGAGGCACCAGGCCCACCGCGTTTCCGCTGCACTATGGCCCTTCAGACCGCGTTTCCGCGGTTGTTTCAGAAGCTCGGTTCCCCAAAATTTTTCCCGTGCGATGATTCGTCAAGAAGGCCGCGTTTCCGCGGCCTAATGTGGGTTTTGGCCGCGGAAACGCGGCGGGGTTGGGGATTTGGGGCTCCAAAAGTTTTCTGCCTCTCTGTTTTGAAAATCCCCCTCTGTTCCAATCTTTGGATTTCTGTTTCGCTTTCTGGATTTTTCCAGATCCGTCTCGATTGTTCCTGCAAGATTCACACAACAAAGTACCCTTTCCAAAAAACTAACAATTGATATATTTTTATAATTTTTTTGATTTTTTCAGATTTTTATGATTTTTTAAATTTTATGATTAACCCGAAATTACGAAAAGAAAATTCTACGCCATCCCCGGCAACGGCGCCATTTGATTGGTGTGATTCAGCGTGCTTGCGCTTTCTAAAAGATAGATCAAAAATATTTGTAACCGCAATCAAGAACGGCGTCGCTTTGCAGCTAGCCGGTGAGTACGGGTCGGTCCACAGGGATTTTGTGAATTTCCTATTCGTTCTTACGAGTTAATTCCGAAGGGTGTTCGGTTGATTATTAAATCTAAAAATCTAATTAACCTAGGGCAATTATCTAGATCTACTCTTGCTAAGGCTAGGTTTAGGGATGGTTTGGAAATTTAATTAAATCTCACCGCTTTCTATACCCGAATGAAGATCTATGAGGAGTTATGGTAATTATCAATGAAGTGGATTAGATCCGTTCGGGAAGGTGTTCCTTCCTCTAGGTTCTTGTCCTTCCTTTAGAGATCCTTACCCTAACCTCCATGGAAAACATCACACCCGGGCCTTTATACTACGGTATCACCGCTACCTCGAGGGATAGAGTGCCGTAGGGTGCGGTATGTGCATGTATGCATGGAGTCCTATTGTAAATATTTGGTGGGTAAGAAAGGGATGAGAGATCTCATCTCTCAAAATCCTTTCCCAAAGCTAAACCCTAAACAAGTTCCTAGGGCATGAAATTAAATCTACCTAGGGCAATTAAATAAAACTACTTACTGATGCATCTCTCCACTCATCCATGCAGGGTTGTCAGATCTGAATTTCTGAATGGGGAAGAAACACCGATGCTCTCCAAAAGATTTCTAAATTTTATTCATAAAAGGGAGGCATGAAGAATTACAATGATTAGAGTTCCTATTTATAGAAGATAGGAAACCCTAGGTTACATCTTTTTCGCATGTCTGAAATTACAAAAATAGCCCTAGAAAAGACCAGTCAACGCCGCCATGGAATTATGGTAAAAACCATTTTGCATTTGGGCCTTATATGGCCGCGGAACCGCGGTCCCAGCCTTGGTTTGGCCGCGGT
This sequence comes from Agapanthus africanus, assembly GCA_030015575.1. Taxonomy (NCBI): domain Eukaryota; kingdom Viridiplantae; phylum Streptophyta; class Magnoliopsida; order Asparagales; family Amaryllidaceae; genus Agapanthus; species Agapanthus africanus. The sequence continues at coordinate 125,683,023 of CM057348.1, forward strand.
TCCGCGGCCAAATTATGGAGTTGGGCTCTGGGCTTTTTGGGTCCTGATCTATGGATCTGTGGTCTTCTTAATTCCTTGGTACTTTTCTCATTGGGCTTCTAGGTTGGTTCCAGATCTCCAGTGAACAATTTGTAGTGAACTTTAAACCTTCGCTTTGAGTCGATATCTTGAATCTTGCTTTGTGAACTGTTTCTTATGTAGGCTTGATCAAGATCTTCTGTTCATTGGTTAAAGTCCACTTTTTCATCGCCTTTATATCGTTTTCACTGTTTTCTTTCCAAGAACCTGTAACCTGTAACATATAGCAGACATACGTCAAAAGCACCTGTTTTCATTGTAAAATGCATAAGAATGGGGAATATAAAATACAATATTATGGTGTGAACAGGAGACCATCACCAGAAATTCTCGGCCAGGGTAGACGAGAATTACTGATTCGGATCAGTAGTTTCTCAGTTGGTGATAGGCTTTATACCGACACTAAATGTCGCGTTATTAGGGGTCTGACTTTATCCACCCCCTAGACTTGATATGCGATACTCATAGACGAATGGACCGGACTGTACGGATATTGTCACTGTCAGGCTCAGTAAGGTTTCAGGATGAGTTTGCTCGTCGGCCTCCCTTTCGCTCAATACCTGGGTAGCCGTTACGTACAGCTAGTGCCACCGACGTGCTTGTGGTTAAACCCACTGCCAGCGTATTGACGAGTCTTTAAAGTCCCACATAGAGGGTTTCCCTGGTTCTGGCGAAACGTTGTAGAGGCCGTATGGTTTTATGGCAGGGTTCGATCATATACGTGCACTTATGCACGGATCATGATCGAGCGGATAATACTAGTGGGTTTTGGTTTAAGCCAGATCCTAGTATTATATTGTTGGATTATTTTCGTCTCGTTTTATTCGTATTCAGTCGGAATACGGATGTAGGTATGTATATACGGATGAGGGGTATTCTTGTAATCCGTTACAAGTTTATTTTAGAGTTGCCATTTTCTTTTCTTTCAATTTAAACATTTAGTTTAATGTTTAAATGTGAGGTGTGAAATGTGAGTAATGGAATTGTGGCTTAATCTTTGTGCTGGGCAAATTCGTGATTCATGGGTGTGCATTTAATTTTGGTGCATGCACTTGTGAGTCATTTGTGCATTGATGGTTTTTGTTTTGGCTAGGATTTTTAGTTAGATATTTGTGTGTGCTGCTGGATTTATGCTGAGATTTTTTTCTCGTGTTGCTTCAAAAAAAAATATACTCACAACATCACAACTCAAAAAAAAAGACAGGGCCCATTTTTCCAAGCCACAACAATTCTTCACAAGCCATTTTTCTTGAGCTCACATTTCTCATACTTGGCAACTTCTTTAACCTCCACCCATACCCTCTCATGAGTTGAGAATCTATGGGTGTTATGAGACAAAGTATTCACACACACTCTCTACTTCATCATGGGTATCTAGGCTAGCAAACTGGATGCCCGAGTTGCTTCGGTTTTGAATCGGGAGCCCGTATTACTAATTCTCGATGTGGATCTTCTTTGATGTGGTGAGACCGGAGATCAAACTTGATCGAAGAAGCCGCGAGGAGCTTGGGATAGATGTTGAAGACCGCAGGACACGGATCGATCGGTATAACTTCTCTAAACTCCTTTTACAGTTAACTATTATAGGGTTAATGGTTCGATCCGGGAATCAGGTTCCGTTAGCGCCGGGTTTTAAAAGTTTTTGTTCTGCGTTTTGCCACGGATTGATGGCCGGGACGCTGCCGTAAGCTTACATGGTATCAGAGCCAACCCATTAACCGCATACTAGTTGTTTAGACAATGTTAAACCATTGAAACCGAAACAACTCCGATACAATACCCGACAATATTCCATTCTATGTCGAAATTGCAGAGTGTTCAAAAATTTTTTTAAACAATTGCAGAAGGCTATTTTAGTGACCACTAGAACACCCTAAAAATTTGAGCCCCATCCACCGGATTTCACCCGGCGAGAGCATGCTAGAAACCGGCCACATCAGGGTGTTTGGACTTGAAATTTTCAGGGTAATCTAGTCTCTGGAATATTGGTTTAGTGGTATTGCTAGTTTAGCCCAGTTTGGACATGGTTTTATCTAGTTGTTTAAGGCTATTCGAGGTTATTTCGAAGTTGTTATTTCTAATATCGTTTAATGTTTACAGTACTTACATTACTATCTGCGACCGTGAATGTCATTAGAGCGGTACAACTTGTCTAATTACTATAGCTCTTTTAGACGGGTTTGCGAACGTGACATTCACGTTGATATTCTGTGTTGTGCTGCGTTGTTGCGGATTCGTCGTGGTGGATAGCTTGGATGCAATGATAGTGCAGTTTAGTTTTATTTGTACATTTGATATCGCAGGGCGAGCGTCCGACATGTGGACTGCCGTCACTGCCTGTTTGTATATTATTTGTTTGGGGCACGACCAGGTTGAGGTCGATGTCATCATTGTACATATTTTTCTTTTCTGTACTAGGATTACCCCGCGATGGAGTGCATGGATAGCCGGGTTCTAGAGGGCAACGGGTCCGCATCTCATGGTGTTGAGACAGAGGGGGACTCACCCTAGAATTGGCAGGCTATTCACCGCACTCGTAGGGGATACAGGTTGACCCAAGGAGGGGTGCTCAAGTTACCGGATTCCGTGAAGTGCTGGGTGGCCCATTCACTTTGATGAAGGGGGCTGCCTTGCTTCTGGTTTTGGCGGGTAACTTGCCGCGCTCGTAGGGGTCTAGGTTTTTATTTCACAAGCTATCTACACGACCAGGGGAATGTCGGGTTTCACTTGTGGCTCAAAAGAAACCCGGGGCTTCCAGATTATCTGTATTGTTCTGTGATGCTTATTGCTTATCAATGATGTTGCATTTATCACGCCTGGAGTGATTATTATATATTGTTATATATATATTAGTAGATATTGTATATGTTTTGCACCCGCGCTAGTCCTGTCCCCGCTCTGTCATTAGTTAAGTAATCTAACGGGTGATGACGTGACCCAGTGGTGAATGCGGATGGCATATACGTAAATCATATTTTCGTTCTTTTCTGGTGTGATTAATTGATGGGACTGCGTTGATTCAGATCAATTCAAGGAAAACAGACCTATTTGATGTTGTTGGAACAATTTTAAAAAGCCGTTATTACAAGGATGATTACTTTTTGCTTTGCACAGCGGTATTCAGTTATGAATAGCTAGCACCTCATTCGACGAGGCAAGGGCTGAGATCCCTTCATCGGCAGCGACCCCTTGGGCAGAAGTTTGCGTCAGGATAATAACTTCACTACAGTCGATTACTTTTTGCTTTCCATCACGGTATTCAGTGAGAATATCCTTCACCTCATTCCACGAGGAAAGAGCCGAGATCCCTTCACCGGGAGTGACCTCTTTAGCAAAGGTTTTCACCACTATATATTTATAAAAATCTATCCGGTTCCTTCAATGATATCAAGTTCATTACGTTAATGGTTTTTTTCCAAAAACCATTAGTCGCCCTACGTCATTTCAGATGGGTAGCACTTAATATTCATGCTATGTTTGTTGTCCTTTGTCATGGCATAGTGTATGGTAGCTGTTTGTTACTTTTCTGTTGCATAGATAGATGCGTTGGTTTGGGACAGTCGTACTACTATTTTTGCCTTCGTCAAGGGTATGTACGGGTGGGTTCAAATTAACGTAGACAATGACGGGTAGAACTTGATATGTGACTTATGATATGTTGGCCTTCGTCAAGGTCATAAGAGAATGGGGTAGAAATCACATCGGGAGTTTCAAACATACAGGAAACATGCCAGGCATGCGCATACCTTCTGGAGTATGATAACTTGAGTGGATTCCATCAAGTTATCATGCGATGATAGTTGGATCCCGATTCCCACTGATGAGTTGGTTTACTCCTCTGGTGATTTTAGATGATCCCGACTAATTCTTCTTTCAGGTTTGGAGGAGAATTTGAGGATACAGTGGGAGACATCCTGATTAGATAAAGTGATTGACCATTCTGATCTAGGTTAGAGAGCACGCTGGGTGTTTCTTTTCTCTCTCTCTTTGGCAGTGACCATGACCCGACCCTAAACTATAACTCAGTAACCTAATTAATCGAACCTTCTTAAAACACATTGACTTTTGGTTTGTCTAAGTTGCATACCTCATTGCCACTCCTGCTTTTACCCTTTGCTTTTCTTCGGAACATTCCGTATCACTACGAAGATCCACATTTATTGGATATGACCATCGTATAGTTACATACAAACTCGAAGAAACTTGTTTCAGGTTCGAGGATGGTTTCCGGTTCTGGAGAAATTGAATAGAACTATTCAGTTGTCTTTTCCTTTTACCTTTTTTCAGGTTGTGAGGGTTCCTAGGATTAGGAAAAGGTGCACCTATTGCGCTTATTAGATAGTCTTCTTCCAAACCATTGGCAGGTGCCGAAAGGCGGGGAAGGAAGAAAACCAATTAGCCTAAGTGTGGTGTATAGAAGGTAATAAGTAAAGAAAAATAAAGAGATTAGAAAGAGGGCAAAGTAAATTGCGACTGCTATCATTCATGACCAAACCACATATTTCATCGCCACTCTTATTTCACCTTTGAATTTCTCAAGAACACCCCGTATCACTACGAAGATCTACAGTTATTGGATAATTCATCGTATAGTTACATACGAACTCGAAGGAACTTGTTCCAGTTCGGAGATGGATTCTGGTTCAGGAGAAATAGAATAAGGTTTATTCAGTTGTCTTTTATCTTTATCTTCTCTCAAGTTACGAGTACTCCTAGGATTAGGAGAGTACACCTATTACGCTTATTGGATAGTCTTCTTCCAAATCATAGGCTGGTGCCAAACGGTAGGGAAGGAAGAAAACCATTTAGCCTAAGGGCGGTGTACAGAAGATAATGAGAAAAGACAAATAAAGGGATTGAAGAGATGGAAAAGAAATATACGGTTATAGTCATGAATCTGAATAAAGGAAGAGACATTACTAGGAATACCCGGCTACCCCTTCGAAACATTTTCATGTTTCAGTTTCACTATGCGTTGTTAATTGAAATCTGATTTCCCAATTAGATCCTTACTCCAGGGTATGTATTTACCAGGTTTGATTCTCACATCGGTATGATTTTACAGATGATGAGTGGGAGTAAGTTATTGGGAATTAGTTGATTACATCCCACTTATTTCGGAATTCGTTGTAATTGGTGATATTTGAGGAAATCACCTGAGGTTTTGCCTGAAGGAAAATATTTGGTTTTGAATATCCGTTGTTATGCACCAATTTCAAACTGATATATCCGTACGTTTATTTTATAAAGTTAGATATAAAATTTTGAAATTAAGTCCATGACATTTACCTATATCAGTTGATGGTTAGGTAAGGAGTATTAAACAGCGGTGTAATTCTTCTTAACCATAGTACAGTTTTCAACCTACGACGCACAGGATTTGAGTTATTCAACTCAGGGGACTTATACAAAGTATTGTATGTTGTCCAGTGTCCATTAGGACAGAGGGGTTGGTACTCGTACTATATTTTGTTTACTTGTGACTTCTCCAGTTTTAGATAAGTGTTTCGTAAAAATACAAGGTTCAAGTTTTGAGAAGTTATAGGTACAAGAATAAAGTAGAGAACCACGTGACGCAAGTATCAGGATTTTTCAAGGTGATCAAAGATGAAGATACCTGTGTTTGGTGTTCAGTTGATAGTAATGGCTTTGAGAACTTGCTTTTCTTTCAGGTTACTCATATCTGGATACACTCCTAAATTGAGTAATGTCGATCGGCCTCTCTCCATTTAGTTAACATGCACTGGAGACAGCTGCATGATTTGAATCTGGTTCCAATTAAATCAGTGCCTCTGTTTCTATATTGTATATAGAATGGTTTATATCTTAACGATGTTAAGGTATATGGAGTTGTCCGACTTATGCTTAAAACCAGACTCTGGATAACTCAAGGCACGTTTCAGTAATGGCAGTTTGTGGGTAATCCCGGGCTATGACGAGGGGTAACTTTCTACCATCTGGAAGATCAATAGTGATATTGTTCTTGACTCGCTACAGTTTTAGTAAAATGGACTTTTTCATAAAACAGTAGTGGGAGTATGGTAGAACTGGAAGTGATTCCAGAACCACAAACGATTACTGAAAATTCAAATAGAACCTAAAGATTCAATTAGGTTTGACATTCCATTAGCCACTCCACAGATATGGTGGGTAATCTCAGGCACCCGAGAGGTACTTCGGTATCCTCAAAGACGGTGACAAGGAGGTTCTTGTTTACTCAGACTTGCCATTACCGCTGTTCTAGACCATGAAACCCAGCAAGAGAATGAATATAGCGTCGTTCTAAATTAATTTTAGAAGTGCACGTGTATATGACTCTGCCAAAGGGTTGTTGTAGTCAGTGGGAGTAGCGGAAGTATAGTGGACAAGTAGCTTGTGTCTATTTATAGACTAAAGCAGGTATAGTGGAGATAGATCATCTATTTTTGATATGACAGTCATGGGCTTTGACTTCAATAAAATAGGAGATGGATCTGCTAAGAAGGTAGTAGGGTGTAATGTCCTAGTTTTTGGATGACATACACTTTGTAGGAAGTGAAATTCCTACAGTACGATCGGTTATACTGTGGTTGTCACACAATGGTTTCTCTACATAGGATATGGATTTTATATCAGGCATTCCAGTTACTAGATCTATGGTTTTAGATCTAGATTTGGGTAGTTTCCCAATCTGGATACTTAGATAGTATTCTAAAGTTGTTTTAGAATAGACGACTCTTTGCATGGTAGTGTATCTACTGGTGATGGAATCACCCTCTCTAAAGGTGTCTTACAGACTAAAGGGGAGAAGGATGTGCATGATTGGCATATCACTTGCTTAGGCAATTGAGTCAATCATGAGATGTCAAGTACCACACCAGATGCTGTTTTTGTACTACATGCAATAAGTTTATATATTAATCCAATCCTGGAGAAACGTTCGGAAGCAGTTTATGAACATAAGTGAATGTTCTAGGGATATGGTAACAGCAGCCTCCTTCGGGAGACGGTTATCATTCCATGCTTACAAGGTGACTTGGATGACAGAGTGACTGTCAGAGTTATAGTTTTCCCTCTTTTGAGGGGCCGTAGTTTGGAGAGGTGGTCCAAGCGGATACAGAGGGAGGCATGGCGTAGGATACTGATTAAATTCAGTTGACGATACAGTCTAAGAAGTTTACTGGATTTGGAGTTCATTTGTGAACTGGGTCCCATCAGATATCCAAACATATTTTAAGACAGGTATTACTCATTTCAGGGAGATGGCTTTCTCCGCGAACTTGAGATAAAGAGAGACATAGAAAGAAACATTGGAGCGAATCCACTCACTAAGGCTATTTCTCGAAGGCAATAGTTTTACAAACGAGCTTTGTGAAACTGATTAGTAGAGAAGTTGGGTGTTCGGTATCACACGGGTTGTGAGTATGCGACAACGCAATAATTAGCCTTAAGTGCAAGTGGGAGATTGTTGGCTATAGTGTCCTCAAGTCAATTATTAGATCACAGGCACGTGATTGCAATGATTGAAGGATGACCTATACCGGTAGAACAGTCTTACTCGAGATGATAGTATGCTATCTGGTTTGTCTTTATCATCATGTACATGCTTCAGGTGACATTATAGATCACTATTACATGTTGATAGAGCCCATAGGATTCTTTCTTGACTACCAGCAGTATGATGTCGATCATATATGTGAGAGTTGGGTGGTCTATAAGCACATCCTTAAAGTGTCCCTAGTCGTGGGAGTTTCGAGACTGGGAATCGATACTCCAAGACTAGATCGAGACCCCGACAATGGGAGATGGCCGGTCTCACAAGCCATCGGTGTCAGTTGGTTCACCTAAGATGTATACAGGTGCTCATTGGGTTATGAGTACACCGGACGTACTCGCCGGGAACATGCTAGTTGGTATTATACTTATTGTTAGATAGCAGTTCCTTGGTGACATGTGTACAGGTTAGTCTATTGACCTGAGATAGTCATTTGTCTCGTGTGAGTTCCCACTGTGCTTTGATTAATACCCTACCACGGCTCAAAGGAGTCGTGCAAACAGGTTTTAGTTGGGTACAGTCCCGAGCCACATGGAGGCATTGAGCAGATCGTCAGGGGATTCGTCTTTCCCGGTATATTAGGGGTTGATGTCGCGGAATGCACGGGATGACCATCACCAGAAATCCTCAACCGGGGTAGACGAGAATTACTGATTCGGATCAATAGTTTCTCAGTTGGTGATAGGCTTCATACCGACACTAAATGTTGCGTTATTAGGGGTCTGACTTTATCCAACCCCCTAGACTCGATATGCGATACTCATAGACGAACAGACCGGACTGTACGGATATTGTCACTGTCAGGCTCCGTAGGGTTTCAGGATGAGTTTGCTCGTCGGCCTCCCTTTCGCTCAATACCTGGGTAGCCGTTACGTACAGCTAGTACCACTGACGTGCTTGTGGTTAAACCCACTGCCAGCGTATTTACGAGTCTTCAGAGTCCCACATAGAGAGTTTCCCTGGTTCGGGCGAAACGTTGTAGAGGCCGTATGTTTTTATGGCAGGGTTCGATCATATACGTGCACTTGTGCACGGATCATGATTGGACGGATAATACTAGTGTGCTTCGGTTTAAGCCGGATCTTAGTATTATATTGTTGGATTATTTTCGTCTCGTTGTATTCGTATTCAGTCGGAATACGGATGCAGGTATGTATATACGGATGAGGGGTATTCTTGTAATCCGTTATAAGTTTATTTTAGAGTTACCATTTTCTTTTCTTTCAATTTAAACATTTAGTTTAATGTTTAAATGTAAGGTGTGAAATGTGAGTAATGGAATTATGGCTTAATCTTTGTGCTGGGCAAATTCGTGAGTCATGGGTGTGCATTTAATTTTGGTGCATGCACTTGTGAGTCATTTGTGCATTGATGGTTTTTGTTTTGGCTAGGATTTTTAGTTAGATATTTGTGTGTGCTGCTAGATTTGTGCTGAGATTTTTTTCTTGTGTTGCATCAAAAAAATATATACTCACAACATCACAGCTCAAAAAAAAAGATAGAGCCCATTTTTCCAAGCTACAACAATTCTTCACAAGCCATTTTTCTTGAGCTCACATTTCTCATACTTGCCAACTTCTTTAACCTCCACCCATATCCTCTCATGTGTTGAGAATCCATGGGTGTTACGAGACAAAGTATTCACACACACTCTGTACTTCATCTTGGGTATCTAGGCTAGTAAACTGGATGTCTGAGTTGCTTCGGTTTTGAAGCGAGAGCCTGTATTACTAATCCTTGACATGGATCTTCTTTGATGTGGGGAGACCGGAGATCAAACTTGATCGATAAAGCCGCGAGGAGCTTGGGACAGAGGTTGAAGACCGAAGGACACGGACCGATCGGTATAACCTCTCTAAACTCCTTTTACAGTTAACTAGTATAGGGTTAATGGTTCGATCCGGGAATCGGGTTCCGTTAGCGCCGGGTTTTAAAAGTTTTTGTTCCGCGTTTGGCCACGGATTGATGGCCAGGGCGCTTCCGTAACCTTAAACTATTACCATCACAAGACTTAGCTCATTTTTCATCCTCTCATTCTCTCTCCAAGTTTTTCTCCTCCCTCCACCTCAAACCCTAACCCTCACATGAGTTGTGATCCGTAGAGTTTTTGAGATCAAATAATCCTTTAATCATTCTCTACATCCTCTAAGTAGTCTCTTTTTGCCAACTAGACTTCTTAGTTACCTCATAGTTGAGGTTGTAGCTTGATCCATAGGCTCTCGAGTGGATCATTTTTTACATAGTGAAGACCAGAGACCGAGTTCTATCCAGGCTACTAAGGAGCCAAGAAGAGGAGCAAGGAAGCGGAACGAAGAGCCGAAGGACCGGTTCAAGGAGGTATAACATCTTTCACAGTAGTTAAATCTCTTAGACTGTTATGCTAGTTAGGGTTTATGATAAGATCTGGGTTTTAGGTCTATGTTACTTGCTTCAAAAATCGTTTTTGCTAATTCCGCCTCCATAAAAACCATGTGGGGTTGCAACATAGACTTACATAGTATCAGAGCCTACTTAAACCAGAACTACTATAGTAGACGATATATAAAGTTTCGAAACCGAAACGACTCCGAAACAGTTGTACTTAAAACCTAGTTTCTGGAAATTTTAAAAAGTCTTCTAATTTTTTTTAAACAAGTGCAGAAGGCCATTTATGATATAACTTGAACGCCCTCAAAAAACGAGCCCAAATTTCCGAAACTTGGTCGGCCACATGCTTTATTTTCCCGTCATGGCCTGTCCAGTTAAAGCATTTGGGTCTGATTTTTTGGTGGTGTTCTGATCTGTTGGTTTTAGGTTTTAAGGTACTGTTTGATTTTGCCCAGATTGCATGTGATGTTATCTTTGTCTAGGGCAATTCGGAGTGTTTCGAAGTCAAAAATTTAGGATCGTTTATCCGGTTTCAGTTTGTATATGTGTTTAGAAACGTCCGCTAATTGCTATACGTCGATTTGTGGGGGTTGCACATATTAGAATATGGTTTGTGTATATGGAGTATTGGATCGTCGTGGATAAATAGCCGGGGGGATGTGAGAAGAGTGTTTTTTTTCTTTCATTCATGTAATTTGTAAATTTCATGTAAATTTTTTTGTGGGGCACATCCGGGTTGAGGTTGTAGCCACCATTGTATTATTTCATTTACGGTTTTTTTCTCCTAGGATAGTCCCAAGGTGGGGTGCACAAACTACCGGGTTCTTGAAGTTCCGAGTGTCCTACTCATTTTATTGAGAGAGGTTGCTTCACTTCGGGAATTTGGTGGGTAGTTTGCTGCACCCGTAGGGTTCTAGGGTGGGGTTTGGCTATTCATCACGACCGTGGAATCCATCTTTCGTTCTAGGCTTAAACGAAACACGAAATTCCTAGTATATCCAATCTATTCATTTGTGATCTGGAATGTTTATTTTTGCGTGAGACGGATGGCTATATATATATATATATATATGATATATAATAAACGTTGCTTATGTTTTGCACCCGCGCTAGTCCAGCCCCCGCTCTGCCGTTAGTTAAGTAACCTAACGATGTATGACGGGGCCCCGTGGAGAATGCGGATGGTATAAGCGTACGTTCTATTTTTGTTTCTTTTTCTGCAATGATAAGGTTAAATGATGGGAAAGCATTAATAAGATTAATGTTAAGAAAAAAACCCTAAAGATGTTGTAGAATCAAATTTTTCAAAAAGTTAGCTCTAGTTCTTGCTTTGCATAGTGGTATTCCTTGATGAATATCCAGCACCTCATTCGATGAGGAAAGAGCCTAGATCCCTTCACCGGGAGTGACCTCTTTAGCAAAACTAGCAAATGATACAACCCAATCGGTTTGTTTTGAAAACTACTCGATTTTTAAAGCGGAGCTTAAACCACTCCTTTTCAAATCACTAGATTCTACAACGATATCAAGTTCATTATGTTAAAGGTTTTCATCAAAACCATTCGCAGCCCTCCGCCATTTTACGAAGTAGAGTACTTAGTATTCGTGCTACGTTTTTTGACTATAATTAAGGCGTAGTGTACGATAGCTAAGTGATATCTTCCTATAAAGCATATGATGCGATCGATTAGGACATTCGTACGACTTTGTTGACCATAGTTAAGGGTCATACGAATAGGTCTAAATCAATCATGAAATGACTAGTAGAACTTGACTAGAACTTATGATTTGTTGACTATAGTTAAGGTCATAAGACGCTGGGGGTAAAAACCATATCAGGAATTTCAAGTGTCGAAATTTGCAATGAGATTGCATACCTTCTATTTGATAGTTGGATCCAGATCCTACTGTGAGTAATAGTTACTCCCATGAGAATTTTACACTATACAATTAGCTAATCCAGTAGGTGTCTAGAAAGGTATCAACGGGGTTATGCCTCTAGAGAAACGAGGTTTATTTTAATTAGGTCCGTGCGAAAGCATGGGGAACCTCCCTCAGAGTACCGACACTAGCCTGGCTGACCGGTTAGCGAACTTGTAGAATGTAATTAATCCTGGCTAATTTTCTTTTTATGTTTTGAAGGAAAATATGATAAAAGCTATGGGAGACATCGATTAGATAAGATAAAAAACCAATCTAATCATGCAAGAGTTAACGTTGAGTGTTTTCTTTTCTCTCTTCTAATGGCAGATACCAATGACGGGACTTAAGCTTATATTAGAGAAAAATAAACTAACGGGACCTAATTATAAAGATTGGCTGAGAAACGTGAATATTGCCCTTACTTATGATAATATTGTATACGTTCTTACTGCTCCAGCCCCTTCCTTCCCAGGCCCTGATTCCTCTGTTGCGGATAAGGAGATCCGCAAGATATGGGATATCGACTGCGCCATAGCCAAATACCTCACGTTAGATTCGATGGACAACGAACATCAAAAGCAGCATGAGAAGATGGATGTGCAATCTATCGTTTTCCATACAAAGGAGTTGTATGGGGAGCAATCTCGTGCTCTTCGTTATGAGGCCTCAAGAAAGTTGTTTCAAATGAGGATGGCTGCTGGTACATCTGTACGAGATCATGTCCCAAAGATGATAGGTCTTATTGAAGAACTTGAGGACCTGGGATGGATGATGGAGAATGAACAATATGCTGATATAGTTCTACAGTCTCTCCCCTTGCCTATGCTCAGTTTATAGTGAACTTCAATATGCATAATTTGGAGAAATCACTTTCTGAACTTCTCAATATGTTGAGAAGTATAGAGAGCACACTGAAAGTAGTGAAAACTCCCTCTCTAATTGCTGGGCAATCTTCCTCTTCCATCCCAAAAGCTAAAGCTAAGGGAAAGAAGAAGAAGAAACCCATCAAACTGAGAGGTGGAGTTAAAAAGGCACAGGGGGAAGACAAGTCAGGGGCTACGACATTAAGAAAAGGAGAATGCTTCTACTGCCACAAGACCGGGCACTGGAAAAGAATCTGTGTTGGGTACCTCACCAATCTCAAGAAGAAGAAGCATGTTGATGCTTCCACTTCAGGTGTGTTTGTTACCGAAAGCTGTTTTTCTGTAAACTCTGCATCCTGGGTATTAGATACCGGTTCAGGATCTCATATATGCAATTGTGTGCAGAGATTGAGTAATAGTAAGGTTTTGAAGAAAGGTGACCATACTCTCCGTGTTGGAAATGGATCAAATGTTCATGCTGTATCCGTGGGAGAGTATCATCTGGGGTTACCTTCAGGGTGTATATTGGTTTTGAACCTATGTTATTTTGTGCCATCTATGTTATGTAACATAATATCTATATCTTTGTTAGACAGTGAAGGATATAATTTTGTGTTACAAAGTAATGTTATGAACATTAACCTAAATCAACAGTTTATTGGGTATGGTATATTAAATAACGGAATCTACATCCTGAATCAACACATAGTTTTTAACATAAAACACATAAACAAAAGGAAGATTTCAGAGATCAATGAAGCTTTCATTTGGCATTGTAGACTTGGTCATATAAACGAAACAAGACTAACCAAGCTACATAAAGATGGATATTTATATCCGTTTGAATATAAATTTTATGCGACTTGTCAGTCTTGCATCAAGGGTAAAATGACCAAAACTCTTTACTGGACACAGAGAGAGAGCTACTAAACTTTTAGGCCTCATACATAGTGATGTATGTGGACCAATGTCTACACATGCAAGAAGCGGTTATTCATACTTCATAACTTTTACTGATGATTTCTCGAGATTTGGACATGTGTTCTTATTGAAACATAAGTCTGAAGCTTTCGAAAAATTCAAGGAGTATAAAATTGAAGTAGAAAAACAAACTGGATTGAGTATCAAGAAACTTCGATCAGATCGAGGAGGAGAGTACTTAAGTATAGAGTTTCTAGATTTCCTACAAGAGAATGGGATTCTCTCTCAGCTCACTCCTCCGTACACACCACAACACAACGGTGTCTCAGAACGGAAAAATCATACCCTATTAGATATGGTACGCTCAATGATGAGTGATGCTGAGTTGCTACTTTCTTTTTGGGGGCATGCATTGGAGACTGCAATATATCTATTAAATAGGGTTCTGACCAAATCCGTGCCTACCACTCCATATGAGATATGGTATAGGAAGAGACCATCTCTTAAACGATTTAGGATATGGGGTTGTCTTGCTTATGTTAAAAAGAAGAATCTAGACAAACTCGAGACACGATCGGTTTTTTTGTAAATTTATGGGATATTCCAAACATTCATATGGATATCTTTTCTACCACAAAGAGAAACAAAGAGTGTTTGTTTCTCAATATGCCACATTTTTAGGAAATGAATTTTTTACAAATGATACTATTGGCAATACGGTAGAAATGGAAGAAATTTCAGAGCCACAAACAACTACTGACGATTTGGTTGAACCTGAAGTTTCAATAGAACCCAACGAGCCTCAGTCATTCCGTTGATCTAGTAGAACTTCTCGCTCACCAGATAGATACTATGGTTTTCTAATTGATGGTGATAGAGAAGATTGCATTATTGATGATGATGATGACCCTACTAGTTTTCAGCAAGCTATCACGAGTAGTGACTCGGTGAAATGGCTGGATGCCAGACGATCTGAAATGGAATCCATGCACACCAATAAAGTATGGACTTTGGAGGTTGCACCTTCTGGAGTAAAACCCATACGGTGTAAATGGATTTTTAAGAAAAAGATTGGTGTGGATGGACAGGTAGAGACCTATAAAGCTAGACTTGTAGCAAAAGGATTTTGTCAAAGACCACGATTGGACTAAGATGAGACTTTTTCTCCAGTTGCAATGCTTAAATCCATTCGAATCCTACTTGTTATTGCTGCTTACTACGACTATAAAATCTAGCAGATGGACGTTAAAAAAATATTTCTAAATGGTGATTTGGATGAATGCGTATTTATGGATCAGCCGGAAGGCTTCATTGACAGTGGGAGCAGCGAAAAGGCATGCAGGTTGCATAAATCCATCTATGGATTAAAGCAGGCATCACGAAGTTGGAACATCTACTTTGATGATACAATCAAAGAGTTTGATTTTATCAAAAATGTAGATGAACTTTGCATTTATAAAATGATTGTAGGGAGTACAGTCACATTCCTTGTATTGTACGTGGATGACATTCTCTTTATAGGAAATGACGTTCGTATTCTACAATCGGTCAAACTATTCTTATCACAAAGGTTTTCCATGAAGGACCTGGGTGATGCCTCGTGCATTCTAGGTATTAAGATCTTCAGAGATAGGTTTAAGAGATTGTTGGGATTGTCCCAATCAAGATACATAGACAGCATACTAAAGAGATTTAGTATGGAAGATTCCAAGCGAGATAATTTACCCGCTTGTCACGGGATCACCCTCTCTATAAAGATGTTTCCAAAGACTAATAAAGAGAGGGTTCGCATGAGCATTATGCCCTACGTTTCGGCGGTAGGATCTATAATGTATGAGATGTTATGTACTCGCCCAGATGTAGCTTACGCACTGAGTGTAGTAAGTAGGTATCAATCCAATCCAAGGGAGAAACACTGGACAGCTGTGAAGAACATTCTTAAGTACTTACAAAGGACTAAAGAAATGTTCTTGGTGTATGGTAACGGGGATCTCCAAATGGAGGACTTTA
This sequence comes from Agapanthus africanus, assembly GCA_030015575.1. Classification (NCBI taxonomy): domain Eukaryota; kingdom Viridiplantae; phylum Streptophyta; class Magnoliopsida; order Asparagales; family Amaryllidaceae; genus Agapanthus; species Agapanthus africanus. The sequence continues at coordinate 125,698,719 of CM057348.1, forward strand.
CAGATTCTAATTTCCAGAGCGATAAGGATGACAGCAAGTCCATCTCGGGTTTTGTATTTACCCTCAATAGAGAGGCGGTATGTTGGAAGAGTTCTAAACAAGACACCGTCGCTGACTCAACGATGGAAGCTGATTATATAGCTGCCAATGATGCCGCAAAAGAGGCTGTCTGGATGAGGAAGTTCATTTCTGAACTTCAGGTAGTTCCATGCATTGCTAATCTAATACCTTTGTATTGCGATAACAACAGAGCCATGGCTTTGGCAAAGGAACCACGGTCCCATAAGAAATCCAGACATATCTTGAGGCGGTATCACCTGATCAGGGAGATCGTGGATCGCCGGGAGATCGAGGTGCGGAGAGTGGACACAAAATACAACACGACGGATCCATTCACCAAGGCCATCCCTCAAGTCCAATTCGAGAGACAGTTCGAGATGTTGGGCATGCGGTACGCCAGCAACTGGCTCTAGTGTAAACGGTGGGTACTTATTGCACCAATTACAGGACTTAGTGCAAGTGGGAGATCATTGGATTTGTATGCCCTAGAGGGCTTCATTATATAGAATGTTAGGGATATGTTTGTACAGGACAATCTTGCTCAATATGATTGTACGCTATTTGGTTTGTCTTTATCTTAACATGTGATGTGTTTTACTTAGTATTTCATATCTTGTATACATGTTGATAAAACTCTTTAGAAATTAGTCGATGTTTACGAACACATACACACATCATAAAGCTTGTAAAGTAACCGCGACATTAGAATTCCGCACGCAATTAGAAAACTCAACCAATTTTCCAAAACTTGAAAATCTAGTGAGCCAAAGTTCCAAAAACGACCGTTTTAAGCCAATTCGGAAGTCCAAATCAAAACGAAACACACCCGAACCTTTGCAGAGAGTTATAGCATGAAATTAACTTTGAGTTTGGGGGCCTAGAGAGGGTACCCCACCCCCGAGGCCATCACGAGGTGGCCAGGGGGTGAGTCAAACCCGGGCAGTTTCGGGTCCCCACCGCCAAGACCACCTTATGGTGGTCTTGGGGAGTGGACCCAGCCGTTCGGTCCCACCTGGGGGCTCCCCAGGGTGCGCACGCTCCACCCCGTGGCTTCTCGGTTCAAACCGTGAGCCCGCGGGTTGTGAAAACAACTCAAAACTTCAATTTTGGAAATTATTTTTGTCGGCAGTTTTTGCACGACATAAAAGACGGATTTCTAACGTCGCTACAAGATATCTAAGGTTTATGAGAGGCTCTGATACCACTGTAAGTCGATGTCGCGCACCCTACGTGTTCGCGGGGAGGCGGAAATTGCAAAAAATGATTTTTACGGGCTTCGCAACACCGACTAGAACCAAGAATCGATCATAAACCCTAGCTAGCAACTACTTGAGGTTTAACTACTCGGATGAATGTTATATCTCGTGGTATCGTGTCCTTCGGGTCTTCTCGCTGTCCTCCTTATCATCGTAGGCTCCGAGGATTGAAACGGATCGAAGCTTCCTTGTCGGCTTCCTCGAGTCAAAGACGATCCATCCGAGAGTCTATAGTTCGAGCTCCAACCTTAACTTCAAGGTAACTAGGGCAAGTAGCTTGCTAGACTAGATAGACTAGGTGATGTTGAGAGTGAAGATGGAATACTTGGTCTCTTGGAACCCTAACTTTCTCAACTCATGAGACAATTAGGGTTTTATATGAGAAAAGAAGAAGACTTGAGAAATGAGAGTGAACTTGTGAGCTCTTGAGAATTGCTTGGCTGTCCAAAGATAATGAATGAAAAAAATAAGATATTTTGGAGATAAATATCTCACCACAAAATATCTTACAAGCTTCACAAATATCTATTTAGTCAAGTGAGTGAGTCATCTAGTAGCCATGCTAGATTCAATGCTTAAAATCCACCTTATTTCTCCACCCATAATGTTTAATCCAAAAAAGAATACAAACCCTAATAGGTGTCCACTTCTAGAAGCTTTCCAAAACTAATTACGGGAATGCCCCTCATCCGTATATACATACCCGCATCCGTATTCCGAAGAATACGAATACAAAGAGACGAAACAATCCATCAGTACAATACTAGGATCCGGTTTAAACCAAAGCCCACTAGTATCATCCGCCCGAACGTCATACGCATACAAGTGCATGTACGTGATCAAAGCCCTGTCGTAAAACCATACGACCTCTACATCTTTCGCTCGATGCAGGGAAACTCTCTGTGTGGGACTCTAAATACTCGACAGTACGCTGGCAGTGGGTTTAACCACAAGCCGCAAGCGGTACTAGCTGCACGCAACGGCTACCCAGGTATCTGTCGATAAGAAGGCCGATGAGCAAACCCATCTGAACTCCTACTAAGCCTGCATGTGACAATCTCCGTACAGTCTGGTCTGTTCGTCTAAGAGTATCACATATCGGGCCTAGGGGGCGGTAATCGTCAAACTCCTAATAGCTCAATAAGTCGTGCTGGAGTGTAGCCAAAAACACCCTGAGAAACTACTGGAATACCTACCAGTAAATCACGCTTGCCCTGGCCAGGGATTTTGTGTAGTGGCTCTCCGAACACAGCACGATATCAACCCCCAATACTGGGAGAGACGAATCCTATCTAACCGCCACTGCCTCCAAGTGCTTCGGGACTGCACCCAACTACTACATATTTGCACGACTCCTTTGAGCCGTTGTAGGGTAGTAATCAAAGTACAGTGGGAACACACTCGAGGCAAAGTAGCAGTGTCAAGTTGATGGACTAAGCTGTACTCATGTCACCTGAGAACTGCTACCCGGCGATAGGTATAATACCCACCAACAGTTCCCGACGAGTCCTGTCCAGTGTACTCATAACCTAATGAGCACTTGCATACTATCTCCAGTACGACATACTAATGGTTGTGGGACAGACCATCTCCCCTACTGGGATGAGAAGCATATACACTAGTCTACTCCGGAGTATCGATGCCCTTCTCGATAATCCTACGACTAGGGACCTGTATAAGGATGTGCTTGTAGATTACCCAGCCCCCACTAGTGTGACTATCATCACAACGCTGGTAATCAAGCAAAGATCCTAAGGGCTCTACTAATATGTATAAGCGACATGCTAAAAGAAACACTTGCACATATTGAAGTAAAAAAAACGAAGTAGCATACTACCATTTTGAGCAAGACTGTCAATACAACTTTGAATATCCCAAGCTTCCATTAAGTAATATACAAACCAATATGATACAATAATGGCTTCTAGGGCATACATCCCTAACAGTGGGATATCCTAAGGATTAACTAGGATATCTGTTCTACCACACTGAGGAACAGAAGGTGTTTGTATCTCGCTATGCCACCTTTTTAGAAAGGGAACTTCTTGCAAAAGAAGTGTTAATTATATGTATGGCCTAGAGGCCATTATTGTACATGTGATGTATATTATAGTGGATGCTTGGATATATAGAGAGAGGACTTTTTTGGTCGACATGATAGTATGCTATCTGCTTGCTCTTTATCTTAACATGTTGACCTGTATATGTGATGCTGTCTTGCTCTCACATGTTGATAAAACCCTTAGGTTATGTATTTGACTACCAGGACTATGATGGAGATCATACTAGTGGGCCCAAGGGTAGTCCACAAGTACATCCTATAATTGTTCCTTGTCGAGGGTGTATCGAGACAGGGTATCGATATTCCAGAGTAGACTAGCGTATACGCATCTTTACCCATATGATAGGCGATGGATGATCCCACATCCATTGGTGTTTGACATCAAAGATGGTATACGGGTACTCAGTGGAGACTGGGTACACTGAACGGACTCACCGAGAACTCCTAGTTGGTATTATACCTATCATCAGATAGCAGTTCTCTGGTGACACTGGTACAGGTTAGTCTGTGGACCCGAGATCATCATAGAGTCTTGTGTGATTCCCACTGTACTTTGATTTCTACCCTACCACGTTCAACAGAACGTGCAAAACGGTGGCTTTTGGGTACAGTCCCGAATCACATGGAGGCAATGAGAGATAGGAGGGGATTCGTCTCTCCCAGTATTGGGGTTGATGTTGCGCTGTGCTCGATTGGCCATAACGATAAGTCCCTGGCCAGGGCTGCTACGGAGATTTACTGATAAGTGTTATCAGTAGTTTCCCGACCCGTTATGAGCCTCACATCCGCACGACTTATCAGTTGTTGGGGTCTGACGTTTACCATCCCTATACTGGATATGCGACATATCAGACGAAGAGACCGGACTGTACGGTAGTGTTACTGACAGGCTTTTGCTGGAGAAAGAGCAGGCTTGCTTGTTGATCTTCTGATCGCTCAATACCCGGGTAGCCGTTACTTCCAGCTAGTACTGCTGACGGCTTGTGGGTGCTTGATGTGATCATCACCTACTGCCGACGTATTGACGAGTCTTTAGAGTCCTACACAGAGGTTTCACTGGCTCAGGCAAAATGAAGTAGGAGCATATATGTGATATGTGCGGGACCGAGATTAATACGAGTATGTTATATCGTATTCTATTCTCGCAATATAAGGTATCGATCGGTTATATGAGATATAGCCGGGTTATCGAATCAAATGTTGATTCGATAAGTCGATACTGTATCGGTCGTTTATATGAGATTTAGCCGGGTTATCGAATTAAGTGTTGATTCGATAAGTTGATACATATAATATTAGTCGGTTATATGTGATATTGCCGGATTATTAAATCAAGTGTTGATTTGATAATTTAGTGTATAATTGTATATTTGATATACTAGTTTACATTAACTAATATTAGCTCACTTAAATGTTTCTTTTTTTCACTTGTGTGCATATAATATATATGCGATATATATTAATGTACATTTTTAGTGTCATGCTTGATGATACATACTACATTGGTGTATGAGACTTACACCATGCTTATGATAATTGTGAGGATTATTTGTTTTAAGTAAATCCAAAATTAGTTGGAAATTAGTCACATGCATGAAGCTTGTGGATGCTTGTAGATGCATTAACTTAGTCCACTCATTTTGTTTTACTTAAGATATTTATTAACCTAACCATTATCACTTAGCCATGGTTATGTCTATACATGAGTTTGTATATGATACAAACTCACCCATGGTTGCCATTCACTCTCTCATCCATTATTTTCTTCTTCGTCGTCAAGCTCAAGAGAGCTCTCTAGGTTTTCATGAGAGGTGATAAAATAGTGAGAAAATTAATTCTAAAGAGAGCAAAAATCCTACTTCATCATCCTTTACTAGATTAGCACTTTAGTATAGGGTGTTAGCTTTACTAATCCCACATTAGTGAAGAGATAGCTTGGGTTAGTGACTCCTCGATATAGATCGTCTTCGGCCTCGAAGACTTCGTGCAAGCTCGTTGCTTTCTTCTTATGGAGCCGTTCAAGAGTCCACAAGATCACTACTTGGAGCGAAGGGACTGCTACAAGGAGCTAAAGAAGTGAAGGACCGGATTACAAAGGTTGTAATCCCTACTCACTTAGATTTAAAGTAGTTTACACATTGTATTGTCTAAATCTTTAGTTTAAGATTCTAGGGTTAGTATTGTTAAGCATGGCAAATTTTTGAAAATGGCATGGACGATGCCTCCCGAAACCTTGCTGTCGTGCCCAGCAATCCTACAGTGGTATCAGAGCCAAGCTAGAGATTTAGACGGATTACGAAACCAAAACTACTCCGTAACTTGAAACATCGAGACCTAGTTTCTGTCAAATTTTTAAAAGGCTCTAAATTTTTTTTAAACAACTGTAGAATATTGTATGAGATGCAACATGAACACAGTACAAAATTTATCCCCAGACCTCGGATTTTGGCCAGCCAGATAGCCTAGAAAACCGGCCTGCTCGGTTTTTTGGTGGAGTCAAGTGTTGAAATTTGTACTGTGTTCCAGGCTCTGGGTTTTGGTGTTTCAGGTGTTGTTTGTTTTTGCTAAATTTGCATGTGATGTTAACTTTCTGCAAAGAAAACTCGGAGTGTTTCGTAGTCGCAATTCTAACCATTTTTCGGGTTATTTTAGACGGTGTTAAAAAGTACGAACGGATATCAAATACCCACTTTAACCTTAGACGGAAAATTTTCCAAGAGTTGGATTTTTTCCGAGTTAAAGAACATTCAAATATCATGCAAGTAATGTGGTGGACCCTCTAGAAGAACAAAACCCTAACTGGATTCTATGACCGTAAAAACCGCCGCCAAACCCTAGGGTTTGCGGTAGTTCCGCGATGCCATGGGTGAGGCAAGGGTTGACCTGTCTGCGGTTGGTCCATTGGTACTGTGGCATGTGATGAGTATTTTTAAACTGCGCTCAAGTGCTGAGCTTTTTGGGAAATTTTGGGTGTTTGTTGATTCTATCGGAATGTTTAACATCGTCTAGCTATTTCTAGAATGTGATACAATATGTGAAATTCATACGGTTAGGCATGAAATCCAAAGTATGTGATATTTTTGGTTTATGATATCTAAGGTGATTGTGGATTCCAAATGTTGTAGTTTGACATTTTTTTTTCTGTGACCGTAAGTGTAATATGTGGTGTGTTACCGTTTTCGTTGCTATATGTCAACGACAATTATGATACGCATATTTACTTACGTTGATGACATGTGATGTTATGTGTTGTTGGGATATGTTATATTGGATAGTCGTGTTTTGAATAGCCGGGGGTTTTATGTGAGGTGAGAGTTTTTATTTTCATTCATGTAAAATTCATTGTATGTAATAGTCTTTTATTAGGGCACTTCCAGGTTGAGGATGATGTCGCCATTGTTGTATATTAATTACTTTTCCGCATTACGATAGACCCAAGGTGGGGGGCACAAGTAACCGGGTTCTAGAGTCCAGTGGGAGACCATCTCGAGGAGTCGAGACCGGGTCTCCTAACTCTATAATTTGTAGGGTTGCTTGCCGCTCTCATAGGGGTCTAGAGATGTGGGTTTGGCTATTCATCACGACCGTGGAATCCGTGTTTTATACTGGCTTAAAATAAAACCCGGAATTCCTAGTATATCCAATATTTCATATGTTATCTTCTGCTGCTGATATTCTGTGATGTGATCACTTTATATATTTGAGACGAATGCTTTATTATTGTATATATGATATATAATAAACATTGCTTATATTTTACACCCAAGCTAGTCCCACCCCGCTATGCCCTTAGTTAAGTAACCTAACGGTGCATAACGGGATACCGCGGCGAATGCGGATGGCATAAGCGTACGTTGTATTTTCGTTTCATCTGTGATGCTTAAGAAGCATAAATGATGGGAATTCATTAATGAGATTAATGAAAAGAAAAGAAACCTAAAAGATGTTGTAGAATCATATTTTCAAAAAGGGCAGCTCTAGTTTTTGCTTTGCATAGCGGTATTCCTTGTAGAATATCCAGCACCTCATTCGATGAGAAAAGTGCCGAGATCCTTTCACCGGGAGTGACCTCTGTAGCAAAAGCTAGCAAATGCTACAACTCACTCAGTTTTGTTTTTTGATTGCTTCTTTTAGTTCTTGCTTTGCATAGCGGTATTTGTGAAATATCATGTACCTTATTCGATAAGGAAAGAGCCGAGATCCTTTCACCGAGAGTGACCTCTTTAGAAAAACTAGTAAAAAGCCTAAAAAACACTCCTTTTCAAAAATCACTTGTTTCTACAACTACATCAAGTTCATTACGCTCATGGTTTTCTTAAAAACCTGTGTAGCCCTCCGTCATTTCAGATAAGGACTATTTAGTATTCGTGCTGCGTTTGTTGGCCTTTGTCAAGGCGTAGTGTGCGGTAGCTGAATGGTGCTTATCTGCTTAAGCATGTGATGTGATTGGATTAGGATAGTCGTACGACCTTGTTGGCCTTTGTCAAAGGTCATGCGGGTGGGTTTAATTCAATCAGGAAATGACGGGTTGAACTTGACTAGCATCCTATGGTTTGTTGTCCTTTGTTAAGGTCATAGGGCGTTAAGGGCAAAAATATTATCGGGAATTTCAAGTGTTGAAATTTGCAATGAGATTGCATACCTTCTATCAGATAGTTGGATCCCGATACCCACTGTGAGTAAGAGTTACTCCCGGGAGAGTTTTGCACTTTACAATTAGCTAACTCATTAGGTGTCTAGAAAGGTGTCAACGGGGCTACGCCTCTGGGAAAATGAGGTTTATTTTAGTTAGGTCCGTATGAAAGCACGGGGAACCTCCCTTAGAAGTACCGGCACTGCCCTGGCTGAACGGTTAGTGGAGTTGTAGAATGCAGTTAATCTTGGCTGAATTTTCTTTTTAAGGTTTGATGGAAAATTTGAGAATAGCAGTGGGAGACATCGATTAGATAAGATAAATAACCAATCCGATCTTTGCAAGAGTATATGCTAAGTGTTTTCTTCTTTCTCTACCCAGGTAGCGACCATGTCAGGTCTTAATCAAGATAATAATATGGATGTAGTGACTGAAACCGCTTGTTATGCTGAGCAGGGGAATATTGGTTCCGCTCCAACTTATAATTGTCATAAGTCCGAGCAGGAAATAGAAAAATATCCGGATTTCTACGCCACCTAAATGAAGAATGAGCATGTTGATGCATCTTCTTCAGGTGTGTTAGTTACCCAGAACTTTTTCTCAGTGCACTCTACGTCGAGGGTATTAGATACTGGATCGGGATCCCACATATGTAATATGTTACATGGGCTAAGGAAAGGTAGAGAACTGGGAGTAGATGATCATTCCATACTAGTAGGGAATGGTGCAAATGTTGCAGCCAAATCAGTTGGCGAATATCACCTTGTATTACCAAATGGTAATACATTGATTCTCAACGAATGCTATTACATACCAACCCTGATATGCAATCTTATATCAGTTTCTTTATTAAGTAAAGAAGGATATAATTTTGAAGTACAGGATAATATTATGAACATCTTCCAGAATCAAAAGTTGATTGGATCAGGCTCGTTAAATAATGGCATATACATTCTAAATCAAACTACAGTTACAAACGTACAAAACACACACAAGAGGAAGAGTTCAGAAATAAACGAATCCTTCTTGTGGTATTGTAGAGTAGGTCATATCAATGCGACACGACTAGCTAAGTTACATAAAGATAGATATTTGAATCCGTTCGAATTATCATCTTATGAAACTTGCCATTCATGTCTCAAAGGAAAGATGACCAAAACTCCGTTTAGTGGGCACGGAGAAAGAGTTACGGAACTCTTGGAACTGATATATAGTGATGTATGCGGTCCCATGTCTACACATGCCAGGAATGGTTCCTCATACTTCATTATATTCACTGAAGATCTCTCAAGATACGGACATGTGTTCATGATGAAACACAAGTATGAAGCTTTTGACAAATTCAAAGAATATAAGCATGAAGTTGAGAACCAAACGGGGAAAAGTATTAAAATCCTTCGATCTAATCGAGGAGGAGAATACTTGAGCAATGAATTCCTGGACTATCTAAAAGGAAATGGGATTCTCTCTCATCTTACTCCTCTGTATACACCACAGCACAACGGTGTATCGGAACGGAGAAATCGCACCCTATTGGATATGGTGCGCTCTATGATGAGCACCGCTGAGTTACCTATTTCCTTTTGTAGTTATGCGCTTGAGACAGCTGCATACCTATTGAATCAAGTTCCGTCTAAATCTGTACCTACCACACCATTGAGATATGGAGTAGGAAGAGACCATGTCTTAAACGAGTTAAGATATGGGGTTGTCTGGCCTATGTCAAAAACGCAAAATCCGGACAAACTCGAGACACGATCAGTTCTTTGTAAGTTTATGGGATATCCTAAACATTCACATGGATATCTTTTCTATCACAGCGAGGAACAAAAGGTGTTTATTTCTCGATATGCCGCCTTTTTAGAAAAGGAATTTTTGCAAAAGAAATTAGTGGCGATGAGGTAGATCTGAAAGAAGTTCCAGCAGCAGAAACTACAATTGAAGATTTAGTAGAACCAGAGAATTCGATAGTCTCCAACGAACATCAGCCTCTCCGCCGATCTAGTAGGGTTTCTTATCCACCTGAGAGATACTACGGTTTTCTCATAGACGGTGGGAGCGAGGATTGCATCATGGTAGATGATGACCCAACTAGCTTCGAGCAGGCCATCGCGAGTGGGGACTCTGTGAAATGGCTAGATGCAATGCGATCTGAGATGGAATCCATGTACACCAAAAAAGTATGGACTTTGGAAGTTTCTCCCGAAGGGTTAAAACCCATTGGGAGCAAATGGATATTTAAGAAGAAACTTGGTGTAGATGGAAAAGTTGAGACTTTCAAAGCCAGACTTGTTGCAAAAGGTTTTCGTCAGAGACCAGGTGTGGACTATGATGAAACCTTTTCTCCACTGGCTATGCTTAAGTCCATCCGGATCCTACTTGCCATCGCTGCATACCATGACTACGAAATATGGCAAAAGGATGTTAAGACCGCCTTTCTAAATGGTGATTTAGAAGTGTGCGTGTACATGACTCAGCCAGAGGGCTTCGTGGATAGTGGGAGCAGCGGGAAGGTATGCAAGCTGCTTAAATCTATTTACGGGTTAAAGTAAGCATCGCGGAGTTGAAACATCTGTTTTGATGTTGTAGTCAAAGAGTTTGACTTCATCAAAAATATAGATGAACCTTGCATATACAAGAAGGTTGGAGAGAGTAAGGTTGTCTTCCTCGTATTATACATAGATGACATACTCTTAATAGGAAATGATGTTCTTATGCTGCAATCGGTCAAGATCTTCTTATTACAAAGATTCTCAATGAAAGATCTAGGGGATTCCTCTTACATCTTGGGGATTAAGATATATAAAGATAGATCTAAACGGATACTGGGTTTGTCCCAATCCAGGTATATAGATACAATACTAAAGAGGTTTAGTATGGAAGAGTCCAAGCGTGGGAATTTACCCACGATCACAAGACTCACTCTCTCCAAAGAGTTGTCTCCCAAGATTGATTTGGAGAGAGCTCGCATGCAAGAGATACCCTATGCTTCGGCAGTAGGCTCTATCATGTATGCGATGTTATATACCAAACCCGATGTAGCATACTCACTAAGTGTAGTGTGTAGGTATCTAGCAGATCCAGGAGAGAGTCACTGGACAGCTGTGAGGAACAGTCTCAAGTACTTGAGAAGGACTAAAGAGATGTTCTTGGTGTATGGTAACGGAGAACTCCAAGTGGAGTCCTTTACCGATTCGAGCTTCCAAACTGATAAGGACGACTCTAAGTCGGTCTCAGGATTTTTCTTTACCCTCAATGGTGGGGCGGTTTGTTGGAAGAGTTCCAAGCAGGAAACCATGGCAGACTCGACGACGGAGGCTGAATACATCACTGCCAACGATGCTGCCAAAGAGGCTGTCTGGATGAAGAAGTTTATAACTGAACTTGGAGTGGTTCCATCCATTGAGCATCTAATACCTTTGTATTGCGATAACAATAGAGCAGTGGCCTTGGCCAAGGAACCCAGGTCCCATCAGTGATCCAGGCATATTCTGAGGCGGTATCACCTGATCCGGGAGATAGTTGATCGCCGCGAGATCGAGGTTAGGAGAGTTGACACGAAGGACAACACGGCGGATCCACTCACAAAGGCCATTCCCTAGATACAATTTGAGAGACTCTTCGGGATGTTGGGTATGGGATACTACAACAACTGGCCTTAGTGCAAGTAGGAGATTGTTAGTTATATGTATGCCCTAGAGGCCATTATTGTACATGTGATGTATATTATAGTGGATGCTTGGATATATATAGAGAGTACATTCTTGCTCGACATGATAGTGTGCTATATGGTTGCTCTTTATCTTAACATGTTGACTTGTATATGCGATGCTGTCTTGCTCCTATATGTTGATAAAGCCCTTAGGTTGTGTACTTGACTACCAGGACAATGATGGAGATCATACTAGTGGAGGCCAAGGGTAGTCCACAAGTACATCCTATAATTGTTTCTAGTCGAGGGTGTATCAAGACAGGGCATTGATATTCCAGAGTAGACTAGCGTATACGTATCTTGACCCATATGATGGGCGATGGATGATCCCATATCCATTGGTGTTTGACATCACAGATGGTATACAGGTGCTCAGTGGAGACTGGGTACACTGAACGGACTCACCGAGAACACCTAGTTGGTATTATACATATCGTCAGATAGCAGTTCTCTGGTGACACTGGTACAGGTTAGTCTGTAGACCCTAGATCTTCATAGAGTCTTGTGTGATTCCCACTGTGCTTTGATTTCCACCTTACCACGTTCAATAGAACGTGCAAAACAGTGGCTTTTGGGTACAGTCCCGAATCACATAGAAGCAATGAGCGATAGGAGGGGATTCTTCTCTCCCGGTATTAGGGGTTGATGTTGCGCTGTGCTCGATTGGCCATAACGATAAGTCCCTGGCCAGGGCTGCTACGAAGATTTACTGATAAGTGTTATCAGTAGTTTCCCGACCCGTTATGAGCCTCACATCGGCACGACTTATCGGTTATTGGGGTCTGACGTTTACCACCCCTGTACTGGATATGCGGCATATCAGACGAAGAGACCAGACTGTACGGCAATGTTACTGACAAGCTTTTGCAGGAGAAAGAGAAGGCTTGCTTGTTGATCTTCTGATCGCTCAATACCCGGGTAGACATTACATCCAGCTAGTATTGCTGACGGCTTATGGGTGCTTGATATGATCATCACTTACTGCCGACGTATTGACGAGTCTTTAGAGTCCTACACACAGGTTTCACTGGCTCAGGAAAAACGAAGTAGGAGCACATATGTGATATGTGCGTGATCAGTCGAAAATACTGCATTTTTAACATGGCAATTTCCCTATCTTTTGCATTCATCTAGAGGTGTTTAGTATTCATTTTGCACATATTAGCAAAACACCTGTATAATACTGAATTACCTGTGCTGTATATTAAAACCGACATTTTTAGGGAAATTGACTGTTTATCATGGCATCGCATCATTCTTGTATAGCGCAACTCTTGTCTCGAGAAATTGTGCAGGAAATTGCAGGAACAAAGCCAAAATTGGGAAAAGAGCTGATCAAAATTACGCCAAGTCTAAGATTGTTAATCTGGCAATAAACTAGAAGGAGTTACCATATTAAAAATATCAGAAAAATACAAAAATATCATCATAAGGCCACAGTTGAAGACTCAAGCCCCAAGGCTTCAAAAGAGCCGCGGATCCGTGGCGGGAGCCGGCTTGCGCCGTGGATCTGCGACATGATGACGTCAGCAATGACGCAGATTTTCCCCATGTGCTTATTGATAACGGCTAAGCTTCCAGAACTCTTGAGAAACTCCATATGGATTCATCTAGAAGGCTCGGCCTAACAAACTATTTCTAGAAGGCTCTCTTTAACAAACTTTTGGAGGGAAATTTGAAATTTGAAATCCTAGATCTAGGGTTGTGACGTCTATAAAAAGGAGCCTAGATCTAGCGTTGAGGTTGTTGAAGGTTGGTTTTTCTCTCTTCCTCTTCCACCCACAAGTTGAGTGACACGACTGGTGCCTCAAAAGCCTAACCCTAATTCCAATCCAAGATCAAGAATTCCGAGTTCAATCAATGCAAGAAGCCGAGATCCTTTTGGAGCGAAGCCGATCTTCATCCGAGCAAGTGATCAAAGCCAATCCGCGACTCAAGGAGCCGAGCGACGCCAATTTCAACGATCAAGTTCCTTCCTCTTGTAGTTCTTGAGAGTTGTAACTAATTGTTGATATAAATAAAGGTGACAATTCTTTTATCTTGCTTATCTTTTAATTCAAGTATTATGATTCAATCTAGATTCTTGAATGTTTGCTTTGTGATAATGTTTGAGTAAACTCCGCTCATAAAGGAGTCGAGACGATCGATAGAATGATGATGATTTAGATTCTTTTACAATTCTTAAATCCTACAACGTTTGTAAATTCTTGTGAATCGAATGATCGATGACCTAGTTTCGAGACGATGCTTCCTTTATTGTGTTCGCTCGAAACTAGAGATCAACGATCGATCATTTGATTTACTTGAAGCTAGTTTGTGAATGAGATTCATCGAAAGGACAAAGGATGAGATGAGGAAACCCTAGTTTCTTCGCAAGATCCTTAATCTTGATAAATCGTCATCGATCTAGTATCAATTCGTTAATGGATAAGAATATGAAATCATTAGATCTCATCACATCTATAGATCCGATCTACTCCTACGAGCCACACTTCGAATCATGATTGTTGGTTTGGAAATCATCACATCTCAATTCTTGATTTTAATGTTTTCTTAGATCTAGATTTTTCTAATTCTTGAAATTCAATTTTACAAATCATGAATTGTTTCTTTTCTTTTCTTTAAATTTTCGACTCATCTAATTCGAAAATTTAACGGATCTCACTTTCCCTGTGGACGATCCGCACTTACTAACGCGCTACATTCGACACCGTTATTGATTGCGGTCAAAATATTTTTGGTTGTGATTTCTATACAATTTTCATACTACACAACGAGAAAATTCATTCAATCAGTGCGGGACCGAGATTAATACGAGTATGTGATACCATATTCTATTCTGGCGATATAAGGTATCGATCGGTTATATGAGATATAGCCGGGTTATCGAATCAAATGTTGATTCGATAAGCCGATACAGTATCGGTCGGTTATATGAGATATAGCTGGGTTATCGAATCAAGTGTTGATTCGAAAAATTGATACATATAATATTAGTTGGTTATATATGATATAGCCGGATTATTAAATCAAGTGTTGATTTGATAATTCAGTGTATAATTGTATATTTGATATACTAGTTTACATTAACTAATATTAACTCACTTAAATGTTTCTTTTTCTCACTTGTATGCATATAATATATATGTGATATATATTAATGTACATTTTTAGTGTCATGCTTGATGATACACACTACATAGGTGCATGAGACTTACACCATGCTTATGATAATTGTGAGGATTATTTGTTTTAAGTAAATCCAAAATTAGTTGGAAATTAGTCACGTGCATGAAGCTTATGGAAGCTTGTAGATGTATTGACTTAGTCCACTCATTTTGTTTTACTTAAGATATTTATTAACCTAACCATTATCACTTAGCCATGGTTATGTCTCTACATGAGTTAGTATATGATACAAACTCACCCATGGTTGCCATTCTCTCTCTCATCCATTATTTTCTTCTTCATCGTCAAGCTCAAGAGAGCTCTCTAGGTTTTCATGAGAGGTGATAAAATAGTAAGAAAATTAATTCTAAAGAGAGCAAAAATCCTACTTCATCATCCTCTACTAGATTAGCACTTTAGTATAGGGTGTTAGCTTCACTAATCCCACATTGGTAAAGAGGTAGCTTGGGTTAGTGATTCCTCGACGTAGATCATCTTCGGCCTCGAAGACTTCGTGCAAGCTCGTTGCTTTCTTCTTGTGAAGACGTTCAAGAGTCCGCAAGATCACTACTTGGAGCGAAGGGTTACTACAAGGAGCTTAAGAAGTGAAGGACCGGACTACAAAGGTTATAATCCCTACTCACTTAGATGTAAAGTAGTTTACACATTGTATTGTCTAAATCTTTAGTTTAAGATTCTAGGGTAAGTATTGTTAAGCATGGCAAATTATTGAAAATGGGATGGACGATACCTCCCGAAACCTTGCTATCGTGCCTAGCAATCCTACAAGAAGTTAGTGGGAGTATGGTAGAACTGGAAGAGATTTCTGAACCACAAAATGTAATTGAAGATTTGGTGGAACTGCAAGATTCAGAAGTACCCAATGAACCTCAGCCACTCCGCAGAACTAGTAGGATATCTCATCCGCCCGAGAGATACTACGGTTTTCTCATAGACGGAGATTGAGAGGATTGCATCTTGGAAGAAGATGATCCTACAGTTTCAAGCAAGCCATTATCAGTAGGGACTTTGATAAGTGGCTGGATGCCATGCAATCCGAAATGGAGTCCATGTACACCAATAAAGTGTGGATCTTGGATATTGCTCCACCTTGGCTAAAATCCGTTGGATGCAAATGGATCTACAAAAAGAAATTTGGTGTAGATGGGCAGGTGGAAACCTATAAGGCTATACTTTTTGCAAAAGGTTTTCGTCAAAGACCAGGTGTGGACTATGAAGAAACCTTTTTTCCAGTGGCTATGCTCAAATCCATTCGGATCCTATTTGCCATTGCTGCCTTCCATGACTATGAGATCTGGCAGATGGACGTAAAAACGGCTTTTCTGAACAGAAGTTTAGAAGAGTGCGTTTATATGGATCAGCCGGAAGGTTTCGTAGATAGTGGGAGCAGCAGAAAGGTGTGTAAGTTGCTTAAATACATTTATGGATTAAAGCAGACATCGCGGAGCTGGAACATCTGTTTTGATGAAACAGTCAAGTGATTTGACTTCATCAAGAACAAGGATGAGCCTTGTATATATAAGAAGATTGTTGGCCGAACTGTCGTATTCCTAGTCTTGTACGTAGACGACATTCTTTTGATAGGAAATGATATTCCTATGTAATAATTGGTCAAGTTGTTCTTGTCACAAAGATTCTCTATGAAGGACTTAGGTGATACCTCGTACATTCTGGGGATTAAGATCCACCGAGATAGATCTAAAAGATTAATGGTACTTTCACAGTCTAGGTATATAGAGACCGTACTAAAGAGATTTTGTATGGAATATTCCAAGCGCGGTAACATACACGCATTTCATGGAATCACCCTCTCCAAAGAGATGTCTCCCAAGACTGATGAGGAGAGGGTTCGCATGAGCACTATACCCTACACTTCGGCGGTAGGATCTATAATGTATGTGATGTTTTGTACCCGACCAGATGTAGCTTACGCGCTTAGCGTACTGAGCCGGTATCAGTCTACCCAGGTGAGAACCATTGGACAGCTCTTAAGAACATTCTGAAGTACCTGAGGAGGACTAAAGAACTGTTCATGGTATTCGGTAATGGGGACCTCCAGGTGGAGTCTTTTACCTATTCGAGCTTCCAGAGTGATAAGAATGACAGCAAGTCTATCTCGGGTTTTGTGTTTACCCTCAATGGAGGGGCGGTCTGTTGGAAGAGTTCTAAATAGGATACCGTCGCAGACTCGTTGATGGAGGATGAATACATTGCTGCCAACGATGCCGCAAAAGAAGCTATCTGGATTAAGAAGTTCATTACCGAACTTCAGGTGGTTCCATCCATTGTTAGCCCAATACATATGTATTGCGACAACAATGGAGCTATGGCTTTAGCAAGGGAACTACAATCCCATCAGAAATCCAGGCATATCTTGATGCGGTATCACCTGATCAGGGAGATCATTGATCGCCAGGAGATCAAGGTGCGAAGAGTGGACACAAAAGACAACACTGCAGATCCATTCACCAAGGCCCTTCCTCAAGCACAGTTCGAGAGACTTTTTGAGATGTTGGGTATGCGGTACGCCAACAGATGGCCTTAGAGCAGAAGTTAGGTATTCGGTACGCCAATATATATGGCCTTAGTGCAAGTGGGAGATTGTTGGATATGTATGCCCTAGAGACCATTATTGTATATGTATACATGTGGATGCTTGGACATATATATGTATAGGATAGTCTTGCTCGATATGATAGTATGCTAACGGTTTGTCTTTATTTTAACTTGTGCATATGTTTTACTTGCTATTACGTATCATTCATACATGTTGATAAAGCCCGTAGGATCATTGCTAGACTACCCACGTTGTGATGGCGGTCATACTTGTGGGAGCTGGGTATTCGGTATCCACATCCTTAAAAGGCCCCTAGTTGTGGGAGTATCGAGACTGGGCATCAATATTCCGGAGTAGACTAGTGTATACGTTTCACGAGGAGCGCTGGTATGGTCCTGCAACTATTGGTCTTTCGCACCTAAGATCGTATATAGGTGCTCACTGGGTGTGAGTACACCGGACGGAATAGCCGAGAACTTCCAGATGGTACTATACCTATCGTCTGGCGGAAGTTCTCAGGTGATATGAGTATAGGTTAGTCTTTAGACGTGAGATCATCATTTGTCTTGTATGAGTTCCCACTGTGCTTTGATCACTACCATACCACGGCTCTACTGAGTCGTGCAAATAGGTTTTGGTTGGGTACAGTCCCGAGCCACATGGAGGCAGTGAGCGATTGTCAAGGATTCGTCTCTCCCGGTATTAGGAGTCGATATCGCACTTTGTTCGATTGGTCAGGACCATAAGACCTTGGCCAAGGCAGTTGGGATTTACTGATAGGCTGATCAGTAGTTTACCGGATTGGTCCTGAGCCGCATCAGCACGATTACCGAGTTATTCCCTAGACCCGGTATGCGATACTCTCAGACGAAGTGACCGGACTGTATGGAGATTGTCACAGATGGACTTAGTAGGGATCCAGATGAGTTTTCTCGTCGGCCTTCCTTTTCGACAGGTACCCGGGTAGCCGTTACGTACAGCTAGTGCCGCTGACGTGCTTGTGGTTATGGATTTATCTAGCAACTCATTGCCGGCGTGCTGTCGAGTTTTTAGAGTCCCACACAGAGGGTTTCCCTAGTTCAGGAGAAATGATGTAGTATCCGTATTGGATACGTGTAGGGTTCCTATCGATTGATGTACTTTGTATCCAGACTTTCGATCGGACAGTTGGTAATACTAGCCGGCTTGGGCTTGAGCCGGATTATTAAATTAGATATTGATTTGATAATTTATATATATGTATTTCGATATGAATATTCTAGTATTACGTTCTTCGTGTTATTCTATCTCTTTGAGCATTCATGTTTTTATCCGAATGCAGGTATGTATATACATTAGACTGTAATCCGTATTTTGTTACGGATAACATTCTAGAAGGTGGACACCTCATCTTGACTTTTTCCATTTATTTGATAAATGGAAATGAGGTGTAAAGTGTGAGGTGAGGGGAGTATGGTGAGGACCATGCCTCAATAGTTGACAAATGGATTCTTTATTCATTTGTGGCAACTATTGAAGTATGGGTGACATTGTTTATTCATGGATATTCGTATACAAAACCATTGTGAGTTATTTTCTCTCACATGGTTACTTATTTCTTTTGTGCTCACCATTTTTGCTCCACTCTCCTCTCCTTCTCTTAAGTTCATCCACCTTCATCATCTTCCTCCTCTCTACACTCTCATGTGTTGAGGAACAAGAGAGGAGGCAAGATAGAGATAGTAAAACACCTAGAACCTCACACTACATTCTAGAGTTCTTGGATTAGCATCCCGAGTTCTCTAGTTGCTCCTTTTGTTACTTAGCAAGGAGATAGAGCCATGGATCACATCCCTCAGGTGGATCATCTTTGACGGAGGAGGACCGAAGTGCAAGCTCGATCCCGGAGTACCGATGGAGTGAGCAAAGGATATCAAGCACAATCATGGTGGCCACTTGGAGTGAACGATGAGGAAAGAAAACCGAAGGACTTGGATCGTTTGGTAAGACTTCTTTTCATAGTAGTTAGCTCTCCTAGTTTAGAAAGTTAGGTTTATGGTTAGATCCGGTTTAATGGGTTATTCTAGCTCCGTTTTTAAACTCGTAAAAAATTTTGTTCCGCAAACCACAATGAATGATGGCTTGGGCCTTAGTGTAACCCAACAGGAGCATCTTCCATGAAGAGGCGAAAGAAGAATACTCCCATAATCAAATCCGGGGTGTTCTTATCTTCGTGACTCCGCAAGGAGGAATAATAAGTTATGCTCTCTCCTTGACGGAACCCAGGACTAATAGTGAAGCGGAATATGAAGTTTTAATAGTTAGTTTAGAGATCGCTATCGACAGGGGAAACAAGAACCTCCTCATATTTAGAGACTCCCAGCTGATCGTTAGTCAAGTAAACGGTGACTATCAAACATGCAAGCCATCACTAATAAGGTATGGAGAAAGAGTTCAGCAACTATTCACCTAAATCCCTTCATACATCCTGGAAAGCATACCGCGAGCGGAAAACAACAATGCGGATGCATTAGCCAAGTTGGCTAAAGAATTGGCCGACGTGTTGGATATAGTGCCCTCAAGGCAATTATTGTGATTGCAAGTAGGCAATCATGATAATTGAGGGAGGACCTATACAGGTATAACAGTCTTACTCGAGATGATAATATTCTATCTGGTTGTTCTTCATCATTGATGAAGCCCGTATGATTGTTGCTTGACAACCAGCATTATGATGGCTATCATATATGTGAGAGCTGGGTTGTCCATAAGCCCATCCTTAAAATGTCCCTAGTCATGGGAGTATCGAGACTGGGCATCGATATTTCGGAGTAAACTGGTGTATACGCTTCTAGACCCCGACGAGGAGCGGTGGCCGGTCTCACAAGCCATTGGTGTTGTGTCACCTAAGATAGTATACTTGTGCTCACTGGAAGTGGTACAGTGGACAGACTCACCGAGAATCTCTAGATGGTATTATATCTATCGTCAGATGGAATTTCTCAGGTGGCATGAGTACATGTTAGTCTTTTGGCCTGAAGTCCTCATTTTTCTCATGTGAGTTCCCACTATACTTTGATTACTATCCTACTACGGCTCAAAAGATTCGTGCAAACAGGTTTTAGTTGGGTGCAGTCCTGAGACACATAGAGTCAATGGTCAACTGTTAGGGATTCGTATCTCCTGGTATTAGGAGTCGACGTCACGCTGTGTTCAGTTGGCTATCACCAGAAATCCGTGACCACGGTGGATGAGATTTACTGATAGTTGATCAGTAGTATCTATGTTGGTGATGAGCTTGACTCAGAAATGACTTATTGAGTTAGTAAGGGTCTGACGTTGTCCACCCCCTAGACCCGATATGCGATACTCTTTGACGAAGAGACCGGACTATACAGAGATTGACACATTTAGACTTAGTAGGGTAAGGACGTACTAGATTGTCGATCCCCCTATCGACAAGTACCTGGGTAGCCATTACGTACAGCTAGTGCTGCTGACGTGCTTGTGGTTAAGCCTACTGCCAGCGTATTGTCGTTTCTTTAGAGTCCCACACAGAGGGTTTTCCCGGTTCAGGCGATAAATGTAAGAGCCGTACGTTGGTACGTGAAGGGGTCCGATTAAATACTTGTACGGGATACACAGACTTTAATCGGACGGTTGATAATACTCGCCGGCTTAGGATTAAGCCGGATTATTAAATCAGGTTTTGATTTAATAATTTATATATGTATTTTGATACATATATTTTAGTATTATTGTTCGCTATTTATTTTCTCTCTTTGGTGCTATCCGTATTTTTATGCAGATACGCGTATATGTAGCGATACATATACCAGGTGAAGTATTCCGTATTTATACGGGAATACTTCTAAAAGGACACCTCATATTTGATTTTTCTTTTTAGAAAATCAAATAGGAAAATGATGTGGAAAGTGGGGTTTTAATGAAGCATAGTGATGAGGAATGGCTTGCATTTATTATGTGCATTTATTGGTGCACTATTGCACCATGGTTGCAAGTTTATGTAGCCATTCTCTCTTTCATTTTGTTTTGATGATTTTTCTTGAAGTGAGCTTCATGCTTCATGGTTGCTTCATCCTCTTTTCCTTCTTCTTCTTGCTCTCACTTGAGCATGGATTCTTGAAAGAAATATTTAGTGAAATATTCCTACATCACCGACCATCCACATATAGCAAGTCTGGATCATCGGTTAGAGCCTCCTTCGGTTTTCCTTGGGTGGATCATCTTCAGCGAAGGTGGTCGATTTTCAAGCGCGATCCCGGCGGCTGCGAGCTTGGAGGGGTCTTCCACAATTGGGTAGACACGTGACAAACCTTGTAATTTCTCATCCCTTGCACTCTAGTTAACTAGTTAAGGTTATTGCACCGTATCTTGGGTTTTACGGGCGTTTAGTGCTCACAAAAGTTTTTGTTTTCGCTTCCATCTCGGCCACGGTTTCCGCGGCGCTGGCACCGAAACCCAACATGGTATCAAAGCCACTCCATAAACCTTAACTAGCTAGTTTGCACTTATTTAGAGTTTCGATCGAAAGATTTTTCCGAATCGCATTTCTAAATCGTCGCTTGTTGTTCGAATTTTAAAGTTGTTCAAAAAATTGTTCTGGTTGCTTTAAAATTATGTGCAAGCTATATTAGAGGCCACGAAGAAATTGGAGCACATGATCTTAAATTTTGGCCGCGGAATCGCCGCCTACCATGGCATTTGTCCGCGGTTCCACGGTCAACTTTGGGCTATTGTGCCCTAAATTTCTTCTGGTGCTCTAATATATGGAAATGTGATTTTTGGAATATTTGGTTTTGGTCCAGATTTGTTTGAGTGCATACAATATGTACGAAATCAAATCGACTGTAACGAAATACATAGAATCATAAATACGTGCAATCAAATGCACAAAATCGATATCAAGTGCAACAACTGTGCACAAATCATAAACCAATGTAACGGTGTATAAAACATAAATCAAGTGCAATAACCGTGCACAAAATATAAATATCCAGTAGGTGCAACCATGGTGCACGAAAACAAATATCACGAAACCCAATCATCGAAACTCAAAATCCAAGCAATAAAAGTGTGATATTCGGATCAAAAAATGCAAATCGCAATAAATGACATTGAGATACACCTTCTTCAATATCGAAAAATGCCGGTGCACCCAAAACTGGCAGAGCATGAACATCCGCTTGCCTCCTGCTCTCGGTCTGGCGTGCTCTGTCTCTGGGTCCTTGTTTTCTCTGTGGATCACCAATCCCAAAATATTTCTGCTCGTCGGACCAGTTAGGTGTAATAAAGGAAACAGTTCCGCTCTGGCACTACGCCGATCATCTCTTATCCAATTAATATGACCACTCATAAAGCAGCACGTTACTGATGGTGGAATCTGGCCCTCTGAATACGTGCGATATAACCGATCCTGGGTCTAAGTCTTTATCGCTATGGCATACTAAAAGAACCTGCTTAGGTCTCTTCTGATCTCATCTATGCCGAACTGTACAGAGGTTGGCATTATTTACTTAATCCGTTTTCCCATATCCGGACGGCTGCGTCCTCAGCACGGCTTTCTTCTGAAATCGGCCGTATCCAACACCTATGCATACATATCAATCCTCTGGCATCAACGGGGAGTAACACAGCTCGTTAACCTCTCGCACGAACCTATTGTTCCACCCATCATCATTATCATCCACTTCGATGTTATAACTTGCTGGCTAAGTACTGTAATTCGTTCTCGGCTACAGTCAATCCGGAGTCTTTCATACGGACTCAAAATACGAACTCGGGTATCTTCATCACCATATAGAAGATATCTAGTCGATTACATCCTCGGAAACTCGTCCAATTTATCGGAAGAATACGCTTCATTCATCCATTCTCGATCAACTCACAATGCATCTGGGTGAGGTTCTTCTTATCTGAAGCTGGTCAACTTACTGATCTCGTGTCGGAGCAACCAACGAACCAGGTCCTCTCTTGATCGATTTGCTCTAGATCTGAGTAAGATCCTTTACACTGAAATTCTTTAACTCAACTGAGCCTGCGTAGGCGCATCAGATCAAACGAATCATCTCAATCGCTCTATTCAAGATGGACTAGCGGTCTTCTGTCACATCTCTGTCTGAAAACACCTGTGGTTTTAGCTTACAAACTCTGGAGGCGACATCCTGTCAATCACAGCAACAGCTGGGTCATCTGTCTGCACGGTAGACAACATCATCACCCCAGGGGTAGGCTGTACATCAACGGTCCTCTCAATCTGGCTTCCTCTATCCATGGCCCAATCATCCTGTGCAAATCCGAACACTCGCCTCAAACGAGAAATCTCAACACAAACACTATACCGATACATCCCTATGTCACCAGAAAACATCATGGTCAGCCCTCGTCCATGACGAGCTTGCTATGACCGCATCTCTAACAGCAGCTCTCTCTGTGCTCAAAGCCATGATGACAGGAACCTCAAGTAGGTATCGATGAAGATAGATCAAAGAAACGAAAGGAATCGACTGGTCCAAAATGGATATATGATCATAGGGAGGAATGGAATCAATGGGAGTATGATCATAGGAACGAATAGAATCACGGATCTCAAGAATGTACATCCTAAGGTCACTTAAGCGGAGCAGCGATTCGTAAGTATGCCGCAGAAAATATACACGGTACGTCACTCTACTCAAGCTATCTACTCCATCAACCAAGGTCAACCTATAAGGTGAAAACTCGGGTCCTAAACCCCCCTTAGTCAAGTCTAAGTTCCGTAAGGTCAAGCCTAAACTCAAACCAAGGTTAAACCTAACACTCTGATCCCAACCTTGTCACAACCCGGAATTTAGCACGTGACCGGCACTAAAATCACGCAACGTCTAAAGGCGTAACGTAATTCAAGTAAGTCGAAGCCCAGAAATCTAAACCTTTTTGCGGAAAATAGTGGAGGTGCAGTTTTGAAATAAATGTATAATGAAATTAAGTTTTTCTTTAAATGCATAGATAATGATATATGAAAATGCAAGTGGATTATATACTAGTTGAAAACATTTTTCGTCCTTTAAAAATTTGGGCAGCACCTTCCTTGTATATTTTGATCCAAAACCACATACATGCAATATATATAAGCATCACCAAGCGGGAGCTAGCTCCTCGCCACTTGGCGGAACCACAACCATGAAATAAAGCAGTAAATATACGACACACTACGACGAAGATCAAACACAGAAAGAACAAGTAAAGCAAGATATCAGCTCAAAAGCGATCATACACCCATCGCTCTAAGTCTCTTAATACACAAGTCTGTCTAGGTCTACCAATATACAAAGTCTAGTTTCTGATTTGATGGAGTTTATCTAGATACAATAGAATTAAAAAGGTACAAGAGTGTTCACGATCCAATGTGTGTCCAACCTACCAAAGCAAAACACCCTTAAGGAACTGTATGCCAGTGAGACCACTACTGATCCAACAGTCGACCCTGCAAGAAAACTGTGGCACAATGGGGGTGAGTTACCAACTCATGAGTAGAAAATATCAGCAGGTAGAAATCGAATAAACAACGATCCCTAGGTCCTACTATATCATGAAGGCAATACTATGGTATCTAGGGTGACCATGTATGCATATGTATCAACAATAGAGTAGTGTCAATAACAACATGTAAAATCCAATCATATGAATCATATGCCTGTATGTATATGAATATCAATCAACATGTGTCCATCAATGACACATCAACATTATGGAACCTGAGTGTCTAATATCGAAACTCGAAACATCATGAAACCCGTGTCCAGTAACGATACGTAAATCCTCATATTTTCAGGCACCGCATCCTCAGATCGGCCCTCATATCCATCTCACCATCTAACTCCGAACGGTATCCTCCGGATATTCGCTGAGTTTCCATACAATCACCGGTAGGCAATGCTCCACTTCCAGGCTCATCGTCTACCCCACAGTCTTCTTGCCCCGGGATAACTTACCGAGTCCACTATGTACCCGCAGACGGCTCATCCAACTCCTCGAATCAGGTACGCTTATAGCTCAGAACCGAGAAAACTCATGATGGACACAAAATATCATATCAAGAGAAACCACGTTTTTAAAACAATACACAATTTCCTTTCAAATATAACCACGGTTCTCAAATCCTAAGATCTCATGAAAACAACATCTCAATGCATGTAATAATAAAGTACGATGTATGCAACATAGAACAGTAATGTGAGCATATCAAGTATATCAGGTAAACATGTCATATGATAGTACTGAACAATGAATGTACTTTACAGTTAAGAATAATATTGTGATATAGCAATTCTACTGTGTAAGTGGCATAGCAATTACCGATGATGAATGTGTGAGCCGACAAATATGTGTAAGTGTAACATGCGCATCATCGGTAATAGTGCAGGTGTACTAGCAGACGATATCATAAAGCGGTAAATACTGGAAACATAGTACGTATGTCATGAGGGATAAACCAATAATAACATGAACGATAATAAGGTATGTAACTACACATGAACCATACGGTCAGTTTAAATGATACGAATCGTAGTTTTAAAAGTGGGGGCTATGGTGTTTTTGAGGAAAAGACACCATTTGAAAATCCGTAGCGTCCCTTGAGGTTTCCATTTAAAAGTGCATACGATTCATCAGTTTTGGAAATACGTATGGTTCAGGTGAAATCTTTACATCGGCGATCCAGCCTCATAGCATCAGATGTGGCAATATCCTCGAATATCATCCTTAAATCACGAGCGCAAATCAATAATCCGGTATAACTCATCAGTACGATAATACATCGTACGGTGTCATCAATCAGAATAGGGATTCTATCATCCTATACATCAATAAGGGTACGGATCTAGGGTCTCGTACATCATATCTTATTAATCTCATAACACATCTATCTCAATCTCATATAGTATTTATACCGGTCTCATGTCGTATCGATATCGATCTCATATCATACTACTATCAATTCATACTTGTCATCTTTCAATTATATATATCACGCTTCACATCCTCATTTCATCATGTCATCTCATACTAATCATTTGATCATATCCGTAAGTTTATTCATAGGTTATTTCATCATTATAGTTGTGGGGGTGCTATACGCCATCCACCCGACTTCCCCCATAGATATAAATCTACTCACCTGCTAATCTCCTTGTTTATCCGAAGTCGATGTGCTTCGTCGTCTCGGAAGTCCACGCGAAGGTACCTACAAGTAAAACACATCGTAATGCTATTAAAATCAAGTCCGAAAACCGATACGGCACGCGAAGTGCTCATAAGTTAGAACCTATAGCCTACACATGCAAAAACAACCAAATAACCCTCGTCGTTGACGTACAAACGTCCAACGACGAAATCCAAACTCAAATACCAAAACCATGTTTCAAAAATCGCAAAACCCGAAATTAGCAACATAGGAAAACCACTCCCAGATTCTGCCCTAGGTCAAATCAAGACATTTTGCATATAGGGTAGGTCTAGATACTAGATAACAAAGCCACTCAACAAAAATCACACAATTCTATCATGATGTGGCCGCAATTTGCGGCCATAATGAATTAATCTGCGGCCTGGGTTGGATTATAGGGGCTCGGGTTTCAAGGGTAGGTTCCTAACTACCTGCTCGTCGCACTGTGATAGGAACTTATTTTATGGGCCTCTCGGGTCACTCCAGATTCTAATATATCACAAACCGTCAAAAACCCGATGTCGGAAAATTCTAAGTTCGTGTATTGGGTTTCTAGTCTTCTAGTTAGGCCAGAAAATCATCACTAAAGTCTTTAGGTTCACTAAATAAACCTCACAAACATCTCTACTACTCAAGTCACCCATGAACATCATTCTAGAATCTCTAAAGATCACAACCCTATACTAGTTTAACTCCAAACTACTATATGAGGTAAAGAAACAATTAACAAGATGAGAAAAGAAGGTTATACCTCTAGGAAGCAACTCAAGAAAAACCCTAGATGCTCTAAAGTGCTCAAAATCCAAACTTGATTCAACCATGAGATGCAGGATGAGGTTGTGTGCATTTTTAATGAAGGTGGGGTAGGGTTTTGATGAAAATTTGGGATGTTTGTGGAGGAGGTAGAAGAGGTGGAGGAAGGAGGAGAAGGAGAGTTGAGGTGAAGAAATGAAGGAAGAAGGAAATAATGAAGAAGAAGAAAATGATGGAATGGGAGCCATCCCCCCCTCTCTCTTTCTCACTCTCACTCTTTCTCATAGCCCATGCCTCATGTTATAGTTTGTCTCCCCACATGCACTCTTTTGTCCTCTCTTCTCTTTTTCTTTTCTTTTTCCTTTCTCTCTCATTTAAAATCACAATATCAACAAACACAAATGAAAACAACATACAACAAAATGTAACATGTCATACTACACTAGCCATGGCTAATTAAAAAAACGGATTTGGCCTAATCGTGATTAGTAGTGCACTAATCAAGTTTAATTTAAACTTGCATATAAATTATTGCATAATTATTTAAAAAATGCTCAAATCCAATAAATACCTTTTTAATAATTAAACCATATTAATCTCCAATTATTTTCCAAATATCGGTATTTAATTATACCATTTTATGAAAACCCCAAATTCACAAATCGAATAGTTATCGTGAAATATATTATTTTAATATTTAAATTCCAAAAATAATATTTTATATTTCTGAAATGTTACAAACGGGCCCGCATCTCATGGCGTTGAGACCAGGGGGCCTTACTGTAGAATTGACGGGGTATTCGCCGCACTCGTAAGGGATATAGGTTGACCCATAGAGGGGTGCTCAAGTTACAGGATTCCATGAAATGCTGGGTGGCCTATTCACTTTGTTGACTGGCGTTTCCTCACTTCGGGAATTGGCGGGTAACTTGCCGCACTCATAGGGGTCTAGGACTTCATTGTACTGGCTATCCACACGACTGTGGAACATCATGTCTCATTTATTGCTCAAATGAAACGCGAGGCTCCTAGATTATCCACTATTCCATATTGTTGTTCGCATGCCTGTAATGACTATTATCTGCCTGTGATGTTGATATATATATATATATATATATATATATATATTATATTTAGTAGATGCTTCTATATGTTTTGCATCTGCGCTAGTCTTGCCCCCGCTCTGCCATTAGTTAAGTAACCTAACGGTGCATGACGGGGCCCTGTGGCGAATGCGGATGGCATATGAAAAGCATGTTATTTTGGTTGTTTCTTTTGTGCTTGGAAACTTGAAATGATGGGAACGCATTATCTGAATAATGCAAGGAAATTAAACCTAAATGATATTGTTGGAACTAATTTTAAAACTACTTGGTTTTCTTCAAAACTCAAAGTCGTATTCTTTTGCTTTGCATAGTGATATTCGGTTAGGAATATCCCACACCTCATCTTATGAGGAAAGAGCCTTGATCCTTTCATTGGGAGTTCGTTCTTAAGTAAAAGTTTATGTTACTAGTTTTAAAAAGCGGAGCTTAAGCCACTCCATTTCAAAGCCACTCGAGTTCCTTCAACGATATCAAGTTCATTACGTTAAAGATTTTTTCGCCAAAAACCAGCCGTAGCCCTCCGTCATTTCAGATAGGTAGTGCTAAGTATTCGTGCTATGTTTGTTAGCAAGCGTCAAGGCACAGCGTACGGTAGCTGAGTGCTACTTATCTATTGCATTGATATGCGATTGATCGGGAAAGTCACACTGCTTTGTTGGCAAGTGTCAAGGGCTAGTGCTGGTGGGTTCGATGCAATTAAGATAATGATGGGTTGATCTTGACTAGGACCCTTGATTTGTTGGCAAGCATCAAGGTCCTTGGTGTTAAGAATGTGTATGACCTAGAGGCCATTATTGTATATTATAGTGGATGCTTAGACATATATAAAGAGGAATTTCTTGCTCAATATGATAGTATGCTATCTGGTTGCTCTTTATCTTAACATGTACACTTATATTATTATATTGTCTCTCTGATACATGTTGATAAAGCCCTTAGGATGTAGGCTTGAATACCAGGACTATGATGTAGATCATACTAATAGGGCTTGCGTAGTCTACAAGCACATCCATTAACAGTTCCTAGTCGAGGGAGTATCGAGACAGGGCATCGATATTCCAGAGTAGACCAGTGTGTACATTTCTTGACACTGTATGGGGCGATGGTTGATCTCACAACCATTGGTGTTTGACATCAAAGATTGTACATAGGTGCTCATTAAAAAATGGGTACACCAAACAGGACTCGCCGGGAACTCCTAGATGGTACCATACCTATCGTCAGATAGCAGTTCTCTGGCGACACTTGTACAGGTTAGTCTGTAGACACGAGATCGTCATAGTGTCTTGTGTGGTTCCCATTGTGCTTTGATTTTCTCCCTACCATGGCTCAAAGGAGTTGTGCAAACAGGTGGATTTTGGGTACAGTCCCGAGTCATATGGAGGCAGTGAGCGATAGGAGGGGTTTCTTCTCTCCCAGTATCGGGAGTTGATGTTGCGCTATGCTCGATTGGCTATAACAGCAAATCCCTGGCCAGGGCTGATGAGATTTACTGGTAAGTGTTATTAGTAGTTTCTCGAAAGGTTATAGGCCACACATCGGCATGACTTATCAAGTTACTGGAGTCTGATGATTCTACCCCTAGACTCAATATGCTACATATCAAACGAAGAGACCGAACCGTACGATAAGTATTGCTTATAGGCTTCAAGGGAGTTTGGACAAGTTTGCTTGTTGATCTTCTATTCGCTCAATACCTGGGTAGCCGTTACGTCCAACTAGTACCGCTGACGGCTTGTGGGTATCTGATGTGATCATTACCTACTGCTGGCGTATTGACGTGTCTTTAGAGTCCCACATAGAGGTTTCCTAGCTCAAGCAAAACGAAGTAGGGCACATATGGTGATATGTGCGGGAGCTGGATTAAATACGAGTATGTGATACCATATTCTAATCTCACGATATTTGATATCGGTTAGGTTATATGTGATATAACCAGATTATTGAATCAAGTGTTGATTCAATGATTTGTTATATGTATATATATTTGATATTGGCTGTTTATATATGATATGACCGGATTATTGAATTATGTGTTGATTTGATATTGTATATTGAATATTAGTCGGTTATATGTGATATCACCGGGTTATTGAATTAAGTATTAATTTGATAATATGATATATATAAATGATATTAGTCGGTTATATATGATATAACCGGATTATTGAATCAAGTGTTGATTTAATAATTTGATATATATTAATATATTTGATATATAAATATATATTAACTAATATTGCTCACTAATGATTTTATTCTCTTGATTTATATAATTGTATATATATATATATATTTGATCTATATATATATATATTATATTTATATATAAAATAGTATTTGTATCATGGTTGATGATACATTGAACATGGGTGTATGAGGCTCATACTAGGGTTTAAGATTATTAGGATAATTTATTTTTAAAGTAAAAACAAAAACAATAGAAAATGAGTCATGGCTTCGATGCTTGGAGAAGCATTGAAAAGCCATGACTCATCTTCTCTTTTTTGTTTTACTCTTGATATTTATTCATCCCATTCTTATCTTGAGCTCATGGTTCACTCTCTCTTGATTTATTCACTCACATACCCAAGTTCATCTTCTTTCTCAAGTGAGCTTTTTAGGGTTTTTCTTGAGTTGGAAAAAGAGAGAGGAAAATATTTCTAAGTGTGCCATATCTTCTACTTCATCAACCTACACTAATCTGGGAGTTCTCGGCGAGTCCGTTCAGTATACCCAGTCTCCACTGAGTACCCATACACCATCTTTGATGTCAAACACCGATGGATATGGGATCATCCATCGCCCATCATATGGGTCAAGATGCGTATACGCTAGTCTAATCTGGTGTATCGATGCCCTGTCTCGATACACCCTCAACTAGGAACAGTTATAGAATGTACTCGTTGACTACCCTGACCCCACTAGTATGATCTCATCGTAGTCCCAGTAGTCGAGTACATATCCTAAGGGCTTTATCAACATGTGAGAGCAAGACAGTAAACTAATATAAGTCAACATGTTAAGATAAAGTGAAACCAAATAGCATACTATCATGTTGAGCAAGAAAGTCCTCTCTATATATATCCAAGCATCCACTATAATATACATCATATATACAATAATAGCCTCTAGGGCATATACATAACTAACAATCTCCCACTTGCACTAAGTCCAGCTGTTGTAGTATCTCATACCCAATATTCCGAAGAGTCTCTCAAACTGTGTCTGGGGAATGGCCTTCATGAGTAGATCCGCAGTGTTGTCCTTCGTATTAACTCTCCTGATCTCGATCTCCCGGCGATCAACTATCTCCCGGATCAGGTGATACTGCCTCAGAATATGTCTGGAAATCTGATGGGACCTGGGTTCCTTGGCCAAAGCCACAGCTCCATTGTTATCACAATACAAAGGTATTGGATACTCAATGGACGGAACCACACTTCTTCATCCAGACAGCCTCTTTGGCAGCATCATTGGCAGCGATGTATTCAGCCTCCATCGTCGAGTCTGCAACGGTTTCCTGTTTGGAACTCTTCCAACATACCGCCCCTCTATTGAGGGTAAAGGCAAATCCTGAGTGCGACTTAGAGTCATCCTTATCACTTTGGAAGCTCGAATCGGTAAAGGACTTCACCTGGAGTTCTCCGTTACCATATACCAAGATCATCTCCTAAGTCCTTCTCAAGTACTTGAGAATGTTCTTCACAGCTATCCAGTGACTCACTCCAGGATCTGCTTGATACATGTTCCCCTCCGAAAGACGCGGCAGAGATGCGACATACGTCTTGCCTGAATTTCGGGGCAGATGCTAATTGGTGCTATCCGTCCACCTATCCGAAGATGCCAAGTTGATTTTTGGCACTATGTATCGAAGGTTTAAACGGATGCGGCCGATGTAGCAGACTTCGTCAGGTTCCCCCTCGTCTGAGGGGTTTTTGATTGTGGGGACGCTCTTCCCTGCAGGCGCAAGCCCCTGCAGTTAATTACACTACCGCATCGCGGTAACAACTTTCTCCTTCTCCAGATGATCACTTCGTGTCGTGGGTGTTTGTTTTGTGTTTGGTTGCCCGTGGATTGTATACGGAGACTAATTTATGTTGTCGCCCGTAGGGCGTGGACTAGTCTAAATCCGTATCTTCTTAAATTTGGGTTTGGGGTTGGGTTTAAGGATACGTTAGCCTCATTTGAGACTATGATCAACTTAAACGTTTGTTAAGGATACGTTAGCCTCATTTTAGACTAAGATCAACTTAACGGGATCGTTTAGATCCAACAAGAGAGCAATTAGGCTCTATTATTTAGTTTAGTGACATTGCGGTCAATTAGTTTAAGGACATTACGGTCCATTGTTAGTTTAAGTATATCTCGGTCCAATGTTAGTTTAAAGACATCACGGTCGAGGTTAAGGACATCATAGTCCATGAGTTTAAGGACCCCACAGTCCGATGTTAGTTTAAAGACATCACGGTCGAGGTTAAGGACATCATAGTCCATGGGTTTAAGGACCCCACAGTCCATTGTTAGTTTAAACACATCACGGTCGAGGTTAAGGACATCATAGTCCATGAGTTTAAGGACCCCACAGTCCGATGTTAGTTTAAAGACATCACGGTCGAGGTTAAGGACATCATAGTCCATGGGTTTAAGGATCCCACAGTCCATGAATGGGTGGTTGTCGGGACCCGTCACCTCTCTAAAGACATTAAAGGATTACAACGATAAATATCAGACGAGTTAAGAGATGTACCCTCGAACTAAAGTGGATTATGTGATCTGTAGTCCAATTTGGAACTAAGATCAATTAATTAGATTATGAGCACATTGGCTCAGTTAAATCTGAATTGAGGACTTATGGCCAACTTGGGCTAAGTCCAATTAGATTTGATGTGTTGGCCCTTTATTGGACCATTAGACATTTGTCTGAGTTCAGCCCCTCATCACTTAGCAAT
The DNA here is from genome assembly GCA_030015575.1 of Agapanthus africanus. Classification (NCBI taxonomy): domain Eukaryota; kingdom Viridiplantae; phylum Streptophyta; class Magnoliopsida; order Asparagales; family Amaryllidaceae; genus Agapanthus; species Agapanthus africanus. Next base: position 125,732,204 of record CM057348.1, read on the forward strand.
GCTAAATAAGAGTTTGAGGGCTTTGGTAATATTTTTATCTTTGACTGAGCATTATACATTATAGATCTGAATTTTACTCAATTTTGAGATTCAGTTGAAGGGGAGGCTTTTTGCCTCTGGAAACTTAGCCGATTTGGCTAGAAATAGTGTTAAACAGTAGAGAAAAACAGTGTTAAACACTGAAAATAAAACTCTTAAATTAGTGTTAAACACTAAAAGACAACAGTGTTAAACACTGGAAATAAAACTCTCAGATTAGTGTTAAACACTAGAAGACGACAGTGTTAAACACTGGAAATAAACCTTTTAAATTAGTGTTAAACACTAAATAGGGATGGGTTACGTAGGGAAACGTGAGGACACCCAAAGGTTGGCCAGATCCCTTTTACTTTGTTCTGCAAATAAGTGTTAAACACTTTTTTTATTTTTATTTTTGAGGATCACGTGTTGAAACGTGATGGATATCTGTGCGCTGATCACTAAAGCATTTGCTAAGGGGTCACGTGGTAACGCGTGAGAGCGCCCAAAGCTTAGATTTCTTTGCTTTATCATTCTGTGTTTTGGAGGTCACGTGTGAGCACATGAGGCCTTGCCTCAGAGCTTTTTCCTTCTCATTTTTGGGGATCTTTTCAGGGGTCACGTGGGGACATGTGACCTTAGGCTTTTGCATGCATGGAGATCTTTTAAGTCTCCTTATTTTTAAGAATTGAATTCTTCTGTAGGGTTAAACCCTAATCATGATTTTGGAGGAATTAAATTCCTATTGTGAAAGAATTAAATTCTTATGTAGGGTTAAACCCTAATCTCTTTAGAGGAATTAAATCCCCATATATGTAAAAAAATTAAATTCTTGTATCGGGTAAAACCCTAACTTCATTTTGGTGGAATTAAATTCCTGTAATTTTAAGAGAATTAAATTCTCAGATAGGGTTAAACCCTAGTTTCATCATGAAGGAATTGAATTCCTATAAATTTGGGAGAATTAAATTTTCATATAGGGTTGAACCCTAATTTTATTTGGAGGAATTAAATTCCTATAAATTTGGGAGAATTAAATTCTCTAAACTCAATTCTCCCCCTGAGTCTTGGATCTGCATGGAAAAATCTCAACCCGATGAGAATTAAATTCTCAACCTATGAGGAGATTTGCTTCTGCAGATCTTCAACCAGAGGAAGAACTAAGTTCTTTTTGCAGAAGAGTTAAACTCTACGATTGAGAATTAAATTCTCTTTTTGGAGTTTGATCTTTTTCCCTTTTCTCACCTAGGGTTTCATTCTTGAGAATTGAATTCTCCTTTCTTTTCTCTCTACTTTTTTCCCTTTAGGAAATTTCACGATCCTAAAATTCTATCTCCTTTTCTTCTCTTCTTGGCTCCTATTTATAGGAGAAGGAAAAGCACCAATTTGTTTAGTAAATCTCTCATTGAAAGATTTTGTTCGTTTTCTTAATTAATATGATCCTTTAGATCATTTAGTGAATTTTATTCACCGTTGGATTTTCAATCGAAAGATATTCTGTTTGTTATTTTTGGTGAGATTTAGGGAAATCTTTTCTTGTCTAAAATCTTTCCATAAATTGGTGATTTTTAATCACCCTTGGATTTTTAATCCAACGGTTCCCCATAATCTTTTTCCGTTTGGAAAGATTTAGAGAATTAGAATTTAATTCTGTTAAGTTATAAGGCTTTCAAAGCCTTTCACGTGCTGGCACGTGACCCTTGGTCACGTGTGAGCACGTGACCCTAAATTGGGACCTCCTCCAGCCGCTTTTTTTCATTTCTGTCTACTTAGAGTTTTAACTGTCACGTGTCAACACGTGACCATTGGTCACGTGTAAGCACGTGATACCTCATTGAGGTAATTGTCGCGAATTTAATTCTATTAAGTTATAAGTCTTTCAGAGCCTGTCACGTGCTGGCACGTGACCCTTGGTCACGTATGAGCACGTGACCCCCAATTGGGTCCTCCTTCAGCCGCTTGTTTTCGTTTCTGTCTACTTAGAGTTTTAACTGTCACGTGTCAAGACGTGACCATTGGTTACGTGTGAGCACGTGATACCTCATTGAGGTAATTCCTGATTTTTAATCAGGGAACAAATGCCCCCACAGCGTTGCTCTCACGTGTCTGCACGTGAGTGCAACGCTGTCACTTTTGTGACCGTTGTATCTGTCAAGGGAATTGGGGAGATGAAACGTTTTCCATCACATCCTATAAAAGCAGGGGTCTCTTCAGAAGAGCCTCCACACTTTCATCTTCTTCCTTTTCTAACTTTTCTTTTGAGAATTTAATTCTCGTTCTCAGAGCTTAGTTCTCTGCTTCGAAAATCTTCAGAGTTTAACTCTGTTCAAGAAAGACCCTTTCTTCAGGTAACCTTTGAACGGTTGAAGAACTTTGCAGACATTTTCATTGGATTTTAAATCCACATCAAGGGTTTTTCCCTTTAACAAGAACCCATTTTTTTTTAAGTTCTTCAAAAAGAAAACCACTCATTCTTTAATCAACAGACCCTTTAGGGTTTCTCTGATCTTCAGGGGTTAATGGTGGTGTTTGTCTTTTCCATGGAATTTAATTCCATCTCAAAGAAAGTCTCTGGTAATTTAATTCCCCTTTTCCAAAAAAGAATTTAATTCCTGTGAAGAACTTAGTTCTTTCCAGAGAACTTCTTGGGTTTTTCTTGCCCTGAGTTGTTTCTTTGCAACCAAGAAGAAGAAATTTACAGTGGTGCTTTCTGGGAATTTAATTCCCTTGATTCTGTTTGATTTGTTACAGAGTCCAAGATGGATTTCTCTTAGGGGAATGTGTAGGGTCATTTGAAATCCACTGCTTATTTAATGAGAATCTTCCTTTTGTCTCATTGTAATTGCTTTGCCTCATCCTTAGCAAGCCGTCATCTTGATTTTGTGGGACCCATGTGTTTTGTAACCAATAGTACCCTAAAATGAGTCCTCTGTCGCTGTCTTTATATATATATATATTTATATTCATATATATATATATATATATATATACACACTGTTGGCTTCGCTTTAACAGTTTCCTCTTATTTTATTTCAGGTACAATGACGTCTGTTCCGTATTTCCCTTTCACTCGCTCGGAAGCCGCTTTTCCTCAGTCGCCATCTAATGAGGAAGTGATGGCGATGATCAGGGCGCACGACCCGAATCGCACCAACTTATTTCTGTGGGGGACCTGGTACGGTCACATCATCCGGGGTCGCCGGAGTTTCCTTTGCGAAGTACCGATGGAGCCTACCTATCCGTTCTTGCCGATGGATCCTCCAAGGACAGTCTTCGCTGTGGAGATGCCGAATTGGACCCCAATGGGACGACTTGAGCCTTCGACGACTGGCATCCCAAACCATCTGATCCCGGCCATAGATATTCTGGGACGCCGCATTTGCCAGGGCGAGGCCCAACCATGGGGGAAGATCTACAAAATAGGGCTCACCCCTCGACACCCCACGGGCTACCTTCTTTGGGCTCGCTACATCCTGTCCGCCCATCGCGTGCGACTGCAGAGGGTTGGACTTTATCAGGCAATATATGCATCTCTCTTCCATTACCAATCTCCTCACGTTTGGTGGGTTAAGGCTTTCCTGAACCAGTGGAATCTCCCCACCAACACTTTCCTCCTAGGGGATCGCGAAGTTTCAATTTCCTTAGAAGAATTCCGCGAGATCTCGGGGCTGCCGATCATGGGGACACTTTATGAAGAGTTGCTGCCTCCCAATGAGTACTTCTTTGAAACTAAGCCCGCGATGCTTGACGGCCTGTCTACCGAGAACGCCGTCCGCCACAAGTTCCCGAGTTTGATCAAGGCCCTGGGCATCTTTGACAAAATGTTCACAGAATCAGAAGAGCAGGGTGTCACTTTTAAGAGCTTCATCGCTTGCTTCCTTCGCGAGGGTGTCTTATCAAAGACGGCTCCGAAGTTTGCAAACATTAATGACCCCTTTGGGCTTGGTTTGAACAGGCGGCCGACTAAGGAAGAGGACTTGCCGCAGTCTTACATTCCCATCATGTCGGCGGTATCTTTCGAATCGATTGCAGCTCCTGGCATGGATTAGGAGACCTTTTTTGTGGGTTTTATCAGTGTCTGGCTCAGCTGGTTCGTCATCCCCATGCATCGCCGATTCATGAGAGTCTCGGTTATCTACCCTGCTCATCGTATTTCTGAGGGGACACGGCTAGCCATAGGCATCCCAGCGCCAGCGCATCTTTATCATGGGTTAGACGTCGTGGCTAATACCTTAACTCCCGGTGTGGACGTAGTAAACTTTTATCTCCATTACTTCACGTCTTGGATTGAAATGCATGTGTTGGGGGCCTTTGCTACGTACCAGCGACCCAATTTTTATGATGCCTACACTTTTCCGCGACTCATGCGGCTAGTGGATGCTTCTTCCCTTGACCTTGTTAGTTGTATGTATGCCCTAGAGGCCAGTATTGTACAGATGATGTATATTATATTGGATGCTTGGACATATATAGAGATGACTTTCTTGCTCGATATGATAGTAAGCTATCTGGTTGCTCTTTATCTTAACATGTATACAAGTCTCTTTAAACTGTCTTATAGTTACATGTTGGTAAAGCCCTTAGGATGTGTACTTGACTACCTGGACTATGATGAGATCATACTAGTGGGGACATGGTAGTCCATAGGTACATCCTTCAAGGTCCCTAGTCGTGGGTGTATCGAGACGGGGCATCGATATACCAGTGTAGACTAGTGTATACGCTTCTCGACCCATGAGATGGGCGATGGATGATCCCATATCCATTGGTGTTTGACATCAGAGATGGTATACGGGTGCTCAGTGGAGACTGGGTACACTGGACGGACTCGCCGAGAACTCCCAGATGGTATTATACCTCACGTCAGATGGCAGTTCTCAGGTGATACTTGTGCAGGTTAGTCTGTAGACCCGAGATCGTCATAGAGTCTTGTGTGATTCCCACTGTGCTTTGATCTCCACCTTACCACGTTCATGAGGGCGTACAAAACGATGGTTTTTGGGCACAGTCCCGAGTCATATGGAGGCAATGAGCGATAGGAAGGGTTTCGTCTCTCCCGGTATTGGGAGTTGATGTTGCGCTGTGCTCGATTGGCCGTAACAGGGAAGTCCCTGGCCAGGGCTAATCAGAGATTTGCTGGTAAGTGTTACCAGTAGTTTCTCGACCCGTTATGAGCCTCACATCGGCACGACTTATCGGTTATTGGGGTCTGACGTTTACCACCCCTAGACTTGATATGCGACATATCAGACGAACAGACTGGACTGTACGGTAAGTGTTACTGGTTGGATTCACAGGAGTGTGAGCGGGTTTGCTCATCGATCTTCTGATCGCTCAATACCCGGGTGGCCGTTACGTTTAGCAGACCGCTTGCGGCTTGTGGGTGCTTGATATGATCATCATCTGCTGCCGGCGTATTGACGAGTCTTTAGAGTCCTACACAGAGGTTTCCCGGCTCAAGCAAAACGAAATAGGAGCGCATATGAGATATGTGCGGGACCGAGAATAATGCGTGTATGTGATACCGTATTTCATTCTCGTGATGAATGTTTCGATTGGTTGTATGCGATATAACCTAGTTATCGAATCGAAGATTGATTCGATAAGTCGATACATTGTATACTAGTCGGTTATGTGCGACATGACCGGATCATTGAATCAAGTGTTGATTTAATGATTTAATGATTTAATGATTTAATGTATAATTATATATTTGATATATTATTTTGCATTAACTAGTATTGGTTCACTTTAAAAGGATTTTCTCACTTGATGTGCACATTGTATATGTGATATATTTTTGTGTGCACTTGATTGTATCATGTTTGATGATACATGTTAACTTGAGTTTATGTAAAGGCTAAACCATGGTTATATGAATGGTTGGGGTTTTGTTTACTTATTCATTTATTTATTTTGATTATTTATTTTGGAAAAGAAAATGGAAATGGTGGCTTTCTTTGTTTCTTTCATGAAGCTTCATGAAGAGTTGAAACCTTGACCATTTTTGTTTTCTTCTCTTAACCTAACCATTCACCTAACCCTAGTTTACTCTCTACACTTGACCATAGTTAGTATATGATAAGTATTCATATTATTTTCATTTTAAAAGGATATACTTATCATATTCTATCTTCTTCTTCTTCTTGATCAAGAAGAAAGCTTGACACCATTAATGGCATCTTGAGTAAAAGAGTGAGAAATCCAATTCTAAAGTGAACCCACCTCCTATTTCTTCATCCTCTACCTCTTTCCAAGTAGTATAGGGTGTTTTCTTCACAAGTTTCATTTCTTGGTGAAGTTGGAGCTTGATCTTGTGTTTCCTCGACGTAGATTATCTTCGGCATCGAAGCCGACGACCTAGCCCGTCCATTTCTCCGATGAAGCCGATGCTAGAGTCCGGGATCCGATATGGACAGCAAGAGGACGTCTACGTGGAGCTAAGGAAGTGGAGAACCGGATCTACAAAGGTTGTATCCTTTTTCTTTTAGTTAAAATATTATCTAGCTTCACTTTTCGCCTAAACTCTAGTCAACGAATCCGTATTAGGGTTTCTCGGCACTTGTAAAATTTGAAATTGGCATGGTTGATGCCTTGTGAGACCTCATTAGCGTGCCTAGGAACCTTACAGTGGTATCAGAGCTACTAGGCATTGGATGTCGACCTATGGGGGGTTCTCACTGTGTGACAGTGTGGCGAAGCATAGGCTCTTACCCCCAGGGTGTCCCGAGACCGGAAGGTGTTCCGGCGGGTTGTAGTCCTCGCGAGGGGGCATGCGTAAAAAGTAGCAGCTGAGGGACCCGTTGGTGCTACGGCGACCCCATTGGATGGGGTGGCTGCCTGACCTACAGTGGTATCAGAGCCTAGCTAGAGCCTTAGGCGAAGTGTAGACGGCGTTTGAAACCCGATCGAACCGAAACCCTAATTCCAAAAATGCTCTCTGGACTTTTTTCAAAAACTGGGTTTTTTCCAGATTAAAAATTCTTAAAAAATTCAGCAGGAAATTCTAAGAATTGCGGTGCAAAATTTTCTAAAAGATACGTCCAAAGTGCGGCTGAACCGCGGCAGAATTTTGGCTTCTGCGGCAGTTCCGCGGCCATCTGATGACGTCAGCCTTCCAATTTTGTACAGTAATTTGTTATTTGAGGTGCTGAATTTTCTGGGATTTTTTAATCTGAACTCAAGAGTTGAGTTTTCTGGGGTGTTTTGGAGCTTAGATGATTCGATCGGATTATCAGACTTTGTCTATGTGGCTTTCCGGATATTTTAGAATATGTTAAAAAGTTCGACCTGATGTAAATACCCAATCTTTCCCCTGCCGGGAAATTTCCAATTGTTGGACTTTTCCGTAGTTTAATGACGTTCTAAGTAGTGCAAGTAACGCGATGGTCCCTCTAGAAGACAACAAACCTTAACTCGATTATGTTACCGTCTTGAACTGCCCTTTGAACCTTAGGGTTTGGGGCAGTACGGCGTGCCACATGTGAGGCGTTGGCTTGACCCTTCTACGGTTGGACCGTTGGTACTGAGGCATGAAGTGAATATCTTTGAACCTATTTCATGTGTTGAACGGTTTCGGGAAAACTTAGGTGTTCGAATGTTCGATCGGAAAGTTTAATATTTTCTATTTATCCGGAATGGGATACAATAATTGGAATTCACAAACAGTTATGAGATAACTGAATGAATGTTATAAATCTAGCGGTTTAGTCTCACTTGATATTGAAAAGAGTTTTCGATAATGAGACTAAAATGCGGGGTTTATAATTGTTAGGCATGTGATGTCTAAGTATTTCATTTGATTAGGCATGCGATGTCTAAAGAGGTTGCGGATTCCAACTGTTGTAGTTCTACACTTTCTTTTCTGTGACCGTAAGTGTAGTATGTCGATATCGCCGGATTCGTTGCTATACGTCAACGACAATTGGGGTATGCATACTTACTTACGATGATGACATGTGATGTTCTGTGTTGCTGGATATGTTATATTGGATCGTCGTGTTTGAATAGCCGGGTTTTTTTTATGTGAGATGAGTGTTTTTCATTTTCATTCATGTAAAAACTTGTATTTAATATTCTTTTATAGGGACACTTCCAGGTTGCGGAAGATGTCACCTTTTGTATATTATTTACTTTTCCGCATTAGGATAGACCCAAGGAGGGGAGCACAAGTAACCGGGTTCTAGGGTCCAGTGGGAGACCATCTCGAGGAGTCGAGTCCGGGTCTCCTAACCCTAGAATTGGTAGGGTTGCTTGCCGCTCTCGTAGGGGTCTGGGGGTGTGGGATTGGCTATTCATCACGACCGTGGAATCCGTGTTTTATACTGGCTCGTATCAAAAACACGGACGTCCTAGTATATCTAATATTTAATATGATATTTTCTGCTGCGATATCTGTGATGTGATCATTTGATATGTTCTGATGGATACAGTATATAGTATATATGATATATTATATAGACGTTACTTATGTTTTGCACCCGCACTAGCCCTGCCCTGCTCTGTCGTTAGTTACCTAACCTAACGGTGCACGAGGGGACATCGAGGCGAATGCGGATGGCATAAGTGTACGTCGTATTTATCTGTGATGTTTAGGTGACTTAAATGATGGGACTTCATTAATATGATTAATGAAAGAAAAGAAACCTAAAAGATGTTGTAGAATCAAATTTTAAACAAAAAGGGTAGCTACAGTTTTGCTTTGCATTGCGGTATATATGATATACCCTGCACCTTATTCGATGAGGAAAGGGCTGACGATCCCTTCACCGGGAGTGACCCCTTTAGCAGTAACTGGCAGATGCTACACACTAGGTTTGTTTTTGATTGCTTCTATAGTTTCTTCTTTGCACAGTGATATATATGATATATCCCGCACCTCATTCGACGAGGAAAGGGCCGACGATCCCTTCACCGGGAGTGACCCCTTTAGCAAAACTAGAAAAGCCTCAAAATCACTCCATTTCAAAACTTCATTTGATTCTACAACGATATCAAGTTCATTACGCAATAGGTTTTCAGAAAAATCTGTCGTAGCCCTCCGTCATTTTAGATAAATCCTACTTAGTATTCGTGGTACGTTTGTTGGCCTGCGTCAAGGCGTAGTGTGCGGTAGCTAACTAGTATTTATCTGTTAATGCATGTGATGCAAATTGGATTAGGGTAGTCGTGCGACTTTGTTGGCCTGCGTCAAGGGTCGTACGGGTGGGTTTAATTCAATCAAGAAATGACCGGTTGAACTTGGCTAGCGCACTATGGTTTGTAGGCCTGCGTCAAGGTCATAGGACGCTAGGGGCAAAATATTATCGGGAATTTCAAGTGTTGAAATTTGCAATGAGATTGCATACCTTCTATGAGATAGTTGGATCCCGAAACCCGCTGCGAGTAAGAGTTACTCCTGGGAGAGTTTTACACATTACAATTAGCCGATCAAGTAGGTGTCTAGAAAGGTGTCAACGGGGTTACGCCTCTGGGAAAATGAGGTTTACTTTAATTAGGTCCGGGCGAAAGCACGGGGAACCTCTCTCAAAGTACCGACACTGGCCTGGCTGAAAGATTGGCGAAGTTGTAGGGTGTAATTAATCCCGGCTAGTCTTTCCTTTTAGGGTTTGAAGGAAGATTTGATAAAAACCAGTGGGAGTCATCCTGATTAGATAAGATAATAACCAATCTGATCTTGCACGAGCATACGCTAAAGTGTTTTCTTCTCTCTCTCTCCAGGTAGCGACTATGTCATACCTTAATCAATATAATAATATGGATGTATTGACCGAACCCGCATGTTATACTGTGCTGGGGAACGTTGGTTCCGTTCTTTCTTATAAGAGTTATAGGACTGAACATGATATAGGGGAATACCAGGATTCCCATGCCACCCGAATGAAGAAAGTAAATGTTGATGCATTTTCTTCGGGTGTGTTCGTTACAGAGAACTGTTTCTCCATTTGCTCTACGTCCTGGGTATTAGATACCGGGTCAGGATCCCATATATGTAATCAGTTACATGGGCTCAGGAAAGGTAGAGAACTTGGAGAAGGTGATAATGACATTAGAGTTGGAAATGGTGCAATTGTTGCAGCTAAAACTGTCGGGGAATATCACCTTGCATTACCAACTGGTAATACATTGGTTCTGAACGAATGCTATTACATGCCGAACCTGATATGCAACATTATATCGGTTTCTTTGTTGAGTAAAGAGGGATATAATTTTGTATTACAGGACAATGTTATGAACATTTTCCGTAACCAAAAGTTGGTTGGATCAGGCACGTTGTGCAATGGCATTTATGTTCTAAATTAATCAACAGTTCTGAACATAACAAACACACACAAGAGGAAGAGTTCAGAAATGAACGAATCCTTCTTGTGGCATTGTAGACTCGGTAACATCAATGCGACACGACTGGCTAAGTTGCATAAGGATGGATATTTGAAACCATTCGAATTTTCATCTTATGACACTTGCCAGTCATGTCTCAAAGGTAAGATGACCAAAACTCCGTTTACGGGACACAGAGAAAGAGTTACCGAACTCTTGGGACTAATACATAGTGATGTATGCGGTCCCATGTCTACACATGCCAGGGATGGTTCTTCGTACTTCATTACATTCACTGACGATCTCTCAAGATATGGACATGTGTACTTGATAAGACACAAATCTGAAGCTTTTGAGAAATTTAGAGAATATAAACAAGAAGTCGAGAACCAAACCGGAAAAAGTATTAAAATCCTTCGATCTGATCGAGGAGGTGAATACTTGAGCAATGAATTCCTGGACTTCCTAAAAGAGAATGGGATTCTCTCTCAGCTGACTCCTCCATATACACCACAGCATAATGGTGTATCAGAACGGAGGAACCGCACCCTATTAGATATGGTGCGCTCTATGATGAGCACAGCTGAGTTACCTATTTCCTTCTAGGGGTATGCGCTTGAGACAGCCATACATCTATTGAATATGGTCCCCACCAAATCTGTTCCTACCACTCCATATGAGATATGGAAAGGAAAGAGACCATGTCTTAACTATGTTAAGATATGGGGTTGTCCAGCCCATGTCAAACGACAAAATCCGGACAAACTCGAGGCACGGTCTGTTCTATGCAAATTTATAGGATATCCCAAGAATTCACAAGGGTATATCTTCTACTACCCTGAGGAACAAAGAGTGTTTGTTTCTCGGCATGCCACCTTTAGAAAAGGAATTTCTTGAAAAAGAGATTTGTGGTCATGAGGTAGAACTGGAAGAGGTTCCAGCTACAAAAGCTACAACAGAAGATCTGGTGGAACCAAAGGATTCCGTAGTTCCCAATGAACCCCAGCCACTCCGCCGATCTAGTAGGGTTCCTCACCCACCTGAGAGATACTACGGTTTTCTCATGGATGGTGGGAGCGAGGATTGCATCATGGAGGATGATGACCCAACTAGCTTCGAGCAGGCCATCACGAGTAGGGACTCGGTAAAATGGCTGGATGCTATGCGGTCCGAGATGGAATCCATGTACACCAACAAAGTATGGACTTTGGAAGTTGCTCCTAAAGGGGTAAAACCCATTGGGAGCAAGTGGATCTTCAAGAAAAAATTTGGTGTAGATGGGAAAGTGGAGACTTTCAAAGCTAGACTTGTTGCAAAAAGTTTTCATCAAAGACCAGGTGTGGACTATGACGAAACCTTTTCTCCAGTGGCTATGCTTAAATCCATCCGGATCATGCTTGCCATCGCTGCATATCATGTCTACGAAATCTGGCAAATGGATGTTAAGACCGCCTTTCTAAACGGTGATTTAGAAGAGTGCGTGTACATGACTCAGCCAGAGGGCTTCGTAGACAGTGGGAGCAGTGGGAAGGTGTGCAAGCTGCTTAAATCCATTTATGGATTAAAGCAAGCATCGCGGAGTTGAAACATCTGCTTTGACGTCGTTATCAAAGAGTTTGATTTCGTCAAAAATCCAGATGAACCTTGTATCTACAAGAAGGTGGCGGAGAGTAAAGTTGTCTTCCTCGTATTGTACGTGGACGACATACTCTTGATAGGAAATGATATTCCTATGCTGTAATCGGTCAAGCTCTTCTTATCACAAAGATTCTCAATGAAAGATCTTGGTGATGCCTCCTGCATATTGGGAATTAGGATCTATAGAGATAGATCCAAACGGATATTGGGATTGTCCCAATCCAGGTACATTGACACCATACTAAAGAGGTTTAGTATGGAAGAATCCAAGCGTGGGAACTTGCCCACGATCTCTGGAGTCACTCTCTCCAAAGAGATGTCTCCCAAGACTGATTTGGAGAGAGCTCGCATGCAAGGGATACCCTATGCTTCGGCTGTAGGCTCTATCATGTACGCGATGCTATGTACCAGACACGATGTAGCATACTCACTAAGTGTAGTGAGAAGGTATCAAGCTGATCCTGGAGAGAGTCACTGGACAGCTGTGAAGAGCATTCTTAAGTACTTGCGAAGGACTAAAGAGATGCTCTTGGTGTATGGTAACGGAGAACTCCAAGTGGAGTCCTTTACCGATTCGAGCTTCCAGAGTGATAAGGACGACTCTAAGTCGCAGTCGGGATTTGTCTTTACCCTTTACGGAGGGGCGGTTAGCTGGAAGAGTTCCAAGCAGGAAACCGTGGCGGACTCGACGATGGAGGCTGAATACATCGCTGCCAACGATGCTGCCAAAGAGGCTGTCTGGATCAAGAAGTTCATTACTGAACTTGGAGTGGTTCCATCCATTGAGCATCCAATACCTTTGTATTGCGATAACAATGGAGCGGTGGCATTGGCCAAGGAACCCAGGTCCCATCAGCGATCCAGGCATATTCTGAGGCGGTATCACCTCATCCGGGAGATAGTTGATCGCTGGGAGATCGAGGTCAGGAGGGTTGACACGAAGAACAACACGGCGAATCCACTCACGAAGGCCATTCCCCAGATACAGTTTGAGAGACTCTTCAGGATGCTCGGTATGCGATACTACAACAGCTGGCCCTAGTGCAAGTGGGAGATTGTTAGTTGTATGTATGCCCTAGAGGCCAGTATTGTACATATGATGTATATTATATTGGATGCTTGGACATATATAGAGATGACTTTCTTGCTCGATATGATAGTATGCTATCTGGTTGCTCTTTATCTTAACATGTATACAAGTCTCTTTAAACTGTCTTATAGTTACATGTTGGTAAAGCCCTTAGGATGTGTACTTGACTACCTGGACTATGATGAGATCATACTAGTGGGGACATGGTAGTCCATAGGTACATCCTTCAAGGTCCCTAGTCATGGGTGTATCGAGACGGTGCATCGATATACCAGTGTAGACTAGCGTATACGCTTCTCGATCCATGAGATGGGCGATGGATGATCCCATATCCATTGGTGTTTGACATCAGAGATGGTATACGGGTGCTCAGTGGAGACTGGGTACACTGGACGGACTCGCCGAGAACTCTCAGATGGTATTATACCTCACGTCAGATGGCAGTTCTAAGGTGACACTTGTGCAGGTTAGTCTGTAGACCCGAGATCGTCATAGAGTCTTGTGTGATTCCCACTGTGCTTTGATCTCCACTTTACCACGTCCATGAGGGCGTACAAAACGGTGGTTTTTTGGCACAATCCCGAGTCACATGGAGGCAATGAGCGATAGGAGGGGTTTCGTCTCTCCCGGTATTGGGAGTTGATGTTGCGCTGTGCTCGATTGGCCGTAACAGGGAAGTCCCTGGCCAGGGCTGATCAGAGATTTGCTGGTAAGTGTTACCAGTAGTTTCTCGACCCGTTATGAGCCTCACATCGGCACGACTTATCGGTTATTGGGGTCTGACGTTTACCACCCCTAGACTTGATATGCGATATATCAGACGAACAGACCGGACTGTACGGTAAGTGTTACTGGTTGGATTCACAGGAGTGTGAGCGGGCTTGCTCGTCGATCTTCTGATCGCTCAATACCCGGGTGGCCGTTACGTTTAGCAGACCGCTTGCGGCTTGTGGGTGCTTGATATGATCATCATCTGCTGCCGGCGTATTGACGAGTCTTTAGAGTCCTACACAGAGGTTTCCCGGCTCAAGCAAAACGAAATAGGAGCGCATATGAGATATGTGCGGGACCGAGAATAATGCGTGTATGTGATACCGTATTTCATTCTCGCGATGAATGTTTCGATTGGTTGTATGCGATATAACCTAGTTATCGAATCGAAGATTGATTCGATAAGTCGATACATTGTATACTAGTCGGTTATGTGCGACATGACCGGATCATTGAATCAAGTGTTGATTTAATGATTTAATGTATAATTATATATTTGATATATTACTTTGCATTAACTAGTATTGGTTCACTTTAAAAGGATTTTCTCACTTGATGTGCACATTGTATATGTGATATATTTTTGTGTGCACTTGATTGTATCATGTTTGATGATACATGTTAACTTGAGTTTGTGTAAAGATTAAACCATGGTTATATGAATGGTTAGGGTTTTGTTTACTTATTCATTTATTTATTTTGATTATTTATTTTGGAAAAGAAAATGGAAATGGTGGCTTTCTTTGTTTCTTTCATGAAGCTTCATGAAGAGTTGAAACCTTGACCATTTTTGTTTTCTTCTCTTAACCTAACCATTCACCTAACCCTAGTTTACTCTCTACACTTGACCATAGTTAGTATATGATAAGTATTCATATTATTTTCATTTTAAAAGGATATACTTATCATATTCTATCTTCTTCTTCTTCTTGATCAAGAAGAAAGCTTGACACCATTAATGGCATCTTGAGTAAAAGAGTGAGAAATCCAATTCTAAAGTGAACCTACCTCCTATTTCTTCATCCTCTACCTCTTGCCAAGTAGTATAGGGTGTTTTCTTCACAAGTTTCATTGCTTGGTGAAGTTGGAGCTTGATCTTGTGTTGCCTCGACGTAGATCATCTTCGGCATCGAAGCCGACGACCTAGCCCGCCCATTTCTCCGATGAAGCCGATGCTAGAGTCCGGGATCCGATATGGACAGCGAGAGGACGTCTACGTGGAGCTAAGGAAGTGGAGAACCGGATCTACAAAGGTTGTAGCCTCTTTCTTTTAGTTAAAATATTAACTAGTTTCACTTTTCGCCTAAACTCTAGTCAACGAATCCGTATTAGGGTTTCTCGGCACTTGTAAAATTTGAAATTGGCATGGTTGATGCCTTGTGAGACCTCATTAGCGTGCCAAAATTTGAAATTGGCATGGTTGATGCCTTGTGAGACCTCATTAGCGTGCCTAGGAACCCTACAGACCTGACTCAATTTAGGTCCATTCGCGTTTTGATCGCTCCCTATGCTAGCGCGGGCGGACTGGTATTCATTGATCGGGCCCTATCTGCTCCTTCAGGTCCGATCCAACAACTCCACAACTTGTCGAAAGAGGGGGCACCTTCTCTGAAGCCCAAGGAGGCCATGCATCTGTATGCGATCCGACCAGGTTATCTGGTATTTCGTCAGAACAGTGCGGCCCTCTTCATGTGGTATAATCCGCACCGCTTTGCCCGGCAGCTTGGATATGATCAGGGTGTCCCCTTCGAAGCTTTTACAGTTACGCCGGTCCCTTCACCTGAAGCTGTTCGTGATGCTGCTCATCACTTTGTGAGGCTAAACACTGGTTCTCGCTTCATGATTCCTGAAGCTGACCATATCCGCCGGTGCGTAGGGTCCTTCACGGGCCGGTACCTTCATTGGGTTAGCCCAATTATTGCTGAGGAGAAGAGAGTGCTTCTTGGATACGGTGCTCCTACTCCAGTTCAGGCCATGGGAGTTCCGCCGTGACCGCGCGCACCGGTCCGCTTTCCCCTGAGGGACACCATTGTTGCGCTTATTCCGGGCGTCGGAGGTGGACCTCACTCCTACAGTTGGTATGCCATTGGATACCCGATCACGGGCTAATCGGGCTCCGGTAGCAGTACCATCGCCCGTGGCGTCGACAATGGCCGTGTCGTCCTCGGTAGCACCGCCAAGTGAGGGCGCTGGAAGCGAGGGTGTTGAAGGTGAGGTGGGTCAGCGCCAAGCCAGAGTTCCATGGGGGTGGAAACAATCGTCTTCAGCGGTCGGTTCTGGGTCCAAGCGACAGAGGAAAATGACTACCAATCTGCTCGACTCTTTAGTAGGGTCTGAGCCCATTCTTCAGGACGAACCATTGTCCATGCAAGAGTCGGATGCTGGCCTACTTCTTCCGAGTTGAACTGCCGAGGAAGCCGCACAATTGGCTGAGGCTATAAGACGTTCGCAAGACGAGTCGAAGAACGTAAGGATTCCGAAGAAGCCTTATCCCGCCGTAATCTTTTACGAAGACCCTCCGTGGATCCGGCGACGATTCATCGGCCCTTTGGATGAATGGGGCAAACAGGCTGTTAAACAGGCCGTTTTGGCCGATGCCGAGGACGCGCTTTCACTGTGGACTGGCGGCCACGAGTCCACGCTCAGACCTCGGCGAGCACACTCCTTGAGAAGGAGCGTCAGCTTGAACAAGCCATACTGAAAGCTTCCTTGCACATCGGTATGTTCCTGTATTTCTTTGTAATACTTCATATTATCTGCACGCGTATATATATATTCTTATCCTTGTGTGAACTGTGCAGAGACTTCGGAGATGGCGGAGGCTCTAAGCCGTGCTCTGACCGTAGAGCCTGCTGACACCCCTAGTGAAACACCGCTCAGTATGGAGGGGGTTGACGAAACTGTCCCTCTTGCGATAGAGCCTCCTACGGTGGCTCCTGCTCCTAAAGCACTCGCTTCCTCGGGGGAGGCACCTTTGGCAGTCGCCGCTCCAATGGCTCTACTTGAGGGCTACCCGGAGGCTAGGGTGTGGGTAGCCGAGGCTAACATCCTTTCGTTGGGGCCTGCAGCGGCAGCCGCTGCTCCTTCCTTAGAGGCCGCTACACCAGCCCGCGTCCTTGATGATGTGTCCGAGGCCACGACGGAGGCCGTTGAAGCTGCTATCCTTCCGGCTCAGAATGGGAGGAGCATCGAAGGTAACCTTCTATATTTTAAATTAGTAATCTTTCCATTATCTGAACCCTTCTGTCTTTTCAGAGTTGCGTGGACTGGCGGCCTCTATTGCTGATCTGTCTCCCCGGCAGTCCATTCAGCGTCTGCTGGAGATGGCCGCTCCACAAGCGATATCTCCTCAGCGCATTGTCCTCTCGTCTGGGCAAGGTTAGTGTTGTTTACCCTCTTTTCACAGCATTGTTACTTTTTCATAAAATGACATTGATGTCTTTTACAGTTCTGGAGGCCGACGATGAGGTTGAGATTCTTGAAGGGCCAGGGGAGCCTTCAGCTTCTTCTTGCATGACTGTGGGTAAGTAAAGTCCTAACGTTGTTCCATTTGTTCTTTGCTTACAAGTTTCGCTGACTGTTTATAAATCTGAACAGCCCTGCCGGTCCTTACCGTGCTGGAGTCACACATCGCTATGCCACCCGGTCCTTATGCTCTGCGTGCTTTGGAACGTATGGCAAAATTAAGCCTCGCCTCTCTGTCATCACTGATCGAAGAAGTTCGTGCTGGCAGTGTAATCACGGCTGAAGCGTTTGCTCCTGAAGCTAACGGCTCTCTTCCCTTTCTTGCCACCTATCATAGTGAAGCAGTGGTGCAAGTCTGGGTCGAGTTTTGTTGGCAGGTAGAGGCTTGATTGCATGTGCTTGAGTGTACCCGCCTTTCTTTGGAGGCTGTGGCTGCGAAGGCAAGCTTACAAGGCCTGATTGAGCGGTGTGCGGCGAACATGGTGTCATGCGAGAAGAGGCTCAGCCGCAAATTTTCGGAGAGGAAGCTGGCATCTAAGCCGCTGTTGGAGCTTCAAGCCAACCTTATGGCCAAGGCGAATAAAGCGTATGAACATTGGCGAGTGCTTCAAGAGGCCATCAAGGAGGTGGTGGCCATTGACAAAGCCGCCGTGTTCACTCGTGAAAGGGTTGAGGCTCATAAGGCTACGGAGAAAGAGCATGAAGGCCGGCTTTCCTCATATCAGGTCTAGCAAGTTCAGGCGGAGGCCCGTCTTTTGGCGATATTGAATCACGAAGGCGAGGCCCAGCGAAAGAGGGACGTATTGACCAATCTGCTAAATCGCCCGCCCACTTGAAGACCTGTATATATTTTTCTTTATTCTTCCTTTGTACATACTCCTGAATAAGAGTATATTTTTTGTTTTTTCACGAATTGTACTTTGTATTCATTTTGATTCATGAATGAAAGACATATTTTTCTTCACAATGGCGTGTCCCTTTTTATTGAATGTATTCTGTGGATAGTTTATCTCGATCTCTTTGCAGAACAATGATGGCTTAGGATTCGGGTTATGATCTGCCTCCTAAGACTTTTCAACTTTATGAGCCGTGAGGGTCTCATAAAGAATTTTCTCCCTACAGGTCGAGAGGATCCCATAGGTATAATTTCCCCTTAAGAAACGCGGGGATTCCTAAGTGTGTTTTCTCTTGAAAGTCGTAAGGATCTCACAAGAGAATTTACTCCCTTACGATTCGTGAGGACCCGTAAGTGATGGGTGAGGTTATCATCATCCGCATTTCACGGAATCAGGAGTTGCTCTGGATGCTTCCCACGGGTTCACTGCCGTGTTTCTGCGAGGACCAGGCTCCGCTCTGGACGTTTCCCACAGGGTCAGAATTGAAATAAACCACATTCCACGTTACCAGGAATTTTGCTCGGGATGCTTCCCATGGGTTCACTTCCGTATTCGGCGAGGACCAGGCTCCACTGTGGATGCTTCATGTGGGGTCATGCCGTGCTCTGCGAGGACCAGGATCCGCTCTGGACGTTTCCCACGGGGTCAGGATTGACATAAGCCGCGTTCCACGTAGCCAGGAATTTTGCTCTGGATGCTTCCTAAGGGTTCACTGCCGTGTTCTGCAAGGACCAGGCTCTGCTCTGGATGCTTCACACGGGGGTCATTGCCGTGCTCTGTGAGGACCAGGATCCGCTCTGGACGTTTCCTACGGGGTCAGGATTGACATAAGCCGCGTTCCACGTAGCTAGGAATTTTGCTCTGGATTCTTCCCACGGGTTCACTGCCGTATTCGACGAGTACCAGGCTCCACTCTGGATGCTTCACACGGGGTCATTGCCGTGCTCTGCGAGGACCAGGATCCGCTCTGGACGTTTCCCACGGGATCAGGATTGACATAAGGCGCGTTCCACGTAACCAGGAATTTTGCTCTGGATGCTTCCCACGGGTTCACTGCCGTGTTCTGCGAGGACCAGGCTCCACTCTGGATGCTTCACACGGGGTCATTGTCATGCTCTGCGAGGACCAGGATCCGCTCTGGACATTTCCCACGGGGTCAGGATTGACATAAGCCGCGTTCCATGTAGCCAGGAATTTTGCTCTGGATGCTTCCCACGTGTTCACTGTCGTATTCTGCGAGGAACAGGCTCTGCTCTAGATGCTTCAGATGGGGTCATTGCCATGCTCTGCGAGGATCAGGATCCGCTCTGGATGTTTCCCACAGGGTCAAAATTGATATAAGCCGCGTTCCACATAGCCAGGAATTTTGCTCTGGATGTTTCCCACGGGTTCACTGCCGTGTTCTGCGAGGACCAGGCTCAGCTCTAGATGCTTCACACGGGGTCATTGTCGTGCTCTGTGAGGACCAGGATCCGCTCTGGACGTTTCCCACGGGGTCAAAATTGACATAAGCCGCGTTCCACATAGCCAGGAATTTTTCTCTGGATGCTTCCCACAGGTTCACTGCCGTGTTCGTCGAGGACCAGGCTCTGCTCTGGATGCTTCACACGGGGTCATTGCCATGCTCTGCGAGGACCAGGATCCGCTCTGGACGTTTCCCACGGAGTCGGGATTGACATAAGCCGCGTTCCACGTAGCCAAGAATTTTGCTCTGGATGCTTCCCACGGGTTCACTGCCATGTTCTGCGAGGACCAGGCTCCGCTCTGGATGCTTCACACGGGGTCATTGCCGTGCTCTGCGAGGACCAGGATCTGCTCTGGACGTTTCCCATGGGGTCAAAATTGACATAAGCCATGTTCCACGTAGCCAGGAATTTTGCTCTGGATGCTTCCCACGGGTTCACTGCCGTGTTCTATGAGGACCAGGCCCCACTCTGGATGCTTCCCACTGGGTCATTGTTGTGTTCTATGAGGACCACGGTCCACTCTGGATGTCTCCCACGGGGTCAGGATTGACATAAGCCGCGTTCCACGTAGCCAGGAATGGTTGACTTTATCCGCATTTCACGGAGTCGGGGTTTGACTCTCTGTCATCTGTGTACTTCCGAGTTATGGAACTGGGAGTTGCCGCTGTTCCGCTTTGCTTGATGTTGTGTCTGTTGTAATAAAACGAAAGCTCTTGATGATCTCCAGGCTATCTGTGAACCATTGAGATTTGGCTTCTTCTTCTGATGAGGCCCTGGGAGGAAAGGTGTGATTCCCTCTTTGTTTGCGCCCCTGAATTGTATACAGGGATTGACATGATATCACCTGTAGGGCATAAATTTCATTTTTTTATTTCTTTCCACGATGCTCTATCATTTCAGCTTTTATATCGCGAAGATCGCGATTGCCCAATCATTTCGGCTATTTTTTCGCGGTGCTCAATCATTTCGGCTATTTGTTTTATTTTTTACTCGCTGCTTTTTATTGCTAGTTGCCCAATCATTTCGGCTATTTTGCATGCAAACATTTTTTTACTTGCTGATTTTGTTGCAAGTTGCCCTATCATTTCGGCTATTTCGTATGCATGTGTGGCTTGCTAGCTTCTTTGCTGCAAGCTTGGAATTAGAAACTGGTTTTGGCATCAGCATAGCTACAACTGGGATATTGCCAGGAGCGAATCATCATTTGCCTCTGTCGGTGTCGAACAAAGGTGGCTTAGCAAACAGGGTTAGGATCCTGTCGACTAAGGCTTTTGACTTCATTGTTGGAGATAGTGCCCTCAGAGTCAATTATTAGGTCACAGGTACGTGATTGCAATGATTGATGGAGGACCTATCCCGGTAAGGACAGTCTTACTCGAGATGATAGTATGCTATCTGGTTTACCTTTATCATCGTGTACTGCTTTAGGTGACCTGACAAGTCGCTATTACACGTTGATAGAGCCCCTAGGATTCTTGCTTGACCACCAGCAGTATGAAGGCGATCATATAAGTAGGAGCTGGGGGTCTATAAGCATATCCTTAAATGGTCCCTAGTCGTGTGAGTTTCGAGACAGGGCATCGATACTCCAGAGTAGACTAGTGTATACAGTCGAGACCCCGACGAGGGGCGGTGGCCGGTCTCACAAGCCACTGGTGTCAGTTGGATCACCTAAGATGTATATAGGTGCTCATTGGGTTATGAGTACACCGGACAGGACTCGCCGGGAACATGCTAGTTGGTCATATACCAGACGTCAGATGGCAGTTCCCTGGTGACATGTGTGCAGGTTAGTTCATCGACCTGGGGATCGTCATTTGTCTCGTGTGAGTTCCCACTGTACTTTGATTACTACCCTACCACGGCTCAAAGGAGTCGTGCAAACAGGTTTTAGTTGGGTACAGTCCCGAGCCACATGGAAGCAGTGAGCGTATCTTCAGGGGTTCGTCTCTCCCGGTATTGGGGGTGAGGTCGTGCTGTGTCTAGGAGAGCCATTACACGAAGTCCTTGGCCAAGGCAGGAGATTTACTGGTAGGTATTCCAGTAGTATCTCAGGGTGTTCTGGGCTACACTCCGACACGACTTGTACCGCTTTTGGGGGTCTGACTTTTACCAACCCCCTAGGCCCGCCATGCGATACTCATAGACGAACGGACCGGAATGTACGGATATTGTCACTGACAGGCTCAGTAGGGTTGACAGGCTGCATTCGCTCACAGACGTCCCTTTTAGTCAGTACCTGGTAGCCCGTTACGTATTGGCTTATACCTCTGACGTGCTAGTGGTTAAATCCACAACCAAGGTGTTGACGAGTCTTTAGAGTCCCCCACATTCAGTTACTCAGCTTTCGGGCGAAAGGTTGTAGAGGCCGTATGGAGATATGGCAGGGTCCGATCAGATACGTGCGGTATTGCACGGATCAGGATCGGACAGTTTGTACTATAGGCCGTATGGATATATGGCAGGGTTCGATCAGATACGTGCGGTATTGCACGGATCAGGATCGAACGGATATTACTAGCCGGTTTTGGTTTAAGCCGGATCCTAGTATAGTACAGTGTTGATTTTGTCTCATTGCATTTGTATTTCGGTCGAAATACAGATGCGGGTGTGTATGCACAGTATCGGGGTTTTCCTGTAATTTATTACGGGACCAGTTTTCTGGAGTTGCCAGTTTGCTTTCCGTTACGGCCAATTTCCTTTGTATCGTTCATTGGCCGATGTTTGGTGGAGGAGGGCTTATTTGCATTGTTGCAAATAAGTGTTTATGGAGGGTGTTCTTTGCATATATTTGTATCATGATGGTTTCATGATGGAGCCCATCCTTTGACTCTTTCTTTTCCATCATGGCTTGACTTTGTAAACAATCATGGTTGTTGATGATTGTTGGTTCAGTATTGAAATTGATGTTGATGATGGGAGGTGATATGGTTGTTGAGTGAGGACTTTTCTTAGTGATCATTTTATTCCATATGATAACCATTCCTCTCTCTCTCTTGCATGATTCATATGGTCACCTCCCCCTTGACTTTTCCCTCTCTCCTTTTTTCCATAGATTGGCCGGCCAAAAATTAGGGGCTGCCAATTTTTTGAGTGGGGAAATTTTTGTTCTCTTGTTGCTTCAAAAATCCCCACATCTCCATCTCAAGAGCCAAGTTCATCCCTCCACAAAAAGGCAATTCCTACAACCCCAAATGAGACTTGCTCACTAGATATTCTACAGCAAATCTTGGGCACGTCGACTAGCCAGCTTCGTGCCCGAGTTGCTTCGGCATTGAGGTGGGAGCCCGTAAAAGAAGTAGGCGATGTGGTGCACTTCCGGCGACGAGGAGGAGACAGGACATTCCGCAGGAGATCGGGACGACGACGAGAAGACCGGAGGACTCGGATCTGTCGGTATATCTCTCTTCCCTTTCTTGTGATAGCTAGGACTAGTTAGTGGTTCGATCCGGGTATTAGTGCGCGGCGGTTTGCCAGTTCAAGAAAAATTAAAGTTTATCACCGCTTCCGCATTTGGCCTTCGGATTGACGGCCGGGGCGCCACCGTGCACTTACATTCATGAGCCGTAAGGGTCTCATAAAGGTATTTCTTCCTGCGAGTCGTGAGGATCTCGTAGGTGCATTTTCTCCTTAAGAATCGTGAGGATTCCTAAGTGTATGTTCTCCTATAAGTCGTAAGGATCTTATAAGAGTGTTTTCTCATTATAAGTCGAGAGAGCTTACAAGGGGTGTTCACCGTATAGACATATCCCTAATCACGAATGGGACTTCTTTAGGGAAATGTTTATTTGCGCCCGTGGATTGTATAGTAGGGTCAGCATTGAGCCGCTTGTAGAGCAGTATTGGAGGTTGTGGGGGGCTGCTTAAGAACAGGTTCAGATCCCTGTAACTTAAGACTTTTGAATCTTATGAGTCGTGAGGGTCTCATAAGAGGGTTCTCTTTACGAGTCGTGAGGATCTCGCAAGTGTAATTTCTCCCTAGGGATCGTGAGGATCCCTAAGTGTGTTGCTCCCTTGTGAGTCATAAGGATCTCACGCAGGTGGATTCTCCTTACAAAGTCGAGAGGACCTTGCAAGTGTCTTTTAACTAGGTTGCGCCCTTTCGGGTTTTCACAAACACTCGCCGGTAGCCCTGCTGTTTTTACTCACGGAGCCCTTTCGGGTTTTCATCCGTGCCCATTTTGCTTATGGACATACCGTTCTCTTTTATATATATTTTTTCTTTTTTTTATTCTAACGAGGTTGCGCCCTTTCGGGTTTTCACAAAACTCGTCGGCAGCCCTGCTGTTTTTACTCACGGAGCCCTTTCGGGTTTTCATCCGTGCCCATTTTGCTTATGGACATAACGTTTTCTCTTTTCTCTTTTTTTTATTCTTCTTTTTTTACTAGCTTTGGGAAGCCGCAATCCACCGTAGTTTATCGACATTTCGGTCAACGGCTAGTTTTAGGACATAGTGGTCCGTTGTTAGTTTAAGGACGTTTCGGTCCGTTGTTAGTTTAAGGACGTTTCGGTCCGTTAGCCGGTTACTACTTATAGAGTTTGGGCTTAGGAAAATAGCGAGTGGACATAGGCGTCGTCATCTATCATTGACCTAGGCCGTGACCTGTCAGGCATAGTATTTCTTCAGGAAGCGACCGTTTATTGGCCTGAAAGGTCTTTCACCATGCATGTCCATGAGTAGATAGGCCCCACCCTGGTAGACCTTGTCTATGATATACGGGCCTTCATAGTTCGGCTCGAATTTCCCTCGTTTGGCGCGATTAGGGATCATAGGTCTTTTGACCACTAGCACGAGTTCGCCTTGGCGGAATGTCCTCGGCCTAGTCAATATTTCATATGAGCGCGTCATCTTTGCTTTATAAGCCTCCAGATTTTGTTGCGCTATGAGCCGGGTTTCATCAAGGGCATCAAATTCCTCAAGCCGAAGGTGAGCATTCTCTTCGTCCGTTAGCTCGTAATGAACTGCCACTCGTAAAGAGGGCAACTCTATCTCGAGGGGGAGTACCGCTTCTGTACCGAATACCAACGCGTACGGCATTGTGTTCGTGGCCGTTTTGAACGTAGTTCGATACGTCCAAAGAGCTTCATATAGTCTCTCGTGCCAGTCCTTCTTATTTCGGGACACCGTCTTTTTCACGATCTTCGTCAAGGTCTTGTTAAAAGCCACAGCTAAACCATTAGCTCGGGGATTATAGACAGAGGAGTATCTCCAGTCTATATTATGCTGTTGCGCGAAGCGATTGATCTTGTGGCATCTATAGGCTGGCCCATTATCGGAGATGATCCGTCGTGGAGTTCCAAACTGATAAATGACGTGTGTCTTGAAGAAATGGAGGATGTTCTCCGTCTGCACTTCCCTCAGGGTACTGCTTCTGCCCATTTGGAGAAGTAATCAGTTGTTGCCAAAATGAATCGATGTCCTCTGGACGATGCTGGTTCGATGGGGCCGATTATGTCAGTTCCCCACATTTCGAATGGCCAGCTAGTCACTGTTGGATGTAGAGGATTTGGATGCTGATGGATGAAGTCCCCATGGATCTGGCACGAGTGGCATTGCTTCGCATACTCAAGGCAGTCTTGGATCATCATGGGCCAATAGTAGCCCATCCGTTTGATCTTCAGCTTCATCTTCGGGCTGGCTTGGTGAGAACCGCAGAGTCCTTCGTGAGTTTCTTGGACGACACTTTTTGCTTCTTCAGGTCCCAGGCATCTTAACCACAGAGAATCAAACGACCTCTTGTACAGAGTATCGTTGACGAATGCGAAAGATAGGGCTCTCTTCATGAGCTGATGTTTTGAGGACGCATCTTCAGACGTTTGACGGGATTTGAAGTAGTCTATAAAGACTTTTCTCCAATATTCAACCTTTTCTTGATCTTTTACTTGTAGAGACATTTGCTCGGTCGCTCCCTTTTCTTCGGACGACTCCGGAGATATTTCTGCCGGTGCAAGAACCCGACGGCTTTGTACTACGATTCTTACGTCATCGAGGTTCTCATCGGCCAAATCTTTAGAAAGCTTGGCTAATGCATCCGCTTTGCTATTTTCCGCATGCGGTATGCTTTCCAAGGTGTAGGAATGTATTTGGGTCAGCAGTTGCTGTACCCTCTCGCCGTACTTCACCAGTTCTGGTTTGCACGTTTGATAGTCGCTGTTTACTTGACTAACGACCAGTTGGGAGTCTCCGTATATGAGGAGGTTTTCAATCCCCATGTCAATGGCGATCTCGAGACCTGCTATCAAAGCTTCATATTTGGCTTCATTGTTTGTCGTTGGCTCTGTTAAGGAGAAGGCAAAGCGAATTATCCCTCCTTGTGGAGTTACGAAGATGAGGCCTACCCCTGATTTGATTATGGGGGTGCTTTGTTTGCGCTTCTTCATAGAGGATGCTCCATCGAAATAAAGTTCCCACCGGGTATCACCTCCGTCGATCGTGTTAAACGCATGTTCGTCTGGCAGTTTGCAATTCAAAGGATAATCGGCAGGTATCGGATGCTCAGCGAGGAAGTCGGCGATAGCCTGGCCCTTCACTGCCTTGAGGGGACGATAGGTTATCGAGAATTCCATCGAGAGCAGGGCCTATTAAGCGAGCCGCCCTGTCAATATGGCCTTTGACATCAAGTACTTGAGGGGATCCACCTTCGATATGAGACGAACTTCATGCGCCAACGCATAGTGCCTGAGCTTCGTTATCGCGAAGATCAATGCCAAGCAGTATTTTTCTATGGGAGAATAATTGTTTTCTGCCCCTAATAGAACTCGACTCAAATAGTATAGAGCTCTCTCCTTCCCTTGGTCATTCTCTTATGCCCATAATGCACCTAAAGAACCTTCAAGGGCGGTTGTATACAGAATGAGAGGCTTTCCTTTGACCGGAGCAGCCAACACTGGCGTGTTCTGTAGGTACTGCTTGATTTCATCCAGCGCGTCTTGGCATTTGTGATCCCAGACGAACGGGGTTCCCTTCTTCATCAGGTGACTGTAAGGACGACATTTGCCTGAGAGATTGGCTATAAATCGCCGGATATACGCGAGCTTTCCTTGGAGAGACCGCAATTGTTTGAGAGTCCTTGGCGGGGGCATCTTGGTTGTAATAAATTCTTGTTCGTGTAAACCAAATCAAATAGTCCCCGATTTCGGCGCTATTTGATTGTAAAATGCGAGACTGAGTAAGTAAATCAAATCAATAAGCGTCTCTTTGTGTCGGTAATTAGAAAATTGAATAAAGTTCACAATCAAAAAATTATATTTGACCGCAATCAACTACGGTGTCAGTTGTAGATCGTAAGCGAGTGCGGATCGTCCACATGGATTGTGCGATTCGTTTTTATATTTGATTTGTTTGAATCGAAAAGTTAATCGAAAAGAAAAGAAAACATGATTCAAGAATTTATCAATTGATTCAGGTGTCACGAGCTTAATCAAGAATCAAGAAACTGATAAACAATCAAGAATTGGGTTTCGATAATATTTCCAACCAAAATGTCAAGAATCTAAATGAGGCTCGTAGGAATCGATCGGATCTATAGACGTGATGTAATTTCAAGATTTCGTGTTCTTTTCCTTCGAAGAATTGATACTAGATCGATGATGGTTGACGAGAGTTAGGGTTTTGTTGATGAAACTAGGGTTTCATCGTTTAACCCTTGTTCTTTCGTTGATTATCATTCACATTCTAGCCTCTAGCAATTTCAAGAAACGATCGTAACTCCCCAATCTCGAGCGATATCAATCAAGAAAGCATCGCAACGAATTGGGTCGTCGATTCTTGATCTTGCTAGGGTTTACAAAACTCGTAGGATTCAAGAATCGATTTAGGATATATTACATCATCATTCTATTGATCGTCTCGACTCCTCGACGAGCGGAGTATTACTCAAACATCACAACAAGAATTATAACTAGAAATTTAGATTGACTCATGATGCAAGAATTTAAAGAAAACAAGATAAAAGAATATCACCTTTTATTTATATCAACAATTTGATTACAGTCGCTCAAGAACTACAAGAGGAAGAATTAAATTGTCGACTTGGCTTCGCTCGGCTCCGTGAGTCGCGGATCGGCTTGGACCACTTGCTCTGTTGAAGACCGGCTCGGCTCCTAAAAGGTTGCAAGGCTTCTTGCTTGAATGGGTACTCAGGATCTTGTCTTTTGATTGGAATTTAGGGTTAGGCTTTCACACAAGTCCTCTCACTAGACTTGTGGAAGAAGAAGATGGAGAAAGAGATAGAATGGCTCTCAAATGAACTAATGGATTGATTTTTCCAAGCTCATGAATTATATCTTTTTACAAGTGAGCCTAGGGTCTTATTTATAGAGCACCCAAACCCTAAGCCTTCTTGAGTTCCCTCCAAAAGTTTGTTGAAAGACTTCTAGAAAGAGTTTGTTAAGCTTAGCTTAGGGTTTAAACTAGGGTTTAGGGAGAAGTTACTAGAATGATAGGCTAGTTTAGTGTAGGAACAAGGGTTTGCTGATCTGGCAGAAGGTTCTGGGGTTTTCTGGAATTTGTTGTATCTTTTTGAAGTCTTTAAGCTTGAATAGGAGTTGTGCACCAAAAATGGAGTGGTGACGTCGACAAACCGCTGCGGAACCGCGGCGCAAGCAGGCTCCGGCCGCGGTTCCGCGGCCATGTTGGCTTCTTGGACTTTGGTTCTTCTGGTGTGGTCTTTTGATGATAATTGGGGCTTCATCTGATATGTTGATTTTTGTTTGTCCCTTTGGATTGATACCAGAACTGAAATCATTGAGTTGGCGTAACGTTTTAGCAGTACCTTGTAAATTTTAGCCTTTCTTTTGGATTTTCCTGCACAGATCTCAAAACAAGTGTTGCGCAAATGTAGGGATGATGCGATACCATGAAATGCGGTCAATTTCCTTTATAGTGTTGGTTTTAGAGTCTAATACATGTAATCTGATATTTTGCGACAGTTTTGCTAATATGTAAAATATGAATACCGAACACTTCTATATGAATGCAAATGATGAAGAAATTGCCGGCTACAATATACAAAATTTTCGACTAATCAAATTCCCCCAAACTTAATTTCGATCGTCTCGAGCGAATGTTTTATTTAAAAAGAGAAGGAGAAAATAAAGAAAGAGAAAAACTAACTAGCACACTTTCGTAGGCAACACGATTGCACTGAGCACGTGCAACAAGCCTTTAAACCTCTAGGTGTCCCTTGTAGGAGGAGTGTTGTCTCCTGAGGGTTTTTAGCGGATTGCACCCACAAAATCCAATAATAAAAGAAAGATCATGAATATTACATTTAAAGAAAAGAATTGTGAAAGAAAAGTCTTGAAAATTAGGGTTTCCAACTAAGCTAGCTTTTCGGTTATCATGAGCCCTATCTTAATGGTCATGAAAAGATGTTAGACATCACGTCCTCCCTCAATAAAATATCGTCTTTATTTTTTCAATCCTATCTTTCTTCCAAACATCGATCATATGACCATGCGTGTGTGTAAGGACATCCCTATACCCGGAGAATTCAATTCAAGCTATCATACTCTTGCCCATCAGCCTCAGTACTTTTTAATTAATGAATATTTAAATGAGATTGCTCACACACTTTCATGCGACCGTTAATACTTCTTGAGATACTAACCGACCGATTACTCCTATGCTTGCTTACTTGGTGTATTTTCCTCTTCTTGCACCACCTCAGGCATAGCAGTGACTCCCAGACCCGTTGGCCTTAGGGCACTAGGTGAAGAAGCACCCTCGCTATATATTTTTTTATTGCCTTTTGTAATAACAAAACCAGTGTCCATTTTTCTCACCACTTTATATTTTCTTCATTTTTTTATTTCCTTCATACTTTTGGCTTAAAGACGAGCATTTCAAGGTATCCTCTACTATCCCAGGCTTTAAGACGTGTGTAAGTGCGAATAGCAGGGTGACAACGTTCAAAATGTTTGGCTTCCAGAATAGAAACTATTTTTCAGACTTATTTTTATCCTCAGATTAGTGACGTCCTTCATCTTATTAAACCTTGGGACAACGGCTCATAACTACTTATTACTAGTTCGTATAAGAAAACTTCTAATTTTCTTAGTTTTCTTAAATTTTTCTAATCTCATGGATGTAAATGTTCACTATCTAAACTTTCATTATCTTATTTATATACAAAAAAAATGTAAATATTAAAATTATTTTTATACTTGAAAATTTTTAAATTTTTATGGGTTTTGAAAATTTTTTCAATTTTTAAAAGAAATGTTTTGTGCTTATGCAGATGATATGCAAATGATGCGAAAATAAGCACAAACCTCTCCCAAACTTGTTTTCAACAGTGTCCTCACTGTTGCCAACAGCTATATCTGAAAAACCTGTAAGTCTGGGAGGAATTATTAGTGGGGGCAAAATATATAAGTGAAGAACTTCTCCCAAACTTATTCTTTTCACTCACCTTCATTCAAAAAAATGATGCAATGATATACTGGACATGAAGGTGAGACGGAGGAATTTTAATCCAAATAAACTGACTCTTGTAAGAACAAGAGCTTCTCCGTGGGGTCAGTGGAAAAATATGGCTTTAATCTATGTCCATTTACTTTGAAAACGGTGCCGTTTTTAACATTTTCTATCTCTACTGCCCCGTGCGGGTATACAGACCGCACAACAAAAGGTCCATTCCATCGAGATCGGAGCTTACCCGCATGAAGGTGTAATCATGAATCATAAAGAAGGACTTGTTGACCAGGTGAAAATGTTTTCCTCAAAATGTTTTTATAGTGAAAAACTTTAGTCCTATTCTTTGTGATTACAGCGTTATCATAAGCTTCATCACGGAGTTCGCTTAGCTCATTAAGTTGCAGCTTCCGAAAGTTGCAAGCAAGGTTTAGATCAAAATTTATTTCTTTAATAGCCCACAATGTTTTATGTTCTATCTCGACGGGTAAATGACATGCTTTTCCAAACACTATCCTATATGGAGACATCCCTAGGTCGGTCTTATATGCAGTTCGGAATGCCCAAAGAGCATCCGTCAGTTTGGTCGACCAGTCTTTTCTATTTTTAGCAACAGTTTTCTCCAGGATAAGTTTGATTTGTCTATTTGAGATTTCAGCCTGCCCGCTTGTTTGGGGATTATAGGGCGTAGAAAGTCGGTGGTTGATTGAGTATTTCCGCATCAAAGTCTCAAAAGACCTGTTGCAGAAGTGTGTCCCATTATCGCTAATAATAGCGCGTGGGTGTCCAAATCGCGAAAAGATATTCTCTTTTAAGAACTTAATGACAACTTTCTTGTCATTAGTGCGACATGGAATGGCTTCTACCCATTTTGAGACATAATCAACCGCCAGCAATATGTACAGATTCCCAAAGAAGTTGGGAAAAGGACCCATAAAATCTAAACCCCAAACATCGAAAATTTCAACAACCAAGATAGGTTGCTGAGGCATTTCATTCCTCTAGTAGATTCTACCCGTATACTGACATTGTGTACAGGTTTTGCAATGCTCAAATGCGTCCTTGAATAAGGTCGGCCATTAAAATCCACATTGCAAAACCTTTTCTGCCATTTTTCTAGGACCGAAGTGACCCCCACAGGCCTGATCATGACAAAAAGAAAGAACACTCTTGAACTCTTCATTCGGGACACACCGGCGAATGATCTGATCAGGACAATATTTAAACAAATAGGGTTCATCCCAGTAAAAGTGTTTTACTTGGGATAGAAAACGGTATTTGTCCTGTTTTGACCAATCGCTGGGTATCAGTACCGTGCATGATAGTTCACAATATCCCTGAACCATGGTTCATTGGATACGCTCAAGAGTTGTTCGTCAGGGAACGAGTCATTGATCGGCAGGGTCATAGGGGAAGAAATGATGCGTGAAAGATGGTCAGCTACTACATTTTCACATCCTTTCTTATCTTTGATAACAAGATCGAATTCTTGTAACAGAAGAATCCAACGTATTAGTCGACCTTTTGCATCTTTCTTCGCCAGAAGATGTTTTAAAGCGGAATGGTCAGTATACACAACTATAGGTGAGCCAATTAAGTGAGGCCTGAATTTTTCTAATGAAAATACAACCGCTAAAAGTTCTTTTTCTGTGGTTGTATAATTGATTTGCGCATCATTCAGGGTCTTACTTGCATAGTAAATCACGTGTGGCATCTTTTCGATGTGCTGTCCTAAAACTGCACCTACTGTAAAATCAGATGCGTCACACATCAGCTCAAAGGGGTAGTCCCAGTTTGGTGATGATAAAACGGGGGCTGAAGTGAGTGAGTGTTTAAGTGAGTCGAAAGCTGTCTCGCAGTCCGAGTCAAAATGGAAGGTCGTATC
Organism: Agapanthus africanus; assembly: GCA_030015575.1. NCBI lineage: Eukaryota > Viridiplantae > Streptophyta > Magnoliopsida > Asparagales > Amaryllidaceae > Agapanthus > Agapanthus africanus. The sequence continues at coordinate 125,764,171 of CM057348.1, forward strand.
CTTGGCCAGGAGAAGAGTTAAAGGTCTAGCAATTTTGCTAAAGTCCTTAATGAATCTTCTATAAAAGCCCGCATGGCCAAGGAAAGAGCGAATATCTTTGACGCTTTTGGGATGAGGGAGGTTTTGAATGACATCTATCTTAGCTCTGTCAATCTCAATGCCTTTCTGTGAATGACATGTCCAAGAACAATTCCTTCTTGGACCATAAAATGGCATTTTTCCCAGTTCAAAGTCAAGTTCTTCTCTTTGCAACGAGTGAGAACAGCCTCAAGATTCGCTAGGCAATCGGAAAAAGAGTCTCCAAAAATCGAGAAGTCGTCCATAAAGATCTCCAAAAAATTTTCTACCATATCAGAGAATATCCCCATCATACACCGCTGAAAGGTAGCGGGAGCATTGCATAACCCAAAGGGCATGCGATTGTAAGCAAAAGTACCAAAAGGACAAGTAAAAGTGGTTTTATCTTGATCCTTTTTGGCGATGGGGACCTGATTATAGCCTGAGTATCCATCCATAAAACAATAATATTCTCGTCCCGCTAAGCGTTCCAGCATCTGATCAATGAATGGTAGAGGAAAATGGTCTTTCCTCGTGGCAGCGTTGAGTTTTCTATAATCGATACATACACGCCACCCAGTTTGGGCGCGCGTCTGAATCAACTCATTCGCCTCATTGGTTTTAACAGTGATGCCGGATTTCTTAGGAACGACATGTATAGGACTCACCCATTGGCTATCGGAGATGGGGTATATAATACCATTATCTAAGCATTTGACGATCTCTTTCATGACTGCTTCCTTCATGACGGGATTCAACCGTCTCTGTGGTTCTCGGGTTGGTTTAGCATCATCCATCACATGTATATGATGTTCAACTATCAAGGGACTAATCCCTTTGATGTCCGCCATACTCCAACCAAACGCCTCTTTGTTAGATCTCAATACCTATAAAAGTGCATTCTCTTGCTCTAATGCTAGAGAAGCGGAAATTATAACCGGTAAGGTCTCCTTCTCACCTAAATAAGCATATTTCAGATGAGAGGGTAAAATTTTGAGATCTAATTCTAGCGGAGAAATGATAGAAGGAGGTATCATTGAGTGATTTTTGGATTTACAAAGAAGCTCAGAGCCTGTGAAAGATACAGACTCGGGTGGAGAAAAGTCAGAAGTGCAGGACACAAGTGTAGGTAAAGTGTCCTCACTAAGATCTTGTGTAAAGTCAAACAGAGATGTAGTAATGTCATCGAGATTAGTAAAGCAAAGTTCCTCAGCTCCACAACTATCGGGAGCGATCTCATGGACAGAGCACACATCTAAAATATGAGCAGAGGGTTCTGATGGCTGACTTCCAACTTTGTAGATATTTAGTTCAATGGTCATATTTCCAAATGATAAATTCATTGAACCGTTTCTACAGTTTATAACAGCGTTGGAAGTGGCAAGGAAAGGACGACCTAGAATCACCGGAATTTGGCCCCGGGAGTTTGATACAGGCTGTGTGTCGAGCATAATGAAGTCTACAGGGAAAACAAATTCCCCATCCTTTATCAACACATCCTCTAATTCACCCCTTGGTTTGGTGATAGATCGGTCTGCCATCTGGAGAGTGCAGTGAGCAGGTTTCAGCTCTCCAATCCCTAGTTGCTCATAGACAGAATAAGGGAGCAGGTTAACACTTGCGCCAAGGTCTAAAAGAGCACGATTTATGTTTTTACCCCCAATAGAAATTGATATTGTAGGACATCCTGGGTCCTTTCGTTTCTTTGGTAGCTGGGGAATAAAATCAGTGCTGATATTATTAGCCATAAAGACCTTCTTCGGCACTTGGGTCTTCCTCTTCCTAGTGCACAAGTCCTTAAGAATTTTCGCATATGCAGTTACTTGTTGAATTGCATTTAGGAGAGGGATATTGATGTTAACCTGTTTGAACATTTCTAAACTTTTCTCCATATGAGGACTCGTTCTATTACCCCTTAACCGATTCGGGTAAGGAGCTTTCGCAATAAGCGCTGGGTCCATCATAGGAGAAGGATGAGGGGGTAGACGAGGTCCCAAAAGAGGTGTGGGGACCATCTGTGGAGAACTATAAGGGTTGGGAGAAGGTGTCGAGCCTAGTGAGAAATGGAGAATAGGCTCTCGAGAAGGTGGTATGGTAGAAGAAGAAGGATCAGAAGGAGAAGTGTGTGTGTGTGGAAAAGTCTCAGCCGGGGTGTTGACATGATTTTCAGTATCATCAATACCTTCCCCGGCATGATTGTTCAACACTTTTCCCGATCTCAACGTTGTGAAGGCATTTACATTGTAATGCCCAGGATTCTGTAAGGGTTGAGAGGGAAGTTTCCCTTTTTCTCTCGCACTCATTTCGGCTTTTAGGCATGCGATTTCATCTTCCATCGATCTGATACTCTCAGCTTGGGACGCTTAGTTTTTCTTTATCTCACTGACGGAAGATCTAACCTCAGTCGAAACCTCTATGAAATTTGATAAAAGTGATTTCATGGTCTGAGTGAATTGAGAGAACTCGTCAGAACAGGACTGCATAGGATTAGACTGTGCAGGATTGTTGCCCTGGTTTTGGAAATTTTGTGACTGGTAGGGGTGCTGAGTGAGTTGAAGGGGTTGCTGTTGTGGTGGAGGAAGAGCCCTTTGAAAATTATTCGTGTTTGGAACCGTATTTTGAGATTGGTTTTGGTTCCAAGCGAAATTCGGGTGATTCCTCCAACCCTGATTGTACGTGGAAGAATATGGATCGTTTCGAGGTCTTTGAAATGCGGCATTAGAATGCTCATGACCTTGAAACGCAGAGTTTAATGGACATTCTTCCGTTAAATGAGACGGATCAGAACAGAACCCACAAACAGTTTTGGAGAGCGACATTGGGTTTAGGGAGGCTGCAGAAAATTTGTGTTCCATAGCGTCGAGCTTCTTTTGCATTGCTGCCATCTCAGCTCGAACACCTATGGACACATCTATTTGGTGTACGCCACCCCTATTCAATGGTTGGGTTCCACTCTCCCACTGTAGTGATTTTTCAGCGAACTCTTCTAAGTACTTCCAAGCTTCCCCATCATCCTTGGTCATAAAAGTACCTTGACACATGTTTTCAAGGCTCTGTTTAGAGCTTGGATTAATGTCCTCATAAATGATTCGGCAAAGCTCCCATCTCGGGATGCCGTGATGAGGACACTGAACCAAAAGATCCTTGAAACGTTCAAAGCATTTAGAGAATGGTTCGGTAGGGAGCTGGGCAAATTGATTCAGTTCGCTACGGATTCGAGCTGTCTTTTGGATTGGGTAAAATTTCTTAAGGGATGCAGCGACGAATTCTTCCCAATTCGTAATAGAGTGTGCGGTAGTGTTATATAGCCACTTCTCGGCTATATCGCACAATGTGAATGGAAGAAGTCGTAGACGCATCGCATCCACTGAAAGTTGTGACGTACCCATCATTGCGCATACGTTTTCAAATTTGGTAATGAAAACGTAAGCGTCCTCAGTCTCGAGTCCGTGGAATTTGGGTAAAAGATTGATATACTGGGGCTTAATCTCAAAGTTATCCCCATTGGCTGGTGGTGTGGATAAGCAGGTCGAAAGAGGACCTCTAAGTGGATAGCACCTCTCCTGGAGAGGGATGCGGGGTGGATTCTGCGCACCAACGGACGGCGGCAGATTAGGGTTAAAGAAGTTTGATGGATTCGGATCCATCGGTGTGGGTGTGGTAGTGGGTAAAGGAAAGGTAAATGGAGAAATATCGACTTCGGAGTCGATAAAAGGTACGCGGACTAAACGGGCACTAGAATCCCGTGTCCAGCCTATCTTGTACTAAAAAGGGTTAGTACAAGTGGCAGCGTTGGCTTATAATTAGGGGTAAATGAATGAATGCGGTGTTTGCTTTTGAAAAAGGAATGGATTTTTGAAAAATATGATGCGACACAACAAATGCAGCACACAAACCCTAGAATCTAGTGGTCACCTAGGTCCGGCTTTAGACCGCTCCTAACTGCCAAAAGACAAGTCGCAGGATAGAATCCTCCACTGCCGCTTTGTTCCCCTATGGCCAGGTAAGTGCCAGGTAAGTGGGAAGGTACTCCACTACGTAAGTAGTGGGCCTAATTAATAACCACTAGCCTTCGACACACTTTCCTAGGCACCATAAGAAAACGCGGATAAGCAATGAATTACCCACGGCCTTCTTCTGTCCTAATTGAGCGCGACAGTCCTTAGAGTCATCTCTAGATTTCTTTTAGTTAATGTGGGTCAATGCGGATGCAAGTTTTGTGGTTTTCAGGGCCTAGGAAGGGTAATGAAATCCCCACCTAATTTGGATTTGGCCGTGCCCCTTAATATCCGTATTTAGAATGCAAACAACCAAGAAACAAAATCACGCACAAATTTAATTTTTGCAATTTGCGAGCTGCTATTCTTTGCAAAGAATCCTGCAGAAAATTATTAGTTGGAGCTAAAAAGAGGAGAGAGGAGAAGGCAAGAAAGTACCTGAAGCAAAACTTTTTCAGAGATCCCCCAAACTTGCCGCGGTTCCGCCGAAATAGGAGGTTAATGCCGCCCTTCCGCGGTCTCTTGATGAGATCACTTCACCAAAATTCTTCAGGGAGCTTCTGTATACTCCCTCTGTTCTCTGGTATTTTCTAAAAAAATTTCCAAATTCCCAGCAAGCTCTAGATCTCCTTGCAATGAAACACAACAAATTGTTTAGGGTTTGCACGAATTTTGATCTCAAAAATCACAATGAAATAAATATTTCAATTCAAACTATAAAATGAAACGAATTAGCGCGCGATCCCCGGCAACGGCACCATTTTGATGCGAACAATTTCCAGATTGTGTATGTAAAAATATCAATTCAAATAGTCCCCGATTTCGGCGCCATTTGATTGATAGTAAAATGCGAGACTGAGTAAGTAAATCAAATCGATAGGCGTCTCTTTGTGTCGGTAATTAGAAAATTGAATAAAGTTCACAATCAAAAAATTATATTTGACCGCAATCAACTACGGTGTCAGTTGTAGATCGTATGCGAGTGCGGATTGTCCACAGGGTTGTACGATTCGTTTTTATATTTGATTTGTTTGAATCGAAAAGTTAATCGAAAAGAAAAGAAAACATGATTCAAGAATTTATCAATTGATTCAGGTGTCACGAGTTTAATCAAGAATCAAGAAACTGATTAACAATCAAGAATTGGGTTTTGATAATATTTCCAACCAAAATGTCAAGAATCTAAATGAGGCTCGTAGGAATCGATCGGATCTATAGACGTGATGTAATTTCAAGATTTCGTGTTCTTGTCCTTCGAAGGATTGATAATAGATCGATGATGGTCGACGAGAGTTAGGGTTTTCTTGATGAAACTAGGGTTTCATCGTTTAACCCTTGTTCTTTCATTGATTATCATTCACATTCTAGCCTCTAGCAATTTCAAGAAACGATCGTAACTCCCCAATCTCGAGCGATATCAATCAAGAAAGTATCGCAACGAATTGGGTCGTCGATTCTTGATCTTGCTAGGGTTTAAAAAACTCGTAGGATTCAAGAATCGATTTAGGATATATTACATCATCATTCTATTGATCGTCTCGACTCATCGACGAGCGGAGTATTACTCAAACATCACAACAAGAATTATAACTAGAAATTTAGATTGACTCATGATGCAAGAATTTAAAGAAAACAAGATAAAAGAATATCACCTTTTATTTATATCAACAATTTGATTACAGTAGCTCAAGAACTACAAGAGGAAGAATTAAATTGTCGACTTGGCTTCGCTCGGCTCCGTGAGTCGCGGATCGGCTTGGACCACTTACTCTGTTGAAGACCGGCTCGGCTCCTAAAAGGTTGCAAGGCTTCTTGCTTGAATGGGTACTCGGGATCTTGGCTTTTGATTGGAATTTAGGGTTAAGGTTTCACACAAGTCCTCTCACTAGACTTGTGGAAGAAGAAGATGGAGAAAGAGATAGAATGGCTCTCAAATGAACTAATGGATTGATTTTTCCAAGCTCATGAATTATATATTTGGACAAGTGAGCCTAGGGTATTATTTATAGAGCACCCAAACCCTAAGCCTTCTTGAGTTCCCTCCAAAAGTTTGTTGAAAGACTTTTAGAAAGAGTTTGTTAGGCTTAGCTTAGGGTTTAAGCTAGGGTTTTGGGAGAAGTTTCTAGAATGATAGGCTAGTTTAGTGTTGATCCCAAAGCTTGCTGATCTGGCAGAAGTCTCTGGAGTCTTCTGGAAATTGTCAAGTCATTTTGAGCTTTATCCACAGAGAGAGAACTTTTGCACAAAAATTGAGACGCTAACTCCTTGGACCCACCGCGGATCCGCGGCGCAAGCAGGTTCCTGCTTCGGCACTTTGTGGGGCTTGGGCCTTGGGCTTTCTTGTATGGTTTTGGAACAACATTTGGAGCTTAATCTGATGTGTTGATTTGTATTTTCCCTTTTGTATTGATACCAGATTTGAAATCATTTAGTTGGCGTAATGTTTGATCGGTACCATGTAAATTTTGGCCTTTCTGCTGGATTTTTCCTGCACAGATCTCAAAACAAGTGTTGCGCAAATGTAGGGATGTTGCGATGCCATGAAATGCGGTCAATTTCCTTTATAGTGTTGGTTTTAGAGTCTAATACATGTAATCTGATATTTTGCGACAGTTTTGCCAATATGTAAAATATGAATGCCGAACACTTCTATATAAATGCAAATGATGAGGAAATTGCCGGCTAAAATATGCAATATTTTCGACTAATCAAATTCCCCCAAACTTAATTTCGATCGTCTCGAGCGAACAGTTTTATTAAAAAGAGAAGGAGAAAATAAAGAAAGAGAAAAGCTAACTAGCACACTTTCGTCGGCAACACGATTGCACTGAGCACGTGCAACAAGCCTTTAAACCTCTAGGTGTCCCTAGTAGGAAGAGTGTTGTCTCCTGAGGGTTTTCAGCGGATTGCACCCACAAAATCCAATAATAAAAGAAAGATCATGAATATTACATTTAAAGAAAAGAATTGTGAAAGAAAAGTCTTGAAAATTAGGGTTTCCAACTAAGCTAGTTTTTCGGTTGTCATGAGCCCTATCTTAATGGTCATGAAAAGATGTTAGAAATCACGTCCACCCTCAATAAAACATCGTCTTTATTTTTCATCTCTATCTTTATTCCAAACATCGATCATATAACCCTGCGTGTGTGTAAAGACATCCCTACACCCGGAGAATTCAATTCAAGCTATCATACTGTCGCCCATCAGCCTCAGTACTTTTTAATTAATGAATATTTAGATGAGATTGCACACAAACTTTCATGCGACCGTTAATATTTCTTGAGGTACTAACCGACCGATTACTCCTGTGCTTGCTTACTTGGTGTATTTTCCTCGTCTTGTACCACCTTAGGCATAGCAGTGACTCCCAGACCAGTTGGCCTTAGGGCACTAGGTGAAGAAGCACCTTCGCTATATATTTTTTTATTGCCCTCGGTGATAACAAAACCAGTGTCCATTTTTCTCACCACTTTATATTTTCTTCATTCATTTTTTTTATTTCCTTCATACTTTTGGCTTAAAGACAAGAGCATTTCAAGGTATCCTCTACTATCCCAAGCTTTAAGACGTGTGTAAGTGCGAATAGCAGGGTAGCAACGTTCAAAATGTTTGGCTTCCAGAATAGAAACTATTTTTCAGACTTATTTTTATCCTCAGATTAGTGACGTCCTTCATCTTACTAACCCTTGGGACAACGGCTCATAACTACTTATTACTAGTTCGTATAAGAAAACTTCTAATTTTCTTAGTTTTCTTAAATTTTTCTAATCTTATGGATGTAAATGTTCACTATTTAAACTTTCATTATCTTATTTATATACAAAAAAGTGTAAATATTAAAATTATTTTTATACTTGAAAATTTTTAAATTTTTATGGGTTTTGAAAATTTTTCAATTTTTTAGATTTTTAAAAGAAATGTTTTGTGCTTATGCAGATGATATGCAAATGATGCGAAAATAAGCACAAACCTCCCCCAAACTTGTTTTCAACAGTGTCCTCCCTGTTGCCAATATCTATATCTGAAAAACCTGTAAGTCTGGGAGGAATTATTAGTGGGGGCAAAATATATAAGTGAAGAACTTCCCCCAAACTTATTCTTTTCACTCACCTCCATTCAAAAGATGATGCAGTGATATACTGGATATGAAGGTGAGACGGAGGAATTTTAATCCAAATAAACTGGCTCTTGTAAGAACAAGAGCTCCGCCGTGGGGTCAGTGGAAAAATACGGCTTTAATCTATGTCCATTTACTTTGAAAACGGTGCCGTTTTTAACATTTTCTATCTCTACTGCCCCGTGCGGGTATACAGACCGCACAACAAAAGGTCCCTTCCATCGAGATCGGAGCTTACCCGCGTGAAGGTGTAATCGTGAATCATAAAGAAGGACTTGTTGACCAGGTGAAATTTTTTTCCTAAAAATGTTTTTATCGTGAAAAACCTTAGTCCTATTCTTTGTGATTACAGCGTTATCATAAGCTTCATCGCGGAGTTCGCTTAGCTCATTAAGTTGCAGCTTCCGAAAGTTGCAAGCAAGGTTTAGATCAAAATTTATTTCTTTAATGGCCCACAATGCTTTATATTCTATCTCGACGGGTAAATGACATGCTTTTCCAAACACTATCCTATATGGAGACATCCCTAGGTCGGTCTTATATGCAGTTCGGAATGCCCAAAGAGCATCCGTCAGTTTGGTCGACCAGTCTTTTCTATTTTTAGCAACAGTTTTCTCCAGGATAAGATTGATTTGTCTGTTTGAGATTTCAGCCTGCCCGCTTGTTTGGGGGTGATAGGGTGTAGAAAGTTGGTGGTTGATTGAATATTTTCGCATCAGAGTCTCAAAAGATCTGTTGCAGAAGTGTGTCCCATTATCGCTAATAATAGCGCGTGGGTGTCCAAATCGCGAGAAGATATTCTCTTTCAAGAACTTAATGACAACTTTCCTGTCATTAGTGCGACATGGAATGGCTTCTACCCATTTTAAGACATAATCAACCGCCAGCAGTATGTACAAATTCCCAAAGGAGTTGGGAAAAGCACCCATAAAATCTATGCCCCAAACATCGAATATTTCAATAACCAAGATGGGTTGCTGAGGCATTTCATTCCTCTGGGATATTCTACCCGTATACTGACATTGTGTACAGGTTTTGCAATGCTCAAATGCGTCCTTGAATAAGGTCGGCCAATTAAATCCACATTGCAAAACCTTTTCCGCTGTCTTTCTAGGACCAAAGTGACCCCCACAGGCCTGATCATGACAAAAAGAAAGAACACTCTTGAACTCTTCATTCGGGACACACCGGCGAATGATCTGACCAGGACAATATTTAAACAGATAGGGTTCATCCCAGTAAAAGTGTTTTACTTGGGATAGAAAACGGTATTTGTCCTGTTTTGACCAATCGCTGGGTATCTGTCCCGTGGCATGATAGTTCACAATATCCCTGAACCATGGTTCATTGGATACGCTCAAGAGTTGTTCGTCAGGGAACGAGTCATTGATCGGCAGGGTCACAGGGGAAGAAGAGATGCGTGAAAGATGGTCGGCTACTACGTTTTCACATCCTTTCTTATCTTTGATAACAAGATCAAATTCTTGTAACAGAAGGATCCAACGTATCAGTCGACCTTTTGCATCTTTCTTTGCCAGAAGATGTTTTAAAGCGGAATGGTCAGTATACACAACTATAGGAGAGCCAATTAAGTAAGGCCTGAATTTTTCTAATGCAAATACAACCGCTAAAAGTTCTTTCTCTGTAGTTGTATAATTGAATTGCGCATCATTCAGGGTCTTACTAGCATAGTAAATCACGTGTGGCATCTTTTCGATGTGTTGTCCTAGGACTGCACCTACTGCAAAATCAGATGCGTCATACATCAGCTCAAATGGGTAGTCCCAGTTTGGTGATGATAAAACGGGGGCTGAAGTGAGTGAGTGTTTAAGTGAGTCGAAAGCTGTCTCGCAATCCGAGTCAAAATGGAAGGTCGTATCCTTGGCCAGGAGAAGAGTTAAAGGTCTAGCAATTTTGCTGAAGTCCTTAATGAATCTCCTATAAAAGCCCGCATGGCCAAGGAAAGAGTGAATATCTTTGCCGCTTTTGGGATGATGGAGGTTTTGAATGACATCTATCTGTTAGGGTTTATGCCCTAGAAGGCCATTACTGTATCATACTAGCTTGTATATTACTTAATGGAAGCTTGGGATATTCACATGTATATAACAGTCTTGCTAAACATGGTAGTATGCTACTTGGTTTTTCTATCTTAATATGTGAGTGTACGTATTGATAGAGCTCTTAGGATCTTGCTTGTCTACCAGCGTTGTGATGGCAGTCACACTAGTGGGGGCTGGGTAGTCTACAAGCACATCCTTATTCAGGTCCCTGGTCGTTGGATTATCGAGACAGAGCATCGATACTCCGGAGTAGACTGGTGTGTACGCTTCTCATCCCAGTTGGGGAGATGGTCTGTCCTACAGCCGTCAGTACGTCGTACTGGAGATAGTATGCAGGTGCTCGTTAGGTTACGGGTACACCGGACAGGACTCACAGGGAACTGTTGGTTGGTTTGATACCAGTCGTCAGTGAACAGTTCCCAGGTGACATGAGTACAGCGTAGTCCGCAGACTTGACACTGCTACTTCGCCTCGAGTGTGTCCCACTGTTCTTAGATTGCTACCCTACCACGGCTCAAAGGAGTCGTGCAAACAGGTAGCAGTTGGGTGCAGTCCCGAGCACTTGGAGGCAGTGGCGGTTAGACAGGATTCGTCCCTCCCGGTATTGGGAGTAGATATCGTGCTGTGTCAGAGAGCCATTACGCAAAGTCCCTGGCCAGGGCATGCGAGATTTGCTGGTAGGTTCCAATAGTTTCTTAGGGTGTAATGGGCTTCCCTCCGACACGACTTATACCGCTATTAGGGGACTGACGCTTGCCGCCCCCCTAGGCCCGATATGCGATAGTCTTGGACGAACGGACCGGACTGTATGGAAATTGTCACATCAGACTCAGTAGGAGTTCGAATGGGTTTTCTCATCGGCCTTCTTATCGACAACTACCTGGGGACCGTTACGTACAGCTAGTGCCGCTTGCGGTCTGTGGGTAAAGCCACTGCCAGCGTAGTAGTCGAGTCTCTAGAGTCCCACACAGAGAGTTTCCTACTCCGGGCGAAACGATATAGAGGTTGCATGGTTTTGCGACAAAGGGTTCGGACGCATACGTGCGTTTACGCACGTACGACTTTCGGACAGTTTTTACCAGTCGGCTTTGGTTTAAGCCAGTTACTGGTATCCGGTTATTGGATTTTACAGTCTAAAAGTTTTTCCGTATTTTTGCGGATTGGAGGGGCGTTCTCGTAATTGTACGAGAAGCTTCTAGAAGATGTGACTAAGGAGGTTAAGGTGACATAAGCTTTGGATAAGATTAGTGAGTCATGAGGGTGATTCATCATGGTCATTAATGCATCATAAATGCTTAATGACTCATGTTAATGAATCACCTCTTTTCATTTATGAAGCATGCTTATTCATTTCTATTATTGATTTATTCTATAATAAGAATGCTTCATTATATATTATGATACACTCTCTCTCTCATCTCATTATCTCATCTCACATTCTCTCTCCTCAAGCTCTCATCTTCAAGAGACTAATCCTTAATCCTCATGTGTTGAGATCAAAGGTTTAGTTAGACTTAAACATCCATTACCTTCACTCTATATCATCCTTTCTTCTTTGATTAGCAATCAAAGTAGATTAGTTGCCTCAAGTTAGAGGTGTAGCTTGGTGTTTTGCTCTCGGGTGGATCGTCTACTACCTAGAGAAGGCCGAGGAGAACAAGGAGATCGCAAAGACGATGGACTAGTTTCGATAGGTATAATCCCTAAGCATAGTAGTTTAGAATAACTATATGTTTGGTTAGTTATCGTTTAGCTTCGATTTAAGCGGTTAGTCGATGTTCGTTCTTTAAACTTGATCGTTTTTGAAAATTCCGCCTCCCCACAAGTACTGGGGTGAAGTACATCGACTTACAGTGGTATCAGAGCCTCGCTAAACAATAAATAACTTGATTGCAAATTTGTACGAATTTCGAACGGAAAAACGAAGCCGGAAAACCCTAAATCTAATCAGTTTCTGTCGAATTTAAAATGATGTCCTAAAATTGTTCAGGGTTGCTCAGAAAGCTAGAAAGGAGTCCAGGAGAACACCCAAGAAATTCGAGCCCATGACTCGGCTAAAGAGCCGCGGAAGGGCGCCGGATCCCACCGATCCGCCGCGCTTCCTCGGCCGAGTTACCGAGTCATGGACTCATCTTTCATGTGTGGGTCCCCTGTGATATTTGGGGTTTTCTGGAATATTTAATATTTGCTCAGGTTACTGTTTAACAGAGCAGATTTTGGAGCAATATTGATGTTGTTTAATCGATCGAAATTGTACAGTATTTGCATATTGGATTATATCTGTGATTGTTTAATGTGTTCGTAAACCTCCCCCAACTGCTAGTATGTCGGTTGGCAGGGGGTTGCACATTTCTGAAATGGTTATATCTGTTTGTGCATATAAACTGTATTGGACTATTGTGGTGTATAGCCGGGGTTAGCAATGGGTTATTGTTTAATTCATTTGTTGTAAATGTAATTTGTTGTAATATTATTTTGCGGGGCACTTCCAGGTTGCGGTCGTAGCCACCGTTGTATTATTTCATTTTACTATTTTTGCTCCTAGGACTGACCCAAGGTGGGGTACACAAACTGCCGGGTGGGTAGTTTGCCGTACCCGTAGGGGTCGAGGGTGGGGTAACGGCTATTCATCACAACTGTGTAATCTGTCTTTTCTTGCAGGCTCAAAAGAAATACAGATTGCTTGCAAATCCAATATTGTTTATCTGTGTTCTGGAATGAATATCATTGCGTCAGACGAATGTAAAATATCTATATATATTGTAGCTATTTAGATGTCGCTTATGTTTTACACCCGCGCTAGCCCTGCCCCCGCTCTGTCGTTAGTTAAGTAACCTAACGGGTGATGACGGGACCCCATGGCGAATGCGGATGGCATAAGAGGACGTTGTATTTTCGTTGTTTTCTGCAATGATAGGTTAATGATGGGACGCATTATCTATAATGCAAAGAAAATAAACCAAGTTTAAATCGTTGGAACAATTTAAAAGAAACCACTCGGTTAGTTTTAAAACAGATATTTTTTTAAATGCGGAGATTTAACCACTCCTTTTAAAAGCTATCAGGTTCCTTCGGTTATATCAAGTTCACTACGTTCACGGTTTCGCCAAAACCAGTCGTAGCCCTCCGTCATTTCTTATGAATGGTCAGTAGTATTCAAGCTATGTTTGTTTGGCCCTTAGTCAAGACATAGTGATTGGTAGCTGCTGGGGTATTCATTTGTTGCATAGATAGATGAGTTGGTTTGGGACAGTCGTATTACTTTGTTGGCCCTTAGTCAAGAGTATACGGATGGGTTCAAATCAACAGGATAATGATGGGCAGAACTTGACATGTGACTTATGATTTGTTGGCCCTTAGTCAAGATCATAAGAGCATGGGGCAAAAATCTATATCGGGAATTTCTAAAGAAACTGAAATTTGCAAAGAGATGCATACCATTTGGAGTTTGATGAATGTTGGTAGGATTCCTTCAACATTATCATACGATGATATTTGGATCCCGATCCTACTGTGAGTATATGCTACTTATCAGGATATTCGTCACTTAACGATCAATGCTATAAACCTAGTAGGTGTCCAGAAAAGTGTCAGCGGGGTTACGCCCCCAGAGAAAAGAGGTTATTTAATTAAGGAACTTCGCGAAAGCGTTGGAAAACCTCCCTCGAAGTACCGACACCAGCCTGGCTGAACGGTTAAGCAAGTATTGTACGGTGAGAATAGTCTTGACTAATTCTTCTTTTATGGTTTGAGGAAGGATTCGAGAAACAGTGGGAGCCATCCAGTTTAGATAAACTAAAAACCACTCTAAACTTGCAAGAGCATCATGCTAAAGAGTTTTCTTCTCTCTCTCCTAATTGCAGCGACCCTAAAAATGACTGGACTTAAGTTACTTTTAGAGAAAAATATACTGACGGGGCCAAACTATAAAGATTGGCTGCGGAATGTCAAAATGGCTTTGACCTATGACAAACTGGGGTACGTCCTCACCGCTACGGCACCTGCTGTCCCTGGTCCCAAATCCAGCAATGCGGATAAGAAAATCCGCAAAACCTGGGATTTAGATTGCGCGAGAGCCAAGTGCATCGTGCTTGCCTCGATGAACAATGAACATCAGAGGAGGCACGAGGATATGTCCCTAGATGGCATATTTCTCCATACAAAGGAACTTTATGGAGAGCAATCTCGTATAGCAAGATACGAGACCTCTAAGAACTTGTTTCGAGCGAGGTTGGCTGCCGGGTCATCGGTAGGTGAACATGTCCTACAGATGATCAGCTATATTGAAGAGCTCGCAGACCTTGGGACGACTTTGGATAATGAGCTCTATACAGACCTTATTCTCCAGTCCCTTCCTCACACCTACGCCCAGTTTATCCTGAACTTCAACCTTCAAAGAAAAGAAGTTGAACTTCTGGAACTCCTGAACATGTTAAGGAGTGCAGAGGGCACCTTGAAGACATCAAGGGAAACACCCGCTATGTTTGTTGGCGGTTCATCTTCTTCCGGGTCCAAGGCTAGGGCCAAAGGAAGGAAGAAGAAGGCCGCACCCAGACCTAGAGGAGGTGTTAGTAAGGTGGGAGGGAAGGGAAAGAAAAAGAAAGCAGTACCGATAGTTGGCCAGGATGAGTGCTTCCATTGTCACAGGAAAGGGCACTGGAAGAAGGATTGCAAGGCGTGGAACGCCAAGAACCAGGAACCGAAGCAAGCTGTGGCTTCGACTTCAGGTGTGTTTGTAATTGAGAATTATTTGTCGATCAACTCTACTTCCTGGGTATTGGATACCGGATCAGGATCTCATATTTGCAATTCATTGCAGGCACTGAGAAACCGTAGAGTGCTGAAGGAAGGTGATATGATCCTCAGGGTTGCTAACGGAGCTAGCGTGGGAGCTGCGTCCGTCGGGGATTATCACCTAGGATTGACGAGTGGACACATTTTGGTTTTACATAACTGTTATTTTGTACCCAGCTTAACGTGTAATATCATATCAGTTTCCTTGTTATCAAATAAAGGTTATGATTTCACGTTTGTAAGAGATGTTGTCAACATCCACCTTAATCATGGTTTGATTGGGTCCGGTACATTAAATAACGGAATATATGTTTTAAACCAACTCCAAATTTTCAATGTCCAGAACACACTAAAAAGAAAGTCTCCAGATTTAAATAAAGCTTTCTTATGGCATTGTAGACTGGGTCACATCAATGAGAGAAGGTTGACTAAGTTGCATAGAGAAGGATATTTGGACTCGTTCGAATATCAATCTTATGACACTTGTCAATCTTATCTCAAAGGAAAGATGACAAAGACTCCATTCACTGGACAAGGAGTAAGAGCGAGCGAGCTCTTAGGACTCATACACAGCGATGTATGTGGTCCAATGTCTACACATGCGAGAGGTGGTTATTCCTACTTCATTACTTTTACAGATGATTTCTCTAGGTATGGATATGTTTTCTTAATGAAGCATAAATCAGAGGCCTTTGAGAAATTCCTGGAATTCAAGAGTGAAGCGGAAAACCAAACAGGCAAAAGTATTAAGACACTAAGATCTGATCGAGGTGGAGAATACTTAAGTGCCGAGTTCCTAGGTTACCTAAAAGAGAAAGGAATTCTCTCTCAGCTTACTCCTCCATACACTCCACAGCACAACGGTGTATCGGAGAGACGGAATCGAACCCTATTGGATATGGTACGATCCATGATGAGTAATGCTGAGTTACCGCGATCTTTCTGGGGTTATGCGCTAGAATCAGCGGCATATCTTTTGAACCAGGTTCCAACCAAGACTGTGCCTACCACACCATATCAGATGTGGAGTGGGAAGAAACCCTGTCTAAAACATTTTAAGACATGGGGGTGTCCAGCTTTTGTAAAAAAGCAGCATGTGGACAAGCTCGAGGCACGTTCAGTACAGTGTAAGCTTGTGGGATATCCAAAGAACTCCAAGGGATATTATTTCTATTACGCAGAGGAACAAAAGGTCTTTGTTTCTCGTCATGCCACCTTCTTAGAAACTGAATTTTTAGAAAATCAGAAGAGTGGGAGCGAAATAGAACTGGAAGAAATTCTAGAACCACAAGCTGCTACTACTGAAAGATTGGTAGAACCAGAAGTTCAAGAAGAACAGAACATTCCCGCACCCCTCCGCAGGAGTAGTAGGCCGTCTCATCCGCCTGAGAGATACTACGGTTTTCTCATAGAAGGGGATAGAGAGGATTGCATCATAGATGATGATGAACCTACTGACTTCCAGCAGGCCATCCAGAGCGGCGACTCGGTACGATGGCTAGATGCAATGCGGACCGAAATGGAGTCCATGTACACCAACAAAGTATGGACTTTGGACTTTGCTCCAGATGGGGTAAAACCCATAGGATGCAAATGGATCTTCAAGAAAAAGATTGGTGTAGATAGACAGGTGGAAACCTATAAAGCTAGACTTGTTGCAAAGGGTTTTCGTCAAAGACCTGGTTTGGACTATGACGAAACTTTTTCTCCAGTGGCTATGCTCAAATCCATTCGGGTCCTTCTTGCTATTGCTGCCTTCCATGATTATGAAATCTGGCAGATGGACGTAAAGACGGCTTTTCTGAATGGAAATTTAGAAGAGAGCGTCTATATGGATCAGCCAGAGGGTTTCAATCAGAGTGGGAGCAGCGGGAAAGTATGCAAGCTGCTTAAGTCTATTTATGGACTAAAGCAGGCATCGCGGAGTTGGAACATCTGTTTTGATGAGACAGTCAAAGAATATGACTTTATCAAAAATCCAGATGAACCGTGCATATATAGTAAAGTTGTGGCCAGAAGTGTCGTATTCCTCGTCTTGTACGTGGATGACATTCTATTGATAGGAAATGACATTCCTATGCTACAATCTGTCAAAGGATTCTTGTCACACAGGTTCTCCATGAAAGACCTGGGTGATGCCTCTTACATTCTGGGGATCCGGATCTATCGTGATAGATCCAAGAGGATGTTGGGACTTTCGCAGTCCAGGTATATCGACACTATACTGAAAAGATTCAGTATGGAAGATTCTAAGCGCGGTAATCTACCGGCTTGTCACGGAATCACCCTCTCCAAAGAGATGTCTCCCAAGACTGATTTGGAAAAGGAACGCATGTCTATTATACCCTACGCTTCTGCGGTAGGCTCTATAATGTATGCGATGTTGTGTACCAGACCAGATGTAGCTTACGCACTGAGCGTGGTAAGCCGGTATCAGTCAGACCCAGGGGAGAAGCACTGGATAGCAGTAAAGAACATTCTCAAGTACCTGAGAAGGACTAAGGAGATGTTCTTGGTTTATGGCGGAAAAGACCTCAGGTTGGAGGCCTTTGCTGATTCCGGCTTCCAGAGTGATAAGGACGATTCCAAGTCCATGTCGGGTTATGTCTTTACCCTCAATGGAGGGGCGGTGTGCTGGAAGAGCTCCAAGCAGGACACCGTTGTTGACTTGACGATGGAAGCGGAGTATATAGCTGCTTGCGATGCCGCAAAAGAAGCAGTCTGGATGAAGAAGTTCCTAACAGAACTTCAGGTTGTTCCTACCATAGTTGATCCAATACCTCTGTATTGTGACAACAACGGAGCTATAGCTTTAGCGAAGGAACCAAGGTCCCATCAGAAGTCCAGACACATCTTGAGGCGGTATCACCTGATCAGGGAGATCATTGATCGTCAGGAGATCGAGGTTCGGAGAGTTGCTTCAGAAGAGAACATTGCTGATCCATTCACGAAGGCCCTTCCTCAGATTCAGTTCGAGAGGCTACTCGAGATCATTGGTCTACGATATGCCAGTACATGGCCCAAGTGCCAGTGGGAGATTGTTAGTGTTTATGCCCTAGAAGGCCATTACTGTATCATACTAGCTTGTATATTACTTAATGGAAGCTTGGGATATTCACATGTATATAACAGTCTTGCTAAACATGGTAGTATGCTACTTGGTTTTTCTATCTTAATATGTGATTGTACGTATTGATAGAGCTCTTAGGATCTTGCTTGTCTACCAGCGTTGTGATGGCAGTCACACTAGTGGGGGCTGGGTAGTCTACAAGCACATCCTTATTCAGGTCCCTGGTCGTTGGATTATCGAGACAGAGCATCGATACTCCGGAGTAGACTGGTGTGTACGCTTCTCATCCCAGTTGGGGAGATGGTCTGTCCCACAGCCGTCAGTACGTCGTACTGGAGATAGTATGCAGGTGCTCGTTAGGTTACGGGTACACCGGACAGGACTCACAGGGAACTGTTGGTTGGTTTGATACCAGTCGTCAGTGAACAGTTCCCAGGTGACATGAGTACAGCGTAGTCCGCAGACTTGACACTGCTACTTCGCCTCGAGTGTGTCCCACTGTTCTTAGATTACTACCCTACCACGGCTCAAAGGAGTCGTGCAAACAGGTAGCAGTTGGGTGCAGTCCCGAGCACTTGGAGGCAGTGGCGGTTAGACAGGATTCGTCCCTCCCGGTATTGGGAGTAGATATCGTGCTGTGTCAGAGAGCCATTACCTAAAGTCCCTGGCCAGGGCAAGCGAGATTTGCTGGTAGGTTCCAATAGTTTATCAGGGTGTAATGGGCTTCCCTCCGACACGACTTATACCGCTATTAGGGGACTGACGCTTGCCGCCCCCCTAGGCCCGATATGCGATAGTCTTGGACGAACGGACCGGACTGTATGGAGATTGTCACATCAGACTCAGTAGGAGTTCGGATGGGTTTTCTCATCGGCCTTCTTATCGACAACTACCTGGGGACCGTTACGTACAGCTAGTGCCGCTTGCGGTCTGTGGTTAAACCCACTGCCAGCGTAGTAGTCGAGTCTCTAGAGTCCCACACAGAGAGTTTCCTACTCCAGGCGAAACGATATAGAGGTTGCATGGTTTTGCGACAAAGGGTTCGGACGCATACGTGCGTTTACGCACGTACGACTTTCGGACTGTTTTTACCAGTCGGCTTTGGTTTAAGCCAGTTACTGGTATCCGGTTATTGGATTTTACAGTCTAAAAGTTTTTCCGTATTTTTGCGGATTGGAGGGGCGTTCTCGTAATTGTACGAGAAGCTTCTAGAAGATGTGACTAAGGAGGTTAAGGTGACATAAGTTTTGGATAAGATTAGTGAGTCATGAGGGTGATTCATCATGGTCATTAATGCATCATAAATGCTTAATGACTCATGTTAATGAATCACCTCTTTTCATTTATGAAGCATGCTTATTCATTTCTATTATTGATTTATTCTATAATAAGAATGCTTCATAATATATTATGATACACTCTCTCTCTCATCTCATTATCTCATCTCACATTCTCTCTCCTCAAGCTCTCATCTTCAAGAGACTAATCCTTAATCCTCATGTGTTGAGATCAAAGGTTTAGTTAGACTTAAACATCCATTACCTTCACTCTATATCATCCTTTCTTCTTTGATTAGCAATCAAAGTAGATTAGTTGCCTCAAGTTAGAGGTGTAGCTTGGTGTTTTGCTCTCGGGTGGATCGTCTACTACCTAGAGAAGGCCGAGGAGAACAAGGAGATCGCAAAGACGAAGGACTAGTTTCGATAGGTATAATCCCTAAGCATAGTAGTTTAGAAAAACTATATGTTTGGTTAGTTATCGTTTAGCTTCGATTTAAGCGGTTAGTCGATGTTCGTTCTTTAAACTTGATCGTTTTTGAAAATTCCGCCTCCCCACAAGTACTGGGGTGAAGTACATCGACTTACAGTATCTTAGCTCTGTCAACCTCAATGCCTTTCTGTGAAATGACATGTCCAAGAACAATTCCTTCTTGGACCATAAAATGGCATTTTTCCCAGTTCAAAGTCAAGTTCTTCTCTTTGCAACGAGTGAGAACAGCGTCAAGATTCGCTAGGCAATCGAAAAAAGAGTCTCCAAAAATCGAGAAGTCGTCCATAAAGATCTCCAGAAAATTCTCTACCATATCAAAGAATATCCCCATCATACACCGCTGAAAGGTAGCGGGAGCATTGCATAACCCAATGGGCATGCGACTGTAAGCAAAGGTACCAAAAGGACAAGTAAAAGTGGTTTTATCTTGATCCTTTTTGGCGATGGGGACCTGAGTGTAGCCTGAGTATCCGTCCATAAAACAATAATATTCTCGTCCTGCTAAGCGTTCCAGCATTTGATCAATGAATGGTAGAGGAAAATGGTCTTTCCTCGTGGCAGCGTTGAGTTTTCTATAATCGATACATACACGCCACCCAGTTTGGGCGCGCGTCTGAATCAACTCATTCGCCTCATTGGTTATAACAGTGATGCCGAATTTCTTAGGAACGACATGTATAGGACTCACCCATTGGTTATCGGAGATGGGGTATATAATACCATTATCTAAGCATTTGACGATCTCTTTCATGACTGCTTCCTTCATGACGGGATTCAACCGTTTCTGTGGTTCTCGGGTTGGTCTGGCTTCATCCATCACATGTATATGATGTTCAACTATCAAGGGACTAATCCCTTTGATGTCCGCCATACTCCAACCAAACGCCTCTTTGTTAGATCTCAATACCGATAAAAGTGCATTCTTTTGCTCTAATGCTAGAGAAGCGGAAATTATAATCGGTAAGGTCTCCTTCTCACCTAAATAAGCATATTTCAGATGAGAGGGTAAAATTTTAAGATCTAATTCAGGCGGAGAAATGATAGAAGGAGGTATCATTGAGTGATTTTTGGATTTACAAAGAAGCTCAGAGCCTGTGAAAGATACAGACTCGGGTGGAGAAAAGTCAGAAGTGCAGGACTCAAGTGTAGGTAAAGTGTCCTCACTAAGATCTTGTGTAAAGTCAAACAGAGATGTGGTAATGTCATCGGATTAGTAAAGCAAAGTTCCTTAGCTCCACAACTATTGGGAGCGATCTCATGGACAGAGCACACATCTAAAATATGAGCAGAGGGTTCTGATGGCTGACTTCCAACTTTGTAGATATTTAGTTCAATGGTCATATTTCCAAATGATAAGTTCATTGAACCGTTTCTACAGTTTATAACAGCGTTGGAAGTGGCAAGGAAAGGACGACCTAGAATCACCGGAATTTGGCCCCGGGGGTTTGCTACAGGATGTGTGTCGAGCACAATGAAATCTACAGGGATAACAAATTCCCCGACCATTATCAACACATTCTCTAATTCACCCCTTGGTTTGGTGATAGATCGGTCTGCCATCTGGAGAGTGCAGTGAGTAGGTTTCAGCTCTCCAATCCCTAGTTGCTCATAGACAGAATAAGGGAGCAGGTTAACACTCGCGCCAAGGTCTAAATAGCACGATTTATGTTTTTACCCCCAATAGAAATCGATATTGTAGGACATCCTGGGTCCTTTCGTTTCTTTGGTAGCTGGGGAATAAAAGCAGTGCTGATATTATTAGCCATAAAGACCTTCTTTGGCACTTGGGTCTTACTCTTCCTGGTGCACAAGTCCTTAAGAGTTTAAACATATGCGGGGACTTGTTGAATTGCATTTAGGAGAGGGATATTGATGTTAACCTGTTTGAACATTTCTAAAATTTTCTCCATATGAGGACTCGTTCTATTACCCTTTAACCGGTTCGGGTAAGGAGCTTTCGCAATAAGCGCAGGGTCCATCATAGAAGAAGGAAGAGGGGGTAGACGAGGTCCCAAAAGAGGTGTGGGGACTGTCTGTGGAGAACTATAAGGGCTGGGAGAAGGTGTCGAGCCTAATGGGAAATGGAGAATAGGCTCTCGAGAAGGTGATATGGTAGAAGAAGAAGGATCAGAAGGAGAAGTGTGTGTGTGTGGAAAATTCTCAGCCGGGGTGTTGATATGATTTTCAGTATCATCAATACCTTCCTCGACATGATTGTTCAGCACTCTTCCCGATCTCAACGTTGTGATGGAATTTACATTGTAATGCCCAGGATTCTGTAGGGGTTGAGAGGGAAGTTTCCCTATTTCTCTCGCACTCATTTCGGCTTTTAGGCGTGCGATTTCATCTTCCATCGATCTGATACTCTCATCTTAGGACGCTGAGTTTTTCTTCATCTCACTGACGGAAGATCTAACCTCAGTCGAAACCTCTATGAAATTTGATAAAAGTGATTTCATGGTCTGAGTGAATTGAGAGAACTCGTCAGAACAGGACTGCATAGGATTAGACTGTGCAGGATTGTTGCCCTGATTTTGGAAATTTTATGACTGGTAGGGGTGCTGAGTGAGTTGAAGGGGTTGCTGTTGTGGTGGAGGAAGAGCCCTTTGAAATTGATTCGCGGTTGGAACCGTGTTTTGAGATTGGTTTTGGTTCCAAGCAAAATTCGGGTGATTCCTCCAACCCTGATTGTACGTGGAAGAATATGGATCGTTTCTAGGTCGTTGAAATGCGGCATTAGAATGCTCGTGACCTTGAAACGCAGAGTTTAATGGACATTCTTCCGTTAAATGAGACGGATCAGAACAACACCCATAAACAGTTTTGGGGAGCGACATTGGGTTTAGGGAGGCTGTAGAAAATTTGTGTTCCATAGCGTCGAGCTTCTTTTGCATTGCTGCCATCTCAGCTCGAACACCTATGGACACATCTATTTGGTGTACGCCACCCCTATTCAATGGTTGGGTTCCACTCTCCGACTGTAGTGATTTTTCAGCGAACTCTTCTAAGTACTTCCAAGCTTCCCCATCATCCTTGGTCATAAAAGTACCTTGACACATGTTTTCAAGGCTCTGTTTAGTGCTTGGATTAATGCCCTCATAAATGATTCGGCAAAGCTCCCATCTCTAGATGCCGTGATGAGGACACTGAACCAAAAGATCCTTGAAACGTTCAAAGCATTTAGAGAATGGTTTGGTAGGGAGCTGGGCAAATTGATTCAGTTCGCTACGGATTCGAGCTGTCGTTTGGATTGGGTAAAATTTCTTAAGGAATGCAGCGACGAATTCTTCCCAATTCGTAATAGAGTGTGCGGTAGTGTTATATAGCCACTTCTCGGCTATATCGCACAATGTAAATGGAAGAAGTCGTAGACGCATCGCATCCACTGAAAGTTGTGACGTACCCATCATTGCGCATACGTTTTCAAATTTGGTAATGAAAACGTAAGCGTCCTCAGTCTCGAGTCCGTGGAATTTGGGTAAAAGATTGATATACTGGGGCTTAATCTTAAAGTTATCCCCATTGGCTGGTGGTGTGGATAAGCAGGTCGAAAGAGGACCTCTAAGTGGATAGCACCTCTCCTGGAAAGAGATGCGGGGTGGATTCTGCGCACCAACGGATGGCGGCAGATTAGGGTTAAAGAAGTTTGATGGATTCGGATCCATCGGTGTGGGTGTGGTGGTGGGTAAAGGAAAGGTAAATGGAGAAATATCGACTTCGGAGTCGATAAAAGGTACGCGGACTAAACGGGCACTAGAATCCCGTGTCCAGCCTATCTTGTACTAGAAAGGGATAGTACAAGTGGCAGCGTTGGCTTATAATTAGGGGTAAATGAATGAATGCGGTGTTTGCTTTTGAAAAAGGAACGGATTTTTGAAAAATATGATGCGACACAACAAATGCAGCACACAAACCCTAGAATCTAGTGGTCACCTAGGTCCGGCTCTAGACCGCTCCTAACTGCCAAAAGACAAGTCGCCGGATAGAATCCTCCACTGCCTCTTTGTTCCCCTGTGGCCAGGTAAGTGCCAGGTAAGTGGGAAGGTACTCCACTACGTAAGTAGTGGGCCTAATTAATAACTACTAGCCTTCGACACACTTTCCTAGGCACCACAAGAAAACTTGGATAAGCAATGAATTACCCACGGCCTTCTTCTGTCCTAATTGAGCGCGACAGTCCTTAGAGTCATCTCTAGATTTCTTTTAGTTAATGTGGGTCAATGCGGATGCAAGTTTTGTGGTTTTCAGGGCCTAGGAAGGGTAATGAAATCCCCACCTAATTTGGATTTGGTCGTGCCCCTTAATATCCGTATTTAGAATGCAAACAACCAAGAAACAAAATCACGCACAAATTTAATTTTTGCAATTTGCGAGCTGCTATTCTTTGCAAAGAATCCTGCAGAAAATTATTAGTTGGAGCTAAAAAGAGGAGAGAGGAGAAGGCAAGAAAGTACCTGAAGCAAAACTTTTTCAGAGATCCCCCAAACTTGCCGCGTTTCCGCCGCAATAGGAGGTTAATGCCGCCCTTCCGCGGTCTCTTGATGAGATCACTTCACCAAAATTCTTCAAGGAGCTTCTGTATACTCCCTCTGCTCTCTGGTATTTTCCAAATTTTTTTCCAAATTCCCAGCAAGCTCCAGATCTCCTTGCAATGAAACACAACAAATTGTTTAGGGTTTGCATGAATTTTGATATCAAAAATCCCAATGAAATAAATCTTTCAATTCAAACTATAAAATGAAACGAATTAGCGCGCGATCCCCGGCAACGGCGCCATACTAGATCGATGATGGTCGACAAGAGTTAGGGTTTTCTTGATGAGACTAGGGTTTCATCGTTTAACCCTTGTTCTTTCGTTGATTATCATTCACATTCTAGCCTCTAGCAATTTCTAGAAACGATCGTAACTCCCCAATCTCGAGCGATATCAATCAAGAAAGCATCGCAACGAATTGGGTCGTCGTTTCTTGATCTTGCTAGGGTTTACAAAACTCGTAGGATTCAAGAATCGATTTAGGATATATTACATCATCATTCTATTGATCGTCTCGACTCCTCGAAGAGCGGAGTATTACTCAAACATCACAACAAGAATTATAACTAGAAATTTAGATTGACTCATGATGCAAGAATTTAAAGAAAACAAGATAAAAGAATATCACCTTTTATTTATATCAACAATTTGATTACAGTCGCTCAAGAACTACAAGGGGAAGAATTAAATTGTCGACTTGGCTTCGCTCGGCTCCGTGAGTCGCGGATCGGCTTGGACCACTTGCTCTGTTGAAGACCGGCTCGGCTCCTAAAAGGTTGCAAGGCTTCTTGCTTGAATGGGTACTCGGGATCTTGGCTTTTGATTGGAATTTAGGGTTAGGGTTTCACACAAGTCCTCTCACTAGACTTGTGGAAGAAGAAGATGGAGAAAGAGATAGAATGGCTCTCAAATGAACTAATGGATTGATTTTTCCAAGCTCATGAATTATATTTTTGGACAAGTGAGCCTAGGGTCTTATTTATAGAGCACCCAAACCCTAAGCCTTCTTGAGTTCCCTTCAAAAGTTTGTTGAAAGACTTCTAGAAAGAGTTTGTTAGGCTTAGCTTAGGGTTTAAGCTAGGGTTTAGGGAGAAGTTTCTAGAATGATAGGCTAGTTTAGTGTAGGAACAAGGGTTTGTTGATCTGGCAGAAGGTTCTGGGGTCTTCTGGAATTTGTTGTATCTTTTTGAAGTCTTTAAGCTTGAATAGGAGTTGTGCACCAAAAATGGAGTGGTGACGTCGACAAACCGCCGCGGAACCGCGGCGCAAGCAGGCTCCGGCCGCGGTTCCGCGGCCATGTTGGCTTCTTGGACTTTGGTTCTTCTGGTGTGGTCTTTTGATGATAATTGGGGCTTCATCTGATATGTTGATTTTTGTTTGTCCCTTTGGATTGATACCAGAACTGAAATCATTGAGTTGGCAAAACGTTTTAGCTGTACCCTGTAAATTTTGGCCTTTCTTTTGGATTTTCCTGCACAGATCTCAAAACAAGTGTTGCGCAAATGTAGGGATGATGCGATGCCATGAAATGCGGTCAATTTCCTTTATAGTGTTGGTTTTAGAGTCTAATACATGTAATCTGATATTTTACGACAGTTTTGCTAATATGTAAAATATGAATACCGAACACTTCTATATGAATGCAAATGATGAAGAAATTGCCGGCTACAATATACAATATTTTCGAGTAATTACATCTCCATAATTGCCTTGATCTTTGACGGATCTATCTCAATGCCCCGGTGTCGGACGATGAATCCTAGGAATTTGCCCGAGGAAACTCTGAACGCGCATTTGAGAGGGTTCATCTTCAAGGTGTATTGCCGAAGGCTTTGAACATGATTCTCAGATGCTCTAAATGTTCCTCGTATGATTTGCTTTTCACCATGAGGTCGTCGATATAGCATTCGACGATTTCATGTATGGGGTCATCGAAGATCTTCTTCATGGCCCTCTGATAGGTGGCACCGGCATTCTTTAGACCGAAAGGCATTATCTTGTAGCAAAATATACCCAAAGGGGTCCGGAAAGCAGTATGCTTCTGGTCTTCAGGATGCATCTTTATCTGATTGTATCCTGATGATCCGTCCATGAAGGAGAAAACCTCGTGAGTGGACGTATTGTCTATCATTAGCTCGGTGACCGGTACTGGGAAGTCGTCTTTCGGGCAGGCTTTATTGAGATCCCGAAAGTCCACACATATGTGCACTGTCCCATTTTTCTTCATCACTGGGACGATGTTGGCGATCCAGTCAGGATACCGAACCTCTTGGATAAAGCCAGAGTCGATTAGTTTCTTGACCTCGGCGTTGATGCTCATCTCAAGCTCGAGCCGCATTCTTCTCGGTGCTTGTTTGATTAGCTTGACGTCCAGGGATATGGCCAGTTTGTGGACAGCAACCTCTGGATCTAGTCTTGGCATCTCGAAATAGTTCCATGCGAAGCAATCTTTATGTTGCATAAGCACGTCTTTTAGTGTAGTTACCCTTTCTTCAGATAGCAACTCACTGACGAATGTTGGTCGCGGATCACTTGTAGTCCCCAAATCAGTTTTCTTGAGATCATCTGCGGTGGTATGTATTCCGTCTTCCAGCTCTTTCAGCGCCGGTGGAAACTCTGAGATCACCTCGTCATCATTGTTTTCGAAGCAGCAGGGGAGGCCATCCATATCCTCGGGCACTTCTTCTGATAGCGTTATCCTATAACAGGTACGAGTTCGCTTCCAAGACCGATGTTGATCTGGTTCTACTCTCGCTGTATGCGCGGCTTTTGGTTCGTGCTTCTGAGGCGGAGTTACCTTCCAATTGCTGGATAGGGCGAACCTGCCGAGCTGATATTGGTCTTCAACCCAGTTCTTGAAGGTGAAGCAGTCTTCGAGAGGATGTCCTATTGCTTGGTGATAAGAGCAATAGTCTGGGTGAGAGATCTCGTTGGCTTGCTCGGGGTGTTTGGACTCCTGAAGTATAATCATTTGATGTCTTATGGCGAGATCAAGTATCTTCCGTCTTTTGTTATGAGGAAATGAGTATGCTCGACCCATCTTCTTTATAAGAGACGAATCTGGATTGTTCGATTCCCGATCGTGTGGCTTCTTGGTCCCACTTTGTCGCTCTCGAACACTTTTCCCGCTTTTTGATTTATTTTTGCCTCTGCGTCGGGCCTTTTGTATGACAGATCGATAAGGAAGAGCATTGCCATTCTCCACGGCCTGTTGAAGGAGGCGCTGTGTCCTGGCTTTTTCGTAAATAGCCATATCGCGGTTATGGTCATCCCGGATCTTTTGACCCGCTTCCCTTACTAGCTTCTCCATTCGTTCTTCAAATGACGGACTCGATGTTTCGATGACGGGACCTTGATTCGGTTCAGGATCAGCGTCCTTTGACAGAATGTCTCCTTCTTCATCGAAGTCATGTATGACGTAGCTGCCATGGACTCGGTCCCGTTTTCTGGATTGAACATATCCAAGCCCGATCGTTTCCATTTTCCCGTTGGGCAACTTGCGCTGAGTTCCGGGGACATCCCAAATCCTTTTATAGAATCGAGCTTGTCGAGTAGTCTGTCTGAAGGGTACCCCTTGGCCCTTCAATAGCCTTTTCAAGCCTTCCGTGTAATATTTAGGCATACGGATGGGCTGGAGTCTGTCGAGTGTAGAATCGGCGTCGTGCCATATTTCTTTATCCACTTTGGTTTCCCCGGATCGGTAGAATAGGATCGCCTTTTCACCCTTTCGCCTGGGAGAGACGTAGAAGGTCTGCAGTTGTTGCACACTATAAGTTTCAAGCGCATCGAGCTCTTTGTAATGCTCCTGTGGAACCATTGTGATTTGCAAACTCTGATTATCGATAGCGAAGGCTTGTATTAGTGGCCGAGCGGAAAATATAGCGTTAACCTCATCTTCCGAGTCGCTGCCGAATATCAACATGGGGGCGGACGGTCCCGGGTTATTGCGTTGAGGTGGCCCTGAATAAACTATATCTTCCTCCTCCTCGGTATCACTCCCGAAGACTGGAATAGTGCTGATAGCTTTGTCCTTCGGTTTGTGATATCTCTCCGTGTCCTCGAAATCTGGTAAGAAGTATTTTGCATCATCGTACTTTCGGACTTCGTTCACGGAGAATGGGTTCAACTCCCCCGTCACAGTGTACTCGAGACCATCTTTGAAGTATTTCATGCACTGATGTTGTGTAGAAGGGATGATGTTGTACTCGTGTAACCAAGGCCGGCGAGCAAAGCATTATAGCAAGTCTTGGCATCAATGACGTGAAATTTAATATCCGTGACAAGTAGCCCGATCTGCAACGTCAGTATCACGGACCCGAGAATCCATGATGACTGGGAGTCAAAACCGAAGATGGTGATTTTATCACGAGCGAGGTGCTGGATGCTCATGCAGATTTCCTTCAACACTCGCACGTTGAGGAGATTGACGGAAGATCCATTGTCGACCAGTATTTTGCCTATCTTAATATCGTGACAGTATCCGAAGACATAAAGGGGACGATTGTGTTCGCACGTCCTAAGGAGGAGATCTGCATCGCCGAAGGTGATATCGGCTGTGTGTACTTCTTCCAGCTTGTCTTTCATTCTTTCTTCGGCGAGGAAAGCTTGGAATTGCTCTGGCTCTTGTAGTGCCTTGATCAATGAATCTCTCGCCTCTTTGGATAGCACCAGGGCGTCGAGAATGCTGAGCTGCGAGGGTAGCTTCCTTAAATGCGCCAGAACATTGTAGTCTACCTTACTTTTCTTTGGCGGGTCCTTGGCGGTCAGCTCTTTCATGACTTGGTCATCTAAGGCGATATCCTCAAGGACCTTTTCTTTTCCCTTATCTTTTCTATTCGTGGGTCCGAGATTCTTTTCGGGCTGCGTACGATTGGGCAGCTGAATATTTTCGCTGGTCTTTGGTTCTTCCTCTTTTCTCGAGGTGGATTCTTTGAAGAGAGGGCCAAGAGTCATCTCTCCATCAGAGTCACTCCCGAAGGTGAGAACATGCGATCCTCCGGTGTTGACCATGCGACAGTTGCCGGTGGTTCTTCTAAGCTCCTCGGTCATACTTCTTTGCTCCCGACTTGTTTTGCGTTTCATCCGCTTAAAATGTTGCCGGTGAGCGACATATCCCTGTCATCATCTTTTAAAATCGTTGCATTCTTCGGTAGGGTGCGCAATCTTTTGATGATATAAGCAGTAGTTAGGATGCATTTCTGCTTCACCAAGAACGTTTCCTTCGGAGGACGGCAGCTTCATTCCCATTGATACGGCTCTGGCAAACCTCTTCCTTGTCTTGAACCTGCTTTTATTCGCGGTGGATGTGCTTTGATTTGGCGAGAGCGTTGCAACCCTTTCGTCTAGTCACCGGCGCTTGGCTTTTTCAAATATGGCCATCTCACGCTCTCGGGCAGCTTTGCTTTTAAGAAGATCTTCATTCAGGAACGTGTCAATTATTTCGTCGGATGGCCCTAGCAGTTCCGGCTCAGGACCTGCCCCCAGTTTCTCTGTATAAGGAGCTTCTTCATCGTCTATCGACGAGTGAGAGATCACATGGCAACTTGCTACGTAATCTTCAGATTCATCCGACGAGTCTTCTCCATCATCTCCGTCTTCAAGGACGTAGCCTAGGAACTCTTGGAGAGTGATCAGAGTCCATGCCTTCTGGTTATATTCTTCCAGCGCGTCAATCTGCTTTTGCTGATCCGTGCACTTGTCTTCAGGCTTCACGGGCTTCTTGGATTTCTTCTTCTTTTTCGAAGATTTCGACGGCTGGGTGTAAGCGCTTTGGCTATCACCACCAATCCTTGGAGTTGGGCGCGGCTTCAGCATCCCCTCGATGATCTCAGGTTCCACCGGATTCTTCCACCTGATCGCCGGGCATGTCTGGAGATCGTTCAGCATTCTTTTGGTTTTAGCTGAAAGAGCGACTTCCCATGGAGCTTCCTCAACAAAAGAGCATGATGCCCCCGGTGCATCCATTTTCTTAGGAGTGTGCGGTTGTGGTGGGCTTACTTTCCACTTCTCAGACAACGCAAAATTTCCTTGTTGGTACTGATCCTCGATCCATCCCTTAAAGACGAAGAAATCTTCGATTGGATGGTTTACCGTTTGGTGGTAAGGGAAATAATTGGGATTATTTGCTTCGTCGGGTTGCAATGGTCGCGTTGGGTTCGGCAGATTGATAAGCCTGTTGCGCATTGCCAGCTCGAATAGTCTTTTCGTTTTATCCAGCGGAAACGAATAAGGACGCTTCATTTTCTCATTATAGTATCGCCGCCTCTCTTCCAGCTGATCCGCTATTTTTGGGGTACTGGGCTATTGTTGGGTATTCGCAACGAAGGTCGCCTTCCCTTTACCCTTTTCATTCCGCGGCTCTGGCTTCGGAGGAGACGGTCTATGACCCATCTGGTCCATCTGGGCTAGCTTGTCGATTAGAGCTTAGAACGTGATCGGTTTGAAGAACATCATGAACTTTGAAATAGTTGCATGAGGGTATAGGGTGCCCACGAACATGCCCACCGCTGGTGCTTCTTCGATGCGCTGTTCGCATTTCGACCACAGATTCCGCCATCGGATCGCGTATTGAACCCACGTCTCGCCTGGCTTCACCCTGACGTTGATCAATGCCGTTATTGGGGTGCGTTCACTAGCACTTGCGATTCGCTGGGTGAACAACAACTCCATTTCTGCGAAAGTCTTGACGGAATCGTTTGGAAGTTCGGAGTACCACTCAAATGCTATCTCCGACAAGCTACCAACGAATTGGCGGAGCAAAAGCTTATCATCACCTCCAGTGTTTCCGCAAAGAGCCCTGAACTGAGCGACATGTTGATGGGGATTGCCTGTCCCATTGTACACATGGAATTTGGGGATCGTATAGCCCGGCGGGTACTTTATCTGATCATACCAGCCTAGATACGGTCGCCCAGTTTTGACGACTTGGTCGGCCGCTTCATTTGCTTGGTGAACTCGTATTTGCTGAGCAATATAGTCATCCAGGGTGGTGTTGGAAATAGTTTCCTCCTTGGCTGCTGAAAGAGCCAGATGTGGATTCGACACCTCTCCTCTGTCATCTTCAATAATAATCGGAAGGTCTTCAGCTGGGGGATCCGGCTGTAACATCATCCCGACCATGTCCTGGAAGAGAAGCGCCATTCGTTTTATGTTGGCAGCTTGTTCTGCAGCTTCTCTGTCCTTCTTTTCGAGGACTCTGCGTAGGAAGTCAGCGTCGGTTTCTTGTTCGTGACGTTGTTCCGATGATGCCTCTGGGCTCTCTTTTGGTCCGGTGTGTGCGGCCATTGCAATCAGCATCTCCTGAAGCTTCTGCTATTATTGTTCTTGAGCCCTTGTTATTGATCGGGTGAGCGGTCGATGGCCCATCTAAGTGTGGCTTTCCTCTTTTCCGGAAGCCATGTAAACAGTATGTACCGCTATGCCCCCAGACTTGGGGCGTTTGGGCTCAACGTCTTTGCGATCTGCCATAGTCATAGGGGGTTTCTCTGACCTCCTTTTCTTTTGAGCAGCTGACATTGAGGGGGCCATTGCAGCGGGCATCCAAGTAGTTGTCGTCCTTCGTGGCTTACCAGGACGGTTCTCTTCCCGCTGGACCTTCAGCTTCTTCTGTCAACGGGGATAGTCTTGATCAATCACCGACTCCTGGACCCGTCGCCAGACTTTGTAAACTTTGGAGGACAGCCGTTGAGGGGACTGCTCCGGCTTTATTTCTGTGACAGTCTCCGCCGGTGGAGGAGATCTCTTCAGTACGGCGGTAGGAGAGTTCCTACGCACCTTGTTCAGCAATTCAAAGCTGTTCCCGGTTGGAACAGCAGCATCAACTTCCACCGTTGGGGCTGGTGGAGTTAGCTCAGAGGGGGAGTTGCCCCCAGCCTTCCTTACTCGGCGCCAGTGGCGACGTCGAGCGTGTCGAGCCGATGGTGTTGGTTCGGTGATGGGGATGGCTTCGTCATGTCCCATGTTCAAGTGAGGCGTCGCCGGTGCCAGCCTCTTGAAGACTGACGTCCGTTGAGTAGCGATATCCAACCTGTCAAAGACAAACTTTGGAGTAGGGATGGGAGCCGGAGTGGGAGCTGGAACAGTCAGTCTTGTAAAGACCGATCATTTGGCAGGAGAAGCCGCCTTGACGACTTCGGGAGCAGGGATGGCTATCCTCTTCGGAACAACCTTTTCTGGGATTGCAGGCTTCATCATGGGCCCACAAGAACTTTGGCCCAATCTCGTGAAGACTAAGGAGCTGGAGCTGGACGACCCATTGAGAGGAGCCGTGGTAGTAGCAAGCCGATCAAAGACCGACTTCTTGGGAGTTTCTGGTGTTGGTATAGGGGTGCTGAAGCTCATCTGTGGGAGCATAGTCCCAAAGAACAATCCAGTGGTGGTCTGAGTCATCTGGTCCACCGGCATCGTGAACAAGGAGGCCACTTGGGGCCCGTAGGCTATGCCTCCAGATGAGGCGGAGCGCGAGTTGCAATTGCAGTTGGAACACTTCACGCAAGTGGATGCCATTGCTGTTTCACTTTATGCACCGAGCAAGAAACCAAATCTTAGTACCTCGAACCCAAGGGCAACCATATCAAACCACGATTTGTTCGGGAACACGACACATGAAGTGTGGAGTGGAAAGAGGAAAAGGTCCCACCGGGCGTGCCAGAATTTGTTCCCCTCCGATAGACGCGGCAGAGACACGACATATGTCTTTCCTGAATTTCGGGGCAGATGCTAATTGGTGCTATCTTTCCACCTCTCCGAAGATGCCAAGTTGATTTATGGCACCATGTATTGAAGGTTTAAACGGATGCGGCCGATGTAGCAGACTTCGTCAGATTCCCCCTCATCTGAGGGGTTTTTGATTGTGGAGACGCTCTTCCCTGCAGGCGCAAGCCCCTGCAGTTAATTATGCTACCGCATCGCGGTAACAAATTTCTCCTTCTCCAGATGATCACTTCGTGTCGTGGGTGTTTGTTTTGTATTTGGTTGCCCATGGATTGTATATGGAGACTAATTTATGTTGTCGCCCGTAGGGCGTGGACTAGTCCAAATCCGTATCTTCTTAGATTTGGGTTTGGGGTTGGGTTTAAGGATACGTTAGCCTCATTTGAGGCTAAGATCAACTTAAACGTTTGTTAAGGATACGTTAGCCTCATTTTAGACTAAGATCAACTTAACGGGATTGTTTAGATCCAACAAGAGAGAAATTAGGCTCTATTATTTAGTTTAGTGACATTACGGTCGATTAGTTTAAGGACATTACAGTCCATTGTTAGTTTAAGGACATCTCGGTCCAATGTTAGTTTAAAGACATCACGGTCGAGGTTAAGGACATCATAGTCCGTGAGTTTAAAGACCCCACAGTCCGATATTAGTTTAAAGACATCACGGTTGAGGTTAAGGACATCATAGTCTATGGGTTTAAGGACCCCACAGTCTATTGTTAGTTTAAAGACACGGTCGAGGTTAAGGACATCATAGTCCATGGGTTTAAGGAAGCCACAGTTCGATATTAGTTTAAAGACATCACGATCGAGGTTAAGGACATCATAGTCCATGGGTTTAAGGACCCCACAGTCCATGAAATGGGTGGTTGTCGGGACCCGTCACCTCTCTGAAGACGTTGAAGGATTACAACGACAAATATCAGAGGAGTTAAGAGATGGACCCCCAAACCAAAGTGGATTAAGTGATCTGTAGTCCAATTTGGAACTAAGATCAATTAATTAGATTATGAGCACATTGGCTCAGTTAAATCTGAATTGAGGACTTGTGGACAACTTGGGCAATAAATCCAATTAGATTTGAAGTGTTGGCCCTTTATTGGACCATTAGACATTTGTCTGAGTTCAGCCCCTCATTAATTAGCAATGCTAAACAAGAGTTTGAGGGCTTTGGTGACATTTTTATCTTTGACTGAGCATTAAACATTATAGTTCTGAATTTTACTCAATTTTGAGATTCAGTTGAAGGGAAGGCTTTTTGCCTCTAGAAAATTAGCCAATTTGGCTAGAAATAGTGTTAAACACTAGAGAACAACAGTGTTAAATACTGGAAATAAAACTCTTAAATTAGTGTTAAACACTAAAAGAAAACAGTATTAAACACTGGAAATAAAACTCTCAGATTAGTGTTAAACACTAGAGGACGACAGTGTTAAACACTGGAAACAAACCCTTTAAATTAGTGTTAAACACTAAATAGGGATGGGTCACGTAGGGACACGTGAGGACACCCAAAGGTGGGGCCAGATCCCTTTTACTTTGTTCTGCAAATAAGTGTTAAACACTTTTTTTATTTTTATTTTTGAGGATCACGTGTTGACACGTGATGGATATCTGTGCGCTGATCACTAAAGCATTTTCTAAGGGGTCACGTAGTAACGCGTGAGAGCGCCCAAAGCTTAGATTCCTTTGATTTTTCTTTCTGTGTTTTGGAGGTCACGTGTGAGCACGTGAGGCGTTGCCTCAGAGCTTTTTCCTTCTCATTTTTGGGAATCTTTTCAGGGGTCACGTGGGGACACGTGACCTTAGGCTTTTGCATGCATGGAGATCTTTTAAGTCTCCTTTTTTTTAAGAATTGAATTCTTCTGTAGGGTTAAACCCTAATCATGATTTTGAAGGACTTAAATTCCTATTGTGAAAGAATTAAATTCTTATGTCGGGTTAAACCCTAATCTCTTTAGAGGAATTAAATTCCTATATATATAAAAGAATTAAATTCTTGTATAGGGTAAAACCCTAACTTCATTTTGGTGGAATTAAATTCCTGTAATTTTAGGAGAATTAAATTATCGGATAGGGTTAAACCCTAGTTTCATCATGAAGGAATTGAATTCCTATAAATTTGGGAGAATTAAATTCTCATACAGGGTTGAACCCTAATTTTATTTGGAGTAATTAAATTCCTATAAATTTGGGAGAATTAAATTCTCTAAACTCAATTCTCCCCCTGAGTCTTGGATCTGCATGGCAAAATCTTAACCCGATGAGAATTAAATTCTCAACCTTTGGGGAGATTTGCTTCTGCAGATCTTCAACCAGAGGAAGAACTAAGTTCTTTTTGAAGAAGAGTTAAACTCTTAGATTGAGAATTAAATTCTCTTTTTGGAGTTTGATCTTTTTCCCTTTTCTCACATTGGTTTCTTTCTTGAGAATTGAATTCTCCTTTCTTTTCTCTCTACTTTTTTCCCTTTCGGAAATTTCAAGATCCCAAAATTCTATCTCCTTTTCTTCTCTTCTTGGCTCCTATTTATAGGAGAAGGAAAAGAATCAATTTGTTTAGTAAATCTCTCATTGAAAGATTTTGTTTGTTTTCATAATTAATATGATCCTTTAGATCATTTAGTGAATTTTATTCACCGTTGGATTTTCAATCCGAAAATATTCTGTTTATTATTTTTGGTGAGATTTAGGGAAATCTTTCCTTGTCTAAAATCTTTCCATAAATTGGTGATTTTTAATCACCCTTGGATTTTTAATCCAACGGTTCCCCATAATCTTTTACCGTTTGGAAAGATTTAGAGAATTAGAATTTAGTTCTGTTAAGTTATAAGGCTTTCAAAGCCTGTCACGTGCTGGCATGTGACCCTTGGTCACGTGGGAGCACGTGACCCCAAATTGGGTCCTCCTCCAGCCGCTTGTTTTCATTTCTGTCTACTTAGAGTTTTAATTGTCATGTGTCAACACGTGACCATTGGTCACGTGTAAGCACGTGATACCTCATTGAGATAATTGTCGCGAATTTAATTCTATTAAGTTATAAGGCTTTCAAAGCCTGTCACGTGCTAGCATGTAACCCTTGGTCACGTGTGAGCACAAGACCCCCAATTGGGTCCTCCTTCAGCCGCTTGTTTACATTTCTGTCTGCTTAGAGTTTTAACTGTCACGTGTCAACACGTGTCCATTGGTCACGCGTGAGCACGTGATACCTCATTGAGGTAATTCCTGATTTTTAATCAGGGAACAATACCTACTCACTATACTTAGTGAGTATGCTATATCGGGTCTGGTACATAGTATCGCGTACATGATAGAGCCTATTGCCAAAGCATAGGGTATCCCTTGCATACGAGCTCTCTCCAAATCAGTCTCCGGAGACATCTCTTTGGAGAGAGTGAGTTTAGAGATAGTGGGTTGGTTCCCACGCTTGGATTCTTCCATACTAAACCTCTTTAGTATGGTGTCAATGTACCTAGATTGGGACAATCCCAGTATCCGTTTAGATCTATCTCTATAGATCTTTATTCCCAGTATGCATAAGGCATCACCTAGATCTTTCATTGAGAATCTTTTTGATAAGAAGAGCTTGACCGAGTGCAGCATAAGAACATCATTTCCTATCAAGAGTATGTCATCCACGTACAATACGAGGAAGACAACCTTACTCTCTGCAACCTTCTTGTATATACAAGGTTCATCTACGTTTTTGATGAAGTCAAACTCTTTGACTAAAACATCAAAACAGATGTTCCAACTCCGCGATGCCTGCTTTAACCCGTAGATGGATTTAAGCAGCTTGCACACCTTTCCGCTGCTCCAACTGTCTACGAAGCCCTCTGGCTGAGTCATGTACACGCACTCTTCTAAATCACCATTTAGAAAGGCGGTCTTAACATCCATCTGCCAGATTTCGTAGTCATGGTATGCAGCAATGGAAAGTAGGATCCGGATGGACTTAAGCAAAGCCACTGGAGTAAAGGTTTCGTCATAATCCACACCTGGTCGTTGACGAAAACCCTTTGCAACAAGTCTAGCTTTGAAAGTCTCCACTTTTCCATCTACACCAAGTTTATTCTTAAAGATCCATATACTCCCAATGGATTTTACCCCTTCAGGAGCAACTTCCAAAGTCCATACTTTGTTGGTGTACATGGATTCCATCTCAGATCGTATTGCATCCAGCCACTTCACAGAGTCCCCATTCGTGATGGCCTGCTCGAAGCTAGTTGGGTCATCATCTTCCATGATGCAATCCTCGCTCCCACCATCAACGAGAAAACCGTAGTATCTCTCAGGTGGATGAGAAACCCTACTAGATCGGTAAAGAGGCTGAGGTTCGTTGGGAACTACTGAATCATCTGGTTCCACTAAATCTTCAGTCATAGTTTGTGGTGCTGAAACTTCTTCCAGCTCTACCTATTTGCCACTAATTTCTTTTGCTAGGAATTCCTTTTCTAAAAAGGTGGCATGTTGAGCAACAAACACTTTTTGCTCCTCACTGTGGTAGAAAAAGTACCCATAAGAATTCTTTGGATATCCCACAAATTCGCAAAGAACTGATCGTGCCTCGAGTTTTTCCGGATTTTGCCTTTTGACATAGGCCGGACAACCCCATATCTTAACTTTTTTAAGATAAGGTCTCTTCCCACTCCATATCTCATATGGTGTGGTAGGTACAGATTTAGATGGAACTTGATTCAATAGGTATGCTGCTGTCTCAAGCGCATAACCCAGAAGGAAATAGGCAACTCAGCAGTGCTCATCATAGAGCGCACCATATCTAATAGGGTGCGATTCCTCCGCTCCGATACACCGTTGTGCTGTGGTGTATAAGGAGGAGTAAGCTGAGAGAGAATCCCATTCTCTTTTAGATAGTCTAGGAACACATTGCTCAAGTATTCTCCTCCTCGATCAGATCGAAGGATCTTAATACTTTTGCCCGTTTGGTTCTCTACTTCATGCTTATATTCCCTGAATTTCTCAAAAGCTTCAGACTTGTGTTTCATCAGGAACACATGTTCGTATCTTGAGAGATCGTCAGTAAATGTAATGAAGTAGGAAGAACCGTTCTTGGTATATATAGACATGGGTCCACATACATCACTATGTATCAGCCCTAAGAGTTCTGTAACTCTTACTCCTTGTCCACTAAACGGAGTTTTGGTCATCTTTCCTTTGAGACATGACTGGCAAGTATCATAAGATGAAAATTCGAACGGATTCAAATATCCATCCTTATACAATTTAGCTAGCCGTGTCGCAATTATAAGACCTAGTCTACAATGCCATAAGAAGGATTCGTTCATTTCTGAACTCTTCCTTTTGTGTGTGTTTTGTACATTAAGTGTTGTAGTTTGGTTGAGAACGTACATGTCATTATTTAACGATCCTAATCTTATCAACTTTTAATTCAAGAATATGTTCATAACATTATCCTGTACTACAAAATTATATCCTTCTTTATTCAATAAAGAAACTGATAAGGGTCGGAATGTAATAGCACTCGTTCAGAACCAATGTATTACTATTTGGTAACATAAGGTGATATTCGCCAACTGCTTTGGCTGCAAGATCTGCACCATTCCCTACTCTTACGGAATGATCATCCATTCCCAGTTCTCTACCTTTACGTAGCCCACGTAACAAATTACATATGTGGGATCCCGAGCCGGTATCTAATACCCAGGACGTAAAGTGAACTGAGAAACAGTTCTCAATAACTAACACACCCGAAGAAGATGCATCAGCATGCTTGTTCTTCGTTTGGGCGGTGTGAGAATCTAGATATTCTCATATTTCCTGCTCAGTCTTATAACACTTATAAGAAAGAACGGGACCAACGTTCCCCTGCTCAGTATAATAAAAGGGTTCAGTCAATACATCCATATTATTATCTTGATTAAGGCCTGACATGGTCGCTACCTGGAGAGAGAGAGAGAAGAAAACACTTTAGCGTATAATCTTGCAAGATTAGATTGGTTATTATCTTATCTAATCAGGATGTCTCCCACTGTTTTTATCAAATCTTCTTTCAAACCCTAAAAGGTAAGACTAGCCAGGATTAATTACACCTTACAAGTTCGCCAATCTTTCAACCAGATCAGTGTTGGTATTTTGAGAGAGGTTCCCCGTGCTTTCGCACAGACCTTATTAAAATAAACCTCGTTTTCCCAGAGGCTTAACCCCGTAAACACCTTTCTAGTCACCTACTTGATCGGCTAATTGTCCTGTGTAAAACTCTCCCAGGAGTAACTTTTACTCGCAGTGGGTATCGGGATCCAACTATCTCATAGAAGGTATGCAATCTCATTGCAAATTTCAACACTTGAAATTCCCGATAATATTCTTCCCCTAGCGATCTATGACCTTGACAAGGTCAACAAACCATAAATCGCAAGTCAAGTTAAACCCGTCATTTTCCCGATTGAATTAAACCTACCCGCATGACCCTTGACAAGGTCAACAAGGCCGTACGAACACCCTAATCCAATCACATCTCATGTTTTTAGCAGATAAATATTAATTAGCTACCGTACACTGTGCCGAGACAAGGTCAATAAACGCAGAACGAATATTAAGTAGGATTTATCTGAA
This sequence comes from Agapanthus africanus, assembly GCA_030015575.1. Lineage (NCBI taxonomy): Eukaryota > Viridiplantae > Streptophyta > Magnoliopsida > Asparagales > Amaryllidaceae > Agapanthus > Agapanthus africanus. The sequence goes on from CM057348.1 coordinate 125,803,876, forward strand.
ATGACGGAGGGCTACGACAGGTTTTTCAGAAAACCCATTGCGTAATGAACTTGATATAGTTGTAGAAACAAGTGATTTTGAAAAGGAGTGTTTTTAAGGCTTTTCTAGTTTCGCTAAAGAGGTCACTCCCGGTGAAGGGATCTCGGCTCTTTCCTCATCGAATAAGGTGCAGGGTATATGATATATATCACTATGCAAAGCAAGAACTATAGAAGCAATCAAAAACTAAACCGTGAGTTTGTAGCATCTGCCAGTTTTGCTAAAGAGGTTACTCCAGGTGAAGGGATCTCGGCTCTTTCCTCATCGAATAAGGTGCAGGGTATATCATATATACCACTGTGCAAAGCAAGACTATAGCTACCCTTTTTATAAAGTTTTTATTCTATAACATCTTTTAGGTTTCTTTTCTTTTATTAATCTCATTAATAAAACCCATCATTTATGCTTCTTAAGTATCACAGAAGAAACGAAAACAGTAATATTTATATATCAACATACATATATATATATATATATATATATATATATATATATATATATATATATATATAGTATAAGCATTCGTCTCAGGCAGTAGTATGATCTCATCACAGAACATTGTAGCAGAAGATAACATATGAAATATTGGATATACTAGGACGCCCGTGTTTTATTTCAAGCCTGTATAAAACACGGATTCCACGGTCGCGATGAATAGCCAAACCCACATCCCTAGACCCCTACGAGAGCGGCAAGTAACACTGCCAATTCTAGGGTTAGGAGACCCTGTCTCGACTCTTCGAGATGGCCTCCCACTGAACCCTAGAACCCGGTTATTTATGCTCCCCTCCTCGGGTCTACCTAATGCGGAATAGTAAATAATATACAATGGTGACATCAACCTCAACCCGGAAGTGCCCCAATAAAAGAATATTACATACAAATGAATTTTACATGAATAGAAATAAAAACCCTTATCTCACATAAAACCCCCGGCTATTCAGAACACGACCATCCAATATAACATATCACAGCAACACATAATATCTCATATTATCAACGTAAGCAAGTATGCGTATCCCGATTATCGTTGATGTATAGCAATGAAGCCGGCGATACACCACATACTACGCTTACGGTCACACAAAAGAAAGTGTAAAACTATAACATTTGGAATCCACAAACACTTTAGACATCTTAAATCCGAAATATCACATACTTCGCATTTCATGTCTAACTATATGAATTCCACTTATTGTATCACATTCCAGATAAATAGACAATGTTAAACTTTCCGATCGAATAAACAAATACCCAAGATTTACCAAATAGCTCAACACTTGAGCGGACTTCAAAAAACCCAGAACATGTCACAGCCCCAATGAGCCAACCGTAGAAGGGTCAAACCAACGCCTCACATGTGGTAACGCTAAACTACCACAAACCCTAGGGTTCAGCGGATGTTTTGACGGTCACATAATCGAGTTAAGGTTACGTTCTTCTAGAGGGTCCACAGATATGCTTGCATGTTTTTCCGAAAGATTCAAACTCAAGAAATATTCAACACTTGAAAGTTTTTCGTGTCGGGAAAAAGTGAGTTATTGATATCTGTTCGAACATTTTAACACGTTCTAAATTATCCGGAAAAACTAAACCAAGTTAAACTTTCCGATCGAATCAACGAATTCTTAAGAACACCAGAAAACTCAACACTTGAGTAATATTAAAAATTCCCAGAAGCATGTAGTAATACCTACGGATGTTACCTAGAAATATCTGTCCCTAATACCTAAGTACGGCCGCGGAACCGCCGCGCAAAGCATGGTATTGCCGCAGTTCCGCAGCGACTTAAGGGAATTAGGAGCTCGTATTTCACAGTTTTCCATAGAATCACCTGCTTAATTTTCTAAGTATTTTTAATACGGAAAAAACCACCTTTTAAAAAAATTTCCAGAGAGGGGGTCAAATACGACGTTTCGGGGTTCGATCGGACTTTAAACTTCGTCTACATGTCGCCTAATTCTCTAGCTTGGCTTTGATACCACTGTAAGGTTACTAGGCACTGTCACAAGGGTCTATAAGGCATCAACCATGCCGAATTTAAAATTTTCAAGTGCCGAACAACCTAAAGCGATGATCTTTGCTAGATAATTAGGGTTAACAAAGCATGTAAACATCTTTACATCTAAGAGAAAGGGATTACAACCTTTGTAGTCCATTCCTTCGCTTCATAAGCTCCGAGTAGTAGTCTCTTCGCCGCGATCCATGAACTTCCGGACTCTAGAGAGGCTCCACAAGCCGAATGATCCATGCTTGCTTGAAGTCTTCCTTTTCGAAGATGATCTACCTTGAAGAATCTTAAACCCAAGCTTACACTTCACTAAACAACTTATTAGTGAAGTGAACACCCTAATCTGAGTGGCTAGAATAGATGAGGATGATGAAGTAGGAATTTAGCTCTCTTTTATTTTCAATTTCTCACACTAAATCATCACAAGCACAAAAGCTAGTAAGCTTTTCAAGGAGGAAGAAGAAGATAAAACCTTTTGTGATGAATAATGAATTATTGTTATTGTTACAAAACAACCTTGAGTTAATAATATCAAGGCTTTAACTCATGTAGAGAATGAACTAGAGTTAAGGGTTTGGGTTGGGTTAAATAATATCTACACAAAATATCAAAAGAAAATATCTAAGCTTAAAACAAAACAAAGCTTCTAGAAGCTTCATGAAAAAGCTAAACCAAATGCTAACCCAAATCAAACCTTAACTTGTTTAATCTCCAAAAATCATGTTAACTTGTTACAATATTATATATCACATATATAATATATTTTTGTAACAAAAGAAAATAATACAATTAACATATATAGCATATATATCAATGTATTACCCGGTGAGAAAATGAATCAATAAAGCGAGCTTATATTAGTTAACGTAATATAATATATCACATATATAATTATACATTAAATTATCGAATCAACACTTGATCCGACAATTCGGCTATATTACATATAACCGACTAATATAACATGTACCGATTCATCGAATCAACACTTGATCCGATGACCCGGCTATATCACATATACCCGGACGATATCATATATCGCGAGAATAGAATACGGTATCTCATATCTTATTATTCTCGGTCCCGCACATATCGCATATGTGCCCCTACTCCATTTTGCCTGAGCTAGGAAACCTCTGTGTAGGATTCTAAAGAATCGTCAATACGCCGGCAGTAGGTGATGATCATATCAAACACCCATAAGCTGCAAGCGGTCAGCTAAATGTAACAGCCACCCAAGTATTGACCGATCAGAAGATCAATAAGCAAGCCTGTACATTCTCCTGCGAATCCAATCAGTAACACTACCGTACAGTCCGGTCTCTTCGTCTGATATGTTGTATATCTAGTCTAGGGATGGTAAATGTCAGACCTCAGTAACCGATAAGTCGTATCGATTTGAGGCTCATAACAGGTCGAGAAACTACTGATAACACTTATCAGTAGCACTCTATATCATCCCTGGCCAGGGACTGCCAGTTATAGCCAATCGAACACATCCCAACATCAACTCCCTATACCGGGAGAGACGAAACCCCTTCTATCGCTCATTGCCTCCATGTGATTCGGGACTGTACCCAAAAGCCACCGTTTTGCACGCCCTCTTGGACGTGGTAAGGTGGAAATCAAAGCACAGTGGGAATCACACAAGACTCTATGACAATCTCGGGTCTACAGACTAACCTGTACCAGTGTCACCAGAGAACTGCCATCTGACGTGAGGTATAATACCATCTGGGAGTTCTCGGCAAGTCCGTTCAGTGTACCCAGTCTCCACTGAGCACCCGTACACCATCTTTGATGTCAAACACCGATGGAAATGGGATCATCCATCGCCCATCATATGGGTCAAGATGCGTATACGCTAGTCTAATCTGGTGTATCGATGCCCTGTCTCGATACGCCCTCAACTAGGAACAGTTATAGGATATACTCGTTGATTACCCTGGCCCCACTAGTATGATCTCATCATAGTCCCAGTAGTCGAGTACATATCCTAAGGGCTTTATCAACATGTGAGAGCAAGACAGTAAACTAATATAAGTCAACATGTTAAGATAAAGTGAAACCAAATAGCATACTATCATGTCGAGAAAGAAAGTCCTCTCTATATATATCTAAGCATCCACTATAATATACATCATATGTACAAAAATGGCCTCTAGGGCATATACATAACTAACACGATAGCAGGTCGGTCTCGGGTTTTGTCTTCACACTCAATGAAAGGGCGGTATGTTGGAAGAGTTCCAAGCAAGATACCGTAGCAGACTCGACGAAGGAGGCTGAATACATCGCTGCCAATGATGCTGCCAAAAAGGATGTCTGGATGAAGTAGTCCATTGCTGAAATTGATGTGGTTCCTTCCATTGAGGATCCAATACCCTTGTATTGTGATAACAATGGAGCTGTGATTTTGGCTAAGGAACCCCGGTCCCATCAGCGATCCAGACATATTCTGAGGCGGTATCACCTGATCCGGGAGATAGTTGATCGCCGGGAGATCGAGGTCAGGATAGTTGATAGGAAGGACAACACAGCGGATCCACTTACAAAGGCCTTTCCCCAGACGCAGTTTGAGAGACTTTTTAGGATGTTGGTGTTAGTGATATATGCCCTAGAGGCCATTATTGTATCATACTGGATTGTATATTATATATTGGAAGCTTAGGATATTCACAGTTATTATAACAGTCTTGCTCAAAATGGTAGTATGCTACTTGGTTTGATTCTACCTCAATATGTGCATATGTTTCTTTTAGCATATCGCTTATACATATTGGTAGAGCCATTAGGATCTTTGCTTGACTATCAGCATTATGATGGTAGTCATACTAGTGGGGGTTGGGTAATCTATAAGCACATCCTTATACAGGTCCCTAGTCATAGGATTATCGAGACATGGCATCGATACTCCAGAGTAGACTAGTGTATACGCTTCTCATCCCAGCAGGGGAGATGGTCTATCCCACAGCCATTAGTGCGTCGTACTGGAGATAGTATACAGGTGCTCATTGGGTTATGAGTTACACTGGACAGGACTCGTTGGGAACTGCTGGTTGGTATTATACCTATCTCCAGGTAGCAGTTCCCATGTAGCATGAGTACAGGTTAGTCCATTGACTTGACATCGCTATTCATCTCGAGTGTGTTCCTACTGTACTTAGATTACTACCCTACCATATTGGCTATAGTGCCCTCAAGTCAATTATTGGATCGCAGGCACGTGATTGCAATGATTGAGGGGGGACCTATACCGGTAGAACAGTCTTACTCGAGATGATAGTATGCTATCTGGTTTGTCTTTATCATCGTGTACATACTTTTGGTGACATTATATATCACTATTACATGTTGATAGAGCCCATAGGATTCTTGCTTGACTACCAGCAGTATGATAGAAATCATATACGTGGGATCTGGGTGGTCTATAAGCACATCCTTAAATGTCCCTAGCCATGGGAGTTTTGAGACTGGGGATCGATACTCCAAGAGTAGACTAGTGTATACTGATCGAGACCCCGACAAGGGGCGGTGGCCGGTCTCACAAGCCATTGGTTTTAGTTTTTTCACCAAAGATGTATACAGGTGCTCATTGGGTTATAAGTACACTGGACGGACTCGCCGGGAACATGCTAGTTGGTATTATACCTATTGTCAGATAGCAGTTCCCTGGTGACATGTGTACAGGTTCGTCTATCGACCTGAGATCGTCATTTTTCTCGTGTGAGTTCCTACTGTGCTTTGATTACTACCCTACCACGGCTCAAATGAGTTGTGCAAATGGGTTTTAGTTGGGTACAGTCCCGAGCCATATGGAGGCAGTGAGCGGATCGTCAGGGGATTCGTCTCTCCCGGTATTGGGGGTTGATGTCGCGGTGTGCACGGGTGGCCATCACCAGAAATCGTTGGCCAAGCTAGTCGAGAATTACTGATTCGGATCAGTAGTTTCTCAGGTGGTGATGGGCTTCAAACCGACCCTGAATATCAAGTTATTAGGGGTCGGACTTTATCCACCCCCCTAGACTCGATATGCGATATTCATAAACGAACGGACTGGACTATACGGATATTATCACTGTCGGGCTTAGTAGGGTTTCAGGATGAGTTTTCTCATCGGCCTCCCTTTCGTTCAATACCTGGGTAGCCGTTACGTACAGCTAGTGTCGCTGACGTGCTTGTGGTTAAACCCACTGCCAGCGTATTGACGAGTCTTTAGAGTCCCACACAGAGGGTTTCCATGCTTCGGGCGAAATGATATAGAGGCCGTATGGTTTTACGGTAGGGTTCGATCACATACATGTACTTGTGCACGCATGATGTCCGGATGGATAATACTAGTGGGCTTTGGTTTAAGCCGGATCCCAGTATTATATTTGTGGGATTATTTTCGTCTCTTTGTATTCGTATTCTTCGGAGTATGGATGCGGGTATGTATATACGGATGAGGGGTATTCTTGTAATTCTTTACAATATTACTTTTAGAAGATTACACCTCATCATGGTTTAGACCTTTTTGGATTAAAAGGTTATTGAGGTATAGGATGAGTTTATTGCATATTTTGTGGGATGGCTAATTAGTGACCCATGGTTATTATTCTAGCATGCTTAAGGATTTGTTTATTGTGAGATTATTGTTGACTTGAGATATTATGGTTGATTCTAGATATTTTGGTGGCATGGGATATTTTTATAGATCGCATCATTATTTATTAAATAATCTCACAACAAACAAAATGCTAAGCCATTATTCATTTCACTTTCTCTTTCTTGAGTTACTCTAACCTCTCATCCTCAAGGCATCTTCTTCTTCCTCTAGCTCTACCCAAACCCTCTCATGAGTTGAGAATCTTTGGGTGTCTTGAGACAAATTAATCCTTTACCACTCTCTACTTTATCTACGGTATCTAGTGTAGCGATCTAGGTACCCTAGTTGCCTCGAATATGAGGTTGGAGCTCGTTGCATAGACTCTCGGGTGGATCATCTTCGATGGAGGGAGACCCTAGGAGTTTTGGATGATGGTTGAAGACTGAAGGACACAGATCTATTCGGTATAACCATTCTAAATTCCTAGATTATAGATTGGTAGTAAAGGGTTAATGGTAGATTCGGGTAATTGGTTGTGGTAGCGCCAACTTTTATAAATTTTTGTTCCGCTTTGGGTCACGGATAGATAGCCGGGGCGCTGCCGTAACCCAACATGGTATCAGAGCCAACCCGTTAACCTTTAGCTAGCTTTTTTAGACGATGTTAAAGTGTCGAAACTGAAACAACTCCAAATCAATACCCTGCACATTCCAGTCTCTGTCGAATTTTCAGAGTCTTCAAAAAAATTTTAAGCAATTGCAGAAGACTACCTGTATGACCGCTAGAACACTCCCCAAATATGAACCCATTCCACCCGTATTGAACCGGCCACATGGGCAATAATTCCGTCCTGTCCGGTTCTATGTAGGTGTTTGGACTTGTAATTTTTGGTGTGGTTTAGTCTCTGGAATATTGGTTCAGTGGTATTGCTTGTTTAGCCTAGTTTGGATATGGTTTTATCTATTAGTTTTGGGACTATTCAGGGTGTTTCAAAGTCGATATTTTAACACTGTTTAAATGTTTTATAGTACATACATTACTATCTGCGACCGTGAATGTCATTAGAGCGGTACAACTTGTCTAATTGCTATAGTTCTTTTAGACGGGTTTGCGAACGTGACAATCACGTTGATGTTATGTGTTGTGCTGTGTTGTTGGCTGGTTTGTCGTGGTGGATAGCTTGGGTGCAATGTTAGTAAAGTTTGGTTTCATTTGTACATTTGATATCGCGGGGCGAGCGTGCGACATGTGGACTGCCGTCACTGCCTTTTTGTATATTATTTGTTCGGGGCACGACCGGGTTGGGGTCGATGTCACCGTTGTACATATTTTTCTTTTCTGTACAAGGATTTGTTGGGTTTTCTAGCACGGCAGCAAGGTTTCGGGAGGCATCGTCCATGCCAAATACAAAAATTTTCCGTTCTAGCTAACCCTAACCATGAATCGTTAACTAGAAATCATACGGAAAACATATGCAAACACTTTGCAACTAAAAGTGAGCAAGGAATACAACCTTTGTAGACCGGTCCTTCACTTCAAATAGCTCCATGTAGTAGTCCCCTTCGCTGCGATCGTGATCTCTGGACTCTAGAGAGACTCCCTTGAAGAAACGAACATGCTTGCTTCGAAGACTTCGAGGCCGAAGATGATCTACGTCGAGAAGACGCTAACCTAAGCTATCTCTTCACTAATCATGAAATTAGTGAAGCAAACACCCTATACTAAATGGCAAGTAGTAGAGGATGATGAAGTAGGAATTGGGCTCTCTTTAGATTTAGTTTTCTCACAAGAAATCATCACTTTCCATTGAAGCTAGAAAGCTTGAGAGGAGGAAGAAGATGAATCAAGTGATGATTGAAAGAGATGAACTCAAGAGGTTATAAATACAACCATGGTAAACAAATATCATGTCTAACCATTGTAGAGAATAAACCATGCACTATGGTTAAGTGTTGGGTTGAATAAATATCTTAAACTAGACAAAAAAGTTGACTTTGTCAAAAGTTATCCAAAAGCTTTTGTGCAAGCTTAACCATGATAAACTCACACTCTTTTGAATTAGCTTAACATAAATAAAAACCCTAACTTAACCCTAGCATGGTATAAGTCTCATACATCCATGTTGCATGTGTAACCTAACATGACAGACTTATATATATCACATATATACATTTTGTGCCAAAAAGAAAACAATACATATATCACATATATGTAAAGTATATCAAATGTGAGCAAAGAAATCTTAAGTGAGCTAATACTAGTTAATGTAATGTAATATATCAAATATATGATAATACATTAAATTATTCAATCAACACTTGATTTAATAATCCGGCTATATCACATATAACCGACTAATATCATAATGTAACATCTTATCGGATCACATATAACCGACTAATATCATAATGTAACATCTTATCGGATCAACACTTGATCCGATAACCCGGCCATATCACATATAACCAATCATGTCACATATTGCCAGAATAGAATGCGGTATCACATACTCGCATTAATCACGGTCCCGCACATATCACATATGCGCTCCTACTCCGTTTCGCTTGAGCCAGGAAACCTCTGTGTAGGACTCTAAAGACTCGTTAATACGCCGGCAGTAGGTGATGATCATATCAAACACCCACAAGCCGCAAGTGGTCTGCTAAACGTAACGTCCACCTGGGTATTGAGCGATCAGAAGATCAACAAGCAAGCCTGCTCGTACTCCTGCGAATCCAATCAGTAACACTACCGTACAGTCCGGTCTCTTCGTCTAATATGTTACATATCACAGCCTGGGGGTGGTGTAACGTCAGACCCCAATAGCCTGATAAGTCATGCCGATGCAAGGTCTATAACGGTTTGAGAAACTACTGATAACAATTACCAGTAGATCTCAGCAACCCTGGCCATGGATTTCCTGTTATGGCCAATTGAGCATATCACAACATCAACTCCCTATACTGGGAGAGACGAAACCCCTCCTATCGCTCATTGCCTCAATGTGACTCAGGACTATACCCAAAAGCCATCGTTTTGCACGTTCTCTTGAACGTGGTTAGGTGGAAATCAAAGTACAGTAGGAATCACACAAGACTTTATGACGATCTTGGGTCTACAAACTAACATGTACCAGTGTCACCAAAGAACAGCCATCTGACGTGAGGTATAATACCATTTAGGAGTCCTCGGCGAGTCCGTTCAGTGTACCCAGTCTCCACTGAGCACCCGTATACCATCTCTGATGTCAAACACCAATGGATATGGGATCATCCATCGCCCATCATATGGGTCGAAAAGGGTATACACTAGTCTACTCTGGAGTATTGATGCCCTGTCTCGATACTCCCTCGGCTAGGAACATTTATAGGATGTACTCGTTGACTACACTGGCCCCACTAGTATGATCTGCATCATAGTCCTAGTAGTCAAGTACATATCCTAAGGGCTTTATCAATATGTGAGAGCAAGACAGTAAACCAATACAAGTCCACATGTTAAGATAAAGAGCAACCAGATAGCATACTATCATGTCGAGCAAGAAAGTCCTCCCTATATATGTTCAAGCATCCACTACAATATACATCCCATGTACAGTAATGGCCTCTAGGGCATACATATAACTAACAGGATTACCCCGCGGTGGAGTGCACGGATATCCAGGTTCTAGAGGGGAACGGGCCCACATCTCATGGCGTTGAGACGGAGAGGGCCTCACTCTAGAATTGGCGGGCTATTCCCCGCACTCGTAGGTGGTAAAGGTTGACCCAAGGAGGGGTGCTCAAGTTACCGGATTCCGTGAAGTGCCGGGTAGCCCATTTATTTTGATGAAGGGGGCTGCCTCACTTCTGATTTTGGCGGGTAACTTGCCGCACTCGTAGAGGTCTAGGTTTTCATTGCACAGGCTATCCAAAGGACCAAGGGATCGTCGGGTTTCACTTGCGGCTCAAAGGAAACCCAGGGCTCCCAAGTTATCAGTATTGTTCTGTGATGCTTATCGCTATTCTGTGATGTTGCATATATCATGTCTGGAATGATTATTATATATTGTTATATATATACTAGTGGATGTTGTATATGTTTTACACCCGCGCTAGTCCAGCCCCCGCTCTATCGTTAGTTAAGTAACCTAACGTGTGATGACGGGGCCCAGTGGCGAATGCGGATGGCATATACATACATCATATTTTTGTTCTTTTCTGGTGTGATTAATTGATGGGATTGCGTTGATTCTGATCAATGCAAGGAAAAAAAACCTATTTGATGTTGTTGGAACCAAGTTTTAAAAATAGACATTACAAACGTTTGCTTTTGTTTTGCACAGTGATATTCGGTTATGAATATCCAGCATCTCATACCACGAGGCAAGGGCCGAGATCGTTTCATCAGGAGTGACCCCTTGGGCAGAAGTTTGCGTCAACGTAATAACTTTTATATAATCGATTATTTTGCTTTGCATCGTGGTATTCAGTTTGGAATATCCTGCAACTCATTTGACGGGGAAAGAGCCGAGATCCCTTCACCGGGAGTGACCTCTTTAGAAAAAGTTTTCGCCACTATATATTTGTAAAACCACATGGATTCCTTCAACGATATCAAGTTCATTACGTTAAAGTTTTTTCGCCAAAAACTAGCCGTAGCCCACCATCATTTCAGATTAGTATTGCTTAGTATTCATGCTACGTATGTCGTGCATTGCCGAGGCGTAGTGTTCGGTAGCTCTGTAATGCTTTTCTGTCGTATGGATATATGGATTGGTAAGGACAGTCGTACGGTTATGTTGGCATTGTCAAGGACTCGTACGAGTGGGTTTAACGCAATCAAGATAATGACGGGTTGAACTTGACTAGGACTCTTTGATATGTTGGCATTGTCAAGGTCACTTGGGTCCTAGAGGTAAAAACACACATCGGGAGTTTCAAACATACAGGAAACTTGCCAGGCATGCGCATACCTTCTGAAGTGTGGTGACTTGAGTGGATTCAATCAAGTTATCATGCGATGATAGTTGGATCCCGATTCCCACTGATGAGTTTGTTTACTCCTCGGGTGATTTTAGATGATCCCGACTAATTCTTCTTTAGGGTTTGGAGGAGAATTCGAGGAAACAATGGAAGACATCCTGATTAGATAAAGAGATTAACCATTCTTCTCTAGGTTAGAGTGCACGTTGAGTATTTCTTTTCTCTCTCTCTTTGGCAGCGACCATGGCCCGTCCCTAGACTAGAACCCATAAACCAAGTTAACCGAACCTTTTTAAAACACACTGGCTTTTGGATTTTCAGATTTGCATACTTCATTGCCACTCCTACTTTTACCCTTTGCTTTTCTCCGGAACATTCTGTATCACTACGAAGATCCACAGTTATTGGATATGACCATCGTATAGTTACATACGAACTCGAATAAACTTGTTTCAGATTCGAGAATGGTTTCCGGTTCAGGAGAAATAGAATAAGGTTTATTCAGTTCTCTTTTCCTTTTAGTTTCTTTCAGGTTGTGAGGGCTCCTAGGATTAGGAGAGGATACACCTATTGCGCTTATTAGATAGTCTTCTTGGCTGTCCAGTGATTCTCCCAAGATCCTATTGATTCCTGATCACTACACCTAGTGAGTCATCTACATCTGGTCTGGTACATAACATCGTATACATGATAGAGCCTACTGCCGAAGCATAGGGTATCCCTTGCACGCGAGCTCTCTCCAAATCAGTCTTGAAAGACATCTTTTTGGAGAGAGTGATTCCTCAGTAAGTGGGCGAACCACCACGCTTAGAATCATCCACACTAAACCCCTTTAGTATGGTGTTAATGTACCTGGATTTGGGACACTCCCAACATCAACTTAGATCTATCATCATAGATCGTAATCCACAAGATGTAGTAGGTATCATCCAGATCTTCTATTGAGAATCCTTGTGATAAGAGGAGCTTGACCGAGTGTAGCATAGGAAACCATTTCCTATCAAAAGTATGTCATCTACGTAAAATACGTGGAAGACAACCTTACTCTCTATCGCCTTCTTGTATATACAAGGTTTATCTACCATTTTGATGAAGTCAAACTCTTTGACTGTCACATCAAAATAGATGTTCCAAATCCGCGATACTTGCATTGATCCTGATGGACTTAAGAATAACTTTGAAAGTCTCAACTTTTCCATTTACACCAATAATCTTCTCAAGATCCATTTGCTCCCAATGGATTTTACCCCTTCAGGTGCAACATGTAAAGTCATACTTTATTGGTGTACATGGATTCCATCTTTGATCACATAGCATCCAGCCATTTCACAGAGTCCCTACTCGTGATGTCCAGCCTGAACCTAGTTGGGCCATCATCTCATGATGCAATCCTCGCTCCCACTGTCACCGAGAAGACCGTAGTATCTCTCAAGTGGATGAGGAACCCTACCAGATCCGCGGAGAGGCTGAGGTTCGTTGGAGACTATTGAATCCTATGGTTTCACCAAATCATCAGCTGTTAGTTTGTCTAGCTGGAACTCCTTCCAGTTCTACCTCATATCCACTAATTTCTTCACAAGAAATTCCTTTTCTAAAATGGTGGAAACAAAACACCTTTTGCTCCTCAGTTAGGTAGAAGATATACCCTCGCAAATGTTTGGGATATCCAACAAACTTACATAGAACTGACCTTGCCTCAAGCTTGTCCGAATTTTGCTTTTCAACATAGGCCGGACAACCCCATATCTTAACTCGTTTAAGACACGGTCTCTTCCTATTCCATATCTCATATAGAGTGGTAGGCACCGATTTGGATGGAACCCCATTCAATAGGTATGCAGCTTCTCAAGTGCATAACTCCAAAAGAAAACAGGTAACTCAACAATACTCATCATAAAGCGCACCATATCTAATAGGGTGCGAAACCTCCGCCCCGATACACCGTTGTGCTGTGGTGTATTCGAAGGAGTAAGATGAGAAAGAATTATATTCTCCTTTAAATAATCCAGGAACTCCATGCCCAAGTATTCTCCTCCTCGATCACATCGAAAGACTTAATACTTCTACCCGTCTGGTTCTCAATCTATAAGCTTATATTCCTTGAATTTCTCAAAAGTTTCGGACTCGTGTTTCAACAGGAACACATGTCCGAATCTTGAGAGATAGTCGATGAATGTAATGAAGTAGCAAGAACCAACCCTGGCAATTGTAGACATAGGACCGTATACATCATCATGTATCCGTCCTAATAGTTCAGTAACTCTTTCTCTGTTTCCAGTAAATGAAGTATTGGTCATTTTATCTTTGAGACAAGACTAACAAGTATCATAAGATGAAAATTTGAACAGATTCTCATATTCATCCTTATATAACTTAGCTGGTCGTGTCACATTGATATGACCTAGTCTACAATACCACAAGAAGAATTCGTTCATTTCTGAACTACTCCTCTTGTGTGTGTTCTGTATATTTCGAATTGTAGTTTGATTTAGAACGTGTATGCTATTATATAACGTGCCTGATCCAATCAACTCTTGATTCAGGAAAATGTTCACAACATTATCCTCCAATACAGAATTATATCCTTCTTTAACTCATTAAAGAACTAATGTAATGTTGTATATCAGGTTCGGTATGTAATAACATTCGTTCAGAATCATTGTATTAATATAAAGTGATATTTGCCAACTGATTTGGCTGCAACACTTGCACCATTCTCTACACATAGAGATATATCACCCATTATCAGTACACTACCTATCTGTAGCCCATGTAACATATTACATATGCGGGATCCTGATTCGGTATCAGATACCCAGGACGTAGTGGATACTGAGAAACAGTTCTCGGTAATGAAAACACCCGAAGAAGATGCATCAACATGCACTTTCTTCGATTGGGTGGCATGGGAATCCGGATACTCCCCTATTTCCTGCTCGGACTTATAACAATTATAAGATAGAGCGGAACCAACGTTCCCTAGCTCAGTATAATAAGCAGGTTTGGTCAATACATCCATATTATTATCTTGATTAAGGCGTGACATGGTCGCTACCAGGAGAGAGAGAGAGAGAAGAAAATACTCTTCTTGCGCTCTTGCAAGATCAGATTGGTTATTATTTTATCTAATCAGGATGGCTCCCACTGTTTTTATCAAATCTTCCTTCAAACCCTAAAAGGTAAGACTGGCCGGGATTAATTACACCCTATAAGTTCGTCAATCTTTCAGCTAGACCAGTGTCGGTACTTTGAGGGAGGTTCCCCATGCTTTTGCACGGACCTAATTAAAATAAACCTCATTTTCCCAGGGGCGTAACCCCGTTAACACCTTTCTAGACACCTACTTGATCGGATAATTGTAATGTGCAAAACTCTCCCAGGAGTAACTTTTACTCGCAGTGGGTATCGGGATCCAACTATCTCATAGAAGGTATGCAATCTCATTACAAATTTCAACACTTGAAATTCCCGATAATATTTTGCCCCAAACAATCTATGACTTTGACAAGGTCAACAAACCATAGACCGCAAGTCAAGTTCAACCCGTACATTTCATGATTGAATTAAACCCACCCGCAGGACCCTTGACAAGGTCAACAAGGTCGTACGACTACCCTAATCCAATCGCATCATATGCTAGTAGATAAGCACTAATCAGCTACCGCACACTATGCCTTGACAAGGTCAACAAACGTAGCACGAATACTAAATACTACTTATCTGAAATGACGGAGGGCTACGACAGGTTTTAAGAAAACCCTTTGCGTAATGAACTTGATATCGTTGTAGAATCGAGTGATTTGAAAAGGAGTGTTTTTGAAGCTTTTACTAGTTTTGCTAAAGAGGTCACTCCTGGTGAAGGGATCTCGGCTCTTTCCTTATCGAATAAGATGCGGGATATTTTATAAATACCGCTATGCAAAGCAAAAACTATAGAAGAAATCAAAAGACAAACCGAGTGGGTTGTAGCATCTGCTAGTTTCGCTAAAGAGGTCACTCCCGGTGAAGAGATCTCGGCTCTTTCCTTATCGAATAAGGTGCTGGATATTCTACAAGGAATACCTCTATGCAAGGCAAGAACTAGAGCTACCAGTTTTTAAACAAGTTTCTACAATATCTTTTAGATTTCTTTTATTGCATTAATCTCATTAATGATGTCCTATCAATTATGCTTCCTAAGCATCACATAAGAAACGAAAGCAACAATAGTTATTATATATCATATATATAATATAGGCATTCGTCTCAGAATATAAAGTGATTACATCACAGAATATCAGCAGCAGAAGAATCACATATGAAATATTGGATATACTAGGAATTCCGTGTTTTAGATTAAGCCAGTATAAAACATGGATTCCACGGTCGCGATGAATAGCCAAACCCACATCCCTAGACCCCAACGAGAGCAGCAAGCAACCCTACCATTTCTAGAGTTAGGAGACCCGGTCCAGACTCCTCGAGATGGTCTCCCACTGCACCCTAGAACCCGGTTACTTGTGCTCTCCTACTTGGGTCTATCATAATGCGGAAAAGTAAATAATATACATCAATGGTGACATCATCCTCAACCCGGAAGTGCCCCAATAAAAGAATATTATATACAAGATTTTACATGAATGAAAATGAAAAACTCTCATCTCACATAAAAAAACCGGCTATTCAAAACACGGCGATCCAATATAACATATCACAGCAACACATAACATCGCATGTCATCAACATAAGTAAATATGCTTATCCCAATTGTCGTTGACGTATAGCAACGAAACCGGCGATACACCTCATATTGCACTTACGGTCGCAGAAAAGAAAGTGAAAAACTACAACAATTGGAATCCGCAATGACCTTAGACATCATAAACCCAATGTATCACATACTTTGGATTTCATGCCCAACCAAATGAATTCCTTAGACATCACAAGACTAACAATTATGAACCCCGCATTTTAGTCTCGATATTGAAAACACTTTCCAATAACCTGTCGGGTAATTCAACAAGATTCCCGATAACCTGATCGAATGCTCGTCGGAAACTTTAGCAGACGGCCGCATCCCCGGTGCCGTCGACGAAGTGCACTAAGGCGGAATACCGCGGCCCCGAGCACCCGAACGGATGCTTTTGGCGACGGGGTTCTCCTACAGTCACTTGGTCGGGGCTATGGGGCATGGCTATCCAGTAAGGTTACCCGGCGAGTATCCGCGTACGCTACGTAATTGCGACGAACTTTTGATCCACATCAAAATTCTGTAGCAACCGATCAAATGAGACTAAACTGCTAGATTTATAAAATTCAAACTAGTTATCACATAACGATATTTGTGGATTCCAAATATTATATCACAATCACAGATAGCTAGACGAAGTCAAACTTTTCAATCGAATAAGCAAGCACCCAAAATTTCCCAATAAGCTCAACACTTGAGCGGAGTTCAAAAAGTACCCAGAAACTGCCACAGCTCCTATGAACCATCCGTAGAAGGGCCGACCCATGCCTCACTTATGTTGCCACGGAACTGTTGCAAACCCTAGGGTATGACCGCGGTTCCGCGATCCAAAAAGTCGAGTTTGGGTATCGTTCTTCTAGAGGGTCCACAGAATCGCTTGTATATTTTTCTGAAAATTTTAAACTCGGAAAAATCCAACTCTTGGAAAATTTCAGCGAGGGAAAATATGAGTTATTGATATCCGCTCAAAATTTTTAATGTCGTATAAATAACCCAAATAGATGTTAGAATTATGATTACGAAACACTCCGAATTGCCTTTGCAGAAAGTTAGCATCACATGCAAATTTAGCAAAAACTAGCAACACCTGAAACACCAAAACCCAGAGACTGGAACACACTACAAAATTCAACCCTAAACACCTATGGAAAACCGAGCTCACCGGTTTTGGGAGCATTATGGCCGGCCAAAAACTGTCGAGAGGGGTTCAATTTTGTACGGTGTTCATGTTGCATCTCATACAACATTGTGCAATTGCGAAATTTTTTTTTACATCCCTTTAAAAATTCGACAGAAACTAGGTCCTAGGGTTTCAAGTTTCGGAGTAATTTCGGTTTCGTAATCTAACAAATATCGTTTAAATCTTTAGCTTGGCTCTGATACCACTGTAGGGATACCAAGTGCGGCAGCAAGGTTTCGGGAGGCATCGTCCATGCCAATTTCAAGTTTCTTCAGAACTAAAGAACCCTAACCCTAGAATCTTAACTAGAGATTTAGACGAAACGATATGTAAAAAACTTTACAACTAAGTAAATGCGGAATAAAACCTTTGTAGACCGGTCCTTCACTTCAAATGCTCCGTGTAGATATCCTTTCGCTGGGAGTATTGATCTCCCGAACTCTTGAGAGGCTCCACAAAGTGAAAGATGCAAACTTGCTTGAAGTCTTCAAAGCCGAAGATGATCTACGTCGAGGAAACTCAAGCTCATGCTATCTCTTCACTAATGGTAGATTAGTGAAGCAAACACTCTAAACTAAATGGCTAATAGTAGAGGATGATGAAGTAGGAAGTGAGCTCTCTTTAGATTTCTTTTTCTCACATTATTTCATCACTTAGAAAAAGCTAGCAAGATTTTTCTCATGAAGAAGAAGATGAAGTGAAGTGATGAAGAATGAACTCATGAGGTGAGAATATGAACCATGGGTGAGTTATTGTCATACACTAACTCATGTAGAGAGTTTACCATGGTAAGGATAATGGTTAGGTCAATAAATATCTTCAAGTGAAACAAAAATGGTGGACTTGGTCAATGATTTCCACAAGCTTCTACAAGCTTGTAGCCATGCCAAATATGCATCCATTTTTGAATTACTTAGATAAATATAAACCCTATGATTATCCTAACTATAGTGTAAGTCTCATACACCCATATATCATGTATCATCAAGCATGACATAATAAAATGTACATTAATATATATCACATATATACTATATGTACACAAGTGAGAAAAAGAAATGTATAGTGAGAAAATATTAGTTAAAGTAAGTTAATATATCAAATATATAATTATACATTAAATTATCAAATCAACACTTGATTTAATAATCCGGCTATATCACATACAACCGACTAATATCATATGAATCAATTTATCGAATCAACACTTAATCCGATAACCCGGCTATATCTCATATAACCGTCCGATATCACATATCGCGAGAATAGAATGCGGTATCACAAACGTGCATTAATCTCGGTCCCGCACATATAACATATGTGCTCCTACTTCGTTTCGCATGAACCAGGAAACCTCTGTGTAGGACTCTAAAGACTTGTCAATACGCCGGCAGTAGGTGATGATCATATCAAACACCCACAAGCTGTTAGTGTATATGCCTTAGAGGCAATTACTGTATTATACTGGTATGTATATTACTTGATGGAAGCTTGGGATATTCACAGTTTTATAGACATTCTTGCTCGAAATGGTAGTATACTACTTGGTTTGTCTCTGCTTTAATGTGTATATGTGTTTCTTTTATTATATCACCTATACGTATTAGTGGAGCCCTTAGGATCTTTGCTTGATTACCAGCGTTGTGATGGCAGTCACACTCATGGGGGCTGGATAATCTACAAGCACATCCTTATTTACACGTCCCTGATCGTGGGATTATCGAGAAAGGGCATCGATACTCCGGAGTAGACTAGCGTATGCGCTTCTCATCCCAGCACGGGAGACGGCCTGTCCCACAGCCGTCAGTACGTCGTACTTGAGATAGTATACGGGTGCTCATTAGGTTATGAGTACACTGGACAGGACTCGTCGGGAACTGTTGGTTGGTATTATACCTATCGTCAGTTATTAGTTCCCAGGTGACATGAGTACAGCTTAGTCCGCTGACTTGACACTGTCACTTCGCCTCAAGTGTGTTCCCACTGTACTTTGATTACTACCCTACCACGGCTCAAAGGAGTCGTGCAAACAGGTAGTAGTTGGGTGCAGTCCCGAAGCACTTGGAGGCAGTGACGGTCAGACAGGATTCGTCTCTCCCGGTATTGGGGGTTGGCATCGCGCTGTGTCTAGGAGAGCCATTACACAAGTAGTCCCTGGCCAGGGCAAGCAAGATATACTGGTAGGTTTCCAGTGTTATCTTAGGGTGTTCTGGGCTACACTCCGACACGACTTGTACCGCTATTAGGGGACTGACGTTTTACCTCCCCCAGGCCCGCCATGCGATGTTATCAGACGAACAGACCGGACTACACGGAGACTGTCACATTCAGGCTCAGTAGGAATTCAGATGGGTTTACCTCGTCAGTCTTCTTATCGGCATCAACCTAGGGACCGTTACGTACAGTTAGTGCCGCTTGCGGTCTATGGTTAAACCCACAGCCAGCGTAGTGTCGAGTCTTTAGAGTCCCACATAGAGGGTTATTCGCCTTTAGGCAAAATGAGTAGAGGTCGCATGGTTTTGCGACGGGGTTCGTTCACATTCGCGCACTTGTGCACGTTTTGTGTCCGGACAGCTTATACTAGCGGGATTTGGTTTAAGCCGGATCCTAGTATATGTTTTGGGATTGGTTTTATCTCATTGTATTCGTGTTCCTCGGAACACGGATACGGGTGTGTATGCACAGTTGACTGAGGGAGAGGTAGAGGACTTTCATTAGGGTTGATTACCATTGTCATTTTCTTAACCCTAATAGTTATGTGTGAAATATGATTTATTGATATTAGTTAATTATAATTGTGCATGGTTAGGGTTGTTGACCATTTGACTTTATTTGACTTGTTGACCTAGGTTGACAACTTGACCATAATCATTCCATAAGAAAGATGCTCTTTGATTCTAGCAAAAAGCATTTAATATGAAATGATAATGGTCATTTCTTTATTAAACCATGACAATTATATTTATCTAGTTATCTATTTTCATAATTCACA
The DNA here is from genome assembly GCA_030015575.1 of Agapanthus africanus. Taxonomy (NCBI): domain Eukaryota; kingdom Viridiplantae; phylum Streptophyta; class Magnoliopsida; order Asparagales; family Amaryllidaceae; genus Agapanthus; species Agapanthus africanus. Next base: position 125,824,379 of record CM057348.1, read on the forward strand.
CATATATATGAGAAGAATAGTTTATTTCTTCTCATTCTATCATTTTGATTCTCTCTCTTCCTCTTCCTCTCTCTCTAGATCTCCCTTCTCATGAGATGAGAATCCCTTGAGCTTGAGATAAATCCTTCTAAAATACTCTCTACTCTTTCTAAGGTTCTAGGATTAGCACTCCAAGCATCTTAGTTACTTCTAGTTTGAAGTTGAAGCCAAAGGTTGAGGCCCTCGGGTGGATCTTTCTTCGACAAGAGAAGGCGACAAGGATTTCCCTTTCTTTCACTCCAAGGAGCAAGAAGAGAAGGACTTGAAGACCTAGGTATAACCCCTTAACCGAGTAGCTAACTCCTTTAGCTTTGTTAGTTAGTTTTGTTTAGCAAAGATCCCTCCTTTAGCAAGTCCATGTTGTCTAGTGTTGTAAAAATCAAATTTTTCATAACGTTTCCGCCTCCCCGCAAGCACCGAGGAAGGCAACGTGGACTTACAGTGGTATCAGATCCTAACTAAACATAAACTAGCTAGTTAGTAAAGTGTATAGAACTTCGATCGCAAAAATCGCAAAACTTTTCTTCCGTAACCCTAACTCTCTGCCGATTTTAAACCTGGTTTAAATATAATAAATCATATCTTAAAAATCGGCTCAGGCTTTTTTAAGTACAGGCAAGAAAAACGACCCACTGAACCGACCAACTCGCCGCAATTCCGCGGCAAGAGCTTGCTCTTGCCACGGATCCGCAGCCGAGTTGACTCGGCTGTGGATCGTTTTTCATGCATTTTACTTCTGGGCTGTTTTGTGATTTTTGACATAGTTTGTTTCCACCCAGATTTTCCAGAGAACAAGTTGGTTTTTGGGGTGGTCACAAATCCGTATTTTTGATCGAACTTCTTTACACTTTGGCTAATGGGTTATATCTGTGATGTGATATATGTATTGAACGTCCGCTAATCGCTATACGTTGATAAGTGGGGGTTATACATATCTTTGATCTGTAATGTTGTTCGTATGTGTATATGAATTCGTTGGATTGCCGTGGATGAATAGCCGGGGTGTGTGAGATGAGAGTTTTCTTATTCTTTCAATTCTTGTAATATGTAAATTGATGTAATATTATTTGTTTGGCCGCACATTCGGGTTGAGGTTGTAGCCGCCATTGTATAATTTCGTTTTACTGTTTTTGCTCCTAGGATTGACCCAAGGAGGGGTGCACAAACTACCGGGTATCTCGAAGTGCCGAGTGGTCTACTTACGGTGTTGAGGGAGGTTGCTTCGCTTCGGGTACTTGGCAAGTAGTTTTCCACACCCGTAGGGGTCTAGGGTGGGGTATTGGCTATTCATCGCGACTGTGTAATCCGCTTTTCGTTACAGGCTCGAACGGAATGCGGATTCCTAGTATATCCAATGTATTCATCTGTGATCTGGATTGGCTATCATTCCTATATATATATATATATATATATATACGATATCTATTTAGGCGTTGCTTATATTTTTCATCCGCGCTAGCCCAGCCCCCGCTCTGTCGTTAGTTAAGTAACCTAACGGGTGATGACGGGGCCCCATGGGGAATGCAAATGGTATAAGCGTACGTCATATTTTGGTTGTTTTCTGCAATGGTAGGATTAAATGATGGGACGCATTGGAATTAATGCAAGTAAAAGTCGTTGGAACACTTTCAAAACCACTCGGTTCTTTTCAAAAACCAACTTTTAAATGCGGAGCTTGAACCACTCCTTTTAAAAGCTATCTCGTTCCATCGATTATATCAAGTTCACTACGTTCACGGTTTCGCTAAAACCATTCATAGCCCTCCGTCATTTCACATGAATAGTCAATAAGTATTCATGCTATGTATGTTGGCCAAAGTCAAGGCATAGTGATTGGTAGCTATTGGGTATCCATGTGCAGCATTGATAGATGCGTTGGTTTGGGACAGTTGTACTGCCATTTTGGCCAAAGTCAAGGTTAGGTACGGGTGGGTCCAAATTAACCTGGAGAATGACGGGTAGAACTTGACATGTGACTTATGATATTTTGGCCAAAGTCAAGGTCATAAGAGCATGGGTCAAAAATCCACATCGGGAGTTTCATAAGTACTGAAACTTGCTAGCGCTGCATACCATTTGGAGTGTGATAATTCTGGTAGGATTCCTTCAGTTTTGTCACACGGTGATATT